>CM039692.1:38155180-39616430 GCA_022530915.1 Paspalum notatum
CCTGCTGTGGGCCAGAGCGGGCGCGAGATTTCAGAAGCTGACAACGACATACAGTTCCAGACTTCAGCTGAGCTCCGGTCGTCCCAGACTGCCAGTCTATCACCCACCCATCGGTGGAGATCACCACAGATTCTTGACGGGAGGGAGTCAGGGAGATCAGCACAGTCAACGGTTCTAAGTTCCAGTTCCGGTACTAAGCCTGTCTCCAATCGGAATCCCTCTAAAACACTGTTTTGCACTGTTTGACATAAATGCGGTACTGTAGACAGAGAGGGAGGTAGTTGGAATAGTGATAGGGAATGGGATTTGAGGAGTGTTGTTGAAGATAGTCTAAGTTTATGAACAGTTGAACACGCTTGCACTTGGCGGTCGAAAGGAAAGGGGCACCCATCCATCCATATATACGCCGGCCAACCCAGGCGGCTCTCGCCATTGCACCAAGCGCTCAAGAACACAGCCCATTCCTCTGGCACACGCACATTAGCAAGATACAGCCATACAGCAGGGAGAGATCGATCGATGGACTTCTTCACCGCGCTCATGAAGATCGTGAACACCATCTCCGCTGCCCTGGGCAGCGAGAAGGCGGTGCCGTCGGCGATGTTCTACGCCGGCGTGTTCCAGGCCGTGGCGGCGCTGGCGTTCCTGTTCGCCAAGCCGCCTACAGGTATCTTCTCCCACCACGGCGAGGCAGCCGTCGCCTTGTACTACGCGATCCTAGTAACCGGAGTGATCGTCGGCTCCATTACGGGCTCTGCTTCCTTCTGGGTTCTTCGCGATCCGGCACGCCGGCACGCCGTTGGGATGGCACTCCTCTGCGCCGCCACCGTCACCCTCATACCGGTGTCTGGACTCCTCGTAGGCTTTCTCATGCTCAAGAAGTAGCAGTTTGAACTTTGAAGCACCTTGTATGTTGTAATGTTGATGCTCGTGTCTGTTTGTTTCGTATATATACAGTACCTGTATGATTGTATCGTATGTTGTACCAAAATTCAGTCGTGTTGTGTCAATTGCCATGTACTCATGTCATGTGTAGGAGATTGTTTTTTTGACAAAGGTGTAGGAGATTGATTTGAGTTGGTTATTGTGATGCAAGCTGATGTACCTTGTGTTTGCATATCGCTTGACAAAAATCCTGTTAAATTAAACTTTTTTTATGCATCTGAATCGTTGGCCGAAACAGAGCAAAAAGGTTATCGTGCGTGTATCAAAGAAAGAGTACCGAACCACAGGGTCCTGGCTCGACACGTGGCGCACTCGCTGGCGCGACATGTCATCCCCGTGGAACCACAGGGGGCAGCGTGAGCCGTTGGATCCTCCGCTCCGCTGGCCACACCCGCCTTGCTCTCGCGGTCTCGCCGATTCGCTCCGTGCTGCGGCTGCCGCCGGCCCGCCCGCCCCACCGCGAACTGGGCCCCAGCAGGCTGCCGCCCCGCTTCCCGCCGCCCGCACCTCGCCCCCGTGCGCTCCTGTCGTCGCGTCACGGCCGCCGCCACCGGCCTTGGCCCCGCAGGATTGATCCTCAGTTCTCCGGGCTTCGCCCTCGGGACTCTTGGTGTAGTTTTTCTGTCCACCTGCCTGCAGGTCTAGAATTTGGGTATTGATTGGTTATAGATTTTCATGCTAGATATACTCGTATACCCATAGTATCAGAAATTTAGGATGTGCATTGCTTTTATGGACACAAATTCCACAATTTTGCGACTCATTCGATTGCACCTCAGGCTACAAGGGCCACCAATCTGGTCCTGGCCTAGCTCCGGCACCATCCTCCACATGCACTTCCCCATGTGCACCTTCTAATGCCCTAGCTTTATTTGTTAAAACATAACTATTTACATACACTAGCTCTATTATTAACTTGATCGTTGATCATGTATCACCCATGTACTTGGAGTTTGCTCTCTTATCTCAATGCTTGTATGATCTTCTGCCAAACGATATTGGCCTGGAGTAACTGTGTCATCTCCATGGTACATCTGGAAAATAAGAAATAAACAGGTTATAGAATTTCACTTGGTTGACTGATTGACTCCCGTTTGCTGTTTAATAGCAATTATTGTTAGCTATAGGCCCATGTACTTAGTTGCCCATTGGGCTACAGGGTTAGGCGTGGCAGGCTGGCCTCATTGGCCCAGTCGCCCCCTTGGATCAGGGTTAGAGGTGCCGGCTGCTCCTTCTATGGGCACCGGCCCTAGGTGTTCCCCAGGTGCTAGGTCTCTTCCCCTGGGTAGTATATATGCACATGTACCTCCTGATCATAATCATTCATTATTTGATTGCCCTACTTTCACTGTTGCTTCCGTTTCCTGTTGCTTCTCTGTTGTTTCAATTTAATATATTTGTTCTATTACTTATGTTTTTTTGTTTTCACTAATGTATATTTTATTATCCCAACATAATTGGCTATAGGTAAGCACTATCATCTACAAATATATTTGAACTGAACTACTGAAGGCAACAGGTTTGAAAATACTAAACGCCGGGCTAAATGCCTGTGTTTAATTGGAAACCTGCCATTCTTTCCATCTTCACCAACCTAGGTTATTTTTGTGTTCTCTGGCATGTATTTATTTTTCTTTTTGGCTGTTAACTTTAACTTCTTAATCAAATTAAGGTTGTATCTGTACTTGCTACTGGTATTCATCTACATCTTTGGCATTATTTTTCTCCTAAATTAGGCACTTCTTTTCTTAACTAGAAAACCTTGAAAGATGATGCGCTGATAGCGTGCTTGCATTGCTTTGCACAATGAATCTTATTTTAACATTCAACAGAATGTATATTTCCTCTTCCCCAATCCCCATTGTGCTACCGCACCAACCTTATGCTTTTCCCGTTTCTTGATTGTTGTGAATACCTCAGTCCCATGTGCATTCTATAATCCTGCTGACCTGCTGTTGCTGTTTGGGATGTTATGCCAGTTCATAAATGCAGTGCTGGTTTCCTGGATTAGACTAATTTTCCTTTTTTTGCTGTTACTTAGATTGCATCTATACTTGCTCCTGATTTTCGTCTGCATCTTTATAGCCATAGATATTTTTTCTCTTGGTATATTTTGGCATCTTTTTTGTTTGATGATATGCTTATTTTGCACTTTCCATTAAACAACTGTATAAATTTATACTATGTAGTTATACTGCATGCCAATGAGGATCTACAATGGCCTCAGCTCTCTAATTAATGTTTTTTGTTGCTGTCTTCCCAATTCTACACTCCTGATCTTGATGAAGGCATCAGGTTCCAATTTCATTTCCATTGCTCCTATACAAGATATAGGTACACACAGAAAAACTACTGCGCTCAGCATGAAGCTCCTCTGATTTCTCTAGATGTAGTGCTGCTGTTCCTTCAAGTAATTGTCCCAGTTTATGCTGTGTATTCTTTAAACCTAGATGTATTTTCTATCTTCCGAAACAATCTACTTATATGCTTGATGCAGATATTTAGGTACATGTCTTTTGCAAAAGTGCATCTTTATTTGCTTATAGAATGGTAGTATTACGGTAGGTGTTTGATTATTGCTTATCTTGCATAATGTTGGGCAAATATTACCAGATGTTGTTTTAAAACTCTTCATGGATATGTAATCTTGGCAGATACTATGATTACATGCTGTGCTATGCATATTTTAGGATGCAAATAGCCGATGAAAATTTAGTAACTTCACATGATTGAACTGCCAGTTTCACTGCTCTCATTACTTCTTTGCTTTCTTTGTCATTTCTTCATGTTGTCTTTTGCTGTCTAAAAATAAGCACACTAGATGAGAGATACACATACACATAAATAAACCATGTTTTACCACTAGCATGCACTGGTTGAAATTATTTACGTGGCTAGTTCGCAGTTACGAACTAGTTGTATTATTACTCCGAATTTTATGAAAATACCATTGGTTGAGAAGCTGAAGTTTGCAGTTTCTTCAGCTTATCTCTATTTTTCTTCTAGTTATGTTTGCATGAAGTGCTCCACCACGCCAACAACCATGCATAGTTTTGCTCATGGATAAATAACCATGTTTGCTTGGATCATTTCAATGTAGCCAATCAATTAGAGATGCTCAAATTAGATATACAAAATTTAAATGATAGACAAATAGTTTTTGCCACCAGTCAAGAAACCGCCATGCCGCATATAGTTTCAGTTTAAGTCTTCAAGATGCTAATTACAACAGGTTATTGCAATTTAATCTCGAGGTAGCCTTCTATGCAGTAACAAAATGAGGAGAGCTCAGATAAAGACATAGGGTAATGATACATTAACAAATGCATGGTCCCAAACAATTAAATATGCATGTAATTTCTGCCACAAAACAATGGACTATTTCAGTGATTTGTTCTTCTAATAGAAGAGTGACATCAAGATGAATCCATTTGAAGCTTGTTTTGTTGCTATTGTAGAATCTATCATGTTCAGTAAAACAGCTAGCTTTTTCCCCAGCTATATTACCTACTATTGCTATTTCCTACTTAGTTCTGGGCTGTTTTTAGTTTCATACTCCAGGTCCTCATTCTTAGATTTTGTACTCATGTGCTATGTGTGTTGCTAGCCGTTTACATGTGCATGCAATCTCTAGATGCAGGAGCAGAACATTCACTAGCATTGCCCTGTGGTGACTGCATATGTGCTGTGGTGACCGTGTTTTTCTGTAAATCTGTAGCTGAGATATATGCATCATGATCCCATCAAGGATCTGTGTGTTTGGCTCATCTCTTCCTCTCAAATACGAACTCTTTCATGGTATGAGTCACGATCTAATTCTAAGCTTCCTTCATTGCCAACTTCAGCTCCAACATCAACAGCATGGTGAATGTGAAGTTCAAAGAGGAGAACTACTTGCTATGTATTACCCGTTCTGATCTGTATGTTATGTTGGCAGAAGAGGGTTGGCTTGATGGGGAATGGGATGTGATCTTTGGAGGAAAACGATGAGGGACATTCAGCATTGTCGCTTAGAGGACAACTGTGAGGATCAGGTTTTATGGGACTTAAACAAGTCTAAAGAGTTTTTACAAAATCTTTGTATCGTTTTGTGACTGACAGAGCTGTTAATTCAACTGTTCATTACAAGATCTGGAGAGTTCAAGTTCCGCTAGAAATAAAGGTTTTCCTATGCCAAATGGTGCATAACAGGTTACAAATGGCTTTGGCTTTGGTGAAGGGAGGTTGGTCATGAAGTTCCAGTTGGCAACTGTTGTTTTTATAGAAAGGTGGAGAATGTAGATCATATCCTTTTCAGTCGAATTATTTCTCAGTAGTTTCTGTGGTGCTGCCTACAAGAGGCGTTTGGTTGGACCAGTTTGCCATTTTCATGTGATGACGTGTGTGGGAAGTGGTTACCTAATTTGGATGTTTGCCAACAGTTGAACCTCTTTTGCGTTTGCAGGGTTTTCCTGGGCCCTTGTGGAAAGGTCCGAACAAACTAGCAATAGAGAAGAGGTATATTAAAAATCCTTGTAAAGTGATCATATAAATGTGATGCATAACTGAACGGGGCTGCTTAAGTACGAGGACCGGGCGAAGGTGGCGTTGCTGGCGTGATGAATGAAATAATTGATTTCGCTGTTTCATCCTACCGGTGTGATGTTATCGGACATTGAAGAGATTTAGTCCTGTAACATGACAGTATTTATTTTGGCTAAACTTTGGTGCTCTCTTGCGAGCTAGTTGGTCCTAGCTTTGTATCACAAACCATGGCTTTTCAAAAAGCAGAGAATATCTTTCTCCTTCAGAAAAGAGAAAGCAATGAGAAAGAGAGAACATCTGTGGGAGGTGCGTGGTCTCCTTTATTCCCATTTCCTTTGGAGTGGGGAAAGTGTTCTTTCAGCTTACCTGCCACTACCATATTGCTCCTCTCTCCTCTCCCCTGCTTCCTTCTCCGTTTTCCATGAAATTGCTTCCTCCTCCACTGAAATTCGCTCAGTAATACAGTTTCTGGCGGATCTTATGGAGTTGGTGGAGGCAACCGCTATGGAGGCTGCGATTGTATGGCGGGCGCAAGCAATCCTTGAAACTCTTCATCACGACAGGCTCGACGCATGGCTTCATCGAGTTGGCCTCGCTGGTGGTATCGAGGAACTCAAATCTGAGATCGAGAGAATGGAGACGGTCGTTAATGGTGTCAAGGGGAGGGCGGTTGGGAACAAGCCGCTCGCCCGCTCCCTTGCCCGTGTCAAGGAGCTGATGTACGGCGCCGATGACGTGGTTGATGAGCTCGACTACTACAGGATCCAGCACCAGGTCGAAGGAGGTATATATCCATTGATTGTGATTTTTTTACAGTTTTTTTTGTTTGGTCGCCTTGCAGTTGATTTCTCCTTTCTCTGTCAGCTACATTTGCTCCTGCTACTGTGCTGGAAGTCATGGTTGGAGATGTGGATTTAGGAGGAGGAGAGCAAATATATGCATCGGCCAATACTGGTATATCAAACAATAGTGTCCGCAAAAACCGATCCAGGGAGAGGGACAATTTTCGCATTGTGCTACCTGTTAATGGACAGCCTGCACAAGCAGAGTGCATTGACTGTGGCACATTGGTTACATGGGGACATGGGACATCAGTTTTGCGCAAGCATCTCAACAGTGCCAGGTGCAAGAACAAACGCAAGAACAAATGTGCAGCAACTGAACAGACGCTGAACCCTCAAAGGTAGTACTACTACTAGTTAGTACTTTCCCTTCAAGTTCTTCATCGCAACACTTTTGTAGGAGTACTGAATTATGATTTAGTTATGGGCAATAATGATGATCATCTAATGTTTTTTTATTCTTGAAAGCTGCACATGAGTCAGCACATTGGTATATACATAGAAGATTTTAATATTACACAAAAGCACTATAACTGTTTTCTTACATGCCACCCAGCAACTCTGAATTATGGTAATAAATTTCTGATGACAAACTTGCGATCCTTTTCCTTCTGTAGTGACGGTGATGGTGTAAGAAATATCACCACGATTTCGACCAATGATTCAGAGGCCAGAAAAAGGATGAGAATTGAGGAAAATGTAGCGACCACACACCCCTGGAACATTGCTGAATATTCAAAAAGGATAAATGAAATAGCTCGAGTTGCAAAGCATCCGAGGCAATGTGATTGAGTATCTCAAGGACTCTGTTGGAAGTTCTGATCAGCATCATAGTAACACCTCAGACACACGAGTAAGAACATCAAGTGCTCTTACTGGGAAGGTGTATGGAAGGGATGATGAGAAAGACCGCATCATAGGGGTAATCAAAGGTGCTAAGTCGGACCACATAACTGTACTACCTATTGTAGGCATTTTAGGAGTTGGGAAGACAACTTTAGCTAAACTTGTATACAATGATCCGGTTGTTGAAAGACAATTTGAGAGGATATGGGTTTGGGTGTCCAACGTCTTTGACGAAGTAAGGGTGACAAGGGAGATCTTAGACATAGTTACCCTAGACAGCCATGAGGGATATCCTCGCAACAAATACAGCTATGAAGGAGTAAGCAACTACTCAAAGCTTCAAGAGGTTTTGAAGAAACATATGGCATGTTGGTCAAAAAAGTTTCTGCTTGTTCTAGATGATGTCTCAGATTGCATGGATAATTCCCGATGGAATGAGCTACTGTATGTTTTGGGATCTACTCAAGCCAAAGGTAATGTGATTATTGTGACAGTTAGAAATTTGCCTGTTGCCCAAAGGATAGGCACAGTCAAACCAATTAAGTTAGGAGCTCTGCAAAATGATGATTTTTGGTTACTGTTTAAAGCACGTGCATTCGGTGATGACAACTACCAAGAGTATCTAGATATCGGCCGTCAAATAGCTGCAAAGTTAAAGGGCAACCCATTAGCAGCAGAGAGTGTCGTGGAAATGTTAAGAGACCATCCTACTATCAACCATTGGAAAAGCATCCTGAAGGATGGTGTCTGGGAATCTCTACAAGTCCATGGAGGTATCATGACTGCTTTGAAGATTAGTTTTTATGAGATGCCTTACCATTTACAACAGTGTTTCTTGTTCTGTTCTATATTCCCCAGCAACCATCAGTTTTGTATTGACAGTTTGGTCAACATGTGGATATCATTGGGATTTGTGAAATCTAATGAGATAGGACGAGAGTACCTCAATGTTTTGGTTAACTTAGGTTTCTTTGAGCAGAACTGGTTGGATCAAAAAACTATGAGCAGGATGAAACAGAAGACACTGAGGAGAATGAAACAGAAGACTCTGAGGAGGATGAAACAGAAGACTCCATTCCACGCTATAATAAATTCTATGTTTATGTTATGTGTGGTAGGAGTATTATGCATGATTTTGCGAGACTAGTTTCAAGGACCGAGTTTGCGATTATAGAAGGTTTAGAGGGAAAAGAAGTGCTACCAAGCATACGCCACCTATCCGTTCTAACAGATTCGGTGTACTATGGAGATGGACAAGGGATAGTACTTCAGAATGTGAAGTTTGAAGAAAAATTGCATAGTATCCTTTCATCGGTGAGAAGATTGAGGACATTGGTCTTAATTGGACGTTGCGACTCTTTATTTTCCCAACCGTTCAATACATTTATGTCCAATTCAGTAAATTGTACCCATCTTCGCTACCTAAAACTTGAGAACAAAGGGAGCAGTGAAGCTTTGCATATTTCTTTGAGCAAGTATTACCATCTTGAAGTACTAGATGTTGGACACCCAGGTATTGCTGATGGTATGAATGGTCTTGTCAACACGAGACATTTTGTTCTGACATGGGAAGAATGCCGTCCTTCCTTACCTAATTTGGTTGGCACTTCAGCTACCTACTTGCACTGGATCCATCTAGAGGATTGTGAAGGGAAACACTCACATCTCTAGAAAGTCTATCGTCTCTTAGAAACTTGAGGTTAAGGAATATGCAGAAAGTAACAGAAGTGTTAATTCCTTCACTGGAGGAGCTGGTGTTAATCGATATGCCAAGGTTGGAGAGATGTTCCTGCAATTCAGTGAGGGACTTGAACTCTAGTTTGAGGGTACTAGAGATTAGGAGGTGCTATGTACTGGAGGTCTTCCCCCTCTTTGAGACATGTGAAAATTTTGAAATCGAGGAGCCATGGTTGCCCCATGTTAGTGAGCTTACCATCCATGATTGTCCTCATTTAGCGGTATCACGTCCTCTACCACCTTTAAGTAGCTCCTGCAAATTATCCATCACAAATCTTTCCATGCTTCCAACCATAGAGGGATTGTCAAATGGAGAATTGAATATCAAACAGCTTGGCCTCCTAGGTCGTGGTGAGCCGCTGACAGTACTGGACAACAAAATTTTGTCATTCCACAATTTGATGGCCCTAACCAGCTTGCGATTATGGTACTGCCAAGATCTAACGTCTATTTCACTTGAAGGTTTTAGGCAACTCGTCAGCTTGAAGAGGTTAGAAATACAGGAGAGCTTTAAATTTTGCTCTTGGGATGTTCCTCCAGCACACAGCCATGAACACATGGCAACCGCAAATTTTCATGCTCTCCCATCCCTCAAGTGTCTCAGAATTGATCAATGTGGAATAACCGGGGAGTGGTTATCTGTAATATTGCAAAATGTGCGAGCCCTAGAGGAATTGATCATAGAGTATTGTCAGCAGATATCAGGGCTGTCGATAGAAGGGAAAGAAATTAGTTTATCAAATCTCACCTTGGCTCCACGTGCTCCATCACCGAGAAACCTAGATGAGGCATTGACACGGTCATATCCAGACAAACTCCTGCGCATTCCATCTCATGTCATCTCCTCTCTCAAGGAGATAGCTATTCATTGTTGCCGTGAGCTAACATTTCAGGGGAACACGGAGGGCTTCTCTGGATTCACCTCCCTTGAGCATTTATGGATTTCAGATTGCACTGAGCTGATATCGTCTTTGGTGCATAAAAACAAAAGCGCTAACCTGGCAAACAGAAGATGGCTTCTCCCATGCTCACTAGGCGTACTGCATGTCAGACATGCTGGCCTAGAAATGCTGCAGCCCTGCTTCCCTGGAGATCTAACCCGCCTCACAAAGCTAGAACTCTCTTACATCTCTGAATTGAAATCTCTACTGCTGTATTCCTGCACAACTCTGGAGAAGTTGAAAATTAAATATTGCAACTCCCTAGAGGTACTAGAGGGCGTCCAATCACTCGGTTGTCTCAGGTGTTTGGAAGTCTCAGAAATCTCAGAATTGAAATCTCTACAGCTGTGTTCCTGCACAGCTCTAGAAAAGTTGAAAATTGAAGGCTGCAACTCACTGGAGGCACTGGAGGGCGTCCAATCCCTCGGCAATCTCAGGTATTTGCACGTATCAGGAATCCCTGGATTGAAATCTCTACCGCTGCAGTCCTGCACAGCTCTGGAGAAGTTGAAAATTGAAGGCTGCAACTCGCTGGAGGCACTGGAGGGCATCCAATCCCTCTGCAGTCTCGGGTATTTGCAAGTATCAGGAATCCCTGGATTGAAATCTCTACCGCTGCAGTCCTGCGCAGCACTAGAAGAGTTGAGAATTGAAACTTGCCCATCGCTAGACACACTAGAGGGTGTCGAATCCCTCCGCTTCATCAGGCATTTGGAAGTATATGGATGCCCTGGCTTAACTAGATTTTTGGAGAACCTGCCCATGCAAGGTTATGAGCCGTGTCCTCGATTGGAAACGCTTTGGATCGACGATTACTATTTCCTTACCGTGTCATTCTGCAAGCACCTCACCTCTCTGCAACGCCTAGTGCTCGATCACTCTTGGTATTTCGATGAAGATATCAACGTGTCAGGACTAACTGGCGAGCAAGAGACAGCGCTTCAGCTCCTCACTTCCCTGCAAGAGCTCCGATTTTATGGTTGCCGTAGACTCTCTGATCTTCCTGTGGATCTGCGCAACCTTCCATCCCTCAAACGGCTGGAGATCTTCGATTGCTCAAGTATCTCAAGCCTGCCAGAAAAGGGCCTCCCGCCTTCGCTGGAAGAACTGGAGGTCAGCGGGTGCAGCGATGAGCTAACTGAGCAATGCAGAGCGCTAGCAACAGGCAGCCTCACGGTAAAAATTGATGGAGAATTCGTGTACTGATCACTGGGTGTGGCTTGTGAAGCGCACGCGTTGTTTCTACCAGCACAGCAGCTTTCACCGCATTGCGTTGGAAGGTATGCTTCTACCATTGATCATGTTATCTTCAGGGTTTTATATAAACGGTGCCATGCTAAAGTACGCAGTCTCTTTGCAGGCGTTCAAGATGACACCATAGCACGCAGCATGGCTCTTTCAAGCCTGGCTCCTGAGATACGGTTTTCTCCCACGTATCCGCGCATGCAGGCAAAAGCGACCAAAATGGCTTGGAATGCATGTGTGCATGCAGGCTCAGCCATTCACATGCAGGCAACCGAACACGGGCTGGGGCATGATCAATGCACCTGGGGAGCCTGGCTGCCGTAACACAACCAACCAATCACACCCTAGGAGTATCAAGCTGTTCGAGGTAGTGCAACTTGTATGTAGAAACAGGCCACCTAGGAGAAACAGGAGTGCTTTCCAACACTACCTCTGTGAAGCGAGGCTTATTTTGGTCACAGCCGGAGAGGCCAAATGCCCAAATGTGCTGTCTTTTCCACTCTGAAGCATAAAAAAAACTGACTTTTCTTGTGCTAGGTTCTCTGGTTCTGCAGGTTTATATTTCACTTGTTAACCGTGTCCTCACATGCTCATGTTGCTGAATACGGTTTTCGTGATAGACTTGCTGGGATTTCTGAAAGGAGGGTTGTAGATACTTCTGCGTGATATGCGTGATACGACTGAAAGGAGCATGTTTACTCCCCAAGGATCTTTATCTTTGTTGATTGCAGAAGAAGCTCCGATGTACACTACACTTTTTATGAGGAGAATAGTTTGTATAAACAATCTCGCCCTTAATCATCTTGCTAATCGTGAAAAAAAAAATGCTTTGACGAAACAGCAACAAAGACACAGTGTCGTCCGGTTTCCAGCCTCTGATGTGATTAACAGACTGGGCCAACATGATGGAACTGAATCAACCAATTTCTCTCTGCGCTAGAAATCCAGTAGTAAGGCGTTCTTAAATTCTTAACAAAATTTGGCCTGTAACTTCGTACAGAGGCCAACACCGGTCCGGTGTGATCCAGAGGCTCTGTGCTGATGCTGATCGGATTTGTTTCCCACTTGTCATCTTGTTCCGCCGCAATACTAAGCAACTGAACTGAATGATGCTGTGGAGCGTATGACTCTCGTTCCGGTGCTCTGGCGACTGGCGTCGGCCGGTCAGCATGCAGGAAAAAAAAATCAGCCTCGTTTGGAAAGTCCGGTAACGGCGTGGATCGGAGCTCAATCCCGTGCCTGTGCCGGCATCTTATCCCTCTTCCCTCGTCTCACCTCCAACTTCGACTTCGGCAAGCACACGGACGGGTCAGCTCCAGCTTGCCACATCAATATGTCCAGTGATTTGTGATTTTTTTTCTGATTATTATTGTGAACTGATGCCTTAGGAAGGAATCAATGTTGTTTTTTCGGCTTTGACAGCAGCAGGCTGAGAATGTGCGATCGAGTTGCTCTTCACCGCTTCTTCCTGCACAAGTTGACGACGGTACGGAGTTGATTACTGGCGGCTATTGCTCACGTTCTTCTACAGGCTGCGCTCGAAAATCATCCGGAGCAGCTGTCCACCAACCATCTCCCCTCCACATTTTCTTACCTCATTTTGGCCCAAATTGGCCCATCCTTTCTCTCCCTTCCTCACCTTCCTCCCCCGACCGTCGCCGCCTCCTTCTTCCTCCAACGCTGGCTTCCTCCACACGCAGCCGCCGAGCTGCTCCGGCCGCCGCCTTCGGGTTTGGGGTTCGGGCCTTCGGGGTTGGGGGTTCGCCCTCACCGGCGAGCTCTCCATTCCCTCCCCAGCTTTAGAGGGAGGGCCGGGTGAGGCATGCTGGCCAGGCGGTGGCGGCGGGGAGGCCGGCGGCGAGGGCGCCACCGGCCGGGCGGGGCAGGACGGCGGTCGGGCCGGGGTGGGGCGGGGGAGCTCCATGGCAAGGTGATGGAGGACGACGAGGGCGACGGCGCTCCGGCTCCGGCGAAGCCGGATTAGGGTGGCGGCGGTGTGGTGGGCAGCGGCGGAGGCGGGGACGCCGGAGCCGGGGGCGGGGGAGCTCGGCGCTGGGGACAGAGGCGACCGGAGCGGTGGGGCGGGTGGACGCGGCGGTGGGGCGGCGGCCGGCGGGAGGGGAGGCCGCGGCGAGGGTGCCGATGTGCCGGCGGCCTCCGGGTGGCGGGGGGTAGGGTGGCGCCGGCGGCGGAGGAGACGACGACGACGGTGGTGGCGGGAGGAAGGAGAAGGAGGAGAGTGGGCCGCGGCCCACTAACGCCGCGTGCGGGCGGATGGGGATGGGTGGAGGGGGCGCCCGTCCACCCAGGTGGGAGCGGCGCGCGCCCGGCTGCGCCGCGCCCTGGGTGATGGCTATGAAGCTGACCCCGCGCCGCCATTGATACATGCAACATCTATCGGCGGCGTCGCTCTGGCGATTGAGTTCGTGGTACCTATTCTGTTTTTTTCGATAAAAGAAGCTTATATTAAAGGTTACCAAATACATTATATCAAAAAGATACAAAGCCTTGATACAGACTTCCGGTTTCTGTCTAAAGCACACAACCAACTAAAGCACGCAAAACGCAACAACGAAGCAAGAACTAGCGGTAATCAATCCGAAGACTAGATCGCTACCCATGTGCCTGGAAAAAAAATGCCGTGGCCATCCGCCCCAAGAGCCGCGAGCCCGCAGCAACCAACGGCTGGACCTCCTCTCGCTGGAGTATAGCCCAGCTCGAAAGCCAATGTGTCGTCGAAAGGATTACCTACAAAGGAGAACAAAAAAGTTTTTTTCTTAAACACCAAGTCGTTTCTACAGATCCAAAGAATCCAGCATAAGACTGCCGTTCCAAGTAGAAACACGGTTTTCAACGTTTTATTAAAGCCTTGAAGCCAATCTCCAAACATGTGGTTCACGTTATGTGGTTGATTGATGCCAGTGGCCATCTGCACAACGCTCCAGACTGACCGGGCTAAACGACACTCAAAGAACATATGATTAATGGACTCGTCCTTATGACAGAAAGCACAAGTTAAGCTTTCTTGCCAACTGCGTTTAGCCAAATTATCTTTTATGAGGATTACATCCGTTCGCAACTACCATAAAAAGATTTTGATCTTTAGGAGGGTCTTCAACTTCCATAGGCCTCTATTCACATTAGGGATATTTCTTAGCATCAAGGCTGCATAGTGTGATTTTTCCGAGAACCGACCATTTGGTGTTAGGTTCCAGTGGAAGACGTCTTGATCTTGGGACAAAACCAATCCCTCGATGCGTGACAACAGGGTGTTCCAATCATCCAAATTGGCTCCAAAAAGTTGTCGCCGCCAAGATAGGTTAGAAGGGGAAGAATTCATAGTTTCTGCTATTGTTATGAATTTGGATCTCGCAATGTTATACAACGATGGAAAGTGATCTTTCAACGGGACCCCATCCAACCAATTATCCTCCCAGAAACGAACTTGTGATCTGTCTTTTATGATAAAGGCCCCAAAGCGTAGGAAATCTAGCTTTACCTTCATTAGACATGACCAAATATGAGAGTCTCCAATTTTCCACTCCACCTGAGCCAAAGGTTTTGAGCCTACATATTTATTGCGGAGTATTTGTTGCCACATTCCATCGGAGGTGAGTAATTTGTACAACCATTTGTTAAGTAAGGCAGTGTTTTTAGTGTTCAAATCTAAGATTCCAAGGCCACCTTGGTCTTTAGGTTGACATAGGAAGGTCCATTTAGCAAATCTGTATTTTTTTTTCACCCCCCCCTCCGCCAAAAAAATCTGGAACGGAAATAATCCAACTTCTTGAAAACACCTTTGGGTATGGAGAAGAAAGATATCATATATATCGGAAGGTTACTCAGCACTGAATTAATTAGGGTCAGACGACTTCCGATCGAGAGATGTTTCTCTTTCCAACTACTTAATCTCTTCTCAAAGCGCTCCTCAACTTTACCCCAATCACAATTTCTTAGTTTTCCAAAGTGAATTGGGATACCAAGGTACCTATTCTGTGGTGGTCTGGTCTGCTGCTGGGCTAGCATCCTACGCTGCCGAGTATACGAGGCCTCACCATGTGTGTCGTCGCCCTTGTCAACGGGCATCCAGGATCATATACAACAGTGGTTCCAATCCGACCTTTGTATTATTGATTTATTTATTGTGTATGTGTCTGTCGATGACTGGCCACTTGCTCACCAACTCCGTGTTTACAATGGGCAACGAGCCAACGATTGCTCCCTCTGAACTTACCAATTTCCTGCCTTCCTACTAACCGTGTGCTCCTCTGCTTTTGCCTACGCTGCCTTGAGCCTTCTCTCTTGCTTCCTCACTCCTCCGTTGACTTGTGCTCAAGAACACAGCTTCCGCGGGATCTGATGGAGTTGGAGTTGGCTGAGGCAGCCGCTGTGGATGCCGCGATTGTATGGCGCGCGCGCAAGCTATCCTTGAAACTCTTCATTTTAAGATGTGTAACGGCCATCCGATGCTTAATTTGAAAGAAAACTACTTCAGGTATTCAGTTTTTCTAGCATCCTTCATTTTAACATGTGTAACAAGGTCCTTGTGGAGACTAGGAACTACAGTTAGAAATTTCGATGAGTCAAGTGTCAACAGTTTATCCCGTGAAATTTATATTTCTGACTAAAAAACCCCTAAAAGCGGCCATCTAATGCTTAATTTCAAAAAACTACTTTAGGTACTCAGTTCTTCTGGCACCCTTGGTATTAACATGTGTAATGGGGATCTTGCAGAGACTAGACACTGTAGTTAGAAATTTTGATAAGTTAAGTGTCAATAGGTTATCCCGTGAGATTTATGATTCTGACTAAAAAATATCTAAAAACGGCCATCTGATGCTTAATTTGAAAAAAACTACTTCAAGTACTCAGTTTTTCTAGCACCCTTCATTTTAAGATGTGTAACAGGGTCCTTGTGGAGACTAGGCACTACAGTTAGAAATTTTATAAGTGCCAACTGGTTATCCCGTGAAATTTATATTTCTGACTAAAAAACCCCTAAAAACGGCCATCCAATGCAAATTTTGAAAAAAACTACTTCAGGTACTCAATTTTTCTGGCACCCTTGGTTTTAACATGTGTAATGGGGATCTTGCAGAGACTATGCACTGTAGTTAGAAATTTCAATAAGTTAAGTGTCAACAGGTTATCCCATGAGATTTATGTTTCTGACTAAAAAAACACCTAAAACGGCCATCCGATGCTTAATTTGAAGAAAAACTACTTTAGGTACTCAATTTTTCTAGCACCTTTCATTTTAAGATTTGTAACAGGGTCCTTGTGGAGACTAGGCACTACACTTAGAAATTTCGATAAGTCAAGTGTCAACAGGTTATCCCGTGAAATTTATATTTCTGACTAAAAGAGATTGAGGAGGAGACAGAGAACTCCACCAAATGCCGGACGCCCGGAACACACACTCTCTCTCTCACCGAGAAAGTAGAAACCCACGGCAGCCGAGGGAATCCCAGGTCGGATTTCAACTCCAGAATGGCGAAGGAACCGACCGGATGAGGAGAGGCAAGATCCGAAGAAAGCTAACTAAAACTCGAGGTGAGATTCAGCTCTGACAAGCCTCCAAGAAGCAAAGCACTCCCCAAAACCTCAGCAGCCAAAGCCAACCCAAGATTTGGATGGGAAGAGAAGAATCACAGCTAGCGGGGCCGTACCCGCCCAACCCTCAAGAAAGAGAAGCAGCAGGCCGGGGCCAGCACAGCAGCTGAAGCAGCGAAATCGCGTGAGCAACCTAACACGCGGAGGCGGAGAAGAACGGTCGTCACCTGGTTCCTCAGCGCCAACGCAGATTTCCTCGCTGTCTCCTTCGCTCGGCCTTTCCTAGCATCGCTCGGTCTCGCAAACAAGAACGGGAGGATCAGACACGATGCCGTAGAAATGTCTCTTGATTTTTTTCTAAAATGGTTTGGAATACGTGGCGGAAGAGAAGGATTAGTGCCTAAGCAAGGCCTCTTTGAACTCTGAAAGCGTCAAACCGAACGTAAACGGAGAGAAGATGGGTCAGACTCAGAGGCCATGAATGAGCCGGAGCGTTTGCTGCATCTGGTCTTGGTGGGACCAGGTAAAGTTAAGAGGCAGGTAATTGTCTTCGGGTTTATGTCATCAAAGACTAAATGCTGCTTTTTTTTTCTTCTTTTTTTGAGTTATACTTTGGTAGTTTCTGCAATTACTCCAATCTATCTTCAGTTTTTTTTTTGTTTGTTCAAAGGAGAGTCAATGCATTCCCTCCTTTTCTTTATGCAGTGCCAATTAGGAATTTTGAGAGTTACGCTTTGTAGGTTTTTACTAATATTTAGTGTCTAAAACTTGTGACAGTAAATCCATGTTTTATATTTCTTCAACATGGCACCCATTTTTTGTAACAACTAAAAATGCATTATAGGGGAAAAAATAAAGATCAAAGTTTATTAGAATTATTTGCATTCTGCCATCCTCTTGGATAAGTGGCATATTTTTTTGCCACCAGCCTACGGTTAGTGACTCAGGCGGCCTCACGTGCTAAAGATTGTTGATAGGGCAACCACATTAGTAAATTATGCGAATGTCATGGGATCAAAAGGTTTATTTGCTAATTTTAAGGTGCTTTTTGAGCTAGTCTTCCAATATCAAAGTGAATATCTAGTTATTTAAATTTTTATAAGTAGCTCCCCATGAGTCCACTCTGGGTCCAATTATGTACTTGAATTCTCACTTTAAAAAAAACCACTTACATAAATTCAATGACGCGAACGACCTTAGATTTTCATGAAGTTTAATGACACGAACGACCTTAGATTTTCACGAACCCTTGGAAATGCTTGAACCCAGCTGGGTGCACTTTACTCTTCACCTTTTCTTCGTCTATGTTGTCGGCGTTGCGTCGTCCAAAACTTGATATGTGAGCAAAATCCTTGTCCGCGTTGTCGTTCAAAAAGTTTTCGCTACCAAACCCAACCCTCCCAAAGCCGTCTCTGCTATCTTTCTAACACTACTGATTTATATATGATGGATCCAGAATAGGAAAATCTTACGTTTCCGCTGAAATTTTCAGTTGTTTAACATAATTTTCCAATTGGTCCCATTGGTAGAATGGTGGAGGCGTGGAGCAGGCTAAAACTTCTACAATTACTAACATGAATTACAAAATATGTTCTTCCGTATGTTAGTGCAGATGAAAACAATCCAAACAATCATAAAAGAATCGATTGCTGCCGATGCAAAATATTACCTACAGAAACCACAAGTACTGTTGTAATCCTGCGTGGCTGCCATACCAACCTAATGCATTTTCTGTAATGTGACGACAACGTAGTTGAAATCAAAGCAACGGGCGAGTAGAAAGCCCAGCAGCAACGGATTGAGATCCTCTGCAGTCTGCAGGTGAGTTTTCATCTGCAGAGGTAGAAGCGACGTGAGCCGTCCGATCTGGAGCGGATAGGTCAGATCATTCGCTACAGTGGTGCAAACAGTACATCGGGCACTGTTACGCACTGTTGCCACAGTACTGCGTCCAAGAACTGTACCTACAGACTCAGCGGACTGTTTGCCTCTGCGGTAAAAGGCACAGAAACAGCATATGTATTAGGTGATCGAGGCACAGGTGGATCTTCACATGCATGAACAGAGATCTTCATCATGATGATGACAAATCTTCTGGACTGGCGATGAAAACTTCCTCAAATTCATCATTTGTCAAATTGAAAACACAACTAGTCAATCAACCCGTTCGAAAGCATGGGTTAGAGTCTTAAATGTGTTACGCGTAACGGTACAACATATATAGATCTATTTTTATACTTAGGTTTTTATAATAATATATCTTGCTACTTTATATGTATGTTTAATTGATTTAAATAATCTTTGATCGATTGCAAAAATAGGTGATTTTAATATAATTTTGAGGGGTTACTTTCATCATATTATCAGTCATAATAACTAAGGTGAACAATTCAAATATAAATTAAAAGGGATATTTGGTATTATCCTATCAAAATAGCAAATGTGAACAATTAGATATAAATTTAGGGTGTTATTTCATATTTTCCTTTATTTTGGCACTGTGGGTAATTAATGTGTAGTTTTAGGGGTTATTTAATATTATTTTGATAATGAAAAAGGTGGATGATTACTTAATTAGAAAACAGATCTAATGTCTATTAATATTCCAACATGTTAATTGATGATAGGATATTTTTTATTATTATGAGAATTTCTATAATTTTATTTTTTTCTAACACATATTGTGAGGATTGACATGGAAATTTCAAAAAGTCTACAAAATATCTGTTTCATCAAAAGGTTTCTAGCATCTTTAACGGAAAAAAGATAAAAACTGAAAGTAAATTTGAAAATAGAAAAAATCTAAAAAAAAGAAAATATTTGCTTTCTTTGAGAATTGAACTCAGATCTTTTGTAATGGCAGAGATGGGTAATTATTTGGAAAATATATATAATGAAAAAAAGAGGATATTTGCTTTCATTGAGAGTTGAACTCAAGACTTTTCTTAACAGCAGAGGTGGATAATTACTTAGAAAACAGATCTAATGGCTATTGATATTCCAATCTGTCAATTGATGGTCGGATGTTTCTGATTATTGTGAGAATTTTTTAGATTTATCTTTTTTTTCTAGCGCGCTTTGAAATTGATGTAATTTTTAGAACCTCCAATTAGTAACAATAAGATAGCTACAAAAAGGGACTGCCTATGTAAGAAGATTCATTGCGTAGGTTGAGATACTAGAAAAGGACTAGCATCATTCATGCACTTTTTTTAGACCAGGGACAACCTGCTATGATAAACAACTTTGCAATGATATGTTCTTGTTTTTTTTTTTTAACTGTGAGAAGCGCAAGTTTCTGCTAGAGAAAGCACAGTCTAGAAAACAGATATAGCTGATACCTTTCCTCAGTGCCAATCCAACAGTGGAATCATTCTCCACCTGAACAAGTATAAATAAAAATGTCACGCAACTGAAAAATGAATTAAACAAGTTGTGGGTTTAATCTTCAGAGAAAACTGTTAGGCTAAGGCTAAACAAATTAAACTGTATTGTGATTAAACAAATTAACTATCTGCATTAGCAAAGCTGCCTTGAATGACATATGTTTCTATAATATTGTGCATAGGCTATAGAATTGAAACAGGGCCTAATTAGGCAAAACAAAATTATTTTAGGAAAATGTGCAGAGAAACAGCTAAACATATGGGCACCTTTTGATCTCCTAGGGTCTTTGAGTCTTCCAGCACATCATTGGTAGCCAACAGAACCAATTGCTGTACTAGGAGGTTGATCTATCATTGCACACAACTTCTGTTTGATGCTCAAAGCTGTCTCTGTTGGTTCACATTGAATGAAGTAGGTATTCTTGTTGCGCTTCATTTGGATATACATGCTTGCAAGCCTGCACCTGCGAAATGCCTAAAGTTCATCAGTACAGATGGAGCCAACAGCAGAGGGAAAGATCTCTGCTTAACCATATTAATTACTCCGGGGATGGGAATGTTGGATCACTATCGCGATAAGCATACTAGCTATCTTAACATCATATACAGTGCTAAGGTTAATGAAATCCTATAGTTGTATTTGACATGGATAATGGAAAGATGTTTGCTAATTGTCTAATTTGAACGAATCAATGATGTATACAAGTGCAGAGTCCGCTGGAGAAGGAACAAATAAATTCCAGAGCGAGAACACAACGGGACAAGCATGCGAGAACAAAAGCGTTCTGGTAACAAACACCAAGAACTGTGTATTTTGATTCTTCAGACCGGTCATTAATTTACCCTTTGTGGCTTTGTGCATGAAAACGCAACTGATAGGGTTCATCAGAGTCTGTTATAATTTATATGCCACCAGCAGTGCACCACATACCAAACTCCTTTTTTCTGTTTTCCAGTGCGGTATACCCAAGTTCATGGAGGAAATGGTCAGGATTCGGGATTCCAACTCCTGACAGAAACTGAAAAGAGGTTTCTCCACCCGACAACCATTTAACAAAGCTCCCAAAACTACTGCCCTACACTCGACCAAATTATGCACGATCCTATTGGTTCTTCAAGCAAAAAAATACTACTGTACCAATAATCTGCAACGAACAAGGCCTACACGCAAAAGCCGCGTGCGGAGTCCCCCAGCTACTCTCGCACGCCACTCAATTGCAAGTTAAAGCAGCTAGTTAGATCCACACGCCGCGGAAAGAGCCGCACCTGCAGAGCACCGATCTGTCCTGAACTGCTGCAGCACGCGGGTCGGCAGAATCGACGGGGCACGCGCCACAGGCGCTATCTCCTCCTTCACCGCAGCAGCTCTCACCTCCTTTGCAGCTCTCTCCTCCTCCTCCTTTGCAGGCAACAACAATGAAGCATAAGATATCGTATAATAGAATCTCTTCCTTTGGAGGTGTCGGGAGAACAGCCTAGCCCTTAGAAGGCTCGGCCCAATAAATGGCCGGCCCATGTGTAACAGGAACTTTTCTGTAATTCTAAAGTTATCTAGAGAAAGATACGTAAATAACCACTCCCTATAAATATGGCCCTGAGGCTAGGGTTTGAGGGTACGTGATGATGGAATGGTGAAGAGCAAATTGCCGTCTGTGAATCTTTGTTTATTTGCCTTTCGTCTACACCTTCGCCCCAAATCTGCTGAGCCAAAGGCCAACAGGAGGCAACAACAAAAAAGCATCAGAGATCATATAATAGAAACATGATAGAAAATGAGGCTTCTTACTTTCAGAAGCGTATCAACGATCACGGACAGACTGCAAGGGGGAATACCTCCATCCCTTCTCCCCTTCCTCCCTTCATCTGATTCTCAGTGTAACACTTACTAGTCACGTTACCTTTTTCATCTGTTATGTCACCCCACTGGATCATCTCTGCTAAGTCCATTAAGACATCTAAAATAAATCGAAGTCAGAAAATGGGCTTCTTACTTTTAGCAATGTCCCAACGATCATGGGGAGGTTCGTTTTGAACGTACTTGTAGGTCGAATCGCATGTTGCAACCCCTCAAGTTCTTCATCGTTGAGATTGTTTTTTTTTTTTTTTTTTTGCAATGTTCACTTTCGCAGATAGCAACTGACAGTTCTCAACAGACCTAAAGCGCGGATACTTCTTTTCTTCTTTTGTAGTAGGTGCAACTATATGATCATACTGGTGGGTCATCAGCCCGGTGAACCTGCTTCGCAGGGTCTTGAGGACAGGCCACCCGAGAGCATCGGATCTCCATCTTTTGGGATCACGGCCAGGGATACAGGTGGCCTTCTGCCATGCTAAGTAATGGTTTTCAGTTTGAAATCATGTGGTCTCCGAGGCATCTACGGTTAAAGAAAATTGCAGGGGGTGACTAGACAACAATTGCAGGGCATGAAAATTGCAGGGGAGTGACTAGACAACACCCGAGCAAAATTTTTACGTTTGTCAATCGATTTTCTTAAACCTATAGAATCATGCCACATAGCAACATTGGAGAGGAAAATCAAGTGATTAGAAAACAAAATTTTCACTCGATTAGCAAACCTGTATCACTGACAATACTGTAGCTATTTACGTCACTCTGAGCAACATCCTGAGGAGACGACCCGCAGCTTAGCAGGGCATGGGATAAAATCGATTGATCGAAGATAACGATTTTTACTCGCTAATCGTTAGGAACACCGAAATTGCAGGGCATGGGATTATCACAATTCTAACCCTAAAACAATCAGAATTCAAACAAAGTAACACACGAACGAGTTAAACAGGATAGCCATCACCATCGGTGCCCCCCACGGCAACCAACACACATACCTCCAAAATGTAGGAGACTCCCTGAAGATGAGATGAGAAAATCGCGAGAGAACCTGAACGAGAGAGGCCGGAGAGGCGAGAGTTAGAAACACAGCAAATTTTGAAAATCAGTTTTGAAGAGAGGGAGGATCAAAATACCTGGGAGCACAACGAGAGGGGCTGGACAGCCAAGTTCCTCTTATATTCGGAGCCAATTGATGATCGGCTCCACCAGTTCGGCGCGCGTGGTATTCCATTTGCCGCCATAAGCCAAGCCGATGGATCGGCTCCACCGGCTCGGCGTCGCCCCCGCTGCAAAAAACTCCGCGCGCCGGACACTGCCGCCACCAGCCGGCGCGCGCCTGCAGCGCCAGCCGCTGGGCTGGGC
This sequence comes from Paspalum notatum, assembly GCA_022530915.1. Lineage (NCBI taxonomy): Eukaryota > Viridiplantae > Streptophyta > Magnoliopsida > Poales > Poaceae > Paspalum > Paspalum notatum. Next base: position 38,178,414 of record CM039692.1, read on the forward strand.
CTACTGCCGGCAGGTGCGGGCGCCACCAGCCGGCGGCGTGCAAGGGAGGGGGCGGCACTGGCGGAGCAAGAGCAGGAGTGGGGCGCTGGCCGCCGGGGGTGGGCATCAAGAACTGCGGGGCGGGGCTAGGAGTAGCGCTGGGGCGGCGTCGGCGCTCGCTCGGCGGGGAGGGGGCGGCGGCAGCGTCAACCCTAATGGGCCAAAAGGACGGTGGCTCCCAGGTATAAAAGGCCCATGCAGAAACGGGGGGAACCCAAAAATCCTATCTATCTTCTGGTAGGACAAATGCCCACTTATCTTCCATTGTTTGAGATCTGTGCACATCACTCCACCATCCATCTCCTACCTCCCTCTTATCTCTCTTCTCCCCTCCCCCGCAGCCTGCCTGGCATCCCCGCGCCGCCTTCTGCCGCCCGGCCATCCCCGCGCGTCGCGCGCGCCCCGCCGCCTGCCGCCGGGGCTGCCGCCGCTGCAGTCGCGCGCCGGGGCCAGGGCACGCGGCGGCGCCGGGCGCCGCTGCCGCGTTCTTCTCTCCCCAGCTGCACCGTTCTTCTCTTCCCCGTACTGATCTGCTGATTCAACATTCATTTTATACCGATTCAACACTCGACTTACACTGATTCAACACTCGACTTACACTGATTCAACATTCTACGTGTAAATTGTTGAATTGATATTTGTAAAATGTTGAAATCAATCAAACGAGATGTTGAATCAGGTATCTGCAATTGTTGAATGAATATATTTCAACATCTGAAATTGTTATTGGGTCTAGTGGGTTTTTTATTTGGCTTGTCTAATCTCCTTCCACTGGATAGATAGGAAGTCCCGGGGGAACAGGGGGGACTCCCTATTTAACTTGCAGAAGGTCATTAAGCTAACCACCTTTAAGGCCCAAGAAGCCCAACAAACGATTCAGCGTATATGATCACGTACATTAAACGTTTTGGGTGATTCTTTCAACAAGCAAATGTGGCACATCTTAGCATTCGGCCTGCACAGTAATACAAGCAATCTATCAATGATTAACATTAATACAAATGCTTCAATATTTTGTTTAACTTGATTCAACAATACGCATAATCTATGTCAACATTTCAGATAACCAAATTGAACATTTTTTTTAGAAATGTTGAAACAGTATTTCAAAAATGTTGAAATAGCATATTACAAATGTTGATTTTATTTTTCTAGAAAACATATATCCATATCTAATATCTAACCTTATTTTGTTGCATTAATTTTTAACAACAGCACGGTTGAAACGGATTCAAAAACAGACATATATGGTTGAACAAAATGGTCACTTGAAAGTGAAAAAACAAATACGATTTAACTCACACGCTAAAACTCCTCTCCAGCCATAGGCCGACACATGTCCTGCCTTGTTCCCACCATGCGTTGCCTTTCCACCCAACCGCACAGATGCTTCTGCGGGCCTATGGCCCTTGCCGCCTTGTGCTGAGGCTTTGCACATACTAGGCCAGCATGGTGGCATGCGCGCATGCGCCCAAGGCCCACTCCCTATGGTTAATCTCCGCCACCGATTCATCATACGCACGAATCGCGAACAATGGAAGAAGCAGTAACTTTCTGTCTTCCGGAAGGTATATAGGAAGTGCGGGGAACCGAAGCAATGCAAGGTGCGAGGCCAAACCGGAGATCGGAAGGTGAAGACTCGGGATCCCTTCTTTTTTTGGGAAAAAAAGATTCATATCGTCCTGTATAGAAACCCTTTAGGCCCAGTTTGGCAAGTTAGGAATCATATCACACATAGAAAGAAAACCATTGGAATAAAATTCCTCCTATCTATGAAATTCCTATGGCAGGTTGTCCTGTAGCAAGTTTAGAGTTTAGACTTACGGTATGCATACTCCATTTTTGGAAAACTTCTCAATTTTGGTGATTTTTGTTCACAGCATGTTTTCCTCTTAAGCGTGATTCTCACCAGTCTTCGTTCCACAGAAAAGAAAAGGAGGGAGGAAAAATGCACAACAAAGAAAATCACGAATAGACAAATTAGTGATTATCGTTAGGCAAAAATACTAATGTCATTAGACAAAAATACCAATGTCATTAGACAAAAATACAATAGTGTTTTGCCTAATGAAAAATACCATTTTGCCTTATGAAAACCATCAATTTTGCCCAATGGAACCTAAAAATTTGCCTAACGGATGAGGGCGGGGGAGAGGGGGCGAGGCTCGCCTTCTTCCTTGCTGGAGGGGTCGTTGACGCCTAGGAGGAGCGCGGCGGCAGCGGTGATGGCCAGATCCGGCCGCTGTGGCCGGTGACACCTCCTCCAAGTGCGGCGGCGATCTGGATCTAGCTGCCACGGGGGCCGGTGAGAAGCGCGGCGCCCCCGCATAGGAGGAGCGTGGCGACGGCGACGGCCAGATCCTGCACGCCGCCTCCATAGCGTGGTGGCGGTCCGGATCCGCTTGCCATGAGGACAGTGAGGAGCGCGGGGGATCCGGCCGCCATGGCTGACGTCGCTTCCAAGCGCGGGGCACGGTCCGGATCTGACCGCCATGGCATCGCGAGGAAGACGATGAGGAGCATGGCGTGGGGAATCTAGCCGCCATGGTCGCGCCCACTTCCGAGCACAGGGCGCGGCCCCGGATCCCAGCCGCCGGTCGCCATGGCCATGCGAGGAAGATGGTGAGGACTAAGGAGCGCAGCGCATACGCCCGGATTCGGCCGCTGGTCGCCATGGCCAGGCAGGGAGCGGCGAAGGAAGAAGAAAGGGGAGAGGAGCAGGCAGCGGTGTGGAGAGGAGAGGGGTGAGTGGCAGAGAGAGGCAGGGAGCAGTGTGCCGCACGAGAGGAAAGAGAGAAGTGAGCGTGGAAAGGGGAGGCAAATGGATGTGTGCGTGCAGATGGACAAAAATACGGTTGACCGTAACGTAGTCTTTTATCTTAGAGGAATTATACCAAAATGATAGTATACCTCATAGAAGAGTTTCTTTTGTATGTTATCTCTATCTATTTTTTTGGTGTTTCAACTGCGCGCCATCTAAAATTCTAAATGACCATTTTGTAATATTTCTATATTTTCCCGTGGATTGAAGATACATTCACTTTCAATTTCAATTCCTAGATTTGGGGAATCCTGTGTTCTAAAAGGAGCCCGATGATCACTCTAAAGATGGTACTACTACGTTACACTTTAATTAATCTAAGAGAAAATCCTAATATACCATGCAGTCCGTGCTAGTTCATCAGGCCCTTCGTCTGATTTATATAATTTATTCATCGCCATCTGTTTTCCGCCCAAACTCGCAAAGCAGATGCAGGCTTGCAGGCCATGGCAGGCGGCGACACGGAGCGGCGATGATACTCAGGTGAACAGTCCATACCATACTTGCAGTGTCAAAGCCGCCGGCGACGAGAAACGCTCCGACAAGGACGCCGCCGGCGGGCTCGACTCCACGGCCGTCGGCCCACTGCAAATTTGAGCAGAGGCCACCGCCGAACAGCCCGAGCGACCGCGAGAGCGCGCGCGTTTCGACTCAACTGGACGCCGTAGCGAGATCTGGACCGTCGATTCAGCCACTTGGACGGCCTGGTCCTCTCCCTCCTCACGCGAGAGCGCTCGAAGAAGCCTCTTCTTCCTCCTCCCGCCTCCTTCGTCCTCCCGCCCCCACCTCCCGCCGCCGCCTCAGGCCCTGCCCCGCTCCGCCCGCCGCCCGCCGCTAACCTAGGGGTCCGTGACGCCCCCGCCGTCGGCACCTCCCAACCGCCATCTCCCGCCGCCCGCGCCGGCGGTCTCTCCGCCGCCCACCACCCGCCACCTCCGCCGGGCCGGCCGGCCTCCCTCGGCCCTCCCTCTATGGCCGGAGGTAGAGAAGATGGGGCTCGCTGGCGAACCCCCGGCAACCCCGAACCTTAACCTCCGCCGCCGCTGCCCAGGAGGCCGCCGGCGCCTCGGCACCCTCGCCGCGGCCTCCCCGCCCGCCGGCCGCCGGCCGCCGCCTCGCCGACCCCCTCCCGCGCCGCCACCGGCGGAGTGTGCGCTAGCCCCTCCCCCTAGCGCGCGCGCGCTCAATAAGAATTCTGCGCGTCGTCCCCCCGAGCAGTCAACACCTTCCCCACAGCGAGGCAGCGACGCCGACCTTCCCCTCACCCCACCCCCAGGCCCCAGCTCGCCCCAGTCTGGCAGTCTACTCCTCCTCCACCACCTTCCCCTACCGACACCGATCCCCAATCGCCCATGGATCCCAAGCCGGACGCCAACGCGCCCGCGGAGTCGGCGCCGGCGGAGCACGCGGCGTACCCGCGCCTGTCGCCGGAGGAGATGGCGCCGCCGCCGCCACCCGTCGTGCCGCCGGCCGGCGCCAACCCCTACGTGCTCTCCGCGCCGTCGCCCAACCCGCCCGCCAAGAGTGAACCACTCCCCGTTGTATCTTGCTCTAATACTGCACTGCTGAGGTTCTTCCGGGCGTCGGTTTTGATTGCTCTGTGGGTGCCTGATCGTCTTCTGGATTTGGGGGTGGTTCGATCACCGCAGGCGCTACGGACAATCTGAAGGAGATATTGGCATGATGGGAAAGAAGTTCAACGAGGCCGCGCGCAAGACCGAGGGCATCGCCGGCGACGTCTGGCCGCACCGTAAGTGTCCCCATCGATTCCTTGACGCGACTACAAATCTGAGCACTAAACGAATAAACGATGATCGTCCCCTGCTTCCAATCAGAAGCACAACACTAGTAGCTCTTTGGCACAGTATGCAGCGGCACCCACATCAGATGATGACACACACGTATCGACTATGCCATGTTTAGGAATACAGTTCAAACGCCCATCTCTCCATGCTTAATCATGTCTGTTTCATAATGCGATCAGCAATGCAAGTTCATGCTGTGCGTGCATGTCTGCAGTGAAAACTGGATCTAGCATGACGGATACTGCAATGGGGCAGATCACTCAGATATCAAAGGTTATATCTGAGGGTGGCTACGAAAAGATATTTCAGCAGACTTTTGAGTGCTTGCCTGATGAGAAGCTGAAGAAGGCGTATGTGTGCTACCTATCGACATCTCATGGGCCGATCATGGATGTCCTGTATCCCTCGACTGTCAAGATTGCATTTGGTAGTGACAGCCCCGTGAAATACGTGACTGAGGACAACAAAACCGAGTCATCCTTTTATAAGGTATGGTATATTGGTACCTGTATCTGACTCCTCCGGTGTGTGCACTAGAGTGAAATACTCTTAACTTTGTATAGATTATCACTATCAGTTTTTTGGTACTATGTTTTGATGCTAAAATAGGGATAATCATGCCTATATGCCTTTGGAGCCAGAACTCCTTGTTTTGTTGCATAAGACTAGGTGTGAACATTTATAGTACATGGCCTGTAACTGGATGCTAATTAGCAAGTACTTGAATTCAAATTAATTATCTGTAGATGTTGATATTGTAAAGGTGCTAATTCATCTTTGATGGAAGTCACCTGTATGGAAGAAAACAAAAACATAGGAAACTGCGAGCTTTTAGAGTACACCCACTGCAATTGCTTTTGTGACTAGCAAGTACTTGATTTCACATTAGTTATTTTCAGTCTTATGTACAAATATTGTTTGTGCTACAAAGTTGCTACTTAGTACACTGACAAAATAGAAAATATAAGTTTGTTAGTATTAGCATATTAGCATCTACATATCTCCTAGTTTGGGTTCCTCTAAATTTTGGTCTATTCTTGTGGTTAATTCCTAGTTCCAACTTGAGATTAGTACACATGAACAGGTTGTTTTACCACTTCCTCACTTGAGATTAGTTACTCCCACGGCAAGTCAGCAGAACCCTCTGCAGAGAGGTACATTCAAGTCGTCTCTGTTGACAACCACGAGTTCTGGTTCATGGGTTTTGTCAACTACGATAGCACCGTAAAGAATCTTCAAGAGGCTGTTCATGGTGTTCACGGCACCTAGAGATCGCCTGTGCATCCATCCCCTTCACAATTTGTTATGCCCGTGTAAATGTGTTTATGTGTGGTGCTTGCATTGTGCCATTGTACAGTTGTGCATCTCGTGTCGAAATGTGTACCATTGGACATCATTAAGCAGCACATTCATGCATCTGTAGCATGTTAATACTTTTGGAGAAGTGTTTGTAAATACTGTATGAAGTTGATTGAAATTTGAAACCATTTTTGTTAGTTACTGCTCTCTTTGCTATGGGTCAACTGTTCCAAAAGCTGACTATTTGGAGAAACTAGTAGCCAGTAACATCTGGCTAATATTCAACCAAAGAAACATACAGGTTCAGCAGGAATAAATCTAGCATATACAGGTAAAAGTTGCATTACTGGGATACAAATATGAACCTGAATCATTAGACATTTAGGCTGGACCAACAATGTGGCAATTCACTCCAGTGGATTATTTACCTTGAAAATGTTGTGGATTACTGGATTTCCTTGCAACCTCTGCTACTTGGTGCAACGTTAGAGGCTAGCTTTATGTCCAACCCCTCAGGCCTTGAAAATGTTGTGGATTACTGGATTGATTGGGTTGTTTTGAGATTGATGAGCAGGTTGTCAAGCAAGTAGAGTTTTTTAGTCTATATACCTTTTATTATTATAGACGGTCCAATATGCAACCAGAAGCATTTGGTACACTCAAGCTTCAGAGGTATAAAATCATGTGCGCCCATAGAACGTAACTAAATGGCATATGCTTTAGCTACTTTTGTTGTTGAGTGCAAACTGGAGCCGAGTCCGCTCTTAGACGAGCTCTCTATTTGTATTCATGATTCAGTTCTCACCAATTGCGCATTACAATAGTAATGGGCTATAATGTTGGGTCTAAAAGATATTCCTTTTTACTGCAAGCAATACACATTTTATAGCATTACACTTGAGTCAGCACAGCTTTTGCTACTTGCCACTTCACATGAATCATTTTACATAGGCCACCTTACTCACTTTATTTACCGTAATTATACATATCTATTTATTGAGATACACCATTAAATAATTAGCAAGACACGAAGTTACGTTACTATGACTCAAAAAATATCTCAAACAACGTAGGATTAGTGCTGTACAGACTTCATTAACTAAGCCTAGAAGTTGTTTTTTTAGCAATGAGCTCTGAATTTTGCGTTTCGGGTGACAGGAAAGGAAGGAATTCCTGCCACCGTTTAGAGCTGACATGCGGGTCCTCCTTGGTAAAAAAATCCCCAATCTTATCTTCTCCACCATGTGTGAGAGCCTTATCTTCTCCGCCTCATTTATATCACAGACATTTTGATGCACAATCTCCACTGTTAGACATCTCTTCCCAAGCTCCAAATTGGACAACAAAATTTTGTCATTCCACAATTTGATGGCCCTAACCAGCTTGCGATTATGGTACTGCAAAGATGTAATGTCTATCTCACTTGAAGAATTTAGACAACTCGTTAGCTAAGGGCCTGATTGGAATGCGGGAATTTTTCCCCATTCCTACGTTTTTTTTTTTTGTGAAATTGAACTGTTTCCTGTGAAATTTCTGTACAATTCCTGTGAAATTCCTGCGTTCCAAACGGACCCTAAGAGATTAGAAATAGTGTGCTAATCTAATATTTGCTCTTGGGATGTTCCTCCAGCACACAGCCATGAACACATGGCAGCCGCAAATTTTGATGCCCTCCCATCCCTCGAGTGCCTCAGAATTGTGCAATGTAGAATAACTGGGGGGTGGGTATCTGTAATATTGCAAAATGGGGGGCGAGCCCTACAGAAATTGAGCATAGAGGTTTGCAATCAGATATCAGGGCTATTGATAGAAGGGAAAGAAAATAGTTTATCAAATCTCATCTCGGCTCCATGTGCTCTGTCACCGGGAAACCCAGATGACGCATCAATACGGTCATATCCAGACAAACTCCTGCGCATTCCATCTCATGTCATCCCCTCTCTCAAGGAGATAGCTATTTGGAGTTGCAGTGCATTTCAGGGGAACATGGAGGGCTTCTCTGGATTCACCTCCCTTGAGCATTTATGTATTGTTGGTTGCCCCAAGAGGCCAAGCTGATATCGTCTTTGGTGCATAAAAATGAAAGCGCTAACCTGGCAAACGGAAGATGGCTTCTCCCGTGCTCACTAGGCGTACTGGATGTCATTGCCAGCCATGTTGGCCTAGAAACGCTGCAGCCCTGCTTCCCTGGAGATGTAACCCGCCTCACAAAACTAGAACTCTCTCACATGTCTGAATTGAAATCTCTACAGTTGTATTCCTGCACAACTCTGGAAAAGTTGAAAATTAAATGTTGCAACTCACTAGAGGTACTAGAGGGCGTCCAATCACTAGGTGGTCTCAGGTGTTTGAAAGTCTCGGAAATCTCAGAACAGAAATCTCTACGCCTGTGTTCCTGCACAGCTCTGGAAAAGTTGAAAATTGTAGGCTGCAACTCACTGGTGGCACTGGAGGGCGCCCAATCCCTCGGCAGTCTCAGGTATTTGCAAGTATCAGGAATTCCTGGAATCAGATCTCTACCGCTGCATTTCTGCACAGCACTAGAAGAGTTGAGAATTACAAATTGCCCATCACTAGACGCACTAGAGGGTGTCCAATCCCTCCGCGGCCTCAGGTATTTGGAAGTATACGGATGCCCCGGCTTACCTCGATTTTTGGACTACCTATCGATGCAGGGTTATGAGCCGTGTCCTCGATTGGAAACGCTTTGGACCGATGACTACTCTTTCCTTACCGTGACATTCTGCAAGCACCTCACCTCTCTGCAACGCCTACGGCTCGATCGCTTTTGGTATGTCGCTGAAGATATCAACGTGTCAGGAGGACTAACATGGGAGCAAGAGAGCGCTTCAGCTCCTAACCTCCCTGCAAGAGCTCCTATTTGGTTACTGCCGTGGACTATCAGATCTTCCTGTGGGTCTGCACAGCCTTCCATTGCTCAAACGGCTGGAGATCATTGATTGCCCTAGTATCTCAAGTCTACCAGAAAGTGGCCTCCCACCTTCGCTGGAAGATCTGGAGGTCCGCGACTGCAGCGAGGAGCTAACCGAGCAATGCAGAATGCTAGCAACAAGCAAGCTCACGGCAATAATTGATGGGAGATATGTGTACTGATCACTGGGTGTGGCTCGTTAAGCACACGTTTCGTTTCTACCGGCACGGTAGGTTTCGCCGCGTTGCCTTGGAAGGTATGCTTGTACCGTTGATCATGTTGTCTTCAGGGTTTTATATACATGGTGTCATGCTAAAGTTTTTTTTTTTTTTTTTAACATGGTCATGCTAAAGTAAGCAGTGTCTTTGCAGGCATTCAAGCTGACACCCTAGGTCCATAGCTGCAGTGACCGTCTTCTCAATCAGGAGTATTAAGCTGTTGGACGAAGTGTTGAAAGCATCCCTGTTTCTCCTTGGTGACCTGCTACAACCAACAACTCACATGCGAGGCCAAAAGGGTTGTTCTTTTTACTCTGAAGCGTCAGAAACCTGAACTTTTCTTAATTATTGCCTGGTTCTCTGGTTCTGCACAAGCGTTGTTTTCACTTGCTAGCCTTCGCCCTCGCGTGCCCAAGTTGCTGAATACGGTTTCCATGATAAACTCGCCTGGATTTCTGAAACCAGGGAGGCATATGCGTTTTGCTGTCATATGAATGAATGGAACCTGATTCCTTCACGAGGATGTTTATTGTTTTTTTTTGTTGGCTACAGAACGGACTCCGAGATATGTGCAATGCAATTTTCATTAGGAAAACAGTTGCGGTAATAATCTTGTCTCAATTTTGTTGCTAATCATGAAAAAAAGCTCTGAACCGGCAGCAAGCCACCGTGTCCAGTTTTGAACTTGTGATGCGAGGAAAGGACGGGGCCAACATGAATCGGTTGAAGCAACCCATTTGTCTCTCAGCTAGGAATCTGGATGGCGCATCGAGCATGCAGGCCGATAATGTGGATTGTGAAGTCGAGTTGTTCCGCACCTCTTCTTCCTGCACGACTTGCTGATGCACTGCATTGGCTGCTCTCTGCTTTGTTTCATATCATACCGCTGCTCTGCCCCCATGTTTACGCTCTTTGTGTGTCTCACTGGTTACCAGCGGACCTTCCACTTCCTTGTCCCGGAGCCCGACCATCCTCGTCGGTTGTCCCAGTCAGGTTTCCGGTTGGTCCCACCCAAACCCGGCGCCATGGCCAGTGTTCGGACGATCAAGACATTGACGACAGTTGCTTGCTGCCGGCGGCTGTTGCTCACGTCCTGGACCCTCTGCGCCCTGGGTGCCTGATGCTGCTGATCCCGCGCCGCCATTGATACACGCGGCGGCGGGATGCCTGGTGGGTGGTGGCTATAGATGGCAACGGGTAATATCCGTGCGGATACTACCCTCTTATGTCCGTATCCACGAGCAAAAACCCGTGTCCGCGTCCGTGCCCGCTATCCGCCATGGGCAGACAACCGTGCCCACATCCGCTATCCGCGGACACCACATACCCGCGGATATATCCGTTTACCCACAAACAATTAGAATAAGAGATCATAAATAAACACATGTAGCACATATTTTAGACTCAACAAATAAACATAACAAATAGCAAGCAACATGCTCACACATTTAGTCTAAGACTCACACTTACATGATGTTTACACATTTAGTCTCACATCATTACATTACAATAAGTAAATAATTAAACATAGAGACCACTTAAACATAACTCAATGTGGGGGTCCACATGTCAGACGGGTATGTGAATATGCGGGTGCGGATACTAAATTTCTTCGCCCGCGAATAAATATCCATCGGGCGTAAACTCACATCCATATCTTTACCCGTGGGCGTAAACTCACACCCGTATCCTTGTCCGTCGGGTTTGTTGCCCGCGGGTAGACAGGTATTTCATATCCATTGCCATCTTTAGTGGTGGCGCGCGGCAACAGCGTTGTGGCTAGGGCGACTGAGTTGTCTGGTCTCCTTCTGGGCCCGTACGTGACCGCCAACGCCCAAACAACGTGTGGGTCCGACGATTAGGGAGAGTCGCCATCATCCTGAAATTTCCAACATGAAAGGGATCCGTGCGATGGTCTTCTGGGATCTCAATCGCCCCGGCGTCATCGTCGGGGACATGAACGAAGGCCGACTAGCTCCACCACGTCACCACCGCGGTCTGCCCTCCTGCGCTGCCTAGCCGAGGATGAGGCGGATGAGGCCTCGCCATCTGCGTCACCCTCAATGTGACAATGGTTCCAATAATTCAATCCGACAAGTCCACGTTTAGTCTCCCTCGCCGCTCTGACGCTCTCTGATCAGCTTCCTGCCTTTTCCTACCAACCGCGTGCTCCTCTGCATTTGGCTACCCTGCCCTCCCTCTCTCTCTCTCGCTTCCTCCGTTCCCTTTTGCTCAAGAACGCAGCTTCGGCCGGATCTGATGGAGTTGGCGTTGGCTGAGGCAACCGCTATGGAGGCTGCGATTGTATGGCGGGCGCAAACGATACTTGAAACTCTTCGGCATGACGAGCTCGACTCATGGCTTCATCGAGTTGGCCTCGCCGGTGGCATTGGAGAACTCAAGTCTGAGACCGAGAGGATGGAGACGGTCGTTAATGGTGTCAAGGGGAGGGCGGTTGGGAACAAGCCGCTCGCCCGCTCCCTCGCCCGTGTCAAGGAGCTGATGTACGGCGCCGATGACGTGGTTGATGAGCTCGACTACTACAGGATCCAGCACCAGGTCGAAGGAGGTATAAATCCATCGTTTGTGATTTTTTTACAGTTTTTTTGTTTGGTCGCCTTGTAGTTGATTTCTCCTTTCTCTGTCAGCTACATTTGCTCCTGCTACTGTGCCGGAAGTCATGGTTGGATATGTGGATTTAGGAGGAGGAGAGCAAATAGATGCATCGGCCAATACTGGTATATCAAACAATAGTGTCCGCAAAAACCGATCCAGGGAGAGGGACAATTTTCGCATTGTGCCACCTGTTAATGGACAGCCTGCACAAGCGGAGTGCATTGACTGTGGCACATTGGTTACATGGGGACATGGGACATCAGTTTTGCGCAAGCATCTCAACAGTGCCAGGTGCAAGAACAAACGCAAGAACAAATGTGCAGCAACTGAACAGACGCTGAACCCTCAAAGGTAGTACTACTACTAGTTAGTACTTTCCCTTCAAGTTCTTCATCGCAACACTTTTGTAGGAGTACCGAATTATGATTTAGTTATGGGCAATAATGATGATCATCTAACGTTTTTTTTATTCTTGAAAGCTGCACATGAGTCAGCACATTGGTATATACATAGAAGATTTTAATATTACACAAAAGCACTATAACTGTTTTCTTACATGCCACCCAGCAACTCTGAATTATGGTAATAAATTTCTGATGACAAACTTGCGATCCTTTTCCTTCTGTAGTGACGGTGATGGTGTAAGAAATATCACCGCGATTTCGACCAATGATTCAGAGGCCAGAAAAAGGATGAGAATTGAGGAAAATGTAGCGACCACACACCCCTGGAACATTGCTGAATATTCAAAAAGGATAAATGAAATAGCTCTTGAGTTGCAAAGCATCCGAGGCAATGTGATTGAGTATCTCAAGGACTCTGTTGGAAGTTCTGATCAGCATCATAGTAACACCTCAGACACACGAGTAAGAACATCAAGTGCTCTTACTGGGAAGGTGTATGGAAGGGATAATGAGAAAGACCGCATCATAGGGGTAATCAAAGGTGCTAAGTCGGACCACATAACTGTACTGCCTATTGTAGGCATGGTAGGAGTTGGGAAGACAGCTTTAGCTAAACTTGTATACAATGATCCGATTGTTGAAAGACAATTTGAGCGGATATGGGTTTGGGTGTCCAACGTCTTTGATGAAGTAAGAGTGACAAGGGAGATTTTAGATGTTGTTACCCTGGACAGCCATGAAGGATATCCTCGCAACAAATACAACTATGAAGGACTAAGCAACTACTCAAAGCTTCAAGAGATTTTGAAGAAACATATGGCGTGTTGGTCAAAAAGGTTTCTGCTTGTTCTAGATGATGTCTCAGACTGCATGGATAATTCCCGATGGAATGAGCTACTGTATGTTTTGGGATCTACTCAAGCCAAAGGTAATGTGATTATTGTGACAGTTAGAAATTTTCCCGTTGCCCAAAGGATAGGCACAGTCAAACCAATTAAGTTAGGAGCTCTGCGAAATGATGATTTTTGGTTACTGTTTAAAGCACGTGCATTCGGTGATGACAACTACCAAGAGTATCTAGATATCGGCCGTCAAATAGTTGCAAAGTTAAAGGGCAACCCATTAGCAGCAGAGAGTGTCGTGGAAATGTTAAGAGACCATCCTACTATCGACCATTGGAAAAGCATCCTGAAGGATGGTGTATGGGAATCTCTACAAGTCCATGGAGGTATCATGACTGCTTTGAAGATTAGTTTTTATGAGATGCCTTACCATTTACAACAGTGTTTCTTGTTTTGTTCTATATTCCCCAGCAACCATCAGTTTTGTATTGACAGTTTGGTCAACATGTGGATATCATTGGGGTTTGCAAAATCAATTGATATAGGGCGAGATTACTTCAATGTTTTGGTTAACTCATGTTTCTTTGAGAAGGTTGGCACCATTGTAGTTATGTGTGGAATTATGTATGAATTTGCAAGGCTGGTTTCAAAGACCGAGTTTGCGACTATAGATGGTTTAGAGGGTAAAGAAGTGCTACCAACCATACGCCACTTCTCAGTTCTAACAGATTTGGTGTACCTTAAAGATGAACAAGGGATCATACTTCGTAATGTGAAGTTCGAAGAAAAATTGCAAAGTATCCTTTCATCAGTGAAAAGATTGAGGACATTGGTCTTGATCGGGGGTTGTGACTCTTCATTTTCCCAGTCCTTCAATACATTCATGTCCAATTCAATAAATTGTATCCATCTCCGCTACCTAAAACTTGAGAACGATGGAAGCAATGAAGCTTTGCTTATATCTTTGAGCAAGTTTTACCATCTTGAAGTAGTAGATGTTGGACACCGAGGAAATGTTGATGGTATGAATGGTCATGTCAGGACGAGACATTTTGTTCAGACACGGGAAGAATGCCGTCCTTCCTTTCCAGTTTTGGCTGGCACTTCAGTTACCTGCTTGCAGACTATCCATCTAGAGGATTGTGAAGGACGGGAAAGACTCCCATCTCTGGAAAGTCTATCGTCTCTTAGAAAGTTGAAGTTAAGGAATATGCACGAAGTAATGGAAGCGTTAATTCGTTGGAGGAGCTGGTGTTGATCGATATGCCAATGTTGGAGAGATGTTGCTGCAATTCAGTGAGGGAATTGAACTCTAGTTTGAGGGTACTGGAGATTAGGACGTGCTATTTACTGAAGGTATTCCCCCTCTTTGAGACCTGTGAAAATTTTGAGATTGAGCTAGAGCCATGGTTGCCCCATGTTAGCGAGCTTACCATCCATGATTGTCCTTACTTAACTGTACCACATCCTCTGCCACCTTCAACTAGCTCCTGTAAATTATCCATCACAAAATTTTCCACACTTCCAACCATAGAGGGATCGTCAAATGGAGAATTGAAAATCGGACGGTTTGCCTTGTCGGGTCCTGGTGAGACGCTGACAGTACTGGACAATAAAATTTTGTCATTCCGAAATCTGATGGCCCTAACCAGCTTGCGATTATGGAACTGCAAAGATCTAACGTCTATTTCCCTCGAAGGTTTTAGGCAACTCGTCAGCTTGAAGAACTTAGAAATATGGAAGAGCTTTAAAAATTGCTCTTGGGATGTTCCTCCAGCACACACCCATGAACACATGGCAGCCGCAAATTTTGATGCCCTCCCATCCCTCGAGTGTCTCAGAATTGAGCAATGTGGAATAACCGGTGGGTGGTTGTCTGTAATATTGCAAAATGTGCGAGCCCTACAGAAATTGAGCATAGAGGTTTGCAATCAGATATCAGGGCTATTGATAGAAGGGAAAGAAAATAGTTTATCAAATCTAATCTCGGCTCCATGTGCTCTGTCACCGAGAAACCCAGATGACGCATCAATATGGTCATATCCAGACAAACTCCTGCGCATTCCATCTCATGTCGTCCCCTCTCTCAAGGAGATGGCTATTCATTGTTGCCGTGAGTTAACATTTCAGGGGAACACTGAGGGCTTCTCTGGATTCACCTCCCTTGAGCATTTATGGATTTCTGATTGCACTCAGCTGATATCGTCTTTGGTGCATAAAAACGAAAGCGCTAACCTGGCAAACGGAAGATGGCTTCTCCCGCGCTCACTAGGCGTACTGCATGTCAGCAATGTTAGCCTAGAAACGCTGCAGCCCTGCTTCCCTGAAGATGTAACCCTCCTCACAAAACTAGAACTCTCTTCCGTCTCTGAATTGAAATCTCTGCAGCTGTATTCCTGCACAACTCTGGAAAAGTTGAAAATTGAAGATTGCAACTCACTGGAGGTACTGGAGGGCGTCCAATCCCTCGGCAGTCTCAGGTGTTTGAAAGTATCAGAAATCCCTAGTTTGGAATCTCTACGGCTGTGTTCCTGCACAGCTCTGGAGAAGTTGAAAATTGTAGATTGCCACTCACTGGAGGCACTAGAGGGCATGCAATCCCTCAGAGGTCTGAGGTGTTTGGAAGTATCAGAAATCCCTAGATTGAAATCTCTGCCACTGCATTCCTGCACAGCACTAGAAGAGTTGGGAATTGGACGTTGTCCATCACTATACGCACTAGAGGGTGTCCAATCCCTCGGCAGTCTCAGGTGTTTGGAAGTATCAGAAATCCCTGGCATACCTCAATGTTTGGAGAGCTTGTCGACGCAGGGTTATGAGCTGTGTCCTCGATTGGAAACATTTTGGATCGATAGCTACTCTTTCCTTACCGTGTCATTCTGCAAGCACCTCACCTCTCTGAAATGCCTACGGTTCATTCTACCCGAGGATTGCATTGAAGATATCGATGATTCACGACTAACAGGCGAGCAAGAGACAGCGCTGCAGCTACTCACTTCCCTGCAAGAGCTCCGATTTGATGGTTACCATGGACTCTCAGATCTTCCTGTGGGTCTGCACAGCCTTCCATCGCTCAAACGGCTGGAGATCTTGAATTGCCCGAGTATCTCAAGTCTGCCAGAAAGGGGCCTCCCACCTTCGCTGGAAGAACTGGAGGTCCGCTTGTGCAGCGAGGAGCTAACCGAGCAATGCAGGATGCTAGCAACAGGCAAGCTCACGGTAAAAATTGATTGGAAATATGTGTACTGATCACTGGGTGTGGCTCGTTAAGCACACGTTTCGTTTCTACAGCACAGCAGGTTTCGCGGCATCGCCTTGGAAGGTATGCTTCTACCGTTGATCGTGTTATCTTTCAAGGTTTCTTCTGTTCGACGAACTGTTGAAAGCATCTCTGTTCCTTCTGCGTGACCTGTTACAACCAGCAACTTTACATACGAGGCCAAAAGGGTTGTTCATTTTTTTTTTTTTTTTGACGGTGAGGCCACACATCGACAACCTCGTTTTTAGGGTAAAGAACAACATCGACACCTGAATTGTATTGTTCTTTTCACTCTGAAGCGTCAGAAACCTGAACTTTTCTTAATTATTGCCTGGTTCTCTGGTTCTGCACGGGCATTGTTTTCACTTGTTAGCCTTTGCCCTCGCGTGCCCAAGCAGCTGAATATGGTTTTCGTGATAGACTCGCCTGGATTTCTGAAATGATCAGGGAGGCATATGCTTTGCTGCCATTACTACTGTAAGGGATTCCTTCACAGGGGTGTGCCTACAGAAGGGACTCCGAGATACTATATACAATGCGCTTTTTCATAAGGAAAAGCGTTGTGCAAATAATCTTGTCCTCAGTTTTGTTGCTAATCATGGAAAATGCTCTGAACCGGCAGCAAGCCACTTTGTCCATTTCTGATGCGAGGAACAGACTGCTCCAACACGATGCGATTGAACCAACCCCACCCATTTCTCGCTCTGCTAGAAAATCAGGGTGGCGCATCTAGCACGAAGCTAGTTTCATGTGCGCATTCATCCGCCCTTCAAATGTCAAAGTAGCTCATCTATCAACTAGTAGAAAAAAAAACAAAGCGAAAAAAACAAATAAGTTAGGTGTGTGGTTGCACAAAAACGAAAGGAGCAAAGGCTACAGGCTGTCCTGGAGGACGGAGGCGTCAGGCGTGGGGGAAGGCGCGGCCCAACACGACGCGGAGGTGGGCCGAAAGGTCCAAGCACATGAGTTTGCGAAAAGAAAAGAAAACATGGCGCGCAGCTTCTTCGGTTTTGCATCCATGGTTAGTAGCAGTATTGAAGATGATCTAAAAAAAAAAAGAAAATGATCTACTGAACTAGTGCTAGGTACCAAGCACCCGAAGATGGATTGGATGCCTGCTCTGCATTGCGAGCTAGAAGAGGCGCGTGACGATGCTCACGTGACTGTTGCGTGTGCTTCATCTTCAATCCAATCTCCCCGACGACCAGCAGCTGCAGTCAGTGGTTTGTAGCTTGAAACGGCCGCGGATGAGATGGATGTGCACGCACGCCGATTCGCGCGCTGGTTTGGAGAAGGTCGTAGTACTACTATAGTTTACTGCCACCGTCCGTCTTACCGCTAGCTGCTTGGCAGTAAAAAAAAAAAAAAAAAAAAAAAAAGAGAGAGTGAAGAAGCAACAGCGCTCTGCAGTCTGCTCTGGCCACGTGACGGAACACGCGACCGGTTCTTCCGCTCCGCTGCATGGATTGTCGGTGAACGTACTACCCGTAGGGCAGGGAAAGCCAGGCGGCCGCATATTCTTCTCCTTCGTTCAGACGTGGGACTCCCGACTCCCATCAAATCAAATCAATCTGGTTGTTTTTTACACCGCACGCACCAGCTTCTGGATCCTGCAGCCACATGGACAAAAGCAAAACCCTCACAATGTACAGTGCCGATCCTCTGCCTTTGGTGGCGGTGCGGCTGCTTTCTACGCTATATCAAAGCATGCTGTTGCTTTTGTTCGACGATGTTGTTTGTACGGTACCTATTTGATTTTAACAATTATTTTGAATCGCTTGTTTTATTTAGAAAAAAGTATTGAAAATTCAGGTTTTGCTTAAAAGCATACTCATTCTATGATGAACTAAACCACAGTAAAAAAATAAGTAATAATAGTTATAGTTTCCATTTTTTAATAAGATGAGTGGTTATAGTTGATGTGCAAAAGGTCAAACGGTCTCAAAATACGTATCCCACCCAGCGCAGCGTTTGCTATACGGTTCCCAACCGTTCGATTTCGTGCACAGGCTGTATTTATACTCACTGATGTATCACACATGTACGACCGCCAAGAGAGCAGGAATAATGGCTTCCTCCATCTCGTCACAAAATAATAAGCAACGTTCCGAGGTTCTCAAAAAGTCAACAATTCAGAACTTTGACTACAAGTTGCTGTTTATGCATTGGGTTTGAATGTTTCCAAGTGATCGAGATACTTTACAAGTAGATTTGTGTCAAACAAAAAATTAGTTTCATAACTATTCCTTTCCTACATTTAATAGGCACATTGTAACAAAAGGTATTATTCAAAATTTACAATGATTGACCTCAGCACTCTCGAATTATTTCCTTTCTTGTGGTCGAAAAAAGTGCATGACACCTACTAGTACTAATTATTTTTTGGAAGAGGATTTGAAAAGGACATGAATATCCTTCGATTCACATAAGAAAAATATAATTGACATTTTTCATAAAGAAAATTATGCTAGAGTACCTTCAGTTAATTGAAGGAAAATCGACAAAAAAACCTAAATGAGGCCACCTAGTGACTAACCCAAACAATAGGGCATGAAGCAGAAGCTACATGCAAACTACGTACGGGTTGCATATGTAACCAAGAAAAATCAGAAAACTAGCTATTAGAATCAAATTTTTACCATACATGCACTCCCTAAGGCTCATGCCTATCTATGCACCCACAAGGCGGGTGCACACCATCTAATTTGCTCTAACCTCAATTCGTCACTGACAAACTCAACGCAACCTATAACGACTGAGCCCTCACACATCATTGTTACCGACCTCGTCGCGATGCCACAGTGGCTATTATTAGAATTTTAACATTAACATCGCTCACCCTTCTTTTCTTTGCTTTCTTTCTTTTGTTTCCTTTTCTTTTACCGCATCTTGTCACAACGTCACGTCATGATTTTAACCAAGACTTGGGACTTGCTATCTTACCACACACGGTACACGCACACAAACAAACAAAGGACGGGCTGAGATTTTTCCTTGTAGACTTTTAACCTCGCAGAGCCCGAGGTCAAGATCAACGACGACTAGCAGTGGGTATTTGTAAAGTCACAAGTGGATCCAACATTGACCGACTCACATGACATGGATGTAGGGTAGATGTAGTACAGCTACAGATCGACCGTCCTATAACTCGCGTGTGATGGCTAGCTGCATATGTACCGACCGGGAGAGCTAGGGATTATTCATGGAGACCTCTACTAGACCCCAAATGTAATTCCAGGTCAATGCATCATTCAGCAGTGATCTCGATTGTGTAAAAATTCACCCCTGTTGCTATTATGCAACTGCGATCGAGTGTTCATCCCGGCATATGGTCGATCAAAACCGTGTAGAGAAGCATGTTGGGCGCAGGTAGTACAAAGTACATATAGGATATGTATGTGCAACTTCCTAGAAGGATCCCAGAGGACCACACCAAATTGAACTGCAAGCAGCATGCAGGTCTGTAGGATCATTCATACCTGTGGCAACTTGCAGTACGTAGTATCAGTAGTATGCGTGTGGATTGTCAAGGGCGTGTCAGGAGGACGACGACCAGCGCTACTTGCATTTTGGGTCCACACTTCCAATCAGACGCAGAGATGCTTGCCAAGGGAGTTTGTTTTGCGGCGCCGCGTTCGAGTTCAGTCACGCCCAGTTCAACGTGTCTTTGTTCAGTTGTTGGCTGGACAAACACAACTACCCAATTGAGTCCAGATTCATGCATCGAACATATGCATGAGACAACAGGGTTTGGCATGCAGGGTGTGCATGTCAGCATGTGTGAACGAGAGTGAATATGTATGTAGCACAACCGGAGAGAAGTGGCACTCCTGTCTTTACTGTGACAACCTCAGAAGAAATAAAATGGTTTAAATCTATTTAACTTTGGTATTGAATCAAGTAGTCGTACAAATACCAGCCCAATATTTCGACGTGGGTGTGACCACATGCATGAGATGACTGCGGCGTTTTAATGTGTTATCACCAAACCCATCGCCCATCGGCCAGAATTATGACTCATTTTTCCAGGTATGCTTATCAACATAACCATTACGGCCGGGATTAGCTTCAACTTGATCCATCATTTCTACCTTTCCCGAAGATAATCATTAAAATTATGACTTTGGCGCCATCACACATGTGGAACTCATTCACTTCCGTCCAAAAAAAAAAGACATTATCGTTTTATCCTAGGCCATTTATATAAAGTTTGATCAAGTTTATATATAAAAGTATTAATATTTTTTACACCAAATGATGCATTTACAAATGCTTTTTGCATAATTAACATAAGTTGTCTTTGAAATGAGGCAGGTCATACAAAATATAAAGCCTTTAGATTTAGAGGAATGTATTATCTTAATATTACTAATTGGAGGCTCCGTTTGGAGCCTCCACATTAATCCTCACGAGACGCGCTAAGAAAAAAGATAAAATTCTAAAAATTCTCACAATAATCAGAAACATCCGACCATCAATTGACATAGTTGAATATTAATAGCCATTAGATCTGTTTTCAAAGTATTTGCCCACCTCTACTATTATGAAAAGTTTTGAGTTCAATTCCCACCGAAAGCAAATTTTTTCTTTTTTGGCAGATTTTTTCCCATTTTCAAGCCATTAGATCTGTTTTCAAAGTAATTACCCACCTCTGCTATTATGAAAGGTTTTGAGTTCAATTCTCACCGAAAGCAATTTTCTTATTTTTTTTGGCAGATTTTTTCTCATTATTTACCTCTAATTTATACGTAAATTGTTCATTTTTTTATTATGACCGATAGTATAATAAAAATAAACCCTCAAATTTATATTAAAATTACCCAATTTTGCAGTCGTATCAAAGATTACATAATAATCAAACATACATCTAAAGTAGGAAGATATGCTATGATAAAAATCTAAGTATAAAAATAGATCTATATATGTTGTACTATAGCACATTACATCTAAGACTCTAACCCGTGCGAGAGTCCGGGTTGATCGACTAGTAATTAATAATTTGCAATGCATTTTTATATTAAGGGGCGGCATACTTGATTAGACCGTCTGTTTAAATCAATTACAGAGACAATCTACTTTGATCGGACTAACATGTGTAGGAGCATAACTTATGGGTAGTAAAATGTGAAACGCCACGCTCTGTTTATTACCGTGAGGAACGACGGACGATCGGACTAATCATGCACGGACAGCAGAAGCCCGTCCATTTGTCAAAGGGAGCAGCGAATAGAAATCCCGGTCAAGTTAAATGTGCGCCAAATGATTGTATTATCTGCCCACGTTGGAAAGATAGCTAGCCCAGCAAATCTTTTGATCTATCTATCTATCTATCGACGGAAGCGACCTTTCCAAGCCGAAATTTAAGAGAGAGTGCGTCTACGTATGATGCCCTGATGCAGCATGCCGCCCAAACTAATAAAGCGCCACATCAGCCGGATAAACCCCCCGCAATTAACAAAAACACCGGATCGATCGCATCAGCATCTCCAACCGGCGGCGCGATCAGTGCGTGCGAACGTGCGCATGTGTGGTGACATGTAACCCGAGGATGAGTAAGCAAGCACTTGCTTAATGACTGGAAAATAATTAAATTTGCGTGATCAATCGATCGATCTGCTGCCAGATGAAAAGCGCTTAGCTGATCGAGCTCTTTTGGGTTGATACGACAGGCAGCATTGCGTACATACGTCTGCAGTTGCAGAGAGATGAGATGTGATATATATTCGCATCCGCTCGTGCAATCGTGCGGATACGTGTGCGTGCTTAATCTGGATTTAATTATAATTAACAATGTGTCATCTGTACTCATCATCAGCTAGGCCTAGGCGTGATCGAGAGTAAGATGGAGGAATATGTATTTGTATCTCGCACACAAAAATAAATTAAAGATGGTGACGTAGTGCACGTTATTAGATTAGGAGGGGGATTAAAAGAGGAAATGCTGCATGGTGACATAATAAACTAGTAAAAAGAGGAGTGGAAGAATCACAGAAAGATGTGTGTACGACCTCGGTCGACACGTACGCGGGCCGCCACCGGATAAGGATCATCGATCGATATGGCCGCCGTGTGCGGCCTCTTGGAATAGTGATATTTTATGCTCCAGCACTGTCCTCTTGTTGCTGCTCGATCGCAAACAGTCGGCAAGCGAGCTGGCGCTCTCTCTCTCTCTCTCTCCGTGTGTCTTTTGTGCTGTGGTGTTTCTGCTAATAAAGCCTAAAAAACCGGGGCTTCTGATGATCTGAGGTCACCACGACGGTACGCGTAAACTATAGACGGAATGGAATAAAAATGGGTAGAAAAGCAGCAACCAACGCATGCAATGCAATGCAATCTATCCAGTGGCCTTGGGGCCTTTCCAAATGCGCACACGCGCGAAATGGGAAACGGCCGGTGTCGTCAGCCACGCGCTGATAGAAATAGTAGTAGTACTAGTATACCCTTAACCAGTAACCACCCACATCACAGGTCGATAGATCGTACTAGCTGATAATAATTAAAGTATGTAATCCATCCGAGAGTATCCGATCGACATCGATCACGTACCACGCCACTTTCCGGAAAGCTGATATACGCTACCATCCAGCGGCGAGCTGAGCTAGCTGGTCTGTTTTTTTTTTTAAATCAAACTATCGTAACATTGACTGAATTTATATAGAAATGTAACAACATTTATAATATCTAATATGTATAATATAAAAATATATTCTAACTTGAATCTAACGATACTAATTTGGTAACATAAATTTTAATATATATTTGATCAAAGTTATGATTGTTTGACTTAAGACAAAGTTAGAATTTCATTTTTTTTTTGGACGGAGGGAGTAATTGTTGTTAGTATTAGCTCGATCAGATAATTAAATTGTTCTCCGTCTGAGTGTCTTTTTTTTTTCTTCCTCCAAAATGATACTGGTAGTCTCGAAATCGGCTGGATGGCCCAAGATTTACATATATATTTATTTCGGGGATTATCATCATCATTCGTTGGCAGCGCGAGCGAGAGATGCGGCGGCATCGGCATGGCAGCGGCCGACTGGCAGTGATGGACGCCCCGTGGCCGTGGATGGCTGCACCGATCCATCGTCCATAGAATAGATCCATGGGCAGTGTGGCACTGCACCCCCGCCGGCCCGCAGTCAGCTACTACGCAAAGGCTACGGCCACTGTTGCCGAGACAGCTGCTCGCCTCGCCCCAGGGCCGGGGGGATGCACCTGCCCGGCTGCCCTGCTGCTTGCCCCGGCCGGGGCCGCGTCGCGTCGCGTCGCCCTCCCGCTCGCGCCGGCTGGTCTCTGCTCTGGTCCACACTTCATGTGAACACCACGCCGCGGCCGCGCGCGCCTGCCTCCCCTCCCCTCGGCGGCCGGCCTCGCCCCATAACACGCACGGGGCCCCGCCGCTTCCACCCCAGCAGGCCCGGACGGCGGACCCAGTCAGTGGCAGGGAGTCCCCGGCTGCTCGGCGCGGCGGGCGGCCGTCCCTTTCCCATCCGCCGCATGGGGCGTGTCGCCTTCACGGCGCGCGGCAGCATGGCGATGGAGCTGCAGCTGCCTCTGCTACTCTGCTTCGATCGCACAAGGGGGCGGGGTCCCGCGGCCGAGTGCCCGTACAAATCATTGGCGTTGTGGACCTTGCTGGGTCGTCACTCTCCTGATCCTGTTTGTTTATCAACAATAATCGCTTACACCTGTTGCCGCCTCATTGGGCTACTTTTATCTGTTTTCTCTACCAGGTGGACACCCATAAAGAGACGCGCCCCACTGTGATTGCAAATTTACTGGAGTACACTGTTTTAGCGGAGTTTGTTTATATATTTGAGAGGATATGGCCGCTTACATATATCTCAAATGCTAGATTAAAAATGGTGTAAAACCCGTTATATGCGCAAATTTCAAAACTATGCATGAAAGGGGTTTGTTAGTCCAGTGCAAATTAGTAGCTAAAACAAATCAGTAGCTGTCATGGACGTATATATGGGTGTGCAATAGTAAGACATTTTTTTTTTTGCTATACTTTATAAATATGTTGCAAAGAAATTAGCAAACCAAAGTTGTGGTAAGAGGACATACTGATTGGAGGGACTATAAAAAGAAAGATCAACGAAATGGTAAGTAACAAATTAAAACCGTCGCAAACAAGGCCCACTGTTCCTATACTAGTGGGCGAAACCAGTGCTTAACTACTGAGTATAGATTCCATGAGCTGTACGATGTCGCAAGGCGTGTACCAAGTCCTTTGCTTCGACCGCGGCACAACTAATTTACTCCTACTTAATCATCGACGTGATCCACAACACAATTATCGGCCAACAACATCATCTACAGCAATGTCAAACCTGACCAGATTAAATTCTGTGCTACCTGCTGTTTGTATCTTCTGGTGTGCAGTGTGTATATAACTATATGTATGCGCATCAATCCAGCTAGCAGCGCCCGCTGAAACTTAACTCTGAACCGGCCAACTTGCGCCTGAGCTATCTGCTTTATGCCTTGTCATTTGTCAACTAGCTCTGAATTATTATGTGAACATGGATGGATCCACGCTTGCCTGTTGGGAGGACACTTGTATTATGCATGCTAGATTCCAATGCTGTGAGCCGACTTCATCAGTTCAAACATCATGTGTGGGAGAACATATATTGTACTACTATGTGGTATTAGATTGTTCGATCATTGACCTTATTTAAGCAAGATCACTGACCATGATCTATCGTTGCTAATTAATATATTGATGTGTCTGCCTAATTGTTTCGACACCGAACATGTGTGTTTGCATAAAAAAACAGATATATATATCTAGGCAGCGAGCGTAGCTAAGCTATCTGATAAAGAATCAAAGATGCCAAAACGTAGTACTAGTACCAACTTTGTCAAAAACAAAAGTCTAGGGGACACCAAAGCTCACCTCCTCTCTTCAATCCCAACACATAATATGCATTGATTTTGACCTCTCCGGAGACGATCGCAGCCAGTGTGTACTTAAATCAGCATCAGCAGCTGTTTGAGGGAGATCACATGGTTGACGCAAAAATGTGGCAAACCCAAGTAATTGCTGAGAAGGAATATAATTTAATTTGGAGCTCAAGTCTCCTTGCAATTGCAACAATCACCAACGAAAGCAATTGGCTCCCATGCATGACCAGCAGCAGTACGAGGGGCATTTCGGGTAATTCGAAGCAAAAGACCTGCATGTCGAGTAAATGAATAGTCAAGTAAACATCGATCCGAATCGAGAATACTGTTGGCATAGAGATATGCATATCTATCCGTCCTCTAGAGAGCCCTGAAAATTCTACCAGACCGTCACGATCATTATTTACCCTCACGAAGACCTGCACCCCTGCCGTAGCAGTAGCAGCAGAGGAGCATAAACGCCAAAACATGGCAACTTGTGTGAGTAGCGGCACTCATTAATCCAGATGTATTCCAAGCATTTTTCGCTTGTTTTACTTTTCCTCCCACATGCTAGCTACTAGAAGTCTAGAACACAATAAAATTGAAAAATCTCAGCTCTCTCAAGAAAGAAATGAAAATAAATAGAAAGGCAAGGATAATTACACCGGTAGTCGGTCAGAACCATGCATGTATGCATGGCCACTGGGGTGCACCATCACATCATCTTCGCTTTGAGTTGACCCACACCAACACAAGCCCATGAGGTACTATACACCACCCATGCATGAGGCCATGACACACATATGGATTAATTAATAATTAACCCATGATAATCTTATATCATGCATAAAAAGTCATATATACTAATTAAAAGCAAAAAAAAAGAAAAAGAACACATATGTGCCCATGTGTACACTTTAGTATTTGTATATATATAGAGTGAGGAAGTGTGGTTTAGTGCTATGCTACACACACCTGACCTGACATCCCCACCTATATATCACACCACACCCCCTTTCACTTGTCCTTCCCCCACCATTTTCCACAGCTTGAATCTTCTCCCGAGCATCTCTCCTCTTCCGCGTCGTCGGTGTAGTGATCGGATGGACAGCACAAGCTGCCTGGTGGACGACGCGAGCAGCGGCGCGTCCACGGGCAAGAAGCAGGCGCCGGCGCCGGCGCCGGCGGCGACTGGCGGTAGGCCGCTGCAGCGCGTGGGCAGCGGGGCCAGCGCCGTGATGGACGCCGCGGAGCCGGGCGCGGAGGCGGACTCGGGCGGCGGCGCCGGCGCGGGGCCGCGCGTCGGCGCCGGCGGGAAGCTGCCGTCGTCCAAGTACAAGGGCGTGGTGCCGCAGCCCAACGGGCGGTGGGGCGCGCAGATCTACGAGCGGCACCAGCGCGTGTGGCTGGGCACGTTCACGGGCGAGTCGGAGGCGGCGCGCGCCTACGACGTCGCGGCGCAGCGGTTCCGCGGCCGCGACGCCGTCACCAACTTCCGCCCGCTCGCCGAGTCCGACCCGGAGGCCGCCGTGGAGCTCCGGTTCCTCGCGTCCCGCTCCAAGGCCGAGGTCGTCGACATGCTCCGCAAGCACACCTACCTCGAGGAGCTCTCGCAGAACCGGCGCGCCTTCGCGGCCGCGTCCCCCTCGCCGCCGCCGCCCAGCAGCAGGAACCCCGCGTCGTCGTCGCCCGCGGCGGCGTCCGCGGCCGCGCGCGAGCACCTCTTCGACAAGACGGTGACGCCAAGCGACGTGGGAAAGCTGAACCGGCTGGTGATCCCGAAGCAGCACGCGGAGAAGCACTTCCCGCTGCAGCTCCCGGCCGCCGCCGCGGTGTCCGGCGAGTGCAAGGGCGTGCTCCTCAACTTCGAGGACGCCGCGGGGAAGGTGTGGCGGTTCCGGTACTCCTACTGGAACAGCAGCCAGAGCTACGTGCTCACCAAGGGGTGGAGCCGCTTCGTGAAGGAGAAGGGCCTGCACGCCGGCGACGCCGTGGGGTTCTACCGCTCCGCCGCCAAGCAGCTCTTCATCGACTGCAAGGTCCGTCCCAAGACGACCACCGCCGCCTTCGTCAACGCGGCGACCACACCGGCCCCCATGAAGGCGGTGAGGTTGTTCGGCGTGGACTTGCTCACGACGCCGAGGTCAGCAGTGGCGCCGGAGCAGGAGGAGATCATGGCCATGGCGAACAAGAGGGCCAGGGACGCCATCGCTACGTCTACTGCTCCACACATGCTTTTCAACAAGAAACAATGCATAGACTTCGCGCTGACCTAGAAGCTAACGTTTTTGCTCCAGCCCCTCTTGCTTGCTTCGCTCTCGGCTCGATCGGATGATGATGATGATGCATGGTGGTAGTTATAGCTATACAAGCTTAGCGCTCTTGCTACTTAAACCTTCATCATCGATCTCATCCTTCGATTGTTCATTTTGTTTCTTCTTATTTCTTCTACTTCTGTCCTGATCTCGCGTAATATAACACGATGCCGTAAATTAGACATGTTTTTTTGTTGGCAAGTGTATACTAATCAAAAAGCCATGGACATTATTACATGGTGATGCCATATATAAGATGCAGTGTTAATTTGCATCTCGATAGATCATCTTTATTCCTCTCTTCTTCTTCTTCTTCCAATAATAGTGAGCTAGCTAGCTTATTGCCTGCTTTCTGCCTTTTGTATTTGAAGAAGAAGAAAATTTTAAAAAAGCTACTAGCTGCCGATTTCTGCTGCAACTACATGATGCTTGAAATTTGACTCTCTCTTGCTCTGGCGCTTTCATGTGGTTAAGATGTGATGGGTGTGTGTGCTAGCTGCTGCCTGCAGCACCCAGATGCATTGCATGTATCACCTGAAGTGCGAAAAGCTCCTGGAGTTATCTGATCCCAGTGCGGAAAGGGAAGGGAGGTGCCCATAATTGCATGTATGCATGCACCTGATATATCTGCACAGTGTGTGATGTGAAACGGTCGACAGCTGGAAAATAATAAAGCGGAATGACACATATACTTTTCGCTTGGAGGGGGTATATATACATACAGATTACAGAAGATATATATATATATATGTGTGCAGCAAGATAAGGTTACTACCAACAGAGAACGAAAGAATCTCCAATAATGGATTGTTTTGATCGATGATAGAGAGCATATATATATGCACGCACGCATGCTTCGTCATTTACAGCAAGTTTGAAAGTTCATGGCCTTTATATTCTCTGCGTGTGTGGTTGCTTTGCTGATGGTCTCTTCAAGCATTTTCAGCACACGATTGATGATCAGTAAGTGAGATGTGATGTTGCCTGCGAATTTTCAGGTCATGGACAACAGTGATAAGGTGAGAGTTCTTTCTTGCGAATCTTGCTATCCTGAGACTACTACTACTACTGGCCAAGAAAGCAACGGGAAGCTTAGCCGTGTTTGGAGACTTCGATCAATGGAAGGAACATATATATACGGATATAGTGTAAACAGTGCGTGGCATCTAGGAAGCACGCCGGTTTCTAGAATGCATGGTTGATAATATATAATGTAACCAATATTATCTGTCGTTTTTTCCGTTTTGATTCTTAATTAATTGCAGTTCAACAAATGGTTCTGTGTCTCACAGATAATAAAAAGAATATACTAGTGGTATGCATCGATCATGCATCGAAGTTAATTTTGACGCGAGGTAAATTCCAATGGGAAGAGACACGGGTAATGTTCAACGGTTTTAGACCGGCCGGATAGATAAGCTTCCGGTTCCGGCGATGCCAGGGTAATGAAACATATCCGCCACACTGCTGCATGCCTTCGCCGACGCCTGAAAGGCTGATGAAACAGATAAACTACGGCCGCCATTTGTTCAGACAGACGAGCCTACACGTCTCTCTTCGAGAGGAAGGACGACGAGAGTGCAAAGGCACCGCCGCCGCACGCCGTACTGGCTTTCCTGCTGCTTCGTACGACGACGATACGACCAATGATCTGCATTGGATGCTCAACTTCAACATGACGTGTTGCATGCATGCGCTTGATTTTCCGTCAAGATTATTCAACGAAGGTAGATACCCCCATCCAGCTTGCTCTTTTGTTAATATGTACTCCCTCTGTTCTTATTTATTTGACGCAGTTGATTTTTTTTCAAAACTTCAATCACTTGTTTTTTTAAAAAATTCGTAAGTTATTGTCTACTTATTTATTATTTATTTTATTGTTAAGGTTACTTTGAGCGTGTATTGTATTTTTACATATTTACACAATTTTTTTGAATAAGAGAATTATTGAAGTTCTAAAAAAAAGTTAACCACGTAAAATAAAAAAGAACGGATGTAGTAGATTATTGCTCTGGGGTATATTTATTAGCCTTCTTAAACAGGAGGACACAAGTCATTCCAGCATTTTGAGCAAAAATGCACTAATTTGGTTACAAATTAGGTGCATTTTTTAATTGTGTGTATGAAATCAATCAACGTGTTTAAACTTTGTTGAGTAACATCTCTTTAAATATTTTGACTGAACATTTGGAGATTAAATGGTGGTGTGGGTAGACTACGTATCTCAAAAGAAACTTCAGAATATTATGATCTTGTGATAATGATTTGGATGCATTTTATACTATTATAAATAATGGTCAAAATAATATCTCCATAATATCACATCATTATAGTACTCCATCCTATCATTCAAAATTTATCATACAATAAATACAGTTATAGGAGATTAATAGCCTAAAAAGAAAAAAAATCACCAGCTAGCCTGCATGCATGCATATACCAGATAAGGAGAAAATATCTGTTATTTAGGAGCATATGAATCATTCGTCAGCCTCACTAAACTGGCCGAGAATAATAAAACATGATTGTTATTATGCGATGGAGAGAGTATATAAGATTTGCAACTTGATATCATGACATTGTCATATATGCAACCGACATAAAGCAAAGTCACAGTGGATCTAATCTAAAATCATGGATCGATTGGTCTGAGAGAGAAGAAGAGGTCTCGAGTTCATCCCTAAATCCCTATAAGATAACGAGTAAATATGAACAGAAAAGACCATCTTACAGCTCTAAAAAATTAGCTAAGTCCATTTTCCAACCTTCAACACTTAGCTATCAAAACCATTCATTTTTCAACATTGATTAGGATTTAGGGTAATTATGGATGGCACGACATTGATGGCATGACACGACTAAGTCTAAAGTAGTTATTTTTATTTACAAATTGATTAACTTTTTTCTAAACAAGTTTCAATCAACTTTTTTTCACTCATTGTATGGAGAATCTAAAAAAAGGCTGGATGTGTATTTGAAATAATGTATATAATTTGAATATTTCTAGGAAAAGCTGGGGACTTTTTACTTGTGTAATAATGAAACTTTGATTTCCTGGAGCAAATTGATTTTTGAATGCTGCATTTGATACTTTTTTTAGAGTTGCTGGAAAGCAATATGCTAATTTGCCTGATGAAGCTAGCGTTTCAGAAACTAAATCAATTGACATGGAGTTTAGTTTGATCAAGTCATCAAGATATAGAGTTTGGTCCATATATTGACCAAACTACGTATCTAAATTATTTAGAAAATTTTCAAATTATTTATAAATTTGACAGTTCAAATCCCTATAGTGATGCCATAACTTCAGTGTCATGCCTAAATAAGGATTTCTGGGTTACCATGAGACAAAGTTAAAAACTTAAAATACAACCCGTTGTGAAAGCTGTCAGTTAATTAAATCGTCTAATTATGTGACTCTACATGAGACCGGCTACAAAGTACAAAGTCTTTGTATTCCCAGTTTGAGATTGACTATACCTGAATTCTGAACAGCAAGCAATCTTTAGATGATGCAGGATTTGAGCCGTTCATATGTAGCCCACACATAATTATCGCCTTATTGATGCATATCAGCAGCAGCTAGAGACTAGTGTCTCCGGTTGTTGTTGATCAAAAAAATCTGGAACTACGAGAGAATTTGTTTTAATTTCCCACGCACAGGCACAGTATCAGTAAGGCAGTACAGTAGTCGTCAACTCATCATGGCACCTCTCTGGACTCTGGCATCTGCAAGCCTGCCACCTAATCCTGATCATCCATCACTGAGCATCGTCACCTACTGTTCCCCGTTGGAATTTCTCTCTCGGAGCCTGATGAGATGGAGAGGCTGCAGTCTGCAGAGCTGAGGGGGTCTCGCTCAACAATGGTCAGAGACAGCAGCACACCAGCAGACTGCGCAGGCAGAGACGGCCCGACTTCTGCGACCGTTGACAAAGCCACGGCCTACCTATCAATCCATCCAACTACTACTTCAGTCACCGCCGGTGACCACCGCACCGACAGCAGGATGTGAAAATATATATCATCTATGTGGACTGTAAAATGAGGATTGAGGTTAAGGACCTTAACTTAAGGTAAATGCTGCAGTTAATTACCTTGAGCCGGCCCTCGCAATAGCAACAGTTACCTGCGGCCGGCCGGAGTGTCACACTCGCAGCAAGAGACAAATAACGCAGCGCAGCAAGTTGCATGAGGCGCTGTTGCAATGCGCTCTCGCTTGCCGTCGACGAGCCTATGTGGCTGATCTGGACGTGGAACTGGAGACGACGCTGGCCATTGATGGCGAGTCAACCCTGTGGTGGCGATGCCCGGACGACCGACCTGCTGCCTCTGCAGTGGCTGATGACCTGCAGGCGACTTGTTGCATTGCCTGGTGTGGCTCCACGGCTGCACCGGTTTAGGTCGTTTTCGTTTGCTCCGGTCTTCTCTCGGCTCTCGTGGTCTCGCCACCATGTCTCGTCTCGTGTGTCCTTCATTGGCTTGGCGGCCATGCAAAATGCAGGAAGCCCGTGTGGTAAGTTAAGTTGCTTGTTGGCGTGTGTGTGTTTGTGTATTAATTAATAGAGTCAACGGTTACTGGGTCGCTGTTAAAAACTAAATCTTGGAAGGAGAGGAACGTGTACTTACCTCCAAAGTCCAAGCAGCAGCAGTATGTAGGGTGAAATTCATGATCCCTTGACCCGGTCTCACTCATCGCTTTAACCGCATCAAGAAGCAACACTCTACTAGCTAGTTTTTACCCATCTTGTTATTTGTATATACTAACTTTAACAACGGGTGTTTCTACGCTAATGTCCTGTAGTTGGAGCTATGTATGTGCATGCAGCCAAGTTGGAGTAAAATTTGTTGCTCGGTTCTTGGGGGGGCACGGAAAGACGCGGTAAAATGTATCACATGTGCTGCGTCACTATGTCGCCGACGGTGTCAATGTTGGTTTTTAAAAAAAATGGATGGATGGGGAGGATAAGTACGTACATCTTTCTAGGTTGGGATTAATTGGGAGAGGTTGTCAAGGCCATTGGTGGGGGCTGGACAAACGTCAAACTTCAGAGCTTAGCAGCACATCATCATCAGAGCCAATTAAGCTTGGTCAAACAGCTAGTGCTCAAACCCCATTTATTTTCTAGCACTAATCTTCAGATCAAAAGGATGGAATGATGATCCTCAAGACCTCAAGCTAATAATACAACAACAGATGACGACGGAATCCAAATGTCTGATCGCAGCTCCATCTCCTCACCCCCCAGTGCGCTTTCGGCTGCTAAACAATGCCCCAAAAGCAGCATAGTTGCCAAGTTCAACGATGACTTTCAGTTATCCATACGCTTCAGTTTGCTGTACTAAAAAGCATCAGCAGCTAGCTGCATTGTGCCTGTCGCCTTCAGACGACTATGTTGCCACACTGCAGATATGTTCTGCCAGCCACTCTCTGGCCATGAGATGATATCATGACAACATGTACTATATATATAAACATCTATATATCCCACATGCTGGTTTCCCAAAAAAAATATATATCCCACATGTATGCCACAGGCGGAGTGTACCACCAGCCACAGCTTGTCGTTACCACACTGTACTGTACCTTCTAACCTAACAAAAACGCGACCCAATTAATCTCGTTTCGGGTCGTCGGTTCAGAGTCCTAAACAAATCTAGTGGTATCTATCTACAGTAAGTTGCATCTTGGGGTACTACACAAGCGAGCCGCCCATAGACCTAAGGATTTTTTTTTTTTTTTTTTTTGAAAGTTAAGACCTAGATTTGCAAGTCAAAAATTCAGGAATTTCCAAATGGGTAGTAGCAGCCATCTCCACAGTATTCCTTGGCCAATCCAGGCAATTCGTTCGTCCAATCTCCAAAGCCATGTGCTGGCTGCTTTGTCCTGTCTGGGCCGGGTGTGCTTACACTGCTGCTGCTTTAGCAAGCTAGATGGCATCAGGTGCCGGTCAGAGAGTTCAGAGAACTCAAGCAACAAAAAGACTGTTTAATTTGGGCATTGACAGGTTGGAGATCGAAGATGCTGACCAAGTCCATATATGTATTGCATGCCTCTTATATATGCCGTCGATCCGCCGTTAAATCGCTGGATTGGGAGGTCCCCGAATGGGACAAACTGGAGCGAGGAATCATTGGTTTCTTGCTTGCGAAGCTTAACGCAGAGTAGTTAGTGGACTAGTGGTGGTGCAACTTGATCGATGTTGCCAAAGACATCCCTGGCGCTGCAAGCAAATAAAGGTATGTAGATTTACGCAAACTTCGATCCAAGCCATTTTGTCGTGATTAGTGTTTCTCGATCGCTAATACGCATGCAGCTACGCTGTTTGAATTGGTGATTAAGGGCACATTTAGAACACGTGAATAATATAATCATGTGAAGATCTTTACAAGAACTATACCCTTCAAGCCTGATCTGTGGCAATATAGATACCGAAATGATAATGGCAATTACACTGCGCAGTGTACGTACTGCGGATGGAATGCATTGACGACGGAAACATCAGCCAGTCACCCAGGCAAGCTTGCACATCAGATGGAAGTTTCTACAGAGACCTTGTTCGATCAGCCTTGGGGGCAAAGGAACTTAAAAGTCAAGTCGTCATGTCGGGCTCTTGGGCTCGCGTTTTTCTCTGTTTGCACGTGGGCCGATCGATCCGGCGCAGGAGGGCCGTCGGTCAAGTCGTGCAGCAGACTGGCCACCGGTGGATGCCTGATGATGGATCCATTCAAACCTGAGACTAAGGCCAGCAGATCGGGTAAAAGGTCAGGTATAGTATAAAATGACACTATAGCGATACTGTTTATAGAGAGAAGGGTAGTTGGAATAGTGGATAGATGGGGTTTTTACCCTAGCTGCTGGAGTCAGCCTCATCACTGTGTTCAAACAACTGCTGCTGTTCAAACAGCCTGGAACCACAGGACCAGAGAGCAGCGAAGTGTACATGTGTTCTGCAGACTTGATGCATCTCCACGATGCCCCGGCCCTACACAAATACACATCACTTGGAGAAAAATAAATTTCATAGATGTACTGTAGACAGTTGATTTTGAAATAGAAAGCGCGATCGATGGTTGGATAGACCGTCTGGCGAGAATAGCCCGATAATCTCTCTGGAGAAAACCAAAAGAAAATCAATCACGTGGAGGAAGAAAAGCGGAAGCAACAAGTGAGCTCTAGCTGTGATCTCGAAGTCACGAGCTACCTCCAAACTGTTCGTTTTTTTACGGTTCCAACTTCCAACACGCAGAGCGAGCAGAGTTTTCAGGAGTCTTTCCAACCGGCTCGGCACGGCAAATGCACAACATGTCGCATCAAGAATAGCAGTACTGGTACTATTATCCCGTAGGCCGTAGTTGACCTGAGTCTTGAGCTAAACAGTTCGTCTCTGCCGTAGAAAAAACATGTACTAAGACTAAGAGGCTTGCTACTGATTGTCGTACCTGTCATGGACAGTATTATGATCGAAATGGTGTCCGGTGATGAACTGGTCCTCTAGGCTGTCCCCTATAGAGAGCATTAAATGGTTCTTCAAAATACTGTTTAGCACTGTTTGACATAAATACTGTACTGCAGATAGAAAGGAGAATAGTTGGAATAGTGTTTTGAGAAATGTACAAGTCAAATTGTCGAAACACAGCAGCCGTAAATCTTTTAATTGTAGCTGAATACTAGTACAAGTCACAACAGCTGTGATGGTCATGATAGCCGCATCGCATCCTAGACTAAATGAGTAAAGACCAAAGATATAGATATTCGCTGAACCTAGACTTGTACAGATATGCCATCTGAGTCTTGCAGCAGCATGCATGTTGCATGCCCACTAGCTGTCTTACTGACGAGACACCTAATATAACATGTGACTAAACCATGAGAAAAATATGGAAAAAAAATCTGGCAATCATAAAACTAGCTAGGTGGTGAGAATGAGATGTGCTCTGCTCATCCTCATCCATTACGCAGGAATCTGAATCTAGCGCGCGCATGCTTCCGTTGTGCTAATCATGCAGACGCACTGATCGGCGGCCATCATCACCCCAAACATATGAACATTGTGGATGAATTAGTTAGTTGTACTGCCTTCACCTACCTTTATAAGAAGCAAACAGACATTTACAATATCAAACATGAAAAATGTACAATGGAGAAAGCAGAGACGAGGAAAGGGACTGGATCTGGAGAGTGTGCAGCATGAAGTGCTGCTGTTCATGGCAAGCACGGCAGCAGCATGCGTTCGGTCACCGAGCTCCGCGGCCTTCTTCCATGGAATCTAATGCTTCTTGGCTCGTGGCGCTCATCTCGACTGAAACAGGGACTCCGGACGACAGTGACTGACGGTGGTTCAAGTTTGCTGTTGACTGCACTGCTTGGCCTTGCTCTTCAGGGTTAAGGATGTGCTCCAAGTACGCATGAGGCCAAAGTCCTGCAACTCCGCATGTAAAAACGTCAGTCATCTAGTCTTGTACTAGTACTCTTGTATGGGCAGAAAAAGAGAGACAAAAATACTTGTTTTTTTTTTATATTTCGGTGGAGTCGAGATAAGGAGTGCTAGAAACAAAAATATTGACAGCGACAGCGATATCATAGATGGGAATGGCCGAACCCGAGCATAAGCTCGGTCGGCCCAGTAAGGCCCACCGCTCAACCTTTCAGCCTATTACTGTATTTGATAAGGCCTGGCCCAAAACAACTGGGCCTTTTTTGGGCCGAGGCTGATTTCAAGTAAACAAATCATTTGGTCGTAGCCTGCTACAGTGCTACACCTTGAGTACTACCACAAAGCTCCCCTTTTTTCACTTCTTGTTTTTTTCTTTATTTTTCTTTGACGAAATTGTTTTTTCTTTATTGAAAAGTAGACAGGAGTACTAGGTTTCTGTACTCAGTTGCGGGTGCACAATCATAATCCATCGTACCTTGTTCACCAGAGGGTGGTGGGAAGAACTGCAGGTAGCAGAAGGAGGCAACCACCAACCCTGCCGAGTTCATTCACACCAACGATTCAGTACCTACCTACGGTAGTTGGCAGCAGATGAGAGGTAGCCGGGTAGGCGAGCCAACTGAAACTGACCGAGGATTCCACCGGCAAACACGTCCTGCCAGTGGTGCCAGTAGTCGTCGACCCGCGAGACGGCGACCATGGCGGCGAGCAGCAGCGGCAGGAGGACGATGCAGAGCTTGGCCACGTGGCCGCGCCGGTCGAACGCCTTCATCTTGCCGGCCAGGTACCACGACAGGAAGCCCAGCCCAGCAAAGGACCCTGCAGGATCAACAATGGATCAGCATGTCAGCGGTAGAGCATTATTCTGCAAAAATCTTCAGTATCTATCGGCATCGGCAGCGCGTACATGAAGAATGGCCACTGGGGAAGCTCTTGTGCCCTTCTTTGATCACGCCGGGGACGCCGTGGCAGAGGACTCCTCCAGTGATGTTGTCGTACTTCTGAAATGGAGCGAGCGAGCGAGCCATTCATTTCCATTCCACAAACTGAAGATTCTTGTCCTATGGAGCTAGGTTCATAAGGGAGCTGACTCACCGCCACGCCGTCAGGGAAGCAGCGCCAGAAGAAATCGGGGCGCGGCCGTCCGACGCCGTCCTTGATGGCGTCGGTGAGGACGCCGGTGATGAGCACGGAGAAGAGAAGGCCTGCTCAGAGTCAGGGGCATGAAGCACAAGTCAGAGCCTTGCTGGCAGCATACCTGGAACAGACTGGTGCCGGCGCAGGAAGAAAAGAGACCAGGAAATGGAAACTTGCCTAGAATGGCATGGTGCATGTCGTACACGTTCCTCCTCTTCACGTACACGCCGAGGAAGACGATCATGGGGCCGATGACTGCGTATATCTGCGCGATTAGATTTCAGAACAGAAATTATCTTGAGCCAGTCCACTGAACGATCTTGTTCTTTTTTTGCAGACATAGGAAGAGGCTGACAGAGATCATGTATCATGTATGTAGTATGTACGATGTACCTACCGGCACGGCCCAGACGGGCACGGTGTTGTTCTTCAGGGGGTACCGGAGGTCGGCCATCATGCCCTCTCCGACGAACCGGTGGAAGGGCTCGATGACGTTGAGCCCCACCTCGACGGCGACGAGCAGAGCCAGCACGAGCCAGTCGAACAGGTGCAGCCTCGCCACCTTGCTCCCGTGCGTCTTGAGGTACGGATGCGGCGGACCCAGGCGAATGGGCGCCGGCGCCGGCGGCGGAGGAGGCATCTTCTTGCTCCTGACTGATCGGACGCGGACAGGACCACAGCCGCAGAGGCAGGACGGCACAAGGCGAGAAGAGCGGCTGCTGCAGCTGCAACGGCCCGGCCGGTTAGGAAGAGAAGCAACAACTGAGGCGGTCCCCAATGAAAATTCCTAAAAAATTTTTTAAAACACTGTTTTGCATTGTTTAACATAAATACTGTACTGTAGACAGAGAGATAGTTGGAATAGTGATAGAAAATAGGATTTGAGAAGTGTTGTTAGGGATAGCCTGACTAAACTGCCCTGATCCGGACATGCATGTCAAAGCTGAGGAGAAAGACGACACGGGGATTAGCGCGCAGTATACTCACGGAAGAGAAGGATTTGCTTCCTGGGCCCGCGGAAGTCAACGCCCTCGCTGCCGGTGCCGTGCACCCCCTACGATCGTCCCCTGCACGACGGCTGCCAAGAACAGAGCATGGAAACAAGACTGATTAAACGATACATATATGCAGGGATTGGTCACCAGCTGGGACTGCCAGAGGCTGAGATCGGGGCAGTGCTTTTCTGCCGCTGATTCACAGAAATGCTGATTCGGTTGGTCGGTGCCTAGCAGCTCTCCGCGTAGTTCGTCAGGGGAAGCAACCGCTGCATCCGTGGCGCATTTCAACCGAGACGAACTCTGTGTTTAGATCCAAATTTTCTCCCAAATTTTACTATTTAAAAAGAAGATTTTCCATCACATCAAAAATGCCGATACATGCATAGAGTACTAAAAGTAGATGAAATCAAAAAATAATTGTACAGTTTAGATGTACTTTGCGAGACGAATCTTTTGAGCCTAGGGTGTGTTTAGAGCACCAAAAGTGCTCCAAAATATACTATGCAAAAAGAAGATTTCCCGTCACATCAAAAATTCCGGCACATGCATGGGATACTAAATGTAGATGAAATAAAAAACTAATTGCACAGTTTAGATGTACGTTACGAGACAAATCTTTTGAGCCTAGTTAGGCCTTGGTAGGACAATGTTTACCACAAACAAACGAAAAGTGCTACAGTGTATTTCGATTCGGAACAGTGCTTTTGGACCCAAATTGGGCCCAATTTCACCCCAAAATCGGAGTGCTGAACACGGCTCTAGTTAGGCCATGGTAGGACAATATTTACCACAAACAAACGAAAAGTGCTACGGTGTGCTACAGTGTCGGATGTGATGTTTTTAGCCAAATTTTAGCAGATTTCGCTTGCTTTTCGCCTCCACTTTTTGGATCTAAACACAGCCGAAGTGAAGAACAGAGCATGGAACAGAGTGGTTAACCGGTGCATCTACGTGCATTTCGCGGGGTTTTTTTGTTTACAGAAATTGGTCAGCAACCGGGAAGGGGTGGAAAGGGGAAGTGCTTTTCTGCACGGATTCATGGAGCTGACGCGGTTTCGGTGCCTTCAATTCTGCCTGCAGTCCTGCCTCGTGTCGTGTCTCCAGACAAGCTCTCCTGCTCTCCGCGTTTGTTCCTCAGGGGTAGGAATCGTAAATCGTCGCATGATTGCATCTGTGGCTCGCAGGCTTGGAATCAATCAGCCAAGAAGATGAGATCCAATCCAAGATCGCGTCTCTGTTCCACATAAATGCTGCCTGTTTTCTAATAACTCTGGCTGTGTTTAGATCTAAAAAGTGGAGGCGAAAAGCAGGTGAAATCTGCCAAAATTTGGCTAAAAACATCACATCTGACACTGTAGCGCACTGTATCACTTTTCGTTTGTTTGTGGTAAATATTGTCCTACCATGGCCTAACTAGACTCAAAAAATTCGTCTCGTAAAGTACATCTAAACTGTACAATTATTTTTTAATTTCATCTACGTTTAGTACTCCATGCATGTGTCGGTATTTTTGATGTGATAGGAAATCTTCTTTTTGCATAGTAGAAGTTGGAGAAAAGTTTAGATCTAAACACAGCCTCTGTTGCACCGACTCTTCGTGGCGAAGCATATGAAAGCCACTCTGCCTACTGCCATGACCAGTTCCATGGACAGCTAGAAATCCAAAGAATCTGAAAGGACGACACGGGTTCATATGCCGTCTCATGTGCAGGACTAAAACCTGCGCAAAAGTCGAGTGAAAAACAACCTGATACTTTTTTGGGTGCTCCGAACCGACTAAATCATGACGTTGGGCCGAAAATGGCTCGTAATCTCGTATCCTTCCGATGAATGCGTTGGGTCGGTTTTTGTTTCAGTTTTAGATTAGATTTTTTTGTGTTCGGTACTTTGGGTTACCCCGTCTAATGATTGTTGTAGGTACAAAATCACAATCGGAGAACACCGGGTGCATTGATTGGATTGTGATTTTTTTTTTGGATTGTCCAGGTCTGGCGTCCTATGATCGAACCTATTCACCATTCACTAACATAGAAACTACTACAATGATATGATTCTTCACCATTCACCAATTTATCTTGCACATTATGATCAAGCACCAGACAATATGATGAAGGAAAAGAAAAGGACCGGATGCTTACACATGTCAAATGTATTATCTCCATATGATGCCGTTGACTTTTTTTCATAACTTCAATAGTTCGTCTTATTGAAAAAATTTAATAAGTTACCATTTCTTTTGTTGTCATTTGATTTATCACTATAGTTTGAGTATGATTCATAGTTTCACATGTTTGAACAAATTTTTTTCAATAAGACAAAAGATTTTTTTTATTAAAAAAATCAATTGCGCCATACGTTTGTGAATGGAGATAGCATCATATTCATATATATCTGTGTGTGTGTGATCTGAAGGCATAAAAACCCTGCTCATGGAAAAACTTTACATAAACGATGAGAACTCAATCAAGCCAACTTTGATAGTGACAAAATTTTTGCCAATATCGTGCATAGCCTATGGTGAGCTTAGTCCTACAATATCTTCTAAAAAGGATACGAGCTTCACCAAAATTCGTGGCAACTAAAAAGAGGGTTTTCTGAGGAACTCCCAAAACCAAGGAAAGAGATGGTACATGCGGTTTAATTGATCAATCCATGTTCCAGATATTACCCCACAAGTCTAGGAACTAAATTTACCCTATATATGAACACAATCCAAATTAATACAAACAACTGACAAGAGAAAAAGACTATAAAAGAGACATAGAACAAGGTGTAAAATGTGAGATTTAGTGGAACTCATGAGCATCAAATATCGATCCATATTCTTGAAAAAAATTCATGGATCCTCCCATGAGAGACACATTTCCATCGGTGGTTGACAAGATGGTTCGAAAATTTTGGCCACACAACCTTTTCCAATTGTGTTATGTGAGCAAGGACAGTTTTGCGGTTTGTACTTCACACTCATGGGCTAGAGGGTTTTTTATTTGGGCTTTAAAACCAAAATAACTTGTTGTAGAATGTGTCGTGCCATTGCTTAAATTGCATGATGGTGAAGCAAAGTTGGGGGGAGGGGGGAGGTGTACATCCAAGGCATGAAGAATAAGTCAGACTATTTTTCCCCTTGGGGGTAAGTGTCATGTATTGGGTGCTAGGGTTAGTTTGTTCAGTTCCATGGAGATTGCTACTGTGATATAGTATCTCTTGTAGCCTCACTTTATTTGCATCTATGATAGACATAGCAATATAGCATCATATGTTTTAGAGAGGGAGGAGAGAGGGTTGAGCACTCAAGCCTCTTGATTTCCACACACACACACAGAGGGCGGGGGGATGTGCTGCAACTAGCCTAGACCTTGTACTCATAATTCAAGACCTAATCCATGTCCTAGTTATTGCTAAATCTCATGTGAATTGGCTTTCCCTCCTAAGTGTCTTGTTTTTGCAATTTTAGTGTTTTCAGAGCTCTTTTTGGGATTTTCATTGTTCACGTCTTGCTGTGAGATTTTGTGCAATTTGTGGTGGATCTTGATTCTAGAACATCTGAAAAGATCTCTAGGGTTGTCTCCTTCAGAATGGACCTTGGGGGCATGTCCAATTTGAGGGTTTTCTCAAGTTATCCATTTCTTGAGGAATCAACTTGTCAATAAAAGTCTTAGGTGAAATCTTGATCTTTTTGAGAAGATCTTTTAGTAAAGGCTCACCATATCCGCAAAGCTATAGTTAGAATTTCACGGGATTTAGTGATCGTCTCATCGATCGTCACCATTTTTTCCAAACCTTTTGAGTTTTTTTTATCTCCAAGTTCTTGTCTCAGTTACGAAATAAGTTCTGATTTTTTAGAGGTTTCAGTTTTCTTAGATAATCTTTTTCCTTGTTCTGACGCTTGCTTCCATTTTGCTCTAAATTTTTTTCCCCAGCTTTGTTCTTAGTCTCGGTATGTCCATTGTGAGTTTGTGACCATGTGAGTGTTTGCTAGAAGAGAGATTAAATTCGTGGTTTAAATTGAGACATATTCGTTGTTTTTGCAAGAGAATTTTTAAAGACACACTCACTCACTCATTCAGACCGACTCCAGTAGGTGGGGTAAAACCCCATCTATCCACTATTCCAACTACTTCTCTATCTATGAATAGTATCGCTACAGTGTCGTTTTGTACTATATCCGGCCATATACCTGAACCGCTGGACTTAGTCTCAGTCATTCTTCTTTCCTCGATCTCCGTTCTGAACCTTGGGCCAATCCGGAGAAATTCCCTATTTCTTTTCACTAGATCTGGGCGACATGCAGGTCGTCAGGCGTTCCGTCTCCATCGTTTATTGTGTGGTCCAGCCGTTGCACGGCTGACGATTGTTAACGCCAATCTCAACCAAGTTTCTGATCGGCATTGGCCTCGCCTTCTCCAGGTTCCGCACAGTAGAAGCGAATTTGCGCGGATTCAAACAATGTTGACCCTTGCCACCAGCAGCTAAACAGTTCACGTGTGCGCTACCGAACAACCACCGGCCCAGAGCAGAGAAACGCATCGCCTTGTCAAGTACCCATCACTCACCTGTCAATCGTCACGTCCTACATACGTACTACGCCAGGCAGAGACGACAATCCACCCATGTATTTGCATTTGTACCCATCCGCGACGACGACGACGACGCCTGATCGACCCTCACATGAACTGACGAATTGCAACGGAGACCCAGCAGCAGCCATTCCCTCGCCTCCATGGCTCCATGCTACTAGCTAATCTGCTAGAGACCTAGCTCCATGATTGGTTCGGCAGATATAGGCGTTTGGTTAGCCAAGTGAGCAGTGGGGCGGCGTTGCTTTCAGGCATGTTTTCCAGAAACTGACACCGTCGTGTGCTTATTATGCTTCAGAGGCTGACGCTCGCAGACCCGGCAGGTACGAGCAGCAGCCAATTGATTGAGCTGCCGTGCTGCTGCGGCAGGAGCTCCAAGCTCTCTCGCATTCCTGCGTGCGCCACGGTGGTTGCCGAAACGAAGGCGTCGTGCTCATACATATTCCCAAATTTCCAATTCCAATCCTTATCCGCCAACTAAAAGGTTAACCTGACAGTACAGTAGTAATCCACGTGCCATTTTGGACAGTAATCTATATGTGTTGCTGACCTACTGTGTGGCGGTTGCCCACATCACATTCACATCTGACATGCGGTTCGGCTGACGGTTAAGAGTCCCCACGGCCGTCCGATCGACAGAGAACCGTGCGGATCCGACGGTGGCGGACCGCCGTGACGGTTCGATGCTCGTTCTTTTGTCCACTGCTAGTCCGCAATGTCTGCTCGTGCTCGCCCACTTGTTCAGTGGCTCGCTTCGCTTGCCCCCTCGCTCACCAACCGGCGGGGCTCCCG
This sequence comes from Paspalum notatum, assembly GCA_022530915.1. NCBI lineage: Eukaryota > Viridiplantae > Streptophyta > Magnoliopsida > Poales > Poaceae > Paspalum > Paspalum notatum. Next base: position 38,221,801 of record CM039692.1, read on the forward strand.
AGAAGCGGAAGCGCACTCGCCCGCCGCGGCTGACCGAGAGAGCAAGCGGAGTTTGAATGGCCCGCGACGGCGGCGGCGTGGGGTCGCCGGGGGCGGAGCGGCGGCGGGTGGCGCTGCGTGCCCTCCTGGCCGGCGGCGGGGAGCCGGAGGAGGCCCCCGCGCGAACGCCTAGCAAGGGGCTGCTGCGCGGCCTCCGCTGCACGTCGGCGGCCGCGTCGCAGGCCATAGCGCCGGACGCCGCCGCGCGGCCTTCGGCGGACTGGCGCGGGCTCGGGTGCGCGTCGTCGTCCGCCGCGGCGGCGGCGGTGGACCAGGCCCAGGCCCGCGCGCCGGTGGACGCCACGCGGCGAGGGAGGCGGCGCAGGAACGGGGGCAAGGAGAGGCGCAAGGCGAGGGGCAGCCGCGGTGGCGCGGGTGGCGGCGCGGGGATGGGCGGGGACGTGTGGTGCACGCCGGGGATACCGTTCGCCGCCGAGGCCTCGTCGGTGGACTGCGTCGTGGCGCCGGCGCACCAGACGGCGGGCGGGCGCCGCCGCGCCGAGGCCGAGAGGCCCCCGCGCAGAGAGGTACGGGCGCCGTTGCTCCTTGCGGGTTCCGTTCCGTCCTAGATTTCTGAAATCTGAACTCTGTATCTGCTCGAAGTACCAGTCTAAGAATTGTCCACGTTCGGCTAGGATTTATTATCTTTTTGTCTCGAATTTGGTCGTGTTTGATGAATCACACTGTACGTTCACAGCACAAGGCACTGCTGTCTTGCTCCAATCGTAGCTGTTCTCGTCATTAAAATTCATCCAGGTTTCTGCCTCCTGCTGCCGGACTGACCATTGATTGCTTTGCACGGTGGCAGAGGCCCGGCGCGCCTCCGGCCAGGAGGGTCACCATGCGGGAGCACATGTCCTCGTCCCCAATGAATTCACCGCCACACCATGACATGCCGTTCCTTGATGCCGACCGAGCACCCTCTGGACGCATCCGACATATGAGTGGGCACCGCCACTTGCACGCACGGCTTGAGGAAGAGGTACGTTTCAGTTATGCAGGATCTGTTCAGTTCACCCCCACTGTGTCCTCTGCTTGCTTATTATGAACTCTTTACCGATTAACTCTACAAGCTACAAATTCACAATGCATCTGTGTGGTTATTAGAGCATTATTATATTATTATTATCGCTGCTGGTCCTTACATGCAATGGGGGACCCCTTTTATAGATAACTGCTGCTGTGTGCTGATTTGGCTCATCTGGTAGTTGATGAGTCTGTCACATGATCTCATCCTTTTGAGATATGGAGTGTCAACTAAGACGTGACTTTCAGTTAGAGATTCAATAGCTCGGGAAGTGTGTGGAACCACAAGCTATCTACTTGGTGGCAATGTATATTCATGTTCAGTGAGGACTCGGTGACAGATATGAGGGGTTCACATGAGGGCAGTCGATACCGTGATAGCAGAACATGGGCTCAGGAATAGTTAAGTTTGGTAGCCAAGGGGGACTTTGAGTGTAGATGCAGAGTTGCCTGCCTTTTTCTGGTGACATGCATCAGTGCTGAATCATTGTGCTGAGCTGAACAACCATGTTGCTGATTCTTTCGGTTAAATACCGTGCTGCTGAAATGATGCTTGTTTCGCTGTTTACCTTGCTTTCTAGAACAGCCCAGCGGCAATGAAGTAACATTTGATGTGCTGTTCAAGTAGGTTCTTAGTAGCAGTAGTTGTCAGTGAAATGTGACCTAACATTGTTATCAGTGAAATGTGATCTTTGGTAGATTTATTAGATTAGAGTGCTGTTCAGGTAATTACTGGTCAAAGTAATTAGTTGTCCATTAGGTTGTTTAGGTAAAGGAATTCACAGTACTGTTCTCATGCCATTTTTGTCTGTAGGTATATGTGCTTGTTGTTCACTACAGGTTGACACCTGGCTGTTGATGTTCCAAGTACAGATTCCTCCGACATCCATGTGCATTGTAGATCCTGCAGTATTTTTTAGCAGATATCATGTTGATTCATTTAGTCCGTATTTTCAGGGATGTGTTTTGTTCTTTCATTTTTTGAACTTCTATATTTGCAACTTGCAGATGATGATGCTCCGTACAAGGATATTATTGGGAAGAATGGGTATGTACGATCAGTATCAGGATTGGCGCCTCGATGTTGATAACATGACTTACGAGGTACCCTCCCACTGCACATCATGTAAACCAGAAAGTTTATGCCGTCGTCATCGCTCATTGTTTCACTTGGCAGGAACTGCTGGATCTTGAGGACCGAATTGGATATGTAAGTACAGGTCTGCGTGAGGACGAGATCATTGGAAGCCTTAGGATGGTCAAATACTCGGCATTCAACCCCAAGCATTTTTCTACAGAAATGGATAGGAGATGTAGCATTTGTCAAGTATGTCCCTTCTCTCTCACACACACACACACACGCACACGTACATCCTGTTTCTTTTGCTCGGAGGTTGATGCTATCTGTTGCATTTCAATCTTCAGGAAGAGTTTGAACCAAATGAAGAAACTGGGAAGCTGAGTTGTGACCACGGCTATCATGTGCATTGCATAAAGCAGTGGCTTTCTCGGAAGAACGCTTGCCCAGTTTGCAAGACCACTGTTTCAAAGACTTGAAGTCCTACTATAGTCTCTAAACCACACTTCTTATTGAATTGAAATACAAACGGTTAGATTTTTCTGTTGTACAGCTTTATTTGCATACACGCTTGTACAAGCACAGGTTCCAAGGGTTTATTTGCATATAGAAGTAACATTTTTTTCCCATAGTCTGTTGAGTGTCTAGTACTGGCTCAACAAGGACAAATTCTCCCCGTGCTACCATCAGCCCATCACCATGTGCATCCGGTAGCAAAGGGAGCGTCGAAATAAAGTCTTTACTCGGCGTCTGGTATGTCATGCGATCGCAAGAGTTAAAAACTATATCCTACTATATACTGTTTTATATATGACTCTTCCCTTCACTAGCAATTTATTATAACAAATAAATGTCCATGATTATAACTTAGCTCGTTATTATATCAACATTGTCGATCTTTCTCTTTTCCATGGATTTAATATGGTAATCTTGAAGTCTTAATAGAAAGTATGGTTACATTAGTGGTGATGATTTTTACCTCTCTTTTTTGCAAGTATATTTTTATCAGTTATATTTGATACAAAAAATCGTCAGTTATAATAAAAAAACCATATTTAATTAGTTCAAACTTTAACGTAGATAGTCAGGTGTTCATAAATCCAACAGTTCAGGTTTTTCTCAATTAGTATGGTAATTACTGGATGCTGTCGACAAACTTGGTGTGTTTTTTTAACAAAGTTGTACATATACACCCATAGACCGTACCCGAGGTCCGCCCATGGTCAGCCTCGGAGGCACCGGTTATGCTCCATGCAAGTGTGCAGCTATGGAACCAAGTGAAGGGCCTCACCGACCTGGATCCCATCATCTTGTCGCCGATCTCCAGAACACATGGATCCTATGTAAAATTTCAGGCGTAAAGGATGAACTCAACTCTGTCCCCTGCATTTCCCAGTGATGAGCTTCATGTACTTGGATAACAGTGTCTTCTTCTTCTTGCTTTTGACGCTGAACGACGGCGGGCTTGGCTTCCGCACCACCGACGGCGACGGTGTCCCCATTCTCCTCGACGTCTCTGGTCTCCTCCGCGTTTGCGCCCGCTCCAAGCCAGCACGCGGTTCACGCTCCTCCTCTGCACGCGGATGGTCGTCGTCCGCGGCGTCCGCTTCTCTGATCTCCCTCTCGATCATCTCGGCTCGCATCGCCAACTCCTTTTCGCCGGCACGCAGCGCCTCCACCCACGCCTCCGCCGCGGCCACCTTCTTCTCGGCGACTGTTCGGACGACCTCGGCGCGGCCAGTCAGGTACTCGTACTCGAACCTGGGGACCGTCACGTTCCCGGACCTCCGCGACGGCGTCGTCTCGGGCGACCTGGCCAGCGCCGCGGCCTCCACGACGGCCCTGAGCTTCGCGGTCGCTGCGGCCTCCGCTGCCCTCGCCGCCTCGAGCTCCTTGACCGACGCCCTGACCCTCTGCTCGGCCGCGGCGATCTCAGCGCCCACGGCCTCCGCTTCCTCCCCGACGCACCGGTTCTCCAGCTCCGTCAGAGACTTCTCCTTCTCCGCCGCCTCGGTCTCCTCGCCCAGCTGCCGCAGCGCGGCCGACAGCTCGGCGACCGCCGCCTCGTACCTCTCGTCGGCGCTCGTGGCGGCGTCCAGCCGCGACCTGGCCCTCAGCAGCCTGGCGTTGAGCTGCTGCACCTGCGCGCCGGCCCTCTGCTCCTGCTCCACGAGCCGGTCGATCTCCTCGGCGACACGCGCCGTCTCCCTGCGCGTGCGCTCCATGGAGCTCGAGAACCGGAGGCCCTGCTCTCTGATGGATTCCAGCTCTATCCTCGCCGAGTTCAGCTCGGATTCCGCCGCCTGGCGCGACGAGCGGTCGCCGTCGTGTTCCCCGTGCGGCGTGATCGTCAGTGCGAGCCTCTCTTCAGCCGCCGTCTCGGTGGACTCGAGCCCCACGTCGGAGCTGCTCGCCGTGGCGAACCTCTCTTCGCTCCCATCACTCGCGCGGCTCGTGTCTCGCTGTAGCCTCTTGGCACGCGCCACTGTGGTCGTGGCCTGCACGTTCTCGCCGACTCCGCCGGTCGCGGCGACCTGGACTAGGGCGCGACCTTGGTTTGCCTCGCCGCCGGCGTCTCGTTTCACGCTGCCGGGGACACGCGAGCCAGAGCTCAGCGTCACGGGCGTTGGCGCCTCCGCCTGAGCCCTGGCCTGTCTGGCGGCCTTCACCTCGCGCCGCAGGTTCCGGAGCTCCCGCTTGACGCGGTCCAGCTCCTGCATCACCTCGACGTACAGCGTGTTGCTCTGATGGTCGGCTCCCGCCAGTGCGTCGACGTTCTTCCTCCGGCTGCTGCCGCCGCCGCCGGCGGCACGCGTCGCCTGGAGCTCCGACCTGTGAGACCTCGCCTTGGCACTGGCCTGATCGATCTGCCGCTCCAGCTCCTTCGCCATGCTGCTCGCCCTTGACAGATCGGACTCGGCACGGGCGCGCTCCCGCTCCGCCATGGCCCTGCGTTGTTGTTGGTGGTGCGGCCTCTCCACGCTGGGTTTCGCCGGCGATTCGACTGAAGCCGCAGGCGAGAATTTCTGCACGCGCCATGGCCGACGTCAAACACGACAGAGCAGTATAATTCGGCAAGAAACAGAAAAAGAAAAGGAAATCAGATGGTACTACGGTACCTTGTGCTGGGTGGCTCTTCTCCTGCTCCTCCCTGTCCCTGGCCTCCTGACATCGATGCTCTGACCAAAGATGCTCATGGCGTCTCCAGACCTGATCTCTCCCGAGTCCTGCTCCATTCTTCTCTCCATGTTCATGGAAGATCTGTTGCAAGCTGGAAGCTTTGGTTATATACTAGGACAGCAAAAGGATAAAAGGAGTCTGGTGCCTTGCGGTGCCCAGAGATGACAAAGCGTTGGCATTGCAATTCCAACCCGGAACGCTTGGCGAAATTAAGAGGTCACTACAGCTACAATATATTGTATGTCAGCTACTATACATTATCCTTTATCCATCTCGATCCTGTCACAGCATCCTTCTAGAAAGCTGGTGGTTGCGATCTGTCCCCAGCTTTCATTTTCTTGTTAAGTCAGTTGACAGTGTATTGCCGCGGTAACTCAGGGCCTGTCACATGAAAAGTTCCACGATCACTCTGGGCCGATAAAACCAGGAGAGCTTCAGATTGGACGTGATTCAGCCTCAAGACAGGAGGCACAGATCAAAGTTTCGGAGACGACACCTTTGCGTTCATTCCCGTTTGTTCTAAACAAAACAAACAGGCCCTGTCGTATTCAGCAGTCTGAATCTCTTGCGTCACACAAGTTAACGGCATCAATGGAGCTGGTCATGTGGTGAGCAGGATACAATGCCCGTGCCTTGGGGACTCCTAATATAATAACACCGTAGAAAGGCACAGCACCGATTTTGGTTCTTGTGCCACTAGGACAAAAGTGTTCAAGTGCAAACATCACCATTGTTATGTGAGATTCCTCGTTAATTGGCCAGCAGCAAATGCTGTCCACGGTACAGATCATCAGTGACGAGAGTGTGTCTAGCGACAACGAGATGGCCTGACCTAACGACTGCCCCTGATGAACTGATGTTGTGATGGCAAGGCAGTTGGATGCTCCTGATCAGCTGGCTGGCTGGCCGGAAAATAATGATAGAATGCTAAGCTACACGATCACTACAAGTTTCTGGATTCGATCAGCAATCACTGGTTGCGGGCTGTTAAGCAAAAGCTTCGTTCTTCAGAAGCGATCAAGCATGGACGCCCAGGGAACGCCTGCCACGAGTCCACGACAGCCGCGGCGGCAGCAGAGGCGCGCGACGGCATGGACATGGCCGTGGTCCGTGGAAACACGCCGCAGCAACGGCAAACGGCGAGGAGCGGGGAGAATACCGTTTCGGACGGAGACCCCGGAATTCCAAGCCGAAATACTGTTTTCGGTCTGGACCGGAAAGGTGATTTCGGTTCGGAAAGGAGTAGAATCCGGTTTCAAATTCAAAAATATGAAAGTTAAATTTTTTGATCAAACTGAAATTTTGCCAAAACGGAAACGAAATGGTGAACCTGAGCGGGAGCCGGTGGCTGCAGCCTCCCGCAGGCGGATACCGTAGCGGCAGCCGAGTGCACGGCCGCGTGCTGCGCGCGTGCCTGCCCGTGGCCGCGCGGCGCGCCCGTATCAGGGACATGCCCCCCAGTGGCAAAGAGCTTCATCAGGTCATGGAACTGTCCATGGATGTCACCGCACACAGTCACAGGGCTGTTGACAGGCTGCCCATTCGACTCCTCGATGAGAATCTCCTTCACCTGAATAATTCACCGCACAATTAGTGCATTTATACAGCAGCACGCAGGCACACAGCATAAAAATGCAACCATCCAATATAACAGAGAAATCAGCAAAGGCAACTGTATATCTACGGCTCGTGCCCCAAATTCCCAGCACCAACTCAGCTCACAGTATCAAACAAGTAAAGAAAACCGCCTGAAACCCAGGGACCTAGACCGCTCGACTCGACCGTGGCAGAGCCCAGAGGCAAAACCCTAAAGCAGTGAGGGGGTCATCGGAGAGTTAAAAGGACCATACGTATTCGCAAAGGGACTGGAGCTCGTGCGCAGCGAGGTGCTGCCCCTCCTTGACCTTGGCGATCCACAGATCCAAATCCATCAAGCCCAACCGGCGAAATCGCCGGCGCCAAGCCGCCAATTCGAGTCCCACTATCAACCGAGGTCTGTTTGAAACGCAGAAATTTCACAGGAATCAATTCAATTTCACAGAAAAAATGTAAGAATGGGAAGAAAATCCCGCGTTCTAAACGGAGCCTAGGTTTTATTGGATTGGTGTAGCAGATTGGGGAAGGTGGCGTATTTTGGGATCTTTTGGTATCTTATTATTATTAACCAAATTTGACCACGACAGCGTTGAGACTTGAGAGAGGAAGAGCCGAAGAGGCGTTGCCCCGGCCATATTTGCGTCAGTTCGGTGGTCTACAACCAAAAAGCACTACTATATATAGATGATTAAAAAACTGTTTTATATTGTCTTTCTACAGACAGCTGAAAAGAAAACATAAAAATAAAACCCCATAACATACTGTATTTGATAATCCCACAACCAATACACAGAGAAAAATAATGTAGCGAATTTTATTTGTTTAAAATTAAATATAAAAAAGGGCATACTTTTTTGGAATATTCAACTGTAGATTGTAGACTTATTGAATTCTTTTGTATAGAAACAATTTGACATTCCAACCGGTATTTTGTAGGTGTGCAAATGCATCTACCAATCTTCTAAGCCTGAGTCCAATGGCATTCTCTGTCCCCATTTTCTATCACTATTCTAACTACCCTCCTCTCTCTCAGTGCAGCATTTATGTTAAACAGTACAAAACAGTGTTTTAGGAAACCCATACAGGAACAAATACCAAGCAGTCAACATAGAGCGTCTTCAACGTGTCTCATATCCATTATGGCATTATTCCTTGAAACTTCGTACATAAGACCTTTTAGACTCCTATCGACTATCTCTCTTATAATTGCCACATTGTCCAACTGTCCAACGCATTACTTATTCCACCTCACCAGGAAATCCATTGACATACATACATACTTGCTGGCTAATCACAAGATCAACGATAATGCAACGCAGAAGTGAACGGTACCAAACTAAGAGTAAGTTTAAAAAAATAGCTCACTGCTGGCTATATGCACATGCCATGTCATATAAAGCCAGTATCAACACATACTAGTATAATGGTTTGGCTATTAGGTGCCCTATTAGTTGTCCTTGTTAAATATTAAAGCATTTAAAGTTTGTACTGTGTATGTTACTTCTTGAGATCAACAGTAACATCCTATCTCTATGGCCGAACTTGCTAAGGCCTACAGGCTGCTATTTGATTTGGAGCTCTCAATTTTGACGCTCAGAACTCATCCTTGAGGATATAAATCACGCAGTACGTATGAACCAAACAATTAATTAACCTTTAATTTACAATATATTTACAGTACTTAGCAACCAAAACATGTACTGTATGTTTTTGAGCAAACAAACGATTTGGTGTCAGATATGTGCCAGTCGTTCAGTTTCCGCTGCACACAATGAAGGCCACATGCGCTGGGGAGTAGAGAACGTGCACGGGATCGCGAAAGAGAACCTAAAATGGTTTCTCAAAATACTGTAGCGGCACTGTTTGACACTGTTTGGTACTGTTTTACAATGGTTAGTACTGTAGCTGATATGACACACAGAGTGAGGTGGAATTTAAGAAAGTGGGATAAGGAGTATTGTTGGAGAGAGCCTTAGCACTCACACCGGCTGTGTGCGGACGGTAGTATCTCGATGCACGCGCTTCAGCTGGGCGACGAGCGAAGAGCCTGTTTCGTTCTCTCTTCCTTTCTCTCTTATCCACGTAGGATTATGATGACATGGACGGCTGAATAGGACTAAGTAGTTTTCGTCTTGCCGTTTAGTCCTCGTATGTGTGATTAGTTTTTTAATTAAACTATATTTGATACTTCTAACTAGCATCTAAACATCCGATGTGATGTGAGCTAAAGTATAGCTCCCGGATCCAAACACTCCCTAATTATACTTGCTCTAACCAAGCCAAAAAGTCCAAAAGATACTAGGAAGCCCCAACCACGGTCGCCACCTGCTCCAGTATCCTATCGGCTGATACGGTTGCATCGGGTCTGCATTTCTGTTTCTGCCTGACACATTTTCCAGTCGCGGCGATTGCTGGACTAGAATTTACCATATTCATCCATCCATGTCAAGTTTATAAATAGATAAACATTAGTACAATACATTTTGTACATTAAGTTACATTTTGCTATTTAGAAAAAAAATACTAGTCTAGTGCAATAAAAGTAACCATAGAAAAGAAAGGCAACGATTTCCTCTAACTAAAGTAATTTGTGATGCTTCAAATAGTGGGCCCATGGACTTGGCTGCCGTTGAAATGAGCCCATAGACACATGTCTAGGCCTGTAAATGAGCCCATGTTAACACAAGACATACCAGCATTTTACTTAGAGTTTATTATATGGACTCGTGCTCAAGCTTTGTGGACTTGTATTAATATGAACTTGTTTGGACTGTTATGCATGTTTAGACTTCTTTTATGCATGTTTAGACACTGTGTTGGGCATAGGGGTCTCCTTGGTTCAGTTCTAATTCTTACCGAACTAAAATGAAGGTATGTTAAAAATCGTGCCCTCTACTAAAGTTAGGTGAAATTTTTAGTATGCACTTGGTTTAGTGCCAAAACATATTATCAGTCAATACTTTTCTCTTAATGTGAATTTCAACAAAATTCCAATGACTTGCCATTGTTTTGGCAAGAAACATTTGGTGCGCCAAGAATTTGGTAATGAACTAATCAATTGTCAAAATCTCTAGACATGTCTTGACTTTGGCTTGGCACTTGGCAGGTTTTAAGGGGCAAACCAAGTAGGTCCATGTTTTTTTTAATTCGTATATGATTGATCTATGTTGAAAAATATGTATCCATAATTATTATACCTTGTGCAATGTCATGTCCACCAATACAATAAAACACGCCAAAGTAGTTTTTTTCATTTTTTCCAACATGCAAACATAATTTAATCCGTATAAATCACTAGAAAAACGAACAAAAAGCAAGGTGTCACCGCGGCTGCCCGCATCCGTCCAAAAGACCAAAATATTGGAAGAACATGGAAGCGCAACTTCCTTACCCCTGAACAGGGGATCTCTTGTCATTGCAAGGCCAGCCCAGTACCCCCGCCCCTCTCCTATCCTGCATTTCTGCCTCAACCCCAAACCTAGTTTTCAACTTCTAAAACCCTGCTCCAACTCCCTCGTCCCCTCCGGCCTCCGCCTCCACCTCCGACCTCTTCTTCCCATGTCTGCCGCCGCCATCGCTCGTGTTTCGGCGCCACTGTCCTGTGGGTTGATGCCGCAGTGGCACGATCGCCAGTCAGCGGCGCTCGGCGCGCCAAGACGTGAGGTCCGGGTGCGGCTGGCGGGAGTCCGTATCGCCCCACCGGGTCGTGCTCCGTCGTGCTGCAGGGGCTTAGCGAGGAGCTACCCTACTCGCCATACCCGGCGGCGTGGAAGCCACGCACTGCAGCCCCAGTTTTGCCATCCTACGTCGTCGACGTGGCTGCAGCTAGCGGGAACGGCGAGGACGGACATGGGTGACCTAGCCCCCACGGACATGTGCAGGCTGCATTCAAGGCGGCCGAGGTCTCTAGCGTCCTCGTGGCGCGCTCTCCGCTTACCATCAGCATTGGAGACCGTGCGCGGGGGCGCGTCAATGAGCTGGGCGCGGCGCGCTCTCTGCTCACCATCGGCGCTGGAGACCGCACGCAGGGGCACGTCAGCGAGCTGGGCGCGGCGCGCTCTCCGCTCACCATCGGCGCTGGAGACCGCACGCAGGGGCACGTCAGCGAGCTGGGCGCGGCGCGCTCTCCGCTCACCATCGGCGCTGGAGACCGCGTGTGGGGGCGCGTCGGCGAGCTGGGCGCGGCTCGTGTGCTGGATGTTGCAGAAGGAGCATTGTCATTTTATGCGCAGTTGCATTGCTATCTGATGCATGGCTTTGGGCGCATTTCACAGTTCACGAGCTATTCCTTTCACATTCCGCATGATCATATTTTTGCTTAGATAGCCGTTACTGCATTTTCCCAGTTTAGTTTTGTGATACTGCATTTTCCTAGTTTAGTTTGTTGGTTTGCTTTTCGTGCAACCAAGAAGAGATTCAAGAGATCCTAGTTTAGTTTAGTTTTGTGTTAGTTTGAAGTTTTGATGCTTTTATTTCTGAATGCGCATTGAGACAGTTTAATGTGAATCATTACTGGATGTTGTGCTTCGATCATTTTATTTGGTTGAGTAAAAGGGCCAACAGTGAAGCCTTCAAAACCCATCGGGAAAAAAAGTTTATTTCATTGTACACATGGTCCGATTATTTTCTCAAACTCCAAACAAGACAACATGTCTCTCTAGGGTCTCAAAATCGTTAAAGTTATTGCTCTCTCAAGTGGTGCAAAGTCATCCGCTCATTTCCACCAGCCCTAGGGTAGTTTATATGGTGGGAGGAGTTGATTAGTTTTACATGTTCCTTTAATCTTTCTAAATATTATAAATAGATCCCTGGTTTTTACAAATAGGCCCAGGCCTATTTCCCCAACATGTGGGCATGTTTTGTGTTGTTTTCCTTCCATTGTTTTCTCCTTTTTCATACATTTTATTTCATAATTTTGTTTTTAAATTCGTACAATTGTTCTAGTTTTTTTAATTATAATAATATGAACAAGTTTTCATCGAGCTGGACCAATTTCTCATGCAAGAAGAACAATAATTGATACATATAAAAGCTTCATCAATGCAGTTAGAATAAGTTTTCATTATCGTAGAACAATTTTAATAAAAACAGCTTTTGTTAACGTTTGAACAATTTTAGTAGAATGCCATCCTTACAAATCTACACCAAGTGCACCTCTGTTTCCATTCATGCTGAGACACTGCTCATATGGTCCACCTATTCCTTTATTTCAAAAAAGCAATTTTTTCTCACCATGGGCATCACTTAAACTTCTCTGAGCTCATATGGTGGACATTAAAATCCCTAACTTTCCTACCACTTCAATCAAATTTGTCTATCACTTAAAATTTAGCATTGAGTGAATTACATGCCAGGTCCTTAAACTTATTCCGAAGTACCATTTAGGTCTATGATCTTTTAAAGTGATCATTTGTGTCCTTTAACTTTTTAAAGTGATCATCTAGGTCCATCAACATTTCATTCTTCATTTACTTGAAGTCCAACGTAGACCTAGATTTACACTGAAATGACCCACTTGAAAATTTGAAGGATCTAGATGATCACTTTAAGATCGTGGACTTAGATGGTACCACGGAATAAGTATAAGGATCTGGCCTGCAATTCACTCTTTAGCATTAGTGTTCAGAAACATTGTCTACCACATAAATTTAGACTTGCCAAGCACTTGTTGTGCTTAAATCAAGCGCGTGGACAGTAATAAAATGAAACAATCAGAACTTCGCAAGGAAACTAGAAAATCTAGATAGAACTGGGAATGGGATCCAAATCTCGCGTGGCATGGAGCAGCTGGACGCTGGAGCACGCAGTCGCAGCCATGCACACGCCCCATTGGCACAGCGGATGGAGTGGCGGTGATGCTACAGTATAGGAGCTGATGGCCTTCGCGCGCTCGGCCACTGCGTGTACACTCGGCATCGTCATGTCCGGACTCCGGAGTGTAGATGACACAATGGCCACTAAGGAATTCATCTTTGGAAGCCCGAAACCTCAGGTCTATCCCTGTCTTTTTCCTTGGACCGCGACTCCCTGCGCCAGCTGCTCCCGGGCCAAATCTCCTTGGTGTTTGGAAGTCAACGCGCGGGGGCACCACGCCCCGACCCCGGCCTTTTCCACGGGGCACGACTCCCCCACCTCTTGGGTCCGGGCGCCTCTCCCCCGAGGCGACGCGAAGGCACCGCGACAAGCGACGCGCTGGACCGCCGCTGCCTTGTTGCCTTCCCGCAGTGTCCGCTGGCCCTTCCCCGGTGGCTATTGCCCCGTTCCAGACGTCTTCCAAACAAGCGCAGGGGAGGGGGGAGTGTTAACCAGGGAAACGACGTGGTTTTGTTCAGCCACAACAATCCCCGCGCGGCCTCTCTGTCCCTGGGCATGTAACCCCTTTGCTGCCAAAGGAGGCCGAGTGGAATGGCTTCCTACGGTCGCACCGAGATGAAATCCCTCTCCACGGACCCCATGAGCAAGAAGTGCAGGATACTAGGATAGTACTTCTGTTTTAAAATTTTAAATATTTGTTTAAACTAAAAAGCCCCAAACATGGAAAAACCAAACGGGATAGTATGCAAAAGCTGGCTGGTCTGGCCAAGACTGCCTGCGTGAATCACCCTTTCTCTTAAAAATGGCGGTTTGACTGGGTTTTGACTGTTTGATGACTGTGTGTGGACAGCATTTTAAATGAACTGGACCACTATAATCTTTGTTCAGATTTTTTTCAGCCACGTCGCCCTGGTGCGTTCGGCTGATTCAAATTTTAGAGTTATATATATTATTGACATGGTAATAAGACTTGTATATTATTGACATGGTAAAATCTAAAATATATCTGATCATGACCAGTAGTCTAGCATGGAGAATTTCACATCATAAATTGATTTGCAATGGAATCCAGTAACCTATGGCTATTTTTTTATATGGTGGGATTGTTTGCATGCACAGACAACTTGATTAAGTGCTACTGTATCTTAGTGAACTTTTGTCTTGACAGGGCCTCTTGGTATCTTGTTGAGCACATTGGAGTCAACCTTCCTGTAGAATTTCTTGAGGTCTTCACCACTCTTGGCGACCAGATGGTCTACTTCTGTTTCGTATCTTTCATATAATGCCGGTAAAGTCAGAGCACACAGAAATCCTAGTCAAGAAGAAGACATGGAAAATCGTCAGAATGTGAGTATTATGAACATGTTCTTTTTGCATGCCCGTGTGTTTGTACCATTGCTAATGCATTTCTTCGGACATCCTCTCTTAGAGATGCTTACCAACATATATTAGTGCGGTGAAGCTGCAAGTGTCTCCAACTACCGCCAGTATCCACAGAGACCCAATCACCTTACAATAGTGAAGAATAAAAGCAACATTTCAGTGAGTCTACTAAGTTAATGTCAGCAGAAAATAAGAGTAAGAAAATAAAAGTAAAATACACGGGCGGTCCTCGAATTTGGCAACGCATGTCACTTAGGTTCGAACTCAGAAAACCATGATTCCGGGTCCCTAAACTTGGCTAGTGTGTCATCTAGGTCCCAAAACCGCTGGCACGCTGACATACCATTTAGATCCTTAAACTTGGCTATGAGTGTCATCTGGGTCTTAAACTTGACAGGAGTGCCATTTAGGTCCCAAAACATTTTATTTTTACATTGCTAAAATAATCTTTTTAGTCAAAAAAACATCGAAATCATTGTGAAACATTTCTATAATTTTTTTCATTTAGGGATAAAAAAAATCAAAATTCAAAACAGAATAGCCTTTTCGTATCCGACTGGAAACGAAGAAACACTGAAACCAGCGAGATTTCATTCGAAAAGTTTAACCATACCGTCAGTACTCTTCTCGCCTCCATTCTTCGCCGTCATCGGGAGTAATGCTGACAGCGGGAGGAGTGCTGGCCATCCTCGGGCTGGCATTCTCATGTTGTTGTCCCTCTCACCACCATCCTTCACTACTAGCACTACTACCGACGACGTCTAGAGAAGTATCGATGGAGAGCGATTTGAGACTTAGATGATACTCCCAGCTAAGTTTAGGGATCCAAATGACACCCCTAACCAAGTTTAATGACCTATATGGTATGTCAGCGTGCCACGTCAGCATAGGAGAACGAAAAGCGGTTTTGGAACCTAGATGACACACTAGCCAAGTTTAGAGATCCGGAATCCTGATTTTCTAAGTTCAGGAACCTAAGTGACACACGTTGCCAAGTTAGAGGACCGCTAGTGTATTTTACTTCAGAAAATAATGGCATACAGATTATTTGATGAACTTTATATGATATGCTTAATAAATTCTGTCTAATCCGATCAAGTTTGAGATTGTGCTTTATGTCATTGAAGAACATGTGGCATCAATTTATATTGAGTAAATTGCGCTATAGGTCCCTAAACTTATTTCGCGGTACCATCTAGATTCATGAAATCCTAAAATGATCATTTAAGTCCTTTAACTTTAAAGTGATCATCTAGATTGATCAACTTTACATTCTTAATTCACTAAGATCCAATTGTGGACCTAAATTTACATCACAAAACTATTTGAAAAGTTAAAGACCTAAATTATCACTTTGAGCCATCATGGATCTAGATGGTACCACGAGATAAGTTTAAGGACCTGTCATGCAATTCACTCATTTATATTTCTCTGTTGAGTTCACAGCTTTTGCAGGTCAGCAAACCTCCGAACTTGATGCATGGCAAAAACGTGACAGTCACAAGACTCGGCAATACAGTCAAGCACAGATCAAAGAAGTCGTATATGTACCATGACGAACTTCTTGAGATCCTTCCCGCATGCAATGTCATAGAGGATTGATACAAAGTGAGCCAGTTTGTAATGGATGGCCTGTGCAACTTCTCTGAACGCTTGTTCAGAAACGATGACCTCTGGGATCTGTGGAGGACGCCTGCAAAACACAAGGGGTTAATCGGGGTCCCCCTTTTTTTTTCCTCACTATCTCTTGTTCAGTGAGAGATAGATATAGCTAAAACCTACAAAATTCTTAGACATCATGGCAGTGCAACCTGTCAAAGAGATGCGCGGCGTTCGACCAAATGAAGAGCAGAAACATCCCAAGGAGTGCAATGTGACAAAGGAGCGTTACTAGGTTGTACTCGGCCACGTCGAACAGGAACCAGACCAACGTTGCCCCTGCGAGGATCCCGGCTGATAAGTTTTTGTCCCTCCATAGCAGGACGTCCGCAACTGCAAAACCAAAAAAAAGTTCAGAGATCATCATAGTGGTGCCGATTCAGAGAGCAACGCCTGAAATGTGTCGCTGACGGATGCATGAGAGTTTTCAGAAAATACTGACTAGAATTGCACCTTTTCGGTCACCGAGCAGCCTATGAACCGATCGGCGCCTCTGAAATAGCCTTGTCGCCGGTCCATCATCGTCGTCGGAAGAATCGCTCTGAACATGAGGCTGGCTTCAGAGATCTCAGGAATTCTTGTGGGACGTTCGGCTGTAATTCGTCTGACCACGACAGCTCTTGACCTTATAAGCTGTCAAGTACTAGGACAAGACAAAGGAGCTTGGCACGAGAAGGCAAGGATAGCTTTGTGCAGGGGCTTAGGGGGTACAGGGGAATGAACGAATATGAGGCAAAGGCTTGCTTCAGCAAGTGGTTTTCTAGCAGCTCAGGGATTCCTTCTTACAGCCTTGAAGCCACATACTGCAGGTCGTAGACAAATTTACTGCAAGTATATTTGTCAAAGAACAACTGCTTTTATGGAGAGGAAATCTTTTGAACGGATTAGCTTTAGGGTAAAAGAAGGCAATATGTCTTTTTAACCTGGTTTGAGATTGTACAAGTTTTGTCTGAGTTCTGACGTTTAGGACCAGATGTTTCCTGGGTTCCACTGTGTTCGTGGGGGCAAAGCTGATTTGGAAAGCAAAGGCACCTCCGAAAGTAAAATTTTTTGCTTGGTTGGCGGCGCAAGACCGTTGCTGGACCAACGAACGCTGGCACAGGCGGGGGCTTCAGGATAACAGCTCCTGCACCTTGTGCGACCAGGAGGTCGAGTCTATTAATCACCTGCTTCTTCAATGTTCCTTCTCCAGGGAGGTGTGATTTCTGGTGCTCCAGTGCTTGGGTTGGCATTCGCTTGTGCCGTGCGTCAATGACCAACTTATAGACTGGTGGGAGGCAGCCAGGAAGAGGTTAAAGCGACAGTTCAGAGCAGGTTCTGACGCACTGGTTCTGCTGGTCTTTTGGTTCATCTGGAAAGAACGGAACGCGAGAGTTTTTGATCAGCGTTCGGCCACGCCGTTGCAGCTGAAATCCAGAATGCTTGCAGAAGCTTTGGTTTGGGATCGGGCCGGGTTCTCCGTGTTCGCTAGTCTTACTCCGCTGTTTAGCGCGTCGAGTGAGTTGCTTCTCCCTGGGTCGCCAGCTCTGGATGTAATTTAGACCTCGTGGGCTCATGTTCGGGGTGGGTGGGTGTCTGCAGCAAGGCTCGCTGAGCCTGTTGTTTGTTTTCTCTGTACTATTGTGCTTTTTCTCTTAATGAAATACGCGCGCTGTCGTGTGTTCGCAAAAAAAAAAAAAAAAAAAGACCTGTCACTGCGTTCAGAAATATGAGTAGCTGAGAAGCAAGTGCCGTCGCCACTACAGAAAGGTTGGCCTAATTGAATGAGCATTAGCATCATGATATAAATTCCTTGATATGCCATTTAGTGTAATATACTGCTGCACATTTTAAGACAAGAGAAATAATGTTTTTCGGCCTATAACAAGTACTATAGTTTCACCGGAAATTTTTCAACCAGTTTTTTGTTTGCTTGTGCACCAGGCTCTTCCCAGCAGCGGCCTAGCGCAATGTTAGGGGAGTCGTAAAGTTATAGCGGCAGTTACGTGAGTGTTGATCAAGGAAGAAAGGAGAAAATTGGTCTATGCCATGCCCTGATCGACCGTCCAATCACCTTTTTTCTTTCACTTTTACCAAACTAGCAAGGTGGCCCGCGCAGATAGCGCGGGTAGCTAGATTTTTTTTACTATTTTGGTTTTACTTAAAATTAATCTTATTAGGTTATTTTAATTTAGCTTTTCTATTTTTTATCTATGGATATTGAACAATACAACATGTTATTATGATTTAATCTATAATTTTCATAGACATATTATCTAAAATATTAATATATTAGTGTGTGGGATTCAAATAATATTGTTATTTTTTATTTAAATTCTAGATTTTAGCTTCTATTATACTAAACTGTGTAACAATTAAAACATTGTGATTTGGTACTCAAAAAATTTTTATATACTTCTTTTGTTTCAATTATAACTTCTATTACTTTATCTAAACTTTTTTTTTGTAAAGGGCACCGAGGCCTATAATATAAAATTGTTTATATTAATTCTAATATGAAATATATTTTTATAGTGCATCTATTTCATAATGAAGATGTTGACATTTACTTTAAAAATTGGCTTAGTACAAACATAAAGTCTATTGTAATTTAGAATGGAGGGAGTATTAACAACACAAAAAAAACATAACCTAGACCTGTTAGACTCTTTCTTTTCCTTAGTTTTGGTGGGTAAATAACTCGAAATGATATGCATTGTACATTAAAAGTGTACAAAATAAGCTGAAATAATCATCCTTTACATGATTATGTATTAATAATTAGTCCCAATCTAATTAAATAAGGTACATAAAAAGTTGGAGTGTTTTTTGCGCACTCAAAATATTATTTACAGTGGTTGGAAAGGAACCCATCGGTACCGGGCGGTACCACTATATTTTAATTTTACAACTTTTACGGTAGTTGGAAAAAAATAAAAGCCGTCCATCAAGCGAAATCCAATGTACTACGGTACTGGTATCAGGCGGTACCAAATAGGTAGGTTCGGTACCAGAAATTGTGGGACCGGTACAAATCCCCTCTTTTTGTTATTTTAATTATTCAATAATTCAGCTAGAAAAATTAAAATATATAATCATAGGAGGTAGATAAATACTCCTTTCAAAAATTAAAATATTATAGCCAATATGATGCATTGTAATAGAGGAAAAATAAGGGACTTTGCACATTTCTAGTCCTCAATGAATACGTTCTAAATCTGCATGGGCTCATGCCCTCCAGTTTTGTAAGGCGTAAAACCTACACTACCACTTCTCACTGTTGTCACCAACAATAACTATAGTTGTATTGCAATTATCATGACACAACCCAACATGATAAATCAAAGATTGTCAAGACCGATCTCCAAATCTTCGCTTTCCAACACATGTTCTATATCAAGATACAACAATACCAAAAACATTTATGTTCTTTTTCTTTCCTAGCAATTTGTGATAAATAAATCTCCCACATAGGCCGAATATATCAGAACAGTTCAATCCATTTCTCCTTTCTTATTGTTTGGTTTGGTATTTCCGAAGCCTCCATGAAGAACATGGCATTTTTAGTGTAGATAGTTAGATGTTCGTAGAATATATGGTATCGTTTTTTATCAGTACCATATTTTTTGGACTCCATCAACAACTTGGTGCATTATTTATATTTATTAAAATAATAAATAGATGGTGGAAAGATTCATCTTTCTTTACAAAATTTAGTTTTATAATTTTTGATATAGAATATTTGAATTAACTATAACATCCAATTGTGTGCATCTTTGTCATTTTTAGCTGTATTTGATATATAATTTAATATGGATCATTAGATGTTCATAAAACCCTATCTAGTTTTTTTTTCATTTTTGATTAACACAGTAATTTTCTATGTTCACTCGGAGAACATGGTAGTTTCTTTTAACTCACTCTTATAGAAAAAGAGATATCATAGTGTTTTATCTCTCTCATTTTTTGGCAAATTTAGATCTTTTATCAAACTATCAAAATAAGAGAAGTATACTCTCTATTCCAAATAATACATCATAGCTTTATATTAAATTTATTTGTTCTATTATAACAGAGTCTATTGAAAAGGCACTAACAATACATCAAATTAGTTCTACAAAAATCTATTATGAAATGTGCTTTGATAATGCATTTATTTGGTATTGTAGATGTTAATATATATAATTTTTAAACTGGCTCATGCTAGAGAAGTTTATCTTATAAAAAAACTAAACTAAATTGGACTTTAATTTAAATAGAAGGAGTACGACTTAGCTATAGGGTAAACATAAAGTGTACAATAATCTACTACGAAGAAAGCACTAAAAATTAAATCAATATTGGTAAGTTGGTCCATCCCACTCTAATTTTTGTTGGTCGTGAAAGACTCAATTAAACAGTCATTGTGTGTTTGTTCTATACATCGGTATTGGTGCTTTCCACTGGAAAATCAAACAATGGACAAAAAATAAAAAATATCTTTTTCCTCTTGTAAGCCTAAGTGATGTAATACAACGGTACCGACAACCACACCGCCATACGAATATAATCCGACGGCCAGCAATTCATGTTTGTTGGCCAGCGCCTCTAACTTGGATCCTCTCTGGTGCCTCCGTGCTTTTGATTTATGTACTAATTTTTACACCCTCTCAATAAACTAATAGCACAGATTTTTCTCTTTATTCATTTGTATATTTGATATATGAATTGACGTCGAAAGTCACATATTATAGAATCTACTCCCACCATCCCATAATATAAGACATATAAAATTTAAGCAAAATTTTGAAATTTTGACCATATGTTTCTTTTAAAAGATGTCATCAATGAATACAAAATTATCATTATTTTTGAAGTGTTGTTGAATACAAATTCAAATATATAGTATTCATACACTAAGTATATGTATTTTTTATTAAATTATTAGTCAAAGATTTAAATTGTTGACTTTTTGAAAACATGTACGCCTTCCTTTAAGGGATAGAGGGATTATTACTCAGTATAATCTTTGATTTAACATGGGTCATTGGATGCCTATAGAATTTTATGGTCTAGATGTTTATGGATATAATTTATGGATACTATCGATGAATGTGGTGGCTCCTCCCGCACCATTTACTTGCATATCCCCTCCATTGTCTCGGTGCCTTTGGCTGCGCAAGTAGCACAGGAATCTAGTTTTCTTTGACATTTTGGTTTTACTTGAATTTCATATTTTCTAAATATTTTTCTTTTTCTTATATTTGTAATTTTTTCTCTTGGTTTTCAATTATACATTTTCCCTAGATTTTTTTGCTATGTTATTTTAGAAAGAGCTTTCATGAGTTAACATAATAAGTTTTTTACTGATATTCTAAAAAATATATTTTTACTACATTGATGTATAAGATCCAATTATCATTACTAATTTTGTTATGTTCAAAATTCTAACTTCTATCTAGATTATCATAATTTGCAAGATATCAAAACGTGATAGAGGGAATGATGTTTTATAATTGAGTAGCTAGTTACATAGTTTTATTTGGTCCTTGAAAATGACTTTATGTTATAGTTCATTCATTTCAAATATAGAGCTTTGTAACTTCCATCAATTTTTTAGAAAATAGTACCATAATCTATAAGATCAAATTATTTTATTAATTACACCACCTTAAGACAATGAAAAAATTAATTAAAATATAGGGTGGATAGAGCTAGTATTGAAAAACCTACCCTCTTTGATAATAGTGTATTTTCTATTTCTTCGGCTATATTTGGTAATATTAATTAACATAGATTGTCCAGACTCTTTTCTTTTGTTCTTAGCGGTTTATCTATTGGAGCTCAGCTACTTTTTTAGAGTCAGATACATGGCTCTTATCTTTTGCTTTTAGCAATTTATTTTTTGGAGCCGAACTATTGTTTAAGAGTCAGATGATACACGAAGTCTCTTGTCATTTGTTCTTAGCAATTTACTTATTAGAGCCGAGCTATTTTTTAGAGTCAACTACACTACCTCTAATCCATATTCTATTCGTATATGTATACACTATGTTCAATTCAAATATTTTTTACAGTTTTTCCTAATCAAATACAAAGGCATATCCTATTCGTCTAAAAGGTTCCTAATCAACTTTCAAGCCACTTAAAATTGATATAAGTTGGATATGTGAACGCATGTACGACAAATATGTCCTATGAACTTTCATTAGTTCTTGGGGCGGAGAGTTTTATTTTTTTCCCCCATTAAAATGGTAATTTCTAGATTTTTTCGGTGAACGTGGTTGTTTTTGTAACACTTCCATATTAATATAAATAATAGATAGATATGACGATCTAGGCAATGACGCCCCTGACCATAGATCAACGCATCATTTTCATGCAAAGATATATATTAGCAAACACGGGATACACAGAAAAATCAAGATTGTATGATGATTAAACCAATCACGGAGTAGCGCGTGATGAGCTAGCATGGCATGTGGCTGCTTGGTTCAGTTCAGACTTCAGACCTGAGAGGCAGCCGACAGCCCCAACCAAATCCGGATAGATAGACAGCTGCGCGGTGCTGACTGCCATCTCCGATTCAAATCATTTTATTTGGCATGTCCGATTCAAATCTTTTTATTTGTTTTCTCCTAATCAAATACAAAGCCGTATTCTATTTGTCTAATAGATCCCTAATCAGATTTGAGGCTACCTTAGAATCGATGTTATGTATGGAAATATGGCATATATGTAATATATGTCATATGGACACTTAGTTGAATATGGACCATTAGATCTTCGTAAAATCCTGCGGTCTAGAATTTTTTTTTCCGATTAATGTGGGAATTTTTTTGACTTTCTCGGCGAATGTGGTGGCTTTTTTAACACTCTTTTATTAATAAAATAATAAATATTCACATCTGAATATCAGTCAGGGAAGCAATGTGCCTCTCTCGGTCAAGGGTCTCTCTCTTTTTTCTTTTCAATTTGATTTTTTAGAGCAGGCCCACACGAAAACAGACACCCATATCGCATACGGATTCCGTTTTTTACGTTCTATATATCGATGAAAAACTAAAATAACAACTTTTACAACCCAATTGACATCACTCTAAAATTCGCTTGCAATTAAGAGAAATTGTCAAGACAATATAGCCTACAATTTATTCGGAAACCCGATTCAGACGACACCAGCAGCCTACGTGAAAACGAATACCTATGTCATATATGGACTCCGTTTTCGATGTTCTATATATTTTCGGAAAGCAAAAAATAATATTTCTTACTAAACTGACACCACCAAAATTTCAATCACATGCAAAGCGAAATTCGAAACAATAGGAAATGGAATTTATTTGCGAAACTATTTTTATATGTATTGATCTAAAGGTGCATAGGGATTTTTTTTCTCCCGTTGCAACGCACGGGCATTTTGCTAGTTTTAATAATCCTAGTGAAGATAATAGATGATGGAGTTCTTCGTCTTTTTTATTAAATTAAATTATAGTTTAGATTGTTGATGATGGTAGTGTATATCTTGTTATACTTGATATAAATCTTTGATTTAAAATAGATGGTCAGATATTTATAGAATTCTATAGTGTAGTTTTTTTACTGATACGGTGCAGTGATACCATAAGTTCTGGATCCTATAAAAAACTTGGTGCCTTATTAGCTTTTAAATAGTTGTATTGGTACAAAATATTTGGATTAACCATAGCAACCAATTGCGTGGATATTTTCCATTTTCTACTTATATTTGATACATGATACAATATAGAGACCGTTTGATATTCATAAAAACCAACTCTGTAGATTACTTTCTTATGTTTTGATTAATGTGGTAATTTCAAGTCTCAATCAGCGAACATAATGGCTTCTTTTAACATTCTCTCATTTACAGAACTTAGAACGTCACGCATATTGTGTGCTATTCTATACTTCAGTACTTTTGCTTTCCACTGAAAGATTAGAGGGTAGTAGTTGAAAAATGAAGAACATGTCTTTTTTCTAAGCTTTCTTCAAAGATGCATACAAATATATCGATTATAAACATTTCACTCTAATATTGTTAGTCGTAAAAGAGCTCTAATTATTATTAATCGTAAAAGATTAAATTAAGCAAGCATATTGTGCGATAACTCTACACTGCTGTTGGTTTTCATCGGAAGAGAAAATTAAAGGGTAGTAGCTGAAAAACAAACAATATGTTTTTTATCGTAAACCTAAAAATTGTTTTTATTAGAGCAGATCTACTTTTGTTAGAGTCACTATGTCTAATCCATATTTTTTTTTATATTTCTGTCCTTATCTTATGTAAGATAGACCATGCCCGATCTGAATTTGTTTTATACTTCTTTCCTAATTAAATACAAAGCCGTATCCTATTTATCTGGTAGATTCCAAACGAAATTTCAGGCTATGTTAGGTTACGTACGATTCACCATGTCCGAACCAAATTATTTTTTTAATAATTTTTCCCTAATCAAATACAAACTCATGCTATTTGTCTCGTTGATTCCTAATCGAATTACAGCCTATGTAGAATCGATGTCCTGTATGGAACAACACGTTGGATATGAGAATGTGTATACATCGTATATGTATTATCTTGTATAAGCTATATAGACTCCTTGTTAAATGTAGACCATTAGATCTTTGCAAAATCCGACAATAGCAAGGTTTTTTTTTCATGATTAATGTGATAATATCTAGATCCTCTCAGTGAATGTGATTTCTTTTAACCCTCCCATAATATAACATATTTTATAAATATAATTTGTTTATTGACGGGAAGAAAATATATCATGGGTAATACCTGATCTCTTGCCGTAGACGTCAAGAAGGCTGTCAAGGAGATGGGCTTGTTTTTTTGTTAGCTGATGATGGCTGCGGGTTGCTAGAAGATAATATTGTGTACGTTGTGCTTTGGATCTTAGCAAATATATATAGGCTTTTGGAGAGAAGAATCCGTTCCCTTTTCTTCTGCTTTCCTGTTTTGAAACGTGTGCTTCCTAAAAAATATTATTTTTTCTAAAGAGAGAAATCCGAATTATATTTGCAACTATATAGATATGATATGACTCTTGATTAAATTAAATGTGGACCGTTAGATCTTCATAAAATCCAACGGTGGAAGGCTTTTCTTTTTTCCGATTAACGTGGGAATTTCTTGGCCCTCTCGGCGAACGTGGTGGCTTCTTTTAACACTCCCTTATTAATATAATAGATGTTTTTATGTTATCTTTGCTTGGCAAAAGCAACCAAACTAACTGCTGCCAAAGTAAAAGTAAAACGGCTTTTGCCCATAAACTTTTAACTGATCTGATAAGCAGAAATGAACAGTGCAACTCAACAAACCTGATCAAATGGCCAATCCACCAAACCCTGCTTTTTTGTGGCCAGGAGCGCATGCAGCAGGACCCGACACTCGCATGGTGCGTGCCGTTTTGTTATGCATGCGAGTGTGGCTCAGTTGAGCTGCTTTCAGCGCCATGTTCTTCCTGCACCAAAAGCTTTCTCCTCCTCTGTTTCTAAATTTAAGTAGTGCTGGCGCAATTATACGTGCCTGTGGCATCGTGCACTCCCTGCTAGTGGCGCACACATCGTGCACTCTGCGTTGCACACTTGTCCTGCACTAGAGCAGTACAGCACTAGCAATGCGATCATTGTGTCTGCACTCTGCACTTGGCGCAACGCAAGGTTGCCATGCCACTCTCCCGGCACCCTATAAAATGGTGCCGGCCTCTCTCCCAATTCCAAACGCTCTCACAAGCACACACGCAGAGTACACCACCGATCGATCGAGTTCCCTGCAGTGCAGTGTGCAGAGGCAGCCATGAAGCCGGCGGCGCAGGTGGTGCTCGCGGTGGTCGCCGCCTGGGCGGTGATCCTGCTGGTGTGCGGCGGCGCGCCCCGGGGCGCCGAGGCGGCGACGACGTGCAACGCGCTGCAGCTGACCCCGTGCGCGGGCGCCATCGTCGGCAACTCGGCGCCCACCGCCGCGTGCTGCAGCCGGCTCAAGGAGCAGGAGCCGTGCCTCTGCACGTACGCGCGCGACCCCAACCTGCAGCGCTACGTCAACTCGCCCAACGGCAAGAACACCCTGGCCACCTGCAAGGTGCCCATGCCGTCCTGCTAATCATATTCCGTTATCGGCGCTGCGTACGTACACGGCCGGTCTCTTCGTCTGCGCTCGCTGTGCATGGCTACGTACGTACTACGCGCGTGCATTATACATGAGTCAGTGGCATGGCCCACCTGACAGCCACAACTCCAAGTATCGTACGTAGCTACTCCAGTATGCAGCGGAGATGGGACGTGCCGTGTGTATGCGTATTGGTGTCCGGGTCCTGTCGTTGATGTATCCACCGAGCCCCTTCGCACTGACATGTGCGTGTGTGGAATAAATGATGTAATAATGACGTCTGCATTACAGTATTATTATATAACTGATGTGTCTTTGTTCCTGCATGTCTCTTTTGGTACTAGTGATTAGCAGCAGCGAGATGAAAAGGCTTGATGTGTGCCCTTTGTCAAGTGATGATGAGCGATTGTTTGTGGAGAACTGAAGTCTTGTGAATGTGAATGTGTATGTCAGCTGGATGATGTGACATGGTGGTCGACGCTCAAGGGTGGGTGTTTTGGATGGTTAAAATTTAGCCCACGTCACATCGGATGTTTCAGTGCTATTTAGAAACCATGTCAATGCTGGTGTCAAGCCATGTCAAGGTGGTATCACACGAGAGACTTGAAGGCATGTAACATGCGACAAAATTTCAGTGCTAAACTCATTGTACGCATTGAGAAACAAAAGGCATTACCAAATTCTGCTGAAAGGAAACCTGGAAATTGAACAGGATAGGGAGAAAATAGAAAGAGGAAAGTCCATTCTAAAACCTCGTCACCTCGAGCTATCCGATTTTCAATTTTGAATTACGAAACCAGGTACCTAGGACCCTAAACTAACCAAAACCGACAAAAATACCCCCTTGCTCAATTGAAAGCAGTATTAAAGGGTGGTTTTCTATTTAAAAAAATAAAAAATTATAATATCTAAAAATTCATAATTAATTTATTTTAAATCAGGAAAATACCCTCTTTATTGTCTTTTTTTCTAAAAATATAACTATCTATTTGTGCTACTCTATTTGAAAATATATGGATCCTATTTGTTCCTACATCTATTGCTTTATTGCGATAAATTAAATATTATAAAGCATCAAGTAGGTTCTAAAAATCTCTAACTAGAACACCAATAGATAGGTCATATTTGTATAGAACATTTGGTACAGATTTCTTATCTTCTATTTTGAAATGAATTAATTGTGATTTTTTAGATATTAAACAAGGTTTTATTGTTGTAAAAAATAGAAAACCGCCATCCAAAACCACTTGCAACATGGCCAGGGGTGTTTTTTTGTCCGGTTTGGTTAGTTCATGGGTTTTGGGTACCCGGTTTAGTAATTCAAGATTGAAAATCGGACCAATGTGATAGTTTGAGATTGTCAAATAGACTTTTCCCAAATAGGAAACTGCCACTGTCAATTAAAATTTGTGTTTCCCCAATTATAACACATATCACAATAGAAACTAAAATTTTGTATGGTACATTGGTACTTGAGAAAATCATTGTCCTGTACAATGCGATAAAAAAACATAACTATTTTTTTTAAGTTTAACTACCGACTACAAAATATTGTGTGCTTCTAACTGAAATTTGGGTTGGCTAAATGATTTTGAAAATAACAAGTTTGTGCCCCCATCCTTTTTATGACTACACCATACAAAGGTATTTTTGTGGGCACTTCACATATGATTATCATGTTTTACCTTGAGTTGAGACAATTTTGAACTCTTTAGTGGCTATATATTTACAATTTTGAACATTAGGAGCTGCTAGTTTTCATATGATTTTGAAGGGAAAATTGAACATTCCTGAATTTATTCAACTTGATTTGGTTGTGCCAAGAATTTATGGAGTTTCTTAACAAAAATATTTATTCATTTTTACAAGAAATGAAATGAATTTTTCAAATATTTTGAAAAAAACTATGTACTGACAAATGGCCCATTTTTTTTATTTAACGTTTTTAGTTCAAAAATGAACTAACCGGCCATAAATATTCGAAAAAAGAGATAGTATATGGTAAATTTGTACTTTTGCACTTTAGGTAGAGTAGTGTTTAGTAAATCTTGCAAAGAGCTTATAATATTTATGCAAAGAAACAAAATAAACACATTTTAAAACCATTTTGAGTTTTACAATAAAAATCGTGGTAACAGTAATCCCCGCCTGGATCAATGCGTTTGTTATTTCTAGTCAGGAATTAAATCTTAGCAAGGTACTATATCGATGATTAATTTGGATTCATCGTCCAAGTACTTGCACGGCTCTGGGAGATGCCGAAATGCTGACACATGATGGCGTCAGACACACTATTATGACGACTCCGATCGAGCTTATTAGCCTTGAGCACTGGGTAGAGCTTCCTTTCACCTACACTACACGCCGACACTGAGGAGGCAAATAAGGTCTGTATGCCATCTTGGCCTGTTTGCTTTGCTTGCCGTCCAAAAAGGCAAAAAGGATGGCCGCCCCGGCCGGCAGCTTCGGGTGCGCATGCTTGACCTTCTACTACGTGTAACTTGGCAGTGGACGCCGCTGCGACTTTGCTGACCATCTTTCGCCATCCCTTCATCATCAGTTCTTCAGCACGCTCATGATGACCCTCCGTGTCCGTTCTACTAACCCAACCCACTACGCCCTCTCCACAAAAAGGACGATCGTCTTGTTCATACGTGAAAACGGGGAAAAATGACAGATGTAATGCAACACATCACCCCTGGCCCCGTACATCCGATGCTCCACGCGTTGAGAGTTCTTGAATAGCCCCGCCTGCTCATGGATGATGGATGGACACGCAATGAGCTCGAGCGGTAGTGGAGCACTGGCCGGACCTCTCTGTGTGCGGCGGCCGCCCAATGCATTCGTGGCGTTTCCGCGATGTGATCCCATTGCTCACGTACCAAACTTCAGCGCCTATAAATTCCCCATGGATCGCTCTCCATTCTCCACACCACAGCACACCCAAACGTGAGCGCGTCTCCGTCGCACCGTCCGGTCGTGTACTTCCGTCGTCGTCGTCGTTTCCATCTTGGTCCGATCCCAATCCCACCATGGCCGCCGCCGCGCCAATTAGCAAGGCGTCCCTCGTGTTGTTTCTGGTGGTGGCGAGCGCCGTGCTGCTGGGTGGCGCGGGCGCGGCGACGACGTGCACGCCGACGCAGCTGACGCCGTGCGCGCCCGCCATCATCGGGAACGCGGCGCCCACGGCGGCGTGCTGCGGCAAGCTCAAGGCGCACCCGGCCACCTGCTTCTGCCAGTACAAGAAGGACCCCAACATGCAGCGCTACGTCAACTCCCCCAATGGCAAGAAGGTCTTCGCCGCATGCAAGGTACCCCTGCCCAGGTGCTGAGCGGGCATGCCGGAGTGAGCCGGTCCCTTGTCGCATGATGCCATGGCTTGCTGCTAAGCTGCCATATACTCTGTCGTGTGAGTATGTGGTAAGTACTAATAAAAGAGTGATCTCTACTTAGAGCTAGTATAATAAACGGAGACTTATACTACTGTCTACTTCACTACTTGATACGGTGTGAGTTCTGCTCTGCGGACCTGTATATGTATGATGTTACTATGTTACAAGAATAAATGTGTTTGTTTCGCAAAAAAAAAAGATAATGTGTTTGGCCACGTTTGAGCTGTCTTTGGACAAAATATTGGTGCAGTACTGCAAAAAAAAAAGACTAAAAAACGTCTCCAGTTCTTTTTTCAGCGGAAATCTGGAGACAAGATGCTGGCTTCAACTGTTGTATTAACAATTTAAAAAGTCATTTTTAGTGTTCAAATTGCAAAGTACATTTGCAGTCTTGGCGGAGTTTCAGTCACATGGTGCAAAAATAAAACCGAAGCTATCAACACACGAGACTTTGGGGTGGAATCTGCAGATCATTTCCCCTGCTTTCTAACATTTCAACCACTCTAGTCATTGATGGTCGGTTGCTAGGCTGCAACTGTATGCACCACAGCCCGATTACTATCAGTTTTCTGACAAGGTCGCTATCAACAACAGTATCACCAGTGTTGGCACAGTATTTCTCCAAGTGTTCATAAACCCACTGAGGAAAATATTTGCTACTAGCTTCTGGACTCTTATTGATGTTCTTCCTAGCCCCAACCATCTCAAGGATCATCATCCCAAAACTATAAACATCAGACTTGCTGCTTACCTGTCCAAATTGCTGCGAAAAGACCTCCGGTGCTATGTAGCCTATTGTTCCCCTTGCGCCCTCGATAGAGATGATGCTCTCCTTTTTCATGCACAATTTTGCCAATCCAAAGTCGGATATCTTTGGACAGAAATCTTCATCTAGTAAGATATTGTGGGGTTTAATATCAAAATGCACAATACGAGTGCTGCACCCTCGATGCAGGTATTCAAGTCCACGAGCAACTCCGACTGTAATATCAAACAGTTTTTCCCAACTTATTGAGTTTTCCCCTTCAGAGTTCTGTCCAGTAGCAAATCGTTCAAGCGAACCATTAGGCATGTACTCGTAGATAAGAGCTCTTTTTGATCCCTGGAGACAATACCCCAGCAAACTCACGATATTAACATGAGAAGTTCTCATGATGCTTGCTACCTCATTCATAAACTCTTGGCCATCATCTTTGGAATTGTTGAGCAGCTTCACCGCTATGGGACGCCCACTTTGCAGGCTGCCCTTGTAAACGGTTCCAAATCCGCCTTTGCCTAGCTTTTCAGAAAAGGATCCGGTCATTCTTTTCACATCTGAATAAGTATATCTCTTTGGGTGCTGAGCTTCATGCTTTTGTAGGAATGATTCAATACTTGGAGCATGTGTAGATCCCACTTTGCAGTGAATCGTGC
Source organism: Paspalum notatum (assembly GCA_022530915.1). NCBI lineage: Eukaryota > Viridiplantae > Streptophyta > Magnoliopsida > Poales > Poaceae > Paspalum > Paspalum notatum. The sequence continues at coordinate 38,252,474 of CM039692.1, forward strand.
TGTGAAATTTCTTATGATATAGAAGACACATAGCAAAGAACAGGGATAATAGAGCTGCACCCGACACAGCTGACACTATATCTGCAACAACCATAAAGAAACAACATAAAAGTCAACTATTTGGGACGAATTGTTATATGTAAATTTCTGCGCTGAAAGTAGAAAAGGGTCAGCATCTTAGGCTATGTTTGCCTGTTTGGGTGCCTGGGCTAATTGTTAGATTGCTGAAAATGAGTCCACCCATTCAAGCAGGAAGACTAATAGGTCGGCTAATTATTAGCCAATGCAAAGCTAGGCTCATATATACTAGGTAACACGCTGGGAAAAAAGTCTAAAATACCTTGTGTTGCCCTTATCCTCACGTCCTTACAGCTATGAGATATAAAGAACATACCCACTGGGGCAACCATGTCCATTCTCAGAAATTAGCCCCACCCGTCAGCCATATATTTAAATAGTCCTGGGCTATTTATTAGCTGCCTAACAATTAGCACTGGCCAATACTTTTTTTTTATAACATACGTGCCTGTATTATGCAGTAAGGAAAACGTACAAAGTACAAACCGAGTACATGCCTAGAAGGATACAGAGGAACCAGCTGTCCGCACCACTTTACACAAAACATGGGTTCACTATTCTACAATTATAATACTCAGCTAACAGTTTTATGCTTGCTATTATTAGTTTTAACTCATCCAAACATGGGTTTACTATTATTAGTTCTCATGAAGCAATCTATAAAACAATTTGAAATTCTCAAAAGAAACCATAAAAATATAGTCATCTATCTGATAGTCCCTAATAATAATAGGCACATAATATATTCTGTTTTCAAAAAAATACCCACAAATTCTACAATTATGAAAGATGGTTTATTGTAGTCCTTAATATTGAATTGAAATTACCTAGAATACAATTATAAAAGCTGATTTAAACTAACTCTAAATTTATATTTAAACTACATATATCATATTAAATTGATTAAAAGTAATTGATATATGTATATATATAAATTACAAATCTAAACCATTATGAAAGACAATTTAATTAAATCCTCTAAATAGCCCCCCCCCCCCTCAACACACACCTCCTCCATTATTAAAATAAACAAAAACGACACATCAGTCTACATATAGATTGCGTGAATTTGGATCAACCAATTCCGATCGGAATTGAAGGGAAATGGAGAGGGTTGGGGAAAAATTAGTTCATTTCTCCCTCAATTTTCTCCAATACCCTTCAATTCCGAATGGAAATGTGTTTCACCAAAGAAGCCTATAGTGTGACAAATATTATTAAGTACTGTACTATGGCAAACCCCACTTGCTTAAGTTATAGTACTAGAACTCTAGAAGGACTATTGTGCTCACTATTACGACTTCAAAAGCTATACATTGCGTTTCTATCATCTGCACCTGCACTGCACAAGTCATCGTAAGGAAAACTTCTGTCTTCAGGGGAAGACACTGATCTGTGTCGCGGACCACGTTTTTTTTTTTTTGTTTCAATCAAATGAAATCTTTTGAAATGATAAATACTTGATTGAACAATGAAATATTCACAGTCAATATACATGAAACTCTATACAATCACTGGTAGAGTAGGCAGATGTTTCAGAAATTACCTATTACAATCGCTTTTTTCTTTGACATCTTTGCGTCTGCAAAAATCAAGAAAGAAATGTTAAGGAACAGTGGATAAACCAAATATATAAGCAATTACTTGTTCTTTTTCCATAAAGAAATGTTTTATTTCCATTGATGTTGGCTATAACTTTATCTCATTCGTAGTATCTACTGCTTGTCTCTTGAACCTCGATAGGACAGAATCTCTCAGATTTGCAGTTTTCAGTACTAAGAAAAAAAATATCTAGGTAGTGCAAATAAAATGTTCAGAAAAATCGGGCCTGGCTGATTTTTTTGGCAAGAAATCTTGCAAATTTACCATGTTCCAATTTAAGAAAAATAACGTTCTAGCCGTGAAATACGATGTTCCGAAAAACTAGTTATAGTTTTACTCAACTTTTCCTACGAATGGTGTATCTGAACTATTGGATTTCAATTCAATGGTCAGAAAAGTGACATTATAGGCGACTAATGTGTCAGCAAAAAAGATTGCGACGCACTATGAAGGTCCGGGTCTTTCTTTCCATCCTCCTATTTTGTTATTAGCATTATTAGAAAAGCCTGCTTCGGAGATGAGCAAAAGGCTAGTTTTCATCTCCTTTCTTCAAGGGAAGCACTTAGTTTGCCTTCGTCGTCAGGACTCAGGCGTCAGCTTAATTAACATACTTTACCTACTAATCTTCTGAGTCAACAATTGATTATGGTCTTAGGTGAAGCGTCAGCATCAAACCAAAGAAGAAAAAGTTTGCCAAGACAAGGTAATCGGCCAATTCAAGAGGAAGATGAATTTTCCATTCAGCGCAAGCAATTTTCGGGTCATCTGAACCATGTCAAATGCAACTTGAGTCAAAGATATGTCATGACCTACTACCGCGGTCAAAGAGTGAATTCGGTTACATTCGGGAGCGCCAAAAGATCACATAGCAAAGTGAGTAGTTTCTACGAACCAAACTACAGAGGAGGAGTCTTTGGTACCAACCTTGAATTCAAACGAAGTTTGAATTTTTTTCAGAGAGAAGATACCTGATGACGAACATGACCCAATAACATAGCCATCAGAGCAGAAACAGGTGTGATCACTAGGACTGCTGGAATTGTACCCACAGAGCCCTCCTGAATTCCTACAGTCTCCGCACCACTTGGCGCCCGCCTTCCACCGCACCGCGAAGCCGCCTCTGATCGCATCCCCAACCCCAAGGCTAGAGTTGCCAGCAGACAGCGAGCTCGCCACCGACGAGTTGCACGGGAGAACCAGAGTGGAGGTGCACGACCCCAGCAAGTCCGGCGCAATCGTGCCGTTGTCTGTCGTATAGTAGGACCGGCCCCCGGACAGGCACGAGAAGACATCGACCACCAACGGCAGAGACGACGACTGGGCGCTGCAGTTGACGTACACCGTCAGGAACTGGTCGCGGTCGGTGTACGCGAACATGGCGTCGTCGATGGTGGTGTTCCTGTAGGGCTCCAGGCACGACTGATCCGCTAGGCTCTGGTCGATGACGGTGAGGAGCTGGTCGTCGTAGTCGACGCTGGTGACCTGGAGCACCCTGCTCGTGGTGGAGTTGGCGCTGATCACCAGCTTGCCGGCGTCTGTGCAGGAGAAGAGGTACCCCGGGAACGAGCAGTAGTCCGGGCGGTCCACGCCGGCCACCGAGAACGGGTAGCCAATGTCGAGCAGGAGTGATCCGCACTGGTACGGCTTCGGGGTGCAGTTGGTGTACCGGAAGTCGGCGTCGGGTTGGGGCTCGCCGTGCGGCAGTGCTGAGAGAAGTAGGGTGATGAGGAGTGGTGTGAGGTGAAGGTAACGCAGGAGCTCTGAGGGCGCCATTGCTTGATGAACCATTTGGAAAGGGGAGAGAACAAGACAAAAAGGAGCAAGGGTGCAAGGCATGTGAATGATCTGAATATATCCTAGTGTGCTGCTGCAGCTGCTTCAAGATCGATGGCGCAGTTGGGATGGTCACGGTCCATTGTCGCGGGTCAAGACAGGATGGCTGAGAACGTACAGATGAGGAAAAGGAAACGGAACATGGCGTCCGCATAGTACTTTCAGTCAGTTAATGAGCTCGATTATTTCACTCCCTGACGGCTGCAACCATAAGAAACTGGCGGCAATGCGTGCGAGGACAAGGTCAGAGACTTGAGGCGCCTCTTGCAGATATTTGACGAACAAGATGGGCGAGCATCACATGTGTCTCTGTTCACTCGCGTCTTCTCTGAAGAACCCAATCTGGCCCTGGCTTGGCACTTTGGAAGCACCAGCACGGAGCGCACTAGGTCAGAACTGACGACCACCATCGTTTTCACCGTGTGACTGTGTGCTATATGAATGCTATCTCGTGGAAATGCTTGGCGTGGACGTGTGGTACCCTTGGCTGCCCACTAGCTGCGACTGCTGGTCAACTTCGCCGCATGCATGGTTGCGCTCCTGAATGGTTCAGGGATCACCACAAACCGCTGCGTCCAGAGTGACCGGGGAGCAGATAAGGCAGAAACAAAGGGGAGACGAACACAGAAGGAACAATAGCTCTGCAGCGTGCGGTTTGGGAACAAGTAGAACTATGTTCTGTCCAGTTGGTAAAGACTGACGGTTCGTCAGTCACGTCTCTGGTCTCCCCCAAGCAATTTGGCAAACAAGTTGTTCTTTTTTCTATTCTTTCTAAAAACACCTAGTGAGTAATACAGGAATACCTCTGCAAAACCTTTCAACTGACACGAAAGAATATCTGCAACTCGACTGTGCTGTGCCGTGATTCAGTGATTGTGAAGCTAGTTAAAAAGTGAAAATCGTAGAAAGAGAAACTTTTACCGTCACCGCAAGTCGAGTTGCGCAGCACATGGCCGTCGGAGCAGAGGCAGCCGATGAACTCGCCGCTCTGGTTGTAGCTGCACTGCCCGCTGGACTTCTCGCACAGGAAGCACGGGCCCCGGCTCGGGTCCCAGCTCAGCTGGAACCCCTGCTTCAGCAACTCGCCGTACCCGTCGCTGTTCAGATGCTCGTAGTAATCGTTCCTAGCTCCGAGGACCATGTCCTTGAGCACCGGCGCGAGGAACACCTCCTTGCACGCCCACGGCCACTGGTCCGACGGCGGCAGGTCTGCCTCCACCGCCACGAACGACATAGCCCCGTCCTGCTCCTGGAAGCTGCTGCAGTTGATCGGGAGGAGCGGCGGCGGCGGCGGCGGCAGGCCTTCGGTGAAGACGCAATCGAAGAAGAAGACGAGGTCGTCGTCGGCGGTGGCGGAGAGGTTGAGCCACGTGTCCGTGGGGACGGTGACGTTGTGGGTCACCCGCGGGCAGCCGTCTCCGGGGCGGTCCAGCACGGCGGCGTCGGCGACCGTGAGGTTGTGGTTGGCGTAGTCGATGGCGAGGACGGTGTAGTTGCTGTCCTTGAGCCGCAGCGTCGCGCGCCCGCCGGCATCGCAGGCCACCGCCATGCCCGGGTACCCGCAGTAGGAGTAGGCCGTGTCCCCAACCACGGCGACCATGCTCGCGGCGTCGGCGAGGAAGAACGGGTAGCGGATGACCACGCTGTCGCCGCACGGCACGGGCGGATGGCACTTGCTGGCGTTGGAGTGCATCCCGTCGGCGACCGCGGGCGTGCAGCGGGGGAAGGCGGCGGCGAGGAGGAGGAAGAGGCGCGCGACGGCAAAGAGCGGCATGGCAGCGTTGCAGACTGCGTTCAGTCGCAGGCCAGCAGTCAAGAAAGGACGGTTGTGGGCACTGGGCTTGTGGCTGAGCAAATGAGCATAGCACAGGATTACAGAAAAGAGCGCATAGGACGGCTGAAGCAGAAATTTTCGGTACAATAGGACAATGCCGGAGACTTAGACTCGACATGGAAACCTGATTTGCCGTGGACTATGGCGGACCCCGAATCCTCGCCGTGGGCACTCAAACCAAGATGATAGCAAATCAAAATGGAAAGAGTTGAAAACTTAGTGTGCAATCAGCCTTCCCATATAATCATAATGCAATCTGCTGATCACATCATATTATTGTGTTACATCCAACACAAATGTATATTTTATATTTTTGCAAATAACCTTGAGGTTGCATTATCAGGGGACATGGGTCAAGAACATGCTTAGATACAGAACATGAGGGACAAGATTAGCTGATTGTTGATTGCTCTGATTGCACAGAAGTTTTCCTAGGCTCCATATTAATCTTTACGAGAGATGCTGGAAAGAAGGCACAATTCTAAAAGTTCTCATGAAAACATAATAATCTAACCATCTATCTAGTAGACCCTAAAATAGCATCCACCCCATTTGTCCCGGTTTCTAATGAATACTTATTACCTTTGCGAAAGATATAATTTTAAAGCCTCCATAATATTGCATTTAAGTTACCCACTATATTTTTTAATTTTTTAAAGATAATTTCTTGAGCTCAAAATATTTTATTCAAGGTTTTCATATTAAATCTATATCTAAGAATTTTTAGAAGCACGAAAATATTTTACGTAATTTAAAATCATATCTGGTGTTTGTAAATTTGTTTTTAAAAAAAAGAATAAATATGTACCACAAAACCATGTTTAAAACAACTTTTAGCTGAGAAGAGGTAATCCTATATATCTATATATGGAGGCCACTAAAGTCATATTTCAACGTGCAAGCTATCCACATCATCATTCACTAAGAAGCCATGTTATCATCTTAACATCCATGCGTAACTATTTGTCTTTTCGATCATTTCGCCATAAAATTCCCGCAACATAAACACACATATGATTAGTCATTTAAAAGTCAATCTCTTTAAGCTAAGATGAATAAGTTATCAAGTATAATGTGTTAAAAAATATTGTCATACAATATACATCAGTATACTTCTACTTTTAAAGTCCACGTCATCTTTGAGTCCACTAATTTAGAAATCATGTCACTTTAAAAATTCTCACAGCCCCCACAACGTGCCGATTAAGGTTAGTCCTACTTTTCGCATATTATTTATTTTTCTATTAGCCTAAGTTTTCTACTATTAAGGATTGTCAAATACCTATTCAAGTCAGTCTCCTATTTGGTTTACTATACAACTATATATTTTTTCTCTCTCACACATATATACACACAACCCATCTGCTTTAGTCATTGCAATTCATTCGGTAGCAAGTTGAAGTTACTCCCTACATCTCACATTCAATCGTGTATTAATGTCGCTATACTTTCTAAATGTAAGACTTCAAATTATATGAAGTCACTTGCCTTTTCTACCCAAATAATTATGTAATATCCTCTATGCAGGACATCAGGAGATAAAAAGATAGGTAAATGGAGTTCTCTGTGCACCTCTTAGATTCACGTATATCCCCTTATGCAGGACAATAGGAGATAAAAAGACAGGTAAATGGAGTCTTCTGCGCATCATCACTAGAGATACGTTGCTCATGCCATAATAAAATATCTACTCCACAAATCTTTTTAGTAGTTTTAATTGCATATGTTTATTAGAATTATTGGTAGAGGCTGAACTACTGACAGACCCTTGGCAGTTTCATTGTTCTATTTTTTCTGACAAATGAACATTTGAATCAATACTATTTTTTTCTTCAAAACAATACTGAAATTACTTTTTAAGTCCCTTAGCAACGCGCGGGGAAATCACCTGGTTTAATCATTTCCATAGCTGAGATGTCTGTGTCGTATTGGAGTTCAAAGAGCAATCATAGACTTCGCCAATAGTTTAGGGAGGTAAATATACGTTTTCATTTGCCGATGCACGGCGTGGGCGCATGGCAGAGACGTGCTGGAGCCTCTTTACCCAAAGCAAAGGCCCAAGTTCTGAAGGTCACAGATCAATCTGGGCCCAATTATTAAAGCAGTAATCATGTGAGTTTCGATGCTGTGCTAAAAAAAAAAGTGAGTTTCGATGCATTTTCGAGATAAAGGAAAATTAGTTGACGGAGATATGAAAGCTCGCCCACCAAATAAAAAAATAGACTATATCCGTGCTGCTTACCTACCATTTCATCGTTGTTCCAATGAAATATATATTCTCTTCACATTGATACGTGCTCCTGCACATGGATATATAAACTCCTCCTCCATATCCGCACAATTAGGATTCGGATCGGATAATTATCCACACCACTTGCACCCTATCCATATTAATCTTTACGAGAGATGCTGGAAAGAAGGCACAATTCTAAAAGTTCTCATGAAAACATAATAATCTAACCATCTATCTGGTAGACCCTAAAATAGCATCCACCCCATTTGTCTCGTTTTCTAATGAATACTTATTACCATTGCGAAAGATATAATTTTAAAGCCTCCATAATATTAAGTTACCCACTATATTTTTTTAATCTTTTAAAGATACTTTCTTGAGCTCAAACTATTTTATTCAGGGTTTTCATATTAAATCTACATCTAAGAATTTTTAGAAGCATGAAAATATTTTACGTAATTTAAAATCATATCTGGTGTTTGTAAATTTGTTTTTTAAAAAAAAGAATAAATATGTACCTCAAAACCATGTTTAAAACAACTATTAGCCGAGAAGAAGAGGTAATTTAATCGTTTACATAGCTGAGATGTCTGTGTCGTATTGGAGTTCAAAGAGTAATCATAGACTTCGCCAATAGTTTAGGGAGGTAAATGTATGTTTTCATTTGCTGATGCACGGCGTGGGCGCATGGCAGAGATGTGCTGGAGCCTCTTTACCCAAAGCAAAAGCCCAAGTTCTGAAGGTCACAGATCAATCTGGGCCCAATTATTAAAGCAGTAATCATGTGAGTTTCGATGCTGTGCTCAAAAAAAAAAAAAGTGAGTTTCGATGCATTTTCGAGACAAAGGAAAATTAGTCCAGACCTCTGCAAGTATTTCTAGTTCTAGACAAAACATTTCTAAACAGGAGTGCTACAGCTACACCTGCAAGAACTACTGTAGCATATATAAGCACAACTATGAATAGGCTAGCAGCAGCGAGGAACAACAATAGCTAAAAGTTAGCTAGCATTAGGTACAACCAGTTAGCTAATTGGTGCTAATAGATCGTGCACCTATTAGCTAGACATGTTTGGACCCAAACCAACTAATTTTACGTAATTTCACATAGGTAATAATTAGTTAGGTGCATCCAAATAGACCTAATGAAGTGAAATATATATAGCTACACTGAAGAGGTGGGTTTTTTTTTAGAAAAGTAAACACTGCATACACATTACATATCCTTGCTTGGTTTTCTAAACTTACAGATCTTAAGGATATGCATACTCATCTAGCCAAGATCTTGAAAATGTAATATGAGCATGGATCAGTTATTTTTAGTTTTTTTTACGAATTCCGTTATTTTTAGTACAAGAGGCGGACTGCTTGTGGGCACTAGGCTGCACTTCGCCTCCTATGGTGATCATCTCTATTCTTTAGGTTGCCAGGGTGGCCTGTCGTTAACTCGTTATGCATGGCTGTTGCCTTTCTCCGTTTTCTTATTTCATATGCCATGTATGTGCGTTGCCGTTGCTATAGAAGCCGCTTAATTAATTATTGAAGTTGTAGTACGCATGAGCTCCGTCATCCGCGGTATGTTGGAGTGAAATGGCCAGCGCTTCAAAAAACCCGTATTGAACACAGCATTCATCAGGTTACCACATGATGCGTGCTTGGCAAGGCAAAAGTTGTGAACATCTTCATTCCTTGACCGAGATATGAAAGCTCGCCCACCAAATAAAAAAATAGACTACATCCGTGCTGCTTACCTACCATTTCATCGTTGTTCCAATGAAATATATATTCTCTTCACATGGATACGTGCTCCTGCACATTATTATTGGCATACTCCAAACAGTCCATGTGAACGTACACACCGTACCAGCATACACGTCCTGAAGCTGAAAATGTTTATCTTTTTCCCTAGATGTTAGTGGCATCCAAAAGGACGCGTCCAAAGTACTGCTCGCACACCGTAGAAAGAAGGGTTTGAAATATGAACGATGGAATAGAGACTCGTGAGAATAGTCTAAGCTTGCATTCACGGGGACGGAATGAGCGGCAGCTCATGGCACAACGCCTAATTAGAGCATCCGGCCGGCCGATTACTCATTTCGGCCTCCTTTCTCTCTCGGGTCTAAAGCGTGATCTAGTATTTCCCACCACTTTTACACGACCAAAAACTCCATGCTTCCTTCGTGCTCGTGTGATAAAATTCTCCAAATAAAAAACGAAAACAAAAAACAAAAATAGACAGGAAAAAAAAGGAAGAATCTGGTTTCGCCAAAAAAAAAAAAGATTGAAAAGATCTCAACGAGGAACACGCCGCGAAATGAAACGTGAGCGGCAGGACGAGCGCGCGCGCGAGGATATGAGGTCAGCGGCCGGTGGCGTGGCACCAGCTACCCAAGACCCCAACTGCCCATCCAACCAATGGCATCCCGCCACGTGTCCCCGTGCCACCAACCGCCGCCGGGCCTCCCCGACCGGCGTGCAGGTCAAAGTCGTGCTGCACCAACGCACGCACCGCGACGCGAGACGACGTGACTTAATTCGTCGCCCTCCCGCCCGCGCGCCGCCGCCACCAAACCACGAACCACCCCGATGTCTCGAGCCGGGTGACCCAAGCGCCCGCCGTGCAGTGCAACTGTGCAAGTTCAGGGGTGCTTCGCGACCCTCAGCAGAGTCACCACCCCCGCGCGCCAAGCGCCATGGCGGCGCTCCTCGCCGTCGCGCGCCTCCTCCTCCTCCTGGCCGCCGCCGCCGCCGCCGCCTTCCCCCGCGGCGCGCGCGCGGTGCCCGACGGCACGTACTACAACGCCAGCAAGTGCCATCCGCCCGTGGCGTGCGGCGGCAGCGTGGTCATCCGCTACCCGTTCTTCCTCGCCGACGCCGCGAGCATGGTCGCCGTGGTTGGGGACACGGCCTACTCCTACTGCGGGTACCCGGGCATGGCGGTGGCCTGCGAGGACGGGCGCGCGACGCTGCGGCTCAAGGACAGCAACTACACCGTCCTCGCCATCGACTACGCCAACCACAACCTCACGGTCGCCGACGCCGACGTGCTGGACCGCCCCGGAGACGGCTGCCCGCGGGTGACCCACAACGTCACCGTCCCCACGGACACGTGGCTCAACCTCTCCGCCACCGCCGACGACGACCTCGTCTTCTTCTTCGATTGCGTCTTCACCGAAGGCCTGCCGCCGCCGCTCCTCCCGATCAACTGCAGCAGCTTCCAGGAGCAGGACGGGGCTATGTCGTTCGTGGCGGTGGAGGCAGACCTGCCGCCGTCGGACCAGTGGCCGTGGGCGTGCAAGGAGGTGTTCCTCGCGCCGGTGCTCAAGGACATGGTCCTCGGAGCTAGGAACGATTACTACGAGCATCTGAACAGCGACGGGTACGGCGAGTTGCTGAAGCAGGGGTTCCAGCTGAGCTGGGACCCGAGCCGGGGCCCGTGCTTCCTGTGCGAGAAGTCCAGCGGGCAGTGCAGCTACAACCAGAGCGGCGAGTTCATCGGCTGCCTCTGCTCCGACGGCCATGTGCTGCGCAACTCGACTTGCGGTGACGGTAAAAGTTTCTCTTTCTACGATTTTCACTTTTTAACTAGCTTCACAATCACTGAATCACGGCACAGCACAGTCGAGTTGCACATATTCTTTCGTGTCAGTCGAAAGGTTTTGCAGAGGTATTCCTGTATTACTCACTAGGTGTTTTTAGAAAGAATAGAAAAAAGAACAACTTGTTTGCCAAATTGCTTGGGGGAGACCAGAGACGTGACTGACGAACCGTCAGTCTTTACCAACTGGACAGAACATAGTCCTACTTGTTCCCAAACCGCACGCTGCAGAGCTATTGTTCCTTCTGTGTTCGTCTCTCCTTTGTTTCTGCCTTATCTGCTCCCCGGTCACTCTGGACGCAGCGGTTTGTGGTGATCCCTGAACCATTCAGGAGCGCAACCATGCATGCGGCGAAGTTGACCAGCAGTCGCAGCTAGTGGGCAGCCAAGGGTACCACACGTCCACGCCAAGCATTTCCATGGTGGTCGTCAGTTCTGACCTAGTGCGCTCCGTGCTGGTGCTGCCAAAGTGCCAAGCCAGGGCCAGATTGGGTTCTTCAGAGAAGAGACGCGAGTGAACAGAGAGAGACACATGTGATGCTCCTCCATCTTGTTCGTCAAATATCTGCAAGAGGCGCCTCAAGTCTCTGACCTTGTCCTCGCACGCATTGCCGCCAGTTTCTTCAGGTTGCAGCCGTCAGGGAGAGAAATAATCGAGCCCATTAACTGACTGAAGTCCCTTGCGGACGACATGTTCCGTTTCCTCAACTGTTCTCAGCCATCCTGTCTTGACCTGCGACAATGGACCGTGACCGTCGCAACCGCCATCGATCTTGAAGCAGCAGCAGCAGCACACTAGGATATATTCAGATCATTCACATGCCTTGCACTCTTGCTCCTCCTCCTCCTCCCTCTCCTGTTAGCTCTCCTTTTCCAAATGGTTCATCAAGCAATGGCGCCTTCAGAGCCACTGAATTACCTTCACCTCGCACCACTCCTCATCATCACCCTACTTCTCTCATCACTGCCCCATGGCGAGGGCGAGCCGCAACCCGACGCCGACTTCCGGTACACCAACTGCACCCCGAAGCCGTACCAGTGCGGATCACTCCTGCTCGATATTGCCTACCCATTCTCGGTGGCCGGCGTGGACCGCCCGGACTACTGCTCGTTCCCGGGGTACCTCTTCTCCTGCACAGACGCCGGCAAGCTGGTGATCAGCACCAACTCCACCACGAGCAGGGTGCTCCAGGTCACCAGCGTCGACTACGACGACCAGCTCCTCACCGTCATCGACCAGAGCCTGGCGGATCAGTCGTGCCTGGAGCCCTACAGGAACACCACCATCGACGACGCCATGTTCGCGTACACCGACTGCGACCAGTTCCTGACGGTGTACGTCAACTGCAGCGCCCAGTCGTCGTCCCTGCCGTTGGTGGTCGATGTCTTCTCGTGCCTGTCCGGGGGCCGGTCCTACTATACGACAGACAACGGCACGATTGCGCCGGACTTGCTGGGGTCGTGCACCTCCACTCTGGTTCTCCCGTGCAACTCGTCGGTGGCGAGCTCGCTGGCTGCTGGCAACTCTAGCCTTGGGGTTGGGGATGCGATCAGAGGCGGTTTCACGGTGCAGTGGAAGGCGGGCGCCGAGTGGTGCGGAGACTGTAGGAATTCAGGAGGGCTCTGTGGGTACAATTCCAGCAGTCCTAGTGATCACGCCTGTTTCTGCTCTGATGGCTATGCTATTGGGTCATGTTCGTCATCAGGTATCTTCTCTCTGAAAAAAAATTCAAATTTCGTTTGAATTCAAGGTTGGTACCAAAGACGACTCCTCTGTAGTTTGGTTCGTAGAAACTACTCACTTTACTATAGCGTGCATATAGTTCTGACCTGAATATATATGCGATTTTTTGACGCTCCCGAATGTAACCGAATTCACTCTTTGACCGCGGTAGTAGGTCATGACATGTCATGACCCGAAAATTGCTTGCGCTGAATGGAAAATTCATCTTCCTCTTTTGAATTGGCCGATTACCTTGTCTTGGCAAACTTTTTCTTCTTTGGTTTGATGCTGACGCTTCACCTAAGACCATAATCAATTGTTGACTCAGAAGATTAGTAGGTAAAGTATGTTAATTAAGCTGACGCCTGAGTCCTGACGACGAAGGCAAACTAAGTGCTTCCCTTGCAGAAAGGAGACGAAAACTAGCCTTTTGCTCATCTCCGAAGCAGGCTTTTCTAATAATGCTGATAACAAAATAGGAGGATGGAAAGAAAGACCCGGACCTTCATAGTGCGTCGCAATCTTTTTTGCTGACACATTAGTCGCCTATAATGTCACTTTTCTGACCATTGAATTGAAATCCAATAGTTCAGATACACCATTCGTAGGAAAAGTTGAGTAAAACTATAACTAGTTTTTCGGAACATCGTATTTCACGGCTAGAACGTTATTTTTCTTAAATTGGAACATGGTAAATTTGCAAGATTTCTTGCCAAAAAAATCAGCCAGGCCCGATTTTTCTGAACATTTTATTTCACTAGCTAGATATTTTTTTTCTTGGAACTGAAAACTGCAAATCTGAGAGATTCTCTCCTATCGAGATTCGAGAGACAAGCAGTAGATACAACGAATGAGATAAAGTTATAGCCAACATCAATGGAAATAAAACATTTCTTTATGGAAAAAGAACAAGTAATTGCTTATATATTTGGTTTATCCACTGTTCCTTAACATTTCTTTCTTGATTTTTGCAGACGCAAAGGTGTCAAAGAAAAAAGCGATTGCAATAGGTAATTTCTGAAACATCTGCCTACTCTACCAGTGATTGTATAGAGTTGCATGTATATTAACTGTGAATATTTCATTGTTCAATCAAGTATTTATCATTTCAAAAGATTTCATTTGATTGAAACAAAAAAAAAAAAAAAACGTGGTCGCGACACAGATCAGTGTCTTCTCCTGAAGATAGAAGTTTTCCTTAAGTTATGACGATGACTTGTGCAGTGCAGGTGCAGATGATAGAAACGCAATGTATAGCTTTTGGAGTCGTAATAGTGAGCACAAGAGTCCTTCTAGAGTTCTAGTACTATAACTTAAGCAAGTGGGGTTTGCCATAGTACAGTACTTAATAATATTTGTCACACTATAGGCTTCTTTGGTGAAACACATGTCCATTCGGAATTGAAGGGTATTGGAGAAAATTGAGGGAGAAATGAACTAATTTTTCCCCAACCCTCGATGCCAGAGAACGGTGCTTCCTTTGCGACCTTGAGCAGGAGTCGTGCTTACATCTATTCGTCAAATGTAGCTTCGTGACTCAGGTTTGGGCCGCTATTTGCACTTCTTTGCGGCAGCCTCGGCCGGATTGGAGCTACTCCGACTCCATAGTCAGTTTCTGGACCCATGCGAGAAGGAGGTGGCCTCCCGAGCTGCGCACTGGTTTTGATTCCCTCTTCCAGCTCGTGGCGTGGCAGCTGTGGAAGGAGCGGAACGAGAGGTGTTTTAGGAATGAGCGCTCTGATTTACCTACTTTTCTACGTACCACTCTAGCTGTTGCTTCGCTGTGGGTGCGAGCGGGGGCGAAGCTTCTTGGGGAGTTAGTGCGTGAGTAGTCCCGGCAGTCCCTAGGCCGCCTTGACGGTCTCGTCTTGTACTTTGTTCTAAACTCTTCTTAATACAAAGATACGCAGCTCTCCTGCGTATTCGACAAAAAAAAAAAAAAAAAAAAATTTCCCCAACCCTCTCCATTTCCCTTCAATTCCGATCGGAATTGGTTGATCCAAATTCATGCAGCTGTTAGGTCTTTCCTGAACAGTGTCATCACCGTTTGCAAACTTGCAACTTTAGGGACCTCTACAGCTGCGGGCGTTCTGTTCTTGCTTCTTGTGGTCATGACGTACTTGTACATCCGCAAGAGAAGGCAGTACAAGATGACCTCGTCCTCGAGGCTCCTCAAGCACACAGCCTCTGAGGAGAAGCCGCGTTCCAGATGCAGCACCGACATGGAGTCCGGCAGCGTCCATAGCCTGCAAACGCACCACTTCACATACGAGGAGCTGGAGGAGGCGACTGACAGCTTCAGCGGCGCAATGGAGATTGGCGACGGCGGCTTCGGCACCGTGTACAAAGGTGCACACACACACACTGAAACACTATCAGCTAGGCCACCAGTTTGCTAAGATCATTTTTTCTTTCGGTTTGTTGGCATCTAGGAGTAGTAAAGTTACGTTGGATTTTTTTTTTATGTGTTTAACCTCAGGGCATCTCCGAGATGGGCGCGTGGTGGCGGTGAAGCGGCTGTACAACAACAGCTACCGGCGCGTGGAGCAGTTTGTGAACGAGGCGGCCATCCTCTCCCGGCTGCGCCACCCGAACCTGGTGCTCTTCTACGGCTGCACGTCCAGCCGCAGCCGCGAGCTGCTGCTGGTGTACGAGCTCGTGCCCAACGGCACGGTGGCGGACCACCTGCACGGGCACCGCGCGGCGGCCCGCGCCCTGACGTGGCCGCTCCGCCTGAACATCGCCGTCGAGGCAGCCGCGGCGCTCGCGTACCTGCACGCCGTCGAGCCGCCCATCGTGCACCGCGACGTCAAGACCAACAACATCCTCCTCGACGCCGACTTCCACGTCAAGGTCGCCGACTTCGGGCTGTCCCGCCTCTTCCCGCTCGACGCCACGCACGTCTCCACCGCCCCGCAGGGCACCCCGGGGTACGTGGATCCAGAGTATCACCAGTGCTACCAGCTGACGGACCGGAGCGACGTGTACAGCTTCGGCGTGGTGCTGGTGGAGCTCATCTCGTCGAAGCCCGCCGTGGACGTGACCCGCGACCGCAGCGAGATCAACCTGGCCGGCATGGCCATCAACAAGATCCAGCGGTGCCAGCTGGATAAGCTGGTGGACCTCGAGCTCGGGTACGGCTCCGACGCGGCGACGACGAAGGCGATGACGATGGTCGCCGAGCTGGCGTTCCGGTGCCTGCAGCAGAACGGCGAGATGCGGCCGCCGATCAAGGAGGTGTTGGACGCCCTCAGGAGCATCCAGGAGGACGACGGGGACGGGGTCGGGAAGAAGAAAGACGCGCTCATCGCGCCGACATCGCCTGACACCGTGCACGCCCCGTGGGACAGCATGAGTAGTACAACCCCCAGTACTATTAGCCAGTGATCGAGCACCTTGACATTTCGTTGAGGTTTGCTGCTTCCAGTGTGTATATGTAGTATAAAGAGAGATTTTGACCTCAGGTTGGTGTAAATTACGGGGTGCGTTTCTCTTTTTTCAAATACTAGCACAGGTAAATGCACTATTCAAATGAAGTTCTGCCGAATTCGATTCACGCATTTGAGCACGGGGAACATCGTATTGCGACTAAGCACAAATGCGTGTAGCAACTCACTACACAGTTCATACACATCTTTGGGTAGTACCATATGAGAAAAGCTAAATCTCAACCGGGTGATGGAAGCCTTTCCATCACCCGGTTTTTCCACCAATCCGAGGACGCCGTCTCACCTTTCTCCCCCAACTCCGGCCGAGGGCGGCAGTAGCAGAGGGCGCGGTGCGCCGCCGGATTCGGGGCCGACCGCAGAGGCGGAGGTGAGGAGGAGCGGTGTGGGAGACGAGGAGGCGCGACGGTGGAGGAAGGCCGCCGGCGGAGGCGGAGGCTGCGGCGCGCCGCCAGATCCGGGGCAGGCCGACGGAGGCAGAGGTGAGGGGGGCGCGGCGGGGGAAGGAGACCAGCGGGCGGAGGCGCGGTGTGACGGGGAGCCGGGGGGGATGGGGCGGCGCTCGGGGTGGGATGGGGGTAGGGAAAAGGAGAGTTGCACTGTAATTATAGTGTACATATACTGTAATTTAATTACAGTGCAATTCTGACCATCCATTTAAGATCTAATGGCTAAAAATTTAGGTGTCGGAGGTTGATGTATAGACAGACTTATACAAAACTGGAAGCTAAAAATTTGCGTGCCGTTTCATTTTTCTCTGGGCCTTGGATCAACTGCGAGTCATGGGCTTGATGCCTTGATCGTCTTATCTTCAGCTGGGCCTGGGCCTACTCAACCCGCCGCAACGGGCCAGGAATCTCGCGACCCAACTTGTGCCGAAAAAGGCAAAAAGTCTTCAAATTCCCCAGCGCCTGCCTCGCGGCCGCTGCGTACGTGACGGCGGCTCGCCCACTCGATCGCGCGCGCGTGCGTGAGACGCATCGCAATCGCAGACGGCGTGCGCGCCACCCGCGGCGCAGGCAGGCAGCCACGCGGGGGGCTCGTGCCGCGCCCCATCCCCGGACGTGCCGCGCGTGCCTGGCCCGCAGCGGGGAGCCCGTTTGCTCGCGGCAAAGCCAGCGTCAGCGAGGAGAGCGGCATCACGCCGCCTGCGTGCGTGGCGCGCGTTGCTCTGGGCTCTGGCAGACGCGTGCGACTGTGCGAGCTCTCGATCGGCTTGGCAAACGGATAGACGCTGGGTGGTCGGAACGCGCGCATACGTACACAAGTAGTTCGGGGAGTGTTGGCCTGGACCGTGCGTAACTGCGTACACGGTACACGCCCGAGTTGGCCATGGGAAATGGAGTAGTGCATGATTCACGCTTCATCGCCTGATTATTAGTTGTTGGGCTGCGTCTACTTGCCGTTCTCCGATCAGGCTCACGTTTCTTTGTCCGTTTGCTTGCGAGCAGAGATGGGAAGAAGATCACAAGAAACAGCTGTGATCGCTCTCCCTCGATCGTCAGCAATCCATCGATGTGCAGTGTGTCGTCGATCTGACCGCGGGGCCGCCAATAATCCGGGCGGACACGACTTAATCCTACTCCTAGCTAGCTGCAACCACCATCCACATCCACATCCACATATAGTGGATCAGTTCGGTTTGCCGGGCCATCTGGCAACTCCACCAAGTCGCGATCGCAAGTGCCACGGCCATCATCACCGTACGCGGCCACTGCATGGCCACCGTGGATTGGTCTCAAATAACCTTTTTTTTGTGTGTGTGTGTGTGTCGTCATCACCATCATCAGCTCACCCTCGTTGTTATGCAGTGCAACTGATTTAAGTAGCATTATTGCTACATACTGTGCACTCCGGGACGGACGAGACGAGATCGATCGGTCACGACGAAAGGCCAGGTGAGGGGAGCATGCACGCCAGCGCCGCACCCACCACCGACTAAAAAATGATCGAGATCTTCCTCCTACGATCTGGCCTTGCACATGGTTTTATTGATTTGTTAACTGATCATCAGCAACTCACCTGCTGTCTGCTGGGTGGTGCGTGCAAATAAGTACTCTGCTACTCCCTCCAATCTTCAAATACTTGAGAGGTTTTTACTTTGGATGCAAATACTTGATGTTGTTGAAGCATTTGAAGTTTATTTTGGACCAGTATACCCTTAATTCAGCTAGTCTATTTAAATTTCCCATGCATTAGTCAATGAAGTCAAAAACATTAAATATTTGAATACCGAACGGAGTAGCAATTTAACTGATGAGTCCTAGTATAGTTGTAAGTAGTACTACTACTTACTAACTACGTACTTATATATACTATCCGAAAGCGCCCTTTGGGGATGTGGAGAGGCATCATATATTCAAGTGCTATATTGCGCTCTGATGCTTCCTCCATCATTCCGGGACGAATAATTTTGTATACTCTGGAAGCGACCCACCAAGTTCCCAAATGCTGACTGCAACGTCAGGGGTGAGGGCTTCGTATACACCCGCCCTGTAAATTAAACAAAGGGTACTCTTAAACAAGTGTATCATCAGTTCAGTGCGTGCATGCCACACGATCGAATTCATAGGAATTATGGCTAGATCTCCGCACTTGATCATTAATTCCCCGTGTTGTCAACGTCTCGTCGTGTTTCTGCTATCTGCTGTTAATTAATTAATGGATCATCCGGCGTATTGTTGTCTACCGGGGCCGGCGACATCGTTCCACGGCGGCGTGCGCCATCAGATTTTCTTAAGCGGCGCGCGGCACGCCGTCTCTCGATGGGGCGTGCAGCTGGGTGACACGGCACCGGCCACCGGGGGAGCGGGCCATGTGTGCATGGGCTGCATGAATTCGCACCAATGGGGATGCAGGACGGCATCCATGCGGCACGTAGGTCCACAAGATTTAGCCCCTGTTTTATCAGCTAATTTCATTTAAAAATTAGCTGTACCTAACCAACCGATGATTACTAATAAATTGCACACCCAACCGATGATTACTAATAAATTGCACACCTATTAGCTACCTCATTAGCTAGGCCTGTTTAGATAAAAAACTATTTTTTAGCAACTAATTACAGTTAGTTAGGGCGTGATGCATAAATACAAGGACTAAAGTTAACAAGTTAAGCCACCAAAACTTAATCCATTTGCATCTAAAACAAGACAACTAATGAACGGATAAACTTTAACTAATCCTTGACTAACCATTAGTCCATTAGTTGAAAAAATGATTTAAAGTGGACTAATATATATACATAGTGTAGTTGATGGATTAACTAACTATTAACTCATACTATTCAAACACCCGTAGCTAATGGTCATTGAACTGAACTTTACCCACACAAACTTTAGTTATAACTAAACTTTGTCTAATGTATTCGAATAGACCCTTAATCAACTAATACGCTATGAATTGATATTAGTCCATTTAGCTCACTTTTTTGGACAATAGACTACTAGTTAGTCCAAAGGTTAGCTAAAGTTTTGCCCGTTCATTAGCTATCATTTTTGGATGTAAATGAACTAAACTTTTGTGGCTAAACTTTAGCCCCTTATATTGAAACACGCCCTAAGGACTCGATCTATTACTCTGTATTGTGTTTGTTCTCGAATATTTATTGCTGACTAGTTTATTTTTTTTAAAAAGCATTTAAAATAAAAAAACTGAAGAGAGCATTACTCACTCAGCAAAACACGTCAAAACTCAAAACTGAAACGGTAGTATCCGTGTGATGCCTTCCTAAGCTATACCCTCTTCCTGGTTCGAAGAAAAGTCAAACATGCACTCTGCCTTAAAAATGCAATCCCACTGCAAAGTGGAAAGTGAACGGAGGCTGATCGACCCAGCGGCCACCTCCCACCGGCGCCAGCGCGGCGCACACACACAGAGTCCAGGCCACACGCCCACACGCGCCGCTCATTGGCCGCGAGCATATAAAGCCCACAAAACAACAAACCAACCAGCCAAAGAAAAAACAAAAGGACACGGAAAAAAAAAAAAAACAACCAGCCGAGCGAGCTAGACAGAGCCGAGCGGACGCGCACCAGCGCCCACAGAGCCGCCGCGCAGCGCACCCGCCGAGCACGCGCGGAGCATGGCGACGCCGATGGCCGGGGAGGGCCCGATCACGGCGGCGGTCCCGCGGTCCCCGCCCCAGCTGGCCGCGAGCGGCGCGGCGGAATCGGCGGGCGAGGCGCCGGTGCTCATCTTCGTCTACTTCCACAAGGCGATCCGCGCGGAGCTGGACCGGATGCACGCCGCGGCGGTGCGCATCGCCACGGGCCGCGCCGGCGGGGACGTGGCGGCGCTTGAGGCACGGTGCCGGTTCCTCTTCACCGTCTACAGGCACCACTGCGACGCCGAGGACGCGGTACGTGCGGTTTCTCACGGCGCTGTTTGCCCCCTGCATTTTCTGCTCCGCGCTGGTTTCGTGCCGAGATCGTTCGGGCTGCGATGGGTGTGCCTGCGGAATTGTGGTGATTGGGTGGGTGGGGGGAACTGCTCGCGGTCGCGGAATTGTCGCGTAGGCTCAGGATCTGCCTTGGGTCCGGGCTCAATCGCGGTTGCATCGACATGATCTGAAAATGGAAGGAGTTCTCAAGTGAGATGGGCGATTTGGTTATTCTCAAGTGCGTAAACTGAGATGCGTGCACGTGTTCGGGCCACGTGATTGTACACAGTTAGCTCGTGTCTGACATCTGCGGCGATTTGCTGGATTCCTACAGTTACCCTGATGCGAACGCCTGGTTATGCCTTAAACTAAATTGACAGCATCCAAAATTATTGCTTATGTGGTTCCATCTCGGATTACGTATTTCTGGGATTAAATTTGTGATAGTAACGTTCCTATTAGAATTTTGATGTTTGGATCAAATGAAGATTGCATCCCACACAGTGAAAACTTACAGACAAATATGGTTAGTATCTGCGATTACAAACACTGTTCCTGTTTCATACCGCCATACAGGGAAGTGCTAAGCCAGTTATGCCAATTGCTCAAGACATGGATCCTGCTTGTTTTCATGGTAGATTAATTGCTGATTTTAAAGCCCATAGTTTATTGGCAACTGTAAGCCTCTTGTGATGCAGAGTGTTTATAGAACAGTTGAGGTATAAGATTTTTCTGTTGATGTTTGCAGGTTATTTTTCCAGCACTTGATATTCGAGTGAAAAATGTCGCAGGGACATATTCTCTTGAACACAAGGGGGAAAATGATCTATTTGCACATCTATTCTCTCTGCTACAGCTGGATGTGGAGAACGACGATGCTATACGAAGGGAACTTGCATCCTGTACCGGAGCAATTCAAACGTTTGTAAACCAACATATGTCAAAGGAAGAAGAACAGGTTTTCCCATTCCCCTGCTTATTTTATCCTGCGTTTTGTATGTCTTTAGTATTTTGACGAAACATTGGAATGGAACTCACAGGCCTTCAGTTTCTCTATCAAGCGGATGTAGGAAATGACATGTTCCATCAGACTAATAAGGAATATTTGCTAGCCTTTTAGTTGCTATCTGCGACATCTCTAATGGTATTTTTGTGATTGAACTGGTTACTCTCTTTCATGCAATGATACACAGTTCTCCTGCATTTTGGAAAAAAAATCATCAATGATGAAGCACCTGTAGTAACCTCACAATTTGCATCCTAAGCAATGCTAGTAGCTGATGGACTCATAAAATCATCCCTAAACAACTCTACCAGACTAGCAGTCTGGAGCAGACTTATTGAATTTTTAACAGCCTACAAAATCATAAGGGGTAACATATATTTATATGAATGAGAACTTAAGAAGTGTTTCCTTGAACTTCTTGAACCTTTTAGATTATGTAAGCAATCACGATTCCTCGCCTGGTGGTTATTTACTTTTGAAACATATCTGAATTATGCAACTATTCAGTATTTGTGTCCTGACTTTGGACCACCTCTATTAGACCATCCCCAACCGGCTTACCTATCCACAGTGTCAAACAGTGTATAGGCAGTCCTTTAGGCAATCCCATTGGGGATAGCCTTATTGTCTTCTAGTTCCAGCATAGGGCATATGATTCTGTTATCTAATTTTATGAGAACTTTGCAGGTCTTCCCATTGCTTATCAAGAAGTTTTCACACGAGGAGCAAGCAGATTTAGTTTGGCAGTTCTTATGTAGCATCCCTGTGAACATGATGGCAGAATTCCTTCCATGGATTTCTGCTTCTGTTTCACATGAAGAGAATCAAGATATTCTTGATTGCCTACATAAAATAGTTCCTGAAGAGAAACTTCTCAAAGAGGTTCTCATGATTATGGCATCTTAACATTCCATTTATAAAGTTATTGGTATCTCTCACCTAATTTTGTTTTCTACTTTGTGAAGATTGTATTTGCATGGATTGGAGGGAAATCATTAAGAACAATAGCACAAAGCTTCAGTTATCCATATTCGAAAAGTGGGTTAACATGTAACTATAGCTCTGATCAAACAGATAAACTTGTATGCTCACTTGAACACTCTAAATGTGGAAAGAGGAGGTCAACAGAATCTAGTCAGCTTTCCGCACATCCAATTGATGAGATCCTGTATTGGCACAATGCTATTAGGAGAGAATTAAGTGATATAGCAGAAGAGACTAAAAGGATTCAGCAGTCTGGAGATTTTTCTGATATAGCAGGCTTTGATATGAGGCTGCAATTTATCGCAGATGTTTGCATTTTCCACAGGTATGAGGCTTTGAATCTAACTCATGTGAATCTTCTTTCAAAAGCCTGTAGCATAAATTTATTCCTACCATGTTAGGCTCATTGATATTTATTCAACCGAACATTATATTGCTTACATGTCATGTGACAACACACTGTTAGTTTTCTTTCATTTTAGGCACACCAGATGCCAGAGTGAACATAGTAGAATATGTTCTTTATTTGCTTCTCTTAGAATATATATTATTTTTTTGGTCAAAGCATTTGATGTTTTATATCCAACTATACTTTTGTGCTCTACAGTGAAATGTATTATTTGATTTCTTTAGTTTCATCAGTTGCATTTTCGTTGGTCCGCAGTATAGCCGAGGATCAAGTTATATTCCCTGCAGTGGATGGCGAGTTATCCTTTGTGCAGGAGCATGCTGAAGAAGAGCGGCGGCTTAATAAATTTAGGAGTTTGATTGAACAAATCCAAATAGCAGGATCCAGATCAACTGTAACTGATTTTTATTCTGAGCTATGTTCACAAGCTGATGAAATAATGCAGAAAATCGAGAGGCACTTCAATGATGAGGAAAAGAAGGTTAGTTAGTGCTAGAGAAGATGTGCGGCTGTCCTATCAGTCACAATATTAACCCTGCTTGCCCAACAGATTCTCAGCTTTCGCTTACCTTTGTTACACAGGTACTTCCTAAAGCCAGGATAAATTTCTCACCAGAAAAACAAAGAGAGCTTTTGTATAAGAGCCTATGTGTAATGCCATTAAGGCTACTGGAACGTGTTCTACCATGGTTTGTAGCAAAGCTGGATGATGCAGAGGCCATGTCTTTTCTCCAGAACATGCGATTGGCAGGTTATCCCTATTTACTTTACTACTTCTCTTTGGAATACTGCGATACCTTTGCAAACCTCTCCTAATTTGTAGTATTTACTGAATGTATCGCAGCACCTTCCTCTGAAACTGCATTAGTCACCCTTCTCTCGGGCTGGGCATGCAAAGGTCGTTTGGAGGACACATCCAACCCTGGGAAGTTCATATGCTTGACACCAGGAGCTGTGAGCTGTGCAGCGGATGGAAATGACTTCAAAACATGCCAATCATCATGTCCATGTTATGTAAGTAACAGTGGAGATTTTTGCAGACCAGTCAAGCGAGCAAGTCATGGAGAATCTAGCACCAATATTAACAGAAGTCACTGCTTGCAAAAGGTTGATATTGAAGCATCCCAATGTAACAACATACCCTGTTACATTCCCAGGCTAAGAGTTGAAAGTAGCTACCTTGGTGTTAATTCATTGACCCCTGCAAAATCCTTTCACTCTCTACCTTACAATTATTCTCCACCTTCATTATATTCAAGCCTTTTTTCATGGGAGACCGATGAACCATTTTCTGGTCCAGACAACATTTCTTTGCCAATTGATACAATATTCAAATTTCATAAGGCAATTCGTAAGGATTTAGAGTTTTTGGACGTGGAATCTGGAAAGCTTATTGATGGGAATGAATCTTGCCTCCGCCAATTCATCGGAAGGTTTCGTTTACTGTGGGGTCTATATAGAGCACACAGCAATGCTGAAGATGATATTGTATTTCCTGCTCTTGAATCAAAGGAAACACTGCACAATGTGAGCCATTCATACACTCTTGATCACAAGCAAGAGGAAGAATTGTTCCAAGATATATCTACTGTGCTATCGGAACTTTCACAACTGCATGATGGCTTGAGCCATCCCTTTGGCGTTGAAAGTGGAACAAATCATATTTCAAACAATGAGATTGATTGGGCTAGAAAGCGTAATGAACTTTTGACAAAGCTTCAAGGGTTATGCAAGTCTATCCGGGTCACCTTGTCAAATCATGTTCACAGGGAAGAACTTGAATTGTGGCCATTGTTTGATAAACACTTTTCTGTAGACGAGCAGGATAGGATTATCGGCCATATAATTGGAACTACTGGTGCTGAGGTTCTGCAGTCAATGCTACCTTGGGTTACATCAGCACTTAGTCTAGAGGAACAGAACAGTATGATGGATACATGGAAGCAAGCTACAAAGAACACAATGTTCGATGAATGGCTAAACGAATGGTGGAAGGGACCTTCAACTTCATCTGATCTATCAGATGAGGCTTCTGCTCCTTCGGAAGGTTTGTTCAGTTGTTTTTTATCTCATCCAGAATGGTGGAGGGTATTTCTATGTCACTGAGCTTTTTGCTTTTGACTTGTAGAAAGTCATCTTCAGGAGAATCTTGAACAGAATGACCAGACGTTTAGGCCTGGTTGGAAGGACATCTTTAGAATGAACCAGAGTGAGCTCGAGGCTGAGATTCGAAAGGTCTCGAGAGATTCTACTCTTGATCCAAGGAGGAAGGCCTATCTGATCCAAAATCTCATGACCAGGTTTGTTATGTAAAAATACAGTCAATAAGTTAAGTAGCATAACCCAAATACAGAAAATAAGTTTGTGTCGCTATTATAATAATTCTGTTTTGTAAATTTCAGCCGTTGGATAGCTGCTCAGCAGAAATCACCAGAACCTAGTGCCGACGGACATAGCGGATGTACACGACTACCTGGATGTGATCCTTCATACCGAGACCCAGAGAAACAAGTATTTGGATGTGATCATTACAAACGAAACTGCAAGCTTGTTGCTGCATGCTGCAATAAGCTATTCACTTGCAGGTTTTGTCATGACAAAGTTAGTGACCATACCATGGACAGGTAACTTAACTACAGCCTTTTCCTGCTGGGGGGAGGGACAGGGTTATGTGCCTTCTATGCAAGTAGAATTTCAAGGACTTAGTTTTAACATCGAAGTATCAATATCAAACAAGCTTGCAGTATTACATGGAAATAGTTGTTTGTGGTGCTGCTATAGTCCTATGGACCTAAGCTTCCCTTGTGAGATGAACTCTTCTATCATTGAACTTTCTAAATTCTAATTGTAGTTCTTTTTCCTGTGGGATACTTGGCTCCTAGTATATCATCTTTGCATAATAAGGACAAAACAACATACTTGTATTTGTATGCTGAGATGACATTTCCTGTCATATGATGTGCTGATCGTTGGAACTAAGAGATCTGTTAAAAAAACTAAGCTTACTTTGTGGAGCTGCTATTTGTAGGAAATCAGTGGTGGAGATG
Organism: Paspalum notatum; assembly: GCA_022530915.1. Taxonomy (NCBI): domain Eukaryota; kingdom Viridiplantae; phylum Streptophyta; class Magnoliopsida; order Poales; family Poaceae; genus Paspalum; species Paspalum notatum. Next base: position 38,278,647 of record CM039692.1, read on the forward strand.
ATGTGCATGCAGTGTCTGAATGTTCAACCGGTTGGTCCAAAATGTCAAACCCCTTCTTGTAATGGACTGTCCATGGCAAAGTATTATTGTAGTATATGCAAGTTTTTCGACGACGAAAGGTAATGCCGTGCAGACCAACATTTTGGGTTCAATCCTTGCCTTTGTAGCAATGCTTATTTTATTTCTTGGCATTTTGGATTATGAATTTATTATCCTCCTACTGTCATATTCTACTTATGGACAGTAAAATTGCCATGTGCTGTTTTATTCTCTAAGTTCATTTTCATGCAAAGTTCCTGCCACCACAGTATGTAATTACGTATTAAGGCTATGAGAAGCTATTGTGCTGTGTGCCGCATTTAGTTTATTATATTATTTCTTGAAGTGAAATTTCTTGTTTGTTGTGCTCATGTTTTGTGATATTTAGACACTCCTAATTCTGAGTTGTTTCTCAGGAGCGTCTACCATTGTCCTTTTTGCAACTTGTGTCGTGTTGGAAATGGATTGGGCACTGATTTCTTTCATTGCATGAAGTGCAATTGCTGCCTTGGCATAAAGATGATAGAACACAAATGTCGAGAAAAAATGCTAGAGATGAACTGCCCGATCTGTTGTGACTTTTTATTTACATCAAGTGCGCCAGTTAAAGGTCTTCCTTGCGGCCATTTCATGCACTCAGCTTGCTTTCAAGTATGATAATCTATAATATTCTCTCATTTATACTACTATAGCTGGGGTAAGTGCTGTTCTGATAGACTCAATTTCAGGCATATACTTGTACCCACTACACTTGTCCAATCTGCTGCAAATCCTTGGGAGATATGACGGTAAACTACACTTAAGCTGAAAGAGTAATTTTGCATTTGCCATTTTTTTTTTTGCTCTGCCACTGATGGTCCATACTCTATAGTCACACTATTATTGTACTCTCCTTTTCCAGATTAATCTTAGGAATGCCCAAGAATCTTATAGACAACAATCCAGATTAATCCTGAATGAATAAATTCATAGAAGAACCAAGAAATAGACTTTGATATATTATATAAGCTGGTCTTAATTCCAAGTTACGTTCTACAGTCTCCAAGTTGCTAGTACCTATGCAGGAAGCCCTCTTGTTCTGCTTTCTTTTGGTGTCTCTGTCTGATGTTTTAAGCATCTCTGGTCCAATAAATAGCTAATGCGACCTTTCATTTCTGAAGGTATATTTTGGCATGCTTGATGGTTTGCTGGCTGCCGAACAGCTTCCAGAGGAATACCGGGACCGGTGCCAGGTAAAACCATTCTCCTATTCCCAGTTTGATTCTTTCATATAGCTAACGTATATTTACCATTGTTCTGTGACTGTCCCAGGATATACTTTGTAACGACTGTGGGAGAAAAGGTAGGTCACGATTCCATTGGCTATACCACAAATGTGGCTTCTGCGGTTCTTATAATACCAGAGTTATCAAGACTGATACGGCAGAGTGTTCCACATCAAACTAACCAGGCGAGAATTTCTTTTTTCCCGCGCTGCAATTCTCGTTACTTTGTACTGATAGCCTCATTTCTGCGACTCATTTGTACATATATAATTATATATCAACGGGGGAGAAACCTTGTACTTGTAGCTGTGATAACGTGTAAGCATTTCAAAGCTGGGTTGGCGTGGTAGTCTGAGAGTCGGACATTGACGAGCAAGCGATGGTACAATCCTCCACTTTGGAGTTTGGATTGGCAGTTGTGAGTCGGCCGAAGCATGTTGCCACGAGAACGAGACCACGAGAGGAGACAGGAAATCAGCCCAGCCTAGCTTGGACCTTATGGTCATCGGCACATGCCTGAGGCTGACGCGCGCGACCCACGGGCCAAGAATACGACGCGGCCATCTGTTTGATTGTTCCTCCCCGTCCGTGTCCAGGGCCTGACTTCCTCGTCTTGATCTATAGCAACCGGCACAGGCAGCACGGCACGGCGCATCCAGGTTGCCTTCGACTCCTCGTAAACGGTGAACGTTCGCTTGCAGAGGGCCCCCGCGGCAGGTAAAAAGGTCAAGTATTACAACACATGCACACGGCAAAAGAAAAGTAAGGAATCCTATATTTAGTACTATGAAGTCACGAACGCTCGAACATGTGTACCCCGATTTCGTTTACTAGCTCCAGGACTAGATCCTGCTCGATCTGGGCTCCGATCCGAAACGCTTCGAGCATGGAGCTCATGCCAGCCTCCACCGTGCGCTCGACCTCGCTGACAGCCAGTTCGTCCAAGCCTCTCCCGGCCATGTCCCCGCACCTCGCAATCTCCTTCCTGATCTCGGCAGCCAACCTCTCCTCGGTGCAGACCAGACCAACCTTTGAGAACGACCTGTACCCAGAGTCGCAGAGCTGAGAGCACATCGAGTCCAGGCAGTCCCAAACAAAGTCGAGCGCGAGGTTCCTCAGCGAGCTCGCTTCCTTGGCCTTGATGGTGCTCAGATCCTGCTTGGAGCCTGTCGTCAAGGTGGCGAGAGCAAACTCAATCGTCCGGAGGAGGAATGTCTTGGATGGTTCGCTTCTTGATTTATGTCGACTAGAAGAGCGGACGTTTGTTAGCAGCAGTTCAACGGTCGTTGTAATAACCTCTCCAGGGCGTTTCAGCTTGCTGTCTTGGACTTCAGGTTCAAACGGTGGGACACCATGCTGGCCAAAATTAGGATCACCACGTCTGGAGTGTCTCTTGGTAGTTGCATCTTGCATGCTAGCTGCTATTGTACATGTCTCCCTTGGAGTTGGATGGCTGTCAGTGGAGGTAGTATCTGTTGGTAATAGTTGAAGACGAAAAACTGTCAAAGCACAGCTCAAATGGCATAGCATATCTATCTACCCGGATGTTGCATGTTATTACATAATGGCACATGAAAGACTAAGATAGCAACATTGTTTGCTAGTGAAAGCCTATACCGGTAGACTGAAATTGTAAATAAAAAAAAAACAGAAGGGAAAAACTAAGCTAATTATAAGCAACATAGCTAGAGCTTTTTTGTCAGTGCAGTACATTAAAAGAATGCTATTTCCTTACCTGCAGTATTGAGCGGAATACTAGGAATGAAGGCATCATCGGCATATGTAGATTGAAGAATAGATGTCGGACTCCACTTATTACTGCATCTGGATATAGATGGGGATGGTTTGCTACCTTTTGCATCAGCCTGCAGATCGTAGCAACCAAGGAATTTTCTGTCAGACAACTTAAATTGTGGTTTTCATGAGAATTATGACAGAATTACACTGTGTTGAGAACAACAAGGATCAAAAGTACTGACCTCATGTTTCTTACGAGTTTCATACAAGAGGACCGGTTTATAAGGGTCTCGCTGTTCGTCTCTTAAAGGTTCCTCTGTAACAGGGCAAGCACTCGTATTTTCGAACAAATAAGAAGAAGAAGCTGCCCTACCACCAGGAATAACTCTATTTTTTACCTCATCTTGGCTATAGAGAACTGATTCTGTGATCTCCAGACTTGATGTGTCTTGCAAATCTTCCCTGAAAGCTGTTTCTCTTTCAGGAGATGTCTTTCGACGGGGGTGTCTCTTAGGGAAAGTATCAGCTCGAGAGCCTAGAACAGCAGTACCAGTTCGTGTAGCATTGTCACCACGCAAAGTAGGGCCAACCTTCATTGGTGAACTGGAACTGAAAGAAATGGTGCCTGACTTCTTGTTACCCCTTGAAACATTGCGTGACACTGGCTCTCTCTGGAAATCACTTCTCCCACAGTTTGGACTGGCAGGCTTCGGCTTCTCACTGACTAACCCTGCTCCTTTTGCAATTATCATGTCTTTCTCCATACCTTTTGGTGTTGTAGTCTTTAGCTTCAATTTGTTAGAGGTTTCACCATGAAGGTTGCTGGCTCGACGACCTTTTGTGCTCATGTTCTTGTTCTCTTCATTAGCATGTGATTCACCAAACCTATCAATTACCTTTCTTTTTGACCTCAAAGATGTGTTGCCATTCATCCTTTTGTTCACATAAACAAAATCCTGACCTCCGTGTGTCGTATCTCGCTCCCCACTTCTATGTTTATTAGTTTGGGCCATATATTCTGGATCTGCTGCTCTACAAGCTGCAGGCAGTGCATTCTGCTTCAGGTTGTTTTGCTTGAGAGGGCCACATGGAGCACTGTCTCGGGATATGTTGCTTCTATGCTGTTTTTTTCGGGCACCTTGGTTTGTATCAGCAATAAGATTAGAGGTCCTCTGAACGTTGTCCCCAAATCCAGTCTTCTCAGTCGAGCTAACGAGAAAGCACTCAGTTTGCATTTGACATGATACATCCTGGTCTGGCCTCCTAATTGGAACCCTCTTTTTACTAGTATCATCTCCAGTCCTCGTACTGTGCAGAGAGGTAGCTCCCATGTTGGGAGCACCTAATCTTGGTGCCTCAACATCGCAAATGTCTCTTAAGAATTGATCAGACACATTATGTAAGACAGCAGTACCACCGGGTGTACCGTCGTCACTGCTGCATGGATACTCCAAATATGCATGTCTCCAAGAGAGACGGCGATTCTTGGACTGCAAACCAGGTTCCAGAACCTTGGCTGCAGCTTCAATCAGCCGAGCCTTGTTCCTGCTGGACATTGACCTTGGGCTCTTAACAGGTGAGGCCACCTTGTGTGCATACCTTCGTGGCCACAGTGGCCTTGTATCTGAAGCATTGAACTGACTAGCACTGTCATGGCGCCGATCATCTATGCGCTGCCCTGTCTTCTGTTGCTTCTGAGGTGATGTGTATATGCTCCGAGATGTACCAGACCAATCTCGAGGGCCCGAATTCCGGTAGTCACTGAGCTCAGAGGAGTCTGTGGCTTTGTTCGGCCGTTGATGGTTCACAGCCGGCATGGAGTTGAGACCCATCAGCCGGGCTACCACTCCTGGAGCACACGTTTCATTCTCACTGCAGTTTCTGTCTTGGCCAGGCTGTGGGTAGCGACCGGTGCCACTGCTTTCAATTTTGCTTCTTGAGCAATCTGCAGAATCAAGCTGAAAGAAATTTGGTAAATGCCTTGGGGGCAGGAAGCCAGGAACAATTGACATGCCAGGAACAATTGACATCTCACGCATATATTTTTGCAGAAGACAAAGGTTCAGAATACCAGTTCATCACAATTTCAGAACTAGGAATTCGAAGCAAAAATTCAGTTTCACCACCAAAAAAGATTTGATGAAGAAAAAGAAAATGGGGATAGTGTGCCGTACCAGAAGGGGCCTCATCTTGGCCGCCGGGGTCTTCTCGCCGCCGACGGGTGGTCTCCCAGGCGAGAACTTCTGTGCGCGAACTGAAACACCAAACACACAAAAAGCTGACGAACAGCGGCAGATTTGCACAGTTGCGCGAAGGGGGTGATTTGCGCAGAGAAAGGACAATGCAGTTCCGTTGCAATCTCACCTGGGGGAAGCAGCTTGGCCTTCTTGGAGGACGAGGAGAAGAGCTTCCTCTTGGCGAGCATCTGGAAGAGCGCCGCCACGCACGACGGCGCCGGCTTCTGCCGCTCCGCGATCGCCAGGCTGCTGCTCCCGCCGCCGGCGCTGGGTGCGGAGGAGCTGCCGCCACCGCTCTTCATGTCTCCACGCACGCCCCCCTCAGAAAATTTCAGACTCAATTCTCTCGGAGCCTTGAACTGCAATGCATCTCCTCCTTTTGAATCTTGGAGGCTTCACTTCCGCACATACTTACAAAGCTCGAAATAAATGCAAGAGGAAAATAGAAGGATGCGAATTCCGCTCCCACGTATTTATTGCTACCGCCAGTTCTCGACTCCCTGCATCTTGACGGGATCACTAATGGCCCAAAAGACCATGCCTTGCAGCCTTGGTCACATCACACGAACAATCATGGACAGATGCTAGAGAACAAAAGAGAAGTAAAGCCACTGCTCAAGAAATGACTGTTTAACTGCAGTTCCTCTTCAACTCTTGCGAACCCACTCGGAACAAAATTAACAGCATGAAACAGGAAAATTGCTGGAGACTTGGGAGTGATGAGCAAAAGGGAGGATCATCCAAGTGACTGGAGAATGCAGCAGGATGGGGAGAGAGAGAGAGGAGGAGGAGGGGACTTTGGCACTGTTGGCTGTTGCAGGTAGGAAGCGACGCCTCAAGACTGTTCTTGTTTGTTTCTTTGCGTGTGACTAGCTGTGTCAGCGGCGAACCTTTTCCCTGCTGACGTCTCTCGTTTTCTGTTCGTTAGTTTGGCACGTCTAGCTGTGTCCCTGTGCGAGCTTTATTGGAGTTTTGGACTGGTCTGAGGTCTAATGCCGATCCAAACTTCGAAGTTGTTACGTAGTAAAATAGAGTTTCAAAGGAACTACTAAAAAAAGAACGGTGCTTAGGTTGAAGTTGGCTAGAAAAATTTACAGTATCTTTTACAGAAACTTGAGTGGAATCTAAGGGAGGACAGAAAAGTGAAACGTTGCTTCTAATGCCAGATAGGATTAGTAACTACGTAGCGATGGTAACAATCTACTGACGACAACTAGCCCTACGCTGCTACTGTATATAATTATAGAGCAACTAGAGTGGCTATGATCAAATGCCTTTCAGACACATACGGTGATAGCGAATCTACCTCTAGCTTTGGTTGGATGTTTGGCTGCCGGTTTATGTCTAGCTAACGGAAGAGTGAGGTCAAAGCAAAGACAAGTTGTTGCTGCCATATACGGACAGATCACAGGTCAGGAAGTAGTAATTGGACTGGAAATGGCCACCTAATAATTACTGCATGCTCTAGAGTCAAGAAAACGGTAGAAATTTTAGTTCAGGGTATGTCTATTATTTCTACTCTCTTCGTTTCCAGTTATAGATAATTTTAGTTTGTTCTAATGTAAACAATCTAATCTAACTTGTAAGTTCTACTCCCTCCGTTTCAAATTGCATTGTAAGGGGTCCTAAACCTCTACTACATTCATTCATTTCTGCATGTATATATGTTTAATATGTGTCTAGATTCATCAATATCCATATGAATATAGACAAATAAAAAGAAGGCTATAATCTTTTACAATTTGAAACGGAGAGAGTAGAAAATTATATTAGAATTTGTGATACCTAATAAATACACTATCAAAATAATTTAACAAAGGATCTAATAACACTGATCTAATGCTGCACAGTACGCATGTTAGTTCATTTTTTATAGACATCGTGTAATTTTGCAAAAAATGATTATGAAGAAATAATTTTGAAGTAATCTGTGATTTGACACGGATATACTACTCTATTAAGAAATCTGAACAGGTTGGCGCATATAGCAAGGCGGTCGATTTGAAATCTAAACTTTTTTAAATGCTTCGCGGCGGCAGAGATTAAAATGATACATCATCCGAAACAATGACGAAACTGACATCTATTTTTGTTTTTTGCTCTAAGACAGCTAGCCTTGAGTGCTGAACCCACTAATACAGTTTACTAGCAAGTACATCAAGTCCGCAAGCGTACAATTAGTATATAGATTCCAGGTCTCCGGGTCAAACACAGCCTCATATTCTAAACATGTCTTCTAGTCGGACATTCTTGGGCACAACATTGACTAATAGCGATTTATTAATACTAACAAGGAGTAGCATTGTAGAGCAACACAGTTTCAGTTTGAAAACCATGATGACCACAAGTACAATGGTCCTAAGGGGGTGTTTCGACGGTTTAGCGGGTGTTTGAATCCGGAAGCTAACAGAGTGTTCGTTGCAGCTTGCTGTGGCTGCTATGGTCACTGTAGCTGTTGCTGGAACAGTAAACACGAGTGTTTCAACAGTAGAAAAAGTAGAAAAATAATAGGAATAGTTGCAGCCACAACAGGCTGTAAACTCTCACGTCACATCGGATGTTTGATGCTAGTTCGAAGTATTAAATATGGTTTAATTAGAAAATTAATTACATAGCCGAGGACTAAACCGTGAGACAAATTTATTTGATTAATGAATGGTTACCGTGGCATCACATTTGCTAATCATAGATTAATTAGGCTTAATAAATTCGTCTTGCCGTTTAGTCCTCGTCTGTGTAATTAGTTTTGCAATTAGACTATATTTAATACTTCTAACTAGCGTTTAAATATCCGATGTGACAGGACTAAATTTTAGACGTAGAGATCCAAACACGCCTTAGGCCATCCTAATGGGCTTAGGAAAATAGTTGTCTATACACTGTAGCGCTACTGTAGACAGAAAATGAGACCTTAGGCCATCCCAATGGACTCAGGAAAATAGTTGCATATACACTGTAGCACTACTGTAGACAGAAAGTGAGATAATTAGAAAAGTGAAAGAACGGTGGACAGGTAAGCCTTTCGGTAGCATGCACGACCACAGCGTGCACTGTCGAGTGAGGCCTGGCTCGCGCTCTCAACAGACAGCAGAAGTACCGTACGGCACCAACAAACCTGTGACGTGGTCCAACTCCAACCTGCTGTAAAACGAGCACCTGGACCCACTTGTACAGCACATGTCGAGGAAACTGCTCCGCGTGCGCGCGTTCTATTTGTCAAGTGGTGCTTTGTTTGTCAGCAAGTTGTTTCAGACGCTTTGGATCGTAGTAATTGTCTGGTGATTAAATGGCAAAAATCATCGCTCTCGGACTTGTGTTGGTGGAAATGCGGAAGACGCAGGTGTCGAGTTCCGATGGAAAAGGGTCTGCTTTTCTGAATTTGTGCTGATCGTTTTTACCCGCTTTTCCCTAATCGAGAAATCCGACCAGATTTTCGGTAGAGGTGGCCACCGAAAAATGTCAATCCGGTGGCAAACAAAGCGCGGCCCTTCCCCGACAGCGAGCGGTTTAGTTTAAACGCTACTATAATGTGAAGTGGTAGCAGCATGCATATGCGTTATTATGTTGTTAATCCCGAGTGGGCCGGGGAGAGTAGTCTACCTCTACCCAACGGACGGCTCTACCCTACCTGCACGCGCGCGGACAGAAGAAGGTCCACCATGCACCGAAAAGGCTTTGCAGCTGCGACGCATCCATGACCATCCCATTCCCATCCAACGGTGTCAGGCAGGCCCGCGCCTGCGCGCCCGGCCGCACGAGCACGACTCGACCTCGAGTCCTCGACCCACCACCGCCAGCCAGCTAGCTGCCCGGTGCCACCAATGCATGCCCGTGCTGTCCGCTGCGGCTCCCCTGGCGCGGGTGCCGCGCCAACGTGCCGTCTGTGTACACAGCTAGTACTGACCTTCTGCTGGGGGTACTGAGATTTCCGCTTGCCGGGATATCAATGGCGTCCAAGTCGAACGGTGGTGGTTTGGTTCCTCGGAGGGTCTGGGTCTCATCGGTTTTACGCGGTCGCGTGCGCAGTCGGAGTCAGAAACAGTGCTGAGCAGCAACCCATTGAGAGCCCAGCCCAGATGTGCTTTTCAGCCCACACGTCACGTAGCCAAGCCCAAGGCAACAGCAGCCCACATAATATTATACCCCACCCCAGCCCAAGTCTTGAACCGCCCGCCGCGAGCTTTTCGTTTCTTTCCGCGGCGGGCAGGTGCCACGGTCCTGTCCTGAAGGGAAATCGCAGATGGAAACCGGCTGCCGTCTCGTGCATTGCCTTTTGACCATTCCCGTGTGTGGCTCGATCGCCGGCCCACGCCGAGGCGGCTCTGGGTGGAACGTCGACGTCGCAGCGCCACGGGAGGTGATCCGAGGCGAGACGCGAGAGAGGCTCACGGCATGTGAAAGGCAGGCGTTGCCGCCTTGCCGAGAACGGAACGGGCCGGGGGAAGACGAACCAGGTTGATTGACTGTTATTTGTGACTGTGGGCACTACACATACAGAGGCTACAAAAAGCAAGGTGGGATGAAATATGAATGAATGAAATAAACCGAGGGCGTCTGAAAAGCGGCCATCGGCGGTGGATGGCTACGTACGTGGGGCATTTTGGCTGCCACACATACACAGTGATCTCGTACTACTGCCTGTGAGACGCGCGCGCTGCATGGACGCGGCCTGATGAGAGACTGAGAGAGTGAGCGACCTCACACATCAACATCAAGTGTACGCCTCCACCAGCGAACCATCGAGTCATCAAGCCCCAACTGTGCAGTGTTTCCTGGTTGCTTTGGGTACGTGTACACCTTTCGCCCAACACACGAGAGTGCATGCCATTTTCATTAGAGACTGACATCCACGTGCCTCATCAGGACCGTCGGATCATCCCCAGAGTCCAGCCGGCAGCACGGCGAGACAGACAAGTAGGGCGCTCGTGGATTTGAACCGCATGGACGGTCATTCTTGTTCGGTGGGCCTGCCGTGCCGAACCGTTTTAAAGCCTGCGGCGGCATCCGTGGAAGCCCCGGGGCCGCCACGGCAGACAGGCCTGCATGGCCCACCGGCCCGTCCCGGTCCCCTGGCCACACGACGCACGAGTCCCTCGCCCTCGCCCTCGCCCTCGCCCGCACCAGATGACATGCGGGCCCGATAGGATCGTCGTGCTGCTGTGCTGCCCGGACCCGCAGCACAGGACCGATGGATGGATTGCCTTCTTTATTTATGGGGCCATGAAATGTTGGAGCGGCACCGTACGGTGCGGTGCGGGACAACACACAACAGCCAGCGCCTCCATTTAAAATTAAACGTGGCACGCACTTGGCACGTACGACGTACTGTACGGGCCGCGCGAGGCCGACGCGATGCCTCCGTGTGCCCCTCCGGTTCTCTCCGTCGCTGATCATGGCCGCCGCTTGCTTGCTATCCAGAAAACTAAACCGGCCAGACGGAGATGGATAGGATGGAGATCCCAGATGCCCGAACAATCGGTCGCCTGGCGGTTCCATCGTACTACGTAGTATGAGTAGAAGGGACGGACAGGACAGCTAGGCCTGAACGTACTACGTACTACTGCTACGTCAACAGGGCCGCAGCACAGTAGAGCCATCGCAAGCTCTTCTTTTCCTCCTCCTGTAGCGAGCGCGCCGGTGATCCATGATTGGGTCAGAAAGAGGGCCCGGAAAGTGGCAGGCTCGCTTTCCCCTTGTGGCGAGCTATCCGGAAGGCTATATACTAGCTCGATCGCTCCCACCCTCGCCCTCGGAGTCCCAGCAATGGTAGGCGGCGGCGTTGCAATTGCACCGCGCAACCGCGGGTGGTAGGGGTGGGGTGGACTGGTGGTGGCCGCCGTGTCGACCCCAGCGGTGGAGACCGGAGAGGGCAAGCAGACGGGGGTCCCAAAGAATCCAAACACGACCTGACCGGCCCAACCACCACTCGCCGGAGTCCCGCTCCGGTCCTTCCTTCTCGCTAGCTCTTCTGCTGCGTCCTCTCCGTCTCGATCGAGCCTGTACAGGCTACCGTGGCTCTTGGTAGCCCCCAATGCAAGAAAGCACCACGACCGGACCAAAATATCATATCCACGGGCACGGGGGCCAGCCAGCAGCACCACCAAGAGCCACGGTAGCCTCGTGCTGCTGGCCGTCTCAGTTCGTAGCAAGCCGGCGCACGCGGAGGCAGCCAGCACTGAATGACAACTAACGGTGATGAACAGCACATATAGGGCCAGCAGCTACGTACGTACTACTCCGTACTATTGTAGGAGTGTTTTTTTTTTTTGGTGTGTTTAGATGGTTGAAAAAAACACTGTTCCGAACTGAAAAGCACTGTAGAACCACTGTAGCACTTTTCGTTTGTTTGTGGTAAATATTGTCCTACTACGGTCTAACTAGGCTCAAAAGATTCGTCTCGCAAAGTACATCTAAACTGTGCAATTATTTTTTTATTTCATCTACATTTAGTATTTCATGCATGTGCCGGTATTTTGATGTGACGGGAAATCTTTTTTTTGCATAGTAAATTTTGAGAAGAAATTGGAGTACTAAACAGGGCGAACGAATACTAGGAGTATAGTGAAATGGAACTCATGAATTAGCAGAGAAGCAGTAATCACAAAGCAGCACACCACTGTACAGACTACTGGAGGCCTAGACGGCAGATATATATAGCAGGTGGCGAAAACGATCAAATGAAGCACGTACGCTACAGCAGATGACAAAGGCATACGACGAGCACGAGGCGGGCCGGGCCTACCGGCTCGGCGGATGGACTCGACCGGGCGACGCGACGCGATGACGCGAGGCGGAGGCGGTTGGGTGGATGGAATGGATGTCTTGGAGCCTCGGAAACTGGCGGCGCTGGAGGAGCACCAGGGGCTACTCCTCAGTCGTCCGGCACCCGGTACTCGTCGGCGGTGATCTCCGTCAGCCATAGCCCCGGGAACAGCGACTGCACACGGCCAAACAAACAGGTCGTTGTTAGTGCTACAACAAACAGTGGTTTATTTGCGGATCGCAGGCAGGAGGATAATATATTATCGCTGGAGCTGGATTATTCTTGCACACTACAATTATGTCAGCAACTAGTAATAGTAGTAGCAGTACAGGATCATTAGTATTAATAACAAGCAAGCTTAAAGCGTATCGAGGCGGGGGATAAAAATAAGAGCGGAATTGAATGCAATAGTTTATTGGACGGGAGGGGAGGGGAGGGGCAGTTGCGGGAATTCGCCTCCTTACATCCAGCTGCCGCTGCACGGCGCGCGGCCGCTTTCGGGGCCGGCGGCGCGGCCGGGCGCCCGTCAGCGCGTAGATGTCCTCCTCCACCTCCTCGGGCGTCAGGCACACGGAGAAGGGCGCGCGCTTGCGCCGCCTCCGCGACGACGACGGCGCCGGCGGACCCGGCGGCGGCGGCGACGCGGCCCACGACCTGGCGGCGGCCGGGCGACGCCGCGTGCGCTCGCGCAGGTTCCACGGCCTCGTCGTCGTCGTGGCCGTAGCAGCGTCTGCTTGCGGCTGCTCCTGCTGCTGGGGCGGAGGCGGAGGCGGCGGTGGGGCCCGGAGCTCGGGCTCCGAGGAGTCCGCCTCGGGCGGCGGTGACGACGGGCTCGCGGCCTTGCGCGGCGGGGCAGGCGGAGGCGGAGCAGGAGCAGGAGGAGGCAGCGAGGTGGTCGTGCCGCCCCTGCTGGGCTGGTGGGGCGCGCGAAGCCGGTCGGCGGCGTCGCGCAGGTGGCCCATGAGCTTGGCCCGGAGCGCCTCGATCCCGCCGTCGTCGTAGGGGCCCTCCCCGACGCCGACCTGCGCGGCGCCGCCCCTCCGGTGGGACGTCGACCGGCGGCGATCGCGGGCGCCACAGCCGCCGGAGCCGGCCGCTGCCGCGGAGGCTACGGCGGGGATGGCGGGCGGCATGCGGTGCGCGGCCGGTGGAGGCGGCGGCTGGCGCGCCCACGGCTCGAGGAGCTGGTGCGGCGCCGCCGCCGGGGGCTTGGCCCGCGGATCCGCCGTCGCCGCCATGGCCGCCCGCAGAGGCTGCGGCTGCGGCGGCGTGGAGCGGAGGGTTTGGTGGGGTCGGCTGCGTGCGACGCCGACGAGAGCGAGCGAGAGGGGTAGGAGAGAGAGGCGAGAAGGTTTTGTTTTGAGGCCACCGGGGGTGGGGTCGTGTCTCCCTCCCTCGCGTTTTGTTACTGGCGTCTCGAGGGGCAGCCTGGTAATTGTCCCTGGCGCCAGGACTCGCGCGTCGGAGGTTTTCGGCCCTAGTATAGGAGGACAGGCACCAACTGCCCCGGCCCAGCGCCGCGCCACCTCGCCCACCGACCAGTGGGCCATCTCGAGCACCGGGCCCCACATGTCAGTGGCTTCAACCAGTGGGCTCGCGGTGCCCGCGCGGGTGGCCAGTCTGTTGCGCGACCACCAGAGCAGAGCAGAGACCGTCCAGGCCGGGGGTGGAAGAAGGAAGCCGGTGCGGCGGCAGTGTCCGTGAGAGCGAGAGGCGGGGCCCGCCGCGCAGGGGGAGCGTCGTCCATGCACGTCGCCTCGGGCTTCCGGGGCCGGGGCCCGCGGGTCATCGGTGGGCCGGCCCGGACTCGCCTGCCGGCTGCCGTGCACTCACAACAAACGAAGAGGACCCAATCTTGGGGTGGAATGCAAGAATTTTTCTCCGATTCCATCATCGCATGGTAAGAGAAGAACATTACAAGATCATGAACGGACGCCGTTGAGGCAACAAATTAAATCAAATGTCCCCCGCTCTGCAGTGCGCACGGTATTGTTTGGCTTCACTAATCATTATCGGTTTCCCCCTTGAAAGTGTGTGTGACAACGATGGAGGACGACGGCATGCGTGACTATTCCTTGTCCAAAACGAAGGATTAATCGAACAAAAATGGAGGCGTGGCACTGCCGCGTTTGAGCTCGTAGAAATACGTAGTGTTAATTAGGACGACCGCCAGGTCAACCGATACTGTCCGGAACTCTGCCTATTTGACGACGGATAGCCTGAGGCAACTCGTGCGATACACGGATAAAAAGTACGCGTAGCTAGGGTATGTAGAGAGGTCAAATGGTCAAAATCTAGATTGGATTCACACCAACGCACGGGTTTGGGGGGAAATAAAGAGCGAAGGGTGGTGGATTCAAATGGAACCTGTGTGCAGGGGCATTTTAAAGCCATGAAATGCTTATGTACTGTACAAATGTTTAACAATGGCATACTGGCCTGTTTAGGACCACTGAGATTTATTACTATGGTCTTTGAAAACTGAAAGCGAGCTAGTGGGAGTTGTATATATGTCTGGGATGCGGCACGCAGCGCAGCACGAGGAGGATCGCGTGTGGTTGATCACCAGCTAACAGCTAATTAACTGGAAAAAATATACTACTAGTACTACCAATAATCTCATGGCAAAGGAGGATCTATTGCATATGATGGACAAGTAGGAGGGTTATTCTTTTGTACTCACGCCATGACAGGTAGGTAGGAGGACACACCCTGCCCCTGTCTATAAAACAAGGCAGTGCAATAGGAACTGCAAAAACCTTTTTTTTTGGCGGAACTGGGTCGGTAGGGACAGTTGAAGCTCTCATTCACCATCCTCTTCTTCGTGTCCGATCATGTTCAGGCGTGTAATGAGAGGTGTGTGATTATCAGAATATGGCAGGAAGCATCGTCAATCATAACGGCATTTAGAAAGGCACCAGGCAAGAGCTAGCCTCACTATTGGTACTGGGCCACATGCCCACATCGAGATCGGCAAGTACAATTGCCAGACACACACCAATGTACTGTTAACGGAAGCTGTGCGAGAAAGATATCATAAACTAGCAGCAGCCGCTAGTGGTAGCCGTTGCGCTCTACTGGAGGAGCACTTGCTTAATACAGTAGCAAGACACAAGCAGATGTACTGTTACAGAAGACAAGGGCATGTTGACTCATGAGTACCAGGTCCTCTCGGGCTTTTTTCACCAGTTTGGCTAAAAGCACAGCCGAGGTGAGGTCAGTAGTTCAGTACAGGACACAAATACACAATGCCATATCTGTTCAGTGTAATTGTGTATAATTTTCAGGGTGAAAAGATTGTACTAGGCGATGCTCCGGCGGCAGGATCATTCTCATTCGCTTTGTTTTAAGGGGTCGCTGTCAGCAATGACCGCCAGAAAGAAGAAACATTCCAGTACTCTGGGATAATGATTGGGAAATCGTATGGCGTTCTAGCGTCACACAACTTCTCCCTGCTGTCCGTTCTCCCCCTTTCTATGGAAACTGTTTTCCCTTTTCCAATTTCGTGGGCAGCTCTCATAGAAAAAAAAAACGTGGGCAACTACTGAGCTCAAAATCCCAGCACGCGTGCGTGATGCTGAAACACACGTAGATTCAGACGCGTTTGGCTGAAATTCTTTATCAAAACGACCCCAAATGGTGGCTGCTGCTTTATTTGATCTGGAAGACTGGAACAGGAAAGACCAGCCATCCAGCATACAGTTGCTCTCTCATCTTATTACCTCTTTAACTTAAGCAGGTTGATCAAGGTGAAGCGAGCCAAAAAAATGTCAAAGTGCTTACGAGAAATGGGGAAGAGATAGTAGTGTCTGACGAGGAAGTAAAAGTAATGATGGAGCCATGGCGGCCTCTGGTCGGCAGAAAGATCGAGTGCATTGTTCAAGAAAAAGAAGAGATCAAACGTGGAACTGACTGATCAACAGAGCAGGCGCTGGCTGCAATGGATTGATGAACCACTGCATAGTGCGAATCAAGATGCAGAGCTGCTGAGCAGAAGGTACTGGACTGAAATCAATGCCCAAGATTATATGAGACCCGGAAGTGATGGCAGTTGGCAGATGAAAACGCTGGAAGAAATCAGAATGACCTCGAGGCTTGCTTGACAACAGAAGATGCAGAGAATCTAGCTTGATGGAAACCCGATCAGTCATTCAGTCAAGAGAGAGAACCCAACCAACGCACATACTTTTGTTAGGGTTTGTGAGACATGATCACTGATTGCATAAACATAACTACCCATAAGATGAAGCTATTAACCCTAAATGGCTAAATCTATCTCCTCTTTAGCATTAGCAACTCTGATGGAGCCAGCCATTGCACGATCAAGCTCCTCGGTTGGAAATCCACCTCTTCATCCTCCCTTCTTATCCTCCTTGCGCAACTCAGAATCCCCCTTTCTGCATCAACGGAGGAGGTTCTAATTGATTGGATTCCGAGTGGCGAAAATAACCAACAAAGAAGGAGTTTTTAGGCGTATGTACCTCGTTCACCTTGTACCGGTCGCGGGTCACCTCCGCTAGCGAACTCCCAGGGTAAAGCGGCTGCGCCACAAGAGAGGAGGAGGATTAGTAATCAGAGAAAGGAAAGAAGATTCGCGATCGCGGTCCAAAGGAAGAAATCAAGATCGGCCAGCGGCATTGCTCCACCTCGATTTGTCGCAGGACGCTCTTGGCCCGCTTCCTGGGCCGGCGCGGCGGCTTCCGTCCGGTGATCGCGACGAAGTCGGCGTCGATCTCCTGCCGCGTGAGCGCCAGCGAGAATCCGCGGCTCCTCTGGCCACCGCCGCCGCCGTCCGCGGCGCTCCCCACGAGCTTCTTGGCCGGCCGCGCGTCCTCCGCTCTGTAGTCCCGGTCCGCCCGGTCCCGCAGGTTCCAGTTCCACTGCCTCCGGGGAGCTTCCTCCTCCGCCGCCGCGGCTCCTTTCTCCGGCGATCGGGAGCCGTTATCCTCGGCCCCAGTGGCGGCGGCGGGCTCGGGGGCGTCGGTGTCCTCCCTGCAGAAGGCCATGGGCCTGCGGCACCCCCAGCCGGACGGGAGGCTGAAGCTGCCGAGGAGGAGCGGCGGGTCCCTTGGCCGCGACGAGGGCGGCGCCATGGTCGCAGTCGCAGCCGGCGATGACTCCATTGGCGGCGAGGGAGACGCGCGAGGGAGAGGGGGATTGGAGAAGGCGGCAAATGCGTGCGCTGTGCGCAGGGGGAGAGAGAGAGCCCAGCCTGCAGCAACTAGGCTCGCAATTGCATGTGCTTTGTCTATATATGGCGCACTTGGGTTTGGGGTGCCTCTCGATTTCTCGCTAAATTTCGATTCGCCGATCGGATTAGGGAGGGGAGGGTGCCGGGGAAGAGGAGAGGAGAGGAGAGAGGGCTTCCGGGGAGCGCAAGGCTGCGGACGAAGCCAAGCGAGCAAGGGGGAGCAGACGCCGCGCCGCGCGGTTTCCTTTCCTCTTGTTGATGTTGGAGCCGAGTCCAGTCCAGTCCAGTGCCGCTCGGTTCGGTTCGGTTGCAAAATCTGCTCTCCGGTTCTGGCCGATCCGCCGCGACCGGCTACGATTGCAGTGATGCGACGTTGCGTGCTTCTGCCTTCTGGAGCCGTGGAGAGCGTGGGTGTCTTTGGTTCAGGCTAAACCTAAAGGATGCCCCGTATAAGATCCCTTAACACTGTTACGGCATTTTCAAATTAAAATTTAACTAAACAATAAATTACTCATTTGTATGGGTTGAGGCTAGCCAAATAAATCATATGAATAAAAATTATGTTGTACAGAGAGTGATTTTAATCTAGAATCAATCACAGTCAAACTGTGGCAAAAATTTGGTCTGACCAATGATAGCCTTGAACCAAACAGGCCCACGATCCCATAGCTGTGGACATTGATGATGTGGCAAATAGCCTGGCAGGTTCAAATCTCTCGTTTTCACCTAGGAGTGTTTTGCCTTCTCGAGTGCCTGTGCCTCCCGTTTCCATCAACTTCCTCTTTGACGAGGTTTCGTCTGGAAAAAAAATAGAGGTTTCGTCTGAAAAAAAAAATAAATGGAATAGATTCGGCGTTAGCATGCACGCGAGACATTTCTTTTATCCAACACTTTTATACGTGTTTCAAATGAACTGACTTGTTTTTGCTAAGGTAACACACCAAGACTTCTATAGAGAGGGTCTAAACGCAGGACAGATCAATATATGTTTTTTCATAAACATGTCACATGTTAAAATGAAATCATGCGCTCATTGTCGTGTCTTTGTTGTAGCTGCTACATGTGTTGGTTTTTAGCCCGAGCATCTAACTTTTGTCTTTCGCCTTTTTGCAAAAGCTTCATCCTAAAAACGTACAACGTATAGCAACCGGTCACACTATTTGCCAATTATCCTTTATTGTGCTTTTTAAAAAACATGTTTCAGCTTAAAAAGCCTAATACTACACCGTCCTTATCATTCACAGAGCATCTACGGATGATATTGTCATCGTCATATATGCCAAATCAACCAATGGCAATTGTTTGCCCTCTCGAAAAAGGAAATGAACATACGAGTTTTTTTTTTCACTAGCATGAGGCATGTATTTTGCCTTATAATTTAATCTAGGTTTGTGTTTCTTATGATTCAGCAGTTTGGATACAAAGGTAATTTTCTATATCTAAATAGCTAGCCCCCGCTACATATTTCTCTCAACATGCATCAAGCCACGTCATCTCCAGAGCCTACTAAGTCTCGTGCCACGTCATCATCCACTAAGACCTTTATTTATATCTTTATATCAATTTTGTATGGCTTCACTCATGCAATACTTCTCTACGGCGTATACCTCGGCATCACTCAAATTTCTGCAACTACGCGCAGGGGATTTATCCGGTACCTTTTACGATTATAACATTACACAAATCATGCAGCAACGTGCGGGGTATTATATAGTAGATGCTGTTGGAGGTAAAAAAAAAGGCTTGTGTCTACTTCCCCAAGGTATATATGATGGTATTTTTGTCCTATCTTCATATATATCAAGTTAACTAACATTTTTTTGCCATGGCATCACTTTAGTAAAAGTGAGAAAGATGGTGCAAATGCCTAACAAAACGATGTGTTTCAATAGAGATTGCCTCAACAAAATAAAACAATGATCTTATTGTTCGGTCTTTGCCTAGGTGGCATTACCTTGTAACCTAAACATAGACATCTTACTTCTACAACTCACTCTTTTGGTGTAATAAAACTTGTAAAAAATATATCTCACACTAACTACCCATGAATTTATTTTGAATGTATAATCTCAAAAGGAAAAAGTCTATATAACCCCTTGAATTATATACGGTGGAACATATCACCCCATGAACTACGAAACCGGATGTTTTGCACCCTAAAGTATAAAAAGTCGGTCAAATAACCCCCTGAGTGGTTTTGGTGGGTGGTTTCGATGACGTGGCATACTGATGTGTTCAAATCACTTCTCTAACTATTCAGTTGATGCAATCACCCCTTGATAAATTTGTATTTTTTATTTCTCCATGTGCAAATTGAGTTTTAGAAATTAAATTTTGTAAGGTTACGGAAGACATTGTAACTTATGCTAGAAATATTTATGATGATTTTATCACAATTTTTATTAGTTAAACATTTAATAATAAATTAGCTTTGATAATATAAAATTGTAAAGAAAAATAATCATAAGAACCACCATTTATTTTTCTAATAAAAGTTATGACCCTGGTTATAACTTACGGAATTTAACTTCAAATTTGTAGATGAAATTAATATAAATTTATCAAGGGGTAGAATGTACCAACTTAACTAGTTGGATGGATGATTTGAACACATCAGCACGCCACGTCATCAAAAACACCCACCAAACCACTCAGGGGGTTATTTGAATGGTTTTTGATATTTTAGGGGTGCAAAACATCTGGATTTGTAGTTCAGAGGTGATGCACCATATATATAGAGCGGGTTATATAGACTTTTTCCATCTTAAAAAATGAAGTCACCTCATAGCACATCATCCTCATATCACTCATATGTACATGATACATCGAACACACCCCCATCTTATACTCTTTGGTCTCCAAAATAAAACGAATAAGAAATATTTGTTTACGCGATAACTTGTATAAAATTAGTATTTTCATTAAATCAACGCTTTGTGACTATCTATACTTATCTTGACAATTTCATTATATCATTTTACATGTGTCAAGTGACACGTTTGCCATGGTACCGGTTCCACAGCGAGAATTCATACATCCATCATTTTCGGTAAGTGCTTCCATAGACATTGCCAACAAAAAGCAAAATCTCACGCTCGATGTTACGCTTTCGTCACAACTTCAACCAGAACTAACTTTTAATTTGGATATATCCGAATTTGGTCTCTCTCGGTTGACGGCAAACCTGCGTGGAAGCAAAACTTGATAGAGTGGTGAAAACTTCTTTTGCAAATAAATACAGACAGTCGGTCACACTAATTTTTATATCAAAAACAAAATAGGAGCATGCATTTGAAGCCCTGGGCAGAGTCGCCCCCGTTGGCAGGCGACGCGGTCACGGCCGCGCTCGCGCCGCCGCTCCTCCGCTCCACCCAAAGGAATCGCGGGACCAGAAAACCGCGCCACCGCGGCACCTGCCCAACCATCCGGTCCGTCCGTCCGGGGAAGAAGAGAGTTCACGCGAGGGCGCCGACCCACCCGACCCGACCGAGAGCCTCTCTTGCCTTTGCCTTTTGAAAACCTCACCCCCACCTCCTTCCCTTCCCCTTCTCCTCGGCTCCTCCTCCTGCCTTGCCTCGCCTGCACCCGCCCCCCTCTCTCCTTCTCCTCCTCTCATGGTCCTCATGGCCGGCGCCTCCGACCACCGCGCCACGGCCACGGCCAAGCCCGCGCCTCCTGCCCCGTCTCCGTCTCCATCGCCGGCCCCCGCCGCGCGCACCCGCCTCCACGGCTTCTCCTTCCCGACGCTCAGCTGGGGCTCGCACCGCCTCCTCCGCTGCGCCAAGGACGGCGCCTCCGCCTCCGCGTCCCCGCCGCCGCACCCGCACACGCCGTCCCCCGAGAAGGAGAAGCCCCGGGGCCAGCAGCCGGCGCAGCCCGCCGCCGCCCCCACGCGCCCGCCGTGGAACCTCCGCACCCGCCGCTCCGCCACCTTCGCGCCGCTCGCGGCGGGATCGGACGGCGCGGGGAAGGCCACGGCGGCGGCGGATGGGGGGCAGGCGCAGCAGCCGCTCGCGTCGCCGCCGGCGGCGCCCGCGAAGAGGGGATTCTCCGCCGCGCTCACCAAGGAAGAGATCGCCGAGGACTTCGCCGCCATCCGCGGCACGCGCCCGCCGCGCCGGCCCAAGAAGCGCCCGCGCGCCGTCCAGCGCCAGCTCGACGTAAGCCTCCCTCGCTCGCCTCTAGGACCTTCTCGTGGGATTCCCGGTTTTTTCGGACGCCCCCGCTCAATTCTGGTTGTTTTTTTTTTTTGCTGGAATTGCAGCTGCTGTACCCGGGATTGTCTCTCGCCGACGTCAATCTGGACTCGTACAAGATCGAGGAGGTAAGAGATCGTTGTTTCCGCCGCTGGGTGTTTTTCTTGCTTCTTTACCCCCAAAGTTGGTTCTTTTCTTCACGTGCCTTCTCCTCCTCCTGCAGAGGTGATTGGATTGCAGCCGTGCCGCCGTGGTGGAGCTGCAAATAGGATGAACTTTTCGGAGTTTCCAGCTTTCGCTTTCTTCACGCTATGGCTAACGTCTCCGCCCCATGATTATTCTAGCTCTTGTAGATTAGAAGAAGGGGGAATGCTAGATTTACAGTGCTAATTCTGTAGTCTGTACAGGGAGTCCTGTTTCATGATGAATTGTGGGGTCGCTGCCCGATGCTTCTGCTTCCTTGTCTGATGTTGAATTCTCTTGGGGCATGGTTCTGGTAGAAGGGGGGCAATATCCTTATGTGATGCCAAGTTGTCATGGGATGTTCGTGGTTCTAATATATGAAATGTTCTCTATTTTTTTTCTCTCCCATTCAAATTTCTCCGAGTAAGCTGTTGATTAAATGTCATGGAAATTTCTGTGGGGATTTTTCTGAATGATCACTTTTTAATTTTACTGATGAAAAAATTACTGCGTAGTTGCTGACAACAGAGGAGACACTTCTGAATTCTGATTCTACCCTGGTACTGTGTATGTAACGCATATTTGTATTTGCATCCCAAATTTGAATCTGCTCCTACAAGAGATGGTACATTATTTGTAGTGGTAATACAAGAAACATCAACTTTTACACAATATTTGAAATCTGGCAGGTTATCATGCAAGCTAAATGCACTTGTATTTGCATCTGTAAAGTGCACAAATGTATCTTCTTTCGGAGATATCAATCTAATTTCTGTGTCTTGCGGTATCACTTATGGTTCTTGCTTATAATGCTAACAATTTGACCATTTTCTAGCTTGGACTCATGTCCTGTACATGCCTATTTTTTTTTCTTTGATCTATTTTGCTTTATGGTGAAGGATGTCCAGTAGCCATTTATGAAGCTGTTAGGCTTTGACCTAAACGAGCAAGAAGCCCCAGGAGTGCTTAAGAAAAACCACCCGTGTTTTCGCTAAATGCATTTAATTCATATTTGAACTTTTGTCCATCCTTTTACTTGAGCACATTTTGAGTACCTTTTAGCAAGATGGGAAAGATTGCTTGATTGTAGAACTGTCCCCTAAATCCTTGTACCTGGAGCTCAACTGCTATCAGGTCAGTTTTTTTTTTTTTTTGTATGTGTGAATAACTGGATGGTATTATATTGGTGATCAGCTAAGCCTACTAATTCAAAATCTAATCTTCTGGTAATGTTATCTTTGCTCACTGTAGTGTTAAATTGGTAATTTTGCTCAATAACGCTGTGTGCTCACAACATAATTGACTTGGTTGAAGCTTCATGTTTTGGCTATGTGGTTTCTGTAATTAGTAACTTGAACTTACTGATGTAGTGCTGGCAGGTAAAACTGCAGCCTTGTCCTCTCCCCAGGGCAGCACCAGTTTTGCAGAATTCAAGTTCAAATTAACTTTTTGCTGCATCTTCAGTTTGCAGAACTCAGAAGTGACTGATTGAGTTTAGAAGTTAGTTTCAGGTAATAAAAGTTACCATCATGTTCTGGTGGCAGTTCAATGTTGGCAATTCTTTGTTTAATCAGCGCGCCCCACCAACATGACATGTAGAAGTTTGTGTTTTGTGACTCGCTGCGCCTGATAAGCATCTGGAAGTATATCTAGTGGACATGTTTTACTTTTTAAAGTATCTATGTGCTCTGATTCATTGGTAGCTTCACGATCCCGGGAAAGTGACGCTGTCAAGGAACTTTTGGCCCACCTGTCATGCCTGCAGCAAGAAGATTAGGGCAGGGTTCATAAACATAAGTTATGCTGATTGATGATAGATAATGTCGTCGCCCATGTCCAATGCTGTAGTCAGCCATTGAATTTTCAGTCGAAAGCTACAGGCAGAGGGCTATCTTTGTTTAAGACTATTGTCTCCCTCAGTCCTACTATTGTACTCGTGTGTGTGCATGTGCTTGAGAACAAGGTGCCCACACGGCTGTTTGGAAAATTATCATACGCCGAAATCTGAATGTCTTCCTTCCAGGCTTCCAGCTGATCATGACATGGACGGGGCAGGTGGTGTCTCCGTTGGCTTGTGCTTGGGCTGCCCGTCAGAGAATTAGCCGTCGACTTACATTGCCATTCTCCCGCTCCTGGGTTTCTGCCGCTGGTCTCTCCAAGCCATGACCTTCAACCTGATGCATCTAGCTGACTGTACGACGCCTTTCAGCTCAGTGCTGTGCAGCCAAGCAGGGGTGCTTCATTCTAGTGTTAGCTTGCACACTGAGCTATGTATCCAGTATCCACTGCCTGGTTGATTTTTTCCCGTAAATGGTTGGACGACAGGGGCCTGGTGGCCTAGTCCGGTCTGGTCTCTTGTTGTTGGTCCTGAGAATAGATCGGCTCTGGTGGTTCAGGTTTTGCTGGTCTGGTAATGTAATGAAATCAATATATGCATTTTTGCTCCAAGTATAGTTAGTATTAAATAAGGGACCCTACTTGATAATGCTGTATATTCATATCATAGGCAGTAGTAATTGACTTTGACGGACAATGCTTCATGTTATACAAAAGAGGTCTATACAAAATGGCTCGGAGCAAGACTTGAGAAGCAAATACGCATTTGTTTGAGGTTGTCCTGTCCCCTACCCCCTAGACACAGAATTCAGGCTCAAACCACCTGCTGCTTCCATTGATGATTCCTCTGATCCAGCAATGACAACGAAACCTGGCGGATGGTGATGTGGTGTGTGCTAGCCGAGGAAGAAGCATTGTTTTGTCCATACTGACGCTACGGCATCTTCACACCGGTGTTCTGGCAAAGCAGGGAAGTTCGTGGTGCACACCGGTGTTCTGGCAAGCAGGGAAGTTCATGGTGCAGTTTGATTTTCCTAATGCTAGGACCGAGTTTAGACCGATGAGGCCCTGTTTTTGAGAATTAGATAGAAGTGTTTGGTCGGTAGTTTAAAAACAGTGTTTTCAATACTATAGTAAATACTGTAGTATTGCCAAAATCGTACTGTTTTTTTGAGTATTGGATGATGTAGTTTAGACCAATATTTTTAAAACTATGGTATTGTAATAAAGTAGCGCGTGGGCTTGTCCCACTAACCTGAGTCTTTGTTTGCGACTTGTAGGTAGACCTAGGCATTTCTCAGGTCGGGTCGGGTCGGGCTGAAAAAAATCCAGTGTTTTTTGTGACGGCCCGAACCAGATCCGACTCGACGGTCGTGTCAAAAAATCGAACCCGCACTCGACCCAACAACCAAGTTTCGGGTCAAAATTCTTGGTCCGGACTCGATCCGTCAGGCAGACCAGGTTAAAAATCTTGGCCCGAGCCCGTCCGTCAAACTCTTCGGGTCGGGTTGGATCAGGCTATTTTCAGGCGGATCGGATCGGGTCGGGTCTGCTGGATCGGGCAGCCCATGTCCAAATCCGGGGTTGCCAAACTAGCTCGAAGAGACTGAGCTCACCAAAGACAGTCTTCCTCTTCCGATACTTTCTTTGTAATAAGACTAGTAATTGGCCCGTGCGTTGCAACGGGAGATAACAAAATTTCAAATGATATGTATATTGTCACGTAACATATCCGAAATAGCAATTCTCTTTAGGTTTAGGTTTAGTCCAGCAGATCGTCTTTCCCATCGTTTATATACAGTGTGATGTTTATGCATCAACAACATGAAGAAAAAGGAAGATGTTCCTTTCTGCCTTAAGCATTCTGACAAAAAACAAAATATAAAAAGAAACCTGCTTGGGCCAACCTAACTATATCCACCAGACCACCACATCCATTTAACCACATGCCGGAAACAATATCACATGATTGTATTTTGGCTATATATTCCTATTCAATTAGTGAGCAGCTGGTGCTACTGTTCCACTTTTATCAGTACGTTAATTTGCTCACCATAACAACTCACTATAATTTGCTCACTAAAGAGTTTTTATAACAATTAAGAATATGCTTTGTACGTAGGGTGACATCATGCAGTCCACTACTTGTTCAGACGCCGATAGAGCAGGGGGTGAAAAACATGACGTGCTGCTGGGCGATATCGTACTTGCCACCCAGTGACACGCACATCAGTCAACTATGTGTTGCCAAAGGCTCCACGGCTCCATCAAGGTGGGGCCAGTTTTCATGCTTAGGGCAACAAAAGCAACACTCTAAGGGCAACAAAAACAACAAAACAATGGCAACCAGCAAGATCAGCAATGACTGAATTAAAGCCTAGAACTATTTATAGATATGACAAATATATCGTGTCTACTACCCATATGATCATTTGGGCAAGATTTTGAAGTCATTGTGGACTTAAGCCTAAATCTACCAACCTAAAGTATTAAACACAATAGGCAAATGCAGTCGATAAGGGGGCTTACGGCATTTAGTAAGAAATCCAATGTATTTTCAGTAAAGCCAACGGGATAAATATACGACCAGAAGCACCTTGAGCAGATAGTAGGCAGCTAGCTTGTATCCTCCTAAACACGGGTTCGCGCTGGTGAGGGACAGGCGTGGCCACTGGTGGAGTCACGGGCCTGCCTCCATCTGTCAACCCTCACTCCACAACAGGATGCAAATGAAACCAAACATGTAGGAATCGGCTGGAATCAGTCCCCATCTCCAATAACCAGGCCCCAGCCGCCCACCCCCTTCGAAATCCAAGGAGAAGAAATTTATTCCAGCAAAACAACACACAAGTTTGATGAGGAAGAGGTGGGTGCAGTCTGATCTTCCCCATCTCCACACAGATGTACCTCATCAGTTATCGCAAAGCAGTCCATTTTCTGCCAAGCTTGAGCGATTATAAGCAACTCCTATCTACTGAAGACCTTCCCTGTTGGATTGTGTGGGCTGCAACGGCAAGATTTGTTAGTGTCACAACTCACAAGTCAAACAATGTTATGTGCAAACATGTCCACATGCAGGTAAGCAGCATCAATCAAGCAATATAACCACATCGACAAGCACAGGTGGTAATCAATCACCTGTTCAAGACCACTGCCTTTGTCCGACTCGTAAAAGATTTAAGAAACTTATCCTTGTCCAAAGTCCAAGAAGGTGGATCCAATGGCACATACACCTAAAAAAAAGTTATGGAGAGTTGGAGACTGCACGTTCTGAAACATCAATCTTGCTACAGAATGGAACTCTGAATTTCTGAATTAGAAGATGATAGGTTCGTGGCCGTGTTTTGCCACGGAACAATAATTATGTAAATAGGTGGCATACTATTATTCCTTTGCATGGTTTCAGCCCAAGTTTTTCTGCATGTTTGCTTGTTTACGAACGATGTCAACTTGTGTCCACCCGCTCACTTTTACGTTAGCAAATTGTAACAAAGACCATAAAACGAAACCAGCTATATTCAGATGGACCAATTAAGTTTATACTCAAAGAAAATAAATTTCAAATATATAGTGGTACTCTTGCTGTAGTATCATGCACGTGTTCATTTATAAAGATGTACTCCCTCCGTTTTTTTATATATGTCGTTCGGACAAAAGATTTTAGCTTGTTCCCAGTGCAATTTGGTTGTCCGAAGCGACAATTATTACCGAACAGAGGTAGTACATGACATCCTCACCACATACACAAAATCACAAACTTAACGAAATTCATGACTGAAACAATTACCAAAACCTACCTCACTGGAGGAATAATTGCATATATTCCATTTGGACACTCATGCTAGTGATTCCTTAGTTTCTGATTTAGCAAAACGAAATGGATTGTCCACTGAAAAAACATGGCGAAAAGACCAAGGTAAATTGAACTCTTCTGGAAACTATAAAGTATAAAGCTACATAATTTCCACACTTTTGCTTTGAAGTTCCTGAAAGTGAATCCTAGTTCAGCTGCTGCCCAGCAGTTGCGTTTGAAGTTCCTAAAAGTGACAGTGTATATCACATTGCATAAAATCCAGTATATTATATTGCAAGTTTTGGAAAAAAAAATCAAGCACCAGTTCTTAAGTGCAGGTAACTTTTGTTCGTTTGTTCACTCAGTAGAAGCCATTTTGAGAGCTAATCTGGGAAGTGATAAGGGATCCAATTTACAGTGAAGCATATTTGTTTTTGGCATAGAAAAGATTGTTAATTTACATTTTGTGCAGGGCACACATTTGGTAATTGACATTTTGTGTCCTTAGTTTGCTATCTTTCAGCTACTCCATCCTTCCCACTAATTTGCTTCATCTCGATGCTTCCGTAAGAGGGCAAGAGGTGGCCGTAGAGATGGAAGTGGTGCGCACCCGTTGGGCTCTAGTGTCGTTTCTGCCAATCACCACTCTGGCCGCTGGACTGGATCCTTGAGTGAGCTCTCTCCTACGTCATGTCCCTCTCTCATCCATGGTGGACGATGAGGTCTCCCTCACGCCAAGGCTCGGACAGAGGCTCCACGCGCCAAGACTCATGTGCTCGGCATGGCACAGGACTAGAGACGGGACGGCCGCTCCATGAGGGAGAGGAGGCTGGCGACAACCATCGTGTGGATGACGATGAGGTGGTGGCGGCCATCACGAATAGGACGAGGAGGTGGACGGAGGCGATGTCGAGGAGAGGCCCGTGGTGACGGAGCAATTAGAGAGTAGGAAGGTGGCGTCACCTGCCTTGTCGACGCCTCCGAGAGGACGAGGAGGAGCAGCGCCCCGAGCGGATTCGGCCAGGAGGCAGATGCAGGAGAGGTCCTGTGTGGCGGATGTCACTGGCCTTGGAGGTGGCGGCGGCTGCCGTTCTTCGAGGAAGAGGCGCATCCGGGGCCGAGAAGAGGATGAGCTCATAATCAGTGTGGAGGAGTGTGGCGGAACCGCCGATTTAATACGGGCTAAGTACACCTGTCACCATTAGCTTACAGTGTACTTAGACCGTACTAAACCCGGTCGTCCGTCGAGAAGCCCTCGGCTCTCGATTTGCACCATATCCCAGAGGAACCGACATCACACACATCCGACTCACGATGGAGCCACAACAGTTACATCATCACAGGCATTTGAATAGATAGTAATAAGACTTTAAGTTACAAGCCAGGTTCTGAATAAAACAGGTTCAACATAGGTCCATAATAAAGTAGAGTTCGAAATAGTGTCTTGCAGCGGAAATTGAAGATCACAGTTCATGATAAACAAAAGACTTGCAGTAGGAGAGTGACATCATGCCCACTGATGTCACCCCATTGCCAGAACATGACTCGGCTCACTCCTGGTGGTAACAAGCTCCTCCACCCACGCAGGCACAAAAGAGGAACTCCATACCTGAAAACCAAATGTTGGGGGGCAAACCCTGAGTACTAATTACTCAGAGGACTTAATGGCAAGGCTTACGGCTGACGCAAAGCTTGCTTACTATCTTTGGATCCTTAGCCTTGGATTCTTAGCTCAAAAGTTTATCTACGGGTAGTGGGATTTAACAGCCACTACCCTTGTGAAAGAAAGAGATAATCACTTGCAAGTACATAGCCATCATCATTATGAAATATTTGAGTCTCAAATAATAATCAACCACTTGATATCCAAATCATGAATCGTATTGCAGAATATTAAGGTTATTACTACGTTGCCCGTCAGTGATATTTGGCATTCTCACACCTGGTGAGCATCAGCGATTCGAATCGATTTTAATTCCCGGGAATAACTAAAAATGCCAGGGGCCCATATGCTTACTCACACGACGGATTTCCCACATATAGTCCCCCTCCTCCACCTGTCCCATCCCAAGTTCGATTCACTCCCACCTGACTCCCGGGTTGTGCCCCCATGACGAGCCTGCCGACATCTCGGTCTCCCCGTCATGAGTACCAAGCTCCCCCGGGCCACCTTCCTCTCAACCAGTGGGTAGGAACGTGTTTCTGTTCTCCGGATGGCACAAGTAAGGTTTCACCGGCCCCATTAACCGGGTAAGCACTTTAGCAATGGTATGCCAACCAGCAGGCGAACAGCGGACGGGCCTTAAACGACTCGGGCGGAGCCATTACACCGCAACAACACACACCTCGAAAAGTAAAGCTTAATCTCCGCCCGGTCTCCTTTTAATCATCAACAGTGAACCCATCAAGGCAGTTTCCAGTGTATCATTTTCTTTTCAAGGTCAACCTACGTGACGAGTGACCATTCACTCGTGTCTACTCGGCCCTATCATTTCTATGCAACTCGTCCTACGGACCTATTATTGGTGCTAGGGCCAGGGCGGCCAAGGAATCTAATGCAGTAAGGTATCAATCAACTCCTAATGCATATGCGTAACAAAATTCATATTTTTGCTGGGAATCATGTGAGCCTGCCTACCTTCCTCGCTAGGGTTAGCTTCCTCGGCGGTGAAGTCAGGTGCGGCCTGCGGGTACTCTTCTTGCTGCAGCTCGGGTTCCGGGTCTTCTGGCTCCTCGATCACCGGAATCTCCTGCTCCTCGGTCCCGTGCTCTATATGCATGCCATCATATGCAAAAGAGTGCGATAAATGCAGTGTCGGACAGAGCGCAGTGAATATATAACTCGCAGCGGAAAATAGGGCAAAGTAAGTAAACATTTCTATTAGAGGGGAAAAATGGACATGCATGACAACGCAGTACCTAAGACTTGCACTTATATGCTTTATGGACTTTCGACACCATGTACTAGCCACTGTACTTTTGTTAAAATTTTCCTAGTAATTTAAATACACTTTTTCCTATTTCCCTTTTCTCAACTAGCAACTTTTGTTATTTTTCAAACCACCTTGCAAAACCCACATGCCTGGCCTCATTTTGGATTAGTGGGCTAAATCAGCTATTACCAAGCTAAGAAAAATGTCAGGGGTTCATATTAGCCACCTTCCATTTAGCACTTACTTCTATTACCATAATTATCTATTTTATCATGAAAAATGGAAAACAGTGTGTAAATGAGAAAAGCTAGGGCCACAAAAATTTCATACACTGTCTAAATACCCTACATAGGCCACTGCCCAAGTTCCACCCCATTTGAAGTTCATTAGATATACTTTTTCCTATTTACAACATAGAACATGCATGTGCAAAAATTGTGAACAAAAGTTGACATGCACAGATCCATATCATATCCATTGCATAGATCATTTTACTGTGGTTCCAGAACAACAAGATTTTCCTTTTTAGGATTTTTATTCGATTTTATATGATTTATCAAAGTTTCAGCCGAAAAAAATCCATTTTAAACGAAATTTACTCAGATCCAGGGGCTATTGCATAATTAACCTATAGATCCGAGGGCCTAGACGTAAGATCTACAAGACTCGGCAAACAGGCGGGAGGACCGGCTTGGAAATAGGGGAAAACCCGGGGGCTAGCTCGCAAAAGCGCCCCCGGTCGTCTCCCTCCCCGCGCCAGGCGCGGCCGCGCGACGCGCGCGCGGCGCGCGCGACGCGGGGTCGAGGGGACGCGGGGCGGGGCGGCGCTCACCGTGGGCGTGAAGTGGACGGCGGAGGCGGCTCGGGTCGGCGGGGAACGGCGACGAACGGCGGCGGCGACTTGAAGCTCCCGGCGCGACGCGACGTCGAGCCGAGCTCGATCTCCTCGGGGGAGAGGAGTCCGACGACTAGATCTAGTGGAGTGAGGGCGGCGCAGAGCGGGGAGTGCAGTGGTGGGGTCGGTTTGGCTCGGGGAGGTCGGATGGCGGCGGCGCGAGCTCGGGTTCGAGCTCGCCGCCGGCTATGGCGGTCGCGGCGAAAAGGGGCTCGGGGCGGGCGGAGAGAGGCAGAGGAGCGGGGTGTTAGGGTTTTGGGGCGCGGGGCTCCTCCCCTTTTAGAGGCCGGGGGTCGGGCAGCGCGGGCAGGGCGGAGGGGGCGCGGGCGATGGCCGGACGGCCGCGGCGGTGACCGTCGGCCGCGTGGTCGCCGTCGTACGCGGGAGGACGACGCGCCGCGCGGCGCGGACCGCGTCCATGAGCCGCGAGCCGCTGACGGGTGGGGCCAAGACGCGAGACGGAGAGACGGCGCAGTGGACCGGGTCTACGGGGCGAGGGCCGAATTGGCGCGGGCCGGCCCAGTTCGGACGCCGCGGGCGGGAACCCGACAGGTGGGGCCCACCTGTCATAGAGAGAGGAAAAAAAGGAAAATCCAAAAATGGAAAAACCCCTTTGACTGCTGAGACACCTCTTTTCTATTTGCGTTTTTGAGCATCTTAGAGGCCGATTTAGATGAAACTCAAAATACAAGGAGTGTTCAAAATTTTGTAAGCTACAACTTTGTTATAAACTTTGACCCCCAGTTCTATGGTCAAGTTTGGTCTAAATTTGAATTTGAGTTGCTGCCTCCGGTTTGACCAGCAGGATGCCCCATCTTAGAAATTCTAAAAATCCCTTTTCTAGCCATTTACACCTCAAGTGCCTTTTGGGAAAGTTGTGTAGAATTTTATGGTCTACATTTGGCTCAATGGGAGTATTTCATGAAAGTGGCTGTAGGTTTGTACAAACTTGGGTTTTCAAAACCAGGCTGGTTTGGGTTGGTTATTTGGGCTGACAGAAAAGGGTTCAAAACACTAATTTGAATTTATCTTTTGCCCAAACTCAATTTGACAAAGTTGTTCATTAGATCCTTATCTACAACTTTGGTAATATGAGCTTCCCCCACAACCCAACAGAATTCAAACTACAAGCCTGGCATTGTCCATGCTATCTGAAAAAAAAAATCCACATTATGACCAAATCCCTCTAACCATGATTATGCCATGATGCTTATGATGCATGATAGTGTACAATTTTCTTAATTTAGGTACTTGAGATGCTGGAGCATCACAACCCACCCCCCTTAAGGAAATCTCGTCCCGAGATTTTGATGTGTTGTGGGTGGAGAGTTTATAGAGATGAGAAAGTGCAGTGCGACTGGTATTTAAAGGTTTTAAGCAAGTCGAAACATACTCGTTCGAGGTGGACGGAAGGAAACCCGGATACTTGGTTCGCAGGTACTCCTCCGTCTCCCACGTGGCCTCTTCTTCGGTGTGCTCACTCCATTGCACCTTATACATGGTGACCGTGCTACGTCGAGTCGATCGTTGCTTTGGTCCAGGACTTTCACCGGTCTGGCCTCATAAGTGAGGTCCGGTTCAATCTGAACTTGGGATGTGTCGATCTCTTCCTCTGGCACTCGCAGGCACTTCTTAAGTTGTGACATGTGAAAGATATCATGGACTGCCGCGAGGCGTGGTGGTAGCTCTAACCGGTAAGCCATGGGTCCACATTTCTCGGAAATCTTGAATGGCCCAACGTACCGCGGTGCTAGCTTCCCTTTTACCCCCAACCGGTGCACACCTTTCATCGGCGATACCCGAAGATACACGTGATCACCCTCTTTAAACACTAGCGGTCTCCTCCTTCTATCTGAGTAACTTTTTTGCCTTGACTGTGCCCTTTTTAGGTTCTCCTGTATAAACCTCACTTGCTCTTCGGCTTGTGTTACCAAATCGGGCCCGAAGGTGACTCGCTCTCCAGGTTCTGACCAGTTCAGAGGTGTTCTGCACCTCCTCCCATACAGAGCCTCGAAAGGAGCCATCTCCAAGCTCTTTTGGTAGCTGTTGTTATATGCAAACTCTGCAAGGGGCAAACACTCATCCCACTTGGTGGAATAGGTTAAGACACAGGCCCGAAGCATGTCTTCTAGGATCTGATTTACTCTTTCTACTTGTCCACTAGTCTGAGGGTGGTACGCTGAGCTGTGGATCAACTTTGTGCCCAGAGACTTCTGTAGCTGCTCCCAGAAACGAGACACAAAGACTGAGCCTCGATCCGAGGTAATGGTCACAGGAACACCGTGTAGGGATACTATTCGTGCAATGTATAACTCAGCATAGGTGGCTGCAGTGTAGGAGGTCTTGACCGGTATGAAGTGCGCTGACTTAGTGAAACGGTCAATGATCACCCATATGGAGTCGTACCCTTTCTGAGTGCGTGGCAACCCTACCACAAAATCCATGTGTATGTCTTCCCACTTCCAAGCCGGGATGTTCAAGGGGTGAAGCAT
Organism: Paspalum notatum; assembly: GCA_022530915.1. NCBI lineage: Eukaryota > Viridiplantae > Streptophyta > Magnoliopsida > Poales > Poaceae > Paspalum > Paspalum notatum. The sequence goes on from CM039692.1 coordinate 38,312,207, forward strand.
ACCGGCTGGCTTTAGGTGATCTGCTTTTACTCTCTTGCACACGTGACATTCTGATACATATTTGGCGATTTCCCGCTTCATGCGGGTCCACCAAAACCTTTGTTTTAAGTCCTGGTACATTTTATTGCTGCCTGGATGCATGGCCAGTACGGATTTGTGAGCTTCTTCTAATATTTTCTTCCTCAACTCCATATCTTTAGGGACTACTAAGCGGTTTTTGAACCATAGGACCCCTTGGTTATCTAAGGTGAAGCAATCCCTCTTTGCCTCAGCAATACCCTCACGCCCGGGTCGTGTTTTTGTGCTTCAACGATCAGATCTCTTAGTGTTGGCTCAATGCTGATGTTATATAGTTCGACTAAGAATTCAACCGGCATCTCAATCTCATTCATCTCCCAACATATCACCCGAGCCGTGGGTCGGACCTCAATCACATTGCAATGAGCCCGACGGCTTAGTGCATCCGCCACTACATTCGCTTTCCCCGGGTGGTAATGAATTTCTAGGTCATAATCTTTTATCAATTCTAACCACCGACGCTGCCTCATGTTCAGTTCGGGCTGTGTGAAGATATATTTGAGGCTCTTGTGGTCAGTGTATATGTGACAGGTATTGCCCAGCAGATAGTGTCTCCATATCTTCATGGCATGCACGACTGCTGCAAGTTCCAGATCGTGAGTCGGGTAGTTGGTTTCATGTTTTCTTAGTTGGCGGGAGGCGTACGCAATTACTCTCCCTTCTTGCATTAGGACACAACCGAGGCCCTGACCGGAGGCGTCACAATACACATCGAAGGGCTTGGTGACGTCCGGTTGGGCTAGTACTGGTGCAGTTGTTAACAGTTTCTTCAATTCTCGGAACCCCTCCTCACACTTCGGACCCCACACGAATTTTGCATTTTTCTTAGTCAAGGAGGTCATCGGTTTAGCAATTTTGGAGAAGTCCTTGATAAAGCGGCGGTAGTAGCCCGCTAGACCAAGAAAACTCCGAATTTCTGTGACAGTTTCCGGCTGCTTCCAGTTCAGAACATCCTTTACTTTGCTAGGGTCAACCGCTACTCCCTTTTCTGACAGAATATGCCCCAGGAAACCCACTTCCTTTAACCAGAAAGCGCACTTGCTGAGCTTGGCATAGAGCTTGTGTTCTCTTAGCCGAGTGAGTACTACCCACAAATGTTCTTCGTGTTCTTTTTCATTTTTGGAGTAGATTAATATATCATCAATGAATACCACGACGAACTTGTCGAGCTCGTTCATGAACACCGAGTTCATCATGTACATGAAGAAGGCCGGTGCGTTGGTTAACCCAAAGGACATGACCAGATATTCATACAAGCCATATCTGGTCGAGAAAGCAGTTTTTGGTATGTCTTCTTCTCTGATTTTTATCTGATAATAGCCCGATCTTAAGTCAATTTTTGAGAAGACTTTGGCCCCAGCTAACTGATCGAACAGGATGTCAATGTGTGGAATTGGATATTTATTTTTGACTGTGACTGCATTTAGCGGCCTGTAGTCCACACAGAGCCTTTTACCTCTCTGATCTTTCTTCTCTACGAAGAGGGCCGGACAACCCCAAGGTGACGAACTTGGCCGAATGAAACCCTTATCTAGTTGCTCTTGGAGTTGTATTTTTAGCTCCTTTAGTTCATCCGGTGCCATTCTGTATGGCCTTTTTGAGACAGGGGCTGTACCAGGGATGAGGTCAATGCGGAACTCTACGTCCCTATCCGGCGGCAGACCCGGCAGTTCTTCCGGAAATACGTCCGGGAAGTCACATACTACCGGAATCTTTTTGATTTCATCGAGTTCAGTTGCATTTACTGTGGCCACCATGTGTTTCATGTCTGGCATGTGTACCCGTATAACCTTGCCGCTGACCCTAGATCTTAACTGTATTGTCCTATTGCCAATATCTAGGACGGCGTTGTTTTCGGTCATCCAATTCATTCCCAAGATAACATCAATCCCCTGGTGTGGCAGCACCACGGGGTTGATGACAAATGTCTCGGCTCCTATTTCCAGCTTTAAGTGCCTGACCCCTAGACTGGTATCAATAGGAGACCCTGGGGCAGTGATGTGGTAGTTTTCCCTCAACTTGTGCATTTTTATGTCATGCTTCTGTGCGTATGCTTTGCTAATAAAGGTATGCGTAGCCCCCGAATCAAATAGCACGACGGTCGAACGACCGTTGATCATGAACGTACCAGCGAGCACCGGCACACCGGCGGGAATCTGCTCCAGGTGGATGTAGTGCACCCGACCCGTCTTCTGTGCCGGCCCCTTCTGCTTGCCCTGCTGGGTGCCGCCTGCTGGATTCGGGCCTTGAATTTTGCGGGGTGCCCTGCAATCCCGACTGAAGTGCCCCACCTTGCCACAGTTAAAGCAAGGGTTTCCAGGTCCCGGGAGAGCGAGGACACGTGTCGCGGGGGCCGGAGCTTGTGTGCCGGCGGTGAGCCTCTGCTGCTGCTGTGGCTGCTGCTGCTGTGGCACCCGGTGAACCCAGCCCGGCTGATTGGGCCGGACCGTGAAACGGGGCTGCTGATAGTACTGCTGTGAGGGCCTATAGGCTGACTTTTGCTTCTGGGAGGATCCAGCAGCAGATGTGTTGGCTTGGCGCTTGCGCCTCTGATCTTCATTAGCGATCCGCAGGCGATTCTCCATATCAAGCGCGGTGTCCACCAAGTCGGTGAAGCTCTGGTAGCGACGCCCCAAGTGTGTTTGGAGAGTGGGGTCAAGGCCGTTCAAGAGCCTAGCTGCTCGGCGGGGGTCATCTGCCACGTCTTCTGGTGCATACTGTGAAAGGTGAATGAAAGACTGCACATATTGCATCACAGTCTTATTGCCTTGCTTAAGCTCCCGAAATTCCCGCTTCTTCTGCTCCATCAAGCTGTCCGGGATATAGTGAGCCCGAAAAGCCTGGGTAAACTCCTCCCAGGTGGGCTCATGCCCAGCCCGCTGCATCTCGAGGAACGTGACATGCCACGCGCCTGCTGGTCCTTGCAGCAACTGCCCGGCAAACCGCGCCTTCTGTTGCTCGGTCACTTCCGGAAGGAGTGTGAACTTGGACCTAATTGTGCGGAGCCAATCATCCGCGTCCAGAGGTTCAGGACACTTCGTGAAGACGGGGGGTCGCAGCTCCTCGAAGTCCCTGTAGGAGATGCCTCGGTTCCTGGGTTCCCGCGGCTGCAGGTGGCCACGGCCTTGGCGTTCCTCGGCGAGCAGGCGGATCAGCTCGGCCTGCTGCACGACCAGGGTGGCCAACTCCGGTGGGGGTGGAGCGCCATTCGCATGTGGCTCCGAACCCGAGTGCTGCCCATTGCGAGTGTTCACCATCTGCAAGGAGGATGCCAACGTGGTTTACATGAGATTTTCGTGCATCGTAGGTATAGGCTCAGAAATCATGACATGTACATATCTTGTGTGCAATGCAACCAGGTAGTGCAGAAAACCGAATTCCGAATTTAATTAAAACGATCCAAATTAAGGCTCAAGGTTTAGCCATTACACCATGGGATGGTGGTTACATCGACCAACCATCGAATCACACATCAAGTGGCGTCCCATATTACATAAATGGGGTACCCGTATGAGCTCTCACCTCACAAATGTTTAGGTACAACCATAAGTAAGCACGGAGCGTGGTGAAACAAAATATCGCTATCAACGTGCTAGCTACGCGCCACATACTACTACTCCACTAAGACACCCTCTAAGCCTCAGAGTGACCGGTAGTCGCGGCGTCCTCGTCCTGCTCCATCTCCTGAGGCTCAGAGGACTCCCCGTCCTGGGATCCCTCGTACTGCGCGAGGCGCTGCTGGAGCACCGACACCTGCGCCTCCAACTCCTCACGGCGAGCCTGAGCGTCCCTGTGCCTGGCGGCGAAGAACTGGCTGCGGTCCTTCTCCTGAATGTACAGCCCGTACACCTCGCGGGAGTAGTCCACGCACGCGATCTGGGGGCGCGAGGCACCCCGTGCCCGAAGGTCGTCGCGACGGTCCTGCCACGGGTCGTCGTCCTGTCCGAGGGTAGGGAGGAAACGCAGCACCGTGTCACCCGCCTCCTCCTCAGAGCTCAGTACTGCAAGGGCTGTCATGAGAGCACCCTTGCGGGCGTCCTCCCCACTGACTCCGCGGGAAACGATCGTGCGAAAGCTACCGTTTGCCGTGGTGAGGACCACCTTGGCCTCACAGACTCCCGGCTCGTGGATCAGCTGCGTGGAGATGAACGGGCAGGGGCGACGTCCCAACTCACGCATGGCCCTGCACAGGATCAGGGACATGGGACAGTCCTCCCGGCAACGCTCATGGACCCATCCGCCCTCGGCAACCGGCGGGGTGTGGGTCATAGGGGGCAAAGGGCGCCCTCCGGTGGCCTTGCGCGCGGTCTGCTTCGTCCTCACCATCTGTTTGGCATAAAAAGGAGATGTCTTAGTTTTATAAGGGAGTGGATTTTAAAATCATGATCAAGACGGATCGGAGGGAACGTGTAGAGTGGTGTCTTAAAATTTCGAGTTTATGCAATACTCATATATTTTTTTTTTAGCAGCAAATCCCATTTGACAGAAAAGAAAATCATGATGCATGAGTCGTCCTTATCGATCTCACATCGCACACCCTATTTAGTATTACTAGCGATAATTCGGTGACATATATGCACGGCTCTCTCTAATGCAGCTAGGCGTTCACTATCGTTCTTAATATCGCACGTAGTCAGTGTACCTGCAGAAAAATGCATGCTTTCAACATTACCACTCTAAACCTAGAAGTGGCATCCACGCAATTTGCGCCGCGTGGACAACGCATCTGTACGGTACTCTGCTAGACCGGGCTGGCACCCACGCAAACAAATTGAATTCTTGCTGCGTCACAACAGAAGAGTGGTCACAAAAACCGCAAAGGTGACCACCCCCTTAAAAATTTCTATCCTACCAGCATGAATGCAGAGTTCACAACTAATCGCAAAACTTCCAATAGCTTCCACCAGTACTGGGGAGGGCTAATGGCCGAAAAGTTATTTCTCAAAGCACCGAATATGCATATGGGTTCTATTTAGGTCAAAATGTCAGTGATGTCACCTGGATAACACTAATATCCTTAATACGGGCATATCGTATACTCTCTTTTACAAATTACTTGAAAAGGGCTTTCAAAAATAGTTTTATAAACTAAATCTTGATGATATAACTGTTGTCTGTGTATGATCGGCTCTGATACCAGCTGTGGCGGAACCGCCGATTTAATACGGGCTAAGTACACCTGTCACCATTAGCTTACAGTGTACTTAGACCGTACTAAACCCGGTCGTCCGTCGAGAAGCCCTCGGCTCTCGATTTGCACCATATCCCAGAGGAACCGACATCACACACATCCGACTCACGATGGAGCCACAACAGTTACATCATCACAGGCATTTGAATAGATAGTAATAAGACTTTAAGTTACAAGCCAGGTTCTGAATAAAACAGGTTCAACATAGGTCCATAATAAAGTAGAGTTCGAAATAGTGTCTTGCAGCGGAAATTGAAGATCACAGTTCATGATAAACAAAAGACTTGCAGTAGGAGAGTGACATCATGCCCACTGATGTCACCCCATTGCCAGAACATGACTCGGCTCACTCCTGGTGGTAACAAGCTCCTCCACCCACGCAGGCACAAAAGAGGAACTCCATACCTGAAAACCAAATGTTGGGAGGCAAACCCTGAGTACTAATTACTCAGAGGACTTAATGGCATTGGCTTACGGCTGACGCAAAGCTTGCTTACTATCTTTGGATCCTTAGCCTTGGATTCTTAGCTCAAAAGTTTATCTACGGGTAGTGGGATTTAACAGCCACTGCCCTTGTGAAAGAAAGAGATAATCACTTGCAAGTACATAGCCATCATCATTATGAAATATTTGAGTCTCAAATAATAATCAACCACTTGATATCCAAATCATGAATCGTATTGCAGAATATTAAGGTTATTACTACGTTGCCCGTCAGTGATATTTGGCATTCTCACACCTGGTGAGCATCAGCGATTCGAATCGATTTTAATTCCCGGGAATAACTAAAAATGCCAGGGGCCCATATGCTTACTCACACGACGGCTTTCCCACATATAGTCCCCCTCCTCCACCTGTCCCATCCCAAGTTCGATTCACTCCCACCTGACTCCCGGGTTGTGCCCCCATGACGAGCCTGCCGACATCTCGGTCTCCCCGTCATGAGTACCAAGCTCCCCCGGGCCACCTTCCTCTCAACCAGTGGGTAGGAACGTGTTTCTGTTCTCCGGATGGCACAAGTAAGGTTTCACCGGCCCCATTAACCGGGTAAGCACTTTAGCAATGGTATGCCAACCAGCAGGCGAACAGCGGACGGGCCTTAAACGACTCGGGCGGAGCCATTACACCGCAACAACACACACCTCGAAAAGTAAAGCTTAATCTCCGCCCGGTCTCCTTTTAATCATCAACAGTGAAGCCATCAAGGCAGTTTCCAGTGTATCATTTTCTTTTCAAGGTCAACCTACGTGATGAGTGACCATTCACTCGTGTCTACTCGGCCCTATCATTTCTATGCAACTCGTCCTACGGACCTATTATTGGTGCTAGGGCCAGGGCGGCCAAGGAATCTAATGCAGTAAGGTATCAATCAACTCCTAATGCATATGCGTAACAAAATTCATATTTTTGCTGGGAATCATGTGAGCCTGCCTACCTTCCTCGCTAGGGTTAGCTTCCTCGGCGGTGAAGTCAGGTGCGGCCTGCGGGTACTCTTCTTGCTGCAGCTCGGGTTCCGGGTCTTCTGGCTCCTCGATCACCGGAATCTCCTGCTCCTCGGTCCCGTGCTCTATATGCATGCCATCATATGCAAAAGAGTGCGATAAATGCAGTGTCGGACAGAGCGCAGTGAATATATAACTCGCAGCGGAAAATAGGGCAAAGTAAGTAAACATTTCTATTAGAGGGGAAAAATGGACATGCATGACAACGCAGTACCTAAGACTTGCACTTATATGCTTTATGGACTTTCGACACCATGTACTAGCCACCATACTTTTCTTAAAATTTTCCTAATAATTTAAATACACTTTTTCCTATTTCCCTTTTCTCAACTAGCAACTTTTGTTATTTTTCAAACCACCTTGCAAAACCCACATGCCTGGCCTCATTTTGGATTAGTGGGCTAAATCAGCTATTACCAAGCTAAGAAAAATGTCAGGGGTTCATATTAGCCACCTTCCATTTAGCACTTACTTCTATTACCATAATTATCTATTTTATCATGAAAAATGGAAAACAGTGTGTAAATGAGAAAAGCTAGGGCCACAAAAATTTCATACACTGTCTAAATACCCTACATAGGCCACTGCCCAAGTTCCACCCCATTTGAAGTTCATTAGATATACTTTTTCCTATTTACAACATAGAACATGCATGTGCAAAAATTGTGAACAAAAGTTGACATGCACAGATCCATATCATATCCATTGCATAGATCATTTTACTGTGGTTCCAGAACAACAAGATTTTCCTTTTTAGGATTTTTATTCGATTTTATATGATTTATCAAAGTTTCAGCCGAAAAAAATCCATTTTAAACGAAATTTACTCAGATCCAGGGGCTATTGCATAATTAACCTATAGATCCGAGGGCCTAGACGTAAGATCTACAAGACTCGGTAAACAGGCGGGAGGACCGGCTTGGAAATAGGGAAAAACCCGGGGGCTAGCTCGCAAAAGCGCCCCCGGTCGTCTCCCTCCCCGCGCCAGGCGCGGTCGCGCGACGCGCGCGCGCGGCGCGCTCGCGCGCGCCGGCGAGCTCGGGCTCGCCGGAGCCGCGACGCGGGGTCGAGGGGACGTGGGGCGGGGCGGCGCTCACCGTGGGCGTGAAGTGGACGGCGGAGGCGGCTCGGGTTGGCGGGGAACGGCGACGAACGGCGGCGGCGCCTTGAAGCTCCCGGCGCGACGCGACGTCGAGCCGAGCTCGATCTCCTCGGGGGAGAGGAGTCCGACGACTAGATCTAGTGGAGTGAGGGCGGCGCGGAGCGGGGAGTGCGGTGGTGGGGTCGGTTTGGCTCGGGGAGGCCGGATGGCGGCGGCGCGAGCTCGGGTTCGAGCTCGCCGCCGGCTATGGCGGTCGCGGCGAAAAGGGGCTCGGGGCGGGCGGAGAGAGGCAGAGGAGCGGGGCGTTAGGGTTTTGGGGCGCGGGGCTCCTCCCCTTTTAGAGGCCGGGGGTCGGGCAGCGCGGGCAGGGCGGAGGGGGCGCGGGCGGTGGCCGGACGGCCGCGGCGGTGACCGTCGGCCGCGTGGTCGCCGTCGTACGCGGGAGGACGACGCGCTGCGCGGCGCGGACCGCGTCCATGAGCCGCGAGCCGCTGACGGGTGGGGCCAAGACGCGAGACGGAGAGACGGCGCAGTGGACCGGGTCTACGGGGCGAGGGCCGAATTGGCGCGGGCCGGCCCAGTTCGGACGCCGCGGGCGGGAACCCGACAGGTGGGGCCCACCTATCATAGAGAGGGAAAAAAGGAAAATCCAAAAATGGAAAAACCCCTTTGACTGCTGAGACACCTCTTTTCTATTTGCGTTTTTGAGCATCTTAGAGGCCGATTTAGATGAAACTCAAAATACAAGGAGTGTTCAAAATTTTGTAAGCTACAACTTTGTTATAAACTTTGACCCCCAGTTCTATGGTCAAGTTTGGTCTAAATTTGAATTTGAGTTGCTGCCTCCGGTTTGACCAGCAGGATGCCCCATCTTAGAAATTCTAAAAATCCCTTTTCTAGCCATTTACACCTCAAGTGCCTTTTGGGAAAGTTGTGTAGAATTTTATGGTCTACATTTGGTTCAATGGAAGTATTTCATGAAAGTGGCTGTAGGTTTGTACAAACTTGGGTTTTCAAAACCAGGCTGGTTTGGGTTGGTTATTTGGGCTGACAGAAAAGGGTTCAAAACACTAATTTGAATTTATCTTTTGCCCAAACTCAATTTGACAAAGTTGTTCATTAGATCCTTATCTACAACTTTGGTAATATGAGCTTCCCCCACAACCCAACAGAATTCAAACTACAAGCCTGGCATTGTCCATGCTAACTGAAAAAAAAAATCCCACATTATGACCAAATCTCTCTAACCATGATTATGCCATGATGCTTATGATGCATGATAGTGTACAATTTACTTAATTTAGGTACTTGAGATGCTGGAGCATCACAAGGAGGTGGATCTGGACCGGCGTGGAAGGTTAGGAGTGGGAGACGTAGGACGCCGGTGTGGAGCGGGTGGATGATGAGATGGGGGCAGGCGGCAGGATGAGGAGGACGCCGCGCCGGTGCGTCGGTGGCGTTGGCGGACCAGGAGGGCAGGAGCGCGGGACATCCGCAGTGGCGGTTCGAAGTGGGGACGTCGGCAGGTCAGGGGGCGTGTGCACGAGGGTCGGCCATCGGCGCACGGGTTGTGCGGGGCCGACGTCGACGGGCGGAGGCGATTGGCGTGGGTCGTCGGCTTCTGATCAGGGTTGGGTTGGGGAGTGTGGTGCTGAGGCGCGCGGATGGCGGTTGAGGTGCGTGGGGGTGCAGGGCGGGGGCCTCACGACACTAGTGCTGTGCGGGCGCACGGGGGAGGCGTGCGGCGGCGTGGGCCTGGGGCCTGGTGGCGAAGCTAGTGCTGCGGCGCGCGGGGCTCGGACGGAGCCACGGGTCTGCGGGAGGTGGCGTGGAGGGCCCACACAAGATGGGAAGCGGAGGGCGCGCGGGACTGCGGGAGAGGCCGTGGTCCGTCGTGTGCCCACGTTAGAGGCTTAATAAGTAGTAGAGATTTTACAGGAACACCCTGTGCTAACTCAATGCACGTCTTGTATGTTTCATAATCAGGGTCGAAGAGCAAGACCTCGTCTCCTTGAGCGATTAGAAATTAACTGCCTGGAGTGACCGCTTTTGTACAGTAGTACAAGGTTCACTGAAAAAAGAACTGATTCAGGTAAACAAGAGTTGGATTTCGGCAAACAGAATCAAGGAGTGAACCAGAACATTTGCACATTTAGCCTAGCTGGTGCTTCATAGCAACAAAGGTACAGTCGGTAAAAATGTACCATCATCATTTCGATTCAAACATCGCCATTTCGATTCAGACATTGCCATTGGTGAAAATACAAATATGATTTGATATTTCTTTTTCTTTGCTGATGCAAGGTTCCAGTTTCTCCTTTAGAGTAATTTCTGATCTCCCTAGAGATGGTATATTAGTCAGTTAGGTTTTACTATTAATGTGAACCCTGTGTTTATATGAATCATATATGGACTGTTTGAGTTCAGAGGCATGACCAAAAAGTAGTTTGTAGCTAATTTTTACATCCCGATACACCCATCTGCGTTCCTCCTAATGGCAATTTTCAGGACATTAGGATCAAAAAAAAAAAAAAAAAAAGAAAGAAACGGTAACCTTTGTAAATATCCTGTCTATATGTAATGTAATTAGCAATTCGGTAGCTTAAGCTCGAAGGTCTGATGATTCCAGTAAATGAGATGATTTTCTTGTCTGATTTGCAGATGTGCAAACCTGACAATTTCTGAAATCTAACTAATGGATCGTAGGATGGTAACTCATGGCGTAGCCAATCTCTCTCAGATTCAATTCATATATAGCCACTGATATTGATTAGTCAAAACAGCAATCTACAATTTAAGTTATTTACAAACATTTGGACTCCTGATGCAATTCTGTGGGCAGCAAACCCGACAGCAGGCCTCAAATTTGTTCTTTCATTTTTTGAGGAAGCTAAGCATGCACTCACCTGCCAGCGGCATCAAGGAATGCAGCGAGTGGGCGGGCGTCAAACAGAAACAAGCAATCCTTGGGAGGACAAACAGCACAACGCCGTCGTTGCAACCCATAGCGAGGACATCGCCTGGGTGGGCGGCACATCACCTTGATCCACGGTGAGGTCTTCTCCGCGCAGCCCCGCGCACAATGAAGTTGCGGGCCGGGACGCCCTTGACTCTGTCGGCCTGTCCATGGATTCGGGATGAACACATGCAGCAACAAGGGGGCGGCGGCGGCTGGAAAGGAGATGGAGTGGAGGGCAAGGTTATGTGACGGGACTCGCCAGGCTGGTTGCCGGCCGGCGGAGGTGTGGCGGCATGGGGTAGGCGTGGTGTGGAAGTAGGGGGAGGCAGGTGCGGCGTGGGGCTGTGCGCCGGTAAGCAGTGCGGAACAGGCAAAGGGGCGGCGCGGTGTTGAGCGAGAGGGACGCACAACGGCGTAGGGAAAGGAAGTGTGTGCGATTTGGAATCGGTGAGAGGGAAATCGTCCTCCCGCTCACCTCGTCCCCCTCTAGCCCGGCCCGCCGGCGGCAGCCTCGTCCTCCACGCGGCGCCTACCGCCTCCTCGTGTAGATCTAGGAGGAGAGGGCCGGAGGACGGAGACGTGGACGGGGACGCTCACAACACCTCCTCTACGTCGGCCCACCACCTCCTTCGCCGGCACCGCCGCGGCCCGCGGGCTCCTCTGTCGCCTCTTCCTCCGTCCCTCACCTCCTCCGTCGTTGTCCTCATCCTCAGCTCCCTTCACGTGCGGGGAGTGGTGCGGGACGGCGGGTTGAGGCGGTGGCGCGGTGCGGGATGGAGGCAGCGAGGCGATGGAGCGGGCCCGAGCGCGGTGCGTGTGCGAAGGCGGTAGGGGTGGGGTCCGGCGGCCGGGAGGCGGTGCGCGCGTGCGCAGGGGGTGCGGGCGGTGGCGGAGACGGACGACGGAATCACTGCAAATTTTTTAGGAGTAGAGATAGAGAAGAGAAAAGCTCTATTAATCTTAGACCATTACACAAAGAGATGACACAATCAATATATACAAGTCTATAGTTCATCAAACCTCGTTTTTCCCATCCCATTTTAAGATTAGAGAGAAAAAAAAAATGAGATCGTAAAAATTCAGAAAAGCTAAACATCTTTCGGTTGATTGGAAGCTGTTTGACAACCGATTTTTGGGCCGTCCGATGGACACGCGCCGCGCGCTGTCACTCGTTCGATCAGACGCTACGTGTGACTCGTTTTGGCGTTTGACGTGTGGGTCATGTTGTCCGTTTATATTTTTTTTTTGGATCCGCACCATTTGTTTTCGCCTCCGCATTCATTTCCGGAATACTCTAGGCCACTCATCTTCCTCGCGGCGGAGGGGACAAGGCGATGGCGATTTTCTCGTCTTCCTCGCAGTGGAGTGTGGAGGTGATGAGGCCAAGGCGATTCCCAAGCTAGTGTTCCTCAAGGTTCGTCCATGACCCTTTCACGATTCCCCTCACCATGTGTCTGTGCTGTTGGGATTGGATCTAGTCGTCAGGGGAGCGGATGATTCTGAATGTAAGATGGGGGGTTGTGGGGAGACTTGGTCGTTTGATGATGCGCTGTTTTAGGATCGATTCGGGGACGAGGGGGGCGCCCAACTATCTGTGATCTGTTTGAATTTTTTATCGTGATGGACCTGATCGAGGAGGAGGGTACATAGGCGGTGATTCAGTAGATGAAGATTGAGGAATCGATTGATTTGTTGATTATGCGGCTGGTAGCTTATTGCTGTCCCCACTGTTGGTTTTTATTTTTACTTTTTTTTTTAATTTTGTGTGACGGTTTTTTAATCTGGGATGTGCTTCAGTTTTTCGCTGTTGGCGCAGTGTCCGTGTTTTTTATGTCACCTCCACTCCTGCCCCACTAAAAATGGCACAGTGAATCATGGACCTGATCTGTGTTGTGTTGTGGCGTTCTGATCTGCTTTTGCCAATAAAGAAATATATGTGTTCCTGCTTTTATTGTTGTGTTTTTCGCGTGAATCATCGAGCTGATCCGAGCGCAATCATCAGACTAGAACTCAGTTTCCAAGTAGGTACTCATTAGATTAGAACTTTGAAATGTGTATGAATCATCAGGTTCCACGAATTTGATCAAGCGTGCATCTGAGTATGGTGGCATTTGTGATGACCCATCAATTTTTAGCTATAATGTGTTACATGATGGCTACGTCAGACACTGTAATCACACTTATATACACTGTAAGCGCACTGTAAGACACCCTAATCACAGTGTTATTACACCCTAATTTACACTGTAATTACACTGTAAGGCACCCTATTTTATAATGTAATTATACCCTAATTACACGGTAAGACACTCTAATTAGTCTATTACTTCTTCTGAGTTCAAAAATAAACTAGTTTGTGACAAATATTCAAAAATGGAGGTACAATAAACCTACTGTAACTCTAATATAAACCTACTGTAACTCCAGTGCAATTCTACCGTAAGTCTTGCATAAGCCTACCAAAACTCAGTTCTTTTCCAAAACTCAGTTCTTTTCTATTTATAACAGTTTTTAGTTTAAAAATAGACTAGTTTGTGCTGCCCACCACTGCCTGTGCTGTGCTTGACTGCTTGTTCCGTGAACAACGGATTGGCGCTGATCGCCGCTGTCGACGCACGCCATTCCGTCCACCGCGATGATCAGATTCTGACTTCTCCATTGTTGTTGTTTCCTATAGCGATGCCGACTGGTTGAATGTTTTTTTTTTTTGCCCTAAGCTAATATGATTGAATAATTTATTTACTGATTATAATTTATATTTCAATTAATATTGGTTTCTTAAATTTCATTTTCTATACAATCATGTCTAAAAGGTATTTCAATTAATATGTATTTCTTTCTCGATATGAATAGATAATTTTTTAGATACAATTCATGTATCAATTAGTAACATATATATTATATATAATACTTATTTATAAGGGCTCTATTTTAAATCTTGTCCCGGCCCTCAAAATGTCAGAACCGCCGTGTGTGTTTTTACATTTACAGTTTTTTAAATTACAATGTCCATCCTTACAGTTCCAGTTTGTATTTTAAAATTACAGTTGCAATTTTTAAAATTACAGTGCACATTCTTACAGTGTGCCCATTCTTACAGTGTGCACAGCTACACTTAGCTGCAAGCCCCTCAGTATGAAATTGAAGACCAGACTGTTTCTCCATGCATATGTTAACCTACTTCTGCGTCAAATTCTAGGCCTCAATCTGGCTTTTGGCCCCAATCTGGACTAGAACAGTGTGACGGCTTTTGCTTGGTTCATCCGGGAGAACTGTGGTGTTCAGTTTGTTAAAAAGTTCAAGTTTGCATTTTGATGATGTCTCTAGAATCGTCCTTTGTTTGGCACTCTTGGTCCCTCGAGCGCTTTTGTTGCGTGGACAGCAAATGTGCACTATCCATGCTGTTTCTAAGATCTCTCTGAGGCCAAGGGCTGAAGATGACTTTGAGCAGCTTAAACTCAATAAGCTCTAAAGTATGGTGTTTCCTAAGTTCACCATTGCGGCAGTTCAATCTTTTGTGGTATGCTATTTATGGTGACTGAGGTGGTTTGTAAATGCGTTTGCTGCATTATATAGATACATGAGAAAAACACTTTTGATAATGCTTATTATTAGTTTTGGAACTCTCTTTTAATATTTTCAAGTTGGTTTAAGGTGCCAAACTATATTGTATATGTCATGATATGTTTGATTATGTTACCCCTGTGTTTGGTATTGCAACAGGATAACTCTTTTTTTTAAACTTTCTGATGTGTTTTGGATGGCTACAAAATTCGAGTGACAGAAGCATATTTATCACCTGAATTTTGTCCAGACAAAAATCGAGTGATTTGAGACCTTTTGACAACCGAGTGACAGAAGCCCCTCAAACAGTCGAAAGATGAGTAGACAGACTCCGCGACGGAGCGGCAGTTTTGGCCTCCCTCGCGGCTTCTCTTTGCCCTTTGCGCTGCCCCTTTTTTTGAAACGGAAACCTCACCCCCACTCCCTTGCCGTGCATCGTCGTCCTCTTCCTCGGCTCCTCCAGTCCCCCGGTCCGGTCCTCCCTCGTGAGCAAGCACCCACCTCTCGCCTCGCCTCGCCTCCTCTCATGGTCCTCATTGCCGGCGCCTCCGATCACCGCGCCACGCCCAAGCCCGCGCCTCCCACCCCGGCGCCCCCGCCTCCACCATCTCCATCGCCGGCTCCCGCCGCGCGCAACCGCCTCCACGGCTTCTCCTTCCCGACGCTCAGGTGGGGCACGCACCGCCTCCTCCGCTGCTCCAAGGACGCCGCCTCCGCGTCCGACTCCCCGCCGCCGCAGCAGCCGCAGACGCCGTCCCTGGCGACGGAGAAGCCCCACGGCCAGCAGGCGGGCTCCCCCGGCGCCGCGGCCGCGCCCCAGCCGCGGAACCTCCGCGCCCGCCGCTCGCCCACCGTGGCGCCGAGATCGGAGGGCGCTGGGAAGGCGGCGACGCCGCTCGCGTCGCCGACGGCGGCCGCGAGGAAGAGGCGCTTCTCCGCCGCGCTGACCAAGGACGAGATCGCTGAGGATTTCGCCGCCATCCGCGGCACCCGCCCGCCGCGCCGCCCCAAGAGGCTCCCGCGCGCCGTGCAGCGCCCTATCGACGTAAGGATTACATACGGCCATACGGGAGCCTCAACTCATCTCTAAGACTTTCTGCCGCGCAATTTTAATTTCGGTCGCCGCGTGCTCAATTCTGTTTGGTTTTGTTGCGGAAGCTGCAGCTGCTGTACCCGGGGTTATCTCTCGCCGACGTGAATCTGGACTCATACAAGATCGAGGAGGTAAGAAATCGTTGTTCTTACGTTGGATTTTTCCCTTGTTACGTCTTCGTCCCCAAGGTTTGTTCCTCTCTTCATGTGCCTTTTCCTCCTGCAGAGGTGATTGACGCCGTGGTGCGGTGGTGGAGCTGAAAATAGGACTATGTATAGGTGGACTTCTTCGGATGTTTCTAGCTTTCGCTTTCTTCATGCGATGGCTAACATCACCATCCCATGATTGTTTTAGTTCTTGTGGATTATAAGGTTTGGAATGCTAGATTTCCGGTGCTAGTCCTGTACAGGGAGTCCTGTTTCATGACAGCTCGTGGGGTCGCTGCTTCGTTGTGTCATGTTGAGGTTGGGGGAATGGTTCATGTAGAATTGGGTGATAACCGTAGATGATGGGAAGCTGTTTTTTTTTTTTTTTTTTTTTTTTTTTTGATCTTAACGGGGGGATGAGAGTCCCCACCTTTTTCATTCCATTGATTCCAGGGAGGCCCTGGTGCTGGAAGTTTTACAACGCTGCTTTGGGGGGCAGTAAACCAGGGGAGTTTTTACAAGGGGGAGCGAAGAGACGTAGGAGGTTAATCATCACATTACACTGAATAATTCACACCATCGATCTACCACCGCAGCATGGGTCTTGGGCAGCCTGCAGCTCCATAGACGGCACTCAGCCTTGCAGCACGCCAAAAGCCTGTGCAAACTCGGTTCCATCCCCCTGAAGACTACGTCGTGGCGGTGCTTCCATAATTGCCAGCAGCAGAGCAACACCATTGTGGAGAGGGCACGACTAGGAACATGATCCGGGGGTGTTATCTGCCATAAGGTAGCCGAGCGCGGCAATGAGGCCGACGACCAGCCGATATGCTCCCAGAAGGAGCGAGCGAACTGGCACTCGAATAGCAGGTGATCGCCATCTTCTGAGGCTCCCGAGCATAGATCACACGAGCTGTCCTCCAGCATGTTCTTGCGGTACAGATTTGCCTTGCACTGAAGGCGTTCTTGAATGGCCAACCATCCAAAGAATTTCACCCGCGGTGGAGCATAACTCTTCCAGAGGAACTCAGCAAAAGGGCAAGAGGAGCCTTCCAGTGTAGAAGCTCTGTATATTTGGGCAGTGTCAAGGCGGAGGTCATGAGTTGAGAAGCAGGATACGCGAGCGTCTTCTTCGTCAGACAAAGTTACTTCGTGCATCAACTCCTGATGGGAAGCTGTTATGAAATGTTGTTTTTGTTTCTCTCATTCAAATTTCTCCAAGTAAACTGTTGATTACATGGCATGCAAATTTCTGTGTTTTTTTTTTTCTGGATGATCGCTTTCTGAATTAACTGATGAAAAGCATGTCTCTTAGTTGCAGACAACAGAAGAGATACCTCTGATTCTACTCTGGCTGAGGGTTTATTGTATATTTGAATTTACAAAAAAAATTTAACGTTGCTCCTGAAAGAGATGGTACAGTACTTGTACCGGTACTTAAAGAAACTTGATCTGTTAAATTTATATGATATTGCAAATCTGGCAGGTTACCATGCAAGCTATATGCATCTTGTATTTGCAAGTGTGATGTGCACAAATGTCTTCATTTGGAGATATTGATCTAATTTCCGTGTCTCGCATTATAACTTATGGTTCGTATTTGACTGTAATTTTGACATCAAAAAAGCTGGTGCATATCATTCTTGCTTATAATGCTAATAATTCGACCATTTTCTCGCTTGCCCTGTACGGCTTTACCTGTCCATGCTTTTGTTTGATCTATTTTTCGTTATGGTGAAGGTACCATGTTCAGTAGTCATTTATGAAGCTGGTATGGTTTTTACACAAATAAGCAGGATGTCCCAGCAATGCTTAAGAAAAACACTCGTTTCTTTGCTCAATGCATTTAATTCGCTTTTGAACCTTTGTCCATCCTTTTACTTGAGCACATTTTCAGTACCTAGCTGTATGGGAAAGGTAACTTGATTCTAGAATTGTTCCCTAGATCCTCATACACAGAGCTATTCACTATCAGGTCAGTCTTTTTTTTGTGAATACTTGGATGACATAATCCTAGTTTTTTTTTTGTGTGAATACTTGGATGACATAATCCTAGTGATCCGGCTCTTTGTTGGTCCTGATAAAATTGCTAAGCCTACTAATTCAAATCTAATCTTCTAATAATGTTATCTTTGCTCACTGTAGTGTCACGTTAGTAAATTTACTTGATGACTCTACGTGCCCACATTATCGACTTGGTTGTCAATGTTAGGCTTCTGTGCTTAGTAACTTGAAGTTCTCCTGACCTAGCACTGGTAGAATGGTAGCTGGTAGGTACTGCATCCTTGACCCTTGTCCTCTCACCTCTCCCCAAAGCAGCACCAGGTTGCAGAATTCAGGTTCAAATTGCATTTTCGCCGCATCTTCAGTATGCAGAACTCAGAGGTACCTGATTGAGTTTAGAAGTTAGTTTGAGAAAAGTTACCATCATGTTTTGGTTAACCTTGTTCAGCAGTCCATCCGTTTACATGAGCACATTTTCAGTAATCAGTACATTTAGCAATGTGGGTAAGTCTGCTTGATTGTAGCATTGCCCCCTACATAATTATACGGTTATACCCTGACCTATTCACTATTTGGTTAGTAATTTTTCTTTTTGTGAGTACTTGGATGGCACTGCCCTGGTGATCGTAGCTCTTTGTTGGTCCTGTGAATATTGGTAAGCCTTCTAATTCAATATATAACCTTCTGGGGTTCTGGTAATGTTATCTTTGCCCACTGTAGTGTTAACTTGGTAATTTTACTCAGTAATACTGTGTGCTCAGTTGCTCACATAATTGACTTGGTTGACAGTGCTTCATGTTTTGGCTATGTGGTTTCTGTTCTTGGTAACTGAAGTTACTGATCTGGTGCTGGCAGTGCCAGGTTAAAGAATTCAGGTTCCAAATTGCCTTTCTGCTGCATCCTCAGTGCATATCAAGCGTTAGGATTCAGAAGCTCCTGATTCAGTTTGGAAGTTAGTTTCAGGTAAAAGCTACTATCATGTTTACCGACAATGGTTTGTTTGATCAGTGCGCTCCACCAGCATGACATGTCCAGGTTTGTGTTTTCTGACTCACTGCACCTGATAAGCATATGAATGCATATCTACTCTACATGTTTAAAGTATCTGTATGTGCTCTGATTCATTCGTAGCTGTACAATTCAGGGAAAGTGTCGCTTTTGCTCCTCCTGTCATGCCTGCAGCACGAAGAGCAGGGCCTGTGGTGTGGGTGCCGCAACTGCAACGGAGTGGTTTGTTGTTACGTAGGCTATATGGATGAGGATGATAGGTAATGTAATCCTCAAATGCTGCAGGCAGGCATTGGATTTTCAGCCGAAAGCTACAGATTCAGAGCTTGAGATCAAGATACCCACATCGTTGTTGGGTGAATTATCATATGCTGAATGCCTTCCAGCTGATGCTGACATGGGCACGTGACGTCTCCGCTGCCTTGTGAGGTTAGATAATTTGGCACAAGTGATCCTATAGCATTTTGAGGCCAGCATTTTCTCAGTTGTTTTTTTTTTCTTTGAAATGGAGCGTTTTCTCAGCTGTTGGGAACTTGGCATGTGGCGTGACGGCGACATCAGGTGCTTTGTTGGGTCGGTGCGGCATCAGGCGGTGGTGCGTCGATCGGTGCTGCCGGACCGGACGAGACGGTGATGGAGCGCCAGACCAGGCCAGTCGTCAGAGAACTAACACTAACCATCGACCACTAGCCGTTCTCCCTCCGGAGTCCGGACCCTCCAGCTCCTGGTCTGGGCCGCCATGGCGCCATGCTCCAGGATCCTTCTCTCTAGGCTTTCCCCCCGAAGAATTACATGGCTAGGCCCGAGGCGGCACCTAAGCTAGGCCATGTTTGGTTCCCTAGAGATTTTGATAATCTAGCTAATGCATATTACTCAAAGAAATGCAAATAGAGATGAATAGTAATAGATTGTGTCTTGGAGCACAAAATCTAAGAATAAGATAACATTTGGTTTTTTATGAGATAATATTACCCAGATTCTTATTATTCCTGCTGGGAACCAAATTACATGGAATGGAAGCTGGGTGTTGTGGCGTGTCCGAGTGCTGCGCGTCATCACTCATCAGCTCCTTGTTAGGGTCGTAGGGACGACGCGGAGCTGTACAAACTGCATTCAGCCCAGCCAATGTTTGAAAATGTGCGTGTTTCTGCACTGCTCTTGCTGTTCCACCATTTCGCATTCAAACTACATTTATGCAAAACGCGGCAAGGCTGCTTCACTGTGATGTGGCCTTTGCACACCAGGCTATGTATCCACTACATCTACCTGGGATCTTCAGCTCTAGTTATTATAAAAACTATAGGACAGATCCAGCCACAGCCCATAGATCAGTAACAATCGAAGATGAAATACTTTAGTTCCACAACAGCATTCGGCCAACATAAAAGTTGCAGAATTGTCGATAACTTAACTCCCCTAGTAAACTAATTAATGTCATACAGAACCGGGGGAAGTAAGCAGACTCAAATCGCACCGAGCCAAGAGACTTACATGTCCATATTATTAAGTGTAACTAGACTGACTGGCAGGCCACGGCTTACAAAATGCTTCCAGACCACTTTCAATACTTCCGCTTCTTTCTGTCTACTCTGACTGTATTTCAAGTTCACTGAGAACTACACCCTGCGTTGCTTGGGGAGTCGGCATCCATTGTGTGGAAGTTGGGTCACATCATGGATGTACATGATAGGAGATTGGTCTCTTACCCTCTCGCCTCGGAAACCTTCTCTAAAGCTCAATATCACTTTCTTCTTCTTCTTGAAAAAAGCAGCCCCCTTTACTTTCATGACGACGGACCTTAAACCCATCTTTCTAGCAGATCGCCCGACTTGTTCTGCAACTGCTTCAGAAGCATAACGAGAGAGACGAGACCGTCCTTTCCTGTCCTCCAAAGAACCAGCGGAGGCCCCGGTCTTTTTATTCCCACTGGCGTCCGTCACAGTAACAAATGTCTTCTTTTTCTTCAGCAAGACATGGACAAAATCTCTCTTCTTCATCTGTGAATTTTGTTCATGATCCCTAAAGAGACGCGAAGCAGCGAATGGCCGAAAGTGGGAAGGTTTCTCTCCACCAGCTGTCCTGAACCTTTACTCAAACCAGAATGGGCAATCAGCAAAACGTGGAATAGACAAATATACATGTGCATTGAAATATCATTTAACTGCTTACATTGCCGCACCATTATCTGTGTTGATGAAGCCCGCCTGTGCCCTAGCATGAATATCATGACGCACAAAATTGGTACTGTTCAAATTCTGATGCGGCTTCAGATCTCCAGCAATTGCAGACCCAGAAGGTGCGAAAGGCTGGGCAAATAAAGTTGATACCGTTAAAATTCTGATGTGCAGAAGTGATACTCGTAGTCTATGATTAAAGAGGGCTAATACCAATGTTTCACAAGGAGAGGGGAAAATGATTTAGAGCATCAGAGTTAAGGAAAATCTGACAGCAATTCACATCCACTGACAAATCAGCTGGACGGGAAACACTAGGAACATGTAGAAGTTTCTATTTACTTCATTCATGGTGTATGTGCCCATGTGCTCGTCAGCACTGGTGTAGATTTGATGAGAAGAAACCTGCACCTACTGTAGGGTGACTGAAGTTATTCACATTGGCAGCAAATTTATATGTTTACTTAATAGATTAGACCAGGATCAAATTGACTAGCATGTCTTTCATCAAGAGGGGAATAAATACATTTATTTGCCTGTGAAAAAATGGTTCAAGGTTGGCAAAAATTATTTTGAGCATATGGCGTTGTGAGAGTACAGTGGAGCACTCCCTGAGTCCCCGGAGGAAGATATAGTTAACATTTTAGGCTTTTGACAGAAATCCAAAATGCATCTCCAATTAACGCTTTACTTAACCACAATAAGTTTGTGCTAAGTTACAAAAAATGGGAGTGCAAACTATTTTTATAGTTTACCTATATATTACTTCACGGGATCAGCAGTATAAATAAAAACAATGATAGCATTAGTTACAGAAAGTAGTTGTTTGAGAACAATGTGTGGCAAAACGAAGTGATTTCTGTATGCAAGGTTGCCACAACTAGAAGTAGGTGTTCAAAGAATAGTTTGTTCCCCTGAATAGAAAGCAACAGTGAATATATAAACAGCAAGGGACGGTTAATCATACTACAAACAACCATATTGATACCTTGTTGGTGTTTGAGTGCGGTTTCTTGGATGAAACACAGAGAGCCAGAATGGGATGTTGATACCTGGTTAATGTTAGATCCGGACGAATCGGAGGTGAAGCAGCGTAGGAGGAGCTGGCCGTGGAGAACCCTTTGCGAAGAAAACTCCTCTGCGGCTTGCCGGAGACGCGCCCCAAGAGAGGCGGCTCGCGGCGCCGCCGCCACCGATCGGCAGAGGGCCATCATCCTCGTTGCCAGTCTATTGTTTGCCTTGTCAGAAATACTGCAATATAACACAACAAACCAAGCAATGGTCGATGCTTCTGAGAGCTCATTCCGACACAAAAAAAAAAAACGAAAAAAACATGGGTATTAAACAGATGACTGAGCGACGTTTAGTCGCCGTTTGAGATTGAAACGCTACGCGGGCGCTTTAGATCTGGAACACTAGAACGCCGCTCTACCCACGCCTGTTCGCCGCCGCCGCCCCCATGACCGTCCGCCCGCCGCCCCCTGCCCCGTTGCCGCGCGCGCCAGCGCTCCTCCTCCGCAACCCAGTCGCGCGCGTGCCCTGCCTCGTCGCCGTGCCCCTGTGGCCTGTCCCTACCCGCCGTGCAGAGAACTCATATCGCTCGTCCGCCGCCCTCCAGATCCGCCTGGCTGGAATTGATCGAAAGAGAAGAAAACAAAAGCCTAGCGCGCGCGGGAGGGGGCCGGGGGAGCCGAGTGAGAGAGATGGGGGAGGAGGAGGAGGGAGGGAGCCACCTCGTGCGCGCGGAGGAAGCAGAGGCGCCGCCGCGCCGTGCTTGCGAAAGGAGAATGGGGTGGGGAGCGAAGGCGCCGACTGCAGTGCAAACGCAGCAGCGGTGCAGGCGCATGGAAGCAGCTCATCCAAACCAACAGATCGCCATCCGACGGTTGCCGTACAGTTTGCGCAGAAGGCCCCTTTGAATCGACAATCGATGAATATTTTTTTCTGAATTCTATGTTTTTTCTGTAAAATCGAATTATTTTCTGTGAAATACTTGTGTTTCAAAAAGACCCTAAACTTTGCATATGTTGTCCTGCCCCCGACAACCAACGCATGCTAGACATACTGCTGTTCGACATAAGGTCGACCACGGTCATGTAATCTAAATGTTGCAACTAAACGTGATCGCCATGTCTTTGTGTGGGATGCTTCAGATGAAAAACACATACGTCTATGTCTGGTATTTAGATCTACATACCAGAATAATCAATATCTTCACATACAAAATACAAATCCAAACATTGCATCAAATATTTTGGTACAAAAAACTACTCCAAATGAAAAGGTGGTAAACTAGTAGATTTTGTTAAGAATTATGGGCTTCCATTTAATTTTTATCACCATATGATCACACAAGGTTATGACTTTTTTGAAGAAGTGCTAACGAAATATATGTTGCATACCATAAATAAATTAAACACAGCCTTTTTTTAGAGCCTTGCTTGGTGATAAAATTCAAATGAAAGCTATTTCTGTATCTCTCTAACTTTCACATAAATTTACTGCCACCCAAGTCTATATGAAAAGAATTGTGATTTTTTAAGATACATTGCGTAGACGATGGATATTCCGTCGTTTAAATCTGTATATTGAAATTCTAATATCTCATTTGGCAGAATAGATATATTTTTGTTTAAATTTTTTTCAGCATAGAGCATTGCTTTTGGGGAAAAAAAAGGACGGATTTAGAAAAATATAAAAAAAAACAAAAGAAGGTTGATGCGCCACCGAGGGCTGCAACAGAGGCGGGTACACGATAGGTGTTGAGTTCATCGTTGACGACGCGTCGTCGCGCCATTGTACGTGGGGTAATACGTGACAAGATCACTCGAATGCTTATCATCGCCAAGGATCCAACCTTTCCGAGGTGCTCTGTCCTTTGAGAAGAGCCTGTCGAATCTCCATTGGCCTAGGCAACAAGCTTAGTTTTTCTTTTCAGTCTATTGCTATTTTTTGTCTCCCCAACAATCCATGCATGCAAGATTGCAAGGCCCTCCATTGCCCACTGCATCGTAGGGCCGCTATAGCAAATGATGTGTTGATGGGTGCGTTGCACTGCAGGGCACCAGCGCCACACAGCAGCTCTGAAGCCGCAGTGCGTTTCAACTGTTGGCCGGGCTCCCTGCATCTTTGCTCCAACCATGCCGGCTGTCCACTCTCCAGAGTCCAGAACAGCCGGCGTGCGCCGCCCATTGCGCCATGGTCGAACACTCGAACCTGCATGCCACTCTCCTATCTGCTAATAATAAAATCACGCTGCCACTGTAGCACAGTAGCAGTGCAGTGTAGGAACGTGAAACACAAGCCTTGAGGCCCTGTGCTGTCTGTCACAGCGTATTACACCACTCCATGCATGTTACTCTGATCATTCCGTTCGTTCCGTAATCCGTAGCTGAATGAAATGGAAGGGAGTGTGTGGACTGTGGAGTGGAGCTGCCTGCTAGTACTGTTCAGTGTTCACTGCAAGTGCAGCAGCCGGCCGGACAGGTGACCTGAATACAGTCGTGCTCTGAGGGTACAATCATCACGCATTTCCGTGGGCATTGCATTGGAGTGCGGTTCTGCGCCGAGAGTTTCCTATGTAGGTTCGATCCAAAATTTTCTCCCAAATTTCACTAGGAAAAAAAATTCTCCATCACATCAAAATGTCGGTACATGTATGGAGTACTAAATGTAGATGAAATAAAAAATTAATTGCACAGTTTAGATGTACTTTGCGAGACGAATCTTTTGAGCCTAGTTAGGCCATAGTAGAACAAGATTTACCACAAACAAACGAAAAATGCTGCTACAGTGTATTTTTCAGCGCTACAGTGCATTTCAGTCCCAATTTAACGGATTCCATAGGCGATGGGTGTGTTTAGTACCCCAATTTTTCCCAAAATTCACTATGAAAAAGAAGATTCCCCGTCATATCAAAATGCCGGCACATGTATGGAATACTAGATGTAGATGAAATAAAAAAATAATTGCACAGTTTAGATGTATTTTGCGAGACGAATCTTTTGAGCCTAGTTAGACCATAGTAGGACAATATTTCCCACAAACAAACGAAAAGTGCTACAGTGTTTCTACAGTGCTTTTCAGTTCGGAACAGTGTTTTTTTCGACCATCTAAACACACCCGATAGCGCGAGCAAAAGTGCAGGCCAACGGACAGAGAAGAGAACCGGACCATCGACAGAAAACCTGAGCCCTGTCTCCATGTCGGACGTGCTGCTGTACTGTATGTACGTATACCAATGGGGCAATGCCTGCCCGCACGTACGTATAGAACTAGTAGTGGAGTACCCGTACCGTAGCTGTACCAGTACACAACACAGGCACGTCAACGTGACGAGAACAGACAGTCAACCATCTCTTCAACACGCATACCATTTCTTTGAAGGAGAAGCGATGAGTAAAAAAGGATTTCCCAAGATTGAGCAGTATCCAAAGAGCGTCCAAACGGTTTGGAGATGAGATGGCAGCCCATGTATGCAAACAGCATGGCGTGACTGTAATAAAAATCCCTCTTAACATGCCTGGAAAGAGAACCCTTTGAGACTGTAATAAGACGTCAGTGCACCGTTTCTTCCTGAGCGGATCCCAGGCAGGCAGGCAGGCAGGCAGCCAAAGCCAGGCCATGGCCATGCGTGGAACGGAAACACCGAGAAAACTGGTCTAAAAAAGAAGGGGAAAAGAAGAGGAAGTAGGAGGGAGAGGAGGCAGGCAGGCAAACAGTAGTAGGAACGGCCGCTCTGTTTTCCTAGCTGGCAACAGCAAGAACACCAGGCACCAACTCACACGCCCAACTCCCCCCCTGATCAGCAGCAATCACACACTAAGCATGGCGGGATTACCACCCAATCATCATCCATCTCCCCCGCAAGCCGAGCGACTATTAGTTAACCGCCCCGCCCGCCACCACTGCCAAGGCATCATCAGCATCTATCCACCATGGCATTTGGCATTGGCATCTGAGGGCTGCATCTCCTCCCCCACCTCCACTGCCAAAGCATCATTTCATCATCCACCATGCCGCTACTAGAAAGTTCAGTTCAGTTCAGAGATGGAGCAGGTGAGGAGGAGCCCCTCTCCTCTCAACAAGGCCAGAAACGGAAAACGCGGACTCGGGAACAACAGGACAAACAAACACTTGGGGAGGGGGGAAAGAAAAAGAGAGATGAGAACAAGCTAGCAGCTGTACTCCATATCTTCTATTTCAAAATTTGAACGACGACTACTGTCTAGTACTCCTAGTGGATTAGTAGTACATACAGTGGTGGTGCAGTTAGGAAACGGACGAACAAAAACAGAGAAGAAAAAGAAATGCCTCTCCCCTCTCCCCCCTCTCTCTGCAACAAAGAATTCACAGCCGATCTCTCTCTCTCTCTGATTCTCTGATGACTATGCTAAAATAACTTGATGCTTAATTAAGCTTAGCTTATCTCTCTCTACACTACTACTGGCTGTTGTTGGATGCTTTGTTCTTTCTCCCTTCCTCTGCTGTCCTCTGTCTCTGTGGACAGGCAGCAGTGCCCTGCCACTCACTGTGCCCTTGTCGGACCCCACCGGCCAGCGGCAGAGGGCGCCGCCGGGACCGGGAGGGACCCCTGCTGCAAAATCGGCGGCCTAAACCCTGCGAGGCCAAACCAAAAGCCCTCCGCCCGCCCGCCCGGAAAGTAACAGCGAGCGAGCGAGCCGCACCTCACCCCACCACGTCGCAGCGGCATCGCATCCCCCGCAGCAGCAGCGCCTCATCCTCATCGCCATTGACGCCGCCGCCGTGGTGGTGTTGGTGGTGGTCGCGGTCGCGCAGGAAGCTGCGGATGGCGGCGATCCCGGGCCCGCGGACGTCGCGCTCCCACGCTTCGGCCTCGGCCTCCGCGCCGGCGCCGTCGAGGCGCGCGCGCACCGCGGCGGAGGCGTCGAGGCGGAGGACGGGCCAGCCCCAGCCGCGCGCCATGCGTCGGATCTTGGCCACCTGCGCGGCCGCCAGGTCCCGCGTGTGGGCCTTGATGTCGCGGACGGCGGCGCGGAAGGTGGCGCGGCCGGCGAAGTGCGCGCCCAGCTCCGGCACGCCGATGGCCCTGCCCAGCCCCGGCGCGTGCGCGGCGCGCTCGCCCGGGGTGGTGCACGCGAAGTAGTCCCGGAGCTCCTCCACCATGCCGCCGCGCACCATGTCGTCGACGCGGCGGTCCAGGTACGCCGCGAGGAGCGCGGCGTCGATGTGCACCCAGAGGAGGCAGCACGGGAAGCGCAGCGCGGGGCGGTAGGAGGCGGGGTCGGCGAAGGGGTCGTCGTCGGAGGCGGCGGAGAAAGGGTTGGCGAGGAGGGCGTGGATGAGGGAGTTGGATCCTCCCGCGACGACGGGGACGCGGCGCCTGGCGGCGATCGCGGCGGCGGCGGCGGCGGCCAGGGAGCGGAAGGCGGAGGGCGGGAGCGCGCCGGCGTCGGGGCGGATGGCGCCGAGGAGGTGGTGCGGGACGCCGCGGCGGTCCGCGGGGGCCACCTTGTTGGTGGTGACGTCGAGGCCGGCGTAGAGCTGGATCTTGTCGGCGTTCACCACCTCCCCGCCAAGCGCCAGCGCCGCGTCGATGGACAGCTTGGTCTTGCCGGTGCCCGTGGCGCCCACGATCGCCACCACGCCGCGGTCGCTGAGGATGGACGAAGAAGAGGTGGCCTGGTGGTGCTGGTGCTGCTGCAATGGCGCGGCGGCGGCGGCGGCCATGGACCTGGCGGTGGCGCCCCCGCCCCCGCCCGCGCGCACGAGCGTAGTGATCCTATTGGCGAGGAGGCTGGTCATGTAGGTAGCGCGCCCGATCCGAATCAGCCGCCGCCGTCTACTCTATGTATGTAGCAAGTATCTTGGAGGTTTCTTCTATGTGGGTGTGTGGCCTGACCTGACGGACCCCTCGTGCTTTTGTCTCTTGCTGGGATCGTCGATGGCTTGGCTTCTCTTCCTTTTGATGCGTCGCCTCCCTCGGCCGAGGAGAGGAGAGGAGAGCTGGTGTGCAGGAGATCGACGAGTATCGATCTATCTCTCGACCTCTCGACCTGCGATGCGATGCGCGGATGGAGATTTGATTTTTTTTTTCCGCCAACTCGGCCGGTGTTTCGTTTTCCCCCGTGGGAGTGGCTGGCGAGGCGGGGCGGGGCGGGCGACGGTCTCGCAGCCAGACGCCCGGGTCAGTCAGTGTGTATATATAGAGCACCGGACGGCAGAGGGACACGAGGAGTGTTTGTGTTGGCACTCGAAAGCAACCAGAAGTTCACCATACCACGACCGGACCGGAGCTGCTTGAAGCCTTGAGCAGCAACAACAACAGCAAAGAAAAAGAAAACTGTTGGGCGGCGTGTCCCGGCCCGGCAAGGCAATCATGGTGTGGGGGGTCGGGGTTCCTCTCTGCTTCTGCGCTGCGGCGAGCCGCTTGTTGGCGTCACCGTACCAGCGCCGGCCGGTAGGCAGCCTCCCCTGGCCGTGCAGCTGCAGCGACAGCCGCCGCAGAGGCGTGGTGTTCCCCGCGGCCGGTGCCACCACCGCTCGTGGGGACTGGGGACCGTCGTTGCATTGGATTTGGGCGGCAAACCGGCTTCACGCTGCCACTGCCAGTTGGGTTGGGGGTGGCGCCCACCCTCCCGCCTCACGCCCTCACCTGATTGATGATCGCATCCCGGCATCCCGGCATACAACATTCTCAGACCATGTGCACTCCATTCCTCCGCTTTCTCCGGCGCGCAGATAGCGGAAACATTTGGCGTAAAAACACCTGCAGCCCATCCCTCCACCGATCCCCTCCACGGCAGCGGAACACTCCCGTTCCGCCAGATGTGGCGGAGTCGTCCCCCCTCCGCCACGCACTGTAGCTCGTGGGCCCGAGCAACGGCTGCTGCCTCGCGCGCGTGGACGGAAGAGGACAGAAAGAGGACGGGGGCCGGCACGAAGGATGTGAGAGAGGGGAGGAGGAAGTAGGCATCAGTGGTGGAGAGCCCGGCGCAGAGAGAGCCCGCACGGAGGTGGCCGGCGATGGATCCTAGGGCCGCGCGACGAATCCCGCAGCCAGAGGCGGATGCGGCGGTGGATCCGGGCGGAGAAGAAAGGGAGGCAGTGCCCCCGCAACGGTCTGGAGGGGAGGGAAGGCCGATGGAGGCTGCACCTCCCATCATCGCGACGCCATAGAGAAGAGAGGAGGGGGCAGGGTGGAGAGGGCAGTGGCGGCCAGAGCTTGGAGTCGTAGTGGGAGGACGGCGAATCTGGCTCGGCGGCCGAAGCTTGGAGTCGCGAAGAGAGCTTGGGTGCCAGATCCGCGGCCGCGGCTGTCGGTGGAGGAGGCGGTGCGGGACAGCGGCGCTCGCCGCGGCGGCGGGGAGGTGGGCGGGCGGTGCGGCGGCGGAGGACAGCGAGCGGTGCGGCGGCAGAGGGGGCGGGCGGGCGAGCGCAGAGCACGTCCAGGAGGAGGAGACGAGGAGAGTGGGAAAGAAGGGAAAAGAGGCTGTGCGGGCCAGATGTCAGTAGTGGAAAATATATATATTTTAGATAGGATAGTTGGTTGGAATGAATAAAATATTGAGTAGTTAGATGTGAAAAAAATATATATATAGAAAAATTAGAATACAGAAAAAATTAATTTAGAGGAAAAAATCTTGCTGACTGGACTAGACTAGAATAATCCTCCCTAAGAAAGAATTTAGATTTTCGGTGTGCACGTAGTCTCAGCCTTCTCCTCTCCTCTCCTCTCCTCTCCTCTCCTGGTGGACCAGGCCACCAAGGGTGGGTCGGTCCGTGGTCCATCCTCCCCCCTTGCCGCCTTCCTTTCGGGGTGGGGTCCCCTGCACCGCAACGCAACGCAACGTCCGTACGGTCAGCGCTCGCCGCGCCCATGCTTTCCCGTCCATCCCCGACCGGCGGACGATCGACCACGCACGGTCGGTCACTGCGTTTGTCCTTTCCTCGTGGCTTGGTTGACCGCGCCGCGCGTGTGAAAAGGCGTCTACTACTACTCCGTGGGCGTGGGCGTGGGGTGATGCAACGGTGGTGCACTGCGGCGCGGCCCTCCATCTCTCTCCCTCGTTCTCTGTCTGGCCGGTGCTGCACGCGGCAGCCAGTGGCCACACAATGGAATGGATCGGCACAGGGCAGGGCCAGGAAACAAAAGGAGGAGACGAAAAGCATGGAGAACTAGGCATGGGATGGGAGAATGTGGCTTTGCCCCGCCGCACCCAAACTGATGCTACGCCTGGCCTGGACTATAGTACCTAGCCCGCCGCGCCGCCGGCGGCCGCACACACAAGTCGCGACTCATCGCAGCACATTCACATGGCCATTGCCTACATGGCACCCAGCGATAGAGAGGTTCCACCACCGGCCAACCATGGTTCTTCTGCTGCGCCAGTAGCTAGTACGTAGGAGTACTAGGGACTGCACTGGACTCAAGCCTTGCCCCTGACAGAGGTTCCATGGCTGTGGAAAGAAAGAAAAGAAAGATGCCTCCAATCCAAGGGAAAGCAAAGCAAGGACGGTTTCAAAGGAAGGGAAGGGAATGAGATTGCCAATGGGGGGATGCATGGATCGCTGCGCCTGCGCCTGCGCATAGCCCGTCCGTCCTTTTGGATGGTTCGCCCAAAGGCATGCAGGTTCTTGATGTGGGCTACTCCTACGTGCTGTGCCTCCGCCTGTGCCGCCGTGCAGTCAGTCCTGCGCAGGCCAGGGCACGAGCTGCCCACTGTTGATGCGACTGACATGATTAGCTGGTCATGTCCCTCCACGCTCCCAATAGAACGTAAGGCTGTCCACACTCAGGCTGTCCCAATAGGGTGTCCTTGGCACTGTTTGATATAAATATTGTACTGTAGACAGAAAGGAAAGTAGTTGGAATAGTGTTTTAAGAAATGGAATGAGGAGTACCATTGGGGTCAGCCTCAGAAGCGCTGCACGGACGGCATGCACGGATACAGTCGACTGAACGACAAAAACAGGCGCAGTGGAGGACGCTACCGCCCACGCTACGGTCCCGCGCCTCCCATCCGACGCCAGATGCAGCGTCGTACGGCCGAGCGCGCCATCCTCCCTCTCTCCTCCATGTGGGACGCGCGGGGCGGGTACCAACGACCGGGGCCATCCTCCGAGGGTGCGGCCGAGGGCGCCTCGCTATGGCCGGAGCGGTTACCTCTGGCAACGGGTGGCGAGGAGGGCCGGAGCCGTGGGCCCGGCGACCGAAGTGGTGGAGGAGCGGAGGCGGGGAGCAGAGGAAGCGCCGCTAGGCCAGATCTGCACGCGCGTCAGAGGAGGCGGTCTCGCGGCGCCATGGCATCGTCCTCAAGCCGCCGCTCCTCCTCCTCCTCGTGTCGTCATGGATCTAGGCCAGCGCGCCGCCGTCCGGAGGAGAAAGGAGAGGGAGCTCGAGGCCGGCGACGGAAGGCGAGCTCGAGGCCGCGGCGGCCACCTGCCAGATCCAAGGGCGCCGGAGGAGAGGAGAGCCGCGGTCGTCGGAGCCACGAGCGGTGGGTAGGCAGACGGCGCCTCCTCGCTCTAGATCCGGGCCATGGCGAGGAGGCGCACGGCCATGGAGGGGAGGAAGGGGCGGGCCGAAGGGGAGGCAGAGGAGGGCCGAGGCGGCGGGCCGGCGTTGGCGAGGGGCGCGCCGGCGAGGAAGGAAAGGAGGCACCCCAACGGAGGAGGAGGACGCGCGCCATGCCAGTGGAGGCCGACAGCGGGCGAGGAGGAGGCGCTCTAGGGAGATGTGGGCGGAGGTCTCCACAAGGGGCAGAGGGGGCGGTTGGGTGTGGGGCCGGGCCAGAATAAAAGAAAGATAAAATGATAAAAAAGTGTGGTAGTTGGTATAGAGTTGTATGTATAGAGTTGTATGAGCGTGAAGAATTGATGACTGTATTTCAAAATAGTGATGAATGAACAGAATATTCCCTTTTAGAGTGGGTGGATAGAGTTATATGAGTGTGGATAGTCTAATGTCGTCCTGCCTTTCAATGCCCTGCCTTCAATCATTCATCTTATTCAAACTTTTTTTTTTATAAATATCATTGATTTTTTATGATTACGTTGGTAACATTAAGTACTTCTATATAATTTATTTTTTAAATTTTAAACATATTTCCGTGTTATATATATTTAGTGTCATTATTGACGTTGATACTAGTTTTTAATAAACTTGGTTAAGCTAAGCTAGTTTGACTTTATAAAACTAGGATTGCATCCTCGATCTTAAGGCAGGGATAATATTGACAAAAATGATTTTATAAGACAATTATAGAGGTCGCAAATTATAGTTCATTTTATGTTTCACATAGATTCATTCAATTTTCCATGAATGTATTTGTGTATACATCTAGGATAATTAATATTCATCCAACACATGGACAGATTAAAAAAAAAGGGTTAAAAGGAACTCTGGTTTGAAACCGATAAGTATATTATCTATAAATCTACCTAAATTTTGGTATAGTTGTGCTGTTGCAAGTTCTTAATTCCACTTCTGAAAGCGAAATGGGAGAAAAAGTTTGTGGACGCTACAAGGCGCATGAAGGTCCAACAACGCATGAAGCGGTTCAATTCTGGCAAATATCCTACACGAGGAGATACTACGAGATGATATATTCGCGAAAGAAGAAAAGAAAAGATGTATGCTACTAGTGCACGAGGTGGAGAGATGCGGGTGGACTTATTAGCCCTGTTGACCTTTTGGACCGCGACACCAGCTATATCAACCTATGCATAGTGAACGCTGCAGCTTATTAGAACATCTTTTTCCCCCTTAACATGCATGCACTTTAATTTGCAGCTTGCAAGTATATATGCGGAGAACAATTGGAAAGCTGGATGGATTGGGCGGGCGGCTATTCTCAGCACCGAAAAGCAGCCGCAACTAACAATCTGAATGATACCTCGTCGTCGTTCATGCGCCCAAAGCTAAGCCCAACGTTATTCCGCCGCACTCCATCCGTTTTGGTTTTGGCACCCATAGCCACAAGCTCTCTTTATCAAAGAAAAAAAACTTGGCTAGGAAATAAACCAAATGAGGAAAATCGACCTGAGCATTGTGATCTCGAGGCGAAGATAGGCCGAAAATGAGAGGGGAGGACCGTGTGCAGTGCGATCATATATGTGCATATATACGTGTGATGGAATCTGGTCAAGGGTTTTTTTGGTTTAGGACTCAGGTGGCGAGGCTAAATTTTAGCTACTATTTGACTTTGACCATGTTTGACTTTAAACTATCATACTTCATTTTTTTATATGACACGGGTGTATTCAAATTTACACTATTGAGCGACATATATTAAAAAACGGATGTAGTACAACATAATTCTAATTTACATGGCATATTTGGCCATGGGCAGACCATACGAATATGGAATATATTGCTTAGTCAAATTTAATTTTAGAGTCAAATATTGTCAAACTACGGCTAAAATTTAGCTGAAAACAGACCCTCAGTCCTGTATACAAAGAATGGCACATAAGGAAATATATTTCTTTTTAGACGGAATGAAAGAAATAAGGACAATCAGCGTCGTGAATTGGTGCCTGGCCTTTTCATGCTACGGAAAAGCAACAAAGACCTAAGAGCCGTGTCGATCGGGGGTATATTGGGACCAGATTTCGCCAAAAGGACGTGCGTGGATTCTTATTTCCTACGGCCAATTTGGTGTGCCCGGCCAATTCATGGAATCCATCGAACCAAAAGTGTACGTACATGTCTTATCGGCCTGTCATCGCAACATTGTGCCTTCTTGCCCCGGCTTATTGGCACACTGGTTTACTTGCTTCCATGTGCCCAAGGGAAGAAGCAAAAATATTAAGGATGTTGAGTTTCCCCCCCATATAATAAGGATTTTTGGTAGGCCATGTAAATGTAGGAAATGTGTTTGTAGTAGGTTTATCATTCTTTGTCCTCCTTTGGAATGCGGAAAAAAAATCTCCTAATCATGTATTTTTGAACCGCTTTTATGTGAAATTCCTGCACAATTTTTATATGAAATTTTTGCGTTTCAAAGTAGCCTTTAGATCTATTGACTCCACCTGGCCTCTCACTACGTATATAGGAATGGGCATGGGCGGAATGTGCCTGTGTTTATGTTCAACGTATTTTTTTTTTTAAAGAATAGCTTCATCATAGGAACCACCATATATTCCGCGTGATCTTGTATGAGATTGACACGACATGTTTAGCATAATAGCATGAACAGAGAAATGGATATATATATAAAACTACATATTATTTAAGAAACGCAATTCTAGGATATATTCTGCGCGGCATCTGTCACTCGACTTGGCGAAAGCACTAGTTAGAAAAAGGGATGCCGTCCAATACAAACGTATATATCTACACCAGACATGCGTCATTCTTACAGTAAATCAGCAGCATTAAGACTAATCGCCATAAAAAGGATAACGTTATTAAGCCCAATAGAAAATCAAGAAAAGCTTGGCAAGATTTCTTTATGGGTACTTGTCCAATCATAACTGGCTCTTTTTTGGTGTGTTTTGTTTGTTTCGTCATTCGATCCGGGCGCTGTCATAACCTAATATTTAACTGACAAGTGTCTCTGTTCTGCACACATATGTGGGAGTAAGGGATATCCGGAGTAGAGTACAGAGATGATGACGACTAACCACATCTTATTTAAATCAATCGACCGGTTTCAAGGATGACGATAAGTGTCGACCCATCTATTAAAAAAAGAAGCTTAGAACTATATATATAATAATAAAGACGTGATGAAGTAACCATCATCAGTAGCAGGCTTTGTATATGTACATATATATGGAGGCACTGACTAATAAACAGTGAAGTTAACTTCATGTTTTAGGCAGCAAGTACAATGAGCGATGTTTGACTTGGAGGTTTTTTTTATAAATATAACGAAAATAGGAGAAGTTTGACTTAATTAGAAGAAAGAGATGGTATATCAAGTGACAAGCAGGCTTTATCTAACATTAGAGCCAGATTATTATTAGTGCCAAAAACTGTGGATGCTTTCTTAAGAAAGAGTGATACGTACAGATAGGCATAGACGCCATAATAATTTTCATAACATTTGACGTAAGGAATGATTTTGTTATAATAAGCTGAATTTTTGTAACGGTAATTATTAGCAATATCTATATAAAGTATGTTGCCACTTGTCCTATTTACCTACGGTCAGAAGCTAGCTTATTTCTTTTTTGTCGAAAATTGTTATATATTTTTTACTGGATCGGAGGTAGTATCATCTTGATGAAACGAGCTGTAAATTATAAAAGTAGTGAATAAATATGTGTTGTCAACCTATTAGATATCAACATGCAAAAAGTTGGATCGGTGACAAACATAAACATACCTAGTTTTATTTATGTGATCGGATCGAAGTAGTAGGAATTGAGTAGTAAAGGTCTGACAGAATAATACTCCTACTAACAACACTGCCTACACCATAAATTAGAGCTAGTACGTACTAATGATGGCTAATGTCCAAGAATAACAAAAAAAAACACAGAATGAGGATGGAATTTTAATAGTCTATCTCGAAGCTGCGCCAGCCAAACTGATTGGTCCGTGAACCATACAATAATCTATCAGCCATTATATTGGCGGTAGCTCCTTGCATGAGCGCACCCGAACACTGTCGATCCATACACCATTTAACAACACCATTGACCTCTTTCAATTAATCCAGGAATTGAAAAGGGGGCAGAGGTAGCGAAGAAGAAGAGGAGGTCTCGATGGAACAGGTCAACTATATATTATCCGGAGGAGCTGCTAGCGGTGGTCCTAGTATATTCTACTCCCAATGCATGTCCGGAGTGGAGGCAGAGGCAGCCGTACGTCATGCCGTCGCTGCGCTGGCATGCTCCCGGTCGCGGGACGACGCCGACGCCGACGCCGGAGACGACGACGCGCCTTTTCGGCCTTGGAGGCTTGCGGGACAGCGAGGGGCAAAGGCCGCACGCGCGGAGCTGGCGGGCGGCGGAAAGCCAGCGCACGGCGGAGGTGATCGGCCACACCGTGCCGTTTGTTTAAGCCACCACACCGCAACCAAAGCGCGTGTCCCGTAGTAGTGAGACGCGGCTGTTGCTCATCGATCGGTTGCTGCTGCTTCTCCCTGCCTGGAGCCCTGGACGCAGCCATGCTGGCTTTTCTGCTGCTGCTTCGTCTCTTGCGAACCATGAAGTCCCTCTGCAAGCTTATCTATCGACTCCTCCCGCCCCTTGTCACTTTCTCCTCCAGGAAGGAGCTATCTGCTCGTACTGAATCATGTGTATATATATTGCTGGTCGGCCGGCGGCGCATGCATGCAGTAGCAGAGCTATACCTGTGCAAATTCTAGCTGTAGTGTATGTCATCGTGTTTCTTCCTTTTCCTTTTTTTTTAAAAAAAAAAGAAAAGGACATAATTGAGACTATAGTAGAACACCATGCATGCACTTGAATTAGGGTCTGGAGGAGATAGGTGACTGATGATGATGCCTGAGACTCACCGTGCGTCATGTGAGCACTGATGACTTGCTGTGGAGATCACTATGTATGGTACTAAGATTCTTTTTTAACCACAAGTTGCTGTCTCGGAGGAGAAAGATCCACGCGTGGGTACGTACCCCTGCCACTAAAATAGGGCCAACTAGGAATCAAGTGACGAGGTCCAGAGCATTATCCTGGCGTTTCCGCTCCCTCATGATGGGGCTGGGGCTAGCTCGATCGCGCCCCTCCGCCATGGCAATCCAATCGACGCTCGCCCAAGTTGCTCATCAGATGAAATTGTTTAGCGTGGGCTGCTCGCGCGCGTGGCAACTAGTAGCGATTCGAGCCGATCTCGCGCGCCCAACGTATATAATAATTGATTTGGCGATGCATGATTTCACATGAAAACCTTAGCCGGGATGCGCATATTTATGGCAAGTTGCGAATAGTGACAGCATGCAGCAGGAGCAGTGGTCAACTAACGGATGCCTCCAGCTAACTCAACTTGCTGCCCGTGCGACTCGGCTACAATACGCGTGCTTCCCTTCCGTCCAATAATGGTGTTCTTCGTCCAAATACAAGCGCTCAGGTTCGTACGACTCTGTGTCCGTGATGCTAAAGGGGTGTCTGCCTGTCTGGACAGAAAACCGAGTACCGACTACTCCCCACTGTCCCAATTCACAGATTGTTTGAATTTATTGACATAGAATTTACTCATCTTATTCAGAAATTTTGCAACAAGATGGAAAAAGATCAAATTACAGTTAAAGTATATTATGCTAAACTAAATCGTAGTAAAAATATATACTAATAATTATGAAATTTTTGAATAGGATGAATAGATCAAATTTGGTGTAAAAAAAAAAAAACCAAATGTCTTGTAAACTAAAACGGAGGGAATAGCAAAGCCAGAGGTGGTTTTCTTTTCTTTTTTTTTTTAAAAAGACTTCTACTACTCGCTACTGCTAGTAAAACTTAACGTATCATTTTTTTTCTTTTTTCAGAAAAGATATGGGCAACAGTCAGCATGGCCAACCCCAACCAGAACTCACGGGCCAAAACGCACGCTGTGACATCGTTGACCGGAAGAAATGCTCCATCCTCCATGTCGCGCATTGGGCCAACAGATGAGGCACCGCACTGTGCCAGGCGCAGCTGCCAAGCCCCTCCCGTCCCGTGTGGGTGGCGC
Organism: Paspalum notatum; assembly: GCA_022530915.1. Lineage (NCBI taxonomy): Eukaryota > Viridiplantae > Streptophyta > Magnoliopsida > Poales > Poaceae > Paspalum > Paspalum notatum. The sequence goes on from CM039692.1 coordinate 38,349,652, forward strand.
CTCCAGCTCTCGCAAATCGCGACCACACAAACACTGCGCATTACGCTGGAGCTGGAGCCAGGACCGCCAGGTCTGCGTCTTCATGATCCTGAGTTCCTGACGATCCCCACTCTGTCTTCACGAACGTGCAAAGCACGAGGAAAATCACACTCCCGAACCGCAACAGACAACAGTGCAGCTGAATATCAACCCTGCTCTGCGCCGCGTGCCCGCGCGAGCTGTTCTACTGAACTCAGGACTGGCTGATTGGCAATTTTGAGGTTGTTGGCCGGTAGCCGATTGGCTGATCGCCCGCCGCCAACAGGACGTTTGCCAAGGTCGGAGAACGAGAAGAAGAGACGGAAATGAGAACCTGAACCGCGGAACCTCGCAAACTCAGTCAGAAGAGAACCAATCCAAACCAAGAACTCACAAGGGGCCCAAAAAAAGCATGAACACTGGTGCAGCCTTCAGCTACATGTTGATCGAATTAATGCGGATCACAATGCTCGCCTCCATGCATATTTCTTGGAGAGAAATGGGAAAAAAGATAACATTTCCTACCACCTAAGTTATAGTCACAAATTAATGAATGTAAAAGGAAATAGAAAAAAAAAAAGATGGCTCTGAGCATATACGGGGAGATCTCATAAATAAATACATCGTGCATAAAATTAAGCGGCCCGGCTTCAGGCCTCCAGTACTTGTAAGGTAGATTTCAGCACCAGCTATCAAAGTCAGCAGCTCCCAAGGACGAAGCGAGTACAAATACAGGACGAAGGGAGTAAAATCATCAAATACAGGACACTGCAGTTCCAGTGATCAAGTTCGATCGGCAAACTTGGCTCCTGCACTGCAACAGGTTCCATCATTTAGACTTGTAGTAATGTGAAAAACGATGGAATTATACATGGAAAGAGAGATCACAGAGACTTAGAGGTGCCACGTCTATCGGGCTCCAAGAAAGAACAGAGCTCGACAGTCATTTATACAAGTACAGTATATCTGAAGATTGAAATTATTTGACAACCTAAGGAAAAGTAGTATATTCCAAAATTATACCACTGATATGTTCTACCAAAAAAATCAGAACAGCACAGACCAATCTGTAATGCCCTGGTTCATTTGCTTCAGATAAAAATTGTTGCCACATATTGTCCTTGGATTTGTCAAATAATGCCCGAGGCATTTTTTTTCCATGAGTCAACACTTTCCACATATACAATTTTGGCATGCTATACACAAAAAAGAACTAGTGTACCGATGAAACAAGAATGGTCTCTCTTACCGTTAATCTGCAAAGGACAGCAGTATCACATTCAGAGAATCATCACTTCAGAATTGAACATCAGGAGAAACAATTCCATATTACTAGTTCTCAATCTCATCATCGTTGTAATCATCATATTCATCTTCATCAGCTGATTCATCAAAATCGTCTTGGTCCTAGCCATGACAAAGTTAGGGTGAATTTTATGGTGGTTCAGAAACAAGCAGAGCACAGGTCTTGGAAAAAAAATCCATACCTCATCATAGCTTGCTGAGGTGACTGCTATTCCATCTTCATTTTCTGAATCTGAGCTATCCTCTTCTTGTTCCTCGAAGTCCTCGATACCCTGTTTTGTTTCATATCACATCAGTACTTCATTAATCAATGAATAATAAGATCACTAGTGCAAAATCTGCCACACTTCTGTTGGATCCAGCCTGGGAGTCTAAGGAAATAAATGAGGGAGCAACTATAATGCATCTATGGCATGAAAAGAAAAGGAGGCACCAAGTATGCCATAATTCTATATCCCTATGAATCCAGAAGTTAACTTCAATTCTGTTGAAATAATACAGTGCAACTTCCCAATAAGAAATCCTCATGAGAAGTCACATACCAAATCCAACTTCATCTGCTTGATATTGCTTTCCAGTTGATCTATATGCTGGCTAAGGGCCTGCAGGACAAATTCATAGTATAAAGGAAATTAGAAGGATGCTAGTGTCATGCAGAAAATATTAGTTTAAAGAAAATTAGAAGGACGTTAGTGTCATGCGCAAGAATTTTGGATGGAAAAATAGAATTCTATTTTTGTCGAGGCAAGGTAGCAAACTAACCTCATGACGTTGCATTGCAACTGCACGTTTCAATGCCTTAGCTTTTGTTAAGAGATTTCTAGGCCTTATGTTAATAGGCCTCCTATAATTCTTTCCACGGTAAAAAATGAGTGCATAACCCTTGGGAACTCTTTCAATTGCAACTAGTATACCACCACTCTCATACTCTAGAAGTCGTGCGGTTTCCTGAACAAAGGACAAGGTCTTTTGCTTGGAAATTAATTTGACAACTTCCCTGTGCTTCCAATGCAAGTGCATATTTTCAATGACACCATCAAATACACCACGAACTCCTGAAATACACAAGGAAAACAATCAGCCAAAAGAAACAGCAGAGTATGTTCAAAGACAATTGTAGAAGAAATTTACCAAGTGGCAAATATGATTTAAGCCGTAAACCAATCCTACGGAAAACAGATTTTTCTTCATCTGTAATCATTTCCCGATCATCACATGGATCGGCAAGTACCATCGAAGCTTCAATCTTTGATAGTAAGCGCTCTGCTCTATGTATCTTTGCCTGAGCCTGTACAGTTGAAGAGGATCAGCAACATACCAATTACACACGCACCACTGAAACAAAATATTCTAGTTTAATTGCAAGCCAGTTTTTTATCCTTTATAAGCTACAGTCACTTAAGGAGAACAAATCAAAATTGCTTAGTGCTTACGATGGAAAGCTTGTGTTCCAGTTTCCTGTAAAGCTTTTGCTTTTCTGATCTCGAAGATGCTTCTTTCATTTCTTCTTGCTCCTTACCAGTTACTTCTCTTCCCCAACGAGCTTGGGCCTCCTGAAATTCAGCAAGAGTACCCGCAAGAGCATGCCCATCTAAACCATCATCTGGAGGTTGTGCAATCGAAATGTTCCTTCTTTGCTCCTCCATAGTCTGGATATCCTTTGTTAACTCCTCTCTTTCAGCCAACACAGCTGCAACAGATGTTGGGAGGAAGTCTTTTCCACGGTATATTACAATGTAAAATTTATTCCGAAGAAGCAGGGTACCCCCTGTTAGATTCTGAAGGAACATGAGACAGGAAAATTGTAAGGCATCAGAGCCTTCACACAGAAAAGCATACATGGCCCATTAACAGAATTAATTTATATCTGCAGAAACAAGCTTTTGAACGATATGCGAATTCAGCACAGGAATAATATAAAGCTAAAGCACAATAACCATTCTCTACTGCAACCTTACCAAACCATTATCAACTTCAATGTAGGAAAGGTAGAGAAAGTTACTGTACATAAACCAGGCTAAACATATGTATAGGAAGCAAATTTCTGTTTCTAGTATTCAACAAAAAATGATTTATAGTGATCATTTAGGAGCATCGGGCTTTGCTTTGGATGAGTTTTGCTAATAAGTATAATCTGAAATCTGATTCGGCCTTTAGTTATCTAGATGGTATATTCAGCTGGAATGAGTTTTGCTAATAAGTATAATCTGAAAATAACTGTTTTTTCAAGTTCCTTGAGAAAAATAAATGTTGTGAAGTGTCATATCAGTCAAAGAGGAAACATCAATAAGCATCCAAACCTTAATTTCTTCTGCCATTATCTTATTATTTGTGTTCTGTATTCCACGTTTGACAGCTATTTTTACAACCAAACTCTTCTCCCAGAGCTTAATAATCGCTGCTGCCAAGCCTTGGTGATTCCGGTTTCTCCCTTCAATGGAATTTAGCAAGCTATAAGCAGGTGTTTGCTGCCAATGGGTAAAAGCTATAAAAGAAAAAGGTGATAACTATCAAAAGCAATACCTAGAGCAAAATGGCATGGAAGGTTCCTCGCTAACTTCCGCAAGTTAGTCAACTCTGCGTTGGTAAGTGTCGAACGCATTCCAGTTGGAAGAACTCTATATGGCGTTTTATACCCAGGGATCGTTTGAGGCAGCAAGTCAGCATCCACTGGCAAGATACCTGTTCCCCACCAATCCACGAAACGAGGACCCAGCTCATCGAGCATTTGATTGAACTCCAGCTCTTCCTCTGTCATGTCCTCAGTATTCTGCATGTTCAGTAGGGATGCGTTTGCTTGTTGCACAGTCGAAACTTTCCCCTGAGTATCGTTCTCAACAGGGCTGGAGGCGTCTGGGATGAATAATGCGCCATCCTCCCCCTTAACTGGTGCCGAGGCACCATTTGGAGTTTGGGATTTCAGAGGCCTTTTGTAATTGCTCCCTCGGTAAACCACCATTACACTTCCAGACCTCCATATGATCAGTCCGCCTGTGCGCCGCTGATCAATGTACACAAACACCGTGTAAGGAATCCATTTTTGGAAGACAAGCAATAACTCCAATTCACCTCAATTTAACTGGACAATGCAGGTTGAATCGCCACAGCACACCACACCACTAATTTCAACGATATTCAAGGACAAGCGGCCAGTTCCGCAACATTTGAGATCAGAGGACTGGAGGGCAACGCGGTGCTGACCTCAACAAGCTCATGAGCCGTCTTCATGTCGTGGGCGAGGTCCTCGTGGAACTTGAGGCGCACCAGCTCCGACTTCCTCCATGCGTCATGGATCTTCTCGGTGACGGCCGTGGTGACCCCCGCCTTGGGCACGGTGATGCGGTCGCGGAGCGTCATCCCGAGCCTGCGCAGCCGTCGCAGCTCCTCGTCGTCGATGGTGAGCTCGGCCAGCGTGGGCGCCTTGACCCGCCGCCTCCTGCCCCCATCCTCGTCGTCCCTGGCCCCGGGCGCGGCCACCTCGTCTCTCTCCCACGGGAGGACGGCGTCGTCGAAGCCTGCGGCCGCGAAGTGGCGGTCGGGGCGCGCCCAGCTGCGGTCCAGCAGGTCGCCGAGGCGCTCGGTGCCGTCGAGCGGCGCGGTGGCCGTGGAGGCGGAGGCGGAGGCGGTGAGGGAGGGGTCTTCGTCGTCGGACGCGAGGCCGAGGTTGCGGAGGCGGTGAACGATGCGGTCGATGGACGTGGTGGGGGACGGGACGGGCGCGGGGGCCTGGGCGGGCGCGGAGGGGTCGGAGGGCGCCCACTTCTGGAGCCACGGCGCGCCAGTGCTGGGGGAGGGTGGGGCCACGCGATTACCGCCGGAGGAGGAAGGGGAGGAGGCCGAGGCGGCGGCGGAGGAGGAGGAGGAGGAGAGGAGGCGGAGCGGGAGGAGGCGGCGGATGTGGGGGCGGGAGGATAGGCGGAAGGTGTGGTGGAGCGGCAGCTCGGAGAGCGCCATGGAGGCCAGGAGCGGAGGGCGGAGGGTGGAGCGGCGGTTGGGGTGGGGGGTTTAGCGCGGTGGCGCCATGGATGGGGTGAGACGGCGGTGTGTGGGGGTTTTGTCGGGCATGGTGCTGGCGGATAAGGGCGATGGGATTTTTTTTTTTTTGGGAGTTGGGGTTAAATTTTCTCGTTGGAGCACAAGAGACGTGTTTTGAGATGAGGATACTCCGTATGTAATAATTATTTTCAGAGTCAAAATACTTTGTCCATTGTGTAATACTCCATGCAACTAACGTTCTGTAATTGATACTCCGTAGTATAGTTGTTTAAGGCCCCAGAACTTGCTGATTCCTTGCTGGTGGGTTTTTGCACGTAGCTTGTTCTGCTTTTGCATCATCACGCTCTCCGCTAGCTACCGGTGGAACAGCCTACTGCAGTACAGGAGGACAGCCGCCGGTGGAACGAAAAATGACTCAATTTACTACTAGAGATAGGCAAACTCGTGGTCTCGTGGAATCGAGATGCATAATTGAGCCTGCGACCAGCGGAGCAGTTTGTGTTGTATATGGGGTGGTGATGGTAATCCAGTCAGTCGATGTATATATAGGGTTCATCCAGCCAGTTCATCTGATCTGATGAGATCAACATTTGACGGTGCCTGCCTGCCTGTTTTGGACTAAAACATCGTCGTCCCCGGCTCTGGGCCCTTGAACTTGAAGGCCGCCCAAGAGGAAGAAACGCTTGAGCCTGTCCACTGCCGACGCAATCGCTCCCGTGATCATGCAGCGGACGGAGCAGCAGCAGGCGCGGCACGGCGAGGAGCCAGATCGTGAAGCCGGCGAGCGCGCACCAGCAGGCGCTGACGGGCGGCTCGCCGGCGACTGAGAGCACGACCACCGACGCACCGAGCACGGCCAGGAAATGGTCGAGATCGCGGCGGGGGAGCTGGTCCTCCTGCATTGATGCCATCGATTGGTTGGTTGTGTGGAATGAATGGATGGATGGATGGATCGGTACGTACCGGAAGGAAAGATTCTGGACCAAATGCCCCGTGCTTTCTCCTTTTTGTCTCTTCACTCTCCCCAGTGAATCTCTCAGCAACTGGTGGCTGCGATTTTGACGATTGCTTGCCTGTCTGGCTCTCTTTCAGTTGGGGATGCAGGCTAGTACTCGGTAGTGGTAGCAGTACAGTGCATTGGTAGGGTACATTTCAGTCAGAATTCAGACAGCCAGATTCTCCGACACCCACGGGTGCGGCAATTTTCACGGAAATAACGTGCGGCGCCGTTTGGATCCGGAGCTAAACTCGAGTACATACTGCATATCACATTTAGATGTTTAGTGCAAATTAGAAGTATTATTAGATATAGTTTAATTAAAAAACTAATTACACGAAGACTAAACGCCGAGACGAATTTATTAAACACAGTTAATCCATGTTCCATGGTTGACCAATGGTTCCTGTTACTAATAATAGATTAATTAGTCTTAATAAATTTGTCTCATCGTTTAGTTTTCATCTAGATAATTAGTTTTATAATTAGATTATATTTAATACTTCTAACTAGCATCTAAATATCCGATGTGATGGGAGCTAAATTTTAACCTATGGATCCAAATAGGACATGGCAACCAGCGTACACAATCACGCGTTCCCACCACGTCTGGAAGGGAATGGACCGCAATCGGTCGTGATGCCATCACGTGCGGTTGCGTCATGTTTTTTTAAAAACACGGTACAAACGCGGACGCTCACACACGTACACACTCACTCCTACGAACGTATGCACGCACACCCTATCCCTATAGGGCATCTCGCTGCCGATGGAAACGTCGCCTACCACAGAATGAACAAAGCCGTTAAATCCTGAAATAAAAACTAGTGCTCTTCCTTGGCATTCAACCTTTGTACAAACTCGGTCCAATATTATCAGTGTTGGGGAACTAGGCCTAGACTCTCGGAGGCCGGGCCAAAGACACAACCAACCACATACAGTGGAGATTTATATGTAATTCTAGAGTTCTTCGGAAGAAAATACGCAAATGATCACCCTATATAAATATGACCTTAAGAGTCAGGGTTTGGGGAAAAACTGTAGCAACTCGGTATTCGGTAAATTATGCTTATATCCTTCGTTTGTCACCAAATCTGCTGTGCTTCACCCTGAACAAATCTGACAATCAATTATGAAGATGCTCTGTTAGGCTGTCCCCAATGGGGTGCCCTAAAGGGGTGCCCAAAAACACTGTTTGGCACTGTTTGACATAAATGCTGTACTATAGACAGAGAGAGAAGTAGTTGGAATAGTGTTTTGAGAAAATGGATGAGTCTTCCTATTGGGGTCAGCCTTAGTGGATACCGTTGGTCATCTCTGATCTACTTACTTATATAAGTTGGAATTAGTATTGCTCGTTCTACTGCAACTTTAAAATGGATGAATGGTTGATGTAGTTAACTGCTAAATGCACGTAGTAAGTACAATGCATACAAATTGCAAAGCAAGTTGTGGTTGCCGTAGCATTGGCAATAAACATGTGGCCTAATATGCATGCCACCACGCCGGTCTCGCGCTCCGCCTCTGTTGACAAAAAAATTGGCCAACATAGAGGTACACAGATTACCCCCGAATAGAGAGTAACGGGGCTCTGGTGCTCACTGCGATAAAGCTGAACGCCATCCCAACACAGTAGAGTTTTAGAGAGGTTCGGACCACAGTTTTATTAGACATCACGACCATGACGAAAGATAAATTCGTTGTGAACTATTAAATTTTGTAGCGCTGTGATAGTCTATCTCTTATGCTTACATATAGATTAGATATCTTTATGTTTGTAGTCCATAGAAAATTATCGACACAATAAAATAAGATTATAAATAGCAAGCAATAGCTGCCGCTATTAGTTGTTTTATAAGTTATAAGGCTAGCACTAGGTCAAATAACTCATTTTAGCCTTCTATTTTGTGAGTGCAGCGTACTGAAGTGAACATTCTAACTTCTATCAACCGTCAACCGTCAATAAAAATTTAGCATGCTATTTAAAACTTATCAATAAAATCTTTTCTAAGACATCACCATATTGTAAATTAAGAGCCTTCATTAAAGCGCAGAAATTTCATCTAAAAATTTTGTAGAAAACAATTTTTTTCTACAAGGAAAAATGTATATTTTCTAAGACATCACCATGTTGTAAAATAAGAAGCTTCGTTGAACCGTAGAAATTTCATTTAGAAATTTTGTAGAAAACAATTTTATTTTTACAAGAAAAAATGGAGGGTGCGGAGAAAAATCACATGTTGCAAGAGGCTTAATAAAGGATAAACTTAGATTAACTTCAAAAGTTCACTTTTTATACAGTATAACAACCCGTTGCCCTTCATACTCTATCTTTAGTGGAGAAACAAGCATTAAGGATTAGAGGTATTCAAATCTCTCAATCCTCACCCTTCCTTATATATGAATCTCTTGGCTGCTCTTAGAAAAATAAATCTAGGTTTTGAGGCTTGGAGATGACAGCAACTCTCTCCCAAATATAGACCTTGATGAAAGACCAAAATACCTTTTCACTAGAAACTAACTCTAAGAGGCATGTGGGGGCAAAATCAATAAGATACAGGAGATGCAATCTGATTTAGCTATGCGAGACATATAATTACAATACTAAATCAACCTTTACAATAAAAAAATAAGTGTAGAAAAAAATAATATATTATTGAATGCAATGCACAAAGATGAGAAGTGTACATCACATGAGTGCCATGATACACCAATTAAGCACTAACACTGTCAAAACTCTAAAATATTTGTTTAGAACGCAGGATTTTCACAGGAGTAGCATAAAATTTTTACTAGACAATTTAATTTCACTGGAAAAAGAAATGTGAAATTTTCCTGCGTCCAAACGGGCTCTAAACTACCAGGAAACGCACTATTTGAAACCGTTGAAACAAAATTAAGTATACAGTTGTTACCTGTAGGTTTGGCTGTATCCACTCTCTATCTGACTGTTGAGGCCAGATTTGTTTCAACTTTTTTATCTAAAAAATTAAATGTACTTACTGCTTGCACAACATGGAATCCATCGATAATCTAGAGTCGTTGGAGATGATGCACTCGCTGTCCTCTCCAGCACTCGGTCATCGAGACTATGTAGGCCGGGCTTCAGCTGATTGTCGCAAAATTCCTGGTATTCAATGGTGTCCCCAGCCTTTTTGCGCACCTTGACCATGACGAGCTCTGGCGTGAGCTTAGAAATCTTGGCGCAGATGAGTAACGCACTCTTATTATTCCCCTCTCTTGTTACATCCATTCTGACATGATACTCATCGGTGCGTGCCGTGAAGGTAACATTAACAGCTATCTCCTCCAGCTTTGAGATGATCTTGGACACAGGGGCGGTAGAGACAAACCGCACCTGCTCGCCTGGCTCCTCGAACAGCCCGGACAGGTCGAGGCTCGGCGAGGAAGCGATGAGATCGAACGCGTTCAGGCTCCTGGGTCGGCGCATGCGTAGCAGGGCTAGGACAGCGGCGCTGCCAGTACTCCCGAGTGTGGTCAGCGACGGCGCCGACACTGAGGTGTGCATGTGGCTGCCATGGCCATGGCGCTGCACACGCGCCTTCGCATATGGCAGATCCTCCTCTGACGTCGGTGATCTGATCGAATCATTGTCTGAATCACAGCCAGAGCTGCATTGCCCGGGCTCACTGAGGCTTCGTGGTAACACCTTGAAGCCCTTCCTGAACCACAAAGTCCTTTTAATCTTTGGTATGGTAATCCGGCACGCTGGGTCAGGACAGAGCAGGCAGCGGACAAGGCGAACGAGGCGTGCGCTGAACCATGGCGGGCAGTGGTAATTGCGGTTGTGAATCTTGTCGTACAGGATAGTGTCCATCGGATGAAAGGGAAAGAGGCCGGCCACAAGCGTGAAGAGGACGACGCCGCAAGCCCAAACATCAGCCTTGGCGCCATCATATCCCTGGTGCATGAACACTTCGGGCGCGATGAACATGCGTGTTCCGCAGACGGTGTGGAGCAGCGCCTGCCGCAGCTCCGTGCCCGTGAGGGCGGAGAGCCCGAAGTCGGCGACCTTGATGTCGCCCTTGTTGTCGACGAGGATGTTCTCGAGCTTGATGTCGCGGTGGTACACCCCGAGCGAGTGGCAGTAGTCGATCGCGAACACCAGCTGCCGAAACACACGGCGCGCGGAGGCCTCGCCGATGCCGCGGCGAGCATGGCGGTCGACATAGGTGTGTAGAGAGCCGCCACCGACCAACTCCATGACGACGAAAATACTTTTCTTGTTTGCCATCACCTCGTGGATGCGTACGATGTGTGGGTGGCGCACCCGGCGCATGATGTCGATCTCGCGCATGACCTGCTCCGGCGTGGTGCCCGACTTCGCCAGGTGATCCTTGTCCATAACTTTGATGGCCACCTCCTCCCCGGTCTCCACCTTCCGCGCACGGTACACCTTGGCAAAGCTTCCCTTGCCGAGCAACTCGCTCGGCTCGTACCGCCCGATGAGCGGGCTAGGGATCTTCTCCATGCCCGGCCACCGCCAGCGAGAGCGCCGCGTGTATCAAGATTTTTTAGGTTCTGTCGTGGCCATGGCGTCTGAAAGGGAAGAGGTTAAATTGGTGGGAAGAAAGATGGCGTGGCGGGGTCAATGCCGGCGGCGGTGGTGGCGGCGCACAGTCGGCGTCTGGAGAGCGGGCGGTGGTCGGACTTGTGGGAGATGAGCTGTGGGACGACGGACAAGGTGTTGGGTATGAGCCGTCTCCAGATCACGGCGGCGGCATGCAAAATACCAGGTACTAGATTACAAGCATGCAAGATCTTCATCTACGCTGTTACAGCCATATCTTCCTAACAAACTACCTTCCTAACAAACAAACTCAGCGAGTCAAATCTTGGACTTGCGTTTTCAGGAGAGTGTGAGCGTGAGTGAGGAACGGAACACTACTATTTTAAGCTAAATCTTGGACTTGCGTTTTCAGGAGAGTGCAGAGTGAGAGTGAGGAACGGAACACTGCTATTTTAAGCGGATCTGAAGTCCAAGTTCTGACACATTCATGCGCCCCGCTGCCCCGGGCGGAGGTCTTCTGCCCCAGCCTCGCCGTGCAACCCGGTGCTTCCGTTCATTATGCAAGAGGCCAATTAGCTGTGCACTGCTATAAATAACCCGGTGCATGTCGATACAATTAGCTGTCACGCTTGCGACAGTTCTCGCATGTTCTAAAATGTCTCAATTGAGCAGCAAATTAAAGGATTCTGGTGCAACTGTATTTAACTATGATGTCTGCTTTCTAATTTCTCGTTGATCATTCCGAATTAGCTTGCCAACATGCAAATATTATTACATTCTGGTTCCCGCAAGGTTGCACACTTCGGTGGTTGTGAATAGCAGCTTAGCTAGACCAAAAATATGTTGATTTTGAATACTTCATGGGGCGAGCCTTGATTCGTGCATGAATAATAGATAGACCTCTAAAACATTGATTTGCAGTTCTTGACATCATACATTTTATATGTGTAGCTTTAGGTCTCTCAATAAATGTGGCGATTATACAGCTCAAAATCTAAGTAGTGCTGTCACCTTCATTTGTTGTCAGCTAACATATCCTTTCCTGTGCCCTCGAAACGTGATTGAAATTGGAAATAGCAAAATGTACTCTACATAGCTATTTAAAAATGCAATGCCAAGGTTCCAGTCAACATAAAAAGTGGTTTTCAGGCCAGAAGCATCCCCAAACAAATTCAAGATGCCCAATAACACTATATAAATGTCTTCAGCTCAAGAACGGAGAAAAAATCCACATCATCTGCATAAAGAGATGCCTGATGGTGAATTGCTTGAGGGGACAGTGGTCGGTGGCTGCAACAGTCCTTCTGATGATGCGCATGACACCAGATGGCTGATAATATCCATCACCAAAATAAAAGGAAATGGAGATAGGCCTGACGAAGCCCTCTTGGATGCCTAATAGATTCTCCTGGCACCCTATCCAAAATAATCCGGGTGGAAGAGGTTGAGAGAAGCCTACTGATTATGTCACACCAAATAGGGCCAAAACCGATTTTCTTTGGGACCTCAAGCAGGAAAACCCAGGAGACCGAATCAAAGGCCTTGGAAATGTCCAGTTTGAGGAGAGTTCGGTGCAATTTCGATCATACATGAATCTCGCGGTTTGAGGAACCAGCATGAAGAGATAAATCTTTCTTGGACAAATGTCTTGGTTGGGTGTTACTAACTCACACAAACAACCAGTCAATCTGTCAGCCAAAGTTTTGGTGACCAGTTTTGCAAAGCTATGCACTAGACTAATTGGCCGAAGGTCCTTGACGTCAGATGCATCTTCTTTTTTGGGAAAGAAGAGTGATATAGGCTGAGTTCAGCAACTAAACCTTCCTGGATCTTCTATTCCGAACAGCCGAGATAGCATTCATAAGATCCGTTTTGATAATAGGCGAGCAAGCTATATAGAAACTCCCTTGACTAACTGCATATAGAAAAACCTACTATCGCATAAACATGCTTGTACACAAAATACCTATGAGCTATCCTATGAACTATTCTAGAAAAAAATAAAACATAAATTTGTGAAAGCTTAAATGTGGTAAGTATAACATTTATGGAAGTAAATACAAAATAGCTTTGGTTGTATCAGGCAATCAGCCATCAATTGTCAGTGAAAATGAAAGCTAAAAGTGGTCTCTCCACTTCTTATTCAGTCAAGATCAGAGGCTGCAGGACCAGGAAGGCAGTGGAGTCCAACACTGCAGTTTGAACAAGAGATCAACTACCCAAAAAAATTCGGATACGGCCATATGACAGATTCCATAACTTATGAATCAACAGATATAATTACATCATGTTCTTGCTGGAATATATAGTAAACCTCACAGGCTACTCTACAGTTTTCAAGTAAACAAGCAAGAGCACCATGCTCTTGCCTCTCGCCTGAAACTGAAGAATCACATGCAAGAATACAGACTACAGAGCATCCCCTGTCACTTTTCTGATGCCATCCAATTTATTTCACAATCATATGATTACTAGTACAATTACTAAACATGGTAGCAGCAGCAGCAGCAGCAGAACAAATAGTAGCCAAGCTCGTGGAATGGAAATGCAAAGCAAGCGACGGACCAGTGACGCACTGACGCCGACCCTCACACCAATGTCCATGACTCCATGGTCAGTGTGAAGCCTCGAGCCATCACGCACGCACACAAAGCAGCAAACTGGTGTACGAAGTAGCATTACTATTAATACTGTAGCAGGCGGTGGCGGCTGCAGGGGACGGGCATTCACCGATCGTGGGGGCCGGGGGGTTAAGCCGGTGCGGCTGCCGGCGCCGGCGCCGGCGCCTGACGGCCGAAAAGGACGAGGTGCTTCGCCTTGTCCACGGCGAGTTTGGCAGTTGCTGCCGCAAGCAGAAGGCGCAGCCCGGCCCCGACCTGCGGACCGAACAGCAGGAGGCGACCCACCGCCAGGAGCCAGAGCAGCAAGCCGGCGATCCCGAGCCCGGCGTGGGCGGGCGACTTGCCGGCGACGGAGAACACCACTAGGGACGCGCCGATCAGCGCCACGAAACGGCAGGGGACCGGGCCACCGCCGCGCGGAACCCGGAGAGGGAGCTCCTGCACCACCCCTGCCATCGATTTGCTTCTGTGGAGGACTGGTGGGGAAGCTGGCTGCCGAGGATCGGAACGGTGGTGGAACACTGGAACCGTGTGTTGACAGCTGCTTGCCGGGGCCGGCCGGGACCAATTATATAGAGGCGGAGCGGAGGCAGCTGCCATGCCAATCCAATGCCATTGCTAAGTAAGGAAGGCGAGAGGGGTTTGATTTGATGACCAATGTGTCCTTTTCATGGCCGCTAGCATGCCGGGGTGCGTCAGGATGATGGTGGCGGTGGTGGTGACCGGTGACTTCACATGATGTCATGCCGCCCACGGCCCACGGTTGGAGGGTAGCGCCTGGGAAGATATATATAAAATGTTCAAAAAGAAACTTCTGTATGTATGGCTGCAGCTTTGAATTCTTCTCTTGTTTCAGATGTCTGGACGAGCAGTATTCTTCGGTAACCTTTCTTTTCATATGATACGATGACCTTTTCTAAGTTAATTATGTTGTCTATAGAGCGTGCACCCTGGTGAATCTAGAGACTGTTGGTGGTGTCCTTGGAGCTGATTATCGTGATCAGAACTTGAAAAGAATAGTGGAGGCCTATGCCTGATGGCGTGGGATAAAGAAAACGATTTTGTCACTTGGTGCACTGCACAGGCACAGCCGTGATGGCATGCGGAGATTGTTACTTGATACCCCTAAGTTTCGTTTCTGGATGGCAAGTCGTTTTGGTACTATTACCATAGATTAAATTCACTAACTTTGACAAGTTCAGTTAAAATCAAAGGAGCAACCGTTGAGCAGCAGCAACTGCAGATCAAGCACCACTGGCAGTGACTCGGATACTGAAGACTTTGGTGGCCTCTCGGCATCCCGCCACAAGTCGTCCGTCCACGTACATGTATGCACCGCACCATTTAATCTGGAGCTGTCCAGGTTCTCTCCCTTCCAATGGACTGATCTACAGAAAATATCACCTGTGCTGATGTACTGCTACTAATTGTTGTTTCTGCTTTTAGGTCCTGAGCACTCTAAAAGTCTAAGATTCGATTCTGCATATGCTTGGGATCCAGGATAGGTCTCAACTGCCTATGATTCTCAAGTGTCGTGGCATTGTACCACCTTACACAAAGGCGTGCCATGCGCGTGGGGCCTATATATCAAATCGTGATCAGCCTGAAACTGCGAGGAAAGGATGTGCTTGTGTTGGAGCCCCGATGAATTTCTTGGCTCTTCCTTTCTGGGCACACCTGACTTCCAGATCAATTGGGAAGTCCAGACGATTCTTGCAGCCAACAATCAGGATTCAACCTTCCGAGCCATATAAGTCCAAATTAGCAAGATTGCTTCAAGGCATGGGGGGTTGACTAGTTTCACATCAAATCAAATTATAATGGCAAAAGGCAGCCCACGATGACGAACTGGTCACAAGAATTTCTAGGATTCATTCAGTTTTGGAAGGAATGACAATAATGAAAACCTCAAACAGAATCAAACTATACTTTCTCAGAGAAGGAAACATGTTCTCATATCTCAGGATAACCTGCTTCCCATAGTCCCACACTACATTGCCCAGAAACAATGATAAAAGGAGGAAAAGGGAAAAATATTCATATCTCAGAGTAGCGCTGCCTCCCATAGTTCCACACCACAATCAAAGCTTTATCATTCTTTGCTGTCTATTCAGCTGTTCATTGCCCCCAATTCAAAAATAATAACATTCGGATTAGTATCTCTTTCATCTGTATTTGCTTCACTAGTTGGTCCATTCTGCTGTCCTACAACCTGTTGGCAGATGATGGTTCCCTGTTCAAAAGAAAAAACGAAGATTGATGTTGCGATTCACAGACAATTCACAAATTCATCTTGATATTGCCCTTAAGTTCAGGCCTCAATGCATCATCATAACAATACATTATAATCTTGTACTATTGGTCTACTATAAACCAATGCACCATCAGTAGCCACTACTAGCTACTTTTACTTCAGAAAATAAAAACAACAGCAGACAACGATGATGGACCAATGACAGGCAAAACTATGAGTTGATCTACATTCCTTTTTTTAAGAAACCAATATATTACACCAAAAAAATTATACACAAGGTCAATCTGTCTTCCACACCACAAATGGCCCCTTCTTCTGATGCTCGCATGGCCGAAGCTTGTTCATCACTCGTCCCATCATCGCCATCGCTGCAATGCTTGGAAACTGACCTTCAAGTTCTTCAGATAGCTGTCCATGCCTTGTTGTTTGCCTGACCTGGCCAGAGCCTTCATGAAAAACAGGCACGCCACCCTGGCACCATCTTCCTATCCAACTATTCATGCTCTTTGCTGCAACTGGGGATCTCTGTTGCTTGTCTTGCAGTTTATTTGCTTCATCCAAGGCCTGGTCCTCCTTAACAGAATTGGTAGTTTCGATATCATACCCACAAGGAAGTGCCATGTCAAACAAACAATCTGTTTGCCTGAGTGGAGGACTACCTCCATTGTTGGGCCTCTTGGAACCAGGGATGTCAGGATCTGATACATCACGCTGTAGGCGCTTGAGCCACCTATCAGTTGGCTTGGCACTTATTGGTGCTTGAACTATACCACTGGAAATTTGATTTCTCATTCTGGTCATTTGGGACAGTATGAGATCTAGGTTAGTGATTTTTGCTGCAGGCATGCATGAATGCTTACTGGCAACAGTTGCTTTGGACAAAACATCACGACTTTCATTCATATTATGGAATCCATTTTCTTCACTATATCCTGTCTTGGATGGAGTTGCCAGCTGCTCGTGTTTTGATTCGTTTGGGCTACCATGACCCTGTAGTACATTTGTTGATAATGGAAGTATAAGCACAGAGATTTATCGACTGTTACAGATCCATAACTAATGGGAATAGTGCAGCTTGAAATAACTATCATGTGGAACAGCAAGCAACTGGTAGGTGAGCATACATTCAAAACCTAC
This sequence comes from Paspalum notatum, assembly GCA_022530915.1. Lineage (NCBI taxonomy): Eukaryota > Viridiplantae > Streptophyta > Magnoliopsida > Poales > Poaceae > Paspalum > Paspalum notatum. The sequence goes on from CM039692.1 coordinate 38,366,511, forward strand.
CTAAATCTCATCAATTTCAAAGATTTTAACAAAAGAGTGTGAAAGGAAAAGATCTCTAGCATACATGAACAATGTCATAAACAACAAAGATGGTTGACGACACATCAAAATGCATTTCTGACAGTAACGTTTAAATGTCTTTTTCAGGCAAGTTTGCATCAGGATGAGCATCCAGAACCATTAGACAATATAAAAACAGTTTCAAGCCATATAAGGTAAGTCTCCAGCCATATAAGATAGTTCAGGAACACTCTTTTTATGCACAAGACAGGAGATTGGATTGCTATGGAACGCTGATACCTTTTGTGCCGACAACGTAGCAATGCCTACAACAATCCAGGGAAAAAACATGTGAGTCTGAGTGATATTGCTGCCATCAGAAAATATATTTATACACATTAGACGAAACAACCAGTGATGAGGCTCTGTTTACTCATATTTGTGTAAACAAGAAGCATCATTCAATGCAAACAACCATGTACTAAAGGATGCTCTTAGCTGATATTGTGTTAGTGTTACATAAACAGTGTCCCTCACCTGCTGAGGATTTGGACCCAAAAGGAGTATCACTGTATAATGTGTCAGTCTTGGCTGAAGCTTGATTCTGTACCCCAAAAAGATGGCTGCCAATATTGGTGCCATACATACAAACTCCGAAGCCACTAGATTTTCCTGAAGACGCAGAATTTTTAGTGTATGCACTCTGTGACTTGGAAGGAAGAGTTAGCTTTTCAAATAAAAAGGGTCCTCTCTGGTTACAAGAACCCGTATACATTTCCTTTGACTTTGGCCCATGTGTCACAGGCTCCCTAATACTCTTTTCTGTTGATTTGTTTGCAATTTGATCAGGTAACATGCAGACTTGAAAATTTGCTGCAGATTCCGTTCTCTGTGCTTTTAGGTACTGCTGCTCATAAGGTAACAAAAAACTTGGAACAGCATTTCCATGAGATTTATAAGTCTCCTGGAAATTGTCACAGTCCTTGCTGCTGTTGTTGAAAAGATCTACTGGTTCATTCTGACATTCTCTACCAAGCACTGGTGCACAGTGCATGGCCCCTGCTGCATCATGTTGTTTATGGTCACCCAATCTTCTTGTCTTTATGTTGTGGAACGCACTTAGAGAAATTCGATTGTTGCTGTTCCCTGCAAACTTGAGCTCTTTTTCGTTAGATGCACAGGGTAGCTCATGCACTGAGTTTGCACAGTAGTGGCTTGTATGCTGCTCGTCTATTGGGCAACCTGATGAGTTATTGTCGTCCTTGCTGCAAGAACATGACAGCGTATCCAATATTTGCCCCTTCAACTTTTTCCTTGAAGGGTCTGAATTGAGACCAGCAGGATCTTCTAGGCGAGATGTAAACCCTCGAGCAAGTTTGCATGTATCCATATTCTCGTCAGCTATTTGCTGTGAATGCAACCTATATTCTTGTGATGATATTTCCATCACATGAGATGTAGACATGTTTAGATTCAGAGACGCAGGACCAAGTGCAGACCTTCGCTTTCGGTTGAGTATGTTGTCAATCTTCCGGTTAATCTCGAACATAGGAAAGTGGCTCCAATCCAAACTTGGATTTTCTGAGCTCCCAAGTTTCTGAAAATTCGGCGGTAATTCTGAAAGCTTGTGAACAGAATATGTTTCCGACACAAGTGCGCTAGCATGCAAGTTTGCAGCATTCTTCTTCATAGATCTTTCAAAAGGATCATCACCTTGCTCAGTATTATTTTGTCCCAGTCCGTTGCAAACATCAGGTGCCACACCCCACATACTAGAACTGAACCGACGGTCGTGCTGCATAGAGGCACTACCGCGTCTTACGCCAACCATGAGCCTTTCAGCTACTGCAGATTTCATGAACTCGTAAGGCAAGGCCTCACTATCTTTTGTGGCGGTGCCCTTGTTAATATCCTCCAAAGGACTGCTGCTCCTGCCAGTTTGGGGCTCTGCACTGCTGCTTGCTTTGGTCCAGTGTGCCATCCACAGATAATGCTTCTGTTGAGGTGATTCTCCGGGACTTTTCTTGCTCAACAAAACTTGGAAATCCTCTTGCTTATCGTACCTACTCCCGACGAAGTCCGACATGACTGGAGTACAAAATAAAAATGAATTTCCTCGCGAGCCTGGGATGATGGGTGCAGAAGCTCCTGTAAAGGATGCAAAGAACAGCAATCAGACACAATGAGATCTTTCAAGTCCAGACAGCTGGGCAATTTCCTAGAGCTAGCAGAGTTGGGCCATGTGTGGAAGGAGTGGAACATCATGGGCAGTTTTCCATCAACTCTTGACAGAACAGTAAGCACGGTGCTGAGCAGGTTTCTCATTTCTCAGACAGTAACTCCCAATGATGAGTATATAAATAAATCAAGTGGATCTGGCATGCACCCGCGTGACAAAATTAAAAGGCAACCGCTCGACTTGAATGAAGCAAAAGGGAAAGCATTAACTCACCTTAGCGACCACGAAGCGCCACACAATCGTCTGTGGTCTGCAAGGAACGAGCACGCCACCACGTTCCGTTCCGTTCCGTTCCTGCAGACAGCATAGCGCGGCGTATTAACACCACATAAAAAGCACGGAGTAAAAAAAAAAGGAATACGCTGCCAAAATCCAAGATTTTTCCTCGCAGCTCTCGACAGCAGACCGCCGCCGGGAGGGAAAAAAGCAGCGTAATTCCGAGCGCCGAAATGGGCAGGAGCAAGCACGACTCACCCGGATCGCACGCGGCCGCCACGGCGACGAGGGCGTACGGCAGGCTAGGCGGCAAGGGCTCAAACAAAGCGCCCGCGCCGGCGTCTCCGCCGCGCCCCCGCTTGGCCCGGAGCTCAGCAGCTGAGAATCCCCTCCTCCCCAGAAGAAGGAGGAGATGTCATTCGCCGTGGGCGCGGGGGGAATAAAAGAAGAAGCTGTGGGCGAGAGGGAGACACGCGCCGCAACAGCTCCCCCTCAACAATCTCCACGCCGCTCGCCAGTCCCGCCCATCCGGCATCCCCCAGGCAGGTCCAAGTCCAACCACCACGCCGCGCGGGGTACTCCTAGCACCCACGCCGCACGCAGCGAGACGGCGTGCCCTGGCTCGGTGGTGGTGGCGGCGGTGGCGTGGGCAGGCAGGAGCCACCCAGCTGAGCCGAGGGGGGAGAGCAACGAACCTTGGGTGTGGGTGGGAGAGGAGAGGAGAGGAGAGGACGAGCCGGGCGGGGGAGGGGAGGAAAAGGAACAGGGAAAAGCGAAGCGAGCCGCCCCGGCCACGTCCTCAAAAGGGGCGCCGTCGGCCGCGTGGCGGCGGCGGAGGCGTCGGATGGGGAGCGTACGGCCGATCGGGAGCGGAAAATATCTCAGGGTCAAGGCACGGGCCCACGGGTCCCCCTCCCGTCCCGCGCGTAACGGTTGGTGCAGCGCCGAGGCTTTGATGGCGGATCCAGCGGAACGGGGGCCCAATCACAGGGCGGCACACTGGCAGTGGGCTCCGCTCCACCCACACTGGCTCCGACCACTAGGCGAGCCGACTTCACCAGGAGTAGTGGTGGTCTACTGGTCTGTAAAAAAAAATACTACACTATTATGAAAAAAAGAAGAGACAGCGATAAAGCTCGCATATGTATATGTTTTTAGAATTGCTTGCCTTTACCACTATTATAATACAATAAAAAACTAACTAAATAAAATGAAGAGTATCTATATGTGCATTTTGTTCACGAGTAGGCAGAAAGAGATGGTTGGAGATGCTTAAACTTTTGGGACTCGCATCTCTTATAGTTTAACCCACGCCATGCAGGAGAACCGATCGATGGATCGACTTGTAGATTTCAAAGGCACCGAGCCGCCGAGTTCGAAAAATAGAACGTCGTACCTTTTGCAAAAGGAATATAGGTAAAGAAAACGGAACAATATAGACTAAGAAAAAAGTAAAAATGATCCCTCTTGCCATAGGAACAAATACGATCCCCAGCTGCCGAAAACAATGACCACAAATCTAGTAAGACAATCTTATACTTTTGTGCCTTTTTGCGTTGGATATTCGACTCGAGCCATCAGTGTCGTATCAGTTATCCGCGTTTTCAACTGTGCACGATCTCTAGGAACTTCTGGACCATACTTCTTTTCTCTTCCCTACGAGTGTGAAATTAGAAGCCAGTCACAACTTACAACGGCAGAGGATGTGCCGTCCGGATCCAGATCGGCTGACTTACTGGATTTTATGGCAGCGGGACGTCCATTGCTGGATGCCGGACATTGTTGATCCAATGGCCACTATGCATATGGATCAAACAGCGTAAATGTTCAGGTGTTCAGGTCGTCACCTAGGCACTGTCCTCGCTCGCTGTCGTCACCGAGTCACCTCTGTGGAGGGGCAACAGTGCGGATGCAAGTAGTCTGCAGTCTGCAAGGTTCAGGTGTCTTCATCCAGTGTTTGTTTCGGATTCATACATGAAGCAAATGAGTTTCATCTTGGTCGGTCTATGTTATTCTAGTAAGTGTTGTTTGGTTGGATGGTCTAGTAGAGTCAGTCTAAATACTACTGTGTTTGTTTGCCTTTATAAAAATAAAATATAAAAATTTTGAAATTTATATAACAAGTTTGATCTAGTTTTGTTCAAATATCAGGAATATAAACGTAAAATCGGTTCAGCGATTAGATATTTTAATAAAGAGAAATATCGAATATACAAGTTTGAAAAGCAAGTTTATGTTTCTGTGTTTGCACTAAGCCCGACTCTAAATAAATGGCACTCCAAGTTAAAATTAAGTTTTGCATCTATCGTGTTCTTGTTTGTGTTCTTCGATTCGCATATAGGGATAAACTTTTTTGGCAAGGTCAATTGTGTTGCACACGGTTGGCAACCAACGGAACAGTGGTGCGGTGATTGCAAGAGTTCGATCTAGTTGATTGGAGTCTTTTTCACCAATATCGAGATCTCTACCAATCTATAGTTTTTTCCACTCACGGAAGAATGGAAGATTGGGCCGTGCTTTGTGTATTCGAAAAAATATTATTACGCCGAGCTACTCGATGAGAAAAAATTTGCTGTGAATGCTGCGTTTTTTATTTTGTCAATTCATTTTCTCGTGGACTGCGCTCATTCATTTGCCTTGGATGAACAACACCTGGGCATCCATCCGTGCCATTGGATCAACAATACACGGCATCCAACAAAGGACGTCCCGCTGCCATAAAATCAAGTATGTCAGCCGATGTGGATCCGTGCCGTCCATCCTAAAACTAAAAGGAGGATTATTGCGGGATTTTTTATCTGCAACCGTCGTTACGTTAAAAAGTGCTAGAGCCAGAAACGCCTCAGCGTTAGGTACACGACACGTGTCGACATCGCGATAAGAAACACGAATGACGCCGCTAATCAACGTGCAAGGACCCGGGACGCCCGGCCAGGCGGCCACGCACGGCTGACACCTGGGGGCCGTCGCGCCCGTCGCGGTCGTCTGGTCTGGTCGCCGAGAGCATCCTGCGCCACGGCAGCCGCGTGCGGGCCTACCCGGCCAGCTGCTCGCATCGATCCCGAGCTCGCGACGCCGCCGGAGCCGCTCCGCTCTCCCCGTCGCGTTCGCATCCTGTCCGGCTGGGCTCTGGCCGCCTCGACCCTCGGCCTCGATCCGCTCGGCTCGGCTGATTCATCAGGGTCAAAAAGAAAAAAAGGGGTGACGACGAGTGCGTGGCTTGCGTCCGCCGCGCCGTTGCTGTCGCGGCGGCCGTGGAGGAACGATCCGGTCCCGCCGACGTGTGGCTGTTGTATCCGGCGAGATCGGATCAGGAGCTCAGGACGTGTGCTGTGAATGACGGGCTGGGCTGCCTTTTTTTTTTTTGTGCTTCTGATGTGGGCTTTTTTTTTTTGCTTTTGGATGGGCTAGGTTGGGCTGGTGTGCTATGCCGGCGTATTTCCTCGGCCCGTTTCGTTCGCTGTGGTTCTTGCTCTTTCCGTGCTTACCGGCCCATTTGGATTCGACGTCCGCCCCTCTTTCCTCTCTGTACCTGCGCTTTAACGGCCCAAATGCATTCGCCATCCTACACCCGTGTGCCGGCTTTGAATTTTTTTATTTTTTCCCCAGTCACAACTCCCATCTCTCAAACAAAAAGTTCTATTCTAAAAAAAGTTCTGTAAATTGTAAATAATAAATCCATTCACGTCAGCAACACGGCAGCGCCAAACGAACACGTATGTTATCCTCTCTCGCCAAACTACCGCCGCCAACCCTCCTTGACAATATTCAACGCGCGCACCATCAGGGCCCGGCTCCGGAGAGCGATGGAACGCCACCACAGCGCGAACGGTTCAACAGCTCATCATCAGTTCATCAGGGTTCAGGGGCTGCTGCCCGTCGCCGGCGCCGCCGGCAGCGGCAGGTGGTAGAGGAGGCCGGAGCGCGGGATCCCGGCGGTGGCGTTGAAGTAGGTGAGCGTCTCGGCCCAGCGCGCGTCGTCCTTGAGCATGTGCACGGCGATGGTGTCCGGGACGAAGCCGTGGCGGAAGCAGCTGTCGGGGGAGGCGCCCTTGTAGTTGTACATCCGCGGCGCCATGTCGTACCGGTTCTTGGCCTTGCCGGCGAGGTTGAACCACCGCCCCGTCCACATGTCCTCGGGCCCGTCCTGCTCGCGCCGGGCCAGCTCCGACGCCGCCACCCACTGCACCAGGTCCCACGACAGCGCGTACCCCATGCCCGACATGAAGGGCGGGAACGGGTAGAAGTTCTCCGTGTCGCACGGCATCTGCAGCCCGTAGTAGGCGTCCGTCCGCGCCGCGCCGCGCAGCGTCGCCGCCAGCGCCGGCAGCCGCAGGTACGTGTCGTCGTCGGCCTTCATCACGTACTCGTACCTGGTGGTGCCGGTGGTGGTGGTGGAGTCGTTGAACAAGCGCGCCACCGTGGAGAAGAAGGTGTACGTCTTGCCCTTGTCCATGTTCTCGGCGCAGTCCAGCACCAGGATGTCGCCGTAGCGGAGGATCTCCAGGGACACCAGCACCGCGTCGTCCGGGGACGTCACGTTGCAGAACACGAAGCGGACGTCCACGCGGCCGGCCAGCGGCGGGTGCTCCTGGGCCTGGAGAGCGTAGACGGACCGCAGCAGGTGCCGCCGGGCGTACTTGCTCGGCAGCGTCTGGATGCCGATGAGGATGCGCACCTCGTCCGGCTCCGTGCTGCTGGCGGCAGCCTTGCCCGGCGGCGCGCTGCTGGGACGGCTGCAGCCGCCGCCTGCGAAGAAGGATTGGATTCGGAACTCGTTGGGGTGGACGACGAAGACGGTGAACGCGAGGAAGCCGGCGGCGAGGACCAGGAGGAGGAGGTGGCGGCCCGAGAGCGGGGAGCCGGCTCCCGTAAGGCCCAGCTGCTTGTACAAGGAGGAGGCAGAGGTAGACGACGACATGGCGAGAGCCGATGGGAACAGGACGGACGACTAGCTAAAGCTATGCTGGTGATATCGCCATGTTTAGAGAAGAGAAGAGAACAAATCAGAGTGTCGCAGTTGCTACGAAGCTGATGAGGTCATTTGAGCTGAATAATTCAGCCGGTCGGTCGGCTCAGAGGACGACTTGGCCCTGAGCTCCCTGATTGGCTGGTGGCGCAGTTGCGTGAAGGAGCACGGAGGAGCTTTCATGGACTTGATGAAACCGTAGAGGAGAGGAGACTAAAAAAGATGCATGTAAAAATCGTAATTATGGACTTGATGAAGCTAATTGAGGTGATTAAGCACTGCGAATGGAATCTTCTGATTATGGATGAAATTTAAAATGGGGAAGGTTAGAGTCGAGATGAGCCTGATGCACTGCTGAGTTGTGCAAGGTCTTCGAGAGGCAGGGAAAGAGGATCTTTCTCGTGGGATCATGGCTATGGCTAGCTACTCAATCCAAGTACCAATTCAAAGAGCGCGTGGGAGCCCAATTACCCATTCCCGGCCAATACACGAGGTACCAATTCAATTTTGACGACTCGTTGTTTAGCCATATGTACGTGTAACATGTATTTGTCGTGAGATAATCAAACAGACAATAGAAAAAAAAGAAAATAGAATTAAAACGAAAGAGTCCTGATTGATTAGCGTTATTTTTTTTTCATCAAAACCAAGAGAAAAAAAAGTAACAGGTGGTTATTGGTATAAAATGAGGTAAGAAATAAAAAGAGAAAGTGAATGAAACATTTTACAACTATGGGTTTTGGGCTTTTCCACCCCTTTCAACCTTTTTCAAACTGCGCAGTGGGGTCAGCGTGAGGGGTATACCTATGACTTTGTAGGTAAAAAAGTTTTTTTAGAAAACTCGGTCTTTTATATAGTGTAGATTAGAGACTCGGAGATAACAATTATTGTTTTGCCGTATTAGGGAAAGTATATAATAAGGTTACATAAGCAGAACCCCAAGAAAATTGCTAGAGAATGTGATAATGAAAATGTATCAAGTATTAATCGTTGAGTGTGTGTATAATGCCAACTATTACACGGATGGGCTATTAAATTAGCTGTAAAAGTGATGTCAACTGTGGTTATATTACTGTATTTTTAGAAGATACCTTGCTCTTAGTAAGCAAGATGAGAATAGAACCTAGAGGACGGCCGAGGGCAGCTGCGGTGCCGGCGAATTCTATTTCTAGGATAGATGGTTAGTGAATTCAAATTCTATTTTTCTAGTCCGGAGAACGAATTCGAATTCAATTTTCTAGCCGGAGAACGAATTCTAGAGCACATTCGTATTCCTGCTCTAGTTAAACGTACATTCAAACTCTTCCCTTGTTGGCTCCGCCAACGTCCAAAGTCGGCGCAGGGGTGTGGAATCCGAATCTTAGCCTAATGTCAACAGCGAAACCAATTGAAATAGCCCCAATGGTTGTTCAATCGGCCATGCTTCTAAAACCTCATGAATCACGGGCTAGAGACATTTGCAAAGCACTACTACCAACAGAAAGGTTGCAAACTGAAATGCACAAGTAAAACCAAACCACAAGCAAAATTTTATTCGTTTCGGTCCCAGCCACAAGGGCAGTTTCTAGAGTCGTATGACTGGGGAATCACAAAGCCAAGGAGAAGCATAACAAATCACCAGCAAAAACTCAGATGCAAGCAAATAGTTGCATGCCTTAAGCTTAACATTAAGCAGAGTAAAACATAGCCATGGTGCAAAATATATTCTGCCATAGTACGATTCATTGATTAACAAAGCTAAGCATAAATAGTTGGGCGGCAGGAGAGTACCAAACAGACAACATGCTCACGATAGTCAAAAACTTGACAAACATTACTGTGTTTTGCCGAACAAGACTCCCTACACCTTCCAAGAGGTTTTCATCATCTAGCCTGCATACCCAAACCCAGAAATCTTCCAGACCCTGATAGATCCATCGGTGTAGCCAGTGTAGAGGGTGCTTCCATCTGCGCTCCAGCTCAAGCTTGTGCAGTACAGGATCTAAACAAGTGCACCAGCAGTCAGATATCAATTGGAGAAACAATAGATGTGAATTTGTCACAACAAACATTTGGTAAATTGTGCATAACATGTTAAATAGGGATACAGTTACATGTAGCAGAACTGCATACAACACTTAAATGCAGTGTAACGGGATTCTACAAGAAAATACAGATTAGACCAAGTATCATGACAGCAACTTGTATCTAAATAATACAACACGATACACAGTTTTTATGACAGCATTTGATTATAGGAGACTGGTTTCGATGTACGATTGAAAATAAACATGACTCAAATTTTGGGGGCCTTGGGGTAGTATATAGTTATATACTGCAGGTACAAAGTGAAATATAACAAATTTATATAAATAGAGATCAACCACGACAAATGGTATGCTGCATAATTCTGAGTTGAAACATAGACTGGATGATGTTATAAACTCACGGGATAAAATAGTACAAAGATTTACTAAGTTCATTATATGAGGTGATCAGCATAATGTAATGGTGAGTACAAACAATACAGGATGAACTCAGAAAACAGATTGGATAACAACACCACATGTTATGAGTGAAATTTTGATATAACAAGCATAGCTAAACTGATGCTAAAATTCATGCTGCGCCACACATCATTTTATCCAAAAAAATGTTCTTTTGCATTAATAATTTGCACAATAACAATAACTCTGCACTGAAGAAACTTGTTTGATTTGTGACATTATTGGGTTAAATTAACAAGGTATGCATCCACAAGACTAGCCCATGCAACACTAATGCAATCCACATTTCTACATCGCCCACATTTCAACACTAATGCCTAGTATTCACATTGAATCAAAACAATACACACTAAAGTAGCTACATATCCTAGCCAGACGGCAGCAAAAAAAAAAAAAGAAAAATGGTAAGCATGCTGCTAATTTGAGAGGCGAAAGGTGGAGATATACCTGGTTCTTGGAGATCTGAATGTCGGGCTTGAGGTCCTGCACGACGTGCTTTGACTCAAGGTCCCAGATCTTGACAGAGTCCTGCGTCGCAGCGCAGAGCCAGTAGCGGTTGGGGGAGAAGCAGAGAGAGTGGATGATGGAGCCCGCGTCCAGCGAGTACAGCCTCTTCCCCTCAGCCAAATCCCACAGCAGAGTAACGCCGTCCTTCCCGCCGGAGGCGCACAGCGACCCGTCGGGGCTGACGGCGACGGCGTTCACATAGCCGCCGTGGCCAGCAAGCGTGCAGCGCAGCTTGCAGTTGGTGAGGTTCCAGACCTTGACGGTGCGATCCCAGGATCCGGAAACAATGGTGGGCTGGAAGGTGTTGGGGGAGAACCTGACGCATGAGACCCAGCCGTTGTGGCCCTCGCCGCCGCCGTGGTCGCCGCCGATGGTGTACTTGCACTCACCGAGGGTGTTCCAGAGCTTGATGGTCTTGTCGCGGGACGCGGAGACGATCTGGCGGTTGTCGACGGAGAAGGCGACGGAGAGGACGTCCTTCTCGTGGCCGACGAAGCGGCGGGTGGTGAGGCCGGTGGAGAGATCCCAGAGGCGGAGCTCGCCGTCCCAGGAGCCGGACAGCGCGAACTGGCCGTCGGAGCTGAGGACGACGTCCTGGACGAAGTGGGAGTGGCCGGTGAGGCGGCGGAAGGGGACGCCGTAGTCGGTGGCGTTGCCGGAGTCCGGGGTGGAGTGGACCGGGTTGGACAGGTCCCAGACGAGCACCGACTTGTCGCGGGAGGACGAGACGATGAACGGGGAGTTGTCGATGGGGTTGGCAATCGCCGTCACCTCGCCGTTGTGGCCGCGCATCGTGCCCACCAGGGAGAGGGATTCCTGTGCGCCGGCCATGGTCGAGGCAGGGGATTGGGGCTGCAAGGGGCAGAGGTGGTGGCGGCGGCGGCGCGAGGAGGGATGGGAAGGAAAGGGGCGGAAACGGGAGGTGGTGGCCTTTATAGTCGGGAGAAGTTGAGCTAGGGTTTTGCGGGGCTGGAGATTTGACGCTGGACACTGGATGGAAGATGTGGACCGTTGGATAGGATGTGAGATCGCCAGGGTGGATGGATGCGAGCGCCTAACGTAGGAGAGGCAGAATTTTTTTTTATGAATGGAGAGGCAGAAATGAGATGCATCTGCCTATCCCAAAAGAAGCGAGGAGCTGAATTGAAGGTGAGTTTTAATACTTACCTCCATTCACAAATACTTGTCAAATTTGGCCACTTTTCTTGTTTACAAATAGATGGCATTTTACGCTTTTTGAAATATATATTCCTATTTTCCCCTTACAAAAGCTTTTAAGAGAACATTCTAGAAATAGATAAAGTACCTTTAAAGGGCATTTTGGTCATTTTATCCTTTAAAAAGTGGCACACCTTGGTAAGCGTGCATTGGTCAAAGTTGTCAAGTATTTGCAATGGAGGTTAGTAATATGGTAAGAGGATGTGGTATGCTATATTGGACTAGGAGTGAGGTCGGTACCAATAGATAAGGCCAAAACGGTTTTTCTGGTTGAAGGGCTAATTTGAGCATGGGGTAATAGTTGAGGGACGAAAATGACAATTCATCTTTATGTTACCTGGCACTCACGTGTAGCAACGAATTAGATGCATGAAACGTAATACAATGCCACGATGCAATTGCCCTTTTAGAATTAGATTCACACATTTATTCTCTTTTAGGCATAATTTTGAAATTTTCCTACTCAATGTTCCGTCGCAACGCGTAAAGACTGATCATACCTTCCAAAGCTATGTTGGGATACCTTAGGGTTTAGAGCATGCTTGTTTGTGTGTCACACGCTGCAGCGCTACATTTTGGTCATGCTATATATTTTTTATGTACGTGTTTGATTTTGCCATTATGATTTATCAAATATTCTTAGAACCTACCAAGTTTGATATACCCCCTCAATTTTCACTTCGAGGTTAGTTGTGGCAATCTATAGTTAACAACCAAACATGCCCTTAATAACATGCGGCGTTAAACTGACAACGGTTTCGGTTACTATATATTAAAGATAGATAGAATTTGCATTGGGATTTTAACTGGCACAATGGCAATTAAATTACAATTCAAAAACCTAATTTCTTCTTGTCTTCCAAATTAGAGCATGTATGATCTCTATGCTTTGGTTGGGTTCATTGAGTAGATCCAACCTTGACTAAGAGCGTTTTCAGCGTGCCTCTAAACAGGTCCGTAGGAATAAGACCCAGCAGGTCATGGGTAATACTTCAGGTGTATTGGCTAAGAGCGTCTTTCAGTTAAAAAAAAAAAAAAGAATAAGAGCGTCTTTAGCATGCCCTAAATTAAGGCGCTAATCGTCCCCCCACCCATCCTCCCAGCTCCAAGCCTCCAACACAAGCGCAACTTAATTTCTGGTATCTTAATCATTTTGCCACTGGAAATAGAGAGCTCGGAGGGTGGTCCCCCTCCCATTAGGACGACGTTGGCAGTTCTAGTCCCAGTGCAAACTAGTTACCTGACTGACCACATGAGTACGTAACTTTCAGCAACGCAGGAGTCCCATTTTATCTCACAGTCTCACACGTACAATTCCAGTCACGATTAATATACGAACATGCACCCCGGTGTTTGGTGAGACTATTCGAGATGGCGTACAATGAAGAACCTCGTGAAACGACACGCGGAACAACTGTTTCAGTAAAACGAGACGGGTGTAAACAAAAAACGAGACGGGGGAAAAACGGTGTCATCAGCACAGGAGATTCCGCACATTTCTCAACACAACGTGGAAACGTGTACGAAAGGTGAGGTTAGGTTATAGATATCAGGGCCCTGATCCATCATACAACACCTTTCTTCGCAAGTAAACTTCCCCCACTTCTTGCCCTTTCTTTAACGAAATGGCCTGCTGGATGCTTAGAGAAATAACATGGCATAGCTTCAGCATTTCTCCAACAGCTTGCTCGAGTTTTAGTGGAACAGAATAGCTTTATTTGGCTAATAAGCAACAATTGGTTTGCTGACGAATTTCGGCGGTGCCTTGTTCTCCGTATATGCAGTTATGCACTAACAATCAAGCATGTCAGAGAGAGCATAAGTAAGATGTCTAAAAAGCAAGCAAATGCCAATAACAGCAATGGCAGGTACTCCATCTCTTGCTTCTCTCTCGGTGTTTCGGTATCACAAAATCCCTCGTTGCAAGACTTCTCCCTTAGCTTGCTGCCTCTGTCCTTCTCCTTACCTCCGTCTCCTCCATCTTGATCTCATCGTTCTTATGCTTGGGTGGACGCTGTCTCCGGCTTCCAGGGATGGCGGACGATTTCGCTGTGATGGCGGGCCGATTGCTCACGGACTCCACTCTTCAGTCTGCCATTGATGAGGCCTCTGCCTTGCCCTCTAACACAACGGCTTCATGCGATATGTCTGTCCAACTCCAAGAAAGCAAGCCAACGAGTGGTGCCATGGTAGAATGCAGAATCTGCCAAGAGGAGGAGGACGAGGCCTGCATGGAGGCCCCTTGCTCCTGCAAGGGCAGTTTGAAGGTAACGCAGCTTCATGGTAATCCTACTTCATTCAGATAAATTCTTTCAGAGGAAGAAGTTTTCGGCAGTTCAAAGCATGGTAGATTATTGCACTATTGTATACAGACAACAGTATCAAACAATTAAGGGTCTGCTTGGTTCGGTGCCGAAACGTGCGTGCCAAAATTTTGGCAAGTCAATTGGCAAGTCAATTTGGCCTACCAAAATTTTGGCATGGCACATTTTAGCCATGAACCAATCAGACCCTAAGATTGGAACAAGCAAATATCTAGGTTAAATAGATGTATGTTTTCTTGCAGCACGCTCATCGCAAATGCATTCAGAGGTGGTGTGATGAGAAGGGAGATACCATTTGTGAGATATGCTTGCAGGTGAAATTATCCACCAACCATCTAGTACTCACTGCAGTCTACCGTTATAAATCAAAGCTGACATAATAGACTGAAAATTTTGTTTACGACGCTGAAGGAATTCACACCAAATTATATTGCCTCCTCAAAACTGTTTCAACAGGGAAGGGGCTCAATATTCTTCAGGTACCATGCTGCTGTAGTTCTTCTAACTGCTAGCACAGAAAAAGCGAGAAAAAAAAGAAGAGAGCTTGAATCTGACCATCATGTATTACTAATTTACTATATACAACGCTCTTATCAATTTCAGTACTTCTGGTTACATTCAAGCACGGCCCATGCTGAACGCAGATCAAATTTCTGCTACATCAACAAGCTATGGATATGGCCACCGAGCTTCCACTCCTACCAGCATAGTCTGTTGTCGCATAATTGCTATTACTGTAAGTATTGTTGACAGATAGGAGCACATACTTTCTGTTCGTCCAAGAGGTGACCAATAACATTCTTTAACATCTAATCCCAGTTGATGGTTCTCTTGGTCCTCCATGACGCCCTCTCTGTTTTCGTCGGTGACCAAGAAGCTTATACTGTCGCAGTGATCACTGTAAGGCACTGAATTCTGAGATGCTACACATTTATTTTGTCGTAGCCAACCTTGAATCCTTGATGGTGCATGAATGCATTTCCAACCTGACTATCCTATATGCATCTGAAAAAAACCAGCTATTGATGCTTAGGACGGCGGGAATCGTCATACCGGTCTACATTATATTGGTGGCGGTCACGGAGCTGCTTAATCGACGCAGACGGCAGCAGGTTTGTCTGAAATTTTCAAGAGATCATACTGCAAAACATTGCATAAAGTTTTAAGCTCAATCAATGAAGCGTGAGAATGATGCAGGTTGCGCACGACCAGTTTTCAGAACCTGAAGGAGCGGAGAGCACGCAGGCGCAGCAGCATGTCATCAACATCCAGTAGCTTGCCGGCTGCGGAAAGATGCCAGTCCTGAACTCCTGATACCCTTGTTGTTATCAAGCCTTGATCCTTTAGCAAAAGATTGAGCTTCAGATGCAATGTGTGCCTCCAGATATTGGGGGCGGGTAGACTGTAAACGTAGCTTCAGAACAGCTCTGCACTTCAGCACTTGTACATGTAACATACTCCTATGTAACTGCTGCCAGCACCTTTGTATAGAGACGATTAGACGAGACCACTCTTCGAATGAAGATGAAGTGAGATTCATGTCCATAACAATATGATGTAATAGCTGGGATGGGACCGATTTGTAGAGTTGATGCTGAGAAAACTGGAAGGCAAATGGACAGCTCCATAATCCACTTGGTCATGGTTGTGGTGCATCAAGCAGCATGTCTGAGGCTGTCATAAGCCGCCGGAGACGGGGGAGGTGTAGCTGGGTAGTCATGGTCTCGTGCAGGCACCGAAGAAGTGGATCTGCGTATGCGGGGAACGGTCTGGAGAGGCGACGAGAGAACGGATCGGGCATACGGTACAGATCTGGACTTCCAAAAAAGATACGGATCCAAACTCTGAAGAAAGTACGCTGGCCATTCAAGATGTTGATATAATCTTTTATACCTATATAAACCATCACATGTTTTTTTCTTTTTTTTGACAAAGTACCATCACATGTTGATATGGGCATACTGGTCTTTAAACATATAACCATCAGTATGTATTCCAATTGTAAATATTGTAAAATGATAGTATATGACAATTTCTGACAAAAATTACAGCACACGTGTTTCGGCAACATATTTCTTGTGCTCGGGATGTTTCAGCTCGGATAAGTAACGTACGACCAAAATTTTAATTTTAGCTTTCGCTCATTAACTTTGTATAAGATTACAACGATACCAGATTATAGGTATCCCAGACAGCTACATGGTAAGAACAAGGTTTACACGTTGAGCCTATATGACATGTTGGCAACAAAGTTCAGGACATTGCACAAGACAATCACGTGACTCTGGCACGAGTTAATCTTCGCACTTCAGAATACCTTTCAACTCTTTCGGCTACTTGTCAAGATAACCAGTCCAGAAAATATACATTCACGGAGGCTCCCTCTGATGCAGACATGCAGTTTAGGGTTTGCAAGTGGTGACTATTTTTCAGTTCCAGTTCTTTTTCTTTGCCTGTGAAATGAACAAAGGAGACAAAAAAATCCTAATCACTTCTTTGATATGAATCTAAGAAACTTTGATAAACAATGGCATCCTACAAACCTAAATTGTCTAGTCAAATTTTCTTTAAAGAACGTAAATGGTAGTACTTTCTGTTCTTCTGCTGGGCCCTCCAGAAGCAAGCCAGGGCCCCAAATGTACAGCTAGCCAGGGCGACACCCAGGGCAGCTCCGATTGGTACTGTTGTGGCACTGGATGTGGAAGAATCATCAGAAATTGTGCCTGCTTGCTTTGTTACTTGAAGAGACTCCACGGAGGTCTCCCTGTAGGATGATACAAGCATCTTCCCATAGTAGTTAACCAAGAAATGGAATACTTCATCGTCATTCCACTCAACTGCTCCCTCAGCAGTACTACTTGAAGATTGGTAGCACGATGGGCAGAGTTGCTTTGGAGGCCAGATAGCCTTAGGAAATAAAGGATCAGCATTGTCTAAATCCTTTTCTTCTTTCATCAACCTCTCGTTAACTTTGTTATGCGCAGTCCATAGCCAGAGGGCGAGCTCACGGGAAGATTTGAAGGGGCTTGATACACTGCAGGTGAATGTAACAATTAGACATGCAGTCAATTTAGTGGCAACAAATAATCAGATTGGATTTTCCAAACCTTGAACACATTTCATAGAAGTGCGTGCGGCATTCCTGACAGATGAAGAAGTTATGGATGAAATCACAAATTGATGTAAATGTCGATTGGCTCTCTCCATCTCCGATTCGGACAGTTAATGAATGTAGTAAAACCCATAAACCACAACTGATACAGAAGAAAATGTTAGTTTCAAGTGTCAGACTCCTTCTCAACTATGTATAAGAAAGAATCCGAAGAACAAAAAAAGCATCATTTCAACCAAATATGCTGAGAGCAGACACCACCTAAATCCTCTTGTTTCCTTTTTACTTCCTCGGCAGAACATCTGTGACATGGGCACACAGATATAAGAAATATAAATTCAAAGTAACAATCGGAAGGAAGATATCCAAATTCCTTAAAAATTCAGTGCAAATAGTTGTAGACAAAAGGTACAAAAGAAACATGTGGATTAGGAAATTTAAAGGATTTTGAAGGGAGGAAAAATAATAAGCAGCGTACCCAGTATCCACGTGGCACCCCCTTTCCACATATGTTCTCTCCTGCACTTTTCAACAATGTTGAACTCTCTGGAGCACTTAATGAGAGGTTTGTATGCCAGTGATCATCAAAGTTAATAAGCATCTCAGCAGATCCTCTTCGACACCTAAGCAATCAACAAAATAATCCATAATACAGCATAGCTATGCATTGGCACTAATATAATGATAATCTAGAAAGATCACATCCATACCTCTTGGATGGATGGTGGGCCACCAAAGTTTGTAAGAACCTAACAAGTGAGTCACGAGTGTCTGGTTTGATCATCTACAATTTGCAAGTGCCAGCAGGTAACATTAGCAATAGTCATCAACAAGGAGCAAACAGCACAAAGATTGTAAGTTTTGATCATTTGACTCAAACCTTAAGCTCCAAAATTATCTGCAACGCATGAGCTGTAGCTTCCTCAACATCATAAATTGCTCGAATAATCTACCCAAACAAATTAAACAGTAAATGATGGTTCACAAGGACATACTGACTTGAGAATAGTATGTAACTGCACCTGTTCAGGATCTGAAGCATTTTTTGGGAGCATACTTTCATTTTCATACTTTTTGTCGTCTAAACTGAAAGAGCTGCAAAAAATAAAGATGGTTGTATAAGTAAGAATAAAGCACGCATATAATAGATTAATGGTTTACATGCTTACATTAAACTAAATCCAACAGGAATGAATCATAACAGCATTAGAGTCAAACCAACCAACACACTTCCGAATAAACAAAGGTAATAAAAAAGAGGCAAAAACAGATGTACAAACAATTGCTCATTCCATATGGAATTGTTTACTAAAGTGGACAACAACTTACCTTCCCATCTTCTTGTTTATCCATTTAAGTAAACGCTCTGCTGTTCTCGCATCATCAATTAATTCTAATTCACTATTCTCTTGCTTCGGTTTCCACTGAGGAGAATTAAATTTTGTTGGCGGACCCCACACTAGGAAAGGATAATGGTCAACGGAGAATTTATTGCAAAGATCCAAGTTCACCTGTGCTGTCGAACATTCAAAAGAAACAAGGAATTACTGAATGCCACAAACCACAATATGATATGCAAAATGCTGTCATTATTTACCAGCTTAATGTTCTTCTGACAGTGACAGAACACTGAAATTAAACTAAAAATGAAATTAAGCACTAGTAATGTCCCACAAGAGCTAACTTATTTCAATATTTTTGCTTAGTAATAGGGAAACAAAAGGTTACATAATTATTTTAATAATCTCAACACCCAGTTAAAGACTTAAAGTTAGTTTTCATCAGAGAAAATCCTATTCAAAGTGCTTAGCTGTCTAGGTTGAGAAAATTGATAAATATCATCAACCTTCACTGGAGCTACAGTACCTTTGATGCGCAATCGACCCGTGCCATCACAATAATCCCTGGATGTGCAGCATCTCGGCCATTGAAAAGTTTTGCAACCTTCTCGTAATGAGGCTGCGTATTAAAAAAAATCAAGATCAGCATGAGTTGCATTTCAGGTCATAGTAGAGTCTACTGCAGGTTATATACCTTGTAGTTTCTGCAGGCTGGACACCTGAGTAAAGATGACAGGCATTCCAGTTAGTGGCAATTAAAACAGACTAATTGAAATGACATAAGCAGGAAACAGATGGAGTAAAGAAACTATAAAGATTTTATTGTCATAAAAGTAAGCAACAAGCTGTGGTCCTCGGTCAATCGAGAACTACAGGAAGATGTTAGCCCACTCTTCATCAATAAGAAAAATAAATTCAGAAATGCAAACCAGCAGTCTAGCATTTTATTCAATGAAAAAAATCAACAAGACATAATCCTTGGGTACAGGGAATCAGATACTGTAATGTAATAGAGCACAGATTGATAGACGTCAGTTCACATCCATGTATTTGATTTATGTCTTCTTAGTAAAAACATAACAAACTGAATGCATCCCAACTTGTGGAATCTTAAAAATCTTCAAAGCAGCTTGGCAGGTAATATCTGGATTGTGGATTTTGAAGCAAGACATAACAAGTTTGAAATCATTTAAATGTTCACTACACTGACTTACAATGGGCCAATCAAATCATGATGCTTCCTATGTGGCAGTTTAACAGTAATATCAGTTAAGTAGAACTTCCAAAAGGAACAATAACAAACATTTAGCCGACAACCATAGTAGAGAAATTATATGACCATATAGTACTATACAGAAGCAGACACAATCACTGCGATAGTTGATGACGAGGGTGCATGGAGGAACTGAGCCATAAAGTTCCTCTTAGCTGTAAACAAATGGTCATAGATATCTGTTTCGTACGTTTTCACACTTTTGACTTCATATCTGCACTCGCATCTTATATATATCTTTACAAGTGAAGCACGCTACTCGGATCGAATTCGAACCACGCATCCCGTCCCAATCGATAGGCCTTACAAGTTACACCAACAAAACAATCCTAGCAAATATAAAAACTATAGAAAAAAATCACTGGAGTCATCTTATTCAGGTGTCGCGAAGAAAATCTCCGACCACGGTTTCCACCCATTTCGCGATTTGAAAAGTAACGTGCCGATCGATTCAGAACGAAACCCAGCCACATCGAATCAACAGACAACAGGAACAAAAAAATTAACAAATCAAACAAGTCAGAGGCGAGGAGCCGACCAGTGGGCGAAGAACTCGACAACGGCGGACGACTCCGGCGCCGACTGGAGGAAGGCGGTGAAGTTGGAGGCGTCGAGGTCCACGGCCGCGTCCCCGCCGGCGGCGCCAGCCGCCTGCGCGCCCCCGACGCCGAGCGACCGGAGCGCGTCCGCGCCGGGGCAGGCGCCGAAGACGGCGAGGGCGAGGAGGAGGGCTCGAGCCGCCGCCGCGGCCATGGATCGCGGCGGGCTTGGATCTCTCGGCTCCTGCCCGGGCGGGATTTGGTGATCCGTTTCGGACACCTGCCCCCACTCGTAGAGTCGCCCTGCTGGGGCGACCAGCTGACTGGGTTTTAGAACGGGCGATTATTTCGTGGCTTTGGGAAAATGCCTTTTGAGTAATTACGTCTTCTTTTTTCATTTTGGTAGTGCAGTTTCGAGGGGCGCATCCTGATTGGACCGGGGAGTGTTGGTTGACTGACATGTGGGTCTAAAAGGACGTCGAGGGAAGTTCTGGCCCACAGGCAGGCGACCTGAGATGGACCAGGAAGGATTTGAGTGTTGGATTTGGTGCGACGCTACGCTTTTTGCAAGTCAAAGCCGTCAGTACATGACGTGTGCCATGTATAACAGTATAAGTGTCTATGTAATATTCGATTATTTCATGGCTCTCCCATATTTGAAATTTGGATCATCCGATTGCGATCCAACGGTTCAGATTAGATCCGATTTATCTCTTCAGCACTAACCCCATTCACCCGAGCGACGACCTCTTTTCTCCTCAGCATGTCGCCGCCCACGCGCCTCCGCTCCTCCTCGTCGTCCGCCTCGCTCGCCCTGAGTGCTTCCACCATCGCCCTGCCTCCGCCGTCGTCGCTAACCAGGTGGGTCGTGCCTTCATCCACCTCGCTTGCCCTCGCGCGCGCCTCCTTCACCACCGCCAACCTCTCCCGCCGTCGCTGACCAAGTGGGTCGTGCCTCCGTCCGCCTCGCTTGCCCTCGCGCGCCTCCTTCACCACCGCCCACCTCCCCCGCCGTCGTTGACCAGGTGGGTCGTTGCCTCTGTCCGCCTAGTTTGCCCTTGCCACCGGCACCGATCCAACCGTCCTTCTCTGCCACCCGCCACCAGCAGCGTCGTCCCACCCCGCCTGCCTTAATCCGCTGCCATCACCAGGCCAGCAACGTCCCCGGCCACTGCCTCTAAGGCCAGAGATCATAGATAATCCCCACCCCCGAAACCTTGAACCCTAACCTCCACTCCGAACCATAACTTGTCGGCCAAAGTTGGAGAAGATGAGCTACATGGAGTTCTTGGATTGGTTGGAAAATTCAATTGTTGGAAGTGGATGAAACAATGTATATTTTTCATAATCTATACGGGCGACTCGCTATTACTTCTACAATGCTTAGACTATGTGCACTAGGATGTATAAATACACTGTGTATCTACTATTCCAACTATCTCCCTCTCTGCGTACAGTGTTTCTACAGTGTATAGATAATCCATTTACCCATTCCACTGCACATAGTTTTATAGGTAGACAAAACATACGGCTCAAATGGACTTTAATTATTGGCTCAAATGGAATGTACTTAGCGTACTTGTAAACCGCCGCAGCTGCTGCCTCGGCCACTTCAGAATTCAACGAGGACGATTGTACGCCAAGACAATTTTGTTCCTCCAAAACCAATGACCACGTCCATGTCCATTTATCTACCAAGCGTCGACCCCTTGCTTAGTAGTACTGGAAGCCGCCAAACCACCGAATCTACGCGAAAAGTCAAGCATATACTCTTCCACGCGAGAAACACAGTGATCAAGGTGAAAAAATGCACACATGTACTCTTTCCGTTCTACTCCTCTGTATGCACATGTACGCTCAGTAGTATGCCTGTATGCCAGCTACGGGACATTGCCGTAGGCAATTCATACCAGCAGTTTATAATTTTATACTATATATACATCATACCGGCATAACCGCGCAGCCAAGCAAAGGTATGTCTCCGTTCCTGCCGGCGCCAGGAACATGCTTACCCCGTTCGCACAGTTCCTTCCAACTGGACATGTGAGTATGTGACCATGCATGTATAAATAGGCCTAGCCATGCAGTAGAGCAAAGCACACCAGGCAGCTCATCAAGCCAACACAGCAATGGCGGCGGCGACCTGGGCTCTCGTGCTCCTCCTGGGCCTCGCACTCATGGCCCCGGCAGCGCTAGGTGCTCCTGACAATAAAGAGAATAATGGCAAAGGGAATGGCAAACAAGACAATGGCAATGGCGACAATAAAGGGGACGGCAAAGGGAAAGACAAGTCCCCGCCACCGCCACCACCGCACCATTTCCCGCCGCCACCGCCGCCGCCGCATCATGTGTCATCGCCTCCTCCACCGATAGCTTCGTACCCGCCCCCACCGGTCATCTCGTCGCCACCGCCACCAATGCCCGCGTCGCCTCCTCCGCCCGTCGTCCTCTCCTCGCCGCCGCCGCCGCCGTTGCCACAGTCACCACCTCCGCCCGTCGTCGTCTCGTCGCCACCGCCACCGCTTCCTCCGTCGCCCGTGCCGGTGCCACCTCCACCGACCAGCAACGTGGTCTACTGCAAGAACACCACGGAGTACCCCACCTGCACCGCGCCGGCGGCCTGCCCGAAGAGGTGCCCGCAGTCGTGCCGCATGGACTGCGCCACCTGCAAAACCATCTGTGGTAAGCGGCGCCCTGCATGGATGCACGCCACGCGCGTACAGTTTCTGTTTCTGATTATGCCGTGCGCGTGCGTGCAGACTGCAACTTGCCGGGCGCGGTGTGCCAGGACCCGCGCTTCATCGGCGGCGACGGGAACACCTTCTACTTCCACGGCCGCAGGGACCGGGACTTCTGTCTCCTCTCCGACGCCAACCTCCACATCAACGCGCACTTCATCGGCAGCCATGTCCCTGGCGCAGCGAGGGATCCGACCTGGGTGCAGGCCATCGCCGTGCAGTTCGCGGGCCACCGCCTCTACGTCGGGGCGCTCAAGACCGCCGCGTGGGACGACGACGCGGACCGCCTCGCGGTCGTCTTCGACGGCGAGCCCGCGCAGGTCCGGGGCGTCGCGAACGCCGTCTGGGTGGCGCCCTCCGCGCCGTCGCTGTCGGTGACGCGGACCAAGGCCGCCAACGGCGTCGTGGTGGAGCTCGCCGGGGTGTTCAGCATCACGGCGAGCGTGGTGCCCATCACCCCGGAGGACTCGAGGGTGCACAACTACGGGCTCCGCGACGGCGACTGCCTCGCGCACCTGGACCTCGCGTTCAAGTTCTACTCGCTCACCGACGACGTGCACGGCGTGCTCGGGCAGACCTACAGGAGCAGCTACGTGAACCGGCTCGACGTGTCGGCGAGGATGCCTGTCATGGGAGGCGAGAGGGACTTCGCCGCCTCCGGCCTGTTCGCCACTGACTGCTCCGTTGCCCGATTCGCCCGGGGCAGCAATGCCGCCGATGTGCTTCCCGTCGCCTCGGACGAGCAGGCCGGCGTCAAGTGCTCCACCGGCCTCGACGGCGTTGGAGTGGTGTGCAAGAAGTAAAGGCCTCGCGCACTCGTGACGTGCACCATCACAGACAAATAATAAATGTGCACTCTAAATCACATTAATACATACGGAGTGGGAGTACATATATACAGTTCTCTATATACAAGAGTAATTAATCGTTGGGTTGCTAAGAACATTAGGGCAAACACATTGTGATACTTAATTTGGAAATATTCTGATTCTTATCGCCCAGTCTTTTTCACGAGCCTGATTTGACGATAATGCCATCACAACAACCAACAATCTTGAGATGCGAACGATCGGATTCAAATGTTTGAGTTGATCATTCTACCTTCAACAGATCGCTTTTCATGAGACCTTCGAATGTCTTCAGCAAAAGCCTGGAGGTTCCGGTCCGAGGACCCACCGTCTGCAACAGCCGCTGTCGCTTCCTCTTTCCACGCCATCGCTCTCATCCGGAACGCCGCAGCCTCTGGCCCGTTCATCACCTCGGCGACGCACGCACGGAGCGCGTCCCGCGTCACCGGCGCCGGCAGCCGGACGCCGACCTTGTACTCCTCCACCATCAGCTTGGCGTTGGTGAACTGGTCGGACCACCACGGGTATCCGACCATGGGCACGCCCGCGGCGAGCGCCTCGGCCATGGAGTTCCACCCGCAGTGCGTCACGAAGCACCCCACGGCGCCGTGCCCGAGCACGCGCCCCTGCGGGCACCACGCCACGATCTTGCCCTTGGCGCCGCAGGCCGCGAGCGCGTCTCCGGTGAGGAGCTCGCGGCTGTCCTCGCGCACCACCCACAGGAAAGGCCTGCCGGTGCCGGCCAGGCCCTCCGCCATGGCCAGCATCTCGGCGCGGCCGACGTTCACCAGGCTGCCGAACGCCACGTACACCACGGAACGGGGCGCCCGCGCGTCGAGCCACACCATGCAGCCGCCGCCGTCGTCGTCACCCGCAACCGTGAGATCGTCGTCGCCGCCGTCAAGGTGGCCACCACCAGGCTCCAGGAGCGGACCGACTGGCGTCACGGGCGCGTGGCGGCGAAGCGCCTCGATGACGGGGCGCTCGAGGCCCTCGAAGGTGTTGACCAGGACCCAAGACAACCCCGTCTTGTTGCTGATCTCCCCGAGCTGCGCCCTGAGCATCTGTCCCCACAGGTTGCGCGCGTACTCGGGGCGCACCATGAGCGGCAGCTCGTCCGCGGCGACCGTCGGCAGGCCCGGCACCGCGACGGCCGCGTCGGGGTCGGCCTCGGAAGGGAACGCCCCGGGGGAGCCGTAGTAGAAATGGTAGTACAGGGACAGCACGGCGCAGGACTGAATCCAGAGCATGGCGCACGGGATGCCGCCGGCGCCGCGGGCCACGTCGAGCGCCCAGGGCACGAAGGGGTTGTTGACGACGCACGCCACGGGGCGGCCGGCGTCGGCCTGGCGCCGGATGAGGGCGGCCAGCGCCGGGGGCCCCGCGTCCGCGACGTGCCGGAGCAGGCCGCTGGGGTCCAGGAAGCGCGGGTCGTCCGGGGGCCACGACCCGTCGTCGTCGTCGCGCAGGTACTCGAACCGGAGGCGGCCGCGGCCGACGCCGGCGCACGCGCCGTCGCGGCGCAGGGCGCGCAGGCCGGCGTGGCGGAACGTGGTGAAGGTGACGAGGAGGCCCTTGGCGGCGAGGCGGGCGCCGAGGCGGAGCAGCGGGTTGATGTGGCCCTGCAGAGGGAACGACACGAGGAGGACGTGCGGCTCTGAATCTGACGACGACATGGCTGT
Organism: Paspalum notatum; assembly: GCA_022530915.1. Lineage (NCBI taxonomy): Eukaryota > Viridiplantae > Streptophyta > Magnoliopsida > Poales > Poaceae > Paspalum > Paspalum notatum. The sequence goes on from CM039692.1 coordinate 38,392,002, forward strand.
GGACTGTGGTAGGGTGGTGGTGTTTCTTGTGGAGGAGCAAGACTGCAAGAGCAACGCGTGTTGGCTGCTTGCCTCCCGGCCACTTGGAGTATATAAACGTCGTGTGCTCCTGTGCAATTACCGGCGCCGCGAGACAAGACAGCCCCGCTGCCCTAGCCCTACTGTTTGATGCGAAGGCAGCTCGAGTTCTTCGTGTGTTGCACATTTTGGAGGCAACAAAACACTCGAGAGAACAAGGACGGACATGAGTACCACGGACAGCACAATTCAAAACAAAAATCTACATGCACGGACAGTTAGCTAACTCTATTTTTGAAACTATAGCTAATTAGCTATCGTTGAACATTTTCAATCCAATGAAGTCTAAATGTGTGGACTCAGCAAAGCACACAAACAGCTAGAGCTCATTTTAGACAACATGGATATATACGCCAATACGAATATGTCGTGTGCGGGCACTCTTCAAGGCAGCGTACATATTGGTTTGTGTACAACATGTCAATTTGCAACCGTGATGAGTCTTTGTTGCTTGACGAGCACCGCTAGTCAGTGAACGTTCCTTGGAACGTAGTACTACCATTTTTGTTCCAACACGAAATTTGACCACTCAGCTTAGGAGATTTTTTTTTTTTGAAAAAAATTCATGTTGTATTAAAATATATGGTACGATAAATCAGATCACACTGGAATATAACAATTATTTATTTTTTTCGAGTTCATTTATGCCCATCGACCATAATCAATATTTGCAAAGACATGTAATTAAATAGCATGTCAGTCGTTGACCTCAAATTTGTACTCCTGTTGCTATTTTGCACCTTTTTTCTTTGTTGTGGGGAGTGCGAAATTACTGTGTGATTTTGACGGCTTAGACTTTGGCTGTGTTCAGCACGTCAATTTTGGCACTGTAGGGAATCGAAATACACTGTAGCACTTTTCGTTTGTTTGTGGTAAACATTGTCCTATCATGGTCTAACTAGGCTCAAAAGATTCGTCTCGCAAAGTACATCTAAACTGTGCAATTATTTTTTTATTTCATCTACATTTAATACTCCATGCATGTGCCGATATTTTGATGTGACGGGGAATCTTCTTTTTGCATAGTGGATTTTGGGGAGAAATTTGGTGCTCTAAACACAGCCTTTATAGAGACCCGATTGACGTGAGCATGAAAGGCTCCATACATTTTAGCGGCTACCAAGAAAAAAAAATCCAAGTTTTTAGCACAAGCATGTCGGAATGCGCATCGCCGCAGCCTTTATATACAGTAGATCTTAAAATCCACGTGCACGTACGGTACCACCACCAAATAGTCGGAGTATTTTTTTTGCTGTGCAGGCCTGGCCGTGAAGACGTGCGTGCGGTCACTTCAACTCTGGCTGTGTCCGTGCACTGCTGCTTCCGGTCTCCCAGCTTTCAAAGCATCTGTCCTGTCCATCCAATGGCCGACGACGTAGCTGCATGGTGAGCCCGACGTCACGTGGGAAAGAGAGGCCTCTATCTCTACTAAAGACGTACAGTGGTCGGGGCACGTGGATCGCGAGGAGAGGCCGGCCGGCCGTCCTCGATCGGATCATTAAGCGAAAGAGAGTGTGACGATCGTGCTAGCTCCGGTGGCGCACTGTCAGATTAGGGGTGGTGCGTTGATGGTAAGTATGACACGTCGGCACGTACGTATGGATTGGTAGTCAACCGATACCGTGGACTTCTTCTACGTGATGACACGTTTGTCTCTTGTGCACACACCGATGCGTACGCAGCACAACAGACTGGGTAAATGTTGGGTGCCGCTGTGTTGCCTAACAATTTGTGGCCCAACTTATTACGGAAACTGAGTCATGGGCCGTGGTGCCAGTTCGTAGCGCTCCTGCCCGGCCCACACGGAGCAGCAACACCACCACCACCACCGTCGGCCCTCGGGTTGGCCTGGGTGTTGTCTGTTCTGTTGTTCCCTCGCGGCCGCGGCTGCGAGTTCGCAGAGTAGCGGTGACGGACGCAGCTAGCAGAGCGTGTGATGGTGGATGACTTGTGTGCACACAGCTGCATTGGATTAGCGGCAAACCCAGGGGAAGGGGAACGGATTTTTTTTTTAACGTGATGGCGTGGCAGATTAATTTCTCTCCCGCACAAGAATGCTTTTCTTCGTACGCATTCCCTTCCTCTGCTGACAAATTTTTGAGGTTGCTTTCTCTATCAACTAGTGCCTCTGTTAGCGTTAGGCCAGCCGCCAGCCCTACCTTGCTTTCACCAGCCGGTCTACTCTTCACCCTGTTTTGATTTGAGGGACATCGATCATGGTGGTATATTATTTTCTTCCTACGCAAATAAACAAAACTCCGGCCCAGATCACACACGCACCCGATGATTCCAAAGGAACCTGACAGCGACCTATTCCTCTGTTACTCCGATCCGTTCTTATCACGGCGTCTGAATCCAAAGAGCACCTGCTATCTTTTCCCTTTTTATTTTCCCTACTAGTTACCTTCAAATATAGCCATCGCCACCGGCTGCTAGTGCGTGCTAGGTAAACTGATCTCTTTCGAGTATGGTCTAACAACGTAGTACTAATACTCTCTCCGAGCGGACAGAACCTACTAGTCCATCAGCAGGCATATGATCTCTAATATGGTGCTTTAACTAATTCTCCTAGATGTTGGTCTGGTTTGTTTCGTCACCATTTTTGTGCTTTTGGAACAATTTCTCTCAAGTTGCCACATTTTTCTCTTAAACAGAATGTTTTACCACCTTCTCCAGAGGAATATTCTCATAAATGCTCCAGTAGGAGAGCAATTTCATTTTACTCGAGCCGTAGTATATATTGGGTTCCCAACACAACACGCTGGCTGCCGTTGGAGTTTTCACATCATCTATATATTGACCGTCTTTTTCTGAGTATGCCTGTATAGTATCATATTATCAATTCTTCTATAAGTCTATCCCTTTTATATTCAAACGTTTGTCCCGGGCTGCTCTCCGGTTCAGAATGTTTTGGTTTTGTTCATTTGCAGGCTCTAAAAGTTCAACCTTTAGCTGACTAAATTTTATTCACGGAGTACGCATTTAAACATGTAAATTGGCTCTACGAATACTTTTTTTTATGGCGAATGTACCTGCGAATCCAATGGATAATTAGGGCCTGTTTGGCAGGGCTCCGGCTCCTTAAAAAATAGCTTCAGCTCAGGCTTCACTGGTAGAGCAGCTCCTTTGATGAAGCCAAAGCTGTTTTTAAAAACTGTTTGGCAACAACTTATTAGTCTCTTTCGAAATATTCATATGGCCTAATTGTCTACACTGCCCCTGTTGGTACGATGTGCATGAGCGGGCTGCTCTGCTGTACGCTGCGGGTCTGCATCAAAAGGAATCAAAGTGCTATTGTTCTCGTGTATTCTTTTCAGACTTTTCAAATGCTATCGTCAAAAATTATATTTTCGGCACGGATGGATAAATTAATGATTACATTACAACTGTGTAGGCCTACTCATTGTCCGCGGCAGCAGAAGCGCCGCCGGTTCCCAAACCTTCCATCGCGGTCATCTTACTGGTGTTATTCTTGCCGCTCGACGGTGGGCGACGAAGATGATTCGTCCGCCGTTGGCCCGCCTCCCCACGACTTCCCATCCGAGCGTGCAGGCTATTACAACGGAGAGGATAAGATCCAATGGCAACTTGATGTAAATAATGCAATAGTGATGTCTTGTTATAATTTGGAGACGCCCGGAGCCGGTCGAAGCCTGTTTTTTGCGGCTTCGCCCGCACAGTACAACAAGGCCATCGGCTCCGCCCGAAATACCAGGAAGAAGCTGTTTTATTTTTGGCGTTTGGCAAGCAGCTGGCCGAAGCCGTCCGAGAAGCCGCGGCAGAAGCCCTGCCAAACGGGCTCTTAATTCGGTACTGAAAAGATAAATTTCCCCTGAATTACGTGCATATGCCGCACAAGACGTTATTCGAGGAAACACCATTTGTGTGAGTGAAAGCTATGAAAATGTTTAATAGAAGAAGCACCCTGCTTGCTTTTACTGTTGATGGAAAATTTTAGATAGATATTAGTAGTATATCACTGCAATAATGTAATTTGTTATTATCAAAACGACATTGTTTATTCCGTGTTCGAGGTTGAGTCTTGGGGTACCAACATGCGCAAATAACTGTGACACCCAATTTGAACGGTACAAAGTGCGGAACCAATCTCGTCTCCTCCTGAAGATAGTTGCTAGCTGATTCAGTCATTCAACTGGTCACACGACGTTAATACGAAAGGAACCGGTCATGAAAGCATGAAACACAAATGCACAAGAGATCACAAAACGTAAGCGGATTGAAAAGTCTGACCTAGTTATATTCTTGATTCTTTTCCACACACACAAAAATGTCTGTACATTTTACCTACAGTAGTACTTACTCCCATTACAGTACATGTTTTGGAGCGTCAGTTGCTCCAAAAATGAAACGGAGAAGAAATTAAAGGGCATGTGATATGATGGTCGAACCACGTACAGTACTATCAAAAAAACTCTCCCATGTAATGTACAGGTCCATCATGTGTCTTAATATGCTCTTAACGACATGTAATTCTCCTCCTGTATGGTCTCCAGCGTGGGCCGCCTGGACCGCGCGCTGCTGAGGCGGTGCTTGAGCGCGCCGAGCTCGGCGGCCGCGGCGGCGTCGTCCACCACCATCTCCTCCAGGCTCACCCTCGGCGCCTGCTCCTCGTCACCCGCCGTCGGCGTCACGCCGTCCGCGACCTTGGCGGACGCCGCCGACGGCGACCCGCGGCGCGCCTCCCTGGCGGCGGCGGCCGCGAGGCGCGCGACGTCGGCGGCCGCGAGCACCGTGCCGAGGCGCTTCATGGGGAAGGCGGCGTACACCGCGCCGAGCTCGAGCTCCTCGTCGGCCGGCAGCGCGGCGAGGCGCGCCCCCGGGGCCGCGGCGCGCGCGTCCACGAGGAAGTGGCCCGGCGCGTCCATCATCACCTCGGCCGCCGTCGCCGGCAGCGGCACGGACCGCACGGCGCCGTCGGGAAGGATCGCCCGCGCGCACCTCCTCCCCCCGGGCGCCTTGGCCAGCGTGCAGGAGAGGTAGTTGCCCATGGCCGGCAGGAATTTCCAAGCAAATTGAAGCTTGCTGTGTCGATGCCGAACGGACCGATCAATCAAGCTCGCCGATGTAGCGGACTGAGGATCAAGAAACGAAACCAGCTGCGTGCTGGCGGCCCTGGCCGGGGAGGGCGCGGGTTATATAGCGCGCGCGTGGGTCGGCTTGGAAACGCGTGTGGGCGAAGGTGACGGTGATGGGTGGCAAGTGAGTGGAGGTTTGGAGACGAAGCGTGGTTTGGTGGGTGGGCGTTGGTGGTGTCAGCGCCCGGGCTCCACTTGCACTCCAGCCTCTCCTCTCAGCCGCTGTGATGATGGGGTCGCCGGTTGCGTTGCCGCGGTGGTTTTGGTTTGGTTTGGTTTGCGCGTGGCGGGGGTCGGCTGTGGGCTCTCGTCCCGAACGCGCCGCCGCCGCCGCTCCGGCAGCTGGCATGCAGTGTGCTGGGAGTGAGACGCAGGCGGTGGCGCGTGACGGAAAGTGCGCCCGTTCGCTTGCCATTACGGGGGCGTTCCGACGCGTACAGTGAGGTTGTTGCCGCCGCCGCCGGCGGATGCACTTGCACCGACATTGCTTCTCTGACGACAATCCGCGTTAATTCCAACAAGCATGTTCTAGTGAAATGCAGTGTGTCGGGTTTTAGTTTTTGTCTAGTTTGGTAACCACATTTTTTCCTAAAGTTTTTCATTTCTGCAGGGGAAAATAAATTATTTTTCTTTCAATTCTCCAAAATCATTTGAAAAAATGGGGTTCACAAACTATCAAGGAATAATCCTCGTTGGAGAGGTCGTTTTCCCTGCTCCAGTGTGCTGTCCATTAGACTATATAACCCAGAGTTTGGTATGTTGGTCGGATCGACCCCTCCTGCCCTCCACGATAGAAACGTGCATAGCTTGTCACTGGTTGCTACTACTAGTACTTGTTTAGTACTGCGTTTAACCATTTTTTTAGGCTCGGGACAGAGGTAGCGGGTGATGGATAGAACTATATTAGATGGTGAGGTGAGGCAGCAGTGTGCAGCACGCCGTCCGTGTGCGTCCATACGCTCACCGGCCATGTCTGTCTTCTGTCCACTCTTTTCTCCATTTCAGGCACACGCACAGCAGTGGGCTTTTTTTTTTCTTCTAAGCTCTGGTGTCAGGAGGCGATGACCGCGCGGATCAGAGACAGTTTCTTTTAAAGACAATGCCCCAGTTGCCCTCTCGCACAGGTCATCTTAATTTACACCTTGTCAAAAAGACAATGCTCCACTAGAACACTGTGACTAGCGTGTCAAAAAGGAACACTGTACTACTACTAATTAGCAGCACATCAGAAATTGAACAGAAACTCAGCGTAAGTTTCACCATCTTCTGATTCCAAACAATTTGCTTGGAGCTATTCCAACATTGGATTCTAAAATCGACCGACGTTTTCATCGGCAAAACGAAAAAGAAATAATCGGCCGACAAAACGACTAGACAAAACTCGTGATGTATTAAAAAAAAATCCAATCACATAGGACCAACCATTGCTACTATAAAAAACAAAGTCTTCGCGAAGCTCACATCCAATCGCCTGGACTACTCGGAAAGTCTTCTACAAACCGCATCGATGGACATGCCTGAAAAGTTAATGACCACCAGGAAGAATATGACGGGACGGACGAATTCGTAGGGACGAGTGCGAGCTGACCTAGGAATAGTTCCACACTTCCACATCAACAAACCCTCAGGCTGATCCGCAAGCTGACATGATCAACCATCAGTTCGCCACAAGGATGTCGTCGGCGAAGCTGCCGGGAACCTGCGGCGGAACAGCAACAGCGCAAGGCTGGCTGTAACTGAGCGAACACGCCGCGGCCGGGGCGTGCTGTGCTATCCCTGCGCGTGGACTCGGCTGCGGGATCAATCAGTAATCCGTCACGTTGGAGACGTGGGGTGGGGATGACCGGGGTCGTTCTGGTTCTGGAACGATGGGACGGACCGAGCCATTTCTTTGCGGGGTTGACGTGCTGTTGTGTGGTGTGAACTGCGGCCAGGTGGCCTCTCTGACCGATCAGCATGATGCTTGTGAACACGTTGTGGCCTGCGTTTGCAGTGGCGTTCAGTGGAAACTCTGCACCGTCGTTTGGAACGGACGAGTGTATGGATTGGAGAGGGTTGACCTATGATCATGATTAGCTGTAGTAGTACTATTTGTGTAGTATGCTGGGTCAACCCTAGTGGTTTTCTGGCTTTTCTGCACCTGGCAGCAATACGTCGATCAGACGGCAGCATGCCGGTAAATTCGCAGGAAACTTGGTCTTCTTGTTCTTGCTGGTCGCTTTTATTACAGCTTCTTGAAAATACTAGAATCTCTTGGCAGTACCCGTATTTGTCTGGCAAAATATCTACGCTTGCCGGTAAATTCGCAGGAAATTTGGAGTGGTAAAACAACTGCTTGATTGTGAGTACTTTTTAAAAAAAAAATAGGGTGCAAGTACTTTAATTTACCGTTGCCTTTCACGCACACTATTTTCATCCATGGAGAACATCATCAGAACGGAACGGCGGCTATAGTAGTATTCGATGCAAGCTTCGCTAGCTCTCGCCCACCATCAGACTTTCATTTCCTTGACGGAACGATGTTGACTAAACCTAAATCCGAAGCTAGCAACCAATTTGTGAAGCTCTAATACTCCGAAAAAACATGGGAACGATTTGAACTATAAAAAGTAGAAATGTCGACCAAGACTGGCGTATAGGACAGGATTGCCCAGCCTCAGACATTCAGCTATACAGCGGGGATTTCCCGGCATTTTTGATAATCAAGCGACCTGCGCGGCACGACAGACAGCAAGGCGTCTCTCTTCAAATGAGTACTGCTCTGTAGTCGACGTCCTCAAGCAAGGTCAGCTCTGGTTTGTCACAGGCCAGGCAGACAGCTGAAGCCTCTGTGGCAATCATAGACGTGGCCGTTGTATCTTGGGCGTCCGGTTCACGTCTTCTGCGTCCTTTGCACATTCTAGGCAGCGGTACCGGCAGGGGCGTCGATCAAGTGCTATTTCCTGATATGATCGGAGCGAAGAGTTTGCGCTCATTTCACATTTCAGAGTCAATTCTTCACGTCCTCCAAAAGAATTCTTAAGCCTAGTGGCTGAGCAATGTACCTTTTTTTCATTTCAGTTGGTTTATCATCCAGTGTAAACTCTGCGTGGCATATTTACAATGGTCGTTCGCTTCGTTCTAACGGATGGGCGGATGGCATCTTTTTACCGACAATATACGTCGGATCAATAGACCGGTCTCATCTCAAATGAAAGCCTGACCCCGCCCATCAGTTGCAAAATCATTAAACTTCCGACTCATTATACAGGAGAGTTAAGTACAACATCTGTGCCCCTTCTCAACAAGCAAAAGAAAGCCGGCAAGCTACAGAATCACAAAGGCTCAGATCCCTGAAACATTATAATTTACCAAGCAGACACCACAACTTCATTGTCTGTTGGATCTGCATTACACAGGGCACAAGTTTCTTGAGTAATGTAATTTTGGTGCATCCAAAAAACAGTGTCACTGCAGTTTCTTATTTGGGTATAAAGTGGCGGAAAAAAACAAGCACCCTCAGCAGGAGATGGCTCGCCAGCTTGTCCTGCTGCCTAACTGCGGAAAAGCATAAAAGCCTTAAAAATCCAAAAATGGAACTTGTACAGGGTTCAACAATCAAAAAGTCTCCTTATGAAGCAGACTCCTTGGCGATTTTCTCAGCCTTAGCAATGACTTCCTCAATGCCTCCAACCATATAGAATGACTGCTCGGGGAGGTCGTCATACTTCCCATCCAAAACACCCTGTAAATTAAAAGATTACTTAGCAGAGCACAAAATAAACAAGTTTTGCATTACATGGCAATAATGACAAACAAAACATCACTCATGCAAGGTATTGAATGTAATCGTGCTGTGATAGAAGTCAACAAATATGGTAAAGCTAAACCTAAGTGTCAACTAGAGACCACAGGCAAATATCTTAACATTATGATCTTTACTTAACAATGTGTAAAACATTACTTCCAGAAGGCAGGGTCAAGCAAAAAAATCGGATAAATTTACCTGGAAACTTTTAACGCTTTCCTTGAGCTCCACATACTTCCCTGGAGCACCCGTGAAAACTTCAGCAACATGGAAAGGCTGGCTCAGGAAACGCTGAATCTTTCTGGCACGTGCGACGGTCAACTTGTCATCCTCACTGAGCTCGTCCATACCCAAAATGGCAATAATATCCTGGAGATTTTTGTAGTTCTGAAGAACCTTCTGAACACCACGAGCAGTGTTGTAGTGTTCCTCACCCAGCACATGGGGAGAAAGCATTCTAGATGTGGAATCCAGTGGATCGACAGCAGGATAAATACCAAGCTCAGAGATCTGCACAGGAAGCACACTCAAGTCACAATTAGCACAACAGGTACATAATGCACCACTCAAAAAGGCCAAACAGACAAACCTGTCGTGACAACACAGTTGTAGCGTCAAGATGGGCAAAGGTAGTAGCAGGTGCAGGATCTGTCAAGTCATCAGCAGGCACATAGATAGCCTGGACAGAAGTAATAGAACCCTTCTTTGTTGTCGTAATTCGCTCTTGCAGTCCTCCAAGATCAGTGGCAAGGGTTGGCTGGTATCCCACAGCTGATGGGATACGTCCAAGAAGAGCAGACACCTCAGAGTTTGCCTGATATCAAAAGCACGACAATGTCACCAAACTTAACACCAATGCAGTACAGAAACAGTGAGCGAGCTAAGAGGATAATCACTCCAGAGGCCTTATTTGTTCATGGACCAAAAGCAGTGCCTGGAAGAAATTACCTGAGTGAAACGGAAAATGTTGTCAATAAACAGAAGCACGTCTTGTCCTTCAGCATCACGGAAATGTTCAGCGACAGTCAAACCAGTCAAACCAACACGGGCACGAGCACCCGGGGGCTCGTTCATTTGCCCATAGACAAGAGCACACTTGCTTTCACTCTGCCACAAAGACAAATATATAAGATAACGGTAGCTCTTCTCTGCTACTTAGTTCAAAGAGAAAACAAGAGAACAGAAGGATTACCTGCTTGTCACCTAGCTTAATGACACCACTTTCAATCATTTCCCTGTACAAGTCATTACCTTCACGGGTACGTTCTCCGACACCAGCAAACACAGAGAAACCACCTACATACAAACGAAGCAGCAACCACAATCAGCAAAATCAACAAGGAACTGAGCCAAATTGACAATGGAACTCGGTACACCACTAACCATGGGCCTTAGCAACATTGTTGATCAGCTCCATAATGAGGACAGTTTTACCCACTCCAGCACCACCGAAAAGACCAATCTTTCCACCCCTTTGGTACGGGGCAAGAAGATCCACAACCTGTATGTAAAAGAACCATTGTACTAAAATCATCATTCAGGTAACAGCAGCATATGTGAAACAGAATTTTTGTTGGATTCCTAAAAGTCCTAAAATATTCTAATAGGGGAAGTAAACAAACTCTACCTTGATTCCAGTAACAAGAATTTGCTGCTCAGTGGCCTGCTCAACAAAAGCAGGGGCCTCACGATGAATGGGGAGGAAGTGGTTTGTCGCTGAAACATAGAAACACATAAGATTACAAAAGCCCTTGCACATATATCTCAGAACAAATATATGTTACAAGTCCAGCCACTTACTTATGTCACCCTTCTCATCAATCGGCTCACCGATAACATTCATGATGCGCCCAAGGGTAGCCCTGCCAACAGGCACCTAACAAACAGGAATAGTTTTGAAGTCAGGAAACACAGTTTGATAGTGTTACAAGTTGAGATGCTGAATTCATAAACACCACCAGTATACATGCAAAACGCACTGCCAACTTATAATGTTCTGCATTAAACTCCCAAATGCACCAAAAAATAAACATGCTGCAACAGCATCTGAAGGTCTATGAACAGAAGTGATAACAAGGCATGTGTTTACACAGCATTAAACCATGAGCCATCAGATAGCATGATAAGACTACGGCAGAAGATATAAAATCCAACCACTGTCCACTCAGATCTGTGAACATGGATCAACTCCAACGCTATTGGATCCACATTTCATCAGATCGAGCTGTACCATCCTGAAATGTACGGCAAGGCCAAACACAAGGTAGAAATTGGTAGAAACGGAGGGTTCCTTACAGTGATGGGGGAGCCGGTGTTGAGGACGCGCTGGCCGCGGACGAGCCCCTCCGTCCCGTCCATAGCGATAGTGCGCACCATCTTCTCGCCAAGGTGCTGCGCCACCTCGAGCACGAGGCGGATGTTGTTGTCGAGCACCTCGAGCGCGGTGAGGATGGGCGGGAGGCCCTCATCGAAGCGCACGTCGACGACGGCGCCGATCACCTGGCACACCTGCCCGATGGCGCCGGCGCCGGTGAACTCGTCGGTGATCTTGCCGCCCCCGGTCTTCCCGGTGGCCGGCGGCGACGCGGCGGGCGCTGCCTGCGCCGCGGCGGAGGAGGCGTAGGCGGCGGCGCGGTTGAAGAGGTAGCCGGCCGGGGACGGGCGGTGCGGCGGCGCACGCGGGCGCGGCGCGGCCGGCGAGGCGGCGCGGAGGCGGGAGGCGGAGCGGAGGAGGGAGGAGACGACCCGGCGGGACGCCATGGCCGGAGGTCGGCGGTCCGGATCTAGGGTTAGACTTGCGCGGTGGATGCGGCGGCTCCGCGAGAGAGGGGGAGAGGGGGGAGTGAGGCCAGGGGTGTGGGGGAATAAGTGGGTGGAGGTATCGAAGCCGGATCGGCGAGTGGACCTGGTCTACGGGCGCCGCGAAGCGTGGGGGAGCTGGGCCGTTGGTCGTACGCAGTGTGGTCTGGCGCATGGAGCTGGTCCAGTGAGCCAGTGGGGAGCGCGTCTTGGGCTTCTCGAGGATGATGAATTTGTTGCTTGGTTTTGCAGCGGCTGGAATATATTCTTTCTCTCTAATTTTGCTGTGCTGGCATTTGGAGTCTAAACAACTACGAGCTCTTAACCACAAATTGATCTTTACAACATTATTCGAAGTAATACAGTGAACGATGCATGATGCCTCACGTAATCCTTCGCTGAAATGCCTTCCTTTCCATTTCTTCACCGATCTCGATATACGTCAGTTTGTGAAGTTCTGAAGCTGATGTCCTTTTTAATTAGAAGGGGAAAGAAAATGGCTCTGTTCGTCGTGAAAATACGTATAAATAAATACAGTAATTTTTATTATGCGTGCGGAGAGACCCAGGCATCCCAAGTCAACTCGGTGCAGGGCCATTGCGGTGGCCCGTGCTACTACATCACGCGAGCACGGCCCGCCCGACATCCAGACTCTCGGCCCGGCCTGCAAAGCGCTGGGCGTGGTGATGCTATCATCAGCAAAGAGATGGGCCAACCGCCGAAGGCACCAGCTCAGCCTCTCTAGCCTGTAGAAGTGGCACCATCATCACCGTGTCAATTGGAAACGTGGCCGGGGAGCAGTACAAACAAAGCGACTGACCCTAGGCTAATCCCTTAATTTAAAAGCCTTCCAGTGAAATCGCCGAGGAGTTCGGCTGGTCAAAACAACCCACTCCTGGCACTGGCAGAGCAAGCTAGCAATCCATCATGCCGTACGACCACGAAAGAACAGAACGGGGGAGACGCGACGGCCAGGCCGTACCCACGGGTCCCGGCCTCATCACCCTCGCTATAAAAATCCGTAGCCCTCCGCATCACCCGCTCGCTGCCGCCTTGTACTTGAGCGCACCATTTCCCGTACGGCTACGAGTCAGAGGTTCTCGACCGCTGCGAGTTGCCGCCGTGCGGCGCGTGCGCGGTGTGCCGGCCGCGTCGGGCTCTCCTGCTCGATCGATCGTCTCTTGGCGAGCCGCCGCCGACGACAGAAGAGAAGAGAGATATGGGGCGCGCGCCGTGCTGCGACAAGGCGAGCGTGAAGCGGGGGCCTTGGTCGCCGGAGGAGGACGAGCAGCTGCGGAGCTACGTCCAGCGCCACGGCATCGGCGGCAACTGGATCGCGCTGCCGCAGAAAGCAGGTACGGTACCAGAGAGCCGACGGCGAGATATCGATATGATGAACAAGAAAGAACTCCGGCGGTGGCCGGGTCGTCGATCGTCGTCACTTGCCTCTAGAGTTTCGTCTGTTTCCAGTAATCCAGCATTAATTCCCGCCCGCCTTGTGCACCACCGTACAGGGCTGAACCGGTGCGGCAAGAGCTGCCGCCTGCGGTGGCTCAACTACCTGCGCCCGGACATCAAGCACGGGGGCTACACGGAGCAGGAGGACCGGATCATATGGTCCCTCTACAGCTCCATCGGCAGCCGCTGGTCCATCATCGCGTCCAAGCTCCCCGGCCGGACCGACAACGACGTCAAGAACTACTGGAACACCAAGCTCAAGAAGAAGGCCATGGCAGCGGCCGCAGCCGTGGGGCGCGCGGGTGGCGGCGGCAACGCATCAGCGGCCTTCGCGGTCGCGGCGCCCGCCACGCCGCCGGCGCTCTCGCCCGCCTCCTCGTCCGTCACCAGCTCCAGCGGCGACGTGCGCTTCGGCGGCGCGGTGTACGCCACGGACCCGCAGCCGCAGGCCGGCCAGGGGCTCATACGCTTCGGCACCACCGGCGCGCCGCGGACCGACCACCAGCTCGCGCCCGTGCCTGCAGCCGCCGCTCAGCTGGTGGACGGCGCCGTCTGGAGGACGTCGTCCACGAGCGACGCCGCCATCTCCGTGGCGCAGCTGGCCGACGACGACGTGTTCCTGGCCGAGCTCGGCGGCGGCGGGGAGCAGCTCCTGCCCTACTACGGCGACTTCTTCGGCGGGCTGCAGCCGCAGGACCGGGCGGCCCTGGAGCTCTCGGCCTGCTACTTCCCCAACATGATGACCGAGATGTGGGGCGCCGCCGCGTCCGACGCCAAGCCGCAGCAGGGCCTCTGCGACACCTTGACATAGGAGCGGGCGAGAGATGGAGGCCCCGCAGAGAGATGATGACTACGTATAGTTTCTCCTTCATCATGTGATTGTTGCGCGCGATCGAGAACCTCAATTGCTCCATTATTGATTCATCCATGGACAAGCGAGGAGGCCTGCAGGCTCGATCCGTGGCGCTAGCAGCTAGCACAACAGTTCATCTCGCCCGACTCTTCTTTAACTCCCTTCTAGCTTCTTGTCTCTTGTGATCTCTTCTTTTTTTTTTTTTCCTGTGTTCCTCGGCGTGCTGGGGGTAATTGGGGTATAGAATGCAGCTGCGTATTTTGCCGTGTATTTACATGTAAATTACTAGTAGTACTTATGGAGTTATGATCGAGATGTGAATTATGCTTGCTCGAGTGTCGTCGTGTCGAGTCTACGATTGATGATTCTGGGATAAACCTCAGCAAATTGACGCCCTTGTCCGTATCGTGTTGCTCCGGGAGCCGACGATGCCGCGGACAAGTAGACAGACGCGCCGTGAAAACGACGTGGCTCGGACGTTCGCTCTGTCTCTGTCTGTAGTGTACGTTCCGCCGAGGTGAATTGAAAGCCACGGCTCTTGCGCGTCGACCTGCCTGTCCCGGTCTCGCTCGCTCGCTCTCGCATGCAGCAGCGACGCCTGACGAACCAAGGGTGCACCAACGCAATGCTGCATGCTACTCCGATCCACACAGTGCAGTAGCTCAGCTCGGTGCCAAACAACGTAGGATTAGTGGGTGGCCACACGGTCATGCGCGATCACCTTCGTACATCTTTTCCACGTGACGAGAGGGTCGGAGAGGCCACGTACTGCTGGCCACTCTGCTAGATGTGTACTACTGGACAGTGGACACGGACCAGTTCTCGAGGGGTTAGTTATCATGCGGCACAGTGTCGGGACGGACTTGGACCCGTTCACCGGGCCAATGGAGGAGAGAGGCGTACGTGTGGACGCAAGGAAACCTTTGCGAGATTCTCCATCCGATCGATCAACCATATTGCCGGCATGCCTTGCCGGCCGCCCCTGTGTATCACGTATCCACGGTATTCCAAACATTTTTTTTTTCCTTCCAAAAGGGGGACCTGCAGAAGAAACATTTTCGCCCCTTTTTCCCGGTGCCAGTTGATCCTAGTCAATCGGTCTCGGAGCACACGCGGTCGTCGAGCTACGTCATTTTATACTGGTACTGGGAGAGACTTCACGAGCACGACGCCGGAAGGGCGCCGGGCCCAGTTGACCGTGGCAACTGGCAAGGGCTAATACTAACTAGGATGGGTTTCGACGAAGCTTCCTCCGCCGATCGGAGGACCTTTCAGCAACGTGTGCGTGTGTGCCCTACAAAGATCTTTTTTTTCATTGACGTAGGAGTATATATACTGCGAATTTACATGGAAAAATCACCGCATCGTTCTTTTTTTCTTTATTGTTACTGATAAGTCCGTTGCACCGATTAAGTCACACTGACAGAGCGAGAGTAAGACATACGAATGTTACTGCATCACTACGAAGTCTAGTCAGTCAACTGTGTAGTCGGCATTACGGCTTCTTTGGCATATGTGGTTACTTGTTTCCAAGGTATTCAAAGGAAGAGTCGCTGCACCATGTGCGTGTGTGTCCTTTTTCCCCCCTAACTGATCACATTGTGTCACTGTTAAATTTTGAATATCAAGCGTATGTTGGCGCGTTGCCTTCTCGGAGGACCTTTCTTAGGTGAAGAAACTATGGCCAGAATTGGTGTTATACACTGAACTACTTAAGATCCAAAGTATTAGAAAAATATCACCAAAAATGTTATAAACACTTAGTGCTAAAGGGACAAAAAAAAAAAAAAACAGCAACGCAAATAGTAGCAAGAGTGCTAAACCCTGAACATTGGAAATTTGGGGGTGCTATTTAAGTGTACCAGGACAGGACCTTTCAATGACACTTTTTCTAAACACCTGGCTCTTTTGGTGCTACAAAATTGTCCAAAATTAAGCCGCGTTCATCCGTTCCCAAGCTTGCCATCCATGACCGTCACACCTGCCAAGATGTTTTCCTTGCGAAGCATGTGGGTTTTGCTGCCACTAACTGAATAAAATATTATGTACTACTCCCTCTGTTTTTCTATGGCTGTGTTTAGATCCAAAAAGTGGAGGCGAAAAACAGACGAAATCCGTCAAAATTTGGCCAAAAACATCACATCCGACACTGTAGCGCACTGTAGCACTTTTCGTTTGTTTGTGGTAAATATTGTCCTACCATAGCCTAACTAGGCTCAAAAGATTCGTCTCGCAAAGTACATCTAAACTGTACAATTATTTTTTGATTTCATTTACGTTTAGTACTCCATGCATATGCCGGCATTTTTAATGTGATGGGGAATCTTCTTTTTGCATAGTAGAATTTGGGGAAAAGTTTGGATCTAAACACAGCCTATGTTTGTTGTTCAGACCATTTATATAAGAGCCGAGGTTATATTTAACCGACCAACGGTCCAGATAGGCAAACTCAAGAAACTACCGTCCAGAGAAACAAATTCAAGAAACAAAAGAAAACGGTTTTAGTAGCGTTAGTGTTACACAAAGTCCTGCAGCCATTGTTGAATGCTAAATAATGAAGTATTCATAACCAACATGTGAATGATTGGCTAGAGCAGGGCCATATATTTGGAGCGGTACGGAATCTACGATATAAGAAAACAAGACAATGTCTTTCCCCCCTGATCATATATTGAGAACTCTGCGCATCGTTGTTTAGATAAGAAGGAAAGACCGCGGGTGTGTCTAGAGTACACAACGCTAAATTATCACAAATACTAGTAAAAATGCCTGTGTGTTGCTACGGATATAACCTAGCCACATCAACATCACAGTGTGTCAATGTGATTTTCAATATTTTTTCATTTCGTAGTACAATGACAGCCATAGTTTGTTACCATGTGTTCAAAAATAAGTCATAATAGACGATATGATGGTGGGGTGACACACCAACCATTTGGTAAAAAGCATTTCTATCTTATAATGCCATCTTGTTTCGATAATTCGTGATGACTTGTCGAGTGAATTTTGAAGAGAGGTCAGTTAGGTGGAAGACTTACCTTATTAGCTTTCAATATCGATATATGGAATGTCAAAATTAGAGTCTATTTGTGACCTTATATTAGTGTCCGTTTTCGTGTGACTGCTTTGAGAATCTAAATTGAGTTCGCGAATAAATTTACATCCAACTTACACTGATGAATCAGGACTTGACTCCAAAAGGAGAAGAAGCGCTGAAGCAAGTAGCGGCGGCGAGGCTTAAGGTGTTGGTCATTCGTTAACGCTGGTAGCAAAGAGCCGTCCCGCCTGTGACCATTTTTTCGGTTCATTTCTATTTCATTCGTGGATTCTTTTCTCGAGCTGTACCAACAATCTGCAGCTAATTGATTCGAGATCCACCAATCTTAATTGATGGTAGCCGACTCTAGCTGGCTTTATTTTCATATTTTATTTTTTTTATAATGTCCCTAGTCCATCTCGATAGCAGTCTCCCGACTGCCGAGGGCCATGATTTGTTTTCTCCTCCTGTGTAGATTTGGATTCGGATTTATGTTTTATACCAGCTGCTTGTGCCTAGGATTTGGATTAGATGGTCTAGTCAACTCCGGATTGGAGAGACGATTGGCCAAGCTGGCGAGCGGCCATGGCAGCATCGAGCTGCGCCTAGAGAGGGGAGCTGCAAGAACGCCGCGTCGTGCGCGCCTGGGTGCGATGCTGCGACTGCGAGCTACTGTTGCAGTGTTGCGCCTGGACGTTGCACGACCTTCTCCACCTCGCGACGACATCCACGCCCGCGCGGCACCATCGTGGCGCGCCTGGCGGAATACGCCCTGTACCGGCTGCTGGTCAGTCGGTGCCGGCGGCGGCTGACGCCCTGATCTAGCTCGGTGTCCATGGCTGATGGGGCGCCGAAGATGCAGTCCGCTAGGAAGCAGTGCAGCCCAATTCAAAGGCCCTAGCTTTTTGGATATATATAATTGACATGACCTGGTCTATATGTATACAATCAATCGTCTCAATGAAAATTCCTCCTTAATTACTGATCGATGCTTTGATATACAGTACGGAAAAGGTTCGTGCATGATGATGAGTAGACGACGCGCACATAGAACCAAACCTGCGCTGCATGGCCTGCCCGTGCCAATCCGATCAAGGCACTCATTGCACATATCAGACTCTACCCAATCCTAGAAAAAAAACTTAGCCGGTCCCACATATCATATTTGTGAGTAGACGGACCGAGAGACCGTAAAACCTTATTTGCTTTAATATTAGGTAGAGATAAGAAGAAATATGACTGTGTGTTTCAGATTGGAACGAAGAAACTGGAGCATGCTGTCTATGTCCAAAAACATAGCACTAATCAAGTGAACTTTTGTGGCTGGCAATTTGACATTGTCAAAAGCAAGTTCTTTATAGCTCGTCCTGTCCTGTGCCTGCCATCACCTTGCAAAGATACGAAATATGATTGACCAAATAACTTCCTTTCTAATGAAACATGTACTCACGCATTTCTTCAAGAAAAATGGACCAAGGGAAATAAAAAACCGAGATAATTCATGCGTTGTATTGTGAAAACCTTTTTGCTGTCTTGCTCTTGCAGCAACGTTCTCCACACTGACCCCATGGCGTTTTGTGGTCTGCACCTTGCTCCATATGGAGTTCGTTGACGTTATTCTTTTGGGGGGGGATTGACGTTTCCATGGTCGTTCATTGGCTGGGCTGTCGATAGGATAGGTACACACTGACAGCTGACACCGACTCAAGTCGAAGCGCCGTGCATTTCAACATCGGAGGTAGGTGTTGTGGCAGCATGCATGCAACGAGTCAAGGCATGGCATGTCCCGGGGCGGGAGTGGACTTTGTTCTTACTGATTTGTTGAGGATTCTCTCTGTACTGGCAGGAGAAAACGATGACAGGAAACGACATGAGTTCCTGGGTCACACAACTCGCACGCTTTATTTATTTCTTGCCTTTTGCTTTGGTTGCTCTAACGATCTAACTACCGCTCACCAAAATGCATCCACTGAACCACATGTGTTTTCTTCTCGGCTGAAACAGACGCATGGATAGATATTATTGCAAATGCAAAGAGAAGGAACGTCTCATATTAAGCTTCTGCATGCATTGGAATTTGGAACATAGCAAGAGCATGATAACAGCAGGTGCTTGTACTTTCAGTCTGTCAAGCTAGGAGAACGTAGTTTTCATGTGTGTGATTTGCACTGCGGGCGTCGAGGTGGCGTCAGAGTAAAATGTCAATTTATAGCTCATGAACCAAGCCCCCCCAAAGGCATGGTCTTCGATACATTCAGTTGAAAGTAGGCTAGCTTCGCAAGTTAATTTCCAAAGGTAGATTAACACCTCCATGCAAAATTTCCTGTGAGTACGTTTGGTTTCGGTGAAAATGTGCAAAAGGGTGGGTGGACCAGTCGGGATTTGTTTTTTTTTTCACAGACCAGTGGTGATTGGTGGATCAGGTGATGTCCTGACCAGTCAACCCAACGGTTTTTCCAGTCACTGCTCCCGCCCCGCAGCCCCACAGAATCCTAGCGAATGCCTACCGCTGCCCGGGGCGACGGCGCAGAGCGGCAGCAGTGGACGGCGGAATGGGCGCCCTGCCTCCAGGCCCTCCACCCGTTCGGCGACCTCCGTCGACTCCGAGGAAGCGCCTCTGCTCAGATACTTCAGGGCCCCCACCCACGGCGCCTGCGTCTGCCGCCGCCACGCCCGCAGCCATCTCCCTCCTCACCGCGGTCGTGGACGGACGGCGGCGATTCTTTCGTTTCGCGACGCCGCGGCGGGCCTACGCTACGGCAGTCGGCGCGGCAGAGCAAGCGACGACGGCCGCCGGCCGGAGAGAGTGGCTCGCAGGTCCCGCGAGGCAAAGCTGGACAGCGACCAGCAGGCCAGGGCCTCGCGCGCCCTTGCTGCTGTCTCTTTCTCCGTCTCTTTCTCGATCGGTACCGGCCTATAATGGTCACATGATCAAAAGGTCGCGTCTTGCAGCGTCACCCAATGTTCTTAACCTGTCGGTAAAGGATACACACTTTTCCTCACTCCAATTCAGGGATGCCATGATTGCAAGGACTTCTTTTTTTTTCTGAATTTTTCATATGTCGCCCATTAAACCATGTCGATGACTGATGATGATCTCTCTCACATCTTCTGTGTGGATGCTACGACGCTTCAGGTAGAGAAGTTTGATGCCTGTTGGAGACTAGGAACCTTTCTGTTTCAGCTAGGACACATCGTCGAACAGTGCCTGATAAGCGAAGCAAGCCACTGTGGCTTCAGAACAATAAGGCCCAGTGACCCACAGACTAGAAGCCTAGAACAAAAGGCGACGGCGGTGCAAAGCAGAATCAACAGGCCACGATATGCAGAAGCTGGAGGCTTTGACTCTGTGACAAGCACTGCAGAACAAACAAAAGTTAGGCGGATTATTGACGCATGACACCCCATGCCTTCATACCTCCACAGATATCATAACAAGAAAGACCGCCCTATCCCCCTGCTGCTGTACTACGTTCTTAGCAACGGCAATGGCCGGTGATCTCTCGCCATCAACCGTCGCTCGAGCTCCCTTTAACAACTGTATGCACATACTTGCCTGAAACATAACCCCCGCACTTAGAACGACTTGATCCCCTTGCGCTTGTCGGTACCGGGGCATGAATATTCCCCAAGCAGAGAGGTGCTTTTTAATCAGTGCATCGCACACCCTGATGAGAGATGTAAAGGGGCAGGGGCGAGCATGCATAGGATAGGCCGATAGGGGATAACTGCAATGTCTACTCCAATATAATTCAGCACCGGCGTCGTCATGCATTGCATGCCGGAACTCAGCATCTGTTAGTGCCGCCGCTAATCATCGCCCTTCTCGTTGTCTGCTTCCCTCGCCAGGCATATTCCTGTGGCTCGTTCTTGGCTTGAGGTTGAGGTGGCGGTTTTTTCCGTTTCTTTAGAAACCATCCTGGGATTATCATTACCCTGCAGCGGTCTGCAGTGACGCGAATGAATCGCTTAATTTATTCGGGGCTCTCGTCAGGTTTTCAAACAGGTCCGGCCGATCGCTCGAGGAATGTTCTTCTCCGGCAACCGGCTCGAGGGACACAGCAAGTCAAAAGGTTCCGTGGCCATGAATTAGAGACATCACTTCAGTTTGTTTACTACACGAGTGTATGCTACGATACGAGGAGTGCTTGGGCACCACGGGACCTCACATTTTTTCTGACCCCCTTTTTGGCCGAGGGCCGGCCGTCCGCCCGAGAGGGGCGAGGGATCTGCGACATCCGGCGCCGTTTCACACCGGGCGCCCCCCTCCTCGTCGTCGCCGCGAGCTCTCGCATGGAGCGGCGGCAGCGCGGAGAGCTCTCGCATGGGCGGCCCTACGACTACGAGGCGACCAGGACCAGAGAGGGAAAACGAGCATGGAGGGGTTCAGGCCTTCAGGGTGCCGTGGCGTCCGGCGCCGCGTGTCACCGTGTGCCTCCGCGTGGGCTTTGTTTTCGCTGGAGTGGAAAGGGTGACTGACGAAATGGCACCTGCAGCCGCGACGCGACGCGACGTCGACGTCGCCTGCCCGGTGGAGAATTTCCGGCTGTCAGTGGCGCCCAGACAGATCGATAGTCGTATCTGGTGACAGACGGGGTTGGGATTTAATTACCACCCAATCACTGATCATTTTACCTGTCCCCAGCTGACTGTCTGACTGATGACGATCCCAGGCTTGCTGGCCCGGGATTCAGCTCATCAACACAGCAGCTCCTGAACATATTGCCATGGTTCTAGAACCATGCAATTTTTTACTGCATGCCTCACCTAGTCACGTCACGCTTGCTTCAGCACGCGCGAGCGAGTACCTGTCGTCGGAACCAGATCGGCTGCCGTAGCTCATGAGACGTTCGATGCGCATCCCACGGCAAGAAAAAACAAACAGCAGGAGTACCTGTCGTCGTTCTTGCCTAGTTGCCTTCCCGGATATACACAGAGCTCTGACTTTCCTGATCCTCAAATGCTCCATAGGACACCAAACCGAACAAATTAAGCAAAAGTCGGTGGTGATAGGCAACCGGCCGGACCGGAGTGCGGTGCCTTGTACGTCAGCTAATAAGCCTGGCCAGGCATGCACTTGGAATAAAAATCCAATCCTAGCACGGACCGCTCGCCCAATCCGCATCGTCCGGCGACCTCCGAAATAAGTTTTTGCGGCGGCGAGGGTGTCGTCCTCGGTCGACCGACGAGGCGACGACGTTTCGTTTCCACAAGTTTCCATGGCCAATAGAGTAAGCTCCCGGTGTCCATGTCCTCGCGGAAACGGCCAAAGCGCATCAGCTCTACTCTACTCCTACTAGTTTTTGCCAGTCGCTCGTCTCTCTCGCCGTCGCCGCCTTGGGATTCCTAGTAGCCGCAGCAGCTGCAGCTCATTGTCAATGGCTCAGTGGCCACGCTTAGTCGCCATAAGCACGCGCACGCAAGACCGGGCCGGAGAGACAATCATTGGCGCCGGCGGAATTCGACCGGGCGTGCCGGGTTCACATGGTGGTCGTCGTCGTTCGATCCGGGGCAAACGTGAGCAGAAATGATCGAGCCGGCCTCTTTAGAAAATCGCGGCGACGTAGGTTTGAAACGTGTGAGACGCGATCGTCGAGCTGATACCTGAACCTGAACGATGGATAGCCTCATCCTCTTCGGGTTCCACTAGGCTTCTCTGAATATCGTAGTCCTAGGCTCCTAGCCCTAGCTTTGCTAGTTACCTACCAACATGGACCAGCTTTGGTATCCTGTGCTGTGATTTGTGATGGGAGCTAGGATGGAGATGGAACCGGCCTCAGGGGAGGAGGAGGACTGGAGGGCTACGCCACTTCCCTCTCCAAGTGGCAGTATTCTTCTTTGAGTTCTTTGATTGATGCGGCCAGTTTCTTTGATTTGTTTGACAAGGTGGGCAGCTTAATTGATGGCCGTCTTGTCTCTATAATGGGATCCAAATTAACAGAGTGTTGACAAAGCTATGCTATGTGATTAGCCCTCTCACACCGGGACCTGTCAAGTCTCGCTTGAGATGATGGAAATATATAATTCGCGCGATTATATAGTATACTAGCTTGATTGTTAGGGGTATATTTATTTGGCTGTAGGCAAGCGGCTTTATTTAACTGGATCTTTGTAGGACGGTATGCGTGCACACTGTCGCCCGCCGCCGTTGTGGATTTCCAAACGTAAGACTATCCCTAATGGGAATTGATAAAAGTACTGTCTGTATACTGTTTGACACTGTAGACAGAGAGGAGGGTAGTTAGAATAGTAGAAGAACAGTGGATAGAAAAAGTTTTAGGCAATGGGGTTGGGGATAGTCTAAGCAGGATAGTCTAAGCAGTGCGTGTCGTGTGGTGGGTTTGTGTCCTGTAATCCTGTGCTATGCAACTGATGAGCAAAGGTCTCGTCAAGTAATCAAAATCAAGGATATTGTAAAGGTTATTAATTAGGTTGGTGTAGGGCACATAAGGTCAGCAGCTATACATATCTCCTTTGTTGCTTATGCCAGTTAGTCTCTTTTATTTTTTTATTTTTTGTTATCCTTTGGCATGACAGCAAAGGGGATATTGGAATCTTGGTGGTATGGTGCATTTTACTACTTCGCCCATACATCTACTTCCATGGTGTAAGGATGACACGTTTTTTTATTAACGGCCATGAGCCCCCCTTTCTTTGTCGCTAGCCCCTTGAGGAGATTGCCTGTTTAGCTGATAGGTCAGTTCGAATAGGGTGATGCTATTTATCATATAGTATCTACCTTAGTTCAAAGATATGCAATGCTATTGTGTATTCGACAAAAAAAGGACCAGAGGCGTTTTTTCTTTCTAGAGAAATATTTTTTGTTCAAATAGAACATCTATGCACGAGATTGTCTAAAACAACTAGCTGTTTCAATAGAAAAAATAATTTTCCAAAAATGTTTAGAAGAGGAAAAATGTTCACGGTTGGTGGTGCGAGTGCGATCATACGCATTCCACGCGAGCTTTACAAGTTCAAAATCAACAATTTATGGGCCTAGGTTCAATCCACCAAAAGCGGCCCACACCACGAGCCCAAAGATAGCTTGTCTCAGCCCAGCCAATCCAAACCGAGACCGGGCCGGTTGGTGGGGCCCAATTGACAGCGCCGTCGCCACCGGCCGTCCAGGCTGTGCCCAGCGAGCGCCCCCAACCGAGTCCAGGCAGCCTCCGCCGTCTCGTCTTCGTCTCTTCTTCCCTTTCCCCGTTCGGTTCACCTTCGTCGGTTCGCTCGCCGTTCGGGTTATCCCTCGCCTCGAATTTTTCGCTTGCGGCGGGAGAAATCGGGGCGCGAGGATGACCGTGATCGACATCCTAACCCGGGTGGACGCGATCTGCCAGAAGTACGACAAGTACGATGTCGACAAGCTCAACGGCGCCAACGTCGCCGGCGGCGACGCCTTCGCGATCCAGTACGCATCCGTCGACGCCGAAATTAACCAATGCGTCGAGGTGAGATCTCGTCCTCTTCATCCTCTCGCTCGCTCGCCGCGTCTGCGACCCGGAGCAGTCGATCTGAATCTGACGGTGGTCTGTTTGGAACAGAAAGCGGAGACTGCGAAGCAAGAGAAGAACCGGGCCGCCGTCGTGGCGCTTAACGCCGAGATCCGGCGCACCAAGGCCAAGCTCCTCGAGGAGGACCTGCCAAAGCTGCAGCGCCTCGCCGTGAAGAAGGTTGCCGCCCTAGCACCCTGCATTCGTCTCCGCTGAGTTTTGGGTGAAGTGTGATAGATCTGCGAACTCTGTGACTTTGAGGGCTTGTTGCCGTGTTCACCAGTAGCTAAACTTTCTTGGGCACTTGGACTATAGCTTCCTATAATTAGGTTGCGCGCTGCAAGTGCTAGGGAGTCACTACGTTTGAGGAATGATTTACTAGGCCATTTCGTGAATCTTAACATTGTTGGTATTAGCACATGTGGCGGAATTTTTGGGGGAAAACCCTGCGGTTTGAATTGATATCTTGCGATTGGGAGTGAGCCATGCACGATAGTTTCATAGGATTGCTTGAATGATGGTTAATGGCTGATTGGACATGCATGAGTAGAATTTAGTGGCTTGTGTTTCGTCATGTTGATTAGAATGCTTTCATATGCTAATTGGTTGATTGTGGCCTTAATCTAGTTCCTTCGTGGGCGGTGTGTGTTCTAGCTTATGTTGCAGATTAGAGTGTACTAGAATGAGCTTAATTCGCTTGCTGATTTTACTTTATCTCAGTACATGAATTTAGGCAATATGAGGTCTTCCGCCATGTATTGTTGACGTGAACTCTTTCTGATGTTATCGAACTTCATGTACTCCTGTTTTCTTCGTTTCCTCTATTTTTTTTTTCCTTTCAACCTGTAGCACAAATTTTTCCAGTTAATTTGGATTGCTTTGCTTGCCACCTGCGCATTCGAGTCTAGACTACCTGGCATCCTTGATTTGCCCAGATCTCCACAAAGATGCACATTTTTGCGTGATCACTGAGCAAGCAAACACTTGCCTGGTTTTCTTGTTCTTGGATGTGCCTTACTGCCTTGCGCAATAGGTTATTAGCTTACCCTTTTATATGGTTAGATTTGAAGACATGCATACATTTAGATAATCTAACACTAGAGAAGTTAAATTTTAAAGGTTCCTTTCAACAGGTGAAAGGGCTCACAAAAGAAGAAATTGCAACCCGTAGCGATCTGGTTGCCGCCTTACCTGACAGAATACAATCAATCCCAGATGGTAGTTCTACCGCCACAAAGAAAAATGGAACTTGGGGAGCCTCAGGATCTCGCACTGGAGGAGCCATACAGTTTGACACAACTCCTGGTTAGTGAGCATCTGAACATCTTCTGTTGTCCCACTTATGTCTGTTCTGTAATGAGTTGCGTTATGCATTAGCTTTTTAGTAGGGAAGGTTTGACATGCTACTTTTGATGAAATTTGAGCTCCAAATTTTATGTCCAATTTGAAAATGCGGTTAATTATAATTATACATTTGGCTAGAGTATGTAACTCTAATCCTCTCTAGTTGCTGAATGCCACCTAATAAAGCTTAACCTTATTTGAGTCTCGAGACTTTTAGATGCCTTTTAACTTTTATCTCTTTTTGGATCACTTGGCAATCTATCCCCATAGCAGTTAACACTACATATAACTAATAACATGCAGATGGGAACTTTGACGCCGAGTACTTTAAGGGGACAAAAGAATCGAATCAATTCCGTGGGGAATATGAGATGCGCAGAATGAAACAGGTAAATTCACCGAGCCACTTGTCTTTCCATTCCATATTTTCTTGGTACTGGATGAGGGGCTTCTCAATTCTTATATGGTGTTACCTGTCTTTGGTTATAAAACTGTGCAGGATGATGATTTGGAAGTTATTGGCGAAGGACTGGAAACTTTGAAAAACATGGCATCTGATATGAATGAGGTAGCTTGCTGTGCTTTATTTCTTGATACATGATAATATAACAAGTTATCGGCAGTTAACTGAATAGCCGTGATCGTCAGGAATTGGACAGACAAGTTCCTTTGATGGATGAAATGGACGAAAAGGTCTGTTATCTGACAGCCATTAGTTTCTGTAGGATCCATCTAGAAATTGTCCTGCAACACTTATTTTTCTACATTATTCTGATTGTAGGTGGATAGAGCCAATGCAGATTTGAAGAATACCAATGTGAGACTGAAGGAGACTGTTCTTCAGGTAAAACCTAGCACGTAAATTTGTGCACTTCCTAACTAATGCTTGCTTTACTTGGGGGCTCATACTACTTGGTTTCTGCTTTGACTTGTTATCAGCTTCGATCCAGTCGCAACTTTTGCATCGATATCATCCTTCTCTGCGTCATTCTTGGTATTGCGGCCTACCTTTACAAGTAAGTATTTTCATTCCCAGCAAAGTTCAGTTTCATTTCCATACGGACGCTAGGGTTGCTCTGAGTACTGAACAAAGATAGAACAGACCATGCTGGGGTATTCATTCGATTGTGTTGGTTGCAGTGGAGAGATTCTTTCCAAGTCTTTTTATAACATGCTAATCTGTTAAATATCTTGGTCATGATCTTGCCTACTGTCATTTTGGTGCAGCGTGCTGAAGAAGTGAGGCAGAATCCTGTCACAGAATCACTCGTAGTCATACCGTACCCCCTTTGCTGCAAAGGTTCTACATACCCTGTTCTTCGGAGTGACGAGTTACGACATGTGCGCGAGCCGCCGAGCCATTTGTCTTGTTCTCTGTATTCTTATGGTGTCCAACTTGAACCTTGACTAGGCTTTTCTTGAATGAACGCTGCGTGTGTTGAAGACATGTTGTCTGTTGTATATCTGGGAGTAAATTTCGTAGTGAGAGTACAAAACCTCATCCTTATTAAACCATGTAATCGTTCTCATGTATATTCCAGTCAGGTCTCGCATTGATCCCTCCATGTTTATGTTATCCGTAGTGATACCAAGAGCAGTGCATACACGTTTAATACGGAGAAAATTCTTTATCTGCCATCCAAAGAAAACTGTGTGCCTTTTATGCGACTAAAAACATATGAAAGCCTTATCTACCATCCGCTTAAAATTTTATGTCTTATCTACCATTCTCCATCTATTGTAACGGTTGTTAAGTAGAGAGGAAATGATGATTTATCTCTATGTGAACATACTTTTAAATGTGTATATCTTAGCCATTTTAGCTTTGTTTTTACCCACTCAAGTTGCGTTAGATCCGTGACGACATAACCTATACATTAGTAATAATGAATTCCCATGTACTATATTTGAAATTTAATTAAATATTAATTTTACTAAGAGGTATAATTAATAGACTTTCTAAATAAAAATAAAATGGGGTTCAACTTTATTTTTATCAGAAACCCATTTCAAATATTAATTAAGAAAATTCATATTTAGCTAAATTTTAAATATTGTAAATGCGAATTCATTACTGCTAACGTAAATGTTACGTCATCACAAGTGTAACGCAATTTGAATGGGTAAAAATAGAGCTGAAACGGTCGAGATATACACGTTTAAAGATTTAAGGTATATTCAACACAAAGGTAAAATCATCATTTCCTCCCCCACTTAACGCCAGCTACCGTTACCATGGATGGAGAGTGGTAGATAAGGTATACAATTTTAATTGAATGGCAGATAAGGCTTTCAAATTTTTTCAGTGAAATAAAGGGCACAGAGTTTTGTTTGAACGACGGATAAGGATTTTTCTCTTTGATATGGCTGCTTCAATCGGCCATCAGGAATTCAGGATAGGGTCCACTGCATGCAATCGGGCAATTCATGGTGATCTTTTTGTTTGCAAAATGAGATCAAAATATCAGCAAAAACAAGCTCGATTGCTCAGAATTGACGAAATTTGCAACGCATGGATCAGGTCCCACCGGCCGGCCGTTGGGTGGGTCTCGCTTTCGCAAGTCGGCTGGGGGCCAGGGCAAAGTCGTCTCCACCCATCGTGTCTCTCGCGGCTCCCCACCTCTGTTGGCCCCTCTCGGCCTCTCCAAACCCCCGCGCTCCGGGGCGTCTCCCGCCAACCCAATTTCGCTTCCCGCCGCGAATCCCTCGCATTAAACCCCGCCCAAAAGGCCGCGCCCTCGAGCAGTTGCCGACCCCCTGCCCAGAAATCCGATCCCCAGCCGCCGCGGCTCGCTCAGTCGCTCTCGTCTTCGCCCCCTCTGCTCGACCCCGCGCGGCTACCACCGGCGGCGGCGGCGATGAGCGCGGTGAACATCACCAACGTGGCGGTGCTGGACAACCCCACCGCCTTCCTCAACCCCTTCCAGTTCGAGATCTCCTACGAGTGCCTCGTGCCCCTCGATGACGGTACGGGCTGCCTCCCCCCTTCCTCTTTTCTCGGTTCCCGTGATGCGTGGCGGCGCGCTAGGGTTTCGTTCGTCCTGAGATCGGTACGTGTCGCTTTGGATTTTGTACGGGGGGATACCTGGTACTAGTGGGGTTGGTGTTTGCTACCTCTGTAGTTGGGCATCACGAGGAGGGTGTCGAGAGCTTGTGCATCGGTAGCACCGTTGCATCCTGTATTCCCTACTCTGCAGTAGCATAGATGTGAATGGCATTGTTGTTGAGGTTACCACTGTTTTTGTTCAGTGAATATGGGCATTTCTGTTGTGGGGAACGTTTCTTCTATTGTATGTTTTTTTGGATGCGGGCCGGTTGATGAATCATGAATGATAGGAATTGCTTAACACATTTACATATAGCTATTGGCTCATGAACAATTAAAAAGAGGTATAGAGGATTTGGTGGAGTAGCGTCAGTCCAGTTCCTGATCCAGAACTCACCTTGTTTGTATGATCTTGATAATTATCTTCTCTTAATAATATGAACTCTAATGTAATTGTTGCCTTCATGTAATTAGCTTAGGAATGCAGCATAATTTCCACTGTGCTATGCTGTAATATATCTATCCTTCGTCAGCTGATAATCTCCACTATTTAGCCTCATTTATGCCCAGCTACGCATGGAACCTTGCCTATAATCTAGCATTGATTGACCACAAATTAAATTTTAACTTAGAAATTGTTGCTATGATGCTAGACCTCTGCACGAAGCTGATTATAACTGAAGGGACAGCGGATAAATCTCATGCTACTTGTATAGTTGTATCTGATACCTACAAGGGACCGGCACTTGTTAGCTGATGGTAGAAGTCAAAATTTGTGCTACTGGATGTGACACAAGTTGAATTTCTTTCAAGTTAGTTCTCACCTTCTAGTGCTGGTAATCCTGAAAGATGCTCTGCTCTGCTCTGATGATTATTCTTTGCACTTTGTGCTGTGGTTCATCTGCTGACCTCTTTAAGAAGCTACATGATTCCTGGATCCTGCTAGCTTGAAAAGCTTTTACTTGAGTGGTGTGGTTCATTATCTAAAGAATTCCAGCTTCAGACATGTTTGCTCTGTGTGCTAGTCTGGTGCTTTGCTTTCTCCCCTATTTCAGCTCTAGTTCTCTGCTTAGAAATTGTACAGATGATACACATACAGCCCAGTCAAAATTGAGTACTATTGAATGATTTGTGGATTTGTGCAAACTGTACCATGCCTATGTTTCCTGAGCACTAAAGTATGTGCACAGATATTCATGATCTGTATGAGGCATATATGCAAAAGTTTCTATCTACTTTCCTGAATTACCCCGTTCTTATGTTTTTGGTTTCCCTCATTGTCATTTCTTTGGATATTAGATTTTTTAAATGGATGCAAATGGTTTCTCTGTTTGCATTTCAGATCTGGAGTGGAAGCTGATATATGTTGGATCAGCTGAAGATGAAAACTACGATCAGCAACTTGAGAGCGTGCTCGTTGGTCCTGTCAATGTTGGGACCTACCGTTTTGTACTCCAGGTACCATATGCTGTGTTGCTTTATTCTACTTGAAACATTTGTGAGATACAATAAATCCTGCGGTTGTAGCAGAACAAAGCATGATCACTGCTTATGATTTCCCCTGCAGTGTTAAGCCCTGTCATAGCTACCCAATTTGCATTAACCTCTGAAAAATAATTATCCATTCCAATTGCAGGCTGACCCACCGGATCCTTCGAAGATCCGTGAGGAAGACATAATTGGCGTGACTGTGCTGCTATTGACATGCTCTTACATGGGCCAGGAGTTCATGAGGGTTGGCTACTACGTGAACAATGATTACGATGATGAGCAATTGAGAGAAGAGCCTCCAGCTAAGGTGCTAATCGACCGGGTGCAGAGAAATATCTTGGCAGACAAGCCCCGAGTCACCAAGTTCCCTATCAACTTCCATCCTGAACCCAGTACAAGTGCTGGACAGCAGCAGCAGGAACCCCAGACAGCCTCACCAGAGAACCATGCAGGTGATGGAGAGGGAAGCAAGCCTGCTGCTGACCAATGAACACAGTTTGGTGTTCTAACATTTTGATGTGCACGCCTTTCTGGACGCGCTGTAATATTACGCACCTGATAGGTAGTTCTGCATTGCCCTGGGGATCATGGTTCTAGCACATGGTGGTTGTTTAGAAACTGTTCTGTAACTTGTTGCAAATACTGGGTACCTTGATGTTCGGCCTGTTCTTTTGCAATCACTGCATGCTTCTTTAGAGTAGCGTTTTACCTTGAAACCACTCACTGGTTAGTCTTGGTTGCCACTCACCAGCTTTGGCCTTGCGGTATAGGTTTAACTGGAACCCATCTGTTCGCGCAAGTGTGGTGAAGTGAAATGGTTTGTGATCGTCAGCGTGTGCATGTTGGGCACTCTTTTTTCGATTAGGGAAGCTGCCGTGAATACTAGGATGTGCTGCTTGTATAGTCATGTAAAGGGATTTATGCTCACCGGTGCTGTATGCTTTCTTCAAGCGTCAAACTCTCAGATTTGAGATGACCGGAGGTAATTGAATTTGCAGCTGATCCCAAAATAATTGAATTGGATTTGCGCCTCAAGAACTGCAAACATGAGCATAGTAATAGTATCCTCTTCCAGAGTGACTCAATCAGGCTGCGATGAAGAAATCATGCTTGATACGTAGGCAAACTCTGAAGCTTCAGGAAACTGACGGCGCATTTTCTTTTTCTTTGGGGGATGATGAGCGACCACATGCTTAGCTGGCTTCTTCGATTATTGAGGTTAGCAATCAGGAATCAGGATACCCAACGCGTTGTTCGGCCCCGATGCCACCGCAACTGGCCTGTCCCATTGATTTACCATTAATATTAACCAGGCTTCTGGTCAGCTCCTAGCTACCACTGATCGCCAGTCTACAGTGTCCATTGATTTTAGGAATGCACGCACGTTGTCAAAGTTCAGGGAGGAGACACGTACATCCCCACCCACAAACTAGACCTTTGTGTTTACTTAGATTAAAGCTGTTAATAACAGTATATCCCAGGAACCCGCCTGCTTGCTGCCTGGATCGACATGCTTAACTGGCTTATTGCAGGATTATTTTTTTTAAAAAAAACAGGATCCGTGGGTCCATGGCGCGAGCGGCCAGCCACACTCAAAAACACAGTCTGGAATCCAGGCGGCGCCGCGCCGGTGGTTGCCGCAGCGCACAGGCGATCGATGGAGGCTGGAGCACATGCTCCTTCCTGATGCTGCTTCGTGGAAATCATCCGAAACCGCACTGGGATCATCCTCATCCTTATCCTGACTGACATCACATCACCACCGGCACTGAAACAAACACATGGAGCCATGGAGGAGAAGCAAAGCACCTGCGTCGAGCAAATTGCAAACCCGCTGCCTCTGCAGCACACGGATCGACAGGCGAGCTTTGTGCGTCCATGAAGAAAAGACAAACGCAAACGCTGCGGCCACGGCCAGCTGAGCTGACGCGGAGCGAAACAAAATGCCATGGCAGCGTTCCTGCCGTATCCTTCTGCGCTAGCTGTACTTAGGGTGTGTTTTAGATCCTGAAAACTGGCATTGTTCTGAACTGAAAAGCACTGTAGCACTTTTCGTTTGTTTGTGATAAATATTGTTCTATTATGGTCTAACTAGGCTCAAAAGATTCGTCTCGCAAAGTACATCTAAACTGTGCAATTATTTTTTTCTTTCATCTATATTTAGTACTCCATGCATGTGCCGGCATTTTGATGTGACGAGGAATCTTCTTTTTGCGTAGTAGAATTTGGGAGAAACTTTTTGGATCTAAACAGGGCCTTAGCTCCACTACGGCCAGGTTTCGCATATTCAAATCTGATTTTTCTTGTCTGTATACTCACTACTCGACGTACTAGCCGATTTTTTTTTTGTTTCTAAATACCATGCACTGTATGTTATTATTATATGTACGCGGAGAGAGACATAATTCAAAGGTCGAGATAGAGAGAGAGACGATCAATTCATGTCCTGTTGGTTTTTTTGTTGATAAAATGTCCTGTTGTGTTGAGACGATGCTCGCGGTTAAGGGAGTAGGTCTTTGCTATTCTTGAATCTATCACTTCGGTCCTCGACCCAATTCTCATTTCATTAGCGCATACAAGTGGAACAGACACTAGGAAGAAATATAAATTAGCGCAGAACGACCTATTAGAGTACACATATATACATATAGCGCTATCCAATTCTACTACCGCTGGTTAATTATATGAACGTGACATTCAAAAGGTGTTGGTAAGAGCGTGCTTATCCAGCCAAGCCAAAGTGATATCCACGACATGTTAAGACAATCCACAGAACTTTTACAACCATTGTTGAATTTGCTAGTAGAATGTATGCTCTACCAAGAACGATTCTAATAGCAACTTTTTGTTAAGTGAGTCCCTTGTGGCGGCATGTACTGCGGAGGTCGGAAACACCTGTGGCCAGATGACACCGTATGTCATTGCTGCCTAAGGGAGGTGTGGGGGGATAGGGCAGAGGGAGGCATAAAAAAAAAAAAATACCGGGATGGCGCAAAGAGCATTCAACGATATGGGGGCAAAAGTTAGAAATCCAACAACTCCGTGGAAATTTGACTAAAAAATCCATAGCTTTGGACGAGAAAAAGAAGTGAACTTCTGGTCCGGTTTGGTTAGTTCAGAAACGCTGGTTGTGTGGTTTCATAATTCAAAATTGAAAATCGAATGATCGTAACATTTTAAGGTTGTAAAATAGTTTTTTTTCTTAAATTTATACTATAAACTTCAGCTCCTCGAAAAGCAGTTCCAAACAAACCTTAAACCTGATTATTTTTTATAAGAGAAAAATGCGTGTTAGAAATAAGAGTCCCATGAGATAATTATTCGTTCAAACAATGTTTTGTTCTGAAACAGGCAGGCGCACAATCACGCCGGATAAAACACAGAATATATATTTTTCCTACATAGAATCCCGTCCGCTTCGTCCACCCGCCGCTGACACCGCGAGTCCGCCCCCGCTAAGAAGCCCCCGGCAGTCGCCACCGCCCCCGCGCCCAGCCGCCGGACACTCCAATCGCATACACGAACACGACTCCTCGGAACGCGGCTCGATCGACGCGACAACGGCAGCCGCCATGGAGGAGAGGGTGCCGCTTCTGCAGCAGCAGTGGACGCTGCGAGACGGCGGCGACGGACCGGAGGAGAAGCGCGGCGGCCTGAGGTGGTGGTGGTGGAGGGACCTTGCGCGGGAGGCCGGGAAGTTCGGGTACGTCGCCCTGCCGATGGCGGCCGTGAGCGTGTCGCAGTCGGCGG
Organism: Paspalum notatum; assembly: GCA_022530915.1. Classification (NCBI taxonomy): domain Eukaryota; kingdom Viridiplantae; phylum Streptophyta; class Magnoliopsida; order Poales; family Poaceae; genus Paspalum; species Paspalum notatum. Next base: position 38,426,234 of record CM039692.1, read on the forward strand.
TGCAGGTGGCGTCCAACATGATGGTCGGCCACCTCCCCGGCGTCCTCCCGCTTTCGGCCTCCGCTATCGCAACCTCCCTCGCCACCGTCTCCGGTTTCAGCCTCCTCGTACGTTTCACATTGGGCACTCGCTGCCTTCTCTCCCTTCCTGCTCAAATTCGTTACGCAGTAATCTTGTTGCCCAGACAAGCGTTTTACTGTCTTCTTTTTCCTGTCGCGTGAGTTCATAAATCTTTCAGAAAACCGTCAACTACATACAGTCTACAGAGATTACATAATATGGACAGAAAGTTTTTTTTTTTTTTTAAATTGAGATCGTCGATTGTTTTCAACTAGCGTATATATAATGGCTGATCTATTGGAGAATGGTAGGGAAACCTTGAGATTATACGGTCAATCAGTGTTTCTTCAACATCCGTTATCGTGTTTATGATTTCGTCAACTAGAGTTAATCTTTGCAGAAGGGTGGTACATGAAACAATTTATGCTTCATTAGTGTCAAGTTGCTCTTCTTATCCAGTACTCTTGGCATAAACACGTATGTTAGCACAAATACTAGCAACGTTACCTTTTGATTTCTCCAAAAAAAAAATGTACCTTTTCATCTTCCAGTAACTCAACTTGTGTACTTCTAAAACAGATTGGAATGGCAAGTGGCTTGGAAACTCTATGTGGTCAAGCCTACGGGGCGAAACAGTACGATAAATTGGGGATGCACACCTATAGGGCCATAGTCACGCTCATAGTTGTGAGCATTCCAATCTCCCTTCTCTGGGTATTCATAGGCAAACTCCTGATCCTCATAGGCCAAGACCCTTTGATCTCAAAGGAAGCTGGGAGATATATAGTCTGGTTGATTCCAGGACTCTTTGCATATGCAATCAGCCAGCCTCTCACGAAATTTCTGCAGTCTCAGAGTCTGATAATCCCTATGCTTTGGTCCTCCATTGCCACACTGCTCTTGCACATTCCTCTTTGCTGGTTATTGGTGTTCAAGACCAGCTTGGGGTATATTGGCGCATCTTTGGCGATAAGCTTATCGTACTGGTTAAATGTGATTATGCTTGCTGCGTACATCATATTCTCGAATTCTTGTAAGGAGACCCGGTCACCTCCTACAATTGAGGCCTTCAAAGGAGTTGGCATATTTCTGCGCCTAGCTCTGCCATCTGCACTGATGCTGTGGTAATTATAGTGAAGTTCTTAATAATCTTTATCTTTTTGTGTGCAAATTACCATATTGGGCTAATGAATTCTCTTCCACAATCTTATAGTTTTGAATGGTGGTCTTTTGAGATCCTCATTCTTCTCTCAGGGATTTTACCGAATCCAGAGCTGCAAACTTCAGTTCTTTCAATCTGGTAAGCGCTTCCACATCTACAGTAAGTAGTAACACACACTTGCAATACATTGCGTTTCTTTTTTTAAAAATATTTGTGTTATTTATTCACATTCTCTTCATCAGCTTGACTACTATCACGTTAACGTATACTATACCTTATGGGCTTGGAGCGGCTGCAAGGTATGAAGAAACTTAACCGCTGATAGATGTAGTTCTTTATCAATACAAAGTCATGTCTAACTTTGTTCATATTGTCCCATGAGCAGCACTCGAGTAGCAAATGAATTAGGTGGCGGTAACCCTGAAGGAGCTCGGTCAGCTGTTCGGGTTGTCATGTGTATTGCAGTGATAGGGGCAACTATCGTCACAATTATATTGTTATCATCACAGCACATCTTAGGCTATGCATTTAGCAGCGATAAGGAGGTTGTTGCATACGTCAATGCAATGGTTCCCTTTGTGTGCGTCTCTGTTGCTGCTGACAGTCTGCAAGGAGTTCTATCAGGTCACATCTCTTAACTTTCTTAAGTTCACCAAGCAGGTTTTTTTGGTTGTAAAGACTTCTTATTTCAGTAGAAGCAGAGAGCTCTCCTTTCTAAAACAAAAAAGTAAAGAAAAAGTAGTTTCTCGTTTTGAAAACCTCGAAAACACATCTTCCGATTACACGAAAGGCCTTTACCCTTAGTTTGATTTGCATAATTCAATCTGTGTGCTCTTCTCAATTTTGGTAACAAGCCCTATCAGGTGGCAAGTGACCATTATTGTTTTGTCAGTCATGCAAGTGTCATACCAGGTAAGGCGCCACTTCTGTTTTTATTTTCTTCCACGATACTAATGTTATTCTGTGTTGTGGAAGCAAAATTTCGTTACTCCGGCAGTTACTTGTTTGTTGCTTCAAAAATGGGCTCTTACGTGAACATGGATGTCGGTGTTTTCATCAACACACATCTAGCAGCGATGTTACCGTAAGCAGGCTCCACATCACTATGTATGCAAATTACACCAATCTCCTAGCTAGTGGTTTTTCTGTATGCTACATTTTTTGGTTGGTTTCGTGTTCTGAATAGTGTTTGGGCACTAAATAACGATCTGAACTTAAAACTTCATGCGTGAGTGTGTATCTGTCATTTCTAACACTGGCTAATTGACAACGCTGAACTTCACAACAGAAGCATTCTTACTTTCTATGTCCTCTCTGTTTCTTCCAAGATACATTGATGCTATGCTAACATGCCTAGTTTTTTCTACTATCAGGTATTGCCCGAGGGTGCGGGTGGCAGCACTTGGGCGCCTATGTCAACCTGGGCTCATTCTATCTCGTTGGGATTCCAACAGCGCTCTTGCTCGGCTTTGTTCTGAAGATGGAAGGAAAAGGGCTTTGGATGGGTATTTCCTGTGGCTCTATAGTGCAGTTCTTGCTTCTCGCCATCATAACATTCTTCAGCAACTGGCAGAAGATGGTTTGTGGTTTCTATACAACTCAACAAGTCTTTTATCAATCAGTCGCTGGTCACACAGAAAATGATTTGTAGCCTACTGACTTGTTTTCGTTGTTGCAGTCTGATAAAGCGAGGGAGAGAGTTTTCAACGGTGAGCAGTCAAATAAGGAACCTTTGGAATCGGACGGATCCGGTTCAGTCTAATTTGGCACAAAGCTATCTGACCCCTTGACCTGAACGTGAAGAAGCGGACGAGATGTTGTAGAGACGAAACCCCTCGTGCAGTAGGTTGCTAAGTTGCCTACTTGCCTTGTTTTTGGGGCTCTGAACTAAATGTACAGGGAATTCTCTAAATGCTGAACGGTGCTGTGTGTGCTGTTGTTTGTTGAAACTTTTAAAAAATGATGCTATCAGAATCTTTTTAAGATACAACGTAGTATGGTTGGACAGAAAAATAGTTGCATCAGATCACCAGCTTTCAATTAGCATCACAAACATGAGCAGCCAGCCCCCCTGAAGCCGTGAACTGCTGAACAAGGACGGCAGCAATTGCGAACCGTGTCAGGAGTAATTCTTATAGTCCTTATACCATGCTGCGAAAAGTTTACTCCAACATGGACTCGACAAAAAAAGCTGAGTATTTTTACCCACCAATCTACCACCCAGATCAAGCAAGTGTAAAAGCCAGAATCGCCTTCACCTTCACAGTGCAAGAGAGGTCACTTGCCGTGAATTTGCAATATCTTAAAAATGGAGTATAGCTTCCCGTCTGAAATAAATATCATGCCATACTGGCTGAAAAATATCTTAAGTTGTATACATCTTTCTGTCTGAAAATTCTTGACAGAACTCAAATGTACTGAATGTGTGTCATGTGAGCAATCATCAGTTACATGGGGGCATCAATACATATATTTGCATGAACAAAGATGGTGAAAACAGACACACCTAGAGTAATGAAAACGATAAAAAAAAAGCAAACAATGATGAAGTAGCACAATTGCATGACACATGCCAATGCTTCAACTGTGTGTGTTGATGGTATCAAATTTCCAATATAATTTATTCCACATTTCCTGTTGGTGACAGGCCATTCCTCAACATAATAGACAATCAGTGACAAGCCATTCCTCAACAAAATAAGTATACAAGATGTCATGAATAGCTGAAGACCATTCAGGCTTGAAAGTCTAGTTAGTAGTGCCGAGCAACGCTGCATGCACCCATCAAGTATTGAGGAATTGAGAAGCATACGGAACCAGGAACCATGAAAAGCATATAGGTGAAATTGCCAGAAGGACCTGCAGATAGAGGCAACAAAAGTTTTAAGCCCACATTCGTATCACAAATTTTCTTGAATGAATAAACAAATTTCAGTAAAGATGGAGCAGTGCTGCGTGATCCACAAAAGAAAAAGCAAAATGTTACCCATATGGACAACTTTGTTATAATTGACAGGATTCTCTTAGGTATGGACATAGGTCCTTAGGTCATTTTAACTCGATGGTTGCATGTTTACAAGATAGTCATAAGCAAATAGCAGTAAAGCGGTGTGTTGCTGTTCCGTTCCCACTCAGCTAATTTCATAGTATCATACGCAACAATACCCATAAACATTACAAGGATGGCAATTCATTCGATTAATGTGCTTGAAATCAATTAGTACCATACAGTATAAATTTCTCAAAATTCACTGTGCAAGCAATGTTAATCCAAAATGGGACACCAGTTTGCAGGATCTCACCATCGAAAATTGATCAGTCCATGACGACCTTGGCGCCGACGGCTTTCATCTTTTCGACAATTGCCTCAGCCTCCTCCTTCGATACACCGCCTTTGATCACCGAAGGCGCCTTCTCTACCAGCTCCTTGGCCTCCTTCAGCCCAAGGTCAGTGAACGACCGGATCTCCTTGATCACCTTGATCTTGCTCGCCGCGTCGAAAGCCTCCAACCGCAGCTCGAAAACTGTCTTCTCGGCAGCCGCTGCCGCCTTCTCCCCAGCCGCGCCGGCAGTAGCGCCACCGCCACCGCCTCCACCGAGCCCCGCGGCGGAGTTGAGGATGGCGATGGGGGGTGCCGAGGGGATGTCGAGGCGTCGGAAGAGGATAGACGAGAGAGTGGCGGACTCCGCGAGGGTGAGGGAGGACACGTCCTCGACGAGGCGCCACACGCGGTCCGACGGCGGCGGGCGGGAAGGGGAAGAGGGGTCGAAGTTGGAGGGATCGTAGTCGGTGGGCAGCTTGCGGACGTCTATGAGCTCCTCGGCTGCGGCGGTGGAAAATGCCGCGGAGAGGTGCTGGCGGCGGCGGAGGAGGCGGTGGCCGGAACGGAGCACGGAGGAGGCCATGGCGGCGAGGCTAGGGTTCTGGCTGCGGGATGCGGCATGGAATTGGGTTTTGGAGAAGATGCGTTTAGAAGTTTCGATCTGGGCCTAGGCCCGTGTACAAAATTTGGCCCGATGATCCTGGCGAGGTTGCTAGTGGAGACCTGGATTTAGCTTTGCTACAAGCTGTTGAACTCAATTTTCTTCTGGAAAATAGATGGCGAATTCGCAGGAGTCCCATCATTAGATGCAGCGTGTAATTGCACGGTTGCACCAATTTAACTGATTGCACAGGATATGCCCCATCATCTAAAATAGCAAAAACCAACACACAAATCTGACGACATGCACCATAATGAAACAAGAGACGATTCATTTGACTAGGACAGATCATCAGTGTGGCTGCTGAAAATAAAAAAAAACTATAACAATTGCTACAGATCATCCAACGGATTGCTACATCAGTTCATGAGTTTTACCACTAAAGTTTACATCAATTACAATACAAAAATCGAGTATACAAAGAGCCCATGGGACATGCTCGATGTGTAAGGAGAAATTCTGCATCTGCTTTCGTTTGTTGAGGAGCAGCTCTTTCATGTCCATCAGAAGATGTGAACGATGTCATATGCAAATCTATTTCTCGTCAAGGATGGACTCAAGCAGAAACAGACCAATGCTGAAACAGTTGCTAATAGGAAAGTATAAGTTGCTGGTGCAGGATTTGTTTACGATAATCTAAAATGTAGAATTTCATTTCTAATCCAGATTCATAGAAGTATCAGATAATCAGATGGCTGCAGTAAATACAAATCTATAATATTCATTGGTAGTTATATTGTTGAGTCCCTGGATATATGTCACTACTCAATATGCAGTCAGTAGATTCTGTCATTCTGATTGTGAATATTTGCAATATATCTCTATCATGTATAATAAGCACATGAAGAAGGGAAACTGAGAATGGCACATGAACAAGAATGTTTAATAAATTATCAAAGAAGAAGGATACGTCCAGAACAGCACGAATGACTGCAAAAAAAGAATTGCACAATATTAGGACGCCATTAAACAACACATTAAGCCACAGAATACGACATGGCAGTAAAAACTAAAAAGGCGTACCATAAGGCCACCAAAAACTCCTTCGATCAAAATCCTGCTCCAATTATCAAAGTACGTCAGGACTGAAAACTTTGACTTCGCTAAGAGTCCGATAGAGGCGACCATCATTATCAGGAAGTAGAAGATAAATCCTGTCAGGCCTGTAAATCCCCAGATTCCAGCAACAACTCCACCAATGATCGACAGGAATGTTCGACTGAAACGTGAAAATATCTCGGGTTTAGGATAAACCATCATGGTTAAAATAGAAAGCTAATCAAGTATCTTCAGCTGGAAGGGGCCTAATGAAGAGTTAAAAGAGAAAATTGAAGAGTATGTCATCACACAGAAAATAATCCTTCTACATTATGCCTGAAGCCTGTTTAAGAAATACTAGCTACGTGTTCAAACAATTCAGCTGAGCCTATTCCTCCCTAAAGTGTGAAACTGTGAATATTCTCTGCATAGCCATGTTAAAGAACATAAAGGTGGAGGTTGTGGCCAAGCATATAAGAATAATAATAGTACTACAGAACCCATTGAACGCCGAACACTAACATATGCCTAGCAGATCTAGGGGCGGTTCTCACTTTTCAATGAAAATAAAAGGTCTAGCAAATAACTGCTCAGTGCTCATGGATAAATAAATGTGATTACTTCAATTTCATCACTTGTCAAGCATTGTGGTGATGAAATCCCTAGTCCTTACTCCTTGCGATGTGACATAGCAGGAAGAACAAAGCACGCCCGGTGAATTCAATGTAGCAGATTCAGCCGGGGAGCTATAGAAAGCACCAATTCAGAGGCCGCGAAACTTGTATTTACTCCATCCCTAGGATGGCTGTAACTTCACATCACAATTCAGGACACCTCCAGAACTCCGCTCTTTCTGTCAGCCTCAGCCGGGGAACATAAATTACCCCGATGTTGGTATACCTATGCCAAGAGATCTCGCTAATCCAGATCAAGCCTAACACTAAAACTGAGGGGCACCTCCAGATCGGATCGAGTGCACGGGAGGGGGCGGGACGAAGAGAGAGGCAGTCACCTGTAGTAGATGGACTTGACGTTGCTGGTAAGGTTCTCCGCCTGGAGGATCGGGACATCGTCGGAGGAAACGCCGCCCGCCGCCGCCATCGCCGTAGCAGCTTTGTTTCGTGCGAGATTCGGAGGCGGTGGCAGGGGGGCAGGGACAGGACTTGGGCGGCTCGACTCTCCACGGGGATTGTGAAATACGTATTTTGCAAACACACCCCCGAGTTTGCTATGTATCTCGTGTTCAAGTTTTACTTTGCCCATAAAGTCCGTACCTCTTCAAGTCCTCGTAATCAAGCTATTTTTTATTGTTCATTTTCTTTTATATTGCTCTTGAGGGCTATTTTGGATCGACCATTTTTCATCGCGAGAGAAATGAAGAGATTGAGAGAAAAATTAGTTTATTTTTCTTCAATTTTCTCCAATTTTGAGAGAAAAATGAGTTTTACCAAAAACATCCCTAAGTGCTAATTCTATTCACTAAAAGAATGTGTCTTCCACATTTGATTTGGTGTTCACATTACACATCCATTTTGCTATGTTGGTGCTTACAACAGGTTGGGTCTAGTTCAGTGTTTTTTTTTTTGAACAATAGTTCAGTGTTTCTTAGTCCTATGTTTATTGATATTGTTATTGGTGTTCCCAGACAGATCTAGTTAGTGGGCCCCTCATACTGCTTCATGCTCTATGATCCCCTCTTTGAGCCTTTTTCATTTTTTGAGAAAAAAGAGATGCAAGAAAGAAAAGAACAAGGAAAATGGAGAAGAAAAGAGCCTCTCGTACTCTCGCCTATTTCCTTGCCCCTGCCGATGTTTGTTTCAACATGCATGCTACATAATGTGTTTACATGTAATCGAATATGTATAGTTTATATCTAATCTTGCCCTACCTTGGCCGGTATTACATCGACACTACCCTCTTCTCTTCCTCGTCGCTCCAATCTCATACAATAGCACCGCTTGTTTGCTACTCCACCGATATGTGACTTACTTCGTGTAGCGACTAGTCTCACTATAGGTATGATATCCCATATGGCTTCCTCTTTCAACCTCATTCTCAAATTCTCTTTTTCCTATTTAGTTGTAGATGTCTTGGTAGTATAGTTGGACAAGGTCGGCGGGAGCATGTATTGGGGAAGAGGAGTGGGATCACCAAGGTAGTCCTGCTATTAAGTCTACTGAAATCAACCGTCAATATAACATTCGTAACAATGGACAAAGAGGGTGAGGTTGAGCACAAGACACAAGAAGCTACTGTACTAGATGTATGTCACGTTGCATTGTAGCTTGGTCCAAATTGTATACTTAACCAAAAGGGTTGTATTGGCATATGACATGAATAATGAAAAGCCACCACGTAGTGCCCACCTGCCTAGTCGCCATAGGTTGCACCATCCGCCACCATAACACCACTATAGCTAGCCATTGCCAACACCAACTTGGCGCGATGGCAAGGTGAATGAAGTTGCCTTCCGCCACCACTAGGGTAAGCATTTAAACAAGGGTCTATCTCATTCTCATTGTTAGGTGGCTAAGATGTTGCCATCCCATCAATCACCGATTGTGACCATTGGATTACATAAATGGTTCAGATCCACGCCCCTTTCTCCTTCATCATCTTCTTCCTTTGCCCTAGTTCGCCAAATGCCCAAGTTTAATGTGATATCTAACACCCCTGCAACCCCCACCATCAAGTACTCAGCTCTAGTGGCCACCACCTCCGATAAACTAACCAGCATGCGACGCCCCCCACCTTCCCCACCAGCCGCATACCATGCATCCTCCACCTCCACGGCCGCATAGGCCCCTCTGCCACCTCATCATCCCACCCTACGCCAGCCAGTACCTACTCGACGATACCTCTAAAAGTTTGGATACCTCAAGGTAACCCTAAACCCCAAATTCCCAAGTCCTAAATCCAAGTTCTAGTATATATTTTGGTGACTCACAAGGACTCTATTTTAGTCAATTGAGGAGTAAAATTCTTAAAACAAATCCCCAATATGGTTTCAAATAACCTCATCTTGTGCAAACATGCATACGAAGTATGCAAATAGTAATCCTTCTCTCGATGCCCCTAAAAACCTATTTCCGTTCCTGTTATCATTACCGATCTGCCAACCAAACAATCAGCCTGTCAATGTCCATGTGGAGTATTATTTTTCCGGTCCACCTAGAGCGTAATGAGCCCTCGTTGAATATTTTGTTTTAGCAGGCCTTTTTTCGGAACTGGATGTTTTAGCAAACTTTCTGCATTATTTACTACAAGCATAGAAGCTCATTATTTCTCCCTTAGTCCCAAGTTTTAAGTTATCGTTTCTTTTATGTTTCAAATAGATTTATTCATATGTTCCATGAATGCGTTTTTTATATATGTCCAACACCAACAGCTATCTAAACATGGACAAATAGAAAGAGGATAAAAAAAACTACTCTATAATTTAGAACGGATAGAGTATTATTTAAATGGGTAGAGGCTCAATAGTTTTAGCAGACCTTCAACTGTCTTGGCAGATCCGTCGTGGCCCTCAGTCCGTAGCTCTTTTGCCACGATTTGGCCCAGATTCTTTGCTGGTTTTGCATCATGGACGTGAAAGTCTCTTTTGTGAGCATCCTCGAATGATCTGATTCGCTGCGTGCTGGTGCGGTGATACCTTACGATCATGCGTGCTGTGGTCCAAATCCGATGGTTTCTTAATCGTCATGTGCTGATGCCGTGTAACAAGTATCATCCTTTGTTCCTTGATGTAATCAAATGCACGAGGTTGTGAGCTGTGACATGTACTGTAGATGCTGTGCAACGTGCATTATTGTATCTAGGCATGAAACGAGTCCAGGATCATATGTCCCTTACTTAAAAAAGAAATTGCATTTGCGGTATGTGTTTAGCTAAAGAGATAATGGGTGGGAAGGAACACGAGTTTACAGGTAGGGAGGATTTCAAAATTCGTTTTTGTTAATGGGAGTGTGAGTATCTGTGAACGGGAGGAGAGTTTAGATGGTCAACTCCACTAATTAGCAGCGCTGCCGTAAACGGCCATGTAGCCTATGTACACACCGTGTACACGCTATTCAATAGTCAACTGTGTTAACCGTGTAGTCTGTTTAATCCTGTTTAATTTGTTTTTTAGTTCATTTAATCGGCCGTGCAATCCGAATACTCGCTAAACGATGAATGACCGACTGTGTAGCATTACCGTTTATAATAACCTTGCTTTGCTAATTTGGTCAGGCCATTCGCTATTCAGACTATTTGGCTATGTCAGTTTGATCTGTTCGGTTTCAGATTTTTTTATGCCTCAATAAACATTGATCAACGTTTTGGAAAAAAAATGGACCTGAATAGATTGGATATTTCGATTCGGTCTACTCTGTGAAAAACATAGGGACCCTTGTTACCATCAACACATGTAATGAGTTGGAGAACAGGCATACTAGTGTGTCGTGATGATTAACCATAAAAGAAAATAATAAGTAGACATTGACATAATAAGTTCACATATCACTTTGTTGAGGCCTTTAAATTAAACTTTCCTATAATTTATGAATGAAAAACTAAAAAAGCTAGGAATATTTTTAGTGATAAAGGGATTTGTGATGCTTTTTAGACTCGTGTTGAACTTTATGTGAGCGGTGCAGGTGCAATGGTTTGAAAGAAGCAAAGACATGAGAGCATCTTATCTATTGTGCGCATGAGTACCTGAAATCCTAGATACTGGGCTTATGGGTTTACTTTACCCGCTCGATCAGGGCCGAGGACAATTAAGCTTATGGTTTGACTTTTCTAGCGATAGCAAAAAAAAAAAGAAAAAAAGAAAAAAGCGGCATCTTACCAGCTGGTTCTATAGAAAACAACGTCGTGTGTCCTGATTATATTTAGCAGAAGAAGAATCTCTAGGCAGGCGATAAGGAGAAATCTGATGCCAAAGCAACGAAGAATATCCCACTACTTTCTCTGTGGGCAAGGGAGTCGCAGAGTGATTGGGACCGGAGGAGCAGTAGAATTTTATTTCATCGGTAACAGCACGGTACACAGATCCTTTACAAGCGCTCGAAGCGCGGCAGGGGCTCCATCAGCCCATGCAATTTCTCCTTGTGTCCGAAACAGACGGACAGGATTACAGAAACAGGGAAACCCTGTTCCGACGGAAAGCGCTCGATCGGTGAGGCGACGCGGCGCAACCATGAAATGTCGGCTGGGGCATGGGCCCTGGAGGGCCGGACCCGGATGCCCCGTGCGGCCCTGTCCGGTCCGGTGGCGGGGGCGCCGAAAGGAGAGGAGAAGAGGCCGGCGTGCGGGGTTGACTGCGCACGGCCAGGATCGCGCGCGTTGCGGATCGTACGCCAGCGACGCGCTTGTCTCCCGGCCTGGGGGCCCCGACCGCCCGGGCACGAATCGAAGCTCCCACCCCCGTCCGGCCAAACCAGACGTGCGACTGTGCGAGCGAGATCCATCAAATTGAGCGGCGGCATCAGGCATGCAGGGGCAATACATAGGCTCGTGCACCGAGCAGGAACCGTGTTATCAGCAGCAGCTTGTTGCGCGCCCGGAGTCCATGGAACACGGGCGGCATAGTTTATGCTACTACTAGTAGGCTTCTGATTAGTGATCAGCCACCTGGTGGCGTAAGTGCGTGAACCGCAATCCAACTTGTTGGTGCCACGGCGACGGAGGAGCCTGCCTGCCGGACAAGGAAGGAAGAAGCGCACAAATGCAAGAAACAAAAGTGGTTGGCGGCCTGGACGAATAATAGTACCGCGGCCTACCGGGGGTGCCAGCCCAGGAACCCGGGACCCTGCCAGAGCGTCCGGCCGGGGTACACATGCCCCACCCCCACCGGCTGCATGCCGCCGGTTCCCGAGCCGCCCGCCCGCCCGCCGGCGCCCGGGGCCGACGCGTCGCGTTTTATTTTAGAGGAAGGCTAATAACAGTAAGCGTTTAGGTTCTAAACTGTTGCTATGTTATTTAAAACAATCTCATATAATAAGGTGAACTTTAAACTTGGCTTTTGATTAACATCCTCTTTCTCATATTGTCTAGAAATACGTATAGAGCTGGTTTTTAAGTAAAAATACCATACAGGCGGACTCTAATCCTCTTAGAGCAAATTTAATAATAAAATCTATAGTGGGCTCTATATTATTGCCATGTCATACAGAACCAACACAAAATAAACTCATATAATGATATGGGCTCTAAGATTGTCTTTTAGATTAACCTCACGTCTTTTTCTCTTTCTAATTTTATATTGAGGTTTGTGTAAGCTTTTTATGAGAGTCCACTTCCTCAGCTTTTATATATCTCTATTTTATATAGACAAAAGTGTCACGTAAACAGACTTAGAATCCGTTACTGTACTTACTATTGTTATACTTGCTTGCTCTTACGTGGAGGGGCGACGCGCAGAAACCACGGAGCGAACAGAGCGCATTGACGCAACGGAAGCCCATCGCGTCGTCTCGCGTCGCCGCCCGCTCTTTTAAAGACACGGGTCACGCGGCCGCCAACCCGCCCGCCCTCTCCCTCTCCCCCTCTCGCCTACACCTCGTCGCGTCCGTCTCCCACCTCCCGCGCTCGCCTCCCTTCCCGATCGGCCGATCCCCCTACCCGGGATTCGCGCGCCGCCGATTCCGTCTCCACTGCGGCTCCGTTCCTCTGCCGCCAGCGATCATACACAGCCCCAATTCCGCACGCGTCGTGTGCCTTGCTTTGCATGTAGATAGAATAGAACCGCCGCTCCCAGCCGGCCGCCACGGCGATCCACGTCTGGTTGTTGGTTTGACTCGGTGCCTGGTAAATTTGGCGTTTTGCAGATAATACTCGACACCAGGACCTTTACCCCCCCGAGGCTCTGACAGGTGTTGGTTCCGGCGGTTTCTGCTGTCTGTCGTGCGCGCGGGCGGCTCTCGTCTCGTCTCGGACTCTGCTCCTCTTGCCTCTCGGGCCGCCGCCGCTGACGCGCCATGGAGGCGAGGCAGCAGCGGGCGCGGCACGGCGAGGAGAGGAGGCTGGCGGCGGCGGCGGCGCCGGACGGCGGGGTCGTCGTTGCCGCCGAGGAGTACGACCCGTGGACGGCGTGGCTGTACAAGCCGCACACCATCTCCGTGCTCCTCGTCGGCGCCTGCCTCCTCATGTAAGCGCCAGCGCCTCTTCGAATTCTCCTCCCTTACGCTCTTCTCTGGCTCGCGCGCAAAGATAAAGATCGAGTAGGGCGCGCCTTGTTTCGCTTCGCCTCTGCTAGCTGCCGTGTTCGTTCGTACTACGGCACTTGGATTTTTACGGGTGTGAAATTGAAAATTCCTGTGCTTGGCAAGTACAAGAGCTGCCAGGGGATACCAGGTGCTGCAACAGTGTCAGAGTTTTTTTTCTCTGGTTATGAGATCAGTGTCAGAGCTGAAAGGCGGCCATGCAGTAGTGTTTCCTACTTTTTTTTGGTTCGAATTTAGTGTTGTGTGTGCAAAAGGATCTCGAGCTTCTGAATAATTGGAGCATGATCGATTGTTTGCCACGTCGAATGCTCAAACACGAGTGGCTGTAGGGAGCCAGAGCCCTGCTCAAGCATCTCATGCCAAAGCTGTTCCGAAACTTTCCTGAGAATGAAATTGCATCAAGTTTCCTTTTAAAAAAAAAAATTGAAGTATTATTTTCTTGGGGGCACTTCGAGCAAGATAAACAAATGGTCTCATCAATTACATTCTTACTGCCCCTCGCAAGCAAAAAAAATAGACATTAGCTTGGAAGGTACCCATTCATATGTGAGGAAACATTAACTTGGGAAGAAACATTACCTTGGAAGACATTCGCTACTGCTCTCTGCTGTTTCATGTGGTGATGATACCAATCGAGCTTCTTGGACCTAAATCTAAGGTACATCCATTAGCTGTCTAACCCCAGTCCCAAGTTATCCCAGCAGGGATGTGCCACACGGGACATGCAATGCATGAGTAACTTGTAGGCTGCCCAGGCGGTGGATGCCATACCAACCGTACTGACCAAATGTGGGGCGTTTTCCTTTCCACTTTCTCGTGGTGCATCTCATCTGACCTCAGATTCAATTGTTCTTCCCTTTCAGCTGGGCAAGTGGAGCACTCGATCCTGAAGGCGCTGCTGCTCACAGCAGCGTGACATCAATCAAGAGGTACGTATTTGCTGAATCATCTCAAGGTTTAGTTTAACCACGTACAAACTTGTTTAGGCAGCGCGCAACTTTCAAAAGTAGAAATAAAAAGAAGCAGAGGCTGCTTTTCAAGCATTCCAAACGGAAAAGGATAGTCAGGCCACTATTGCGTTCTGATGCTGCCTTTTGGACTCGAGCTGTTTTACCTTCATACCACTGCACAATGATTGGAGAGACCGAGAGAGTGAGTGATGCTGACTTGTCTTCTTTACTGAAACTCTCCAGGGGAGTCTGGGCTATGATTGCAGTCTTCCTTGCCTACTGCATGCTTCAGGCACCTTCAACGTGAGTAAATATTCCTCTATCTTTAAAAAAAACGGAAATCAAACATTGGAGCTTCTCGTTTGTCATGTTGCTCTCAAGCCACAGTACTGTTGTGCATATTGTGGATCAGACTGTTTTAAGTGGCAATAGACAAATTACTCGCATGCACCTTTACTGTATGTCTGTACCCTGCAAGATTTCTGCTCCTTATCTCCCTGACTTCGCAATATTGCATCACCAATCCAAAGCCATTTTCAGGACCCAAAATCTACTGCACATCAGTATAGGTCAAATGTGCTGAAAATTTTTTTGGACGGTACTAATTCAGTGCCCTGGCACTTTTGTCACAGGATACTTATTAGGCCCCATCCTGCTGTCTGGCGCCTGGTGCATGGACTGGCTGTCGTTTACCTCGTTGCTATTACCTTCCTTCTTTTCCAGGTTATAGCCACATATGTGGTTCAGTTGGATACTGTTGTGTTGAGATTGTTGGCTTTTCGACCAAATGATTAGATCACAGTATAAGCCTTGACACTTACACTGTGAAGGGCATGTTGGCTGACTAATATTGTGGTTTCATCTGATTGCTCATTTTACAGAATCGTGACGATGCTCGCCATTTCATGAAACACCTTCATCCTGATCTTGGAGTTGGTAAAATTTCTGTGTTAAATAGTTCACAAAAACATAAGGTCTACTTTTCTCTAGAAAGTGCTGGTGGCAATAAACTTTTACCATTTCAAATGCAGAATTGCCGGAGAGATCTTATGGAGCTGATTGCCGTTTGTATGTTCCAGAAAACCCTAAAAACAAGTTCATAAATATTTATGTATGATTTTCTGGATGAACCTTCCTATTCTGTGAAGATGCACGTGCTCTCTACTTATCACCAATGCTTTTACTTTATTAAACTAGACTGTCTGATCTATGTACAGGACACATTGTTTGATGAATTTGTCGTTGCCCATATCCTTGGGTGGTGGGGCAAAGCTGTAATGATACGGAATCAACTTCTCCTTTGGGTCTTGTCGATTGGCTTTGAGCTAATGGAGGTTAGATCTGGGTGCCCTATTGGAAAGGACTTGAAAGTTATCTTTTCGTTCTTGTCGTCTCTTTGACAAGGAAGTATGCTTACTATGACATTTTTGCAGCTAACATTCAGACACATGTTGCCAAACTTTAATGAGTGCTGGTGGGATAGCATTATTTTGGATATCTTGATCTGCAATTGGTTTGGTGAGACATTTGAAGATAGTAAATGTTCATGTTGCCTGATATTTTAATGTGATCTGGAGTTCATCAGTATGTTATAATTAAGCAATTTTTAAAAATAGACATGTTCTCTGTTTGCATGATTTTATACAATTTGTTTGCATCAGATCCTATCAACTATACCCATAGTCAGAAAGGCAAATAAAAACTAATACATGTTTGACATACTTCTGACATCACATTATTTGACTAGAATATTTAATTAATGCTATCACACTTGATGCCTAGAAAGTAAACTTCCTATTGAACAGATCGAGATTAGCCTGTTGCATATTCATGGCCTTGGGTATCCAAGAAGGATCGTTGGTAATTTCTGATATTATTTGGCGATGATAATTCCATGCTTTCAACTGAGATGTTGCTATTTTAACCCAGGTATTTGGGCTGGAATGCACACAGTTCGTTACTTTGATGGCAAAACATATGAATGGGTTGGACTGAGCCGCCAGCAAAGCATCATGGGTAAGGTATGTTCTCTGTCAATACATTAACAGGTGCATGGTTTCTCCATTTTATTATTACTGGATACTCTTGTCATAATTTGTCGCTGTATTCATTCAAATGTATTCATTCAAAAAAAATGTTGTCGTACAGATACAACCTCCATTCCTAAGCACTTGTTCCTTTTAGTCCGCATCGGATCAAACTTCTAAACCTTTGACCTCTGGTACGAGAAAAGTAGTGATATTTGCCTTATCATAGTGTTTTTTATGTATTTTCCCTACAAAAGATATTTTGAGAGAAATGCACATTTTAGAAGCCACTGAAGGCCTAGTTTGGTAACTCTCGGATGGTCTTACGGATTTAAATCCACCCCAATCCCTTGCCAACTAGGCTGAAATCTGAAACGAGTAAAACAGGACAGCAGTAGCATGCATTTCAGGTTCAATCGGATGAGTGCCGGTTCCCACTGCTTTGATCACCATGGCCCAGGGTCCCAGATAATATGTACTTGCCAAGTCTCCCTTGGATCTTGTGTTATATTTCTCATAAGGTTTACACACCATGGATACTGGTCTAAGTTAAGACAGCGCCTTTCCAAAGGGTCCAAGGCAAGTGACTCCAAAGCATATGCAGTTTACTGAGCAAAAGTAAATTGCTTTGACTTCTTGCATGCGAGATGCCAGACAACATGTGTGGTTTTCCCAGTGGGCCTGTTTTACATTTCTGTTGCGCTGTCCAAATCTGCTCTGTCATTATTGAGCCCTGAAGTTTCTCCACAGTTCAGTTTTCTGCATACAGTTGCGCACGCACTGTTATTTTATAAACTGCACCCACATGTGAATAGTTTATTTAGATTCACTCAAGATTATGTTTCCTTTATCTAAAAAAATGTGAATAGTTGCATCTGTTTCAGATAGCCAAACTTGTGATCAGGCTTTCCCATATGTTGTCCTAGGACTAGGACCTATGGCAAAAAAAGCACGGCATCTATTACTGCTTGAGTGTTCGACTCAGGGAACCTTTTCTATCATAGAATAAGAAACATAATATCAAAGACAGAGAGTCTGAAATTTGTTTCAGAAGAAGGTTATAAATACGAACTGAAATAGTTAGCTTGTGTTGTTATTAGTTCTCACTTTAGGGATGTACGTACGGAGCAGTTTTAAAATTGAGTAAATTGCAAGCCAGATCCTTAAACTTAGTCCGTGGTACCATCTAGGTCCATAACCTTTCAAAGTGATCATCTAGATCCTTCAACTTTTTAAGTGGATCATTCCTGTGTAAATCTAAGTCCGTGGATTGAACTTCAAGTGAATGAAGAATGAAAAGTTGATGGACCTAGATGATCATTTTAAAAAGTTAAAGGATCCAGATGATCACTTTGAAAGATTATGGAGCTAGATAGTACCACGGAATAAGTTTAAGGACCTGTCATGCAATTTACTCTTTAAAATTCAAGTGTGAATTGATATATATCAGAAGTTGAACGTAATTTGTGCAGAATGGAGAGTAGTTTTTACCCTCTTCGTTTGTCTTGCAGGTGAAAAGATCATTGAGCCAGTTCACCCCTGCACAATGGGATAAGGATCAGTGGCATCCTTTCATGGGGCCACTGCGGTTCGTCCAAGTGCTGTTCCTCTGTGTTGTCTTCATGACCGTGGAGCTTAACACATTCTTCCTCAAGTTTTGCCTATGGATCCCTCCAAGGAATCCCTTGGTCGTGTACAGATTGATTCTCTGGTGGCTGATTGCCATCCCAACCATCCGCGAGTACAACTCATACTTACAAGACAGGTTAGCCTAATAGTGCCATTCGTTTCTTAGCAACAGCACGCATTGAGTTTATTTCTTGATTGGTTACTAATATGATATCTGGTCATGGCTTTGAACAACACAGCAAACCGGTGAAGAAGGTCGGAGCCTTTTGTTGGCTCTCTCTGGCTATATGCATAGTGGAGCTGCTTATCTGCATGAAGTTTGGGCATGGTGAGCTTTCTCTTTTTCACCTTTTTTTCCCCATCTATAGCACTGGCAACTCAATATGTATGTGGTTGAGAAAAAAAAGGAGCTATGTTTTGCAAACCTGCCTGATTATTCGTCAATCTGAGCAGGATTGTTTCATGTCCCAATGCCTACCTGGCTGATCATATTTTGGAGCTCGGTTGGGATCGCGCTTGTGATTTTCTTGCTTACGTGGTCTTGGAGGAGTCACCGAAAATTCAGGAGAAAGCAGCTGTGACGGATTGCACGAACTTACCACCACGGACCATTTCAGACTTGCTTCTTTCTTTCTTTTTTGGTGATACAGGCGCTGTACATATGCGATATGTGAATGTGATGTAACCTATGTATTAGGGGAGCCCCATTTTGCTGCTGCTCCTGGCAGGAACTTGGTCTGTCCAAATAGCTCATTGTTGTCAGCATGAGATTATTGATGAATAATTGAGATATAATTGCAGCATCACAACCAGGTGTAATTAAACAATAAAGCGAGATCGATGCATGTTGGGCTCATTGTTGTCAGCATGAGATTATTGATGAATAATTGAGATATAATTGCAGCATCACAACCAGGTGTAATTAAACAATAAAGCGAGATCGATGCATGTTGGGCTCTATAGTTCTGCTTCTGCAACGTGTTACCATGTTTTATCTCACCAGTTCGGTTGAAAGCCACGACCCCTCGCCAAAAAAGGGCACAACTCACAATGTTAAATACTTAAATTGGTGACTCCAGCGCTTTGTTTTTAAGGGACGATAAAAAAATTTGAAATGCTTGGCTTGCTCAAAGAAATTTATAAAGCATCCAGCGCAGAAAATATGACAAAAATCTTGGTCAATTTTCGTTGGTGCAATAAATCATCTGCTACCGCCAAATTTAGGAATAACATGGATTGAACTTCCAGAGTTTTTTTTTCCTGAATCCAATCAAATACTGCCAAATTTTGCTCGAGTTTGTATGGCGCAATGGCACAGAGCCAGCCGAGGCCCATGTACAACCGTTTACGTTTATTGGCACGAATCTTGATGTGACTTTCACGGCTGCCGCAACTCCAACGTCATCATCACATGAGGCCCAAGCCCTAACCGCTTGAACCCTCCACTGCCGCGCCGCCGCCTCTTGTTCCCGTCGGCTCTCCGCGCCGCCCTCTTCGTTCCAGCTCCGACGCGCCACCGCCACGGCCGTCGCCATGTCGAAGAAAGGAGGACGAGCGAAAAAGGCGGTGGGCGGCGGCGAGCTTTCCCGCTTCCTGGAATCGCATCTCCAGACCATCAACGACACCTTCCAGGTACGATACGAACCAACCAACCGCGGTCTTGGCACGGCTCCGATCCCACGCGATAACCTCGCTGTCCACGCGCTCGTTCCCTCTTGGTTTCTCAGATGATGTCGGAGGCGGCTCCGGGGGGCTTGGAGCGGACGGAGTGGTCTGAGGTCGTTAAGCTCGGCGACCAGGTTTCCAGGCAGGCCACCGTCGGTAAGTGCAAAATTGAACGAATTCGTGTGCTAGTTTCCCGAGCTTGGCTGTTCAGAGCATGCGTATGAAGCAGAATTGATTGATTAATTTGTGTACCCTACATAGTGTGTTTCAGCCGGTTGATTTGAGCGGGATCAGAGCATGCGTCTGAAGCAGAATTGATTGATTAATTCGTGTACCCTACATAGTGTTTTTCAGCTGGTTGGTTTGAGCGGGAAGGATTAGTTCTTAAGTTTGACAGGTTACGAAATTTTGAGCGGAAAGAATTAGCTCAGAATTAGTAGTATGCCCTGAAGTCATTCCAGTATTGGAATTAACTTGTTAGTTACTAGAGTGTGCATAATTTCTTTGCTGAACGGATCAGAGTATCTCTGCTACCTGTATGGGTAGTTGGCAAGTTGCTTCTAGATAGCATTGGTAGTATATACTGGTAATCTGGTTGCGATAGAGTGATGCTGCGTCACTGATGATGCAACTTTGCATTGATGGCTGGTGGCTGATTCCCATATTTTGCTGCAGCTGGAATGCTCTGGAGCGGTGATTTACCTAATGTAGAGACCCTGAAGGAGAACATTGTTGCATATTTCAACATCCTACAGGGATTCCTTTTGGTTTGCCACGGAAGCATGGTTGGTGCTGGGCCTACTCTTCACAAGTCCATCTGCGCTTCAGCAAAGAATGTGGTTGACTCTAGCTTCTCATTGTTCAAGCATGCTGTTTCTGCTTGCGGTATGTAAAAAAACCTGCCAAAGCTTATAAGATTCTGTCATTTGTCTAAAACAATGCCTGCTGATAATCCCTACTGTAGTTTTATGGAAAACAATTAGTCAAAATTTAGTGTGAAGCAATCTTGATGACAAAATTGTCACATGACTAACATGACCAAAATTGCTGGTTTTAAATTTCACATGTTTCAAGTGAGGAGAAGTATGTGGCTTATTGTGATTTTGTCCATGTTGAATAAATTGTAAAGGACATGTGAAAGCAATAAAGCATGCAATCTATCACATTGGCCAGCTTAGAGTCCTGCACTTTATCCATCAGAAGATTTTTAATTGGTCTAACTCTTTTTTTCAATCTGGTGCAGAATCTTGCAGCCCTGATCGGAACACAACTATACCTCAGGTTACAGGAACTGTATGGGAAGCCTGTGTTGCTCTCAAGAAGGTGCCTGCGTCGAACTGTACTGCCATAGGACGAGCCATGACGCAGATAGGTGTTTGTCTGAAAGATGTTCTCCGGGAAATGAATGAACTCCCTATCGGTGATTCTGGTGATAGTGGTGCTGAAAAATCATCCAATGGTGTAGTTGACACTGCGAGTTCTTCTGATAGAGATGAGATATCATCTGATCTTGATCTAGATGATGATGAATTCACTGAAGAAGAAGTTGCTGTAGCTAAGTTGGTTATCATCGTGGTATCTGATTCCCTAGTTGTAGTGAAAGAGGCAATTCGTTTCATTACTAGTTTGCTCAAGAGCTCAGGCAACAAATATGGGGTTAATGAGGACAAAGTTGAGTCAATGGAAAAATTGCTGAGCCATTGCAAGCAGATTGCTGACCAGGTCAATGATCTTGGGGCTTCCGTATATCCACCACAAGACTCATCTGAGATGAAGCTTGCTATAAAAAGAATGCATAATGACATTGATGGGATGCGCAAGGAAATAGAGCACCTTGGTGGCTCGCCTGCGGGTGCCGTTGCAGCCCTTGAAGGATTCAAGAGGTGCCTTGGATCTCTGGAGGCTGAGTTAACTGATGATGTGGTGAATGAGATGGAAAATCTTACTATTAGCCATTAAAGCGTCCTGATTGTTAGATAGTGTTCAGATTTTTCATAGCAATGCTATACCAATGTCTTCTGATTTGCCAATGTATCTTCTGATTTGGGCAATGGAAGAAGGTGAGGCATGTGTTCTCTGTACTCTATCATACAGTATTTTTACAGTGTAAAGTAGGAAGTTCGGTCTGGTTTGCTGCAACTATTCTAGTTAGTGAAGCTACTGTTTCAGATCATCGAATATGTTAATGGATTTATCGCGATTTCTTGTTTGTTCAGAGTTCAGACATAATTGGCAGAGGTTGTATTTGGAGTGCTGTTCTGCTATGCGTGCTCTACCGTGTACCCACTGTCCAGCAAGATCCCTTTGGCGCATCAGCACATAATTTTCAGTGCTGTTATCTGCATGTTTGAGTATATAAACAACAATAATTAGGCTGTTTGGACGAATGCACATGAACATTGCAAGATAAATGCTAAAAGAACTAGACGAGAACGTTTTGGACGAATGCACATGAACTTTGCAAGACAAATGCTAAAAGAACTAGACGAGAACGTTTTACAGGT
Source organism: Paspalum notatum (assembly GCA_022530915.1). NCBI lineage: Eukaryota > Viridiplantae > Streptophyta > Magnoliopsida > Poales > Poaceae > Paspalum > Paspalum notatum. The sequence continues at coordinate 38,448,461 of CM039692.1, forward strand.
CGGATATTACTTTATGTTTTGTCGGGTGGCGCTGTCGTTAGTAAATACTGCTCTCTCCGTCTCAAAGATCATATTGATCAATCCTCAAATTGCAAGGGTGTAAAAACACAAAAAAGTGTATCTTTATTCTGAACGAAACTAAAATAAGTTTGAATTTATCTTGTTTGTGTTCTCCAAAATAAATTTGTTTTGGCTATATCTTTATTTTATTAAATGAAATTAAAATTAAAATAAAATAAATTTGAATTTATTATGTTGGTGCTCTCCAAAATTGGAAAAACACCTTCAAAAATTAGCGTATACCGCTTATTGTGGCGGGCACACAGTTATTGTTCTCCAAAATAAATTTGTTATGAAATATCTTTATATTTTTTAAATGAAATTAAGTAAAATAAATTTGAATTTATTTTGTTGGTGCTCTCCAAAATTTGAAAAACACCTTCAAAAATTAGCGTATACTGCGTATTGTGGCATGCACCCAGTATTCTTTAGTAAAAGGCGAAAGAAGACACACTACCCTCCTCTTATACCACGTTCCAGTAGTCATGTCTAACAGCTTCGCGATACGGTACTAAACTATAATCAGGTGTGTTAGTGCTGCTTTGCTTTTCCTTAGCTGTTTGTGATATGATTGGGCTCTGGTACGCCTGCCCTTGGGCCATCCAGCAATACGTCCAGCCCAACCCAGTCGATTGTTTCACAGGCAGGCGAAGGTATCAGCTATTAAAAAAAAGCGAAGTCTCAGGCTATGTTGCCTGCTTCTCCCGTCCTTGGGCCGTCCAGCAATGCGTCCGGCGTCGATGGTTTCACAATTGAAGCACTTTTTGCGCCGTGATTGCAAAGGAACGGGGAAGACGGGTTTGGTGAAGACGCCTGGACGAAATGCGTCCTTGCGCCATCCAGAGATGAGTCCCTCAGGCCGATCAATGCGGCGGCTGGAGATTTTTAGTGTAAAGTAAGAAGTTCGGTCTGCAACTATTCTAGTTAGTGGAGCCACTGTTTCAGATCATCGAATATGTGAATGAATTTATCCCAACTTCTTGTTTGTTCAGAGTTCAGACATAATTAGCAGAGGAGGTTGTATTTAGAGTTAGTTCCGTTCTGCTATGCGTGCTCTACTGTGTATACCCACTGTCCAGCAAGATCGCTGGCACGATTCAGACATAATTTTTAGTGCTATCATCTGCATATTTGAGTAAAGGAAAAAGTCTACATACCCTCCCTTACTTTTGGAGGGTGGTCTATTTCACCTCCTTACCTTTGTAAAACCGGATAAATCACCCCCTGAACGGTTTTGCTGACGTAGCGCATCCAGGGCTCACCTTTCAGTGCCACCTCACCCTCTTTTATTTTCCCTTTTCTTCATTTTTTCCTCGCTCGCCTCCTCATCTGCCGCCGTCTCCTCTGTCCCCTTCTTCCGCCTCCGTGGCCATCTCCGCCCTCGCCGCTCTCTCCACCACCGCGGCCGCCGGTGGGAAGCAAGGAGGAGGGGAGCGGCGCCGGCAGGGACGAGCGGGAGCGGCGACTGGGATCGAGGTGCAGGGGAGCTACGCACCGGCTGAGCGGCACCGGCGCCGCGCCTCCCTTTCCCCGCCACGGCGAGCAGACCGGAGAAGGAGTAGCGGTGCGAGGCCCGGCCAGTGGAGGAGCCGCGTGACTGTCGGAGGAGGTGCCGGCGGCGGAAGGCGCGACCGCGGGAGGTCAGGCCGGCGACGGGACGTGCGGTCGTGGGAGGAGGTGCCGGCGGCGTGGGGCACGGCCGCCGGAGGAGGTGCCGAGGGCGGACGCGCGGCAGCAGAACGTCCAGGACGTGGGCATGTGCAGGTCACCGCGGTGACTGTGGACGGGAGGTACGAGTCGGCGGCGCTGAACCGGTCCTTGGCCACGAGCGCAACGAGGCTGCCCGCGTGAAGGGGCACGAAGAGTCCGGGACGACCATCTCCAACGACGGCGGTGGATCTAGATGCGTCTCCCTAGCTCCCCCCTTTCCTCTTCCCCTTCCCGGCCTGCACTGTGCCAGCTAGCCTGGTGCTGACGACGACAAGCACGGCAGGGCGGCGGCCAGCCCGGCCGGGGGCTGCAGTGGCATGGCCAACGCGCAGGGGCGAGAAGCGGGGCCGCAGGAGGCGGTGCCGGCGAGGGGACGCGCGGCCGCGGGAGGAGCTGCCGGCGACGGGACGCGCAGCCATGGGAAGAGAAGCGGACATGGCACTGACAGGTGGGCCCCGGATGCGACACATCAGCAAAACCGCCCTCCAAAACCGTTGAAGGTGTGATTTGTCTGGTTTTTCAAATATGAGTGGGTTAAATAACCGATTTTGAAGGTGAGAAGGTGAAGTAGACCAACCTCCAAAGGTTGGAGAGGTTACGTAGACTTTTTCCTTTGAGTAAACAACAATAAATAAGCTGTTTTCGGACGAATGCACAAGAACTTTGCAAGACAAATGCTAATCACAATGCTAAAAGAACTAGACGAGAGAACATTTTACATGTAGACGGGTGTTAACAATCAGAAGGTTTTTAGTATGTTTTGTCGGTGTCCTTACTCCTAACTCGTCAGCAGATACTGCTCTCTCCGTCTAAAAGCCGTAACCCTCAAATTGTTAGTAGTACGAGAGTCGTGTTTAGCCGATGATGGTCTTGCTGTGAGGCTTCTTGTGCCGGCTAAACCTGATGTCGTGCCATGGCATGGCGTGTATTTTTATTTCTATCTTAATATGTTAAATACAAAGATGTGCAGCTCTCCTGCATATTCAATAAGAAAAACCATAATCCTCAAATTTGGCCCATCTCTCTCTCCCTCATTGATCTATATAAAAACGGATACACAAAAACCCTTTGCACAATGAATTCTTAGAAAAAAAGTGGACATTTCTTTATTTTAAATGAAAATAAAAAATGGATCTGCTTATGAGACAATTCAATTTGTTTTGCTTGTATCCTTATCCTTATATTGAATAAAATTGAAAGAACATAAAATTTATCCTTATTTTTAATGAAATTAGAAAAAAATTCATTTGTTTTGTTGGCGTTCTTCAAAATTAGAAAACACCGAAATTAGAAAAAAAATTAATTTGTGTTGTTGGTGTTCTCTAAAATTCGAAGAACACCTTCAAAAATTAGTATATGCTGCTTATTGTGGCGTGCACACGGTATTCTTTAGTAAAAGGCGAAAGAATAGTTCGCTTTGCGCTCACCACGCAGCTGTGTAGTTTGAAAATTAGACACTGCCTTTTTCTTATAGCACGTTGGAGCAGTCATGTCTAACCGTTTCGCGATACGGTACTAAACATAATCAGCTGTGTTTACTGGGCTGTTTGTAACATGATTGGGCTGTGGTACGCCCCCGTTGGGCCATCCAGCAATAAATCCGGCCCTGACCCCGTCGATACTCTCATCTCTCACAGGCAGGGGAAGGTATCATCCCTGCTTCTCCCCGTCCTTGGGCCGTCTAGCAATGCGTCCGCCCCGTCAACGCTTTCACAAGCGAAGCACCTTTTGCGCCGTGGCTGCAAGGTAGGAAAGACGGGTTTGGTGAAGACGCCGGGTCTCGCAATGCGGCCTTGCGCCATCCAGCGATGAGTCCCCTCCGGCTGGCTGGACATTTGCACGCTTGCTGGTTCCTCCTCGTCAGGAACAAACAGAAAAAGAAAAATCACCTTTTGCCGCGCAGGATTTCGCGTGCTGCCGTCGTTGGTTTCCCGGCGACTGGTGCCGGGGTGCAGCGCGCCCCGGAAGTTGGTCCCGGTCCTGGACGCGCGTGCCGTCGCGGCCTGAGAGCGCTCGGCACGGGCAACCGGGGGAAAGGAGACGTGCTGGAGCCGGGACGGACCACTCCCTCCGTCCGTCCCCCCAACAAGTCCCATCACCAACACCAACAGTGCGGGATCACGGCCACCGCCCGGCGCCCACCGAGCCCCAGCGCCCTCCACGCGCGCGTGCGTGAGCCCTCGCGTCGCGCTCGGGGCCGCGCGGGGCGGGGCGGGGCGGCGGAGGGGGTCCGGGCCCCGCCCGCACGCGCCGCTCGCCGTGTCGCGCGCCGGGCCGGCAGCGCGCGGCCCGCGGACGTGGACCGCGGTTGAGTGCCCAATGATTGCGCTTATTATACACTCGGCTCTGCACCCGTTCTCGCCGGGCTCTCCGTCCTCTCCTCCGAGTCCGACCCCTCGCGTCGTCGACTCCACCACCGGCACCGCCTTTTGGCCCTTTTCCTCCTCTCCGGCGGATGGCACCGGTGCGTCGCCGACTCCGCCGGCGACCCCGGCAGGCTTTCTTTATTCCCCAGGGCCACCAGCACGTTGCCACGCCGGCCCCGAGATTTCCCTTTCTATGCATGCCATTTCCTTTGCTTCCAAGAGAACGGAGATGGCTGGAGCAAAAGCTCATTACGTGCTCCTGACGTATGTCGAGCGTGGACGACAGGGGCATGCATAAACTAAAACTAGCTGGTACTCTACATGCTGACAGCTGACCGCTCGTTCGTCGCGGTGCGTGATCGACGTCGTCCTCCTCCATCCACCTCGGCGATGGAAAAGCCAAGGGGAGGAGGGGTTTCGAGTCGAACGTTGGCTTCACGTTTGCGCCGCTTTAGCATGCAGAGACGCGAGATAAGCAAGGCAGCAGCGGCCTCTGCGGCTGACAGCAACGCAGCCGTGATGAAAAAGGCGATGGCGGAGGCGGAGGCATTGGCATTGGGCGCGCGGGCGTGGCAGACAGGTATGATGGACTCCTTTCGGTGAACAGATTTGCCGATCATGAGTTCAGCAAAAGGGGGAGGGAAAAAAGTCTCTGTAATCTACACTCTTGTCAACTGTCACGCCCGCTGCGTTTTCTACATTATCTGCTGCTACCTCCGTTGTTTCTCACGTTCAGATACACTTTCATGCGAGCTGTGGCAGCAGGTGGTTTCCCTTTTCCCTCTTCACACACTTAACATTTCACAAGTCACACGCGTTAAAATAATTCCTTTGCTTTTATCTTTGTATCGGTCCATCAACCTGTGCTCTCGCACGGGTTAAGAGATATTAGAGGTGATTATTTGAACTCATCTTCTGCGACGGCATTGTTGGTAATTTATATGCAAATTTAGAAATTATTTGATTTTATTTTTATGATGCATATTGAGTAATTTATATACATATTTAGAATTTATTTTAATTTATTTTCATATAATTGCATTGTACTGATTATGTGCAAATTTAGGATATTATTTAATTTATATTTTATAATGGCATGTTAGGTAATTAGTATGCAAATTTAGAGACGGTCAGTAATTTTTATATAAATTTATAAAGTTATTTTATTTCATCTTTCATAATGGTGGATAAATACTTAGAAACTATAATAGATATAATGGCTATTATTATCTAAATAACCTATATAAGTGAAGCCCACTAACAATCATTAACTCTATTTATTCTAACATGCAAACTATCCACATCATCCATGAGTCCTCTAAATTATAAACCACATCATCATCCACCGATCTTTATCAACTAATATATATGAACATGCTATAAAATACGATGCCTATATAAAAATTTTCATTGCAATCAAAGTAGTATTTCTACCTTTAAATTTTAGTTCAAAAATAGTTTGAAGATTTTCGCAGCAACGCGCGGGGTATCACCTAGTTAGAGTTATTATGGACGGTTGGATGTTTTTTTATTTTTGTGAGCATTTCTAATATTTATTTTTTCCTGGCGCGTATTGTAAGTATTAACATGGAAATTCCTAAAAGAGTCTTCAATTAATTAGTATATCACTATTGTTACGGAAAGAAGAAGAAGAAAAAGGGTCCCGGCAGAATGCGTCAAAAAACTGTTCTTGTAGATACTAGTGCACACCATTTTCTTTCATGCTTCCGGAACTCAAAACAGAACAAGGGGAGGACACCAGACACAAGCGAACAAAAGGAGGGGGAGGTGCTTGCTTTAGCTTGCTAGGCATGCAACGCTGCACTGCACGGTGCACAGCACCACCACCTCGCGTGCACATTCCCGGCACCAAACGAAGAGAACAAAAGGGTGTTGGACAAAGGATGCCCCGGCCCGCCCCCTTTTGTTTTCTGCTCGCCGCAATAAGCTGAAAAACCAAGCTCCTTTTGCCCCCTCCCCGCTCGCTCCTGCTCCTGCATGCAGGATACAGCCATGCTCAGTTGCTCACACATCCATGCATGCATCCTAAAGTCGATCACCTACCCGGAATGACAAGGGAACAGGCGAACACGTTCACAGGCACAGCACTAGCACCAGCCGGAGGGGCAGCCTTCAGAGTCTCAACTCTCAAAAGGGCAGAGTGTGTGAGAGAATATATCAAATTCGACCACCGGCTGAAGCCTTTTGTCCTCTGATAGGGACTGCTCCTTCAGCCCTGCAGTAGTCCATCTATGTGCATGAATGCAGCTTAGGAGTAGATATCTCATCTCACAAGGACGATGCACCAACTGTTACCGCCTGTTTATGCATTACTGCATGGCCCGAGACGACGCACATGGAGCATCCTCACCTCACAATGGCCGTACAATGTGGGATTATTGGATTTCTTTTTTTAAAATAAATGTAATTACGTCGGTGCTGTGATGTCCTTTTCATTTTCTTTCTTCATTTCTAAGCGATGAAGCGTAAATTTGTGTTTGTTTTACTCGCTGCTGCTAAGACATGCATGCCTGCCTGCCCTGTATGCGTTGCCCATGCATGCTGAGCACCTTGACAGTAGCTCACAACTGCCACATGCCTTTCTTCTTCGGATGTGTTTAGATCCCTGAAAACTGGCACTGTTCTGAACTGAAAAGCACGGTAGCACTTTTCGTTTTTTTGGTAAATATTGTCCTACCATGGTCTAACTAGGCTCAAAAGATTCGTCTCGCAAAGTACATCTAAACTGTACAATTATTTTTTTATTTCATTTACATTTAGTACTCCATGCATGTGCCGGCATTTTGATACGATGGAAAATCTTCTTTTTCATAGTAAAATTTGGGAGAAGTTTTTTGGATCTAAACGTGGCCTTCGTCTTCTTTCTGAAGTTCGAGCAGCTAGCTGTGTCCGTCGTCAGAGCCCATTAATTGTTTTCTCGTCCCTCGAGACCTGCAAAGAAGCACTACACGCACCAATACTCCACATCCATTCATTTGAGGCGTCTCCGGGGCCTGTCCTCAATGGCGCCACTGCATGAAAGTCATCAAAACTGCCTGTAAACAAAACCCTCCCTTCTCTTCTATCATGGTGAGAATCCTATTCTACACCAGCAGGACACTTTTGGGGGAAATCATTAACAATGCAAAGGGAAGGTTACAAAGTTGCATGTGACTGGGACCGTTCCTCTGGAAATGTTAACACGCATGTTACCTCTACTTTGCATGCTTGGAATGGGTAAGAGAGAGAGAGAAAGGAGCACTACGTACAGTAGACAGACAGAGGCAGAGAGGAGAGAGGAAGAAGAAGAAGGGCTTGTTGGGAGCTTGCACGGCCGTTCAAGTTGCTGATAAGTGGCGTGCACATGGAGCTCGAGTGCGGTTAAGTTGAATGCTATGCCACCTTTAACAAACCCTAACCCCTACTAATGCGACAGATGGTTCGGAAGCTACACCATTGACAAGCCAATGAGTTTTCCTTAATCAAGTGATCCCTGTCTGCACGAAAGTGAATCATCATGGATTACTTATTGTTTGCTTCATCTTCCTGCATGCAGCTGGTTACATATATAGCTAGGTAGGTAAGTTGGCCATCTTGTTAGGTTATTAAGTGCCCCATTCAGGTCCATAAAGTAACATATCAGGCATCTACAGAAGTAAATCACAAGCAACCCTCATATTTGCAAAAAGAAAAAAAATCTTTCTGGTTGAGTAGCTTATTTTCAACAGCATGCATGAAGATTTCCCAAATCATGTGTGTTTTCCCGTGAAATTTAAATGTTCCTTATAAATTTTTCGTGTAATCCTATGTTCCAGGAAACATGTGCCCTAAACAAAGGAAACTACTAAATTTAGCTTGAAGAGTGCTGAGTGTAAGAAAAACCAAAAAAAAATCGATTATTTAGTTTTGCTTAGTATAATAGGTGCCCCTCAGCAAGATTCACTATGCTGACACTGACCTAGCTACAAGAAGTCAAGAACATACACGTCGACCTATTCTCCAATACATAACCAAATTTCGAATCCACGCATATTCTTTTGACTGGTGCTCGATAATCATAGGCACTTTTCTGGCGGCCATTATACCGTTTCCTCATTCTTCAATCATTTTGATCACGGCAGCGCACAAGGACAGGAAAGTATATTTCCCTTTAGCACCAGAAAAGCAAACAGGGGGAAGGGAGGGCTGGAGGAGGCAGCTCGACAAGGCAGTCAAACAGAAAGCCCATTCCACCCCTTTCCCCTGTCATCCTCCCTCCCTCCATGAGTCCATGTAATGTAAGGTCCATTTCTCCCTGCACCAACAACAGGCGCACACATGCCGCATGGGCCAACACTTCAGTGGCAATAATCACTATGCTCTGCATTGCTGCAATGCAATGCTAGCTGCTGCTTCTCTCAGTCTCATAGGAGTGTTTTTTTTTTTTTAAAAAAAAGAATAACACACACACAAGTCACAACACGCTCCATTCAGATTCATCAGTCTAGTATTTCCCCTCTTGTTTACCGCCCCCAACATGCCTTGAAAGCCGCGCAAGTGCGTTTTGCGTTCCCCCACAAACATGCTTCCCATTCTCTATGCGCCCACAAGGCCACACACCATTGTTAAACCAATCGCTTTCTCCCCCTCTGCCCTTGCGGCCATGTGAGGGGCTTTGTATATAAGCACCCCTCTGTTCTTCGGTCTCCTTGCTTCCTCTTGCTCCCTCCCTCTTGCAGACCAGGCCTCCGATCCTCTCTCCTCCCTCCCTCCCACTCCCACCACAGTGCCACTAAGCTCTCGCTCTCTAGAGGGGACATCTGGCTCCTTCTCCTCGCTCTCTCCCTGCAGTCCGAATGGAGTCCATGGCGAGCTCTAGAAGGAGTACCTGGGCAATGCGAGGCGACAGAGGAAAGGTGCCGGATGGGAGTGGGAGGCCGCACAGATAGGGGGAAGGGGCGCCCGCGCGTGCACCTTCGGCTCCCACTGCCGGCTGGATCTCTGCTTGCTGCTCGATCCATGAGCTGATGAGCATGAGGAGGAAGACGACGCAGATGGTGTGAGCCCTTGTGGGGAATTGAGGCTTGATGGTCCGAGATATATATATCTCTAGGTATCTTAACTAGCAGCTACTACTAATTTAGCTTTCCTAGCTAGCTACATCATTTTTCCCTCTCCCTCTCGCTTCTTTATTTTTCCCTCTCCCTCTCGCTCTGCTTCTCTGTTTCTGCTATTTTGATGAGAGGACGCGTCCAGCTGGGGTGTTCTTGGCTGTGTTCCTGCAGTGTGTCAAGAGATCTCAAATGGTCCTCTAAGTAATGTAATAATAATATTGTTAGAGGCAGTATCAAGTTTGGAATGCAGCGCTTACATATCTTGTAATGCCTGAAGTCTCTTGTGTTTTTTGCACTGTGTTCTCTCTCTCTCTCTCTCTCTCTCTCCCCCTCCCTGTTAGGAACTTTCAGCAAATGCCAGCATGTAGTTGTATTGTAGGCTGTCTTCCTCTTTTGATATGGGTGCATCGTGTGTGATCGTCCTCCATGCATGTTCTTGGTTGATATGAATCCGCTCCAAGATTCATTTACAGAAGTGTGTTCATTTGGTCATGGCTAGATGCATTTTCTCAAGAAATTTGTTCCGCATTCAGATTCAGTTGGAGCTGCAGGTGTCAGGCTGTGAAGCCTGAGGGTATAAAAAGGCGCTAAGCTCTCACATTTACTAGTTCCCTGTAACCTTTTCTTTCTTTCTTTTTAGATCCCAGTTTTCTTTCATTTGGTACAGCTCAGATGCACGTGCTAGCATTTTTTTATTCGAAATTGCCGACATTTTTATAAACCACCAGCAGCATAGTATTCCAGTTCGAGAGAGAGGATTACTTGAACAATCTACCAAATTTAGCTCTCGAAAAATAAAAAAAAAGGACAGAAAAGCAAACGAAAAAAGAAACACTCGGTTGCAAAATGACTGTTGTGCCCATACCCAACCCATGCCCAGCCAGAGCCAGAGCCCAAGCCGTCAGAGCAGTTTCAGAATTCTGAGAATCCTGACGATCGAGGCGCCCTCCTAGGCAATGCGTGTGCCGACTGCCGACCGGTACCCGTCTGGTCGGGGATGCATTGATTCAGGTTCAGGACGACCCGCACCGCATCCATCCTCCGCTCGGCTTCGGCTTCCCTTGTGTGTTTGTTCGCGCTACTAGGCGCCCCAGCCCCATGCCTCCATGTCCATGGCACCATGCTACATGCCTACATAGGCCATGGCCCATGGCAGGCAGCCGATGCACAGCACAGAGCCGCCAGGGCCACGGTAGACGAGGCGACGGCGGGCAGCCGGCCCCGGGGGATGGGATGGAGCCATGGGTGATGGAGGGGGCAAAGTGGCAAGGCAACGGCGGGCGCTCCGCTGTTTACTGTGGCTTCGTCGCCGCGCTCTGTCGTCGCGTCGTCCGAACTCTGGCGGTTAATGGCTGGTGCAGGGAATATTCAGCGGCTGCGCAGGGCCCTGCCCGCCCCACCCCGTGCATGCATGCATGCATGCCGCCAGCATGCGACGCCCGTGGTGCTCTCGTCTCGCTCCTCTCCTCTCGCCCTGCCTGCCATCCTCCTCCGCTCAGCCTGCTGCTGCCGCTTTACGCTTTTGCTTTTAAATCGCTGTGACAGCACTCGCTGGATGGTGGTGGCGGCCTAGGGCATGGGACGGACGGATGGACGGAGACGACGGATCGGATGGAAGCAGCAGGCCGCCGGGCCTTGGAGCCCGCTCGTCCTCCCCGTCCTGTTGCTATGCTATCCTGCTCTGGTCTTGGCGCGCGCCCTGTGTTTTGGTCGTCCTCCTCATCCCCGAGCCCGAAGGAACCAGTAAGAAAACCATTATTAGCGCCTGCTGCTGCTGCTGATGCCTTTGTAACTTAATGCTGCCCTTGAATTAACCGATTAAATAAAAATAATTAATCAGGGAGAAAGAGAAACGCACGCACGTTCCATGCATGGACTGGGCTGGTCCTCATCTTCTTTTCCCTCCCAGCCCCGGCCCCCCACGATTTGACGACGGATTGACGCTCGCCGCGGCACGGCAGACGGGCAGAGCATCGTCAGTACGCCGGCAGGGAGACATGACACGGACATGCATGGCGATGGCATGGCGATGGAGGGAGACTGACGCTTGAGTGACACCACTAACTCACGGAGCTAGCGCGAGCGACGGCCACGCAGTACTGGTTAGCTCTTCTTCGTGATCCGCGCGTCATAGATGCTCGCGCGGCGCTACGCAACAAAACCCGCACGGAGCGACGCGGCAGGCATGTTGTTTGGAACCATCCTGCTTGCTATCCAACAGCACATACGGTGCATGCTGACGAGCCGACGGTTGTTGTCTGAACCGGAGAAACGCTTGCTAGCTCAGGTCAGGATGTATCGATCCTGTTGGACCGTGTGGACACACTACTCCCTGCGTGCTCTCGCTTGGTACTCAATTTCTACGGCATTTTCAGTCTGGATTCCGCCCGTTTCTCTCCAGTAATAATACGCAGGTCCTAGCGAAGTAGATGTAGAGCACGTACGTACCCCATGCAGCGCTCGATCTGTCGCTGGCATTGGCAGTGTACATCTTCTGCTGCCGACCGCCTGCCGCTGCACGGGGCTCTCGCACTCGCCGGGATAAAGCGCATGCACCGTGCAGGGCAATGCAAGGTCACTGGTCCAACGCTGCGCACTGTGCAGCCAGCGTATCCCAGAAAAGATCATGCGTGCAAGGAGAGTGCATGGCCGGGCATATATGCAGAGTCAACGGTTTACACGGGCAAGGCATTAATGGGAGAACAGGAAGGATCAATGCGCGGCAGGCGCGAGCCGTGGATCCAGCCCTTGGAGTGCCGGCCGGCCGCCTCCGTTCGTTCTGCTTCTGCCCCGCTGCGCCTGCAGGCTGCAGCAGCCCTGCACCCCCAGCGGGCGCAACTGCCACGCCCACGCGACGCCGCCGACGGAACGGACCCGCCGTGCCTTTGCTTTGCGGCTGCCAATGATGGGTCTGTTTAGATACCTGAAAACTGGTATTGTTTTAAACTGAAAAGCACTGTAGCACTTTTCGTTTTTTTTGGTAAATATTGTCTTACCATGTCCTAAATAGACTTAAAAGTTTCGTCTCGCAAAGTACATCTAACTGTGCAATTATTTTTTTATTTCATCTGCATTTAGTACTACATGCATGTGCCGGTATTTTGATGTGATGGGGAATCTTCTTTTTGCATAGTAGAATTTGAGAGAAGTTTTTTGATTTAAACATGGCCGAAGTTTTTTAAATTGGTTTTCTAAAATACTGTAGAGGCACTGTTCTGCACTGTAGCTTACATGGCGGACAGATTGAGACGGTATTTAAAGAAGTGGGATGAGAAGTGTTCTTGGGGTCAGCCTGATAAATCACCGGACAGACACGGGCAAAGGCGTTTGCAGTTCCACGTCCGGCGCCGTACACTGCGGTGCACGAGTAAAAAAATCGTCGGAGGAGGGTGAAAAAAAAAGGGGAGGGCAGCGGCATGGACGCGACGCGCGCGTCAGTGGCTGCCACTGGCTGTGGCAGCGCGGACAAGACGTGTGATCCGCGAGATGCTGCCGCCTGCCCCGCCCCCCGCGCCCTCACACAGGCTGTGTTTAGATCCACTGCACTGTAGCGCTGAAAAGCACTGTAGCGCTAAAAAATACACTGTAGTATTTTTCGTTTGTTTGTGGTAAATATTGTCTTACTATGGTCTAATTAGGCTCAAAAGATTCGTCTCGTAAAGTACATCTAAACTGTGCAATTAATTTTTTATTTTATCTACATTTAGTACTCCATGCATGTGCCGGCATTTTGATGTGATGGGGAATCTTCTTTTTGGACAGTGAAATTTGAGAGGAAATTTTGGATCTAAGCATGGCCACAGTTGCTTCCGGCGCAGGCCAGGCGGGGCGGCGTCGCCACCGGGGCACGCTTTATTTAAGGCCCGCGCCGCGCGACGGGACGGGACGGGGACGAGGGCGGGGACCGTGCCCCCCAAGTGCGGCTGGCTGGCGCCGTGCCGTGGCGCGGCCCGCGGCGCACCGGGCCCGCCACACGCGCGCGTGCGGGCGGGGGCGTTGCAGAGGAGATGGGCCGGCGTGCTGTCACGTACGACGAGAGGCAAAGCAGCCGCGGGCCGCGGTGGGCACGCATAGATGTGAGACTTGCCGATGCATCGTACCGACTGCCTATGCGTTCGGCGTTTTGCCAATACTATAGTACTAGTATTTCCGTTCATGTCTGCCGGCTGCCGTGCCACTCCTGCGTGTGAGCTTCAGGCAATTAGGAAACATGCCCAGAACGTTACGTCAGGGAGCTCGGTGGCGCTTAGCCTCATCAGTCATCAGGACGCCTCCGCTATCAGCAAGGGAGACCTTGTAATCACCGCTTTCAACCAAGTCGTTGTAGTATAGTGGTGAGTATTTCCGCCTGTCACGCGGACGACCCGGGTTCGATCCCCGGCAACGGCGTTATCGTTTTGGCGATAACTTTTTTTTTTTTTTTTTTGGGATTGGATACGATAGAGCTTTCCTTATTGGGCCTTGGTCAGTTGAAAAGGCCTTACTGGGCGGGCCGGTATCTCGTTAAGCAATGTGTGCACCCAACAACTGATCCAACAAAGCAACGTGCAACAAAGCATCGCTATAGCTTCTACGTATAACGAATTAGTGTACCAAAATCGTGTATGTTTTGTCACTCTAACTGTACAAAACAAATTGTGGCATGCCACATGCGACTAGGTCACACCTAAGATTGAAGACAGACGTGTGCAATCATGTTTTCTTTTTTCCCCCTCTGTTTGTTTATGTATTTTTAGAAAATAAAAATAGAACAGAAACAGAAGAAGGGTGTTTCTCGTCTATTTTCACGACATCCCACAGGTTTGGCCAATTGCTGGCCGGATAAATCATGAGCATGAGTGCATCAATCCATGAGCGCATGGTGGAGGCGACGAAATAAAATCTATCAAGTGCTCTCTTCCTTTAATGTGCGTCTATACACTATTATTTGAAAACCACATCAAAAGGTATATGATCATACAATTTTTAAATTTGAAAGAAAAGATATGCAAAGAGAACAATAAGAGAAAAAATCGGCATCCAAATCGTGCCATATATCCTTCGCTATTTTGGTCTGTTTTTTCATATATGTTTTTCTGACATTTTTGGTTCGAAGTGGGAGTAAAAGCATGGACAAGAGTTAGGGCACATGAGGAATTCTCATGGAGGCAGGGATGCTAGCCCCGCGGCCCCGCTTGCCATAGTTCGATCTGGTTCTTGACTGACACGCATCAAACTCCAGTTGCAAATATAGTTCTTTTGTTGTTCGCACCACATGACAATGCTACATACGGTGCAAGTACAAAACAAGAGAAAAATATACATATTCCAGTTAGGGTCCGTTTGGATCCCTTGCTAGGGCTTGCCTAGTTTAGCTGAGCAAGCATAAATGGTATTTGGATGATTTTACTCCTACCTTGGTGCTTGTGCAAGCAAGATTTTTCTTGCTTTCCTAGACAAGCAAAAATGGCTCTCCTCCAAAAACAAGGCAAGACTAGGCAAAGCTAGGCTAGCCAGCAAAGAAACCAAATAGAGCCCAAAGTTTCACTATTTATGATCATATCTGCTCGTATGCACGAATAGAACAAACCACCTTCCTGGCTTTCTCCGATTTTGCTCTTGCTTCACCGGCATTGCACCCCGTCCGAAGTTCCGAACTGTCTGTGAGAATCGTAGCACGGTGTTTACGAGTTGTGTGGTCCTAGTCGTATGGATGCATCCACTGCCGTGGGCCGTGGCGGACCATCCACTTCCACCGCACATGCCGAATGCCTGCTGACACGCACGCTCCCGGCCCTTGCAACGCCGATCCCGCGGCCAACCAGAGTGCCGTCGCGGCAGCCCAGCCCAGCCCAGCCCAGCTGCCACCTTAAAGTGTAACCCCCCCCTGCGGCGAGACAGCGACGGAGCCGCCACGGGCGGACGGTGTCTGTACGGGCTGGTCCGGCAAGCACCCGTGCCGTCGCCGCCTATTTTACCGCCGGCGCGGGGCCGTGACCGTGTGCTGCGCCGAGAGAGGTCACGGGACGTGATGGGACGCGACCGGCCATCTGACCTCGCCCGTGCGGGGTGGTCGTCCCCAACGGACGGCCAGGATCTCCCCTCCCGTGACCTCTCCCTTTCGAATTAAAGCGCCGGATGGCCGGCCCGGTCCCGTGCGGCGCCCCAAAGGACAGGGAGGGACGGCGCTGGTCGGGTTTGCACATGGGCCCCTGCGTTCCTGCGCCTGTTCAAAATCGCCCCCGCTGCGTGGTTGTGCCTCGCTAATTTCAAAGTAAAGCCAATAAAGGCCCCGGATTTGGGGGGCCGATTTGCCCATTTTGTCATCGACACGGGGCCTCGTGGGCCGTACATCAAGCGCCCCATGGTTTGCACAAAATGATCCCCGGCGGCGTCCGTACATGTCCCGTGATTAAACAAAGCATCCCCCCCGCGAGAAACAGCGAACAGGCGCCTCTGCCTTCGCTTCCGCCCCACCCCCCTCCTCTCCACCCCATCTCCCCCACTCGGTCCCTCTCTCTCTCTCGTCTTCCCGAGAAGCGGACAAAGCGCGGCGCTGCGGATTTCGATCCGGTTCCCAATGCCTCGCAGCCCCGCAGTCCTGTAGCTCCCGTCCCATCCTCGCCCGCTCCTCCGTCTGCCGCGGCACGGCGCCTGGATCCGGCGAGCGCGTCGCGTCGGGCCTCAGATCCGACTCCGAGCGGCTCGTGGTGACCTCTCTGCCGCTCTACCTCCAGATTGGCTGCTGCTGCCATTCCCCTTCCTCTTAGCGGTCAAGATTTTCTAGGCTAGTCTGCCCAGCTTTGGTTGTGTTTCCGGGTCGCTCCTGGGTTCCTTCGCTTGAGTTTGCATCTGCATGGTCCAGATTTAGCTGCATTTCCCCGGATTGTGCTCTTCTGTCACAGAAATCTGAGCTTTGTTTCCTCAGAAGCGTCCTGCTGTCGCCTCACGCGTAGAGCTAGATCTCTCGGTTAGCAGCTCGAGTTCTCTCTCCGTCCTGTGGTAATCTTGGTATTCTAGTGGCAAGCTTTGCTGTTGCCATGGTGTTGGTGTGACGACAACCCCGAGGGGCGAGGTTTTTGTGGAAGATGTGGAAACAGTTGCTCAGCAAGCTGCCCCGGAAGTCGTCGGCCTCCGGGGACTCAGGCCAGTGCAGCAATGGCGCCGGGATACAGCGCACGGCCAGCTGCGGAAGCGCCCCGCCCGCCCGCCCGCCGTCCGCCATCAGGCGCATGTCGTCCGCCGTCTTCCCCTCGAGCGTCGTGGCTGGCATTGAGCCGCTGGTCTCGTTCAAGGATGTCCCCAACTCGGAGAAGCAGAACCTCTTTGTGAGCAAGCTGGGCCTTTGCTGCGTCGTCTTTGATTTCTCGGACCCGAACAAGAGTTCGGTGGAGAAGGATATCAAGAGGCAGGCGTTGCTGGATCTCATAGAGTTCATCGAATCTAACAGCTCCCGCTTCTCGGAGGCGGCGATTGCTGCCTGCTCGAGGATGTGCGCCATCAACCTGTTCCGGGCGTTCCCTCCAAATTGCAGGTCCGGTTCGTCTGGTGGTGGTGAGGGTGACGAGGATGAGCCGATGTTTGATCCCGCGTGGTGCCATCTGCAGCTTGTGTATGAGCTGCTGCTGAAATTTATTGGGTCATCGTCCTTGGATGCAAAGATAGGGAAGAAGCACTTTGATCACTCATTCATTGTGAAGCTCCTTAACCTTCTCGATTCTGAGGATCCAAGAGAAAGAGATTGCTTGAAAACTATTCTGCACAGGATATATGGGAAGTTCATGGTGCACCGCCCTTTCATCCGCAAAGCAGTGAGCAATATATTCTACCAGTTTGTCTTTGAGACTGATCGGCATAATGGGATTGCAGAGCTGCTGGAGGTCTTTGGCAGTGTCATTAGTGGATTTGCATTGCCTCTGAAGGAGGAACACAAGATTTTTCTTTGGAGGGTTTTGATTCCTCTACACAAACCAAAATCGGTTGGTTTGTATCTCCAGCAGCTGACCTACTGTGTGACACAGTTTCTAGAAAAGGACCCAAAGCTGGCAAACTCAGTAATTATTGGTTTATTAAGATATTGGCCAATAACAAATTGTCAGAAGGAAGTGATGTTTCTGAGTGAGATTGAAGAGATCTTGGAGTCTACCAGCCAAGCAGAATTCCAGAAATGTATGGTTCCATTGTTTAGGCGGATAGCTCATTGTATCACCAGTTCACACTTCCAGGTAACTTGCCCCGTACTAAAATGGTTCAGTTGTTTGTTGCAATATGCATTTCAGTAACCCAAATGCCATATGGATAGCTGTTATATTTTTGATATTGATGTGTACACTATACTTGTGTCTACCACTTGCACTAGAAACCTAATCTTATTGGTTGCAAGTCCCAGAAGAGTAGATATAGTTTAATTGGACAGATTCATGATCTTAAATACATTTGCTGGTCATCTCTGATTCTGACAGCCAGATTATTCTATGCCCTTCATGCGCCTAATGTTTGTAGGCTATAACTTGTAAACGTGAAAATGACTATCATCTGTATAATGTTTTGAAATAATTGTGTGCCCCGTGCACTAACAGCGGGCAATCATGTCACTACTAAATCATGCTGATAGGGGCCCCTAGGTGCTTTTTAATATGACAAAGGGCCCCTATGTGCTTTTTAATATGACAAACACTGGGCATTTAGACCAGCATTAAACATTGGCATGATGTCAATATAAAACATGTTTGGCTGTCCTAGTCTTTAAGGTTTTCTTTGCATTTCTTTTACCCTAGTTGTTAGCCACCAGCAAATCCTCCTTGTTGGTGGCTTTGTTTTGTTGTTGTCATTGCATTAACAACTTGCGTGATCTCAGGTTGCTGAAAGAGCACTCTTCGTATGGAACAATGATCACATTATCAGCCTGATTGCACAGAACCGCCAAGTGATCATGCCTCTCGTTGTTCCAGCACTAGAGCAGAATATTCAGAGTCACTGGAACCAAGCAGTTCTGAATCTGACTGTGAATGTAAAGAAGATGCTTTCTGAGATGGACGAGGCTCTCTTCTCATCATGCCTAGCCAAGTACAAGGAGGATGAAGAAAAGCAGGAGTCACTAGAAGCGAAGCGGAAGCTGACCTGGGAGAAGCTCGAGTCAGCAGCAGCTTTCCAGCCAGTCACCGGCCATACAGCCGTCCTAGTAGGCCACCAGCCTTCAGCAAATATGATCGCCACCCTGATCTAGCTTGTGTGCACGCTGGAGATGCATAGGTGTTCTTCCCCGCTTTGGGGAAGTTCAGCAGGTGTAGCGTTGCTATTCTGCTCTTGCTTATTCTTTCTTATTTGGTGGTATGAGTAATCAGTGTTGTAAGCTGTAACTATTTCCGTATGTTTATGCTCTGAAGGCAAACATACCTGTAATGTAAGACTGCCAAGTGCTGACACTCTTTACATGTATCTTTGCCTGTTTATGGATGAGCAGATGCCCCTCAGCTAGTGTTCACTGTTCTTCTCTCATGTGGCTGCTTTTGCAAATAAGCAAGTGACTAATGTGGAGGAATCGTCAAATGCAGTTTAGTTTTCAGGATGCATGAAGCTTCGGTTTGTATTGGACGTCTAACACCATATGCAATTTAATTTCGAGATGTCCAACTGTATTCCTGCATATAAAAACGTTGCAATATCGTGTGACGAAATATTCTTACAGTCTAGCTGATTAAATGTGGAGGAATCGTCAAATGCAGTTTTGTTTTCAGGATGCATGAAGCTTCGGTTTGTATTGGACGTCTAACGCCATATGCAATTTAATTTCGAGATGTCGAACTGTGTTCCTGCATATAAAAACGTTGCAATATCGTATGACGAAATATTCTTACAGTCTAGCTGATTAAATGGCCTAAAAAGGAAAAAAAAATTCCGTTGCCGGGACTCGAACCCGGGTCTCTCGGGTGAGAGCCGAGTATCCTAACCAGCTAGACTACAACGGACGGCTGCCAGTGGTTGTAGGGCCTTATATAATGGTGATGACAAAACCACTTTGCAGCAGCCAAAGCAGATATAAGCAGACTACGTTCACCAGAACGCCCATCTAACCCCGCCTATCCACTATTCCAACTACCATTCTCTTTGTCCACAATGCGCGTGCAGTGTTGTACAGTGTTTTGGGCAGGCAGTTTGGGTGGACTGGTGAGCTTGGTCTAAGATGTTTGTTGATAAAAGTTTGAAAATGCAGCCGACGATGCGAACAAAACGATTATGCAGCCTGATTTTCAGATGGACAGCAACGCATACCCAGTGATATAAACCCCTTGCAGCCTGCGCTCTTTGCCCATTGGCTAATTTTAAGAATCACGACATACGAAACTGTTTCGCTCGCCAGTCATCACAAAGGGGATATGATTGTAGGAAAGAGTTGTTATTGCCGAGGCCGCTGAAGAACAGGAACTGTAATTCTGATGCTCAAGTAGGCGATTGTGTCCCGGTCCTGTAGTAGTCTTCTCCATTGGTCCGATCCTACCGCGGAAAGTGCTGCAGAATGTGCGTCTGCGGTCTCCCTCTTGTGTTTACGTTCTCAAAATCATCCTTTTATTGGAGAAATCCACGTTGACTAAAGTTCACGTCACGTGCAGATACAGAATAACACTTATCACAGAGACACAGAGCATACTACGCTTGGTAGAGAGCCAGCGAGGAACATGCAGAAGTTACGCATTTATTAAAGACTGTAAGACCCTGTCTTTGTATTTTCCAGGGAAAGGCCAGCAATAGCAAGTACTCCACATGTCAACTAGCGTGGCAAATGCATTTCACACATATATACTGTGGGCCGAAGCCCAAACTTGAAAGATATCAGAGAAGGGAGAACTGATTAAAATCGATATGATGAGGATTACTTTCTCTTCTCTATTGCACAGTGCATGGCATTTAGTCAGATACAGCTTGATGATCACATGTTATGATGTTATCAGACTATCAGTACATCCAACAGCTTGGTGCTGCACAATCATTTCTTCCACTGGGGCAGCCGTTGGACCACAACCTAAAGACATATAGCAGGGTAAATAGTCAAGACTTCACTGAAAGACTGATTATTATGCATTGCTCTTTTGCGGACCAAAACAAGGTCAAGATATATGTCCAGATCATCAGTTGGGCCAAGTTTTCTCATCGCAGTAGTTAAGTCGTCTGATTAACTCTAAGAAAAGCTAAGTTGTTTGGTGGGGAAAAAATGGTTCAGCATCCACAAAACATTCAGAAGTTGTTTTTTTTTTAGTGCAAACACTTTCAGAAGCGGAGTGTGAACTGCAGAAATGTCAAATGCGGGAATAAATGAAACATGCCTTGCCGGAGTTCTCTTTGTTGCCTACAATAGTCTGACAAGCTAGTCTCCATGAGTCCGGTTTCTGCCAAAGAAAGAGAAAGTAAAAGAGCTCGGTTAGCTAGCAACTGTACAAACTTCAGCGCAACCGAGTGAAATGAAAATCGCTTACCTTCTTCAGGTACCGGTTCTCAGTGTTTGTCCTTTCGTTCAGGAGCTCCTTTCCATCAATTATCTGTACATTCGCAGCACACAGCTTCCGGTTAGTTCAGCTGCTGTTCAGAGCGGCCATTTCCATTTTTCAGTTGCAAACATCTCAGAGTTATCACCACTCTGCTCGTGTACGGAAAGACAGGGAAACAAGAACAGCACGTGCATGCTGCCGATCAGGGAGGAGAGAAATTACAATTACCTCGACGATGCAAGTGCCGCAGCTCCCACCGCCACCGCAGTTCATCACCTTACCCTGCAAGACAAGCAAGACCACTCTCTGTCACCCATTGGTATTGCGGTGCCACAATCTGACGGAAAAAAAAAACAGAAGCTGAGCGTTCGAGAGAGCCTCACGTATGCCGCATAGAGCTCGATCTTGTTCTCGTTCATGATGTCACGGAGGAGCTTCTCGCCGCTCGCCGCCTCCGCCCGGTCCACGGGGTAGGAGCCGTCGGCGTCCGGCTTCGGCTACAATAGTGCAGTGCAGACGCAATCAAACATCCAACAGAAGGCTCAGGTGCTCAGGAAAATAAAAGGAAAAACAGCACGACGCCCGCCCATAGCTACACCAGACTCGCGTCTGACAGAGGCGGGGCTCTGGAGAGGCTTACCCCGACGAACTCGAGCTCGATTTGGGGCTTGGGCGGCGCCGGCGCCGGGGCACCCTGGGAAAGGTCCGGCGAAGCGCTGGAGCATCTGATGGTGGGGGCCCTGAATGGTCTCGCGCTGCGGCGGCTGATGGCGGAGACGCGGGAGGAGGTGGTGGTGTGGAAGGGGAGGCTGACGAGCGCTACGGCCGCGGAGGCGGAAGAGCTCGTAGCCGCCATGCCTCTCTGGTGGAGTGGTGGGAGTGGGACGTGGCCGCGTTGCTCGTTTCAAAGGCACGGGTCTTTTTTTTTTTTAATTTATTAGTCGTTTTAGCGCGAAGGTGTGTGGCCGCGGCGCGCGTGGGGTCGGGTCGGGCCGTCGGCGACTAGGAGTAGGGGAGGCCTCGCGGGCCGCAGCAATCGGTCATCGGAGACGGGTGGCCGCCGGCTGCCCGGTTTCTATGGAAACGTCTGGTTTGCTCCGGAATTTGTAGGTCAGGTTGGTCCGTTTTTTCTCGTTGAGTGCAATCATCGTTGAATCAAGTTTAAAAAATGAAGTACGCGTAAGTGTAAAAAGTGAAAGATGTCTTGCACTATTGAACTACCCTCGTGCTAGGGCCTTGCAGTCTAGCGGATTCAATGACCTGAAAAAGCAAAACGATATTCAGTTACGGGACTCGAACCCGTGTCTCTCGGATGGCTGGACGAAGTAATACACGGCCTTATATAATCCATGATTTCTTTGATACCTGCAGATTGCAAAACCCCTTTAGAGAACAGATACTCAGATTAAGATGTTTGTTGATAAAAATTTTGAGAACGCAGCCGGTGCTGCGAACAAAACGATTATCCAGCCTAATGCGCTCGTCAGTCGTCACAAAAGGGGGATAGGGTTATAGGAAAGAGTTGTTTATTGCCGAAGCAGGCTGCGGAATAGGAACTGTAATTCTGACGCTCAGGCTATCTGCACTTGCAAACTGAAAACTGGATGCATCGCTGTTTGCAGCAGGATGGCCCTGCAGCGGTCGACAGTATGACTGAATGCACCACTCCCTAGGACCCATCCAACTCCACGTATAGCGCTCTCCAGCCCCTGATTCTAAATCTCTCTCCTCTGCACCTGCAGCTTTGCGCCAATCACCTTTGCGCCATGCAGCATGCCGCAGGTTGGAGTGGTGGACCTCATGCAGCATGCGCCATCCAGCCGGTTCGTGGAATGGTGGTAGTTGGGTGGAGATAGGAGAGAGATGGAAAAAAAATTAATATAATATGTGGTCGTTGGTATAGAGTTAGGGTATAGAGTTGATACGAGCGTGAAAAATTGTTAACTGTATTTTAAAAACATGATGACCAGGATGAAATATTACTTTTAGAGTTGAAATATTTCTTTAGTCAGGGTTAGACTATTGCGTCCCGGTTGCTGTAGTTACTCTTCTCCGTTAATCCGATCCTTCCACGGAAAGTGTTGCTGTGGCGAATCAGGAATGTGTCTTTGGTCTCCCTCTTCTGTTCATGTCCCCAAAATCATCCTCTTACTGGAGAAATCAACATTGACTAAAGACCAGGTCACGCGTGGCATGGATTAATCAGAGGCAAACCCTACTTTAGTTATGGGGCCCTAGGAAAAAAAGTAAATTCTTTCTATGCCATTCAAAATTATAACAGTCTTTTATGTGCCATTGAAAATTACATGTTCCATTTTATGCCATCGGATAAGAATTTTGATCACTCATGTGTCATCGCCGTTAAAAATACGTTCATCCACCCTGCAGCGCCCATCCGCCTCGCCCCACCTCCGCCCGCCGTCGCGCCCGGCCACGCGCCTCCCGCGCGTCCGCGTCCCGACGCCGCATGCGGCTCGCCGTTGCGCACGCCTGCGCCCCGACGCCGCTGCCGAACCCGTCCCGCTCGCCGCTCCTGCACACCGGCCGGGCCAGCTGCTTTAGGTCCATCGATGGGGTCATGGCCGAGCCTCAAGCTTTCCTGTACGCAGGCAAGACAAGAGAGATGATGCACACTTCGATCCCATTGACTTCAGCCTCTCTGTCTTCTTCAGACCAAGGTCTGCCTGCTTGCTACCTTGTGCTCCGCTCGCCATCCGTCCCTTGCCGTTCCAAATCCGAGTTGCACGAAGTAGCTAGCTGTTATCCTAAATAGCGACGCCGGGCACTAGAGCGTCCTCGTCGGAATCGAGCTAGAACAGCCGCTCAGCGGCAGTCTCGCAGGCGGGGATTGCTGCCGGCTGCGCCCGCACCACCGCCGCCGCTCGCAGCGTGGCTCGCCGCTGCACCCGCGCTGCCGCGCCCGCCCCGTGGCTCGCCTCCCTCATGCCCTGTCGCGCGTGAAGCAATGGGAGGAAGCGGCGGGAGGAAGAAGAAGGCTCCACGTGGGTCCTCTTGTCAGGGGGGCCACGTGGGAGGAGCGGTGGCGCCCCGGCCGCGGCCGTGAGGGAGCAGCCGTCGCGGCGACACGGAACGCCGAGGCGGGAGCGCGCGGCGGCGCTTGACGGTGAACGGGCCGCGGCATGGGATGCGCGGGCATGGCCGAGGAGGCTGCCGCACGGCTCCAGGCGGAGGGCGGAGGCCGAGGCTGTGGCTGAGGCAGCGGCGGTAGCGGAGGCCCGGCCATGCGCGACAGCGAGCCGCACGCGGCGGCGGGCCGCGCGCACGTGTGCGAGGGCGAGCCCACCGCGGCGTCGGGGCACAGGCGTGTGCGACGGCGAGCCGCACGCGGGGTTAGGGTGCGGACGCGCGGGAGGGCGCACAGCCGGGCGCGACGGCGGGCGGTGGTGGGGCAAAGGCGGACGGGCGCTACAGTGTGGATGGAGTGTTTTTGACGCGGTTGGGCAAATATTAACGGCGATGGTACAGGGGATCAAAATTCTAAACCGAATAACCGATGGCACCGAAAGGAACACGTAATTTCTAATGGCGCATAAGGGATTATTATAATTTCTAATGCAATAGAAGAAATTTACTCGAAAAGAAAACGAAACGGATACATAATATCACTTATCATAGATCATACACTTGGAGTGGCATACATGTTGAAGCTAAAAAACCATATCTTCGTAGAGAGCCACCGAGGAACATGTAGACTGTAATACCCTGTCTTTGTATTTTTATTTAAGAAAGGCTAGCAATAACAAGTACTCCACTTGTGAAATTGCATGGCAAATAGCGTTACGATGAGGAATACTTTCTCTTCTCTATTGCACAATGTCATTTAGTCAGATACAGCTTGATGATCACATGTTATCAGACTATCATGCTGCACAGTCATTTCTTCCACTGGGGCAGCCGTTGGACCACAACCTGAAGACATGTAGCAGGGTAAACAGTCATTATGCATTGCTCTTTTTTTTTAGTTAAAGGGCCTCGCCCCGGCCTTTCAAACGAGTCAAAAGACCATCATCCGAGTTTACAGCATTTTGAAGAACCATTTAAACCTCTCCACAGACTCATAACAGCCCCTGGCCAAGAATTAGAGACACCACAAACCGAAGAGACATACAGGGCTGCTGAACAACAGGTACTAAAACTGACAAACTAAAACAAGACAGCTACTCCCTCGTGCGACCATCAAAGTAGAATGAGCTTAGAAGTCGCCTTCTCCTCCAGTGCTTCACGAAAACCAGTTGGGTGGGGCGTAGCGTGTCACTCGCAAGAGCGCGGCTAAGCGCAAAAGCACCTCTGGTCACAGCAACATCCAATTCTTTGAAAGTTTCCAGATTCGCAGCAGCAATTGTTCCATGTCCTCCACGCCAGACTGAAAACAAATCTCATTCTTCAGTTTCCACAAGCCCCAAAGAGCAGCAGAGCAAATGATGTTATGCACTGAGAACTTTTTGTTACTGAGCCACAGTCTCCCTACTGAATTGAAACCAATCCCTCCCCCCCACCACACACACACACTCTCAGATTCAACACCTCAGAAATCAGTTTCCACATTTGTGTAGTCACCACACACTCAAAAAACAGGTGATGGCAAGATTCAACTTCAGTACAAAACAAGCAGGATTTATCATCTAGCTTCCTCTTTTTAGCTAAATTAACTCTAGTCAGGACCTTATCATTAACCAATAACCGCAAGAAAAAATGAATTCTAGGAGGAATGTTCAGCCCCCAAAGCCCAGATATGCATTGCTCTTTTTCGGACCAAAACATGGTGAAGATTATATTCAGATGATTAGATGGGCCAAGTTTTTTCATCGCACTAGTAAACTCGTCCGTTTAACTCTAAGAAAATCTACTGGTAAGTTGTTTAGTGGAAAAAATGGTTCAGAAATCAGAATCCACAAAACATTTAGAAGTTCCTTTTTTAAGTGCAAACACGTTCAGAAGCGAAGTGTTAACTGCAGAAATGTGGGAGTAAATGAAACGCGACGTCACCATAACTCTGATGGTGTCTCGTCACCATAGCCATGTCAGAGCCTCAGAGGTAGCCCTGGTGCGGACCATCTCTCAGACGACCTTGTTCGGCCACATGACAAAGGCCTCAATGGGCCGCTCATGCCTGCCTCGGATCTCAATGAAAGATTATCTCCCCATCAGCATTAGTTGCCTGCAGTTTTCGTCGTCATTTGTCATTGTAATGTACTAATTGCGCTACTGCGTGTTAGAGTATCTGCGATAGCATAAATGGATCTGAGCTTTCGGACTGTATCATGTGACTGTGAGTGGGTTCCTGGTAGTCACTACATACAAACTAATCTGTCCCTGGAGTCCTGGACCCCGTGGATCAAGCATACCAGTTTGATTGGTGAGCTGAACCATGCGTGCATGAAACAAAACTGACACTGTGGAGCGAGGACGCTGAAAGATATTTTGAGCAAATGCTAGATATATATTGACGAGGTGGGAATCGGAAGCGCATCATTTGGTGAGCAACTAGGCACATGATGATGACATGAATGAAGTACCTGGGCCTCGCGTTGGCGATGGATATGCATGGTACTCGATGTTAGCTTTGACAGCAGCTAGCTCAGATAGTGGCATGGATGAACGTGTTTCGAATCCTGTCTATGTACATCGAATGCTCCAGCTTGAGATTGCCACACTCGCACAGTCGCGCCAACTAACTTCTAAGTTCAGCTTCGGAAAAAAAAATCATTTTGAGGCTAGTTTGGTAACCACATTTTTTTTATAAGATTTCCATTTCTCTAAAGAAAAATTAACTATTTTTCTTTTCATTTTCCAAAATCCGTTAGGAAAATTGGGTTGCCAAAATAACCCTTAATTATTATTACGTGGCTCATCATATAAGACTACACGATGAATAATAGGATCAGCTGAAAACGTAATGTGATCGAGAGATTAAAAACAGATGATGATACATGAGCCATCTCTAAAATCTATATAAGTGAAGCCCACTATCTATTTCTCTCAACATGCAACCTAGCCACATAATCTCAAATCCTACTAACTTGCATGCCATGTCAAGATTCACTAAGAACTTAATTTATATCTTTCATCGATATTTTGTGGCTCCATGCATGCTAAGCTTTTATATAGCATACACATGTGTAATATTATTCTTCGTTATCAAACAAATCTCATATTTTTTTATCATCATATTCAATCTGCTAATCGTTTACATTGTCGTACGATCATCTTCATAACCTTTCAGTCGATTCTTCAAAAAATACCTATAATATATATGTGCATACAATAACTACTAGATTGTAAATCCAGAAGTTTGCATAACTATAACGAGCAAATACCGATGTATAAATATTAGTAAGTAGCAGCCACCTAGGTATTTCATACATCAAAGGAAAAAATCATACCACCATGCCATCATCGGTTTAAAAAAAAATACCTATAATACATGTGTGCATGCAATAACTACTAGATTGTATAAATCCACAAGTATGTGTAACTATAACGGGCAAATGCCATTGTACAAATATCAGTAAATAGCAGCCGCCTAGAAATAATGCTATAAATATTTCATACATCAAAGGAGAAAAATCATACCACAATGTCATCATCGGTCAAAAAGAATCCAACAGCAAAAAAATTATTTACTTACTACACATGCAATTTATATATTTAATGTAATATGCCTCTAATTCCAATATACTTGCTACTTTGCTTCTTTTTTCATTAATCACCGAATGCTTATCCGAAATTATCCTCAAATTCCCGCAACAACGTGCGGGGAATTCACCTAGTATTAATTACTCGTATAGTCGTATATATGCAGATGCTGCACACACTTGCCCCCTATATGTACTAGCAAAAGCTGATATAGGAGATGACGCTGTATAAGATGGTGCGCGATTATGATATATGGAGATATAATTAACTAATAAAGACGACGCGGCACCAAGCAAACGATTAATTTGGAGATGCTTCCAATAATCCATCTTGGCATCGTCCATCGACACGAGCAAGATGACAGTGTACCTTGTACTACATGTACATTAGCGCGGTAGGCGGCGGACGCTCCAATTAACTCGCGAGGTCTCCAACTCCAGTTATGTTGCCTACTAGAAGAAGAAGATACTCCATCTTGCGTGCTACATTTAACCTTTCTTTTTGTCGCGCAGTAATACTGGAGTTGGAGATTTAGAAGTTATTTTAGTTCATCTTTCGTAATGACATGATGGGTAATTTATATACAAATTTAGAGGTTATTTTAATCCGTCTTACATAATAGTATGATGGCTATTTTTTAGGAAATCTAATAGATCTAATGACTACTATTATTAAAGCTACGTGGTAGACGGCATAATTTTTGTTATCTTTCTTTTCTAGCGTGTCTGATGAGCATTAACGTAAAGTCTCCAAAAAAATCTCCAATTAGTAATAGACTAATAAGTAAGATGCTATGAATTAAGATATTCCAATTATACACCTCTGTTCCTATTGTACATTGGGAGAGACCGCATCTTAAAAAAAGATAACTTATTCAAAAGAAATTTGAAAGGAAGTCTTCTTCCTCATTTATTTCTATAATCAGAATGAAACCATTCATCACTTGTTCTTTGGGTGCCACTATGCTAAGTCCATTTGGCGTACAGTCAAAATTGCCATTGTTTAGATGGCCCTGAGAACATAGATCATATCATCATAGCATGGATCATATCATCATATGCTTTATGTAGGAGATTTCTATATGTAGAGTTTCTCGCCAAGACGTACGGCACGGGGTGCGGTTCATATAATCAGAACGAAACTTTAGGATTGCAAGCTGTAGCTAGCGGCAGTTGTTTTGACGTACTGACTGCAACAACACAGCAGGCATTCATCTCGCACATTTCATCACACACCGTCGCTCATTTTTTTTTTCCTTTCAAAAACTATTTTTAGTTTCTTGTTTTTTATATAGGATAATAATGGGAGTACTATAAAAAAATCCATGACGATGAAGCGAACTTCTGGCTGAGAACGCTTATCTCCTAATTTGACAGTGGCACATGCAAAAGTGTCATGCTTTATCTCACTCTCACATAGTCACATACCATAATTTGGCCACGGCTTCTTGGTGTTAAAAGTTTGTCTTCTTTGCTATGGACAAAGTAGTCTGCCCATAGGTTGTGGAGTACAATTTTCCTAGTTGTTTGATTGGAGTAGGCATAAAATATATTTGGCATACTCCATTATATTAAATTACCAAACTAACACTAGTTTGATTGAGCTGAAATAGATAGAATGGATGAGTAATGTGTAATACGCAGCTGAGATTATCCACATTATCTTAAAATGATATACGCGATTGAGGTAATTAACTAAATACTACCCGTTGGTTCCTTCTTGTACTTGATGACATCTGAACAATGCATATCATTGGCTCTTCGATTCCTCAGACAGAGAGTCTGTTTGCTAGTGTAGCATGACCTCACTAATAGCGTCGTACGATGTCTAAGCTAATTTGTTAGGCTAAGTCCAAGAACACCTATATCTCTCCATCCTTTATCACTATTCCAACTATCTAGATTCAAATCTACAATACGTAACAGTGCATTATTTATTTTCGGGAGTCCAATATATATAGGAGCTCCATTGGACTTAGCCTTAACTGGTATTGTTTAGAGAGATTCTCACCGCTGTGTCGTGATTGACATCGCATCGAACGTAGCCATCCGATTCGATCCTTGCTCTGCTTAGCTGCTGGCCATAATAAATACCAGCAGCTGTAGACGTCAAGATCAACCTGAGCAATGATTTTATTTAGGTGCTAAAGTTGAAAGTTCAGACTTCTCTGCTCCCATTTGATTAAGTTTTCAAGGTAAATATGCATGTCAACGGCAAATGTGAAATCGCTTTCACTTTTGTCAACTTTTCTTGGTCCTAAGATGTAACCATGCACCTAGTAAGCCTTGTCAGGGGCATAGAGCCGTAGCTAGGATTTAGGGCAACAGTGGTGGAATAGCCACCCATCCAGTGTGTGCCATTGGACTGGGGAGTGTTGATGACGATGCCCTCCAGTGCGGCTATCTTGCTTCCCAGTTCCATACTCCCTTCATTCTAAAATACAATTGTTTCAGGAGTATGACTATGATCTTTCGAGTGATATTGGCGGCAGCATCGTCTCTCCTTGAATGCGTCGCTTTGGATGCTCCCATGGCCTCATGCTTCATTATCGCCTACAAGTTAAATGCACCTATATGGATTCTTATATCAAATTGCCTATGCAATGGTGTTTTTTTTTTCTGTTCGATTGTCCACGATCTAGCTTCAACCAACTTATAGAGTAACCTTCTCTCTTCGATTGGATTTGGCTTAACCGTTGGTCCTCGAACCTTATCAAGAGTCGACATTATGAAACATAATGCAAAAGATGACTACTCGAGATGCAAATTAGAGTCATTCATTCGTGTGGGTATCTCGAGACATATGATGTTGTATGTAGTGGTGAGGTGATGTCACTAAACTACTTATCTTAAAAACCCATATTTCAATTTTCAGTGTTATGTGCATGGTTGGGTATAAACTCCCTCCGTTCCTGAATGCATGACATGGTTGACTTTTAGAAAAGACTTCGACCATTCATTTTGTTCAAAAAACTTATTTCGATATGTAAAAATACAATTCATACTTAAACTATCTTTTCTTGATAAAGTAAATCACAACAAAATAAATGACAAATTTTTAAATTTTTTGAATCATATGAATGATCAAAGTTTTGGAAAAAAAAAAGGTTAACCACGTCGTACGTTTGTGAACAGAGAGAGTATGTTTGATTCGTACCGGGAATAGAATGTTTGAAGCCAAAATTTATTCATTCTTCATGAGCTTTATATCGAAGTTCTACTTTTACCAGGATAGTGAGGGACTTGCGCATGTCCTTCCTGTCGTAGACATATTAGTTTATTCCTTAATTTGAACCAGATAAACCAAGCATTGGGCTTGCCACTGCTTGCCAACTGGAGTAATTAGCTGCAAAGTCAATTAAATCCATTGGCACCATAAAACAAAGCAATCATATATAAACACAGGTTGCATCGATAGATCTCCCCGATGGCGCCGAGTTACCGTACAAGATGATAACAAATCTCGATCTGATCAGCTGTCACAATTAAGCTGCTGCCAGAGCCATGCATACTCCGTTTGATTTCACATGCATACTCCGGCGGTGGGGGCCGGGTGCGCTCACGCGCGGTAGCAACTAGCATGCCTGCTCAGCGGCGGATAGCGACGGCGGCCGCCGCTGAAAACCCCAAACCGAGCGGCGACGAATGGGAGGTGCGCTTAGTCGATAGCGGGGAGACGATGATGATTACAAGCGGCCTTCGCATAATCTTATGCGCGCGGCTCTGGCTCCCCGCATTGGCAGCGGCGCCCGCGGCGCGCGTCGTCACGGCCGCCGGATGCGATGCGACGGCGACGGCGACAGCGGGCCCCGCCGATGCGCTGCCCGTTCTCGATGTCTCCCTCCCTTGTCTGGGGACAGCCGATGCGGCAGTTCTGTTTGGCCGCTGGTTTTTGAGCTTTCTTCCGCTCAAGGTATCGTCGTCTCGCCCACTGTGTTTGGAGCAAATTCACTTAAGCAAACTTTTGAAAATGGAGGTAGCGAGTAATGCAGCAATTGTTATGGTACGGTGGGAATGTTTTTTTTTAAAAATAAACCAAATCTATATCTAATATTAAAACAAATAAAGATTCTCGGGCCGTCGTCACAGGTGAGACTAAATAAAAGTTTTCTGTTCATCCTAACATGTGAGACTCGCTTGTCAATAATAGAACTCGGACAGTCGGACTGCAGAAACCGTCCACGCGAAAATAGACGCCCAGATCACATACGCATTCCGTTTTCAACATTTTATATATCGATAGAAAGCTAAAATTATAACATTTCCAACCCAATTAAAACCACTTTAAAATGCGCTCTCAGTCAACGGAAATCGTTGAAACAATGTGACATTTAATTTATTCACGAAGCAGATTCGGACTGCAGAAAGAGTCTACGCGAAAACGGATGCACAAATCACATACGGACTCCGTTTTCAACGTTCTATATATCGATGGAAAGTTAAAATCATGTCCTTTCGAACTCAGTTGAAATCACATTAAAATTCTCTCTCAGTCAATAGAAATCATCGAAACAATATGACGTGGAATTTATTCGTGAGGCTGATTCAGACGGCAGGAGCCGCATACGCGAAATTTCGCTCACAGGCAACGGAAAAATTCGAAACAATATGATATGAAATTTATTCATGAGGCGTATTCTTATATGTATTGATCTAAAGGTGTTTTAATTTTATTTTTTCTTCCGTTGCAACGCACATGCATTTTGCTAGTGTAATAAAATGTTAAGATGTACGTCCTCCTTTTTTTAATGTTAATTTGATACCGTCGATTTTTAGACCTGAAGTTTGATCGTTCATAATATTTTTTTAAAAAATATACATAAATGTATAAGATTACAAGTAATGTTTCAAGCATCAACAATAGCTAGGCCACTAGGAAGCGTAGAATCCTTATGTGTAAAGACAAATATGCAGTTCCTTCTAGAAGCCATAGTTAACTGCAGCCAAAGCTAGCACATCCGATGAGGCATATTAAAATAATCCCTCCATTTTAAATTATAAATCGTTTTAATTTTTTTTGCCACCAAATTTGACTCTCCCATCTTAATTAAAAATTTACAAAAAAACATAAATTCAAATATGTTGAAAGTATATTATATGGTAAACGAAATCAAAGTTAAAATAAATAAATGTTATAAATTGTTTTGAATAAAGCAAAGTTGCTGTTTAAAAAGTTAAACGATACATAATTTAGAATGGAGGAAGTAATTCATAATAAATAATAAAGTTTGAATAAGCAGTGGGATGCCATGCATAACATTGTCTAACATTTTAAAACAAAGATAGTACTAATCTTTCTTTATCTAATTGATTTAAAAATAACAGCCCATAGGCATTTCAAGTATGACTGTGAAAAAAACACGAAAAGAAAAGTAGTACCTGCCGGCCAGCTAAGGAATGAAACGAGCGAAGAATCGGAGGAGGAAAATGGAAAAGAATAGGAGATGCGCCACGCAAAGATATGGGTGGAGAACGTATGGGCCCCACATAAAACCCCCTATAAATCCGTCTCTCTTCTGCGGTGCACCGAACGATGTGATCCTGCGGGGTGAAGCGAAGCGAGCGGTGCGCGCTTCCGAGACGAGAAGCGGCGTGTCGTCCCCCGCTGCGTTTCTCAGCGTCTTCTGACGAACAAGAGCACGAGCTCCGGCGAAGAGCGAGCGAGGTATCGTTTGCTCTGATCGACCACCAAGGCAGATTTCTCAGTAGGTATGTTGATTTCTGCTTCTGCCCGTGCTCCTTTTATTTTCGTTACTTGTCCTTGTGCTCATGTGTTCTTTACACTGCAAGGAATTTTCATTGGTTTTATCCATGGCATGATAACAACCCTGAGGCCTGCCTGAGCTTTGATCATGCTTAATGGCTTCAGTTAAAAAAAAAATCGATCGTATACTGCAAACTCAGTTCTGATTTCTCCACCTTTTTAAAAAAAAGTAGTAATCCACATTGGTTTTATCATATCCATGGCAAGAGAGGAAGCAGACAACTCCGATCTTTTCTGCAAGCTAATGGAATCAGTTTTTTTTAAAAATATTTTTTTCGGATAGTTTAGGGGGGCCTTGGAATCTTCAGCGTTGTCTGTTCTTTGTTGCACGCAGATAAAGCAACCACCCGCCGGGCGTCCTCTCTCCCTTCCCAGTTCCCACAAAGCCGGCCGGGCAATGTCGGCCGCGCAGGGCCTCGTTCTGAAGCTCCATGCTGTTCCTCGTGGCCGGGCGACGGTGAGGGTCGCTGGAGCGGCGCATGGCGGGGCGCAACAGCACCGCTGCTGCAGCGTCGTGTCGCGGGAAGGCGGGCGGTTCCTCCGCGGCGCGGTGCTCTCCGCCGCCAAGGCCGCACAGCGAGACGCGCCCACCGTGCCGCGTGCTGCGCGCACGGGCGGCGCCACACGGCGCGACGAAGCGGCGGCGGGCGGCGTCAAGTCGATGTCGAAGATACCGGAGAAGAGCATTGGGCTCTACGACCCGGCCTTCGAGCGCGACTCCTGCGGCGTCGGCTTCATCGCGGAGCTCTCTGCCGAGCCCAGCCGCAAAACCGTGAGCACCTCTGCGACCAGGCGCGCTGTGCTTGGAGTTATTCTTTTTTTTTTTTCGTGGGCTGAACTGAATGCTGATGACGTTTTCGGATGTTCAGCGTCGTGCTCATCCATGCCTGAGTTGGTTTGTCATATTTCTATATGTCTCTTGTGTTGAGATTTAGATCGACGATGCCATCGAGATGCTTGAGAGAATGTCCCACCGTTCTGCCTGCGGCTGCGAGGAGAACACCGGCGATGGTGCAGGCATGCTTGTTGCCCTACCGCATGCCTTTTTCAGAGAGGCAAGCGTCGTTGAAGTTGTCAACAGAGGGAGACGAGAGCTTTCTGTGGTCAAGTGATTCACTTTGGCTGTGGGTTCTATGTTATGGCAGGTCACCAAGGACGCTGGTTTTGAGCTTCCACCGCCAGGTGAGTACGCGGTAGGGATGTTCTTCATGCCCACTGATGAGAAGCGCCGTGAGAAGAGCAGGCTTCTGTTCAACGAGGTCAGTCTAGTGAAAGAGCAGAACGAAAAGCGAAATTTGATGCTACAGATTCCATGCTCATTTGTGTCTTGTACGTTTGGATCCCAGATAGCAAAGTCGCTGGGGCATGTAATTTTTGGGTGGCGTCGCGTTCCCACAGACAACTCAGACTTGGGCAAAGCCGCGGTCGACACTGAACCAGTGATTGAACAAGTGTTTGTGTCCAAGAGCTCACGTTCCAAAGCTGATTTTGAACAGCAGGTAATTTAAAGAGGAATTAAATTCGAAATTTTGTGGATTTCTTATGCGAATGGACACTTTTCCTTGACTCTTATTTTGCGGGATTGCAATTTCAGATGTACATCTTACGCAGGCTCTCGATCAAGTCCATCCGTGAATCTTTGAATCTCCAGTGCGGAGGACGAAAGGATTTCTATATGTGCTCTCTGTCTTCAAGGTTCCGCTTTAATACCTTATCTGATATTAATTTATTTTCATGTCTCAACAATGAAACGACCATGGATTTCATCTTTCCAGTTACAGTCTTATCTTCTGTTGAGCAGCGATAAGTTGTCATTTTATTGGGAAAAACAATTTTTCGGGCTGCCTCTCTTGTTCCATTTAGGGTGTCCGGTCTTTGGCCTTAGAGCTGCCGGCCCCGTGTACTCTAAACTCTTTTCCCTCGCTTAATAGAAAGGCAGAGCTCCTGCCACTTCGTTCAAAAAAAAAACAATTTTTCGTGGTTTTCATTTTCAAAAATAAGGAATGGAACAGAACACTTGGCTCATATTCCTTTAATTTGTGATCTTAACTCTACCCATGTCTTGTTATTCAATTGTACTTTCTGTTTCTTGCCAACCAATCATTCTCTGAAATTCATTTATTTTATATTGATCAGGACTGTGGTTTATAAGGGACAGCTTAAGCCAAAGCAACTTAGGAGGTACTTCTTTGCAGACTTGGGTGATAAAAGCTTCACGAGTTACATGGCTATGGTAAATAATAACTCCGTCAATCATATTGTCTCGAGCAAAAAGCATTACCATAGTCAGGGGATGGGAACTGCTGCTGCTAGTAGCAACACGGTTTAAGGTCTCCATGTTGTGTAGAACAAAGATGAACGTGCATAATTTTGAATTCATGCATGCAAACAGGTTCACTCAAGATTCTCCACCAACACCTTCCCAAGCTGGGATCGTGCACAGCCAATGCGTGTTTTGGGACACAATGGTGAGATTAATACCCTTAGAGGGAACAAGAACTGGTAAGTCTATTGAGAATGCTTCTTTCCTTATGTATCTAAATCTTATAGGCATTTATCTCCACATGCAAACATGCTGATGGGCCACAAATTTCATTTTCTGTGATCGCAATGTCATCTGTTTCTATGTTTGATAGGATGAAAGCACGTGAAAGTTTGTTGAAGTGTAAGGAACTTGGTCTATCAAGGGATGAAATGTCGAAACTTCTGCCTATAGTGGATGCTACCACTTCAGATTCAGGTTCCACTTCCTATCTCAATTTACACACACAACCACACACCAAAAAAAGAAAGAAAAAAGGCGGTGCTCGGACGTTAGACCATGTCTCTGAAATTAAATTGATGTATGCTTAAAACTGTATCTACATATATATTTTTGACTTGTCAAATGGAACTATATTTATCTTCTCAAAGGCTATATATTGAAAGAAGAATGGCCCTTATGAATTCAGGTGCAATTGATAACGTTCTTGAGCTACTAGCCCGATCTGGAAGAAGCATGCCCGAAGCTGTCATGATGATGATCCCCGAGGCATGGCAGAATGATGTAAACATGGACCCTGATAAGAAAGCTTTGTATGAGTTCTTTTCAGCCCTCATGGAGCCTTGGGACGGACCAGCTCTTATATCATGTAAAAATATAAAGCCACTACACTCTAAATATTTCTGAAAGCATTCTTATGAATGACTTCATTTAGGCTGATCTGGTTTTTGCACGCAGTTACTGATGGCCGTTACCTTGGTGCTACCCTGGACCGTAATGGCCTGAGACCTGGCCGCTTTTATGTGACCTACAGTGGCCGAGTGATCATGGCTAGTGAAGTTGGTGTGGTTGATGTTCCTGACGAAGATGTAAAGAGAAAGGGTAGGCTTAACCCCGGTATGATGCTTTTAGTTGATTTTGAGAACCATCTTGTTGTGGATGATGATGCATTGAAGAAACAGTACTCCAAAGCTCACCCATATAAGGCGTGGTTAGAGAGACAGAAGATACAACTTACGGATATTATAGAATCTGTACCAAAGGACATGAGAATTGCTCCAAGGATTTCTGGCACTCTTCCAGTAAGTCCACATTGCTCACTTTTTTAGTGTTCTATTGGGCTAAGAGCTTGTTGCTGAAAAGACTTCATGAGCTAATCTGTGGTTTCTTCCACACTTCGGTGCAGCAAAAGAATAAGAACAAGGAGGCTGTAGGTATCCATGGAATTTTGGCTCCACTAAAGACCTTTGGGTAAGCAGCACCTCAATCATGGTCACTTTTCTACCCTTCTCTTTTCAGTTTACAAAGTTGTTTGGCTTCAGGTATACGGTAGAAGTCCTGGAAATGTTGTTGCTACCAATGGCTAAAGATGGAGTAGAAGCTCTAGGATCAATGGGAAATGATACTCCACTAGCTGTGATGTCAAACAGAGAGAAGCTACCTTTTGATTACTTCAAACAGATGTTCGCTCAGGTTACAAATCCACCCATTGACCCAATCAGGGAGGAAATTGTCACATCTATGGAGTGTCTGATTGGCCCTGAAGGTGATTTATCTGAAACAACAGAACGACAGTGCCATCGCCTCAAACTTAATGGTCCTTTACTTCATATTGATGAAATGGAGGCTATCAAAAATATGAACTTCCGTGGTTGGCGCAGCAAGGTGCTGGACATAACTTACCCTAAAAAGTATGGCAGGAAAGGTCTAGAACAGACACTGGATAGTATTTGTGCTCAAGCACGTGAAGCTATTCATGAGGGATACACTATTTTAGTTCTCTCTGACAGAGGTCAGTGTCCATGCATGAACACATGTGCTCTATGAATTACATGGATAGAGTTTCATGTGCATTAGTATTACTACGAATCTCATACTATTCCTGTGCATCAATAGGATGTGCCTAAAAATCTATCTATTTTCTATTATTATTGCATTAATATCATGATGTAAGTAAGCTAACCTTTTAGTTTTTTTTTTTTTTGGTTTGTCACAGCATTATTAAGTTGACTTTGGTTCTTCTTTCTCAATATTTTGAACCGATGACCTGCAGGGCCACTTATGTAGAAAACAAGATTCTGTCATGTTCTTCTTTGATTTATATTATACCCACTAAAATGAAAAAGAATCATATAATATTGCTCTAGATTTCAATGTTTCATTACTGAAAGTTTCTTGTCCATCCTATGTAACATTTTCTGGCTTCAAACATCATGTTTCAACTAAAATATTTGGGGCAATTCTTTATATACCACAATGAAAGTTTTCAACTAAAATATTAGTGTATTAATAGGTAGGAAATAATCAAATAACGGTTTGATTACATGCTGACTCCACGGCTTGTGTTAGTTATTATTACATTTACATATCACCTCCTTTATCTAAAAAAATATTTACATATCACAATGAAAGTTCATATGCTCATAATATCACACTGATATTTCATTGAAATTTGGGCCTGGGAACCACATATCAGCTTCATACCTAGTAGCATATTTTAGAGCATGCATTTATTAGGTGGCATGTTCTGGTTCATAAAAATATATATTTTCGTACAGATTTTTCTCCGGACCGTGTACCTGTCAGCTCCTTATTGGCAGTTGGAGCTGTCCATCAGCACCTTGTCTCAAATCTTGAGAGGACACACATAGCCTTGTTGGTTGATTCTGCCGAACCTCGTGAAGTACATCATTTTTGTACCCTTATTGGATTTGGCGCAGATGCCATATGCCCTTATTTGGCTCAAGAAGCAATATGGCGATTGCAGATTGATGGGAAGATTTCTCCTAATGATGATGGGCAGTGCTATACACAAGAACAACTTGTTAATAAATATTTCTATGCTTCAAATCATGGTATAATGAAAGTTCTTGCAAAGATGGGAATATCCACTCTGGCATCCTACAAAGGCGCTCAAATTTTTGAGGCACTTGGCCTTGCTTCAGAAGTGGTAAATAAGTGTTTTAAAGGTACTCCTAGTAGAGTTGGGGGCGCGACATTTGAAATGCTTGCACAAGATGCACTTTGTCTCCATGAGCAGGGATTCCCATCTAGAACTTTACCACCTGGAAGTGCAGACGCGAATGCTCTTCCCAACCCTGGAGATTACCACTTGAGGCAAAATGGAGAAGTGCACCTTAACGATCCTTTGGCCATCGCCAAATTACAAGAAGCAGCTAGAGCTAACAGCAGAGAAGCATACAACGAATATTCTAGAATCATCCATGAGCGGAATAAAGCCTGCACTCTGCGTGGGATGCTGAAATTCAGAGAAAATCCAGACAGAATTTCCTTGGATGAAGTTGAACCTGCGAGTGAGATAGTGAAGAGATTTTGTACCGGAGCAATGAGTTATGGGTCCATTTCCTTAGAAGCTCATACTGCGCTCGCTTTGGCTATGAACATATTGGGAGGCAAGTCTAATACAGGTATTCCTCACTGTTCATGGTATTGACCTTCCCCCTACCATTCTTATGAAGTTCGTATACTTTTAGGGAAGATCAACATTCTTAAATGCCAGGTGAACTACATATTGAAAATTATCTTATTTGATGTAGTTTGTACAACTAATCTGCAGCTGTGTTTGTATAAAATTTTGATGTGGTTGTAAATTACAATGGAACGGCATACCCTTACGGGTTAGCCTTGCTCTCATTATATATGGAAAAATACAATCTAGATTCCTATTAGGATTCATACCTGCCTACATGACCAAACTCCTAGTACATGTAGACTAAAGACCTATCCTGTTACATTACGCATTCTAACATTAGTATTAACTTAGAATATCAGATAAATCTCTAGAATAAATATCATTTCGTTTATTAATTGGGATATGTTTCTACAAAGGTGAGGGAGGGGAACAACCATCTCGTATGGAGCCTCTTGATGATGGTTCAATGAATCCAAGAATAAGTGCAATCAAGCAAGTCGCTAGTGGTAGATTTGGAGTTTCTATCTACTATCTGAGTAATGCAATTGAACTGCAGATAAAAATGGCTCAGGTATTTAACCATATGACTCGGTGTACCTAGCCTACAATATATGCATGATGACTGATGCTAGGGATCTTTGTCGTCTAGAAGAGAAATTTACCAACCTCTAATTATACAGGGTGCTAAACCTGGTGAAGGCGGCGAGCTCCCAGGACACAAGGTTATCGGTGACATTGCAGTTACAAGACACTCTACAGCTGGTGTAGGGCTCATTAGCCCACCTCCCCACCATGATATATATTCAATTGAGGATCTCGCACAACTTATCTATGACCTTAAGGTAAACGCTCGTGATGATGTAGTAGTCTTGCTATCCGTGCTTATGACTGTCTTCTCTTCTACATGCATTTCATCGTAAGCTTCCATTACATGCTAACTCCATGTATCAAAGAACCTTTTGTAGTTGAATTTTCACTTGTTGGCATATGTTCTACCTTCAAAATATTGCTTGCTTATGTTATGCCTCTTCATTCTTCCTTAGAATTCCAACCCAGGAGCCCGAATCAGCGTCAAACTAGTATCTGAGGCTGGTGTAGGAGTTGTTGCTAGTGGTGTTGTGAAAGGACATGCGGATCATATTCTCATCTCTGGGCACGATGGAGGTACAGGGGCTTCTAGATGGACAGGAATTAAAAATGCTGGACTTCCATGGGAGCTTGGATTAGCCGAGACACATCATACTCTAGTGGCAAATGGTCTTCGTGGCCGAACTGTTCTTCAGACAGATGGACAGTTGAAAATTGGTAGAGATGTTGTAGTTGCCTGTTTACTTGGTGCAGAGGAATTTGGATTCAGTACAGCCGCATTGATTGTACTGGGTTGTGTTATGATGAGGAAATGTCATACGAATACTTGTCCTGTTGGTATAGCAACACAAGATCCAGTGCTCCGAGAAAACTTTTCTGGAAAGCCAGAGCATATCGTAAACTTCTTCATGATGCTTGCTGAGGAAGTAAGAGAAATCATGTCTGAACTTGGTTTCCGCACAGTGGATGAAATGGTTGGGAGATCAGATATGCTTCAGGTTGATCCAGATGTACTAAAGGGCAATGAGAAACTTGAGAACATTGATCTCTCACTAATTCTGAAACCAGCTGCTGAAATTAGCCCAGAGGCTGTTCAATATTGTGTTGAGAAGCAAGATCATGGTCTTGATATGGCATTAGATAACAAACTCATAGCCTCCTCAAGAGCTGCCCTTGAAAAAGGAATTCGTGTTTTCACGGAGACACCAGTCAGGAACACTAACCGAGCTGTTGGCACTCTGCTTAGTCATGAAGTAACAAAAATATATCGTATGCATGGACTGCCTTCAGATACCATCCATGTTAAGCTTACTGGAAGTGCTGGTCAAAGTTTTGGTGCTTTCCTCTGCCCTGGAGTGACTCTTGAGCTTGAAGGAGACAGTAACGATTATGTTGGTAAAGGATTATCTGGTGGGAAGATTGTAGTCTACCCACCCAGGAAGAGTCGATTTGTTCCTGAGGACAACATTGTGATTGGTAATGTGGCTCTGTATGGCTCTACAAAGGGAGAAGCATATTTCAATGGTATGGCAGCAGAAAGGTTTTGTGTCCGCAATTCAGGTGCTCAAGCAGTAGTTGAAGGAATTGGTGATCATGGATGTGAATACATGACAGGAGGCACTGTTGTTATTCTGGGAAAAACTGGTAGGAACTTTGCCGCTGGCATGAGTGGCGGTATTGCTTATGTTTACGATGTAGATGGGCTTTTCAGTACTCGTTGCAATCATGGGTTAGTCGACCTGTATAGTGTAGTTGAAGAGGATGACATTATGACATTGAGGATGATGATAGAACAGCACCGACTCAACACGCAAAGTGATTTGGCCAAATATATACTCTCAAATTTCAATGATCTCCTTCCAAAGTTTGTAAAAGTATTTCCAAGAGACTACAAACGGGTTTTGGAGAATCTGAAGTTGGAAAAGGTTGCTAAAGAAGCGGAGCTGAAATCAAGAAAAATGGGGCTGCCTAGGAAGGCA
Source organism: Paspalum notatum (assembly GCA_022530915.1). Taxonomy (NCBI): domain Eukaryota; kingdom Viridiplantae; phylum Streptophyta; class Magnoliopsida; order Poales; family Poaceae; genus Paspalum; species Paspalum notatum. The sequence continues at coordinate 38,490,054 of CM039692.1, forward strand.
GATGAAGCTATTAAAAATAAAAAGGGTATTTCAGTAATTTCAGAGGTAAATATTGTTTAAATGGAAGTTCTTCTATTATATGTTTAAAGAGATAATTACTTATTTGGCCCAAAAAATTTTGACACTTCCTTTCTTGGCCTAGAAAAACTTTTTGTTCCCTAATCGACCTAGAAATTTTGTTTCATTCCTTTTTTTGCACTTCCGTCCATTTGGAGCCATAACAGTGTCAAATGGAGTAAAAAAAACCCTAAAATTTTTTTTCTGGTCTCTATACATAACCAACCTGCTTCCAGATTTTTAATAGAATTTATTACACACATTAAATAAGCATTTCTCTATTATCTAACTTTACTTCAACATCAATATCATTTTCAAAACACCCATTAAGCTTTATATGCTGAGGTCCAAACTTTTACAGTGAGCTACATTTACAACAAAGGGAACATACAAGTTTTTGTGTAATATTTGGAGTACTTTTCCTATAGCAAGTATTTTCCAATTCAATTTTATATCTAAAACAAAGACAAGGGGTAGATATGCCATTTAACTATAAATTCTAGGGCTGCAAAAATCACCATAGAGCCAAATTATCATATGAGAGCTATTTTCCGAGTTTCATGATTTTTGGAGTTCATTTTGCCCATTTTTGGCATTTCTTTTGTTTTAGATAAAATGCAATAAACCGAGGGCATAAAAATCTTTTTAGAGATCCCCATCTTTAGCATTCTGTAGATCTACTAACAAGGAATACAACTGAACAAAGTTTGAATTTTTAGCATTCTTATTCAATTTTTAATGTATTTTCAAATAGACGGAAGTGCCAAGAAAGAAACAAAACAAAATTTCTAGATTGAGTAGGGAACAAAAAAAAAATTCTAGGCCAAGAAAGGAAACGTCAAAATTTTTAGGCCAAATAAGTAATTCTCTCATATTTAAATTGATTTATGGGAAGTTAACGATATCATTCTGCAAAATCATGTTTTATTTCTGGGTCTGACTTCTGATGAATTTGTTATGCAGAAAGTCAAGGACCAAAAATCATCAAGCCGACCGACTCAAGTTGCTAATGCTAAGAAGCCTCGAGGTTTTGTAACATATAAGCGACAGGGGGTCACTTATAGAGATGAAAATGAGCGTGTTAAAGATTGGAATGAGGTTCCAAATGAACCGATTTCTGGGCCACTGGTAAACACGCAAACCGCTCGATGCATGGGTTGTGGAACTCCTTTCTGTCATCAGGTAATACTGAATGTTCTATCCTTTCTGTTTAAAATTGTTAAATTCATTGCATCAACCACATGAATGTAAATCTACTATACATGTTTAGTAGCATCATCATTTTTTAGCATTATGTGCGAAATTAATGTAACTAGAGCCAACTATCCAAGACTGATGTCCATTATTGCTGTAAATTTTGCATTTCAATACCGTCTCCTTATATATATTCCCTTTGCTCTCGATTTTGAGAATCATACTATTCTTATCTATGCTAATATTAAGATCATGAAAGATATTCTTAGCTATTCCCAGACCTTTTTTCAGAGAAAATATGCCCATATTCATCTGGTGTCCTGCCAGTAATTATTATTATATGAATTAACCATACATGAAATAGCAGTGGTGCCCCTGCCCCTAATTTCCGTGTTTAATTTAATCCTCTCTTGCTATTACTGTTTCAGTAACTTAGTGATGATATTAGCTTATATTGTGCTTCATCTTTCACATATGCATTGGTTAATTGATACAAAAATTGTAAGTTTCTAGGGTATGGTTTTATAATTTTCTTGGATAATCTCTGTAGGCAAATCTTGGTGCTGGTTGTCCTCTTGGGAATAAAATCCCTGAATTCAATGAATTAGTATATCAGAACAGATGGCGTGAAGCCTTGTATCGCCTACTTGAGACTAATAACTTCCCTGAGTTCACTGGACGAGTGTGTCCTGCTCCTTGTGAGGGTTCATGCGTACTTAGCATTATAGATGATCCAGTATCTATAAAAAGCATAGAGTGTGCTATCATAGACAAAGGCTTCAAAATGGGGTGGATGGTAGCACGTACCCCACTTCAGAGAACAGGGTAGGTTTTTCTTGTTATCTTTGGCTTTACTACTGCATGAGGGAAAGCATGTTTTAATACTTACATATAAACTATTTAATCTGCAGAAAGAATGTTGCTATTATTGGGAGTGGCCCAGCTGGTTTAGCCGCTGCAGATCAACTGAACAAGATGGGCCATTTTGTAACTGTTTTTGAGCGTGATGACCGTATTGGAGGCCTGATGATGTATGGGGTCCCAAACATGAAGGCAGACAAAGGCCTTGTTCAGCGCCGTGTTAATTTAATGACTGAGGAGGGGATAACATTCATTGTGAATGCCAATGTTGGAACCGATCCTCGGTACTCTATAGAGCAGCTCCGATCCAAGAATGATGCTGTTATTTTGGCCTGTGGGGCTACAAGGCCAAGGTAATTTAATAAGCATTTCAAAATGCTGAAATTCAAATTAATTTGACTAATTTCATCCTTAGGACCAATATAAAGTCTAAACTATATGGTTATGTTGGTTGTATATTTGAATGATATCTTTTTAATTTATATATATTTGAGACTTCGCTAATATCTAGAGCATTATCCTCGAACAGAGATCTCCCTATTCCTGGACGTGAGCTGTCAGGCATCCATTTTGCTATGGAATTTCTTCGTGCCAATACCAAAAGTTTACTTGATAACAAATTAGAGGATGGTAGCTACATATCCGCTAAAGGGAAAAAGGTGGTTGTAATTGGCGGTGGAGACACAGGTACTGATTGTATTGGGACAGCACTTAGGCATGGTTGCAGCAAACTTGTAAATCTTGAACTTCTGCCGGAACCACCAAGAGAGAGGGCGCCTGACAATCCATGGCCACAGGTTAGTACTCTTGTTGTGAAAAAATGATAACATTTTATTACTTTGCTCATTTGGATTTATTAGCAAATGTGTGCATTTTAAGCATCATGACGTTACTTATGTTGATGCCTGCAAATGCATTGGCCTTATTATACTGCGAATCACTCTCATTGTGGGGCTTCTATGCTTGCATTTAGTTTCCAAGGATCTTCCGAATTGACTATGGGCACCAAGAAGCAGCTAGCAAGTTTGGAAAAGATCCAAGATCTTACCAAATCTTGACAAAACGTTTTATCGGAGACAAAAATGGAAAAGTGAAGGCCCTCGAGGTAGTACATGTCGAATGGGGCAAAGTGGATGGAAGATTGCAATTCAAGGAGATTGAAGGTTCACAAGAAATTATTGAGGCTGATCTTGTCCTCTTAGCTACAGGATTCCTGGGTCCTGAAGTGGTTCGTTCTTACAAGCACATTCTCCTAAAAGATTATCGTCGATCTATTATGCATTGAGATTTGTTTTTGGATCAACCAACATAACAGTGCCTAGTACCCTTCCTGCAGGATCTCGCCAAGAAGCTGGGTTTAGAGACAGACAAGCGATCAAATTTCAAAGCTGACTTTGGAAACTTTGCGACAAACGTTGAAGGTGTGTTTGCAGCTGGAGACTGCAGGCGTGGGCAATCACTAGTTGTTTGGGCGATTGCAGAGGGGAGGGAAGCTGCTGCAGCTGTTGACAAGTACCTGTCGAGAGAAAAAACGAATGCTGCTGAGGATGTTACTGCCCCGAGTCCAAGCGAAGGTCTGGTTCAACCCGTTGCAGCATAAGCAAAAAGAACATCTCTGTAACTTTGTGGTAGATATGTGTTTCAATTTTTTGCGCTGAGAAAAAAAATTGCGGTTTTTAACGAATGAAAAGATTAAAGAAATGGCTCGTTTAGCATAAAGAAATCAGAGCCCATGTGTAATATGTTAGGCTAACAGCAGTAGGAAATTCTTTCGGGTGCAGTTCTTCCCTGCTACCTTGTGAGGAAATACCGGGTGTGTAGGTGTAGGATCAATGTATATCTTATAGATGCCAATTTTGTTAATTGTCCCTTTAATAACGGAAACTCCGTTTCCGGCTTCATCTCCCACAAGAGGAGAATCAGACCATATTTATTACAACCCATGCATAACTCTTTGCATCTAACAAAGACTCATTAAGCAGGAAAAGAAATCCTAGCCACATAAGGCCAACCAAAAGACGCAAACAGTTGCAATGCCACTGACTCTAATTGTCGGCAGGCAACGATAATCACACGTGCTTCATCTTTATTTCGCTGCAACTTGGCCCATAACCGAAGCCAATAAGTTTCCCTAAAAAAGACCTGCAGAAAAGATTTTGGTCGAGACTTGTCAGAAACAATATCATTTTTTGATAACCATAATGCCCAGCGTAACCCTGCTGCACCCAACAGGAGTAATGTGATCTGATTTCTCCCACCCTGTTTAAACCAATGGTCAAACAAATCACTTACATTTGATGGAGGTGAAATCCCGAAGGACATACGAGTCATACGCCACAAGAATTTTGCATAATGACAGTCAAAAAAGAGATGTTAGATATTTTCAAACCTACTACAGAAAGCACAAGTTTTATCCCCATACCAATTCCGCCTGCTAAGGTTATCCTTGGTTAACAACCCCTTTCTTATGATACCACAAAAATATTTTAATTTTTAGACGTAGCCGAGTATTCCATATATCCTGTGACACTCTAGTATTATTATTAATAAAAAACTTATACATCGACTGAACTGAAAAAGTACCATTTTTGTGGAGATCCCATTTAAACACATCGTTTTCTTCCCATAACGTAACATTATTCAAGATTCGAAGAACTAGATTATGGCAATCTGTACGTTTATCATCCACAAAAGCTCTTCTGAAGGAGATGTTTAAGGGTGAGGAAGAACCTCCGCTACAGTTGCATATTTTTTCCAAACAATATTGAACAAGGAAGGGTACTGATGTTTTAAGGGTTGGTTCCCTAGCCAAATATCTTCTCAAAATCTAATCTGAGTCCCATTTTTAAGGATAAAAGACCCCAGATTTAGAAATTGGTTTTTGATTGCCATTATGCCTGACCAAAATTGAGAATCTCCAGATTTCTTTTCTACTTGTCTTAGGGTCTTATTCTTGAGATATTTATTTCGAATGAGACGTTGCCATATTCCATCTTTGTTACAAAGTCTAAAAATCCATTTGCTTAGTAGACATTTGTTTTGAAGTTCAAGATTAAGGATGCCTAACCCACCTTGATTTTTTGGTTGACAAAGTATCTCTCATCTAGCAAGCCGGTATTTTTTTTGTGTTGATCATGTTGCCAATAGAACCTTGATCTAAAATAATCCGTCTTTCTTAGTACTCCCCGTGGAACTTCGAAGAAGGATACTGTATTTCTCTTTTCGGGCAACTTGATACTTCTACACAAAAGCTGTGATGTATTTTGTATAATTTTGAATCATTAACAAGAGAGATGTTTCATGTGTGTGGGGATCAGTTCAATTAAAATTAGTCTATTGGCTATGTTAGTGATGTACCCCAGAGCTGTGATGTCCGCCGCCTATGTTCATGTGTTCCTAATTTACTTTATCATCTTTCCATGACAAGGTCGGGTGTTTTTTTTGCTTTGTATGTATGGTTGTATCAAAGGCGTGCGCCATTAGTAATTATAAAAGACGTCGCTTTCATCCGTAGTCAGCTGTCAGCACTCGGCAGATACCAATTCCTGCTCCGGCGTGCTTTGTCGTAAGTCAAACTATCATCTTAAGTTTGACCGAATTTATGGCCAAAGGCAACATATCACCGGCATATGGCCATGAGCGTGTCGCAGTCCTACACCATAACCATAGACTGAAACTGAAATGGCAGCTAGCTAGCTAGCACCTCTGGTCAGTCTACACCCCATAATGCACCCGGCTGTGGTCAAGTCTCCTCCCTCCCTACCACTAAATTACTCTGACCACGTACTCGCTGTATATATGATAGATAACTAGCACACAAAATATGCCAGTCTTTAACACAGACCATCACTCGACGTCGACGACATGGGCAACAGCCTGCCGCTGCCATGCGCGTGCCACCATGAAGCCAACGACGAGCATGGAGGCGCCACCGCCGGCGCCAGGAAGAGGAGGCGGAAGAAGCTGTCGGCCTGCAGGAACGCCACCTCCAGCGGGGCAGCGCGGGCGAGGCACGTGGTAGTCCCGGTGCTGGACATGCCAGAGGAGGGAGGTGGTGATAATGGCAACAAGGAGGAGTGGCCCGGCTGCCGCGTGGAGCCCATCAGCTGCGGCGACGATGGGCGGCGGGTGCGGGTGAAGATCGTGATGAAGAGGAAGGACATCGCGGAGCTGGTGGCGAGGCTGGAGTAGCGCGGCGCCACGGGCACGGCGGAGGGGGGCGGCGGCGACGACGCAAGGACGGAGGAGCTCGGCACCGACGACCTCGGCGGCGGCGGCCGCTGTGGCAGCGTCGCGATGAGCCCGTGCCGGGACGCGTGGAGGCCGCGGCTCTCCATAATACCGGAGAACTACTAGGGGAGCTGTGCATGCTATGCTCTCCATCGATCTGCATGGTTTGTTAGTATTTCATTTCACCAAGTAGTGGTTGTGCTGTGCTGCCTGTACATGATCTTGAAGCAAGCAGCGTAACGGTCTTGGTCTACCGCAGTCTGGTGTATAGGAATTACAAGGTAGTAACAATTTGGTTTCTTATCTTTTTTTTTCTCTCACCTTTTGATCGATCTTGGTACGAAGGTGATATTGGTCGCTCAGCCATGGTACAGACTAGTACAGAGCATGTAAACATCCAACGACCAAAAGAGCATGGATGGATGGGTAATGGGTTCCGGAGTTCTGGGTAAGGCCATTCTGAGTGGGGTTTTATCGGAGTTTCATTATTATTAAATGTGATGACACATCAATATATTTGGTGACATGTTAGTGTATTTATAAGAGGAGAGATAGAGAAAGTTTCATTAGATGAGAGAAGATTTTATCCAGATGAAATTCAGGATACACGGGTATCTGACAAAATCTGATGCAACCGTGCAATGAAATCTTCCCATTGGGAATGGTCTAATTGTTGAATGTGATATGTACATGTATATTATTAGTATGTATATACGAGATGTATCAAAAAGTTGTAAAAATAACTCATTGCGACGACATTTGGTCGGAGGACCATATCTTCTCGTCCATATACGGAGCGGTCCATTACGTATAATATAGCACTAAAGCTCGGTCAAGCACTAGGATGCATGACTTGGTACTGATGATTTAAAAACTTCTTCTGCAATCACGACACACTTAAATCAGAACGCATATGAGCACGGGCATCAGAGAGTACGTGGCAACGGCGGACAACGTCCAGCATCAAAGTGTCATCTCTGGATTTTCTCCGAGACATTAGCCATCGTTGCACCTCAATTAGCGACTTGACTTCCTGGTCGTGGTGATTTTTTTCCATCGTATCACTGTTTACTGACCACTTCAACGATCGATGCAGAGACTAGGCTATACCATGAAGCATGAACCAGCCAAAACTGTTCGCCATCCATGACATGTATGTCTTGGGCCTGCTTGTTGCAATCAATCAAGCGCTCAATAGATATCTCTCGATCGGTAGGTAAGAACTGGCCGGATCGTCACTGCGAAGGAGATATGATATGCAGCAAGTCAGACTGCAGCACCGACAAGCACTGTATAAGACCATCCTAAATGGAGAGGAGCAAAAACATTGCATATCTCTATTTATTCACTATTCTAACTACTCTTTTTTTTCTAATCTACAGTAGTGCTACAATTAAACAACGTTATAGACAGTTATTTACTCATCCATTGAGTATAGCCTAACGACTTTGGGTTACTGTGCAAACTCAGAACGAAGCATATTTCCATTCACACACGCCAGCGATATCTCCCTGAATTTACTTTTTTGTCCTCTTTAGTTTCCCTTCAGGTACAAACCTTGTATCTTATCTTTGGGTTGTCAGCGTCAGAGGCCGTCCAGTACTCCAGTCCTGCAGAGAAATGATAAGTTAAAAGTAAAACATACACAATTTCGAAGCGGAGAAACCTCGACAGCCAATGGTTTGCTTGCTGACCCCGGGGGGCAAAAGGGTGTTTTTTTTTTTTTTTTTTTTTTTTTTTGCCAGAGTCAGCTTGAGGGCAAGCGGAAGTCCACGTCGGTGATCGATTTTGATGGCAGCTGCGCCTCGTTTTTGTCACGACGATGGCGTCACAGGCTACTGAAAAAAAAAAACCAAACATCTTATGCGCTTGGCTTGTCAATTTTTTTCTAAAAACACAGTACAAACAAACACTCACATACACATGCATTTACCCCTATGAATGTAGGCATAGTGCACCTATGAGCATTTCCAAAAGACTGCACGCAGACACTGTATCTTTGAGCATTTCTGAAAGACTGGTCCGACATATTTTGAGATTGAGTCACCACAGACGCCTCGCTATTGGGAACGTCATCTATCACTGAATCAACAAAACCGATTCCAAAATAACCAGCTTGATTTTGAAATAATTCGGTCTTTAACATGAGTAGAACCTGCCGAAACGGCCTTGGCTTTGTTATTTCGTACCCTTTGGCCTTGGCTTGCCACTTGGCAAAGCAAAGCACCTTGTGGATAGCAAGATCCTTTTGGGCCAGAAAACGCCGCAACTCGGGAGAATTTCTAGGCCCAGTCGGAGGGCCACGGGGCTAGACCGCCCCCTCTTCCGTGCAGCTCAGGCCCATTCGACGGACGCGTGTCACGCCACTTGATGCGATCGGCCGATCGCAGCCGTCCAATCGAGCACCGAAAAGTTTTAAAACCACCCGCAGACTCTAGGGTTCACTCGCCGCGCCGTCACTTCCTCCCCCTCTGTTCCCACACCCTCACCGGCGACGCGACCGGCGCTCCGGCGGCGGCCACGATGGTGAAGGGACGCCAAGGCCAGCGCGTCAGGTACGCCGCCGTCACACTCACGCCACCCTCCGCCCTCCGGTTCCTCCGCCGGCCTTTCGTCCAAGCGTATGGTTCGATCTCCGTGTGCTCTCGCGCAGGATGTACGTGCGGGGCACCATCCTGGGCTACAAGCGGTCCAAGTCGAACCAGTACGAGAACACGTCGCTGCTGCAGATCGAGGGCGTGAGCACCAAGGAGGACGTCGCGTGGTACGGCGGCAAGCGGATCGCCTACGTGTACAAGGCCAAGACCAAGAGTGACGGCACCAGCATCCGCTGCATCTGGGGCAAGGTCACGCGCCCGCACGGCAACTCCGGCGTCGTCCGCGCCAAATTCCGCTCCAACCTCCCGCCCAGCTCCATGGTGAGCCCTCGCAGACTTGCTGGCGTTTGTTTTTTTCAGGTAGCGGCAGTGTTTTCGTGTGTGCATTTCTGATGCCTTACTGGTGGTGTTGCAGGGTAAGAAGGTCCGCGTCTTCATGTACCCCAGCAGTATCTAATCAAGGTAGAATACCATACTCGCCTCAATCGTTAATGATATAATGTGTGATGCGGTGCCTGTTGCTCTTACTCCTGATGCTTAGATTTCAGATTGTATGAAATTCCATTAGTGTTGAACGTTTGCAATCTCTTGATTGTTGCTTATATGCCGGTGGTATTAACATCCAATTGGCTTAATTAATCAAAATGTGGTGTGATCACAGATTGCGCTGTTTGATGCTTGCGTTGTTTGTGTATAAGGGCCCCATGCCAGTTGGGGGAAGCTCTCCTTTTAGCTTCGAAATACCTGCAGGTTCTCTGCGGGGTGCTCGGATGTTGGGGCCCTATAGCAAATGCAGTGGTCTCATAGTACGAGGCTGTACTTGGTTGTCGAGTCTCTTGTCAACCGCGTCCTCACAGCCTTGCCTCCAATGACCACAATATTCTTTACTAGTGTTCCACTTCCTGCACAATGACACAATGTGTTAACATGTGGAGCTTTGAGTTCTGTTTTGTCATTGTCCTGCACAGCTGCACTATAGGACTTTCAATTTAGGTGATTATGCTTTGTATATCCTTCACCTGGTTTTTGATCAATCTTACTTGAAATATAATGCTAATTTAGATGCGTTGATGTATTGTACCTGACCTGAAAACTTTGCAGTGTATGTGTTTTTGTCCTAGACCTGTGCATTGCTAGGTATAGTCAATACTGTTGCCGTCAATGGTGACCATTTGATGTTGCCAGAAGTCCTCTAGTTGTTCAGCAAATCAGCATGGACTTGATGAAAATAGTTATATGATATCCCCTGCCTTTAAGGAATTATTATCAGAGCACAGAGATGGTCTTTGTGTTTTCTGGTTTGTCTTCTGAAAACACTAGGGTATTGTTGACTGTTATTGCCCTTGAAATTTTCTGTTATTTCCCATCCACTGTTCATAATTGAAAACTCATGTATCTGTACATTTCCAATCTGATAGGTATGTTGCCTATTCTGTCAAGTTTTTGGACCTTGGAGGAGGTTCAACCAGAATATCGTCCATGAAGATTCTAATTAGTTTAGCTTCCCTTTTTGTTTTTACTGAACAGGCTGTTAGTCACCGTAGCTTGGGCGCACTGTAGACAGAAGTAGACAGAGAGAGAAGTTTGAAATATAGGTGGTGAGATAGGCAGGCTAGTGAGGTCAGCCTAACTCACTGGCCGTGAAATGAAGTTGTATGCTGTGTTAATGGTGTTTACTGTCCCTGCAATTAAGCATTGATGGTGTTTGCTGGAGTGTTATTAATCTGTCACTTGCAAATAAAGCTTAAACGTTGACTGCTGTGCTGAACCGTCAAGTGATTCTGAAACTTACTAGCTGAAGGAGCTGATTATGAGAAATAAGGAATCCATGGCAGTGCTTGGTAGTAGCTGAACGACGTAACTGGTTTTGCACGTGTGCATCAAAACTTTGCCTTCTATAGTGGTTGGTGGTTGTGATCTGTTATGGCAGCAATCGGAATGGAGTTCAAGCTGTTTCATCATGGTGTAGGTTGTTTGATCACAGGTTCAATGCTCACTGCGCTTGTAAACAAGTGAGCATTGAACTTGTGGATCAAACAAGCGACACACATATCACTGAACAAGTGGCATCACAAACTTTATTATCACAGACACTGATCGGTGCTCAAAAATACCAGTTCGTAGGGCCGTCTCGAACGGGACGGTTGCCTCTGCAACCGTATACGAGGCGCGGGCAAGAAAGTTAAAACACAATTAAGTGCAAAGTACATTCACACCCGCCATTGTGATTTAACCAATCAAGCGAATACCGAAACTCACTACAGAAGCAAAGCTGGCGTTCGGAACTCCCTGAGATCTGATGTTAATTAACTGGATCAATTTTCTATTGGTGAAGAAGTGGTCAATGATTTGACGCACAAACAACGCTTCGTTCGAAACTGCAGTTTTGCTCGGCATCCCATCGGAGCCTCCGGAACGCCCTGCGGTGCGGGGCTCCCCGTCATGATGACTTAGGTCCAAAATACATTCACACCAACAAATGTGATGTTGCATGTACAGATGCAGATATAACCGATGAAGCAAGAGCTCACGATACTGCTCGCAATAAACTTAAAAGTACATCGCTCCGTGACACCTTATGTTAATTGCATAAGGAAAAAGTTCACGTCACCCCTCCACCTTCAGAGGGTGATCTTATTTTACCTCTTCATTTTCAAAACCGGTTATTTAACCTCTTCGTCTTTACATGCAATACCAGACATATCACACCTTGCAGTGGTTTTGTGGGCGGTCTCGCTCATGTGCTACTTCCGCGCCCACCAGTCAGTGCCACATGTGCAAAAAGTGTGCACCGCCGTTGGCCGCTGCTCCGCTCCCTCCTCTGCTCTCTCTCTTTCCCGCCGGCACAGCTCCCTTCCCACTCGCTCCATGTCGTCGCGCTCGCTCGTCCTCTCCCCGTCGGCGCTGCTCCCCTTCTTGCTCCCCACCCGCGCCGCTCCTCCTCGCTCTCCCGCCGGCGCAGATCCCGGGCGCGCGCGAGAGCCGCTCCGGCTCCGTCCCGCGGCCAGGCGTGTACGGGAGCCGCGAGCCAGGCGCGGCCGCCATGGCGTGGCGGGCGGCGCAGTCGAGGCAGAGGACCCGCCCGCTATGGCCGGCGGATCCGGCCTCGCGGCCTCTGCCTCCACCTCCACCACCGCAGGCAGAGGAGAGGTGGGTGCGGCGGGGCGTGCTCTTCTGCTGCACACCGCCGCAGGTCTCTCCCCTTCCCGCGCCGGCACGACGGCACTCGCCAGCTACACTTCCGCGCCAGAGCTCGCAAGCGGGGCGGGTGGGCAGAGGTGCCGGCAACCGGCGGCCGTGGGAACTCTAGCACGGAGGACGCTCGATGTAGACCACCTCGAGGCCCAGGAGCTGCTCGATTCGCCCATCCGCGTAAGCCCTCAGCTCTGCCTCGATGCCAATCCTCCCACCACGCCGCCAATCTTCCCGCCGCGCTGCCAATATCCTCCCCTTTCCTGCGCAGATGGAGGCGAGGAGCGAGGACAAGGCAGAAGGAAGGGGAGGAGCCGGACCAATCGAGCCGTCGGTCCATGCGTGTCAACGTGTGTGTGGCAAAACCGGTCCAGGGTGGACAGCCACCTCAGCATAATAGCCCACAAAATCACCCAAAGGTGATCTGTCCGGTTTAGCAAAGGTAAGGAGGATTAAATAATCGGTTTTGAAAACGAGGGGTAAAGTAGACTTTTTCTGTTTTCTATAGGTGAAAAGGGATGGTCAATGATCTGGTGCACAAATAAAGGATATACTTGGTGCAATCAAGTTTATGATCAATTTTATTAAACAAAATTTTAAAAATTTTTGAAGAAAATCATGAAGGTACATCGCAGTCTATCCCATCTATATATAAAAATTCATAGTCAAATTCATCCTACTCTAACAGTTACAAAAATGACAAATTTAAGGTGCATTTGAACTATTATTGTTTGGTTTGTCAGAAATTTGTTATTTTCATAACTTTTAGAGTAAGATGAATTTGACTATGAATTTTTATATATAGATAGGGTAAGCTGAGATGTCCATTCATGATTTTTTTCAGAATTTTTAAAAAAAATTTATAGCAATATTGCACGATGCTTGTCCCATAAACTTGATTGCACCGGATATATTCCCACAAATAATGCTGTATATCCTGCTGGAGCTGTCAGTTCCCGTTTGGTTCCCTCTCGATCTGCAGCGGCGGGCCATCCTGACCCTGCCTGGCTCGATCGAGTACATGCACATCTGCGAATCGGGATTCCATGATTTCCATCGGAGTCTCCGGAACGCCTCGCGGCCGGATAGACCGATCGCCCTACGGTGCGGGCTCCCCGTCATCAGGCGGTGGGGAGGAGATGGGTCGCGCCGCCACGCCAGCGGGGGCAGCGTGCACGTGACGGCTCAACCCCCTCCACCGTGCCGCCCGCCGGTGCCGCCAAAAAACAAGTCGCCCGCCCCGCCCGCGAACGAATCCAACGAAGCGGAGCGGGCGAGCGTCATGGTCATGGAGGTGGGCAGCGCCGTGCGGAGTCTGCGGACACAGCAACCCCAACCCGCTCGGGCTCCAGCCGCACGAGCGCCGGGGAGGAGATCACGGGGCCAAGCCTCCGCCGCCTTCGCCTTCGCCTTCGCCCTCGCCCGCGCGTCCCGCCGGGTCCGGTGCCGCGCGATGCAGCCGCCGCCGCCCACCGTCCGCACCGTCACCATCCCCTACGCCGACCTCAGGGTAAGTACCATCCGCGTCTTCACAATAACAATGTTCACATATGCGTACGGTGTTTGTTGCCGTCTCGATCGGCGTGCGAGCTTGCCTGATTCTGACGGTGTGTTCGCTCGCTTGGTTTGGGCAGGAGAGGGATAAGGACCTGGGCGGCAAGATCGAGGAAGGCCTCGGACCGCACGGGCTCGGCATCGTCTCCATTGCCGGTGTGAGTAGCTGGTGTCGCGACGGATTGTGTGGTTTCAGGTCACGGGTAGAGTTTGTTTCCTGAGACGAACGACGTGACCGCGGTCTTCCTACCTTGTGCGCGCAGGTGCCTGATTTCCCAGAGCTAAGGAAAAGTCTGCTGCTGTTGGCACCAAGGCATGTCTGCTTGTGTTGATGCCATATTTTACCTCTCGTGTGTCTGTTTTGGGCGGTTCATTGTACCCTGCTGGAGTTGCTTGTTTACTGAAAGGCGCTTTTTCTTCGTTATTGCTTCCTTGTGTGTCAGGATTGCAAACCTTCCTGAAGATGTGAAGAAAAAACTTGAAGATCCAGATAGCAGGTGCTGCTATTTATCCAGGATTTCACTATGATTATTGCCCCCTCTTAATTAAATTAGTAACGATATACTTGTGGGTAACAACTACTAGCTTGTCATTTGCAGGTATAACTTTGGGTGGAGTCATGGGAAGGAGAAACTCGAGTCCGGGAAACTTGGTAACCACTTACCCATTCTGTCTTCTAGTTCTTTCAGATCATTCTGGAGCTTACAAATTCCATTCATATGCTCTATGTTCCATGTACACCCCCAGAAGGCTCTCTGTTGGGCCCTGCTCCCTTAGCTTTATACTCGTGGGTCTTGTCGTGAACCTTTCTTCTAAGATGAGTTTGAATTACTTCATGCAGATACATTCAAAGGTTCCTTTTATGCGAACCCTGTTTTGGATGTCCCTACTACTGATGATGTGCTTGTAAGTAGGTAAAATGTTTCTAACATGAAACAGCCATATTTATTTACTGTCAGGGTCTAGTATTGTGATCTAACTTTTAACATGCAGGTATCCGTCATATTGCCGACCAAATATATGGCCAACTGACAACCTTCCAGGACTCGAAATAGGTAATTTTATAAGCCGTCGATGTCCTTTTCCTGTACATTTTCATACTCAGAATCTAGCCTTTGTTAAATGCATTTCTTCTTTCCTTGTTTCGGGTAGCATTTAAAGCTCTTGGGAAGCTGATGATGGAAGTTGGTTTGATGTTGGCTCATCACTGCGATCGCTATGGTATGTGTTGCTGAACCATAAGGTCCATTACTTTAATCCAGTGTGATTTTCGTTGAAAACAACAACTTCGTTAAAAAGGAAAATTAACTCATGATGCTTAAGTGAAGCATGACCTCCATGCTTCATTCAGAGCAAACAATTCTTTTTTTTTTACCACTGTCATATTCTGTTTGTCAATTACTCAAATGGATCAACCCCTGTCTTCTTTTCAGTAATGCGGCAAGGAGTCAGACCATACGATGGTGACAGCCTTGAGCAAACAATTGCCCGCTCAAGGTGTCACAAGGGTCGTCTCTTGTACTATTTTCCACGACAGTTTAGGTAAACTTTATAATAATATATGCAGGCCTGAATGAATAAGCATGCATGAAGAATGAAATTTCAGAAGGTGATAGAACATCTTTCAGGTGCATTGTACTTAAAAGTTTGCAAAAATAGGTTCAGCATACTTCTACTAAACTGCCAACATAGTGACTATTATGAAACACAACATTAACGATTAATGAATTCTTCCATTATGCATATGAAGAGCATTTTAGATGCGATGTCTGTGTGGGAGAAATATTTTGATGTTTTCTTTCCCCTCTTGAAACATTTAATTTTTTTTCTTTAACATAATGTTCAAGGTGTATTTCAGATGAAGGATTTTCAGTTTTAGTTTTGAGCATGAAGTTTTTATCTCTTATGGCAGCAAACAGATAGAAGCTGGGTCTGTTTCATCGTGGTGTGGATGGCACACTGACCATGGATCTCTAACAGGTGGCTCAATTTACCATTGTGGTTGAAATATTTAGTTAGTTTTGTGCGATGAATTGTAAAAGAAAATGGATCCAAGTCATCATCAAACAAGTGACATTTGTATAGTTAATATGCAGTAATTCGATTGTAAATGCAGGGCTCACATGTGGCTTGTTTACAAAAAATTCTGTGGAGGTACCTTGTCCTGATAGTGCAGCTGGGCTATACATCCGGACTCGCGATAACCAAGTTGTTAAGGTAGAGAATTCTCATCAGTTTTAGTCTTTTAGATGTTTAATTATGTAATTCTAGTTGTGGGAGTCATCGTTATGGTAGCAAATGATTCATGCTTGTACTGCAATTATTTGTGCCCTTGAAACAATCTCTGTCCATTTTTCACTGAAAACTGCATGTAAATTATAGTATTTGTGTTTTATTCAGAGAGATGCTATTTGCTTTGTGCTTATTTCAAATTTTCTTGGATGCCATAGGTTGTGTTTGAGGAGGATCAGCTGGCTTACCAAATTGGAGAAACTACTGAAATACTATCAAGAAGTTATCTATGTGCAACCCCACACTGTGTGCAGGTATTATTGAAACCAAAATTCATCTCAGTGACTAAGCATGTATTTTCCACATACTATTCCACAGTCCTTCAGTACAGTATAAAAGGTAGCTAATGTTCCTATGGTTGACTGTCCTTCTGTACAGTATAAAAGGTAGTGTTATTTATCCATTTGATACTGTTGTTTCTAGGCACCCAACAGTGAAAACGCTTCCAATGTTGACCGCTCTACTTTTGCCCTGTTCATGCAACCAGATTGGTACGCCCAAGCTTTCTTCTTATTGTAACTTTGCTCATGACATATTGACCCACTTTTCTTTTCCTTTCCTTCATGTACCAAATAATTTGTTGGCCTTATCGTATTATATATGATTTCCAACTGGGAACCATTGTGGCTAGCTGATAACCTTTTATCTGCAAATCCTGTTGTGCTGACTATGGGATTTCAAATTCAATATTTTCCTCCAAACTTTTTGGCAGGAATGAGAAGCTGAGGTTTCCAAGCGAAATCCCCTACCACCAAGAGGTTTGTGTGAACTCTTAAGCAGAATCTTACATTTGTAACTCGTAAATACATTTTCCTAAATGATAACTTTGTGTTACTCCGAGCAGTTGATCCCACCAAATGGAACAGTGACATTTGGGGAGTACTCAGAAAGGCTAGTAAGCAAGTATTACCAGGCAACAACGTAGAGCAGACCTCAAGAAAAGATACGGCAGTACATACATACAATCAAGTGTGTTCTTGTGTATTCTTGATAGATTTGGTCCAAACTGTGTACAGGTATAGCCAATCGCTAAATACCAGAACTAACTGCAGAAGCAATGACAACTGAACGACGGTTCATAATAATGTATCGCCAGTTTAAACTCGGCCCGTGAGTGATGTAACCTGAATTTATCTTTTTTTTTTCTAAAGACGAATTTGCATTTATCACAAGTTCACAACTACGTGGTTGGTCGGGTGTTTGCTCAATATACATCCTTCGTAATCTCGTTTGCTAGACTCGCTGGTTACACAACAGATTTCTGCATGGGTGAGGAAATTTCCGTTTGAATTTAAACAGTAAGCAACAATCAAGCGACACGCAGCTTTATGGGCAAGCGGCAACATCACCCACAATTTCCTGCTAGAAGGCAGTTCGAACACTTGCAGATTCAGATATACCCACCCGTTAATGTCTCTCAATGGGATAGAGATTTTGCGAGATTTTGAGCATCGCACGCAACGAGGCAGTTACTATGATAACAAGAAGTATGGGTTCATGTAGCTGCACATATAAAATAAAAGAATGGACGGTAATAAAACGCACGATATATGAACTTGTTCGTGATACAAGAGTCAGCAGCTGGTGTCCCCTAGATCCTCAAGCACAAGGAACAAAAGCACAACCAAACGACACCGTACAGCTGCAGGGATCTATAGACTGACGGGCCTGACCTACAACAGGAAAAATCAGCTATATATGCCCCAGAATAGGGGAGAGAATCGCCAAACAGGGGGTAAAGAACATGATAAGCTGGCCATCAAGACTATTTGGACCAAGCAACTGCATCGATTTCTGATTGGGCGCTCCGATACAGCTCCAGCCTCTTTGCAAGGTTAGTTCTGCGCTCCATGACCGCTGGGTCTTCATCGAGAAGTTTAGAAAGTTGCTTCATCTGCATACAAAATGGTACAATTATGAGATATGACAATTCCACATGGTGTTGGGGACAGCTTCCAGTGTTTGCAGCATTGAAATTTTTACGTATTGGATGTGGTAAAAACTATTGGCACACGACCAGCTAGGAAGCTACAGGATATTGAGCAAATAAATCATGTGAACACTGCAATGTATACAGAAACATGACCATGAAGACCTTTCAAATGATGACAGCATCTCACCTCTCTTGCTCCCAGTTCAGTGAAGAAGTGATCAAGCAGCGAGCGCTTCGCCTCTCGGACTTGGCAGTAAACAATAGATTTTGGGATGGAGTTCCTCAAGGTCGAACACACCATATTGACATACGCCAGAACAGTTTGTCCTGTTGGTTGTTTAGATCAGTGAGATTTTACACAGTAAATAACAAAATAATAATCTATCGAGCAAGAATGAATATAGCCCTTACCAATTCGTCTAAGATAAGAGTCGTTATATCTATCAAAAATAGAGTGGCTTGGATTTCCACCCTTTTCAACATCCTGAGGAAGCTTCCTGAAAAAATCTACTGTCAAGTAGCTGCATTCCATGTCAACAAGCTTTAATGTATTTTTCTTGCTTTCATCCCTCATTCTATCTAATGACTCAAAAGCTGCATTGCCCACTTCCACACGAAGGGTGGGGAACTGCTTCAACTCCTGCAGAAAGATAATTGAACAGTCGAGGTGAGTTGCGTGCTAACTGTGTTGGAATATGAAATGACTTATAGTCAATACAAGGTGCCAACTGTAGCAATGACATTATAGATAATGTTTTAAGGAATACACTTCGTCCCCCTGATTCATTGTTTCCTAAAAGCTTACATACTCTAAGCAAGTTCGAAAAATGCAAGTCAAGCTGATCATTGGTCCATATCCTACTTGTGTAGCATCAAATAGTTCATAAAACATCATCGGTGGAGTGCAAATATGCATCAGGAAAAGGTACACAAAGCATCATATCATCATGAAGATAGTTTAATGGTACATAAAGTATGGAAACTTACATGTGTTTCGTTGATGGCCTTACGGACAAGGTCTTTGAGGATTCCATGGACCTGCCAATGCGACAAATGTTAAATACTAGAGGAATTCTCCGCGCGTTGCTGCGGAAATTCGGGATATAGCAATGCTTATGCCACAGAAAAGCACTCCTATGTGTTAGTGGATAGTGACATGTCATGGAACTTAGTAGGCCCTTGTGATGATGTGGCTTCATGCATGTCAAGAAAAATAGGTAGTGGGGGGTTCCAATTTAGATATATAAGATATATCTGCAGTATATGTAAACAGTAGGGATGTACCCCTCCTGTTTCCTAAAAAAAAAAACATATTTGCTAGTTGGGGTCACAGTGCATATTTTCCAGGGAAAAAATGGTGTAACAAATGGCCTCGCAGAATGCTCATTTTGTGTAACGTGCCACATATAACTAGCAAATGTTTGGTCATGAGCGAAATAGCACCTAATTAATCATTGCCTAGTTGAGCAAATTATTCGATATCATGTCTGGGTAATTCAGCCTAAAAACATGATCATAGTGAAATTGTTTATCTTTCTAGGAGTATCAAATATATTGGCATTTGGCACCTCAATTCAAATAAATAGAAACACGCACTGCAACACCCTCATTCCAATAAAATCATACAGAATAAATAGAAGGTGCCAAAGCAAATAAATTGTTTGAAATTACGGGCAAAACTATAAAACCTAGAATGGGTTGATTCAGCAATAAGGATAAGCAATTCAGCATGCAACAAAAAAAAAAAGGTTCCTTCACAGTTCACCCAAATGACAGAAATAAATAATTTAAGGCCTTAAAAGGGGCATATTCAAAGGTATAATTTGCATACCGCATCGACGGCTGCCTCAGCAGGACCTCTGATACTAATAATACAAGATTCTATAAGGCGGCGATATCCTTGTTCTGGAGCTATCAAGTGAGGTTGGTATCCATCAGCTTCTGTTATAAGTTTCTTCACATTTTCCATAGAGAGTTGTTTATCAAACTGCAGTCGCTTAATGGCTACAGGAAACTGATTGTCGAAAACATGGTAAACTTTCTCTCCACCAGGGCGCCTGGACAACAGAACACAATGGGTTAAAAATGCAAGTAGAATTCACTAAAGAAATAAGCAGAATGTATAGTTGAAGCCTTGAACGTTTTGGCGATGAAGGGTTATGAATATTTAAAATTTTCAATGTATTCTCTGCTACAAGTTGTACCCATTGATAATTGAATGCACTAGCAGAGAAGTGGTTTGGTTGTTTATTTACAACAATTCATATGCATCTTGTGGACAAGACGAAGCATTTCAACCTAACTGAGAATAGGTAGGCTGAACATAAATGTAGAGCCCCTGCATGGCATTGATATTACAAAAAAAAAAAAAACTCAACTTCTAGAGGGTTCATTTCTACTTAGCAATCTACTGGAGATTGCTTTAGCCTCATCAACCTTACATGGTATGGGGTAAACTGAGGCAAAATCTTACATAGCCTATCTACATGCATTGGGATATACGAGTGTGTTATAACAACAGCATGAGGGGTGAAATATTACAAAGATTTGAGGGCCTTGCAGGAAGCTAATAAGATTATCGGTTAATAATTCACAAAGGCGTGGGCATGGCAAACAAAATGCTCTGAAGAAAAAAATACAATGGGAAATATTGTTGGAACATACACTCCATCCAGATGCTCTTTGTAGATACTGTCAAACATACGGCATATTTCCATAATTGTGTACAATTTCCCCTGCATTTTACAAATAAAATGTGATCAACTAATTGTAGTTAAGAGTAAGATGACACTACGTGCTGAGTTTATTGAGGAACATGTACATTACAAAGCCTCATGTTATGACGGAATATAATGATGCATGGTAGCATAAAAGAATCAGTGAAGCCAAGCTGGTCGGATTGGAAAATACTTTCCACGGTACCAGCAAAGAGAGAACATCAAAAGCCAAGCTTTATCGCTGAGCCAGCAGCAAAAGAGCTACCATGTGGCAGGGTTAAATCATTGAAAAGGTTGATCTATAGGAATGAACAAGAATGTAAGAGTAACACTAGTGCTGTTTCCAGATAACACCCTGAATAAACACTAAAGCTTTGTTTTGACAATCTACTTCTGAGGTGGGAGCATTGAGAGAGAGGAAAAGCGGGGGGGGGGGGGGGGGGGGGGGGGGGGGGGGGGGGCGTTGACTTATTGTGGGTTTAAACTCTTGGGTGGGTGGGTGGAGTTTGACATATTGTGGATTCAAACTCACCTTAACCCCTCCAACCCACATCAAACCAAACAAAGCCTAATGAGGGTGTTCTTCCACAATAATCAAAACAACAGTATGCAACTTTGGCCTATTAGCAGGAAAGCTGGATATCTTACCCCAGCATCGTTGGCAATGGGTTTTCCAAGTCGATTAAGTTCAGTTTCCAACTCTGCAATTGTCTTTGTTATAAGAGATTGGATCCCTGGGATCCTTGATTTAATCACTTGTTCCAAATGCTGCATATAAAACAAACGGTGATAACTGATAAGTCAAAGAGTCAAATAAAAACAATAAATGTATCTACATTAAAGAGAAAATGTGTACCTTTGAAAGCATCTTCGCTAAATATTCTGATCCCATCCTAGAAGCAAGGTGCTTATATTCTGGTGTAGTTGAAAAATACTCGCGCTCTCTTTTCCTAGCAGCAATCATGTCCACATTCTTGTTGATATCTTGCTGGGAACGATTAACGACACCAACCCACGGTTGCTGGAGTCGGTAGGATCTTCCTTCCAGTATCTGCAGGAGATATTTCAACACGGAATCAAACTCAAGCAGCTATTAGGATAGCCTTTATCAATACATTAGCAAGTTGATGCACAATAATCGAAATATTTAATCCTGGTGTTTATATTTACATTTATAACCTGAGGATTTGGGGATGATAAGCTAGGTTACAAGTTGAATGGCCAAGTACAATAGAAGTCAACAGCTATCAACAGCAGTAACAAGCTTGGTTGGCCAACAGACTACCAGTAACCTTATGAAACAGCTAAGCAAAGGAATATCCGGTCATAAACATATGAGGCAGTTGACTTTTTCCGCAGCTTTGATAAAAAAAATTCTTAAGTTTTTATTCATTTGTTGTGATTTGTTTCATCATTAAAGATAGATGGATCATGCCTTCTATTTTTGTATGTTTGCACAATTTTTTTTGAACAAGACAAATGATCAAAGTTGGAGAAAAAAGTCAACCGTGTCATATATTTGTGACCGGACTACGGAGGGAGTAATGACATGGTATTAAACATTGAGCAAATGCTTTAAAAATCATACAAACTTACATCAACAGCATCGGTACCCTTGTCCATCAGATCAATTTTCGTGAGCACACCAAAGGTTCTTTCACCTGTATCAATATAACGCTTAACAACCATAAAACTTGCACATAATCGAAGAGAAATTATGTACCAAAATCACACAGATGCAGTAAAAGTATCCTTTCCATCAAGGCATCAACAAAGTTTAACATGGAAATAATGAGAAAACAATTGTCTTGTGTAATATAATTAATTTTCAACAGTGATGGACATTAAGACACCGGTGTACAACAATCACACAACTTGCATCCCATGTCAACTTTCAGTTCATCAAACTATCAAGATAATAAAAATAATCTTTAAAGACATGTATGATCTACATTATATACAGCGGCACAGCGCGCTGGTTAGGAAGGTACAAAGGATCAAAGCCATCCATCAACGAAATCCAATGGATGAAATGTGGTTTTCATTCTCATACTAAAAGGACACCTTAGGCATCATGAACAATTAGGCAGTGGTTGCTACACTACTTCCATTTTATTTATTCCTCCTGAATTCGTAACTAGCCTTCCTATATTAGTATGCCAATTAAACTGGTTACATGTGTGCATTAGCAAGTATAAGAAAGTATATGCACTTAACCACATTATAAATCATCGTTCTTTGAATTAAATGTGATAAAGGAATACCTTTGGGATCAACTTCCCGTGAAATCTTGATTGCGTCAGAAGTTGCAAGGTCCTGATTGGCTGGGGAAACAGCCAGAATGATACAATTTGGCTGAAAAAAGAACCAAGAAATGCTAGTTGATAACGGCTTTTCAACTCAGAGTAAGTCAATAGCTCAAAGATGCCATAGCATGACTGGGAACAAAAGCATGTAAAACTAAATAAGGACTTAAGAAGTGATTGTAAGTCTGTGTATTAGACCATAAGCACAAATGGCCATCCAGTTAAACCAGCATGGTTAGCCATGAAACGTAAACTAGAAAATGCAGGCAGGTTGCTGTTAAGCGTTAACCATACCTTCTCAATGTATGAGCGAACCATATTTTCAATGTCCTGGACAATACTGTCTGGTTGACCCTCTACAGAATGCGCATTAGCAAATTAGGAAAAGATTCTCTTGAAGAACAAGAAAACAATGTCATAATTGATGATCACTTACCAACAGCTACTTTAGTAAGCCCAGGAAGATCAACAAGAGTCAGATTCACAACTGCAACGATATAAAATTGTTGGTGGGCATGGAACTATATCAGATATATCATATAACACAACTGAATAAGTATGGCCGTCCAACCTATGACAAAGCTGACAGGCTAAGGAAAACCATAACTCCATCCCAACAAACAACAATCTATAGGAATGAACAATTGGGTTGTGATAATGCTACAGCAACAATGCTACCTACAATTCTACCACTTTACCAGCATCTATATCTTACCATATGGAGAATATATGCTCAGATGGATAGGGACAGGTGATATTTGCTTTGAACGGCCAGTTTCTCTGTCAGTTTCATCAGCAATCTCCTTCCTCACAGCGGCTGCAAGAATACAACAATCGTCATGTGCCAACTACCAGCTACCTAAGCTAAAAACCTATACATAAAAGACGGTGCAAGTCTGATCATGTACTGAAGACCATTTTCCCAAAACAAGGCATTAGTTCATATTTAAGGAAAATTTGACAAGCTAATGTTAGTGCAATGGCTTAAATAATATTGCATAAAATAGGATGTTCCAATGAGCATCACAATATTCAACTACAGTGTACTCCTAAACCATAACTGACAATCTAGTTTGAGTTAATTCGATCTCACCATTCGTGCACAAAATCATACAGGTACAAAAGGAAAAAAAAACGAGATAAAATACCAAAATCTGTAAATCTCTTCCTTGGAAGGTGCATAAACTCGGCATACTCCCTGTCTCCATCAATCCTATGGAGCTGCAGCACCAGCGGACGCCGGGTGACAATGCCTGCATATACCATTGCAATCAAAACACTAAGATTTCAAAGTAATTAAAAAACTAGAACATAGCATTGAACTTGAACTTCACAAGAAATAGTTCTTATTGTATAGCAACAGTACCTGAACCCCTTGGTAGGAAATCCTTCCCAACCACACTCTCCAACACCGAGGATTTACCAGAACTCTGTATCATAACAGCAGAGTTCACACATCAAATTACAATATCATTATCAGTGTGCATGGGAAGTGGAACTGAACGTAAAATGTTGAGAAAAGCACGAATCCAGTTCAACGAGCTGCATCGAACTACGATTTTCATCACGGAAGCAGCGTATGAGCACAGTCGTATCCCCTACTTGATCTCACTGGCAACTATCTTCCCAATGAATGGGAAGTCGGAAGCTCCAATACTAAGCAATCAGGTGGGCAGTTGGGCGCATCAAAACCGCTCCAGTTTCAAACTTGCAAGCGATCCAATCTGCTTCCTACACTCGGAGTAATCGCAGATCCAAGCAGCGCCAGGCAGCATAGACAATTACCCCTCACGGTTCAACTAACAACTCACGAGATCCGCCCACTGCAGCTATGGCGACAGCACCAGATCCGATCGGAACCAACCCAAAACGCGTGCTACGAAGGGAAGGGAAGGGAAGGGAAGACGGGCACCTGGCCTCCGACGACGGCGATGGCCGGCAGCGAGTCCCAGAGCGTTGGGAGGGCGCTCTCTTCACCGTGGTCGCCGAGGGCCGTGCAGGCCCTCTGCAGCTTGTTGACCAGGGAGATCAGGTTCTCCATGGCCGCAACGCCGGGTGGGCGAGATCTGGCCGCCGGGTCGCGCGAGATCGAGACGCGGGGCAGGAAGAAAAGGGAGGAGCGCGCGGGGGAGATGAGGTGAGGCCGACCGCCCAGCCGCGTCTAGGCGCCGGTCGTTGGGGCTCGAACTGTTGGCCTGGATGGTGCGCTGCGCAGGCAGCGACGGTGGTCTGGTGCTTTGAGGCGTCTGCGCCTCTGCGGGGAGTCGATTTGGATTTTGAAAGGCTTCGTGGAGAAGAAACGAAACGAGCCGGGCGTCGCGTGCCGCCGTAATAAATGGGCTGCGGCCAGCTGATCTGTGATTAGGGACTGAAAGTTTCTGCAAATTTGATTTCGGCCCTGACCAAATTCTACTATGAAAAAAAATTCCCCATCACATCAAAATGCCGGCACATGCATGGAGTACTAAATGTAGATGAAATAAAAAATTAATTGCACAGTTTAGATGTACTTTGCGAGACGAATCTTTTGAGCTAGTTAGGCCATAGGAAGACAATATTTACCACAAACAAACGAAAAGTGCTACAGTGTATTTTTCAGCGCTACAGTGCATTTCAGTCCTAATTTCAGCGGATCTAAACACATCTAGAATTTGGCAAATCAAAAGTTTGTCGTGCATTCGTGGATGTGCACCAGGTTTTACACCAACAGTGTTTCAGGGCTCGCCTTTACATCGAATTTTTCATTTTTTTTCCTTCGAAAGATACATCAAAATTTCATCACATCCGCACATTATGGCAGCGCCAGGCCTAGTAAAATTTCGCTGCTTGACTGCAAGTTTAAGTCTGTCCTTAAATACACCCTTGGTGATCAATAGGAGTGCTGCCTGCCTCTACAGAGTCAAATTTCGACAGAAGTTGCAAACCAATAGTATGACAAGTCGGAATGGCTTTTTTTTTTCAAAACACGACATGCTTAGGTGTTGAATTTACTTTCTCAACGTACTAAAACTATAGACAAAAAATCATTTGTAGACGATATAGTAACTGTATCTGTACGTAATCTACGCAAGGAGATGATAATTTGAAAATTTTGCATATAGATTGCTCTAGTTTTTTTAGTCTATCTCCAATGGGGTAGCCATATGGAGACTCAAATTCAAAATGCCTACTATCCTGCTACCGTAGCAGTTGGCAAACGTCTTCAATAACGTTAAGCATATGTGTTGCATTTTTGAGCATGAGTTGAGAGAATAGTTAAAATGGATTCCCCTCTTAACCGTTGTCATTTTTTCTATGACTGGAAGGAGATTTTTGCCTGTGTTGTTGGAGGCCCAGCCGATATGCATACCATTGGCAAATTGACATCCATTGCCGATTGTTATTTTGCCCAACTCCAATTATCTCAACCGTTGATTCGAACGTGTTTTGCTTTGAACACGTTCACCGGTCCGCGGAGATGACCATCCTGCAAGCGCGTGCGGGCGCCGGGCGGCGGTGCCCAGAAAGCAGCGAAAGAGGACACGGCCCTGTTTGGTTCCGATTATAAGCCGATTATAGGGTCTCCCACCGCCATAATCAAACCAAACGCGTCGCTTCTCCTTCGCTTCCCCCGGCCGCAGGCGATGGCCCGAATCGTCTTCCTTCCTTCTCCCCGATTCTCCCGCACGCGACTCCCCGCCCGCCTCTCGCAAAACGCGAGCTCGATTATTCCTCGAGGCCTCCACGTCCGCGCCGCTGGGCCGCTTCTCCGGCCCCAGAGCCGCCGTCCACCCTCCCGACTCCACCTCTGCCTCCGCCTGGCTCTCCGCCATCACCCGACGGCGCCCCGTCCCGTCGCCTCCTCCCAGGCAGGACCCACCAGGGAGCCGGCCGGAGTGGGGAGAAGAGGCAGGGCCCGCCGCCGGGCAGAGCGGGAGAGGAGGTGAGGCCCGGTGGGGAGGGGTAGCGGCGGCCGCCGCGCCGGAGCGGGGAGAGGAAGCAGGGCCCGCCGCAGGTGCTGGCCGGAGCGGGAGAGGAGGCGAGGCCTGGTGGGGAGAGGCAGCGGCGGCCGTCGCGCCGGAGCGGGGAGAGGAAGCAGGGCCCGCCGCAGGTGCCGGCCGGAGCGGGAGAGAGGCGAGACCCGGTGGGGAGAGGAGGCAGGGCCCGCCGCGGGTGCCGGCCGGAGCCGAGGGAGCCGAGGGAGCGGCGGCGGAGGAGGAGTGTCGAGGGAGCCGTGGGGGAGAGGGAGCCGAGGGAGCGGCGTAGGAGGAGGAGCGCCGGCCAAGGAGGAGAAGGACGCGCCGAGGGAACCGAGGGAGCAGCGGTGGAGGAGGAGCGCCGGCCAAGGAGGAGGGAATGGGTCGGGGCGGATGAAAAAAATCAAGATGGCCAAACACCCAACTTATTTGGGCAACGGATTCTCCGGTGAGCAGCTCGTGAGGTAATCTTGCTCTTCAGATAATCAGATACCCACAAAAATGAAACCAAACAGGGCCGAAGGAGCGCACGTCCCCGTGCCCGGGACCCACAGATCGATCTGGACCGTCTGCCCGGCCCATTTGCTGGTGAGTTTGCTGTTGGCCTGTTGTCCTGTTGGGATGGGTGGTGTGGGGTCACCATCGTCGGCTCCCCCAGACCCCAGCCCACCGCTTCTCCCACGTTTGAATTTTGAAACCGTCTTGCTTCTTTCTGGCCGTTTGAATGCTAGTAGATCCTAGATGGATCGATTCAGGCCATGGCCCATGGTACAAAAGGCTACTTTGTACTGCTGATTAAATGTTTCAGCAAACCATGTATGTAGATTAATCTTTCACATGTAGATTAATTTTCTTTTAAAGACAACTAATATTTTAAAACAACATTTATTGTAGGACAAATTTTGAATCCTAAAATAACATCTTTGGTGAGACGGAGGGAGTATATCACTGTTTATATTCAAATTCCACTTGTAGTGTAGTTGCAATGCCTATTTTATACTGTGCACATCCATATGCCCGCTACGCTAGAAAAAACATTGGGAACTCTATTGCTAAGAATATGAATATTATAATTGTTAAGTAGATATATAAAATAATAAAGTAAAATTGCGAGGCATATACGCCTTTGTCCATTCTCTACTTGCTTATCTATGGGTTTGATCGCCTGAGCTACTGTTGCAGTGTTGCTGTTGTTGCTGCAAGCCAGAGATACTTGTGTTGGTGCTACGGCAATTTTTGCAGCTCTAGCTGCAGCGATCATATCCCTACCCATGGTCTTTCTGTGGAAAAGAATTTGAGCCTAGAAACTAAATTTGTGCCAAAAAAAAAAAGCAATTTGAGCCAAAGCAATATAGGTGAAAGGTTAATACATGAAAAATCCGCAAAATTCTAACCCTTAACCATTTTTCCCTTGGAGCGTAGTTTCATTTTATGCTTCCGTCTCTTGCACATGCCAAGATGGGCAGGTTGTTTTGAGAAGACATTGTTGACTTTTTAAAAATGTAGCTTCAGCTTGGTTTCTTAAATATAATTGCCCTTCAGAAATTGTAGAAATATACTCTTGTCGCCAGTTGGGAATAAAATCACGATTTCAATTGATGGAGTGTGCCTTACCGCCAAAACAAACATAATTTCCTTATCCCACGTAGTGTATCTTAAAAAATTATAATTTTTTGCACATAGGCTTAGAAAAAATATTTTATTTAATGATTATAAGATTTGAAGAGACCTGCAACTTCATAGTTCATAAACATAAAAATACTATAAAATATTCAAAGTTGTATCTAGAGAACTAAAGGCGATACTTCTTTGGTGGTTTTTTTTAGTTTTTTATAACTACAACATTTGACCTACAATATTTGTAGGCCCTATTTGGATACTGCAGTTTTGAGAAAACGTAACATTGAGAAACTGTTGTTTTAGAACCAAGAGACACATAAAACTACGGTAATTTTAGCAATACCATTGGACACAATGTGTGAAGCCACGTCATCGTATAAACCAAGAGACACAGAAAACGTAACATTGGGAAACAGTAATTTTAGCAATACCATGCTTTTTAAAACTACAATTCTTGTTCCATCCAAACATCTCATTTTTTATCAAACCAAAGTATATTATAAAACCATGGTATTATTTCGAAACTTTAAAAATACTTGTAGTATTCAAACATGCCTTAGTCTTTATTTGGTAGGAACATCAAATTGAGGTGAATGGAAATCACATCAATTATTCTGACATTGACATAAGCTCCGTTCTATTGGAAAGGTGCGGCACTAAAAAGCTCCACCAAATAGTGGCTAAGCATCATCACAACACTCCAGTCCTATGCAGTGTTATCCTAAACGCTAAATGGTAAACAGTCGGTCACCCTTCGTTTAGAGTTTGGACCGTTTAAACGGTGTTTACACGGATTTAAACGGCCTAAATGGTTCTATACTATAGTATTAAAATATACATTTTTTTGCTTAGATAATAATAAAATATCATAACAAGCATAAATATTTATGCATATAAAAAATAAATATGCATATCTATACATTCAACAAATCTAATATACTTATTTATATATGTATAATATAAGATATTTCAATTTATGCATGAAAAATATGAGTGAATATGACTTTGTTTACCTAAACAGCATGTTAAACGACCGTTTAGCCTGTTTAATTCCGTTTAACTCCGTTCCGTTTAGACTGTTTAGGCCGTTTAATACCGTTTTTGATCGTAACCGTTTAATTGACCGTTTACACCCTAAACAACACAGTTTTCCACCGTTTACCGTTTAAATGGCCGTTTAGGCGAACACTGGTCCTATGATCCAAGGGCCTAGAAAGATCCGGAGACTGGTAGTTTTGGCTGAAAAGCTACGCTCCGCTGCAAAGAACGCTGCCATAGATTTAAATGAAAAGATTATAATCCACAAAGTTGTAGATCATGTCTAGCCTTATAATATTCACATTAATTTATCTTCAATCGAACTAATATGTTATGTTAATTTTATGATTTTTTTTAGCATAAGATGTGCTGGTGATTTGATGAATGGAGTGTAGCTAAGTCATACCTTGTATGTAATCTCATATAGAGATAAGAAGATACGAAATTTGCGGTGCTTGATGAAATATATAACTTTGTAGTTCGTAAATTTTCATTAGACTATCTTGGTGCTAAAATATAATAGATAGTTAGATACATTCTTGATATCTAGAAATATAGACCCAAGTGGGTGTACCCATTTCTCGGCGCTAAAAAATGCTTCAAACAAAAAGGTTATGAACAACGAACAGCCAAGTAAAAGATGTGATCTGATCTCTATACATTTTTATATAAAATTTTATTTCCATCAAACTCATATATAAAAGTTAGTGTAACTTTTAAGGTTAGCCAGAAAAAGAAAATATCTCCGATTGATTCGATGGTGAGACATGTTACGGTAGCTGAACTGAGATTATTGTTGTTGTTGTTAGGGGCTTAGGGCAACAAAAGTCAAAATAAAAAAAGCAAAAAGAGTCTTTTCTTAGGATAAAAAATGGCATTTGTTTGTGCAGCCGCCCGGTTAGGTATGTCGGGCCTGTGTTGCACGGAGCTTAGCCTGTCTCGGCCAGTCGGCCTCACTACTCTCTTTTGGGAATGGGCATGTGTGGCCCAGTGTTGTGTGCATGCTAGTTGGCCTACGATCGAGTCCAGGGTCCAGGCTACCAGGCCCAGGGCAAAGTCCTCTTGATTCTTAAACCAGGCCCAGCTCACCCAAGATCCTCGGTTGAGGGTCGGCTACCGGACTACTGGAGTAGTGGTAGGTTTTGAACTGAGACGCAGCTCGACACCGAAGTGCTGGCTGCTGAGTAGGATTTGCAAAGTACTCCCTCCGTATTTAAATATAAATCGTGGTTGATTTTTTTTAAAATTTTGATCATTTGTCTTATTAAAAAAATTTATGCAAACATATGAAAAAATTAGTCATGTTTAAACTTTGTACAATGATAAAACAAATTACAACAAAATAAGTGAAAGATTATAAATTTTTTTGAATAAGACGAACGATTAAAATTTAAAAATAAATCAACTGCGATTTATATTTAAATACGGAGAAAGTACTAGACTACTGGTCCTAACCAATCCATTTCGAGACGTCCACGCTGCAGAATCCACACGCTTCATTCGATGCAAAGCATCGCGATCGTGAGAACCGTGATGCTGCACGGTAACGAGAGCACGTAGAATAACCAGAGGTGGTAGTCGAGCTTTCAGCTTCGAGGAAGGCAACAAGATTACCAGCCTGTACGTTGCAGCTACTAACTGCTGCTAGCTGCTATTAAAACAGTAAAAACAAGTATTTTAACAATAAAAAGTAGCAGCAATAGCTGCAGCCACAGCAGCAGCGAACGGGCTGTACAAGAACAGTCTCGCTCTGCACTCCCATCCCAGGCAGGCTCCCAGCTCCACCACATACATGTACGAATTAATTGCATGTCACGATCACGGCGGCTGGTTACCGCTGCTTCGCGCCACCATCATGAAATCCAGCAGCATCCAGACAATTAATCCGGTGGTCTCAGTGGCTCGCTGGCCCAATGGGCCCTCGCTACCCGCAAGGCAGCGACACCTAACGAACACCCTCCAATCGAATGCTTAGAAGATTGTCTACCACGGTTCTAATTGCCTCTTTGTTAGTAATCTTACGGTGTCAAACAATACTATAAACAGTTTATATGGGTCTTTCGTTAGAAACAGCCTAAATGACGAGTGCACACGCCACACTCCACAGCAGTGGCAAACCGGCAACGGAGACATCACAGCATGAGCTGCTTTTCAAATTTCAAGTCTACAGCACGTGTATCTTCTTCCTCCCGATCTCCAGCTTCGCTAAACCGCCGCCGGCCATTGTGGTCCCGTCCACTCTACTGCAAAGCTAATGATCAATCGCATCAGATTTCATAAGGGTCTACAAATGGGTGAACAAGCGTGCCATTAAGAGACATGAGGCCATCTCTTTTTTTCTTTTTGTTGAACACGCAGCAGAGCTGCGTATTTTTGTTAAAAAAAGAGTTTACGAATACACGACCGGGTGCCCCGGTCCAGATCACCCCTGCTCACTGCTCACTAAAAATACAACCCAGGGCTTTGGCGTCCGCTCTCACCTACTCACTCGCGCAACTTTTGATAGAGTATACAACACCGTCTACCGAGGAGGTCTCGCCCCGAAAGCATCAAATCCCACTCCATATCACTATTCTAACTATTCCTTTCTCTGTCTATAGTACAACATTTATGTCAAACAGTACAAAAACAATGTTTTGAGAAACCTCTTTGGAAAGTCTCATTACAGATAGCCTGAAGCAAGATGGAACCTTGTGAGTGCAATTAACACCGGATCAAGTTTTAGGACAACTGTATGTCTGTATTTGTGACTAGAGTTCGGAGGCAGATGTAAATGTCCAAACGGCCCATGCAAAGCGGCCGGAGAACCCAGCGCATCTGCACCGATCGAGCCACTGGGCTGCAGGGTAAGACCATTTCCAGCAGCCTGTTTATCCACCTTATCTATTTCAAACTCCCTGTCTACACAGTACAACTATAGTGTCGTTTTATATTATAGACGGTCTTTTTACATTGTATGTTGCAAACAACCCAAGTCATCTTGTGGCCGCCACCATGCTGAGAAAGAGCTCACCGAAGGCCAGGAACACTAGATCCCCACACAATGGTGAACGAGCCGCAGCGTTTGAATTGACGGCCGTGTATGCAAACCAAATGCGTGCAGAAGACGAAGATACGCCCTAGAGTGGTGCTGCCGGGTCTCGCGTTTTGGCCCACAAAATCCGCTTTTGTTTTTGGACGACGATAAGGCGCGACAGGGTCGCACAATCCTCAGCGCGCGACCCCCGCTCTGACGGCATCTCCCACCTCTGCCTTGCCGCGCCGCCCCCTCCGTCGATCGCCTCTCCTGGCCGTGGCGTCTTCCTCCCCACGGCCTGATTGCGCCTCCCTCCTTTCTCGGTCCTGCCGCCCCCTCCATCGAGCCTCCCCGACCCCAACGCCTTCTTCCCCGGCTGCGGCGCCTCCGTCCTCTGGCTGCACAATCCTGCACTTCCGTCCCCTGCCATGAACCCACGCCTCCGTCTCCGGCCAGTCGTTGCACACCCATTGGCGCGAGCAGCGCCGATCGCCTCCCCATCACCACCGGCGCGAGGCTGCTGCTGGCCGTTGCCCCATCGTCCCGCAGCGAGGCTACCCCGCCCCGGACACCACGGTGCCGACGCCCTCCGTGTGTAGCAAGTTATGTACGACAAAATGTAGCAAGTTATGTAAAAAAGAGTAGCAAGTTATGTAATGTCTATGAAGTTCATATGATTATATAGCGAATTCATGGCATGCATCTTGTAGCAAGTTTTCTGTTGTGACAAGTTATGTGATTATGTAGCAAGTTATATAATATTCTATCGAATTCATATGATTATGTAGCAAATTCATAGCATCTAGTAGCAAAAAAGTTAATGTTGTGAATCCGTATGATTATGTAGTAAACTTGTTGCATCTTGCAGCAAGTTTTTGTGCCAAGTTCATGTGATTACGATGTAATAACTTATGTCATGTCTAGTGAGTTATGGACCTAGATGTTTTTTTTGAAAAACAACAACAAATTGTGTACGTAGAATCAGCAAGTTGTGTGCATTTGATGATTTAAAAATCAGCAAATTATTGTAAAAAAGCTTACAAGTTGGAGACGCGCGGAAATAGTTGAAAAAGACCATGGAGGCCCGAAAAGCGCGAAGGCGGTTGGTGCAGGCCGAAGGCCGCAGGGGGTGCGCGCGCAGAGGCCAAGCAGGCTGGCCCAAAACGCAGGGAAAAAAAAGGAGTGGGGCATGCGGGCCGAACAGGCCGCAGAGGCGCGCGTCGAAGGCGCAGGCGTGCAGCAGGCGGGCTGCAGCAGGCCGACTCAGGGTCGCGCGCACGCGCATCGCGCGACCCGGTCGCCCATTAGAGTTTGTGTTGTTTTTATGGTTATATGGCGGCATAGCCTGCCCCACTTAACAGGGCATTGTCCCTTCTTGAACGTCAGTGTGGCTAAAACCTAAGGTCAAGTCTAGCTGATCGTGTATTTCTGTCGTCTATTTTAAATTTTATTCTATCTATAATGTAGTTACAATGTCATTTCTGTACTATAGACATTTTTTTACATGACCAACTTAGAGTAGTATGCGTTGCCAGTTTGCCACTGGCAAATTAAAAGGCATTCTGCTCAATAGAGAAACGTGGAAGTAGTGGTTATTCAGACTAAGATCACCAAAAAAACATTTATACCGTCTACAGCGCGTAATCATTGTTTTTCACACCTTTTTTCATCCCGTGGCGACACTAGCGTTATAACCTTGAGTCCTACGACAGCTACCGCAATTAACACCAACTGCATGAAAAGCATATGAGATGGACAGGTGGTACTAGACTAGCTCCAGTGTGTTGCACATTGCAAAGTGTTTGTACTGGAGCATATCATTTTGGCCACCAGGCTGAAACCGGATCTCTGCTAGCTGACTGATTGTAATTGCAAGGTACTCCGGCCAACGCCTCCAACCACAAGAGCTATGTATATTGATTGCATGGCTAAATCGAAAAAAAAAATGGCGGCACTAGTCTTTCTCCTACATATTTCTCCCAACGTACGTGGGGGAAGAAGCAGAGAACAATGTGACCATACCACACGCGGACACGGAGTCGCGCGCCTGCATTTGTCGATCACCACCCAACTCCGAACAAACATGTCCGGTCAAAGGATGTACTACGCTGCTTGTGCTGACAACTTTGAACGGACCAACCGGTGATCATGGCTTTTGGTACGCAAAAACTGGTTGTTTCCCACGCCAATCAGGCGCGCCAAAACGGACGCCGACGGCCGACGGGGCCGAGCCGAGCCCAGCGCAACAACGCGACCGAGCCAGCCAGACGGCCCCGAGTCCCCAGGACACGAAAACTGTTCCAGGCAGTCGCCCGGTTTCGCTTGCGTTTCCTTGGCAAAACCCGCCCCCGCCCCACCCCGGCGGCCGCGAGGCCGGAGGGTAGCGCAAGTAGTCAACCCGCAGAGGCGCGGACCAGACGAGGGCGGCTTCCCGGAGTGCGGAAGCGCCAAAGCGCCGCCGTCGCTGTCGCCACCGCGCGGGGCTCTCCCGCGTCCACAGAAGCCCGGCGCGGTCCGTACGCTGATGGATCCTGCCTCGACGGCCGATCCCATCACTCGCACCCTGCGGAAGCGCCCGGTCTATTCTATAGACACGTTGCGAGGGGGCGGCGACCGGGAGCCCGCGCGCAGGCCGCCACCAGCAGAGGAGCGGGCGGGCGAGCGGGAGCAGGAGGAGGGCTCGATGGCGGCGCCCGCGCCTGTGGAGACGGAGGCGAGGGGCGTCGTGGAGGAGGAGGAGGAGGCGGGCGTGCCGATGAGCCCCGCGGGGCGGCTGTTCCGGGAGACGCACTTCAACTGCCACATCGTGGCCGTGATCGGGCTGGGCAAGGCGGTGGACATCGCGGCGGCGCGCGCGGGGCTGGAGGCGACGCTCGTCCGCCACCCCCGCTTCTCCAGCGTCCAGGTACGCCGTACGCGCGCGCTTCGCTCCCATCCTCGGCCCTGCTGGATGCTAGCTCGCATCCGAAAAATGCTTTCCTCGGCTGATTCCGGATTTGCTCACTCCTCGATCCTCGTTGACCCGTCCATGACGCTGACACGCGGGGCAGCGGGGCATTTTTTTACGGGCGAGCTTTTCGATCAAGGGGTGGGGGTTTGCACTGGCACGGTGGCACCCCACGTTGAGCCTTTGCTGCCGGCCGCGGCGGCGGGTACGGCGGCGGATGTGCCTTGGGGATGATGGTGCAGCTGCGTCGCTGGCTCGCTGCCCGGTGGCCCGGCCGAGGCGAGAGTTTCATCATGCCTGTCTGGGCATGGATGGTTGGTTGCCTCTGAACTGAACAGGATACCGACAGGCACCACGAAGGTTTCCGTTTAGGCTACAT
This sequence comes from Paspalum notatum, assembly GCA_022530915.1. NCBI lineage: Eukaryota > Viridiplantae > Streptophyta > Magnoliopsida > Poales > Poaceae > Paspalum > Paspalum notatum. The sequence continues at coordinate 38,525,943 of CM039692.1, forward strand.
GGCATCTGATGCTTCAGCTCACCACCGTCCACCTGTGCCAAAACCATGTAGGGCTCCTTTGGTTCATAGGGTTTTCAAAAAAAAAAAAATGTAGGAATCCTATGGAATGAACACTGTAGAGGCCTTTGGTTTGCAGGAAACAAGCAAAGGAAAAACAAAGGAAAAAAACAATCCATTCCAACCTCATTTTTTCTTCAGCTTGCGTATGATCGAGGCAAATGTTTGGTCAAGTGGTCATTGCCTACCATAAGGAAGCAACAGTAAACATTAATTGGGATGATTTGCACTCTGACGAGTTATACTAAAATCACAGTCTATGTATTCCAATGTTTTTTCTATGGCCATCCAAACACCTTCTTAGGAAAAATTCCTTTGATTTTGAATCCTCTGTTTTTCACATGATTTCCTTTCCTATTCCTAAGTTTTTTCCATCCCTATGTTTTTGGATTTCTTTGTTCCAAAGGAGGCCGTAGCAGTTGATGTTCACGTGTCCTCGGCTCCTCGCCTTTTTAGGGGGCGTTTGGCAGCGCTCCGTTGCGTGATTCCGTGGATTGAATCTGCCCGTGGCTGCCAAACGATAAAAACTCACGCGCAGTCGACGTGGGAGCGGAGTGAATCATGCTTTCGATTTGCACATAGATGAGGGAGCGGAAAAAATCTGCTTTCCCGGCTCCTCCGTCCGCACCCCACCTTCTGTCCGTCCCCGACGCGGCGGCGTGCCCGACCCCACGCTTCTTCCCTTCGTCTCCGGAGCGTAGCGCGCAGGGCGGGGAAGACCGCGGAAGTGCACCGACCAGGCGCAGCGCCGGCGCGCCATGACGTCTACGTGCTCCGCCGCGGGAAGGGCGCTTGCAAGGCCGCGCCTGGGGAGCCGCACCGCCTCGACGCGGCCGTTGGCGGCGACGCCGTCCCAGGTGCAGCACGCGGATGAGGAGGAGGACCAGGCGGCGCAGAGGGCGGCCATGGATTTGGGGTGTAGCAGAGGCGCAGGGAGATTGCGAGGAGGGACTCGAGACAGCGACGACCATGGATGGGGGGAGGGATTCCCGACTGTGGCAGGGGAGAGGCAGGCGCGATGGGTGGCGATGAAGGACTAGACTATGACAGGCAGGGTCCATAGACGTTTTTTTTCTAACGGTGTGAAGGTGGGATTCGTTCTGTCCTCGGACAACCAAACACAATTTAACAGACTGATTCGTTCCTATCAAAAAATCGTTCGGAATCACTCCAATAAAAAATCAGATGAGCTATACCAAACGAGCCCTTAGCTCCCTTGTGTTTTTCTAGGCTTCGTTGTCTCGTTGAGCTTGAGGGCATCCCTCTGTAGAGGTGGAGCTCTGGGAAATCTAGCCCCACCATGTAGTACTGTACGTACTATTTAGACAAACCATAAGTCGCAGTTACACAAATCTGCAAGTAATTTTCTAGTAGTACTCCACTTTAATACAGTACCAACGTCGGAATATCTTTGTTTATCCGCATCGGTATCCACCAAACACATGGTGCCAAGCAACTTGCACCGTGGCAAGAAAAGAAAAATGCTGGCAGGGAATCCAAGCAATGGCCTGTACTCTTCCCCGGTTCCCCCTGCGTGTAGGGAAGAGGAACCTGAAAAATAGCTTTGCTGAGACCATCTGCACTCGCTACGCCATCCACTCCGCTACGCTTGCATGGAGGAAAAGAGGTGCAGCCCATTCCTGCATGGTTCCGCTAAAGCTACCGGAGAAGCTGCGTTCTTCCAGATGTGGGGGAGTACGGCGCCTTCCGCCATCTACTCTTCCGCTGCGGGCCCATCAACCCTTTCTCCCGCGCTCCATCGGAAGAGAGAGAAGCGGATGGCCGGCCGGCCGAAGGAGTTGACGAGATGCTCCCGTTGGCTCGAAGGTCGCCGGCGGTAGCTCGATGCGGCGGGGCAAGAGCACGCCACTGCACACTGCCGTCGACGACCCTCGTCGCTCGCGCACGGGGAGACCAACGGCCTCGGCTGTGGGGGCGCGACGCCGGATCTAGGGAAGGGAGAGGAGAGGATTGGAGAGGAGAGGAGATGGCGGATCTGTGGGAGTCTGGTGGCGCGGAGGTGGGCGAGGCGGCGGTAGGAGCGGGGCGCGGCGATCGGGGAGATCGGGCCCACGGCCCACGACGAAGGCAAGGAGGCGAGCGGGCGGTGCGCGACGATGGTGACGGCGCCCGCGGCGGCGGCAGGAGGAGGCAGGAGGGCGGGCGATGCGCGGCGATGGCGACGGGCGGTGCGCGGCGACGGCGACGGGCGGTGCGCGCCGACAGCGCCCGCGGCGGCGGCGGGGAGGCTAGCGGGCGGGGCGCGACGACGGCGACGGCGACGGGCGCGCCGACAGCGCCCGCAGCGGAGGCGGGAAGGCGAGCGGGCGGCGGCGGCTGGGAGGCTGGCGAGCGCCGCACGCGTAGGAGGAACCGAGGAGAGTGGGGAAGAGATTGTGGGGCCCGCATGCCAGTAGTGGAAGATATTATATAATTTTGGTATGGTGGTTTGTGGGAAAGAATAAAATATTTGGTAGTGGATGTGGAGGAAATATATAGAGGGATATGAGTGCAGAAAAAGTTGATTTGGAAAAAAGATTTTTGCTGACTGGGTTAGAATATTCTTTTTGGAGGAAAAGTTTGGAGGAATAAGAGTGCAGATAGTCTGACCATCGAATGCTGCCGTGCGCATCTCATCGTATGATGTGGCCAGGTTGCTCATATAGGCTATGTATAGTACAAAACAACATTGCAGTGTTTTTATAAACAGATAAACATAATGAGAGGTGATCGAAACAGTGATAGATGGATAGGCAACCCGCTAACGACGATGGTGCGGTCAACTCAGTTTCGTTAGAAAGTCTACATTGCGAGGATACGACGTTAACGTGTTTCTCCGGTGAAAACGAGAGGTCCGCGGGCAAAGCCTTTTTTTCGACACGTACATGCTCAACAATGTTTATCCAGACTGTTTATTATCCGGCCTGTGGTTGCAGCGTCAGTGTAGTGTGCCCTGTTCTCTAGCTCTCTGGCTCTCTTGAAGGCACCACCTTTTAGCTCCGTTGTTCTTCTTGGTTTATCCGGGCTGTGGTTACGAAATCTTTTGAAGTTGGCACCACCTTTTAGCTCCGTTGTTCTTCTTGGTTTGGCTTGTTCATGGCCTAATTTCAATAATTGCATACTTACCGGTCATTCAGAATCCAATGAGAAGGCTGCAGGCAAATTTTGGCTAGGATGCACGGGCTGACTTTTCATGCGTTAGCGTCTGGTGAGGAGTCGGGGGACGAATAACCTGATGTGTTTCGTAAAAAAAAAACATGAAGTATATAGGCTCTGCTTTGGCGTCCGTTTTTCTAATCCTGAAGCTACAGTGAATCATTAGTGCGAACCTGCCACTGCAAACGTGAAGAAGCGAAGATCATTGGTGCGAGATAATATGGGCCCTGGTGCCTGCAAATCATCTCCGCCGGAAGGGCGCTAAACGTCCAAATCAGATTTCGTTGCTTCCGTAATACAGAATCATTTGCCCATTAATGTTTCTTTGCCACTTGGCATAGGAGTTGGCGATCAAATAGCTGGTGCAATAATTTGGGGAGCGGCCTGTCAACTTACTGTAAATTTTCAAGCCACATGTATTGCATCATTGCGTGTCGCAAGCCCGTTCACACAATCATATCATATATATATATTGTCTGTTGCTTTTGATCAGCGATTCTAATTCACGCTTTTGATCACCCACCCATCAACACATCATCGTCTCTCGCATCGCAGGTGAAGGATGACGTGAAAAAGAACAGCAAGCCGCGGTGGGTGCGGACCACGGTGAACCTGGACGACCACATCATTATCCCCGACCTGGACCCCACCGCCACGTCGGCCAAGCCAGACCAGGCCATAGAGGACTACCTGTCGTCGCTGTCCACGGCGTCCATGGACCACTCCCGCCCACTCTGGGAGCTCCACATCCTCAACTTCCCGACCTCCGAAGCAGCGTCCACCGTCCTCTTGCGCATGCACCACTCCCTCGGCGACGGCATCTCGCTGTTGTCGCTCCTCATTGCCTGCACCCGCAGCGCCGAGGACCCTGCGCGCCTGCCGGAACTGCCGCCCGCTCCGCGCCGCGGGGGCCCCGTGCACACCCACCCGCGCCCGCCGCTCTCGGCGGGCTTCCTGCCCCTCGTGCTGTGGGTGTGGTCCTACGTCCTGCTCGTGTGGCACACGCTCGTCGACATCCTGGGCTTCATTGCCACAGCCTTGTTCCTGCGCGACGCGCGAACGCCGTTCTTGGCCGCCTCCGAGGGCGTCGAGTTCCGCCGCAAGCGCTTCGTGCACCGCACGCTCAGCCTCGACGACGTCAAGTTCATAAAGAATGCCGTGAAGTGTGTAAGACCGCGTGTTTGCTACCCCTATTAATTAGGTACATCTTCATTCTGAAGGATTCATCAAAATGTCTTACTTTCGATGGATTTTGCAGACCGTCAACGATGTACTGGTTGGAGTGACTAACGCGGGATTGTCGCGGTATTATTTCCGAAAGACTAGTGAGTGAAAACACCTGCAATTCCAAGCACATCATACTCCTATATTGGCATTCTGCATTTACACAAACAAGGCAGAGGCTATATTTTATCCTAACATTTCTTCAATTTCATAAGGTGATACCAACGGCAAGAGGAAAAAACCACACGAGAACATTGGTGTGCGATCAGCTCTCCTTGTCAACATCAGGAAAACACCTGGTTTACATGTACTCTTTCATTTGTTTTGAAGCATAAATCAACACTTTGGGCATTTAACGTAGTACTGTCCTTAGATAAGTTGTTCTGAATTCACAATTTGATGATTTTGGTTTGAGCAGGCGTTGGCAGAAATGATGGATTCTAGCAAGAACAATGGCGCAAAATGGGGCAATCTGATTGGTTACATCATACTACCTTTCCATATAGCCATGCACGATGATCCCCTTGAATACATCCGCCAAGGGAAAAAGACAGCTGAAAGGAAGAAGACATCGTTAGAAGCAGTCTTCACATACTGGAGCGGGAACCTGATAGTCAAACTTTTTGGCATGAAGGTATGATTCCTACTAAAATACCTGCATGTTATGCTTTGATTATTGGTTTGTTTTGCTTGTAACCTTTTGAGGTTTGGAACTTTGATGCAATTCATTTCAAGCTGAAACCAATCCTGCTGATAGTTTAAATCAAATTTAGATGAACTACTATAAATTGGTAGGCCGCATGACAAGATTATGATCGTTGTAAATTTTGTTCACCCTTAATCAAAGTTTCTAGGTCTTTGGCAAATTAACCCCTTGGACTAGATTGAGCTATACTTTGTCTACTCTCGAATGCTTGACTTCTGATGTGAAACCTGTACAGGCAGCAGCAACACTCTGCTATGGTATGTTCAGAAATACGACATTGTCATTCTCAAGCATTATGGGACCTGCCGAGAAGGTGGAGTTCTATGGCCATCCAATCGTCTACATTGCTCCCTCTGTCTATGGGCATCCACATGTAAGCGCTCGCGTACTTGAACACTCACACAGCTTCTAGATCCTCCTGAGCTAATCATATCTCATATAAATGTGTGTAGGCTCTGACTGTCCATTACCAAAGCTACATGAACACAATCACGGTAGTCCTTGCGGTGGATGATGCTCAATTTCCAGACTGTCATCAGCTTTTGGACGACTTTGCTGAGTCCCTCAAGCTTATCCGTCAGGCAGCTTCAGCAAGATGACAGAAAGAAACAAGAGCAATGTTTTTTTCCAATATAATGTGTATTATTGCTTTATTGGTCAGTAGTGAATACATGGAAACAATTTTCGGACAGCTCCACATCACAAATTTGATGGTCTGGTTACCTGATTTGGGACTCAGTCCTTCAAATATTCACCAGAGATGCAGCATACAAATTGTAAAGTGTAAACACTAGTATGCATAGCTATATTGTTCATTTGTTCTTGTTCTTGTTCGGTACATCGTGGAGGAATCAGAAAACAGATATTCATGTGAAGGAACCCAGCATCGACAATAGGCAGGCGCTCATCAATCAGTTACCAATAGTCCAACAGATATACCAATATGTTAAACTTGAAAAATGTAGCTTATGCACATGATACATACCAACAGATGTATAAGTTTTTAGGAGAACATAATAAACTGTAGCTACGTATACCACATGCCTCCCCACATTACACACGCAATTACCAAAACAGTACAGCACGCATATAAGTCTAAATCCCCTCACTTATTCTAATATCTCTTGCACATCTGACGTGTGCTTAACTATTGAACCATATTTTTTGTTAAGTAACTAGTCAACAACATGACTGAATAGCGACGTGATTATTGCTATCAGTGATGCTGGAGGTTGCGGTGCCTACCTGATTTGCGAGATGTGCTTTGGTAACTGGTACATGCAGTTGCTGGTTTGGTACATCTAATAAACTAGGATTACTGTGATGCATCATGCAACTCCTAACTCATGTATGCTTAAATTCCCTCGACAGATGCATATTCTTAGCATTTTTGCTTTGTTTCTTACAATTCTAATGCTGTAGCTAGCTGATAACAATCAAACAAAACAACTCCAGTATAGTAAACCGACCAACGATTGTCAGTGCGTTCTGGATCATGCACAACTACACAGGAAATTGACTATTAAATGGATGACTTAACAGAAGAGCTCCAATTACCTTGTTTTGACGCTGCTGGATTCGGCTCCAAACTGGCTATCGTTTGGTGGAATTCTGCAGATAAGAAGGCTGCTAGCAAGAACTTCCTCTATTGATCTTGAGTTCCATATGATCTCTCCTTTGCATCAGTGCATGTAGGAAGATGCTGGGAAGGAAGTGAGCTTGAGGACGGTACAAAAGAATACAAAAGAAGATAACTGTTGATGTAGAAGATATGAAAGGACTGTCATTGGTGCAAGGCAAGGTTGTCCTTGGTTGTAATTTCTGATGAGAGAGTGCAACGGTTAAGGATAAGAATAAGATAGGGTTATTTTATACACAGCTAATATTTTCTATTGGTGTTGCACTTTCAGTTATCAGCCTAAAACCATTTCTATTGGTGTTGCACTTTCAGTTATCAGTTATCGCATCCTCTCTTTTTCACCCATATACAAATTTTAACTAGGTTGCAAGAAAACCATACAGTGAACAATCAAACTAATACAATGGCTTAAGCCAGTGCTAAAACCATGACTATCACATCATTATAGGAAAAAATAAACACAAATGTCTCCTATCCTCCTGCTACAGCAAGGACGCAAGGCAAACTAGTCTGTGCTATATTTCTCTGGTTTCTTGACCAAGATAAACAAGGCTACACGGTTGCTGCGGAATTCAGGGTGCCATTGGTCCTGCTCGATGCAGGCAATAAGGAAGTCCTGCATTGCTGCCTCCAAGAAGCACTCCAGCACGGCATCTGTACAATGCAGAACATTTGTTTAGCATTTGACGAGGGAGGGAGGGATTGAACCGAGCCCGTCCCAACATCACAAAAGCAAACAGGGACGAACGAGGAGGAGAAGCTTACCGTTGCGGAGCTCTCCAGCTAGCAGTATCGTGGTGTGCTGTCCTGAGAGCTGGTTTAGCGTGAGCAGCAGATCATCTACCGCTTCCTCGTTGTAGATGACGTCGGAGCCGAGCACTGAAACATGAGCCAATTGAAGGAAGGATCGTCAGATCAATCCCATACTGTGTGCGAAGATGATTCAGAAGCAAGAAGCCAAAAGCAATCACCGAAATTTGGCAGTGGTTCCTTGAGCAATTCATGGTGAGGATCGTCGCCCCATACAAGCTCCGTGACCCGAGCGGAGCCCGCGACGTGGGGGTCGTCGACATTGAGGTTGACGTTCTTCCTGAGCAGCTTGAGGCGGTCGGGGAGGTCGGTAAGGACCACGTGCGCTCCCAGCAGGGCGGCGACGCACCCCACCAGGCCGCATCCGGATCCGAGGTCGACTGCCCGCGCGTCGCGGAGGAGCAGCCGCTGGGAGTCGGCGGCGTGCTCGAGGAACTTGGCGAGCACCACGCCGCTGTCCCAGACGACGGCCCCGGTGACCCCTGGGGTGGCCATGGAGGAGGGCGACTGCAGCAGGGAGAGGCGGCGCCCGCAGGCGTCGAGCTCGAAGGTGTGCGCGGCCTGGCGGACCAAGGCGTTGTTCCGGTGCGCCGCGGGCTGGCCAAGTCCCCACAGAAGCATCGTCTCCCCCGACGCGCTCTCCACCGGTCGCACCTCGCCGCCGTACGCGCCCATCCCGCTGCCCATACTTCCTTCAATTTGCTCGGCGGCGTCGGCGGCGGCGCTCCGCAAACCCCCGCCCCCACGTCGTCGGTGTGGGGAATTCCGTGAGGTGGTGTTGGGCCGACCTGGGCCGGCCGTTAGAACGACCAAGGCCCAGCAGCAGCCTCTCGTCCTGTGCGAACGGAACGCCACGCGAGACGCGGTTCAGAGCACTGTCCTCGTCGCATGCGAGCCATTTATCATGTGGCTTGGCAGTGTGCAACACAAAAGGCTCGTGCAAGGAGGCACAGGCGAAACAAGTCTCTCTATATAGACGTCACGAGGAGGCGGCGATCGGGAGCCCGCGCGCAGGCCACCACTACTACTGCACCAGAGGAGCGGGCGGGCGAGCGTGAGCAGGAGGGGGCTCGATGGCGGCGCCCACGGTGGAGGCGGGGGACGTGGAAGAGGAGGCGGGCGTGCCAATGAGCCCAGCGGGGCGGATGTTCCGGGAGGCGCGCATCTACATCGTGGCCGTGATAGGGCTGGGCAAGGCGGTGGACATCGCGGCGATGTGCTCGGGGCTCGAGGCGATGCTCGCCCGCCACCCACGCTTCTCCAGCGTCCCGGTACGCCACGCCATGGACGCGCTTCTCCCTTCGCGGCCTTGCTCTGTGGTCGCCACAGCTCGCTTTAGAAAAACGTTTTCTTCCCGGCTGAATGCCGGATTTACTCTCTCCTCGATCATTGTTGACCCCGTCCGTCCACGACGTTGACACGCGGGTACACGGCTTTGCGCTCGTGCTTAAGTTTTTTAACACGGTTTCCCAATCTCTTATCCCCGATCACTATTCTAACTATCTTTCACTCTGTCTGCGGAATAGTATTATAACAATGACAGAGGATCGTGTAGATGGGGAAAATGAAATATGTGAAATATAGTTTGAGCCCGTGACCCCGGCGTCGTCCCCAAGGCGACTCGGGGGGCGACTCCGCCGCCCCGCTACCACCCGCACCTAAACCCTAGCCGGCGGCCGCCGTCGCCGCCGTCGCCCTCGGCGGTCGACGATGGTGGCAGCCAACGGCGGCGCCGGCCAACCGGTCGCGCCGCGCTCTCTCTCGTCCCCTCCCTTCCCTTCCCCCCTTCCCGCGCGCGCCAACCCAGCTTGCTTGCCGTCGTGGGTGGTGCTCCTCCCCGGCAGCCGCCACGGGAGGTCCTCTTCCCGATCGTCGTCGTCAGATCTGGCCTGGATCTCCGCTCCTTCGGTCGATGCCGCCACGGGAGGTCCTCTCCCCGATCGCCGTCGTCAGATCCGGCCTGGATCTTTGCTCCCTCGGTCGACCCTCCTCGCTTCGCCGGTCGGCGGTCGCTGCCACCGCTAGAAGAGGCCAACCATGGCCTTGGTTGCGCGTGATGGGCGGTGTGGTGGCCGCTCCCCATTCCGGTGCTCCTGGGTCCGGTGGCTGCCTCTTCCGTTGCCGGGGGGCCTGCCGGTCGCCGCTGGCCTCCTCCATGGGGTCTATGGTGGCCGTCTGCTGATCCGGGTGCTGGCTTCCTATGGCCGCGAGGCTTGGGGATATTCTTCTTCGTCGTGCGCTTTGCTTGTGTCGGTTGTCACCTGCATCTCCGGTCTAGGTCCTCTCCAGTCGTCGCTTGTGGATTCTCGTTAGGGGAGTTGCTTTGCTCCTCGTCGATGGTTGAGCTGTTGTGGGAGGTGCTCCGCTCCTGCGGTCTGGAAGTGCTGGCTTGGGGGATGCTTTGCCCCCAGAGGTCGTGGCCGTGTTTGGTGATTCTTTGCTCCTGTTTGGAGGTGCTGGCTCGGGGGATGCTTTGCCCCCAGAGTCGTGGCTGTATTTGCAGATGCTTCGTTCTTGTCTGGAGGTTTGGAGAGGATCTTGGTCCAAGATGCTGGTCTTCGCCGTCGTCGCTGGTGCTCGACCTGTTCTTGCTTCGTTGTCGCGTCGAGGGAGGCTGCCCTGTGTGTCCTATGTGTGCTTGTAGCTTTGCTAAGGTTGCTTGCCGTGTTGTCGTTGGCTTTCATGGTTGCCGGGGTTCGGGTTGGGGGACTTGAGTGAAAGCTCTGTGGCCAACTTCGTGTGGCCCCAACAACGGCTACGCTTGAACGTAGTTCACCCTGGTGGGGGCGTTGTTGCTGTCCCTCCCCTTCTTGCCAAAGTGAAAACTTGGTCCGGCTTTGACCGGCGACGGCGGCGCCTTAGGCGTCGCTCCCTTCTTTAGGCGTCGTGTGGCATAATCCCTTCCTTGTCGGCCCTTTGGTGACTTGGGCATGTACTCCTCTAGCTTTTTCTTCTTTCGCAGGACCTCAGTGGTGTCGTTCTGGGTTTGGTGCGTCGGGTTTCTTTTTGTTTCTTTTGTTGTCATGGTTCATAAGCTATGGCTTACTCCCTGTAGTTGTAATTCTGCTATCCTCTTAATGAAATATGCGCCTTTTGGCGTGTTTGCAAAAAAATGATAGAGGATGAAAAACGGAAGTACCGCTAGCGCCAGCATTAGTGGCCAGTACTGGCCACTGCCAGCAGCCATAATTTTCTTATGGGTAAACTTTTCAAGCGAGGGACGGTGATTTGCTGGTATTGCCTTGGGGATGATGGTTTAGTTGCGTAGCTGGCCTCTCTACCTGGCGGCCCGGCCGATCGCCCGAGGGAGCTTCATGCTTATCATGGCATGGATTGGCTTGCTTCTGAATGTGATACCGATCGCTACGGGAAATGTGGGTACGTTTTTATTTTCATTGCGCTACGGAGAACCTAATAAGTTATACGAAATAATTCAATTGGTCCCTTCTAGGTTGATGGACTTAGATTAAATTTATTGGCTGTCTGGTCTGCCCGACTAAATTACTTTAAATTCATCAGCCGCGTAGGATGGCCCACGAACTTAGTCGGGCCACCGGAAAATTTGAAATTTGAGTAATTTTGTCGGGCACGTTCAGACCGATGAAATTACTCTGAGTAGTGCTGGGCAAAGTTAATTCATGGGCCTCTCCACCGCCATCGCCGCTGCCCGGAAACCTCCTCCCAGCTCTCGGGATTGCCGACACCTATCCTCCTCCTCCCCTTGCGCCCACTACCATCATCGCCAGGCCGCCTCACGACCGCCGCGGCCATGCCGCCTCCTTGGCTCCTGCGACCGCCGACGCCAGGCCTTTTGCCCCCTCCTCCCGCGACCGCCGCTGCCGTCACTAGGTCACCTCACCTCCGTCATCAATATCGCTGGTTGGGTTACCCACCGGGTTTCGAGGGCCCATTGGGTTCAAGGGTGGGGGTGGCTTTCCACTCGCAATGGGGTTCGGGGCCAGGGCGGGTCTTATCTTTGGGTTTCGGAGGTAGATATGTGGACACACCACCCGCCCTAAACCTATCCCCTTGCTATCCCTAGTGGTGCAGCATCCACATCACTGTAGTGTACCCCGTGCGCTCTTCTGTCTCTAGCTCTCTTGAAGGGTGTAAAAAATGCTCTCTATGCTGATGTTGATTTGTGGATTTGTGGCACAACACGTTGAGTTCTCTGCCACGGTGGCGTGATTTGCGGCTGGTGGACGACGGGCTCACCCCAACATAGCGACCTGTGTGCGTGTGGCTGTGTCGGCAGCTAAAACGCGGCGGGCAAGCCGCTAGGCACCCACAAAGCGAGATTTTATATGTACGTCGTATTGCCGCGCATCGCAGGTTTCTCTAGGCTCCTTGGCATCTGACGCTCAACTTTGTAGCTTTTACCAGCACGTGTGAAAACCTTTTTACTACATCTTTGGGTTAATTGAATATATGCCATTATAATTTTCATGCTTCTGAAATCTCCATTGGTATTCTACTTATTGTATTCATGCCATTACTATTTTTCATACATTGAAATATGCCATTGGATACGTATGTGAAGGATTTGAACCCACGTACAATGTATGCATCTCCGTATTTACGAGAACACCACCGCCTGCCTCTCTCTTACATCTTGGACCCACTTGTCAACATCTTCTTCCTCCTCTTTCCCCTGACACCGATGCCACCACTACGTCCGCGCTGCGCTCACTGAGGCCTCGCGCCGCGCGAGCGAAGAAGGTGGTGGAAGGACGTGTGGGGGCTGGGGATTTGGCCAGGCTGGACTCTGGAGATAAGGTTGGGGTTGAGGGAGCCAACTTTCGGCGGCCACATCCTACCGCCGAAAGTAGGGCTGCGTTTTGCTCTAGCCGCTGAAAATAAGACTTTATTTTTGGCGGCCACTGTTCACCACCGAAAGTTACTGTAGCTGATGAAAAGTTTCAAATTTCTTGTAGTGAGAGTACATTTTTTTTATTTATCCTATTTTTACGGAACTTATGGTTCAGAGCTTTTAAAAATTTACCACTTGGACGGGCATTACTTTTTTTTGCAGGAAAAGAGAGATATATTAGTTAAACAGAATTGTTTGTACAGTCCAAGTTTATGAGATCTGGTACGCACGCAGGCGCACGTCCCAACCACACTGCCGTATGGACATTCCGTCTAGCTAAAACTGCTAACTCATGGGCAACCCGGTTGCCCTCTCTCTTAACCTTTGCCACCTTCCACTGCTCTAGGGTTCTCCCCAGCTCCTGCGCTTCCGAGATCACAAAACACAGCACCGATCTGTCCCTGTCAGGTGTCGCTAGGGCATTGACAAGGCGAGCACAATCGGATTCAAGGATCACAGGGCCTTGGCACCATTGTGTTGCAAGCCTGAGCCCTTCGTTGGCAGCCCTTGCTTCTGCTTCCTCGGCGTTGTCGCAATCAAATAAGACTCTCCATGCCGTGAAGATGACCTCGCCTGCATGGTTCCAGGCTACAACGCCTGCACTAGCCTCTCTTGTCTGTTGCACAAAGGATCCATTGACGTTCACCTTGGACCATCCTTCTGGAGGAGCACGCCAAGCAGTGCAGACACCTTGGTGATCAGGATTCGAAACCTGCTCTTCACGAGGTGTACTGCCGCATAATTTCTTCTTGCCTCTCGCATCCACCTGGCCCACCTGTTCCTGCATAGACAAAGCTCTAAGGTTCAGTAAAAACTGTACTGAATCAAAAATCGAAGACGGCCTCGAACTATGGGTAATATCATTGTGCCTCGACCAGGTCTTCCAGAGCAGAAGCTTTACTAAATCTTTCTGTTCTTTGTTGCACGCATCAAGTAGCAAAAGCAGCCAATCTGGGCCTGTGTACCACCACCATTCCTCAGCCGGTAATATCCAATGTTGTCTCATGGCGTCTCGGAGCTCCTTAGCAGCTGTACAGCTCACCGTAGCATGATGAGCTCGTTTCCGGCACCATACCATAGATTGTGCATCTATCATCCTTTTCCAGCGTCCTCAGGAACTTGTTGCGCCTTGTAGGGAGTATATATCTCTGCAAAGTTTCCATGCAAATATCTTTGCTTTCAGAGGGATCTGCCCCTTCCAAATATTAGACCAGAGGCTCCTCTCCCCCGTCGGAGCCGAGCTAGTAGCAGCATCCGTTTGCATGTTATCTAGTTTCAGTGCTAGATTATAGGCGCTTCTCACTGTAAACACACCGGATTTCTCTTCATGCCAGGCCAGAAAGTCATCCGTCCGCCGCGCTGGGATTTTTATTCCTCGAATGGACTCTATATCAGCAGAATGGACTGGCATTATGGCTAATTCATCTTAACAGAAGAAACGTAGCAACAAAAGTTAGGTCCTATGATTTTGGAATATCACTCTATGCGGACAAACACTTCATCACCGTACTGACCGTATTCATTCGGGGAGCAACTGCATCTCGTGTGGTGGTATAGAGGTGTTGGCAAAATGGCAACTCGTATAATTGACATGGATATATGTAGATGGTCAAAATTAAGGATTCATAGGTTGATTGTACGCATATTGTTAATGGAATTGTTGTATTAGAAAGATAAATATACACATTGCTTCCTTTTCTAAGTCAATTGTTGAGTATTCCGTTGCAATGCATGAGCATTTTTGCTAGTCCTTCTCACTGAGACAAGCAGCCACAGCAAACCCGAAAGATCATTTGTGCGAGACATGGGCCAAGGTGCCTGCAAATCTCAAATATAATCATTGCCATTTACATCGTCGCAGGTGGAGGGTGACGTGAAAAAGAGCAGGAAGCTGCGGTGGGTGCGGACCACGGTGAACCTGGACGACCACATGATCTTCCCCTACCTGGACCCTGCCGCCACGTCAGCCAAGCCGGACCAGGCCGTGGAGGACTACCTGTTGTCGTTGTTGAAGGTTGGACCGACGCCTAAGAGGGGGGGATGAATTAGGATTTCTAAAAACAAGGCTCACTAAAAACTACAACTACTAAACAAAACCTATGCAAGTAAATCTAGCTATGTGCACTAAGGTTTTGCTAAGTGTTACTACTTCTATCGTGGCCAAGTCTTGCAACCTAGTTCCACCTAGAAACTAACTTATCAAGCTAGTCTAAGAAAATAAGCACACAATTGCAAGAATGTAAATGCGGAAGCTAAGGAGATGAGATAGAGAATGCAAACTCCCGTACACGATGACGATGATGGCACACGGTGAAAACACGGAGATTTTTTTCCGAGGTTCGGGGAGACTCACGGTCTCTACCCCCTACTCCTCGTTGGCGCTCCACTAAGGGCTTTGCACTCGTGTAGTCCTCAAAGGAATACGGCCTCGCCCTTTGCAAGGGTGGAGGTTGGCAAAGTGACTTCCACGGAAGTCAAGCAACCCCGGTCGGGTCTCCGGATATCCTCGGTACACACCTACCCGAACCTATCTCTCGCGTGGTCCTCCCGTACCACGGCCTCGCCCACGCAAGGGTAGAGGATGGATAGGTCGCTGGGGTCTTCCGAGTCCTTCTCGTGGAGCTACCCTGCCGTCTCCACTAAGGGAAGCTTTGGCCAAAACGCTGAGGGCCTTTCTCCCTCTCACAAAGTAGTGGCGGCCACTCCACACTCAGAGGGTCTCGCAAGACTTACAACCGCACACACAAAGATAAGCGTGCACGCAGGCACGGAGAATAGACAAGGTAGCCTAAGCAAGGATGCACTAAGCACTGGCTATGCCGGATGTGTCTAGTTTTGCTCTTGTGGTGGTTGGGCTCTCAAATGGTGTTACTACACTTCAAATAGGCATGGAGGATGTGTATCAACACTTGTGCTAGCTCAGGATACTCCAACCACAATGGGGAGGCCGGCCAAGGAGGTATATATAGGCCTCACCTCTAAAACTAGCCGTTGGGAGCTTTTTCAGCTTTTCTGTGTACCCACCGGACACCACCGGTCTGTCCAGTGCGTGAAAATTGCCCCTTCTTCGAGTCGACCGTTGCTCTGACAATATAGCCGTTGGAGCCACCGGATTGTCCGGTGGCACCACCGGACTGTCGGACGGTGAGCCACCGGACTGTCCGGTGCGTTGCAGCGCCGGGTCTTTGTCTTGGAATGCTCTCGGTCTATATCGTCCGGTGGCACCACCGGACTGTCCGGTGGTGAGCCACCGGACTGTCCGGCGGTAGGTTTTGCACCGGACTTCGCCCCTTTTCTTCTCAGCTTATATCGTCCGGTGGTGAACCACCGGACTGTCCGGTGCATGTAATTTTGCACCGGTTTTTCAGCGTTTGTCTTGGCTCCTTGTAGGCACCGGACTGTCCGGTGCATGCATTTTCTTCTGTTTTTGAGCCTAAAAATCGGCCCGCTGAGTCAGGACCGCCGAGTCAGGACCTTCGTTTTCAATTTGATGGTGGCTTTGGTCTTTTCTTGTGTCTTTTAGATTCTCCTTTGAGATGTTTGAACCCTAGGTCTACCAATTACACCCTGGGACTTTATACAAAAACACTTGCACACCAATATTAGTCCCATGTCACGTGTTGTCAGTTCACCACCAAAATCACATATGGGGACTAAGCACAAGGCTTATGGCTCATTTTTCTTACAGTTGTCCACGGCACCCATGGACCACTCCCGTCCCCTCTGGGAGCTCCACTTCCTCGACTTCCCGACCCCTAAGGCGGCGTCCACCGTCCTCGTCCTCATGCACCGCTCCCTAGGCGATTGCATCTCGTTGATGTCGCTCCTTAGGGCAGCGTCAACAGTCCTCGCCAGCTGCTAGCTCGGAAGGATCCAGGTCAATAATGGCGCTAGCACACAAAATAACCCATCCAACCGTTCACTTGCTCCAAAGCATGGTTCCTACAATATGGACCAATCATACCATTAGCTATCAGGTCATCCCTCCTACAGGATGGTTGTATCCTCGTTCCTTGCGCATCGAACTAGCGATGAGCAGGGAAAACCATTCCGATGGAAAACGTTTTACCGTTTCCGGACGACTACGGAAAATGAAAAACCGGAATTTTCCGGCGGATTCCGTTTCCAAATTCAAAATATTGAAAAAATTTGTAAAAAATTCCAAAAAAATATGATAAAAAACTAGATGATTTTCTGAGCCAATAGCACTTGAAATTGTTCAAATCCAAGTTGATTTGATTGGTTAAATTAACGAATTGGGTTCGGACCCGGTAGAACCCGTTAACCCGTTTCGTAAGGGGACCTTATCCACTCACCCCCTTGGTCCCCCAGTCACGGTCATCGGTCCCCTACGCCCCCCACTCCCCGAGCCGCTCTCCTCGTGCTTCCCTGGTCGCCCGCCGCCGCCGCCGCATTTTCCGCCACCCAGAAGCGGTTTCTCGGGCCGCCGCCACGGGATTCCGTCCGGGAGGCTCCGGGATTCCGACTCCCCGGCGTCGATTTGTCCCGCGGCATCCCGAGCGGAAATCCGCCTCCCCGGGGCGGTAAGCCGGCGCCTGCGCTCGGTTTTCTGACCAGAGCCGTCCGGGAAAGAAGCAAGGTAAAATCTTGAAGTGTTTTTGATGCTTGTTGAAGTGTATATATGCCGTAGGTGATTACTTATCAAGTGGACAGACCGTGTGCAGTACTAGACAAAGGATTTGTTTGTTGAATGTTAGATATTTAAATGTTTCTTGATAAATGAGACAAAATGTGAGTGACATGTGTGATTCTTGTTGCCGATCTATGCCCTAGGTGATTATTTATCAGGTGTATGCATGTGTGCAGTACTAAGCCCTAGGAATAAACACTCGATTTGTTAGTTCAATGTTAGGGATTTTAATGTTTGTTGATTAATGAGACGAAATATGAGTGATTTAACTGTTTCTTGTTGTCGATCTATGATCTATAAAACCTACCGATGATGCTACTTGCTTGACACTATCTTTCGTGATTGTAGGAAAATGGTGGACCCAGTGTGGGAGCATGGCCAGAAGTACAAGGGTGGATTCATATGCAAGTATTGCAGGGAAACGAAGAGTGGGGGAGGGCAACCCTGTTCAAGGAGCATCTGGCACAACGGAGACCCAGCTTTTGATGAAGACTCGGATTTCAGTGACACTCCATTGCGAAGCAAGATGTTCACTGACATAGGCCGTGCTAAGGGTGATGAGGAAGATCTAGAGTCATGGGCCGAAAAAACTGTTGGGAACACATATCTAGGCAAAAGGAAGACTAAGCTTGCTCCGGAACAGAGAAAAGGCAAAAAAAAAAGAGACCTGACGATGAGGAGGACATTGGTAGTCAGGACACCACTCCTGAACCTAGTGGGGGTGAGGGTGATGGCGATGGTCACAGTGACGGTGATGATGGTGGTGGTTTCAGTAGCAGTGATGGTGACGGTGACGGTGACGGTGATGGTAATGCCGGCGGCGGCGGGGATGGTTCAGGTTCGCATCAAGATGATGTCATCCCATTCACTGGTGAGAACGATTTCACCCATGCCACACAAGATACAGATCATGAAGCACCCTCATCACAACGACAGACAAGGTCCGCACGCGGACGTGGTCGACAGGCTCGCCTTGCATATGATGAAGATAGCTCCAGCTCTGCCTCCAGTGTTCAGTGGCCACCAGAGGGAAACGTTAACCCTTACAGTAGTTCTCCACCGGAAGGAGGCTTTCTGTTACCACCACCAGGGACTGTGAACCCGGTTGTTTTGCGGCAAATTGCATCATTGCCTTATATGGAATATAGCGGCATGCTACCACATGGATATCCACTCCCTCCATATCAGTAGCCTACGTATGTGCAGTTGCCATTGCAACCACACCAACCTCAGTATGTGCAATTGCCATTCCAACCGTTTGGTCAGACGTATGGCTCGTATCCGTATGAGGGACCACCGGGAGAGAGATACGAAGAGGAGTGAAGAACGGAGGTACTCATCGTATCATTATTATTTATTTGTATGTTTCACTTTCTCTACTTATTCCATCCATTTCATACAAAGTTTTGAATGCAGATCCTATGCCTTACGACTAGTTTGGATTGACTACGGTCTATGGATGCATTCTTTTGTAGGTTTTATGTGCGCTTTGGACTTCTTTATATCGACAAGCCCAATCACTGTGTTGTAATAATTGGACTTTGGACTAATTGTAATAATTTTAATGGACTTTGGAGTTTGGACTATGTATGAGTGCACTTTGGACATGAGTTATGTGTTAAATGTTGTATTTCTAATTGTTTAGTGGAGTTTCATATATTCTATGTACTATGAACTGTCAATGTACACATAATCAGAGGAAACTCTACCGAAATTTCCAATTTTTACATATGCACATAAATTTCTCATCGTTTTCTTCATTTTCCGGTCAAAAACCACGGAATTCCGTCGGTTTTCTCCGGAATTCCGACCGGAAAGTTTCGGAATTCCGTTTTTGAATTTGATTTTGCCTCCCGTTCGGAAACAGCGGATTCTGGCGGAAGATTCCGGACCACGCCGGGATTTTGATTTCCATCGGAATCGTTTTCCCTGACGACGAGTGAAGCGCTAGCAATTTGCTTTTTGTGCTTTCTCTTTCCTCCATGTCACTCAAAATCCTAGTCAGCTAGCTATTTCATCCACCGTTGGAGCTGGCCTTATCGCGTGCACCCGCAGCGCGGCAGCCCCAACGCGCCTGCCAGAGCTGCCGCCTATGCCGCGCAGGGCGGGCCCCGTGCACACCCGCCCATGCCCGCCGCTCTCGGTGGGCTTCCTAGCGCTCGTGCTGTGGGTGTGGTCCTACGTCGTGCTCGCGTGGCACACTCTCGTTGACGTCGTGGGCTTGGTGGCCACAGCCTTGTTCCTGCGCGACGCGCGCACGCCGTTGGCCGCCTCCGAGGGCGTCGAGTTCCGCCGCAAGCGCTTCGTGCACCGCTCGCTCAGCCTCGACGACGTCAAGTTCGTCAAGAATGCCATGGACTGTGTAAGACCTCCTGTTTGCTACTCCTATTATTTAGGCAGAACTCCTTCCTTAGGATTGGTCAAAATGCAGCTCCGTTCTGATCGATTTTGCAGACCGTCAACGATGTACTGGTTGGAGTGACTAATGCGGGATTGTCACAGTATCAGCACTCTGCATTTCTATGGAAAAAACTGGTTTATCCTAACATTTCTTCAATTTCATCAGGTGATACCAATGACAAGAGGAAAAGATCACGCAAGAACATTTGCATGCGAGCAGCTCTCCTTGTTAACATTAGGAAAATACCTGGTTTACATGTAATAAGTTCATTTGTTTTGAAGCATAAATCAACACTTTGGGCATTTAACGTAGCATTGTCCTTGGATAATTTGTTCTGAATTCATAATTTGATTTTGGTTTGAGCAGGCATTGGCAGAAATGTTGAATTCTAGCAAGAACAATGGTGCAAAATGGGGCAATCTGATTGGTTATATCATACTACCTTTCCATATATCCATGCACGGTGATCCCCTTGAATACATCCGCCAGGGGAAAAAGGCAGCTGAAAGGAAGAAGACGTCGTTTGAATCAGTCTTCTCATACTGGAGTGGGAACTTGATAGTAAAACTTTTTGGCATGAAAGTATGGTTCCATCTATCACCATGTTATGCTTTGATTATTGGTTTGTTTTGCTTGTGAGCTTTTTGAGGTTTGTAACTTTGATGCAATTCATTTCGAGTCGAAATCAATCCTTCTAATAGTTTAAATCAAATTTAGATGAACTACAGTAAATTAGCAGGACCACATGACAAGAGTATGATCTCTTTACATTTTATCCACCCTTAATCAACATTTTTTTGACATTTTGAGGTAACCGGAGGTGCCATTCTAGATCTTTGGCAAATTAACCCCTTGTACCTGATTGAGATATATTTGTGTATTCTCGAATGCTTGACTTCTAACTGTGATGTGAAATTTGTACAGGCAGCAGCAGCACTCTTCTATGGTACGCTCAGAAATACCACGATGTCATTCTCAAGCATGGTGGGACCTGCAGAGAAGGTGGAGTTCTATGGCCATCCAATCGTCTACATTGCTACCTCCGTCTATGGGCATCCACATGTAAGCGCTTGCAGTCATTAAAAATTAAAGGGGCTTTGGTGTTTATACCCTCAATTTGGAGTCTAATAGTAATTTTGCCCCTAATTTTTTAACTTTGTGAATTTATCCTTACATTTTCAAATCGAATATAGAGTTTACCCCCATTTAGTTAACTTTTCTTGACAATATCAATTCCGGTGCCAAAAGATCATCATGCCTTACGATTTTGCCTCTATTTTTTTGTAATGGATTGTGATAATATCCATATTCAATCCACCGCTGCCGGATCGTGCCCAGGCAACTGTACCGCCGCCGCCAGGTCTCCCCATTTCACGGCTCGCCTAGGCCATACCGCGCCCATGTTTTCACTAGTGGGACTCTAGTGGGTTTTTGGTGGAAGGATAAGGAGCATTCTAGTCTATCCTCCTATTTCGAAAGGTTTTTCTATTTATTTTAAATGGTTTAGACCAGATTTACCTAACAGGGTTAGAAATAGGGGTAAACTAAGTTTTCGTTTTAAAAACGTAGGGGCAAAATCACAAAGTTTTAAAAATGAGGGTAAAAACACAATTCGAATTGCTAGTAGGGGTATAAACACCAATCTCCCAAAATTAAAATACTGAACACTCACACAGCTTCCAGATCCTCCTGAGCTAATTATATCTCATATAAATGCGTATAGGCTCTGACTGTACATTACCAAAGCTACGTGAACTCAGTCACGCTAGTCCTTGCTGTGGATGATGCTCAATTTCCAGACTGCCATCAGCTTTTGGACGACTTTGCTGAGTCCCTCAGGCTTATCCGTCAGGCAGCTTCAACAAGATGACATAAAGAAACAAGAGCAATACCTTTTTTTCCAATAGAATGTGGATTACTGCATTATTGGTCAGTGGCGAATACACACAAACAAATTTCGGACAGCTATACATCAGGAACTTGGATGTTCTGGTTACCTGATTGTGGACTCCACGGTCCTTCAAATATTCACCAGAGACGTAGCACACTAATTGTAAAGTGTAAACACTAAGTAGCTGTATTCATTGTTCTTGTTCAGTCGATTGTGGTGGAATAAAAAAAAAACAGATATTTCTATGAAGGAATCCAGCATGGACAATAGACAGGCGCTCCATCAGATAGCAACAGATACAGGATTATGTTAACCTTGAAAGTGCAGCTTATGCACATAATATATACCATTAGATATAGGTTTTTAGGAGAACAATAAACTGCAGCAACGAATGCAACATGACTCACCACGCAACAGAAGCAATTGCTAGTTTGGTACCGTCTAATAATAAGCTAGGATTAAGTTTATAAAAAAAAAAGCTAAGATTACTGTGATGCAACTCCTAACTCATGTATGCTTAAGTTCCCTCGATTGATGCATATTCTTAGCATTTTGCTTCGTTTCTTACACTTCTAGATGCTGCAGCTAGCTGATAACAATCAAAGAAAATGACTCCAGTCCGATTGTTAGTGCATGCTGAATCTGGGTAATGCGCAACTACGGAAACTGACTATTAAATGGATGCCTTAACAGAAGAGCTCCAATTACCTTGTTTTGACGCTACAAACTGGCTATTGATTGGTGGAATTCTACAGACAGGGGCGGATCTATTGGGGTGCAGGGAGCCCCCCTAAACCCCCCTACATTTTTTGAGAAGGAAGGAAGAAGAAGAAAAAGGGAGAGGAAGAAGAAAGGAGAGAAAAAAGAGGAGGGGAAGAGGAGAGCCCCCCTAGATCTTGTGGCTGCATCCGGCGCCACTGTCTACAGATAAAATGGCTACTGCTAGCAAGAGCTTCATCTATTGATCTTGAGTTCCATATGATCTTAAGCTCTCCTTTGCATCACTTCATGTCGGAAGATACTAGAAGGAAGTGAGCTTGAGGATGGTACAAAAGAAGATAACTGTTGATATAGAAGATGAAATGACTGTTGTGCGTGTTTGAGAGATAGACTTGCTGTCATTGGTGCAAGGCACATAAGCTTGTCCTTGGTTGTAATTTCTGATGAGAGGGTGCAACCAGAAGGATAAGAATGAGATAGGGATATTTTATACACAGCTAATATTTTTAAGGAAATAAGGAATAAACCTCTTATGTGAACCAGTATATATCATCCCTGTTTAAGCATAAACTACCTGTATTCTTGCATATCATATATCACCCCTGGATTAAGAAGAAACAATAGCATGAATACAGTTGGCTATTGATCAGTCTTTCTAAGCACTACTATCGCACACAATCTTGTCCTAACTCCTATAGCTATTTTGATTGCCTACCAACCTAAAAACCATTTCCTTTGGTGCTGCACTTTCACTTTTATTGCATGCGATTCAAAGCACTGTCCTCGTCGCATGCGAGCCATTTATCATGTGGCTTGGCAGTGTGCAACACAAAAGGCTCGTGCAAGGAGGAACAAGAGAAACAAGTCTCTCTATATTATAGAGATACGTCGCGAGGAGGCGGCAATCAGAAGCCCGCGCGCAGGCCACCGTTACTGCACTGCACCAGAGAAGCGGGCGAGCGAGCGCGAGCAGAAGGAGGGGGGGCTTGATGGCGGCGCCCGCGCCTGTTGCGGTGGAGGCAAGGGATGTGGAAGAGGAGGAGGCGGGTGTGCCGATGAGCCCCACAGGGCGGATGTTCCGAGAGCCGCGCTTCGACATCTATATCGTGGCCGTGTTGGGGCTGGGCAAGGCGGTGGATGTCGCAGCGATGCGCGCAGGGCTCGAGGCGACGCTCGCCCGCCACCCGCGTTTCTCCAGCGTCCCGGTACGCCACGCCACACAAGGGCTTCTTCCTTCTCGGCCTTGCTCGGTGGTCGCCATGGCTCGCTTCGGAAAAACGTTGTCCTCGGCTGAATGCCGGATTTACTCACTCCTCGAGGCAGGACATGGTGCACGGACAGCAGCCATATTTATCGTTGCGGGCGAACTTTTCGAGCAAGGGACGGTGATATGCTGGTGTTGGGGGCACGGTGTTGCCCTGGGCACATGGCTGCTAGGCAAAGTAAACTCGCCAGTTCCCTCTCTGGCCGATGAAATTATTTCACCCATTGGGGGTGCTGCCGCATATCCTTTTCGTTTCGCGGAGCCAAGACTCACCGACGAAATGAAAATCTTTATCTTAAACATTGATAGACTTGATTTAGAGTTTGATTTCTATCTTGTCACAAAAACATTGCTCCAGGATCTGAAATCGTAGAGAGAGGGGCGGTGTGCATGGAGATGAATTTGTTTTTTCTTAGATTTTCCTTATTACCCTTTTAGAGGAGATTCAAATAGGTCGGTCCCACCCATCGGGTTCGGAGGAGGTGGACAAAGAAACCTGATTTGGATACAGATCGGTCCCACCTGTTAGGTTTGTGAGATAATGGACTAAAAAATATTATTTTCTTTAATATTAGGTAGAGATAAATATTACATAGACCCATTGATATATACAGACATTATAAATTTAATATTAATAGATAAATAAGATAAAAAGTTATGTTCATATAAAACGTTCTATTAATTGTGATCGTAAAATTAAATATAAAATTTTAATATTAATGTTTATGCTAGCTCATGCTTTGCATGGGGTTATCCATGCGTTGCAACGGGTGACCATAATAGCTGGTGCACCGTCACTACCAACCTTATAGAAAATCTCTATCTCAAACGTTGATAGACTTGAGTTAGAGTTTGATTTCTATCTCGTCACAGAAACGTCGCTTTAGAATTGGGAACATGAAATCGTAGAGAGAGGAGCATCGTGTATGGAGATGAATTTGTTTTTCTTAGATCTCTTCTTATTGCCTTTTTAGGGAGATTTGAATAGGTCGGTCTCCCACCTGTCAGGTTTGTGAGAGGATGGATAGAAACCTTATTCTATTCAATATGAGATGAAGGTAATTATTAATTAGACTCATTAATATACACTGACGTTATAAATTTAATATTAATATATTAAAAAAGATAAAAAATTATGTTCATATACAAACTTTCTATTAAATTATGAATATATGGAGATAATAAAAATACAAATTTGGATTAATTGTGATTAAATTTATATAAAAAGGTTTAATATTAATGTTTTATGGTAGCTCGTGCTTTGCACGGGGTTGACGTGTTGGTGTCGTCTAATTGATCACAGCTATAGTTACACAATTTTCTGGAGCTCCTAATAAGCAGCTCCACCAACACTAGAAAATTCCTGGAGTTGGAGCTATCCCAAATTAGGCCTACTAGTCCATCTACCCTTGCGATATAGTATAGATATTAGGGAGTTTTAAGAGATATAGATTTAATCTTTAATAATAGTAGAGATATTTTAATTCATCGTTTGTGATGACATAGCGGGTTAGTTATATGTAAATTTAGAAATTATTTTAGTTTATCTTTTATGATGGCATATTGGGTAATTTATATATAGATTTAGTGTTTATTGTAATTCATATTTTATAATGGCATGCTGGGTAATTTTTATGTAAATTTAGGGGTTATTTTGATTCATATTCATAATGGCACGGTGGGTATTTTTATATAAATCTATGAGATTATTTTATCCTTCTTTCGTAATGGTATGGTGGATATTTCTTATATAAATTTAGGTGGTTATTTTATCTCTGGCACGGTGGGTAATTTTTTTAAAAAATATCATTGATCTAATGGTTATTATTATTAGAGTTACATGATGGACGACCGGTTTTTAATTTTTATGAGAACTTATAGGATTTATTTTTTCTTAGCGTATGTAAGGATTAACGTGAAGGTTCCAAAAAAAATCTCTAATTAGTAACAGTAGGATATGTCAAAGAGACACGCTGTTCAATGAGTTCCTTCACCTAATCTCCTTTTTTTTAAACGTAACCTTCACTGAATCTCTTGCCAGGCTATTGTAGCATAGCAACGGTTTGACTGAATCTTTCCCGTTTAGACAAGCAGCCACCGCAAACCCGAATATTATTTGTGCGAGATATGGGCCGATGTTCCTACAAATCTCAAATATAATTCTCGATATTTATCATCGTCGCAGGTGGAGGGTGACGTGAAAAAAAGCAGCGAGCCGCGGTGGGTGCGGACCACGGTGAACCTAGACGACCACATGATCTTCCCCTACCTAGACCCCGCCGCCACATCGACCAAGCCGGACAAGGCCATGGAGGACTACCTGTCATCGCTATCCACGATGCCCATGGAGCACTCCTGCCCCCTTTGGGAGCTCCACTTCCTCGACTTTCCAACCTCCGAGGCGGCGTCCACCGTCCTCCTCCGCGTGCACCACTCCCTCGGCGACGGCACCTCGCTGCTGTCACTCCTCATCGCGTGCACCCGCAGCGCCGCGGACCCTGCGCGCCTGCCAGAGCTGCCGCCTGTGCCGCCAAGGGCAGGCCCCGTGCACGCCCGCCCACGCTCGCCGCTCTCGGCGGGCTTCATGGCGCTCGTGCTGTGGGTGTGGTCCTACGTCGTGCTCGCGTGGCCACGCCCTTATTCCTGCGCGACACGCGCACGCCGTTCATGGCCGCGTCCGAGGGCGGCGAATGCCGTCGCAAGCGCTTCGTGCACCGAACGCTCAGCCTCGACGACGTCAAGTTCATCAAGAATGCCATGAAGTGTGTAAGACTTCTTGTGTCTGCTACTCATATTATTTAGGCAGGATTCCTTCCAAATGATTGGTCAAAATGCAGCTCAGCTTCGATGGATTTTGCAGACTGTCAACGATGTACTGCTTGGAGTGACTAATGCGGGATTGTCACGGTATTATTTCCGAAAAATTGGTGAGTAAAAAAAACCTGCAATTCCAAGTTTTCCATCAATCATACTCCCACATTAGCACTCTGCATTTCCATAGGAAAAAAAAACTGGTTTATCCTAACATTTCTTCAATTTCATTAGGTGATACCAACGACAAGCGGAAAAAACCACAGAATAACGTTGGCGTGCGATCAATTCTCTTTGTTAATATTCGGAAAACACCTGGTTTACATGTAATAATTTCATTTGTTTTGAAGCATAAATCAAACACTACTCTGGGCATTTAACATAGCGTTATCCTTGGATAATTTGTTTAAAATGCACAGTTTGATTTTGGTCTTGGTTTGTGCAGGCGTTGGCGGAAATGATGGATTCTAGCAAGAACAATGGCAGAAAATGGGGCAATCTGGTTGGTTACATCATACTGCCTTTCCATATAGCCTTGCACGATGATCCTCTTGAATACGTTCGCCAAGGAAAAAAGACAACCGAAAGGAAGAAGACGTCGTTGGAAGCAGTCTTCACATACTGGAGTGGGAACTTGATAGTAAAACTTTTTGGCATAAAGGTATGATTCCTACTCAGATATGAACATGTTATGCTTTGATTATTGGTTTGTTTTGCTTGTAACCTTTTGAGTTTTGGAACTTTGATGCAATTCATTTCAAGTTGAAACCCATTCTTCAGTTTAACCAAATTCAGATGAATTACTGTAAATTGATAGGACCACATGACAAGTGTATGATCGCTTTACATTTTGAGGTAAACAGAGGTAATCCCTCCTTCCCAATTTACAGATCATTTGACTTTTTAACACAAAAATTGACTTTCTCGTCTTATTCAATTTTTTTTCATAATTTAGTTTAACATATAATATACTTTAACTGTGACTTTAATTTTTCTATATTTTTACAAATATTTTGAAAAAGATGAGTTGGTCAAATTTGGTGTCAAGAAAGTCAAACGATCAATAAATTGAGATGGATGAAGTATCATTCTAGGTCTTTGGCAAATTAACCCACCAGATTGAGCGACGTTTTGTGTACTCTCGAATGGTTGACTTCCTAACTGTGATGTGAAACATGTACAGGCAGCAGCAGCACTCGGCTATGTTATGTTCAGAAATACCACCTTGTCATTCACAAGTATGGTGGGTCCAGTAGAGAAGGTGGAGATCTATGGCCATCCAATCGTCTACATTGCTCCCTCTGCCTATGGGAATCCACATGTAAGCGCTCGTTAGTCATTAACAATACTGAACACTCACACAGCTTCCAAATCCTCCTGAGCTAATTATATCTCATATATGTGTGTATAGGCTCTGACTGTACATTATCAAAGCTACATGAACGCAATCACGCTAGTCCTTGCGGTGGATGATGCTCAATTTCCAGACTGTCATCAGCTTTTGGACGACTTTGCTGAGTCCCTCAAGCTTATCCGTCAGGCAGCTTCAACAAAATGACAGAAATAAACAAGAGCAATAGCTTTTTTTCAATAGAATGTGGATTATTGCCTTATTGGTCAGTGGCGAATAAACACAAACAAATTTCAGATAGCTACACATTAGGAACTTGTTCTGGTTACCTGATAGGGGACTCCGTAGTCCTTCAAATTTAAAACCAGGAGAGCGTCTAGCGCTTCTTGGCGCTCGAGGCAGCTCCGCCCGCTCCCCGTCGACGGCCATCGGATGCGGCGATGTGCGGCCGCTGCCGCGCGGGGAGCCGCTCCGCGCGGGAGCGGGGGCGCCGCGCTCCGTCCCGGAGCCGCTGCGCGTGGGGCCCCATCGCCGGCGCACGCCGTGGTCGCGCCGTCCCCCGCCGCCGCCGCCCGACAGGTGCCCACGAGGGCCCGGCGCGGCAGTGAGGGGTGGAGGTGGCGCGTGTGTTGGTTGCCGGGCTTTCACTCCTGTTTGCGCAGTGCCTTCGTCCTCGCGCCCTGTGCAGGAACAGCGGAGTGGTTGGCCGGCGTGGATAAGGACGGCCGCCCCCCTCCTGCTGCGAGCCCCTCTCTCACTCCCGGTCCTTGCGCAGGTACGTTGCCATCGGGTTCCTCTCTTCCTTTTTTCGCTTTCGTTTGGTCGCCGGCGGCTAGGGTTTCACCGCCGACCTGCCCTGCCACGCGAGCTAGGTTCTGGTGTTGCTCTTCGGCTCGCCGAGAAGGTGAATCGGGGCTTTGTGGGTGTCGTCTCTGTTCTCCAGCTCGTTCCGCTGCTGTCGTGCTCTAGGTCTTTGTGGATTTGTGGGCAGAGTGGTGAATCGGAGATTTGTAGATTTGTGTCCCGTCGTAGTGTTAGCTGCGCCGCTAGAGGTTGCGCTGCTGCAGGAGCTGCTGGCCGTGCGCCTATTTGTGTGTCCTCTTCCTTTACTAAATTATGGTTCTTCGTCTTCTGATTTTGCTGTGCTTTGTGATGCGTTCCTCCTTGCAGACTGCCCTCACAGAGGAGCCTTTCCTGCTTTAGTGGTGCATTGGTTGGTTCCTCTCTCTACCACGAAGGCAGCTTGGGTAACGGCGGTCAGACATCCGAGCAAGTGACACAAGGAGGAGCAGCAATATGACAGCAGGTCGATGGTGGTGCAAGAAGCTGTTGCCGCTGCAAGTGGTTAAGCATTCTCACAGGTACAGCATGATGATCCTTGTTTTACTTTCAGTTTCCAGCCTGCTGCCTGTTAAGAAGAATGGTGAAAAGAATGTTCGATGATATTTTTTTGCACCTATCCTCAAAATTGCATGGTCGTTTGCAGATGCAATATTCTAGGTATTCATTTCCTCCAAAATTGTTTTAGTCCCAAGAATTCAGTTCTATTCTTTATAGGGAAACTGCTTGCCAAATTCTCCTCTTTCTTTGGGCTACTGATTTACTGTGGGATCTTTATTGTTAGTGCTGCTATTAAGACCACACAATAATGATGGGTGTTTGCATAATGTGTAGGCGATTACCATTTGTTGTTGGAGTTATCACCGCACTGTCATCAAAGCAGCGCGAACAGGTAACATGGTGCTCCCTGCAGTGTTCTAAAAAAATGGTGTTTCAATCCTCAATGCCTGTGTTTTATTAAAAAGCAGTGTATCTTGATTACATGAGGTCCTAGTGGTCCCATTGTGGTGCCATACTGCCATGGTCCTGGTGGAGTGAGGAGCTGCGTGAGCAGATTGCTCAGGAAAGGCATTGCATCAAAGAAGAAAGTCAACAGACAAGACAAGATGGTAAGTGGAAGTTTCCATGGCCACTAAAATTACAGCAACTCCTTTTTTCCAAACAGGTCAAAATATTTTGCAGGTGCTTAATTTGACACTGTGCGTAGAAGGCATTGACGAGCTACATTGTTTGGGAAAAAAATGACAATGCATGGTGCAATAGATCAATGCAGAAATAGACCACCACAGGTATGTTCCAGCGTTCCAGCCAATATGTTATCCTGTACGATCTTGTTTCCCTAGCTTTTCTTATTTTGTTGGGTTCAGCACTTCATATTGAAGGATATGTGGGAAGAAGAACCAGGGCAAGAGCATGCTGGGATGTTTCTAAGATTCTCTTAGAATGATGCTGATAAACTAAAATGCCAACAGCCGACGACTCCCTGATCCAGTGTACTGACTGCACAGATGTCACAGCTTTCTCCTAATGGAAACCACGGAAAGCAAGAACAACCCAGTCCTGTATCTGTTCTCGGTCCATTCTTGATGATGTCAACAGTCCTGACAATGAAACCATGATAACATGTATACCTCAGTTCACTCAAAGTCAGACTAACGATTTCCATTTACATTCAGAAAATGTGTGTTCAAGCAATCTAAATGATTCATTTTGGTCCTCCAATGATCTACAGGTGAGCTGCACAAAGATATCTTGAGGCCACAGTACGCCATATGGGATGGATTGGACCAAGGGATTTTCTGCCATGGTCCTGACACTCTCATTGTCGTGCCCTGCTTGCTCAGGTCTGTGTCTCACTGGTCTGGCGTGTGCTCTTTTCAGGATCAATTTGATGGATTAATTTGAGTGGCTTACCTTTTGAGCAAAGATGCACAACTTTCTGCTGGTGGCATTTGAAAAAGAGAACAATTCTTGTGCATGTTCTGCAAACAGGTACTCCCTACTCGCCCTAGAATGGTGCCTTCTGTTTTTTTTTTTTTACTATGTTGAGTTCTTAATTTTTTTTACCAAAAAGACTGTGGGGGAGGTCCCCACAGTAAAAAAAAAGGGTTTTATAGATAAAGATAGAGCAAACTTACAGTTCTTAATTTATCCTCTATTTGAATGCTGTTTTTTGAAGTAGTTCAATTCTTAGATCGATGCTTGCTGATCGTGGACCAAGATATCCTCTATCTGAATGCTACTTTTGTTTTTAAAAGTAATCTCAGTTCCTGATTGCTCGCTGATCGTAGAGGAAAATATTACATAGTAAGCTTCTTCTATTGTTGTTTTCGGATTATCAACCAAGTAGTACCTACCTTATCACCTGTTTTGCTAATGTAAGGTTCGGAGTGACAAACAACAGCTGATTGACAAAAAAACATTTAGCATGGCATTTCCAGCGTTATACAAAAGGTCCCAGCTTTGCTATGTGCATTCCTTATATCTTGCTCATTTTAGTGGGAGCGGTTCTATGATTTCCCTTGCCTGAGATGTAGCTCCCGTAGGGTGTTGATATGTGTCTATATCGAAATCTGGATTTAGCATTATAAAGTAGGTGGCATATAATTCGTTCTTGGTGGTGGTCTCTGAAAGGACAATTGGATTATTATTTTTGGTGGTTGTGTTATGTGCAAATTAGTCTCCATTTAAGGCATTGTTTGGCAATCTTCTTGCTTTAAAACTTTTCTTTGGATAATACATTATCTGGTACCACTGCACCTAATTTTCCATTTGTCCTCGCCCATGGGAAGAGCAAAGTAATGGTGTTAGATACAATGTCCAAAAAAAAAATTGATATGATAGTAAATACTGAGCATGATGAGCACAGCCCTCTCCTAGGTGTACGATACTAACAGTGATCACCAATCCACAATAAAAAGGACAGCATTTTGGAAACAAGTATCTGCAAGTGAGCATAGCTTCAGACTTTGCTTAGTTATTTTTATTTTTCCTGTCCTTTTGGCTTGCCCTTAGCATATGTCTGTGAACAGAATTCATAGCTTATGATCAGCCTCTTTGCACTTTGTTTATTTATTAAGATCTTCTACAGCAACTTTGGATGTAGAAGGGCTGGTTCGTGCACCTCGACGCCTTTGGCTAACACAGTTAAAAAAATAGTATTGTTCTCTACCGATGCTAACCTTATCTGTTGTTTTCTTGAAACCTTCCTGGGCTTTGCATTCCTATTTTTCTGTAGGTGTTGTAGGAATTCAGCCTATATAGCATTTGCTGTTTTGTCTTTTAACATCTCAATTCTCAACAGAAGATGGAAGGTGGTAGCACAATGGACCATGATGTTGGCACTCAGCAAAACATTAGGATATTTGCTTGACAGTACATTACTATCTAAATGCATGTCAATCTCGCTGAGATATTCAAGTATTTGGCTTACTGGCTTAGTAACTGCATGTTTGCCATCTTGTGCTCCACTGACAGAAAATGGTAAAACAACAGCTCAAAGGCAAGGAAGATGGAAAGATGCTACTTATTTAACTTATCATCTCATTGATGTCTAGATCTTTTTTCCCCTGATAATTTCATGGCCTTTGGGTTTAACAAGTGGATCCTGCAAATGTTCTCATGCCACATTAGAATTTTCTATGCCTCTGGATTTAACTGCTTGTTGTGTTGACCTGGGCCAAAAAAAAATAGTTTCCGGTAGAATTTGCTGGAACAATCCCTAGGCATCAAATTTTATTAGATTCTAACAATGTTTTCCTATTTTAATTAATGGGCAAAGATATGCTTTAAAGCTTGTGCTCAAATTACGCCTATTTGTTTATGTGCTTGACCTGTCATCTAGATACAAACTTATTTGTGATTCCATTCTACAATCAGTTTCAAGATCGACAAACAGTCTTTAAATGCTAGAAATTGCATTACATTTAAAAAGCAGCTCAGTATGTTGTCCACACTCTCGTGAATCATCGATCAGTTGCTATTAGGTGTGGGAAGAAAAGGTGGGGCTGATTTTTAATTCTCTTCTTAATTTGTCTTCAGGGTAATTGGAGGCGTGCTTCTGATTTTAGGGCTTTTTACATGTTGTGGGCCAAGTAAAGAGATCAAGAATACAAAGCGACTAAAGCAACAGCCCTATTGAACTGCGTTAACTTAGGATGTTTTTTTGTTGTCAGTGACGTTACGCACTTAAATGTTCTTTAGTCTTGCATGTAAATTTACGAGATCATGATAGCTGTTTAGCTTATGGCAAGTAATGTTCTTTGTTGGTAGTGATGCCATGCACTTAGATATTATTTATTCTTCCATATAAATTTATTAGATTATTGTAATTGTTTATCTTATGGACCTGGTGCTTTGGTTATCCTGTTTGATGTAAGTCAAGACATTTAGCCTATCTGATGCTATCTTGTCTCATGGCCAGAACTCTGCATGCGTTGAAATATTCTGGTATGCTCTAGTGGGCTTAAGCTCGTACAAATTCAGCTTGCTTTCTATTGCATTCATAAAATATGTTTAGTTTCCCATTTCTTTTGAGAAAAGCATATCAGTCCATCGAAAAAATAGTTTTCCATTTCTTTTGAGAAAAGCATCTCAGTCCATTGAAAAATAGTCTATATTATAGAGTTACCAATGTGGCTCTAAATGATACAGTAACGAAAACGGCTTTGCGTGGCATGTGCGCGCAACGCGCGCAGCCTTAAACTAGTATTCACCAGAGATGCACCACACAAATTGTGAAGTGTAAACACTACTGCAGTAGTACATATAGCTGTATTCATTGTTCTTGCTCAGTCGATTGTGATGGAATAAAAAACAGATATTTCTATAAAAAAAGAAGTTGATCAACGGGAGAGACGCCTCCTTGACTTTGATATAAGAAGGAACCAACCGAACCTTGGTACTCAAGGAGGTGGGCACAAACAACAAATGGTGCAGTACCAGGATTCGAACCCTGGTCGGCAGGCTGCCCACTGCAAGCCTTAGCCACTAGCTACAAGCACATCCGCAAACAGATATTTCTATTGTTCAGTGGCGAATAAACACAAACAAATTTCAGACAGCTACACATCAGGAACTTGTTCTGGTTACCTGATTGGGGACTCCACAGTCCTTCAAATATTCACCAGAGATGCAGCACACAAATTGTGAATTGTAAACACTACTCCAGGAGTAGTATATAGCTATATTCATTGTTCTTGTTCAGGCGATTGTGACGGAATTAAAAAAAAAAACAGATATTTCTATGAAGGAATCCAACATGGACAATAGACAGGCACTCCATCAGATAGCAACAGATATAGGAATATGTTAACCTTGAAAGTGCAGCTTATGCACATAATATATACCATTAGATCTAGGTTTTTAGGAGAACAATAAACTGCAACGACAAATCTATATAACCTATATAAGTGAAGCACACTAAAAATCATTAACTCTATTTCTCTCAACATGCAAACTATCCACATCATCCATGAGTCCACCAAGTTCTAAACCACCTCACCATCCACTAAGATCTTTTATTAAAGTCTTTTATTGATTTTCTATGGCCTATTAGTTCACACACCATGCTACACTAAAAGTCATTAACTCTATTTCTCTCAACATGCAAGCTATCCACATCATCCATGAGTCCACCAAGTTCTAAGACACCTCACCATCCACTAAGACCTTTTATTAAAGTCTTTTATCGATTTTCTATGGCCTATTAGTTCACACACCATGCTACAAAATTTCTAAAGGCAGGGATCGATCATTTAAAAGTCGATCTCTCTCAACTACTCAAAAGTCATTAATTCTATTTCTCTCAACATGCAAACTATCCACATCATCCATGAGTCCACCAAGTTCTAAGCCACCTCACCATCCACTAAGACTTTTTATTAAAATCTTTTATCGATTTTCTATTGCCGGTTAGTTCACACACCATGCTACACTAAAAATCATTAACTCTATTTCTCTCAACATGTAAGCTATCCACATCATCCATGAGTCCACCAAGTTCTAAGCCACCTCACCATCCACTAAGACTTTTTATTAAAGTCTTTTATCGATTTTCTATGGCTTATTAGTTCACACATCATGCTACAAAATTTTTAAAGCCAGGGATCGATCATTTAAAAGTCGATCTCTCTCGACTAATATGAAAATACTATAAAATACGAGGTATATATAAAAAATGTTCTTTGTAATCGAATTAGTATTTTCACCTTTAAATTTTACTTTAAAAATTAATGTAAATTTTTAATTTTAAAATAGTTTAAGGATTCCTGCAGCACCGCGCGGGGTATTACCTAGTACCACATTACTCACCATGCCACACGCGCAGTTGCTAGTTTGCTACCATCTAATAAGCTAGGATTACTGTGATGCAACTTCGAACTCATGTATTTAAATTCCCTCCACAGATGCATATTCTTAGCATTTTGCTTCGTTTCTTACAGTTCTAGATGCGTATCTTGCGTTGGATGTGTGGGCATACCAGGATGGATCGAGTTCGAAACGACGAGATACGGGATCGTCTTGGGGTAGCTTCAATTGAAGAAAAGCTTGTGCAACACCGACTAAGATGGTTTGGGCACGTGCAACGAAGACCTCCAGAGGCACCAGTGCATAGCGGCATCATAAGGCGAAACAATGATGTGAAGAGAGGCAGGGACAGGCCAAATTTGACATGGGAGAAGGCAGTTAAGAGAGACCTAAGAGATTGGAATATAGTGAGAGACTTAACCTTGGATAGAGCTGCTTGGAAAGCAGCTATCCACGTACCCGAGCCTTGACTAGGCTCTTCTATGTGCTTCTAAAAAAAAATTTTTAAAACCCTTGTTTTCTTGTTGAAAGTGACCTTTCAAAAAAAATTCTCGTTTCTAGCGGTTTGGTTTGGGTTTCAACTCTAGCCTACCCCAACTTGCTTAGGATTAAAAGGCTTGTTGTTGTTATTGTCGTCATCGTCGTCTTACAGTTCTAGATGCTGTAGCTGGCTGATAACAATAAAACAAAATGACTGATAACAATGTGAGATGACTGTTGTGCGTGTTTGAGAGAAACTGGCTGTCATTGGTGCAAGGTGAATGAGCCTGTCCTGGGTGTCATTGTATTAGTCTGGCTTAAACCATTTCCTTTGGTGCAAGGCGTATGAGTTCCTCATACAACAAGAAAACTTCATGGTTTTTTCACTCATATACAAACTTCAACTAGGTTGCAAGAAAACCATACAGTGAACAATGAAACTAATACAATGGCTTAAGCCAGTGCTAAAACCGTGACTATCACATCATTATAGGAAAAGATAAACACAAATGTTTCCTATCCTCCTGCT
The DNA here is from genome assembly GCA_022530915.1 of Paspalum notatum. Lineage (NCBI taxonomy): Eukaryota > Viridiplantae > Streptophyta > Magnoliopsida > Poales > Poaceae > Paspalum > Paspalum notatum. Next base: position 38,561,652 of record CM039692.1, read on the forward strand.
ACAGCTCCAATTACCATGTTTTGACGCTGCTGGATTCGGCTCCAAACTGGCTATCGTTTGGTGGAATTCTGCAGATAAGAAGGCTGCTAGCAAGAACTTCCTCTATTGATCTTGAGTTCCATATGATCTCTCCATTGCATCAGTGCATGTAGGAAGATGCTAGGAAGGCAGTGAGGTTAAGCCAGTGCTAAAACCATGACTATCACATCAAGAGACACAAATGCCTCCTATCCTCCTGCTACAGAAAGGAGGCAAGGCGAGGAGCAGGCAACTAGTCTGTGCTAGATTTCTCTGGTTTCTTGACCAAGATAAACAAGGCTACATGGTTGCTGCGGAATTCAGGGTGCCATTGCTCCTGCTCGATGCAGGCAATAAGGAAGTCCTCCATTGCTGCCTCCAAGAAGCACTCCAGCACGGCATCTGTACAATGGTAGGCAGAACATTTGTTCAGCGTTTGACGAGGGAGACAGGGAATGAGTGAGTCGGCAACATCACAAAAGCAAGCAGGGACGAGGAGGAGAAAGCTTACCGTTGCGGAGCTCTCCAGCTAGCAGTATCGTGGTGGTGGTGTGCTGTCCTGAGAGCTGGTTGAGCGTGAGCAGCAGATCATCTACCGCTTCCTCGTTGTAGATGACGTCGGAGCCGATCACTGAAACAGGAACATATTGAAGGAAGGATCGTCAGATCAATCTCGTGCTGTATGTGAAGATGATTCAGAAGCAAGAAGCCAAACAAAACAAATAAAAATACAGAGACGAGAAGCAAAGCAATCGGTCACCGAAATCGGGTAGTGGTTCCTTGAGCAACTCATGGTGAGGATCGTCTCCTCCGACACGCTCTCCACCGGTCGCACCTCGCCGTCGTACGCGCCCATCCCGCTGCCCATCCTTCCTTTAATTTCCTCGACGGCGGCGGCGGCGGCGGCGCTCCGCCCCAACTCTTTTCCCCTCTCGTTTTTTTTTTTTTTTTTTTTTTTTTGAGAATTCTTTCCCCTCTCGTTCTTTTCTCCTCTCGTCGGCGTGGAGAATTCTGTGAGGTGGTATTGGGCCGACCTGGGCCGGCCGTTGGCGCGGCCTAGGCCCAGCAGCAGCCGCTCCTCCTCCTTCCTCCATACGGTTGAAGCTGGGCCCACCACCACGCCTGTGCGAACGCGATGCGGCACGCGATTCAAAAGGCAGGGAAGGCAGAGGCGCTCCTCATCTCATCGCAAGCTAACGGCTAGCCCACCCACGCGAAACGATCCCCTCCTCCTCCTCTTCCTCCGCGCCTCCACCTCGCCGCCGCCGTCGTTCCCTGCGCCCGGCCAAGGGCAGAGAAGGAAGGGGAAGAGCTGCTGCGCTAGACAAGACGCGATGGAAGGAGCGGCAGCCGCCGGTGTCGCTGCGCCCAATCCCTCTTCTCCCTCGCCCAGGATCAGGGCGGGTCCCGTCAGAGTCGTCGCCAAGATTTACCCCGGCGGAGGCTCCGCAGGCTGCTTCCAGGTGTCCGCCCGCGCCTCCGATCAGGCCGATTCCTCCTCCGCCACCGTCTCCTTCGTCCCCGTCACCAAGGATGCCACTTCTGCTGCTGCTGGGTACGTTTGATTGCTTTTCTGTACTGTACGTCTGTACCTTGCCGCTTGACCGATTATTTCAGTTCCACTGATCGAATCAACTGGACACGGTTTGTTTTGGGCTGCAGGGCCATGACTCCACGCAAAACTAACGAGTGCAAGCTCGATTGGTGCTATCTCAAGGATGATTCATGCACTCGCATCTTCGACAAAGAGGTCAAACCCCTCCTGGATGCCATCCTTAGCGGCGCTGGGCGCAAAAATGCATGCGTAGTCACTTGTGGTGCTGCAGCCAAAACCCACCTCATCAAGGTATGTTTCTATTTCAGTTCGATGTCCGCCATCTCATTGTATACATTGCGTTACTTTCTTAAGTCTAGTTCAGTCATGACTGAAATGTCAATGCAGGGGTCTCGGGATCATCCTGGCTTGCTCATCATGGCCATGAAGCAAATTCTCGACAGTGCCAAACCCACCGGGACAGTCGTCAGCGTTTCCTCTTATCAGGTGCTTCAGGATAGCCATGTCTTTGATCTCTTGGAGCCCAAGGACAGTGAGGTCATCGTGCGGGAGGATGGCGTTGGGAGGACTCACCTCAAGGGCCTCTCTAGGGTACTCTATTTACCCTCATGTTCATGTCTTGTTACTTCCTCAGCCACTTGCGTTTTTATTGGAAAGCAAACTGAAATTAATCACTTAAATTCAGGTTGATATCAAATCAATTGATGAGTTTGAGGATTTGTGTTGTGGCGGTGACAATAACCAGTTACAATCTAGAGGACACCAAGGTTTCATTATTTATATTTCTAAATCTGATCAGCATGGCAGAGAATGCGCTGTGACAAAGATGCATTTTCTTGACTTGGGAGGTTTGTTTCTCATGTGTGCACAACAATTTTACTAGTATATACTATCTTGCACGACTTATTCAGTTTCTGTACCCTGGTTTTCATCAGGCTTTGTTGATACCAAGCAGAATAACTATGGCGGTGGAGGGCTTACTCCATCAAATTCTAAAAAGTCCTTGTATGCTGTGATGGATGTTGTGCAAGCCCTGAACAGCAACCAAAGCTTCATACCCTACAGAAAGAGCAAAGTAACTCATATTTTGCAAGATTCTTTAAGCAAGACAAGTGTTGCTGTGTTAATATCATGTTTGGTAAGGACACGTTGCCGCTAGTTTTTGTATGAAGTTCTTCTGTTAGGATATGCATAAGATAAATACTTGAGATAAATGGCTTTCGGTACCTTAAGTTCAGTGCTTGTAATCTTCTACTTTTATTATTGGTTATAATTTTTTTAAAATATTTTTTTTTCGAAAGGCAGATCAATAATATAAGAGTATAAAGTTGTGTTATTACTCAATAGCATGTTCTTAAAATATTCCCATAAGTATATGTCTTGGTACCTATGGTCTGAACTCAGAAGAGAATGTATCCATAAAAAAACTTTTGTGATGGCTGTTCTCTGTTTACATTATGTTTCCATTACTTGAAAGAATATGCATTCAGTGCTATGCGCATATGAATATTTGTTCTACCCTTCTCCATGCTGCCTTATCTTACTAGTTGGAATTGATTTAGTGTGTGCTCTGCCATCTTGGTGTAGGATGAAATTTCTTGCCAAGATGCTGTCTGTACTCTCGGCTTGGCTTCTCGTTCAAGTCAAGTGGTCAATGAACAATGCTACAGTTTGTCCTTAGGCACCAGAAATTCTTCAAAGTCAAATGTAAAGCTTTCAGTGAGTACTAAGAATTTGTCAAGGTCACTGCTGCCCGCTATCCAGCATAGAAGTTCTGTATTTCAGAAGAATGATCGAACCCAATCCATTAATAGCGTAGTAAAAGCAAGTGGAACCCCCAATGCCAATAAAAGGTTACATTCTAATTTTCGGAAGTACTACATTTTGATACATGCATTTTATTGATATGTGAATTTAATGGCGGTTTTGGTGCTATGCAGGTCTGAAGCAACCATGAATTCAGCCAAAAAAACTAGCTCAGTCTCTGCTTCAATCAATGTGAAGCGCTCAGGCATCAAGTCTGTTCTGAGTGGAAGGTACCACATGTGTAACTAACTCCTAAATATCTCAGGACCCTTCCTCAAATCAAACACTGAAATTAACTTTTTTTGTGCAGGAATTTGTTCTTTCCAAATACCAATTCATCAAAGGTACATAACTGGATATAATAACTGTTTTCTTGTGCTTTGGTATGGTGTGTGGGTCGATGAGTATTGAAATTGTCATTCTCGTGTCACTAACCACTCCAAACTGCAATTTATGGACAATGTAGGAAGATAAGATTGTCGTGTCAACTGCAGTAAGGAAAGCTGAGGTCTGTATAGTCAACACCCTACATGTATGTTCCTCATTCATCATCAATGAACATATTTATATAGGAACTTTATGCATTCTACAGGGGGGACAACCATCACCTCGCATGGCAATTCAAGCCCCACCTCCAACTGAGGTACTTTAGCTTCCTTCCATTGGTTGGCATCACAGGCATATCATAATCCTAGAGCTAATGATGACAATATTTGGAGCAACATGCAGACATGTGATGAAACAGAAAAGGCTGCAGGTGTTGTATCATCTGAAATGCAAGTTGTAGTCCCATGCAGTAAGGAAGAACTAGTACCAAGGGCAATTCAAGTCCCACCACCAACTGAGGTACTTTAGCTTCCTTCCATTGACATCACAGGCATATCATAATCCTAGAGCTAATGATCACAATATTTAGAGCAACATGCAGGCATGTGATGAAACAGAAAAGGCTGCAGGTGTTGTATCATCTGAAATGCAAGTTGTAGTCCCCTGCAGTAAGGAAGAACTAGTATCAAGTAGCATGCAAGATAAGGTACGCAACCATTTAAGAACTAGGCAAGTAGCTGGTCATTTGGTGTTTGCAATCCCTATCTGCACTTGTAGCCTCTATGTCACCTTGTTCAGGATCTTCTTTGTGCCTTTGTTCAGATCTGCTCCTCTTCAGAGTTGCCTGCAGAGAATTCATATACTGACTTGGGCATGACATCATCTGATGTAACAAGTGACATGCAAGAAAAGGTATGCAGCCCTTTAAGAACTGGGCAAGTAGTTGATCTTTTGGTGTTTGTAATCCCAATCTGAATATCATACCTCTCTGTCCCCTTGTTCAGGACCAGTCCTCTTCAGATTCGTTTCCAGAGAACTCATATGGCATGACATACTCATCTGATGTAACTGGTATAACACATCTTTAACTCTCTTTTTTTCTAGGAGTTAACTATGAAATGTCAGTCTAACTGTATTATTGCCATCACTTCCAGATGAATTTGTTGAGAACACTCCAGTCAGCATTACCGACCATCTGAAAAAGATATCAAACTCATTGAAGGTCCTTAGCACTATGCCAGTGAATATAATAACAACACAAAAGACAGATGAACCAAAAACTCCTGTGGCTCACTTGAAGTTTGGGCATGCTGAAGATCCGCAATATTCACTCAGGGTTCGCAGCACAGGGATTAAGGTTGCTTTTTTTAAACTCCTTGCTCACGCTTAGTATTGTATCACTAGCTTCCTGATCCTCTCTCTCTATTTTTTTTATTTTCTTTTGAAAAGCAGAAATCTCTAGCTCAAGAGTGCTTGACATTTCTAAACAGTGCTAACAAGTAAGTTTTATCATTAGCTTATAATTTATCACAGATTTGGTGTTATTATGTGTTTCTAATGCATGTTTCTATATCAATTGCAGGGAGCAGTTAAAAAGCCTTAAGGTTAGCTCAGAATCTTAAAGATCACGATCCACCAAGATTATTTATGTCTTGCTAACCTGCAGCTGATGTGGTGCAGGGCATTGGAGAGAAAAGGGCAAATTTTATACTTGAGCTTCGAGAGGACTCACCAGAGCCACTTAAAGAGGTAAGTATTCCATATTGAATACTTAACAAGTTTAAATTAAACAATGGAAAATAGTTTATTAAGAATATCACTGCAACTATTTTTTCCATTTCCATTTCCTTTCAGATTGATGATCTCAGAACCATCATCGGGATGAATAAAAAAGAGGTAGCTTCCCTATATCTATACTTTCTATTCCATTATTATAATGAAGAAAATATTTCGCGACACCATCAATAGAGATGGTGCATATCTGTTAAAGTCCAATGCACCTCTTGGGTGGTTTTAGCATGCATGTTGGAAATGTTACTCACAGTTGCTCTCTGTTTTCTATTTTGATCAGATCAAATCGATGATGTCAGGGATGGTTTTGGACTCAGAGATGGACTAGGAAGGGCTCTGTTGATTTCTTTCCATCTAGGAAACCTATATTTCTACGTAGAGACTCCCAATCTGTCTGGTTTTCAAATAATAGTGTTTGTTTGCTTTTTTATAAGGGTGTTTCTTGTTGTGGAATGTGGATTGCTGCAGAACCCAATGCTCTTGGGTGTAATTGTTGCTGTCACATGTCTTGTAGTATAACCATCTGCCATACTCTAAGTTTTATACATGACATATGATGTGTAAATACAAACTTAGAATGAGGAGGTCTCATGTCTGCAGCATATGAAAATTGAAGGAGGTGTCATTTACCTTGTCACGGGCTGGTGCATAGTGGGCTGGTTGAACCGCTGAAGAAGCACAGTTCAGTTTTGCAACTCCCCCTATGCACTAGCCCTTGACAAGGTACTGTGGTAGTTCAGTTTTGCAACTCCCACTATGCACAGTTCAGTTGTTCACTTTCAGAACCGAGTCTGCAGCAGCAGAATTAGAAGGGTTTCCCACCGCCGTGTTTTGAACTGCGGTGGCAGCAGTGTGGTTCGGAGCCCGCACAGCGCACAGGGACGAACGTGTTGCCGGAGACGAACGTCAACGTGTGGGCTCCTAGCAATACGAGCACTGTGATAAATCATTGTGCGGGCTCTGAAAGCCTTAATCTAAAACAGGGCAAACAAAAAAAAATTCAGTTTTGCAGGTACTCTGAAGAACCAAACAACCAACTAGGGGCGTGTCAGCTCCGGCGTACTTTAATTCATGCTTACATTACGGTTTCAGTATGTTGTGGACCCGTGTTTGTCAAGGGTGTGTCACTTCGGTGGAAAACGTATAGAGCTCGGGCCTCCAGATGTAAGCAGATGTATCTCAACGTCGCTGGGTTGATCGCCGGCGATAAAGGGGCAGTCTGTTCTTGTCGGTGGGTTCGATGCGGGGTTCCGGAGGCATGTTTCGGCGGTAGATGGGGTTTCCGACGACTGGCGCCGGTAGACCAAGTTGTGTGGGATCAGTCGGCGATTGGCGGCGGCGTTTGCGTGTGTTCTAGCGGCGAGGCCGGCGCCGGTGATTTTGTCTTCTGTGCACCACGGCGCCACCCCCAAACCCATTTGTGCTGGAGAAGATGGACTCCGGGCAGCAGCGTGCGGAGGACAAGTTGGACCGTCTTCTCTCGAAGCTGGATTTCCTGTCTACTCGTCTGGATGCTATCTCGACAGCGCAGCATCAGCTTCTGGAGCAGATGAAGCTCAACACTGCGGCCGTGGATGAAGCCATTCGCAATCAACAGCTTCTAGCAGCACATGTGGATGCCACCGGGAAGGCCGTGGCGCGCCTCGCTTTGGAGTGTTCCGAGGGCAGCTCATCACCACATCCTCGAGAGCCTCCTCGTCCTCACTCCGGCCACAGCCGGCACGGTGAGCAGCCTTCTACCTGTTCGACATTTGGTCGCAACCGTACTGATGATGATCAATGGGGATTTAGTCTGCCTGACATGAGTTTTCCAATGTTTGAGGGAGAGAATCCTCAGATTTGGATTGATAAGTGTGAGGATTACTTTAGTATCTTCCAGATTCATGAGACCATGTGGGTTACGGCTGCATCTTTGCATATGGAAGGCAATGCCGCCAGGTGGTTGCAGGCGTATAAATTGCGCCAAGGCCTGGGCACTTGGAGAGCATTTGCGAAGGCTGTGATGGAGAAATTCCTGAGTACCGACGTGCCATTAGCGACCTCTTGGAGCTGAAACAAACAGGAACCGTGGAGGAATATGTGGCTGATTTTGAAGCTCTACCCTCTACGGTATCAAGTCTCTCTGCATAACGTTGGAATGGATGAAGTTTATTTTGTCTCTCAATTCATTCGAGGATTGAAGCATGAGCTCAAATATGGAGTGCAGGCCCAAGTGCCAGATACCATGGATAGGGCCATCATGCTAGCAAAAATCCAGCAAAAACTTCAGGACAAGCCCAAGCAGAAGTACCAGAAACCTGCCCCTCGTGTGAAGGCTGCCACAATTTCTGATCCCAAATCAGAGAGCAAACCCCCTCAGTTTTCTTCCCATTTGACTTGTGAGCGTCAGCTGTGAGATTTTCGCCGTGCTAATGGGCTTTGCTATTGTTGTGATGAAAAATGTGATCCTGCTCATCTGGATAAATGCACCAAGAAGCCTAAGGCTCAGCTAAACTGCGCACCGCTTGGGAATTTCAGGTGAATGAGCACGTTATTGAGAAGCTTCGGCCGTGTGCCCAAACATCAGTTGTTATTCGGCCATATCCAAAGCTTTCCTTCAAATGCTTCTGTCCTGCCTCGGCAAGGATTTCAGGAACCTGTATGTTATTACCATCAGCTTGTCCTTATCACCAGTTTCCGTCCCCTTCAAGAAAGTTCAGTACTTCATTACATCCTTTATGTACCTGGCCTTTTATATCTAGAGTCGTGGGCGATGGATATTTTTTTCCCCTTCTATGGAAGGTCTTTTATGTTTAGGATTGGATGATAAAGTGTCACTTTATCTCATGTGAGTTGTAATGTGGTTGGAAGCTCTATGTCGAGGGAGGAAGGTGGACTCATTCCATTATCCAAAAAAAATGTACCCATAGTTTTCCGGGCACTTCTATCTTACCCTGCATTGTAAGCATAGAGGTGCAATATTTCCAACTGAAGCAACCAAAAAAACCGGACCTCCACATCACAGATTCACAGTATTATGATGTCTGATTACTGCAGTTTTCTTCTCTTCACAAAAAAGGTATGTTTACATTTTGCAGTGATTGGAGGTGCCAAACCGCCAATTTGGATCTTCAGCTATGAATCTTTCAACCAAATCCAAAAGGATCAAAATAGATGCATAAATTGCAATTGCACATTCTTGCTTCTTCACCAGCACTGCAAGACCGATAACAAAACCGTGCAAACAAATTCAGTCTCACAACATCCGTTGAGGGACACTCTGAAGAATACAATCATCAACGACAGCCAGCACTATCTGTGCAGTCTCTCTTGTTCAAGTGTGTCTCTCTCTCCTGACATACTGGCTAATTGCCTGGTTCTATCGATCAACAGCGAGGTGGTATTCAGAACACGGTGTCTCTAAGGATTTTTAGTCTTTCAGTTTCAGGTAGCCGGTCTGCGGTTACATCATCATCATTTCCTCCCCTTCAAGAAAGTTGTACTCTTCGCCGTACAACCGTTCTATATCTCAAATCAGAATTTTTTTTCACCCTTGAGAAGGCTCTGCTAGCGTAGAGGCTCTGCAAGTCTGCATTCCCAACTCACCTGAACTCCACTACACACTTGTCATTCTCACCCTCATCAATTCCATAAGCTCATAGGATTTCCAGCAACGCACAAAATTTTTTTTGCCGCTTTTGCACTCCACCACCCCGTGCGGCTTTAGCCTTTCACAACATCCGTTGAGGGACACTCTGAAGAATACAATCATCAACGACGGCCAGCACTATCCCTGCAGTCTCTCTTGTTCAAGTGTCTTCTCTCAACAACGAGGTGATATTCAGAACGCGGTGTCTGCGATCAACAGCGAGGTGATATTCAGAACGCGGTGTCTCTGTAGCCAGCCGGTCGGCGGTTTACATCATCACCCTTTCCTCCTCTCAAGAAAGTAGCACCCTTCGCCGTACAACCGTTCTGTACCTCACATCAGACTTTTTTTTTTTCACCCTTGAGAAGACTCTGCTAGCGTAGAGGTCTGCATTCCCAACTGAACATCACCTGAACTCCACATCATTGTCACTCTCTTCAATTCCATAATCCCATAGGATTTCCAGCAGCACACAAAAGTTTTTTTTTTTTTGCCGCTTTTGCACTCCACCACCCCCGTGCGGTTTTCGTCTTTCAATCACCACTCCCAGATCTGGAGCCGGCACCACACGCTCACACAGACACAGCGGAGAGGGACACCCAAACCAGCGCGGCACACCAACCGGTTCTTCACAGACGCCAATCATAAGCCGGCTGGGCTCCCAGCTGCAGTGACACACACACCAGACACCACCCACACTCTGAAAGCCTGAACGATCCCATATCCGACTCCACCCAACCCGGCCCCAGAGCTAACGCAGGGCAGGATTAAAAAGAAATATCGCTCCACCAACTGACGGCAACCTCCCAACTCCTGGTAGCTCCCTCTCGGCGTCTCGCTCCCTAGTCCCTAAACTCGCAAGCAGCCTGCGGCCGGGCTCTGCACTCTGCAGCGCCAGTTCTCTCGCGCTGCTGCCAGTGGCGCAACCATTGTCGGCGAGGGTGGGTAGCATGGCGCGTGTGGTGGCGACGGCGGCGCTGGTCGTCGTGGGGCTGGCGTCGGTGGCGGTGGCGCAGATGGACTGGTGCAGCGGCGAGCTGCCGCCCGTGCTCGCCGCCAACTACTCCGGGCTGGCCTGCCAGCCCGTCTGGAACAACTTCGTGCTCCGGGTACGTAGCCTGCGCGGCCGCCACGCGCCTTGCTGTTTCTTTGCCGCTTCTTCTCTGAACGCATGCCAGCATGTGGTCGTAATAAGTAGTAGGTGGATAATTTGAGCGTCTGTAGTGTTCTTGGATCGCAGCATCGGGCCGTCTTTTATGGCTGATGATGCCGTTCAGTCTCAATGCTTCTTTGGGATTGGGTTTAGTTTGGGATCTGCCAAGAATCGAGGTGGGTGGATCTTGTTGTTGTTGCCAATACAGTGAAATTCAGAAACTGTGCTGTTGTTGTTCCTTACTGAACTTGGCAAGTTGGCAGCGGATTACTGATCAGGGGCTCCGAGTTAATGATCAGAGTGTATAAAAGACCCGCAGTGTTTCATGCATAATTGTTACTAGTAGAATCAGAGTTACTTTTGGTACTAGCAGTAGCAGAGCCATGAAAGCGTACTGTTCAGATAAAGGGACCAACAGTGAGTCGTATGCAATAATTCATCTTTTAAGCAGCAACAACATCAGTGCATTACTAAAAGGATTCAGGCATTCAGCTATAGCTAGTGTCGATTCTCGCATTGTTCTGGATTCAGGGTCTGTCTGTCTATCACAATTCACACAGCTGCTGCATTTCTGACCATCATTTCACCTCCTCTGTCCGATCCATCCACCGCAACCGCATGCAGTATCACCAGGACAAGAACAACGTCCTTCGGATCGTCTTGTCCACCATGTACAGCACGGGGTGGGTGGGCATGGGGTTCTCGAGGGACGGCCTCATGATCGGCTCCAGCGCCATGGTGGGGTGGATCGGCAAGAAGGGGCTCCCCCACATCCGGCAGTTCGCGCTGCGTGGCAAGTCCAGCTCCAAGGTCGTCGTCGACCGGGGCTTCCTCGTCTCCAACGACCACGACCACACCGTCGTCGTGCAGCAGGCCAAGATCCACCTCGCCTTCCAGCTCAAGTTCTCGTACCGCCTCACCCACCAGCACATCATCCTGGCCTTCGGCAACAGCATCCCCGTCAAGAACAAGCTCACCATTCACCAGGACAAGACCTCCTTCACCTTCGATTTCACGACGGGTACGATCCATTACCAATGCTCCGATGATCCTCTTGTGTTTGCGATTTTGCCAGCTCCATACGCATGCGTTGTTCTTCAACTGTATCCGTGTGTCGGTTGCCAAAAAAAACAAACAAACAAAAAGGTTTTTGTTTCTTCAAGCTTCAGCCGTCAGCTGTCACCTTTTACTAGTTTTTTAGTTGCCCAATCGACATCAGTTGACACCACTCATGAACCGAGAAAAGCAAATCTTCGATCAGTCTCTGATTCCTCGTCCGTCCATTCCAAATTTCCAATGCAGGCCGGGCTTCAGTTGACGGGTCCTTCCCCTACGGCCTGCGGCGCGCGCACGGCGCGCTCAACGTGTTCGCGTGGGGCGTGCTGATGCCCATCGGCGCCATCCTGGCGCGCTACTTCCGGCGGATGGACCCACTCTGGTTCTACCTCCACGTGGGCATCCAGTTCGTGGGGTTCATCATCGGCCTCGCCGGCGTCGTGGCCGGCGTGGCGCTCTACAACAAGATCCAGGCCGACGTCCCCGCCCACAGAGGCCTCGGCATCTTCGTCCTCTTCCTCGGCATCCTGCAGATCCTGGCCTTCTTCCTGCGGCCGAACCCGGACTCCAAGTACCGCAAGTACTGGAACTGGTACCACCAGTGGGCGGGCAGGCTGGCGCTCTTCTTCGCCGCCGTCAACATCGTGCTGGGGATCCACGTCGGCGGCGCCGACAACTCCTGGAAGATCGGCTACGGCTTCAACCTGGCCGTCATCCTCGTCGCCGTCATCGCGCTGGAGTTCATGCTCTGGACTAGGTGGTCCAAGAACAGCACCTCCACCCCGACGTACTGAAAACCCGTTGGCGTGGCGGTGGCGGTGGCGCTGCGAGCTGTGCCATGCCAGAGGCAGCCCCTGTTTCTTTTCTTTTCCTTTTCTTTTGCGGGTCTCATGTTGCGTTGCTTTGACCCTGTTTTTTTTTTTTTTATGTTCGTGTATTCTTCAGTACTGCAATTGTATGTAAGTGTGAGACTAAGCAAGTGCACTTGCACTTCTCATAGCTCTGCACGCCTGATATAGTGGTATATGATTTTTTCCCTCTCTCTCTCTCTGTCTCTCTCTCTCTCTCCATAAGACATGTTATTAGTGGTATATGATTGAACGACAAAAAATCATTTTGATCAACAGTCTTTTTTTTTTTTGCGAGGACAGTACATTTTGATCTTGTATACGCTGGCTAGCGGTTGGTGCGGGTCGGGCAAAAAAACTGGACAGCTGAGCTCACCACCAAAAAATCTAAATGAGTGTGCAACACTGTACGCACACAATATATGCGTAGAATAAGCGGGCTGGTGAGTCCATCCTTGTATTGTTGTACTGCCTGAGCCCGCCCATGGTTTGACCCAAGGTCCACGGGTCATTTTGTCCACAGCATTATTGCTTGAAGAATTTAGCTTTCGACACGTACGGTTATGCACTAGAACTTTGAGATAGAAAAAAACATGTCACTAGAACTTTGAGATAGAAAAACATTGACACGGCAAGCATCGATCCAGAGGCCATCCGCTGCATCAAGCACACGACACACATCAGTAATGCTAATGCAGCTATTCTCCCATCGAGCGGGTCATCCTCCTTATATAATCAAACAATAATAGCAGGAATGAAATCCTATGCAGTTGAACCCCTGCGGTCGTATCTCTGATATGTGGGCCCACTGAGTGAGAGGCTCCACATGCTAGTGACTCAACTGCAGGTGCAGTAACTACATGCCAGTGACTCAACTGCAGGTGCAGTAACTACAGAGAATTCCCTTTTCAGTAGCAAGCCTCAAAGGCAAGGTGTCTGTAGGAAATGCCAAGGGGAGGAAAGAAGCTAAGATCTAGGAGAAAAGGATGAATGGTGACGTGTGCAGCCGAGCACATATATAGCTACTAGCAGTGATCGATGACTCGGTCTCTTTGTTCGACGTGTAGGCCCAAGCCATGTAAGGATAAACAGAGTGGATGAGGCTCATGAGGGGAGGTAAAGTCGTGTAAGCCCCCTTTGGCACCTAGAAAAAATTCCTGAATTCTGTGTTCTTTTCTGTATTTTGAAACTGTAAAATTTTTGCGTTAAATGATGTTGACAGTTCAGGTTTTAGTGTTTCTATATAGAGGGAATACGGACTCAAGAAATAAATTGGAAGAGCTGAAATGGAACTTTTTCATTTGCTTTTGCTTCCCATGACAAACTCCGTTGAGACCAAGGTCGCCAAAAGAGACAAAACACTATTTACGCACTGTAGACAAAAAAAAAAAAAAAGATAGTTGGAATAGTATTTTGCCCCTCCTTTTGCCAGAGTAGCCCACTATCTCACCGGAGCCCAATACCACTGTACCAGCCCGCCGCCGCGCCGCCTCGCCTTCACAGTAGTGAGTGACTCGGCCGGTCGGCCCTCCGCTCCCAGCGGCTTTCCACGTCACGTCTCCACCGCAGATGGTCAGCGGCCGCGCGCGCAGTCCACCAAGCAACCAGACGGCACGACACGAGAACGAGACGACGGCACGACGCCACCCGCTGACCGGCCCGCGCATTTCTCCACATGCAGCACCGAGCCGGCGCGGCACACGTCACCTGGGAACTCCCGAGCCTGGCGTAACATTTTCAGGTGCTTCCTGTTTCGGTGTTTCTTCCGTCGACCGACCACGACGTCTAGCCAAGCAGATGTGCACCTTTTTCAGTTTTAGCCAAACAATCTAGGCACACCGGGTAAGTCTGTGTCTAGGGGGCGGGGCGGATGCATGTTCATCCACGTCGCACCCACACCAAAATCAAAATTTAGCTCTAATCATCGAATTTTGACCCTATTTGTACCCCCTAATCCAGAGCTGTGCACCCACAGAGCAGCTACAACACCCCTTACAATTTTGCTCTAGCTCGGCCCCCACCGTCTAGCAGATCATAAAAGTTCGTTTCTCTGCTCCTAAAAAATACGAAGTGTTTCCCCACTCCTCCTTCCGCGTTCCGCTCCCTCGCCCGCTCTCCGCCTGCCCCACTTCCCCTCCGCCAGCCCCACTCCTCGCTCAATTGCGCGCCTGCGCCCACTCCCCAAGCGCGACGCCACAGCCGCCCCCGCCCCGCACCCCGTCTGCGCAATACGCGCACACATCATCGGCCGCCTGCCCCTACCCCATCGTGATCTCGGCGGATATCGCGTGGCCTGCGCTGCCACGGCCTCCTACAGCGTCTGTGGATCCCTCGCCGCGCTCATGATTCATCCTCCACACCCACGCTCGCCGGCGGCGGGTCGTGTGGCGAGCGCTTCTACTGCCTCCTCCCGTCCTGAGCCGCGACCATCACTGCTTGTGGATCCCCTGCCGCGCTCAATCGGTCCACCCGGCTGCAATTCTCGTCGGCAGTGGATCCCCTGCCGCGGACACGTTCCTTGGCCCAATCGCCGCGCCTAGGGCCCTCCCCCGCAGCACGCCGCCCGAGCGTCGTCGCCATCCGTCTCACCGCCAGGCGCCGGCGCCACCAGGCCCCTGCCCCGCGGGCCGCCGCCGCCACCGGACCCGCGCGCCGTCGCGAGGGCCTCGCTCCGTGGGACGCCGCCTGTGGCCCCGCGCGTCGTCGCAGGACGCAGTCGCCGGCCCCACACGCCCCTGCGCCGCTTGATCCGCAGCTCCGTGCGCCGACACCGCCAGGCCTCCGAGCCGCGACTACCACGGATCACCCCCACCGGCCGACGTCCTCCACGGTCATTAACATCTCCATGAAATTACTTGTCTCTTTACTATGTTCCAGTCAACTCGTGGATATAGTGAAAGGGGAAGGAATAGAAATTGCTTTTAGCAGCATGGGTTTATGTGATCTCTGACAAATATACTGAAGTAAACCTGAAGAGAAAGGACAGAAATAGTTTTCACGTTACGCCCAACTCAACTGATTTACTACAGCACAGGAAGTTTTTCATTTATCCTATTCAGTTTTTAACCGGTTCTAAAATTTCCAAAACAACTAAATCTTCACCTGCATACATGCTTGGACACGATCAGGGGTGAGTGGGAGCCATGCAAAATATGAATTCAGTCACATTTGTATACCTTGACTGAATGTTAACAGAGATAGAAAAAATATACTGCTCCATTTATTTTTTTAATTAAAGAAAACGATTGGGCCTCCCCACAGATGGTTGTTTTTAATAGGATGCACTTGATTTGATAGATGGGAAAATTTTTCATTCTTGCATATCCATTTTTTGTTGTGCAAACCATACCTGCAACTGCATCCTATGTAATCCAATTTGACTGGATAATTCCATTGGACTCGTTGTATACTGCATGGTAACTTACATTGCCATCATTGTACTGACATGCTTATGAATTTGATGCGTAGGCATTGGAATAGAAAAAAAGGGCTCAAAGACTGTCATATAGTTACATAATAGGATCCAGATTGGTCAAACAAGGATTCATTGGTGCCTCACAGAGGCCAAGGATCATCCAGGTTATGATTTAGGTTGCCACGTACATGGTTGACTTGGGCAAGGTTATTCTAGAACTTGCTTTGCTAAGTATTAGTTCCTACGAGGATATTGTACTTTGAATCAATGATTATTTTCAAATGTACAGCGTTCTAAGAATATGCTCTGATGAAATGTTGTTAATGTATAATTGCTTTAATTTATGGACTGCAACTGTTAGATTGATGAATCAATTATATGGTCCGGTCTGACTTTTGTGTATGGTCCTCGTTTGCTTCACAAGTTAGAGTAAGAGAGTTATGTGGTGTTATAGCTTGTAGGCTATATGTGTTGTCAGCAGAACATTCTCCTCGCTCATGAATCAAGAATGGACTGCCTCATAGGAAAGAAAACATTTACTTTATTCCATTTTTTAAACCAAATTGCAAAATATTCCCCATGGAAAGAACAAGGAGTCTGTTTTGATGGCATCTAATTACGAAACTCTTTATTCCCCATGGAAAAACACAGATTCTTAGGGATGCAAACGGATCGGATCGGAGCGGATAATGTCTTTTCCGTATCCTAATCCTATTTTTTTTATCGGATTCGGAGCGGAGCGGATATTACTCGGTTACGGATATGGATACGGATATTTTAGGATATCGGAAATGGAGCGGAGTCGGATCGGTGTCGGAGCGGAAACGGATTTAAAAGTATCGGATAATACATGCTTACATAGAGCTTTTTTTACAATGGTCAGTAATTTATAAATTAAAGTATAATTACTCATGTCATACTTTACATATCAGTAACAAAAAATAATAATAGTGATGGTATTTTTGGCATGAATCGATCGTAATTGACTCTGATATACTTGCAAACTAATCGGATTATCCTATTATAAACATCGGATAATCCGCGTTCAAATATCGGATACTCCATATCCGTCGGATTTTAGTGATACCATATCCTACTCCGCATCCACGTGTAAATCGGATTCGGATTATCCATATCCGCGTGGATATAAAAATTTCTCCTCCATATCCGCATAATTAGGATTCGGATCGGATAATTATCCACACCACTTGCACCCTACAGATTCTGTTATAATGGCATCTAATTAGGAATCTCTTGCAGATTGTGTCTTCCCAAAAACAAAAAGCTCGCCCTTTATTTAAAGATATATCCAACTCTATGGTTGAATAGGAGCCGATCGATGATCCTAGGGAGTGTAAGAGGCAACATGACAGGGAGAGGTATCGCAAATGCCTGCAAATCAAAAGCAGGCTTTACTAAAAAGACGTTGTGAATACCATCAGCAAAAGAAAGTTACAGACACCATTATCGGTCAAGTGATACCTCAATGTGATACACTTCATGACGGTAACATACAACCGGTGCATGTTGTGCTCTCCTAAATTAATAAATACATCGAGTGCATGAGGTGGTTACTACAATAACATCCATTTTACTTGCAATGGTACTAATTTTGGCTCTAATAGTGCACGACTCCCATTGATTAAAACATTGATTGGTTGCATCGAAATCACAAGTACAAGATGGCACACGTATCAAACTTGAAATAGTTTTATTTAACAAACCAAAAAATATGTCGTATTTCATAACGTAGAGCGATGGAAAAATAACACGCCCGTAGCAACGCACGCGCCAGTTACTAGTATAGTATAATTTCGAGACGGTAGCTATACTGCCAACAGAGTGCAGTTTGAAATAGACGACGGAAATAGACAATCTGATGGATTTAGCCTAACCAATCGACTTTGCCACAATTAATCATATCCTCGTAAGTCGTATTTGAGGCCATGATCTCAGCAGGACCGTGGCATCAGACGTCGGTACGGTACGTACCATCCTCCGCGCAATCGATTTTTTTTTTGAAAGAACAGGAAGGATTGCCCCTTACTGAAGGAATTTATTAAACAAAAGTATCAAAAGAAGCAAGGTTTACAAAAAACAAACACAAACAAAACAAAAAGCCAAATTACAGAAAGGGTTCTAGCCAGTGATCAATAGTTAGGAAGGAATTTCGCTTGGCCCTGTGCAACGAGAGCAAGAAAGTGGTTGTAAAAAGATGCTTGCATCTCTGAACGTTAGGACTCTCCACGGAAGATTCTGCTGTTCCTCATGGTCCATGTCCAAATGGACCATGCCATGATGGCTATGATTTCCAAGAAAAAGGGGAGCTTCAGCTATTGTTTTATGCTGTCCAAAGTTCTGAAGATGTCTAGTTCTTGCTCATAGCAAATGTTGATAGATGCCCAACATTCCTTTGCAAATCTGCAGTGGAAAAACAGATGAATGGTTGTTTCTTCCACTCCCTCTGAACACACAGCACACAGATAAGAGGGTAAAGCCATATTTTTCCTTTTCAAAAGTTCCCTTGTGCTTAGTCTGTCCTGGAGGAGAAGCCAGAAAAAAAACCTTGTGTTTATGTTGGCAGGATGAATTCCAGGTCCATTGGAAAGCATTGTGTATATCTCTGTGTCCGATCAGTTGCCCGTAGGCTTTGGCTGGAGAAAGGTGTTGTTTCCGATTTTTTGCTAGCAGCTTATATTTTCTAAAGTTGGTGTAACCAAGCCTTCTACCAAACTTCCATCCTACCTTCTATTTCGAATTTCAAACCGTATACAGTGCACATACCATGTTTTACAAAATACGTTGTTTTACGAGCTCTGATGACACCGGTCTAAGGTACGATCGTGTGATGGGTTCGTGGTGTCCCCCCCCCCCCCCCCCCCCTCTCTTAGAGATAGCTAGGTTTAGTTTTGGCAATTGATAAATGAACTAGTAGATCTCTGCTTATTTTTGAACTCCGTACAATACAATCGCCTGATGAACGAGAGCAACCAACACGCAACACGACATAGCAGGCATATATGGTTCTTAACTGGTGCCAACTGTCATCGAAAATTATGTGAAATCTTGCATTGGGCTGGTTATGGTTTCTTCATTTTTTTTTAATCTTTTGGAGACGTGCCACGTTTGGTTTTTGACAACTGGTTAATTGGTAAGAAACCATAGAAAAACGTGAAAACATCCAACAGCTGCTTTGGAGCATTGCCACGTACCACAAAACGGCTTCTGTGACTGTATACACCACCTATGTGTGTCACCTGTTATTATTTGGCACAGTATGTGTTGAGGTCCTATGCTTCCCCTACAACTTTTAAATATAATCCCTTCATCTTAAATTATACTGTAAGGTTAGTTTGGCAATCTCATTTTTTAAGATATTTGGAGAAATGAAGAGAAATTAGTTCATTTTTCCTTCTATTCCCTCAAATCTTCTTCAAATTCTTTGGAAAAATGGGATTGTCAAACTAGCCCTAAGAGATTCTAGGCGTTCACTACTTACACTGACCTACGAGTGTTAATCCACATACGTAGCAAACCTTATATATTTCAGGATGGACGGAATATCTTAGCACTAGAGAAATAAATAAACTCGCCGGCTCCCAGCTTAAGGCTGTGTAAGTAACGAATACAACGTATGTATCATTCCTTTCAAAATATTGTGGCTATAGATATGACCGCATCATGCTTGTCATCAATGGCTTCTGGCTACAAAATACTTGTCATGTTCTCAAGGTCATATATCTATTAGGCAATTTAAAATATATCTCAACTGACTAGAAAAGAGAAGTGAAGAAAATGCCTCTTAGCTTAAGTAACTGATACTATCTGGGTGCCTCCATAGAAGAGTTACGGCTATGGTCGTATGACAACATGATGCACACTAGCCCATAGTTTTGTCGCTTCTTAGTTAAGGCTATATAAATAACTGATACTATCTGGTGCCTCCATAGAAAAGTATATCTTATGGCTGGTACTATATGCTGCCTCCATAGAAAAGTATATCTTATAGCTATGGTATAGCCACATGACTCATTATAGCGTATGGTTTTTTCGCTTCTTAGCTAAGGTTATATAAGTAACTGATACTATATAGTGACTTCATACAAAAGTATATCTTATGGCTATGGTATAGCCATGGCTCACTGAAGCGCGTGGTTTCATCGCTTCTTAGTTAAGCCGATATAAGTAACCGGTATTATTAGTGCCTCCATAGAAAAGTATATCTTATGGCTATGGTATAGCTACATGTTTTACTGTAGCGCATGGTTTCATCGCTTCTTAGTTAATGCTATATAAGTAATTGATACTATCTAGTGCCTCCATAGAAAAGTATAGCTTCCGACTATGGTATATAGCCATATCACTCGCTCCAGCGCATAGTTTCATCACCTCTTTAAATCTATCTAAGTAATTCTTCCCTCCATAGAAAAGCATGTCTCTTATGGCTACAAATACGGCCACATGACTCATTGTAGCCTATTGTTTCATACACATAAACGTGTGAAATGTAATAAATCACCGATTTTGAAAGCTTTTCGCCAGCAATCGTCAACACCGTTGGTGTCGGTTTCTCCTTTCATCGTCTATACCTACGGAGGCAATTTCCCATTGAAAATCACACATTTATTCACTGAAAAGTTTATCCCTGCTCTCGCCTTGTGGAATCATTGGACTGTTGTCATGGCTCTTAGACTGTTGTCACTGAATGTGTGAAACTTGAAGATGAACTAATTTGGGTCTTTGGTAATTTATAAATCAACACGAAGTTCATAAAAAAACTTAAAAAAAAACAGCCAGCGGAGATGTACTGCTTTGGAGCAGCGCCATGTCACTATGGAGCCATGTAACGATGGCTTCTGGCTAAACCCTACAAATCACCTTGGTCTTATTTGTTATGTGGTCAATGTTACACGCTTCTATTATATGCTAATTCAAAAATATGCTAGTATATATCTCAACTGAAAAGGGACTGGTATAGAAGAGAAGGAAATAAATGTGTCATCTTTATCGGCTGAAGGGGATATCGTCCCATTGAAAAAGAATATCTTATGGCTACAGGCTTGACTGCATCATGGTTGCCGCTGTAGAGCTACGAAACAATGGCTGTTGACTATATCTAAATATCACCCTACTGATTTAAAATATATCTCAACTGTCATGGAAAGGGAAGAGAAGGAAATAAACTCGTCATCTCTCGGGTTAAAGTTATATCCTACATATTTATCAAAAATATGAGTAATGGACATGATATCGTTCTATACAAAATATCTTGTGGTGGCTATGGATATGACTACATTATGGTTGTAGCTTGGAAACCATGGGTTCTAGCTACACATAAACGCCTCTTCACTCAATTCTCTTTGTGGGATCCTTGGGAACTAGTTCGATTGCACCCAAACGAATTAAAATGGCGCCTGCCTGAACGGACGCGCATACAATGGTTCCTGTGAAACCCGGCTGTGATTGAATGCTGCCAAGGATACACTCCAAATTAATTTGGATTTGCCATTCAGTTTTCGTTTTTTGCGGAAAAAGCTAGCCAGTCTTTAGTGCTTGAGTTACTAGCAGCTTCGAAGATGACAATTCTACCAAATGCCTTATGCCCGTGCAGGCAGTAGACGTCAAGGAGTCGCGCCGTGCTTTCCAGCGAGCAGCGATGAGCCGTGTAGGCATTTGAGAACCGGCATGTCCGGGACTTTGGCCGGGTTTTCTTCTTTTTAACCGGTGATCGGTCGCCAGTTACTGCAACGCACCCGCACCCACAGCACAAGGAACCGGAGGTAACAGAGGGAGACTGGATGGCAAGGGGTAGAGCCAGAAATAAAAAAATTACGTTGTTAAATAAAAAATCGCTCAAGTGGCACATTTCCATTAGGTTCTCAACAACCCAATTATAGTTCAAAACATTACCTGATACTGTGGTACATGAAGCACACAAACACAAGGAGAGCCAAAGTAGGTATTATAATTGGGGCATACAACTTTATACCGGATGAAAATACCTTATATGTGAGAAATTTTACGATGGTTAGAAAGGTACTCATCGGTAACAACACTATTTTTTTAATTTTTAAAAGCCTTTATGTCCTTTGTAGATTTTAAAAATAAAAATATGGGTACCAGTCCCACCATTTTTGGTACCGGACCTTCCTATTTGGTACCGTTTGGTATTGGCACCGTGGTGGCGTCTATTTCTAAACCATTAGATCTTCTCTAATGGACGGCTCCTATTTTTTTTCAGTCATCGTAAAATTTGTAAATATATGTAGATAACCATAAATTGTACTATTTTTCATCGGTGAATCTTTTATAAGGCCTAATGTTCCTATGATGTAATGTACATGCCGCTCTCTCCTCCCCTACCCCCCTCCACTGATTGCCGCATGGTTTACCAATGTCATATGCTTTACATTTAGACAATTGTTCGATCTATTGCGGGAAAGTGCATGTTTTACTCCCCAACTCCATTTTCGCATAATAATTCTGGTTGATGGATGGGACCATGTTGGGTGAAAAGCCACATCTCAGTGAAAATTGTAAAAAAAAAAACTCCACAAGGTATCCTTCTTTCATCCCGTTTGCGAAGTCAGATGGCTTGGTATTTTAAATGCAGCTTGCTTCGCTTTAATTCCAACCACCAACTTATGGCGCACCGGGTCATGCTCACACAAAAGCACACAACCCTCGCGACCCACGACCCACCACCATGAGAAGAGTTCGCCGTTGGGTTAGGGGAGGAGGATTTGGGCTCATAGGGCCACCCTCTCCATCCAACCTTCCATCCTAGAGAGAACCAGTCAGGGAAGGGGGATCTCACCGCCGACGAGTTAGCAAATCGTGTGGTTGAGGATGCGGCGGCGGTCAGACGGTGTAGTGGGGTGTTAAGGCCACGAGAGATGCTGATCGCCCAAGTGGACACAGGATAATGGCAGTGGGGCAAGTGGCCAAGGTGCCGGAAGGCATCGAGGTCGGGGTCCGCGGCTAAGGATGAAGGCGGCAGCGGAAAGGAGAACGGTGGGTAACAGGAGGACGACGCAGACAAGGTCACATGTTGTTCTCCCGTAATTCCAAATCCATCGACTACTTTCTCAGAGTTCCTCATGCTCCAGGAACCCAAATAGTAGGTATGAGGTAAACCCAACAATCATGCATGCCTTGGATTTCTTTTATTAAAGATTTTTCGCAAACAAGTTACTTTTTCATCTTTTTCGCTTGAAAAACATCCTTTCATGAGCATGATTTTTGCGGGATCCTTCTTTATGTTCAATCTAGCTTTTGTTGGTTCCTTCATGGATGGTTGTTCTTAATCTTGATAGACCACAACATCATGATAAACCAAATTACTCTCTCATATGTTTTCCTGACATACCTCCTTTGACAAACCTCATGGTTCTGGGTCAAGATTGATATTTCTCCGAAAGAAGGAGACCCACAAGATATTTATTCCTCTATTTCTTTCAATGTTCGTTACTTGAATCTAGCATCATGTTTATTTCTGATTAATTTTCATGATATGTCTCCTTGAAATACTTGTAAAATCGCAAGATCTATCATCATATCCATCCACATGGAATACATTGTCCCGCTTTGTTTTTTATATTGATTGTTGTATCATTTGGCTTTTTGCTTCCTCATATTTGAATTGTTATAGATCCATCACTTTCTTGTCTTTTTTTTTTGCGGGTACATCACTTTCTTGTCAGCACCTAAAGAAGGTAAATATCCTTGAGCTTGTTGTGAAATCTTCATCCTTGATAAGGGTTTGCATATTTTTTTTTATTTATGAAAAATGGGGAAACTTATGCCCTTCTTCCAGATCTCGTTCTTTGATCCATATTAGATCTCTCGCTTCTCATGGGAAATAAAAAAGCTTCTCATTGGAAGTAAAAAAAAAAGGAGTCGGTGGTCTAAGTAGGGTGGAAGCATCTCATAAGACAAAGGAGAATACGACTGCTTCTTTTGTTTGTAATTTGCATGCATTCCTGAGATGGAGAAATCACATAGCATCCAACAATGTGGATTAAGTCAACATTTGAAAAAAAAGGTATGTATTTTTACTTCCTTTTTTCTTGCATTTAATTTGGTAGTAACAAGTGACACCCAAACTTGAAAGAAAAAGGCATAGGCTAATATTGGGCCCATCATGTAGCTTCTAGAAAAGCTAATCCCTCTATGCAAGTAAAAATATAATCCACTAAGACTAAATTGGACTATTACAATTCAAGTGTTGCATGTTTAGAAAGACAAACACAGATATGAATCGTATAAAGAAACGATTGATAAAATACATTTACATCACCTATACAAAAACAAGCAATATATGACTCACCGTATAAATCCATAGTATGTGATAGAGATCTCGGCTCCACATTCCTAGTAGTTACGCTAAATCCATAATATAATCTTCTTTATATAAACGATTGCTTGCTTTCGTAGAACATTTTTCTTTATACATGACAGATATGGAACAATGTTTAAAGAAGAATTTGAGAAAGGGAAATTGGGATCAGCTATACGAAAACTAACCATGCATGACTCGCCATCTAAAGATATAACCCATGATAATTTTTTTGGCACCATGTTCCTTTTAGTTAAACTAGATCCATAATCAAGCAAGTATAGCCATCATGTTTTCCCTTTTATGACCTGGAAGGATAACCACATCTCCAATGCTGCTAAATTTGGTACTGATAGTGGAGCGAGTCTGACCCTCGATAGCGTGAAGACACCAGCCAGGATGTTTAGATAGCCCAGCGGGCAACCGCGCGCTCACATGACCCTCGATGGCCTGACGTGGTGGCCCCTGGACGCATCCACGTCCCCACGCTATCGAATCCAACCCGTCCGTCAAGAATCCCGCGGCCAGCGTCTTTTCCTCCTGCCCCAAGCCAAGATGCACCCGATCCCACGTGTCAGTGTCGCATGCTTGGTTCGGTAGTTCAGAGCGGACACTGTTCCAGTTTGGAGCAGTAATCCCCGTCCATATCTCCAGTGATCAGATCACGGCCGTCAGCTAAATAATAAGGGCCGCACCAGCTTGGCTTATCTGCACTGCGGGGGACTGCGGGCATGGCCCACCTGTCGGTGACCGAGTGACGTGGCGCCTTGGTAGCTTTGGCAGCCGTGAGTAGCTTTGGCAGTGCAAAGGAAGAAGGTGCTGAGCGTTTATGCAAATCCCCAAGGAATTTCGACTTAATCACACTCTATGCCATCGCAGACCAGTGGTAGTCGCGGACGCGGCGCAGTCCGCGCTCACCATGCGTCGGATTACGGAAATGCCCATCGGATATGGCGCTAACCACAGGCATGCCATAGGCTCGCAGGTGCACTCCTATGCAGGCGCAGACGTGGCAGAAGCGAGAATAGGAGCGGGTAGTGGAGGGCATTGTCGGCAGAATGGAAACGATAAAGCCTCGGGCCTTCGGGCTCTGCTCCCCTCCGCCATTGCTGTGCCTGTGCTCTCTCCGGCGCTCCCTCCGCTCCTGCCCGCTCTCGCTCGTCAGATTTTCGCAAGAGCCTTCGTTCCGCGCGATCTCTCGTCGGTTCCGTCGGCCCAGATGGTTGATCTGTAGAGCGAGACGCCGAGGCAGGAGCGCAGGGGGGCGCGCGCGCGGTTGCAGCACCACCGCCGGAGGAGCAGGAGGCGCAGAGGACGCCGATTTGATGCGCGGCTCGGCGGAGGCCGTCGCGGTTGCTCGGGACGTGGCGTCGTCGAGCCCGTCCAAGGCCACGTCGGCATTGGACATGATGAGGTACGCGAATCCCCCCAATCCCGTCGCCTGCCGCCGTCGCGGCGGTTTTGTTCCGCGGCCTTGGTGTTCTCCTCGCGCCCTGTTCTTCCTTGGAGATCAAAGGCGCGATTTTACGCCCTCGTCTCGGCCATCGGTGTTTGTTTGGTGCGGCGTTCCGGCTCCCGCCGGCTGATTTGAGATGTTTCTCCCTTTCTTTGCCGTGTTCGCAGACGTTCTCTGCTCTGCGCCGTCTTCTGCTCGCCGGTCCTTGGAGGCGCCGTTTGATCTGCGGTCCGCTTAGCCTCGCGCCTCGCAGCTGTGTTTCACCAATCTGTTCTTGTTCTTCGCTAGTCTCGGTTCGAGTTCTCCTGTAGTGCAGCTTTTCGTTCGGAATTTCCGCCTGTGTTTCTGTGCTGATTTCTCTGTACAGATCTCTAAACGGTCTGTTCAGTGTAGAGTCGTGCGGTTTGCTCGCTGCGTGGTGATTTTTCTGGTCTCGAATTCCAGCAGGAAGACGAGATTTCGCCCTTCGTTTCATCCGTTGTTCGAGGTGTTCGACCATACTCTTGCCTGATCCAGTCGCTGACTCGACCTGCGTTTGATTGGCTCCGCTGCAGATACCAGAGGCCTAGCTCGGATTGCCTCCCACTGCCCAATGGCATCGGCAGCGGCAGCAGCGGCGGCGCGAGCAGGAAGCCGCTGCCGCAACAGCCGGTCACGGCGGCCGCGGCGGCGACCGCACCCAGATCAAGCAAGGACGATGTGGCGCCGGCCGTCGCCACCGACAGCTCCCGCCTCGCGGCGTACATGGCCTCGGCGTCGCTCGAGCCCAAGCCGCGCACCCGCGCCCCGCCGCCGCCGGCGCACCAGGCCGCGCCTCCACCGTCGCCAGCCGCAACCGTCGGGAACCGGAGCCCCGCGCGCGACCACGGGCACCACCAGCACCCGGACCTCTCCGACCCCGCCTCCCCGAGCTCCACCGGCGAATTGCTGCTCCAGTGGGGGCAGAACAAGCGCTCGCGCGGCCGCCGGGACGCCGCGTCCTCGAGCGGGGCCTCGCCGCAGCGCCGGCAGACGGTCGGCAAGATCCAGCGCCGCTCCTCGGCCGCGGCGGACAAGCTGATGCCGCCCCCGAGCGCGCCGTCCTACACCCGCGGGTCCAACCTCCGCATCTCCTCGCCCCTCCATCCGCGCTCCGGCTCCGGCGCCGGCGACGCCCCCCACGGCCGCGGCTCCCTCCCCCACCACAACATCAGGTATGGGCGTATGGCCGCCGCCTCGGCTCCCCCCCGCTAGCCCTGTGGCAGTTCTTTTCTTGCGCTGTGCTCCCGTTTTTTTCCACTTCCGCTTTTACCCCCGCCACCCCGCCGTATCCTCCGGCGCGTGCCGTCGCGGTCGTGCGGCGTTTTTAGGGCTCGGCGCTCGGGGGCAGAGTTGGGCTCGCGTGTTATCTTGCTTGGGTGAGCTGTCACGCCCCCTATCTAGGCACGGAAGGTGCGTTCAGGTGATAAAGAGATGCGACTAGTACCGTCCCTTCCTTTTTCGTTTCTTTAAATTTCACAACACAAAGTGCGTTTTTTTTGTGCGTTTTCCCATGCCAGTTTTTTTTTTTTTTTGAAAAAATGTTTTGGACCTTCGATTTCATGGAACGCTGGATGATCACCGCTCCCCGCCCTTTTTCAGTTCACAGATTCCCCCTGACCTCGGTTTGAAAAACCAACCAAATCCGTCCCTGTGATGTTTTTTAGATCTTTTCCGGCAACGTATGGCGTAGACTAGCCTGTGTTGTGCGCGCGCGCGTCTGCCTCCCGTGTGAGGAGAGGAGGGAGATCCCATCGCGCAAGGAACGGAAGCCATTAATGGCCGCCGGCCGGCCTCCTTTCTTCCCTGCCTGACTGTTCCGGCCGCGCTGCTTGTGTGAATGGTGCACAGCAGGCAAAGGGCGGCTGCTGCGGCCGTGGCTCACCGCTCGCTAATATAGTAACTCGCCGACTCGAGCCCGCCGAGCCGGGGTACAAATCCATCCAGGTCTCTCCCCTCCACGGCGCCCGTCCCCATCCTCCCCTTTTTTTCGTGGGCAGCGGCAGCGGCTTTGTTGCCGGACCGGTGCCCGCACCACCGTAGTATCCACCCGCCCATCATTCCCTCCCTGGTCGCTGTTGGTGCTGTGTACCGAACCTGAACCCACACGGCCCCAACCACCGCGCCACTCGATCGATCGACCACCGACTCACCGAGCGTTGGTTTGTTGCTGCTGGATGTTGATGCCGCCACGATGATGGTCAGATCGGCGGAGGAGCGCGCCGCGGGGAAGTCGGCGGCGGCGGCGGCGGCGGCGGCGGCGGGCAAGGCTGCGCAGCAGCACAAGGCGGGCCTGGGCGCCGTGATGGGCCTGGGCGTCCCGGAGCCGAGGCACCAGTTGGGCAGCGGAAGCGGCAGCCAGCAGGGCGGCGCCGGCGCGTCGTCGTCGTCGTCGAAGCCGGCGCCGAAGCTGGAGCTGCCGCGGATCTACACCACGCTGTCGCGCAAGGAGAAGGAGGAGGACTTCCTGGCCATGAAGGGCACCAAGCTGCCGCAGCGACCCAAGCGGCGGCCCAAGAACGTCGAGAAGACGGTCAATGTACGTGCCCGATTTTCCCCCACTCTCCCTGCTTGCTTTAATCCGCCGGTGGTCTGGTCAATGGATTGGATTTAACAAGCTGACATGGTTTTCCTTCTTTGCCTGTGTGTGTGTTTGGTGTGCCGCTCGCGCAGCTCATCGTCCCCGGGATGTGGCTGACGGACGTGACGAGGAGCAGGTACGAGGTGCGCGAGAAGAAGTGCCCCAAGAAGGTACCCGACCATCCATACATCTTTTTTTTTTAAAGCATCTCTTTTTTATCCTCTTTTTATCGGTTAATTCTACTTATTCGGCTCACTCATGCTGATCCGTACAGTGCCTTGCTAATTTGAACTTGGGCGAGCGATTAGTACAGTAATATATAGTATAGAGCTGAAAAGGTTGTAATTAATTAAAATAAAAAAAAGCAGCGAGGGACAGTGCCGGAAGACACAGAGAAGGAGGGGGAGGGGAGCAAATTGGCTGTGTTCCCTTTTCTGTTGTCCCCTTCTTTGTCACGTGGGGCCCACCTCCCGTGAGCGCGAGGGGATTGTGCAGCTGCAGCCCTGCTACTGCGTGTGTGCTCATTGATGGCCGCGCTTAATCCACAGTTCCACACCTCGCTCGCTTTTTACTACTCGCCGTCGCCGGCGATGCGCAGGAGGCGCGGGGTGGCCGCTGGCTGCTGCGTGCTGTACCTGCGCGCCTCCCGGTCTCCGAGGCTGGATCTGCGTCCGTCTCGTATACATGGGCCTTCCATGGGCCTTTCCGCGCGGGGCGGGGCCCAAGTGTCAGCCCTGTCCCGCGGGGAGAGCATATTCTGCTGCGTGTGGAGCACGGACGCGCGTGGCCCCAGGGGAAAGCCTGACATGTGGGGTCCTCCTTGGACACGCTGGCATGGATACGGTACGAGTCAAGCTGCAGGTGGGGGCCATGCATGGAGGATAGTGTCTGGAAATGGAATAGCCAGGCCAGGCAGCCACCCAATCCAATCCAAGCACGACAGAGACGGCTTCTTCTGCCTTTTGCTTTGACTTTGGGAGCTGGGAGCTGTTCTTCTCTCCCTGCTTGCTTCTGTATAGGAAACTAGGAAAAGGATGCACTCTGCGGGCGTAGATTAACGCAAGTAGCTAGGAACCCATCATTAGTTGACCTCACTAATGATGCTCTGACGCCGTCGTCGTCGTCGGCTGTCAGTGTGGTGGTCGTTTTGTGTTGATATTATTATTGATACGCCTAGGTAGGATTAGGAACCGGAGGAGAGCAGAGGCATCTCTCGCTTTGCCTGCCGGGCCAATCAGATTTCGGCTGCTTGCTCTGTGGCGTACTGGCATGACGACGGGGAGTCTCACTCTTTTTTTTTTTTTCCTTCTATTTCTCTTTCTTCAGCAACAGAAGAATCGGGGCCTGAAAGGGATGGAGAGCATGGACAGCGACTCCGAGTGACCGGCGGCGAGCGAGAGGCTGCTTTGCCGGGCCGAAGGGCGGCGGCAGCGGTCGGCGGTGGAGGAGAAGAAGCAGCGGAGATGAGAGCAAATGTGGACCGGCATCGGAGAGCGCGTCAACAAGCGGAAGCGGGCTCTCTTGGTCGCGCTGGGTTGAGAGGGAAAAAAAACAAACAAAAAAACTTTTCTTTTCTAGTTAATCATAGCGGCGCCGTGCTATTTCCTCGACTCCATTTTGTATATCTGGGCGGTGAGGACGTAGCCGGCGTCTTTTCTTTCTGTTTCCTTTTTCTTTCATTCGGTGGTTTACCTGATTTGCCCGCCGAGTTGGTGGTGGGTTGTGCATAGTGGTCGGACAACCAGACTCTCATAGTTGTCTCAGCAAAGAGGAAACAACAAGACTGTTAGAGCAGGAGTACGGAGTACCCCTCTCTCTGTCTCTCGTGTTCGTGCGTGCGTGCGCGTGTGGTATCCTCCTAATCCTTCGGCGTCGTGCATTGCGGTGGTGTTTTTACTCTGGTTCCTGTTCGATGCTCGATTGCCTTCTTTTTCGGAATTTTGTTTTTGAAAAGGAAAAGAAAATCAGATGCTCGATTACCTTGGAGAGAGGGGCATTTGGATAGGCTGGAGTGCAGCTGATGATCGTCGTATCATCTGGTCGGCTGGGTTCAGAGTTCACGCTGCCAGCCGCGCGCCCCGCTGCATTTATCAGCGTTCCTTGGACACCAAGCTGATGCACCTTGGACCTTGACGAAGCACCGCAGCCACGCTGCATTTATCAGGCAGGCCTTGATGGTGTTTGTTGCTGGGGGCAGGGGTACGTACGTACTGACGCGGCACGGGCGTGGGTTTGGGCTTCAGTGCAGGCAGGGGAAGCATTTGAAATCTCTGCTCTGCGGCTACGATGGTGGTGGTGGTGGCAGTAGATGGCAGTACAACTGTACAGGTACGTGCGACGTGTAGCGAGCGAGCACCTGCAATCCCATCCCAGCGGATGAAGCGAGATCCGGCACGGCAGGCGGCAGCCACCAATGGCCATTCTTTTTCACTGGAGAAAGAGAAATGGCTAGTGGCCGGCTGGGTTTGCCAAACCAAAGTCGTGGATGCTAGCTCTCCTTCCCTGTGCGACTGTCAGCAAGGCCAAGGAGGCTCTTGCGACCTGCAACGTCGAAAGCCAGAAACACAAGGTTGCGCTGCGCTTTCA
Source organism: Paspalum notatum (assembly GCA_022530915.1). Taxonomy (NCBI): domain Eukaryota; kingdom Viridiplantae; phylum Streptophyta; class Magnoliopsida; order Poales; family Poaceae; genus Paspalum; species Paspalum notatum. Next base: position 38,592,228 of record CM039692.1, read on the forward strand.
TGGGCGCATGCATCTACTAGGGTTTCACCCCGGATCGGAAACAAGTGAGCGTTGTCTTGGCAGTCGAGTCTCACACTGGTGTGTCACCGGTGTGGATCGAAGGTTCACAAGGCGTAATTAATAAATAAAAGCTACGGCAAGCGGAGCTTGTAGCCTGATTTGGACTTGAGCAATGGCAGTACAGTACTGTGCAAAAGCTGGAGAGATGGAGATGCCTCCTATGCTGATTTTATGCTCCCCTGGAAAATCAACGTACCTTGCATACCGAGAAAGATAGCTACGCTTCTCCCCTGCCCTGCCATGAACGACGAGCCGATGAGCGAGAAGTATGTATGTAGGGAAAAAAGAAAAAAGGAGAGAACACCCGATGCCGAGAGCAAGTACCAGCAGCTGCCCAAGATCTCACCCGGGGAGGGGAAGGGAACAACAGAGTGAGCGTGGGCGGCGGGGCGGATCCACGGCCGGAGACGTCGGTCGCTTCGTACTTGGTAGCAGACGCGATGAGAGAGAGCTTCCGGCGTCCGAGGCCGGCGGGGAAACGAGCACGGCGCGCGGATCCGAGACCGCCCGGCTGGAGTCTGGATCTGGAACGCGGCGGGCAAAGAGGAAAGGCAGCCACGGGTCCTGCGGGTCGCAGCCCACGCCACTGCCAGCCAGTTTGCCTCCGGTCCACTTGCCCGAATCAGCAGCAGCAGGTTTGCCCTTGTCCTGGATCTGGTTGGACTCCCTCCGGGACTTGCTGTTTCAATCGTCAACATCATGTATAGTATAGGCAAGCCTCCTCTCGTTTATAGCTAGCTCGCAGTCGCCGCCGCGTGTGCAACTTGGCCATGATGGCTCGAGTTGGAATTGGAACACCCCCGCCCCGCGTTGCGGCTTGCAAGTACCGGGCTGCCGGACCACGAGTCTGTCGTTGAGCGGACTCTGAGGCTCATCAAGTCATCACCCCGCCCCGCGTTGCGGCAAGTCTTGGAAGCACTCGTGCACTCGGCATCCCGCGCGTCGCCCGCGAGTGGCTGGACAGCGCGGTGGCGTGGGCCGCGGACGAGTCGGGCCCCTCCCGGTCCCGGCAAAGCCAGACGGCAAGGCGCGGCGCGGCGAGGAGAATGATGGGCCGCAGGGTCGGCACGTTTGAATTGCCTGGTGCTGCCGGTGGTCAGATCCGTGGAGCCAGCCCGCCAGGTTTCTGTTGCCGGCTCGGCTGGGCGCTGCTGGTTCGCCGATTTGAATCGGCGCTGGACCACGCCACGTACTAGGTACTGTACGCCTTTGCCGTCGATTCCGTACCGATGGGAACGATTTTGCTGCAATGCAAACGTTGTGCAAGGAACGGGACAAACCACATACTACAATGGTGCCAAGCAGAGACGAGCGCTTGTCCTGCCAAAATGGCCTCGAATACACGGCTACCGCCTTCAGCATCAGCCCAAGGCTATCTGAATTCTGAACATAGTTTGAAGTTGATGTCGGTGCGTTTTGAAATGTGCAGCTTGTATGACCGGTTTCGGATGGGTAGAGTACGCCGGTCATCTTAATTAAACTTCTTCCACAGTTTATCATTAAAAAAAAAGGAAACTATTGTAGTCCTGTACAACTATCTACGTATTTATACACGGTTACTGAAATGTGCAGCTTGTATGCCATTTTTTCGCTGAATTTTCTGGGAGAGTCTTTTCCATGTTGATAGTTGGCTTCACCCAATCGATGATTTAATCAACGCCGCGGATTCAAAATTAGCTAGTTATAACGGTTTAATTGGCACACGAGTATTTACCAACACACAAATCTTACATATTGCTTGCCGTGTTTTATCTTTTCGAAGAAGCCAATTGGAAGGATTGTCTCAAGTGCTTTCAATGTTGTCTCAGGTTTTTAAAACAAGAAGAAAATTAACATCTTACTTCGTTCATTCGAAATTGTATGTTGTTTAACTTTTTTGACATTAACTTTGACCACTTGTGGTTACTAAAAAAATAGAAAAATAAGTCATCATCTTCCCCTTCTTCTCCCTTGTTGGGTTGCTGTTGGGCCAATTTGTTGTTTTTGGTTTCTGTGGCAATAGCTCAATAGCAGCCCATCGTCCATGCATTCTTTTTTTTTTCCTTTTTGTATTTGTTTTTTATTTCTAATTTCCATCTTTTGTTTACTTTGTACAGTTTTTGTTTTATGAGTTTGGAATACTCTGTTCTTAAAGCTAGAATATTTTTTGAAGGCAAAATATGAATCAAATATAGTCCTTGTGAATAAATAATATTATATTCTAAATCTAAAACATTTTATTGAAAAGATAGAATACTTTGCTAGCCAAAATAGAATATTTTTTGGTTCACAACAAACATCAAACGTGATTGGAAATGTCTTACCATAAAAAATAACTCAAGCGTGATATTGTTTTGCATATTTCTTTACAAAGAACACAGTGTTGTGATTGGAAATTCGATTGGACTTATGGTTTGGCCGCTATAAATATCTATTTAATATGCTCATTTTTCCTCATCACAACAAAGATTGTGTGTCTATAATTTTTCCTCAAAGCACAACAAAGGTTATGTGACAAACAGTCATGTTACACAAGTTACCTAATATAGACAGATGAATAGGGGCGTGATTAGTTGGGTGGCCAAGGCCCAACCTAGTCCCGCGGATGCAACATACCGAGTGTTCGGACGGTTGGTCCAACACTTGGGCTTGCATGCACAGGTGCAAAAGCCCCCCACGCTCTAGCAGCTCCCGAATGCGGATGCGAAAAATACGAGAAGAGTCTTCTTTCCCCATCTAAAGTGTATAAAGGCGATGCGCAGGCGATTTCCTGATTCCGGCGTTGATCTCTCGGGTTCCCCTCCTCCAGTGGCCTCACCGGCGCCGGAGTGGGTGGGGTCCCGACGGATCGACGTCCGGTAATGCTAGCAGCTTAGTTAGAGGCTGTAGATTTAGTAGAATAAGGACGGTTCCCGGTGGAGCCTTCAGACACCATGGTCAGCTGTATGAGTCTCCCGATGGAGTTGTTGACGACGACGACACCATGCGGGCTTTTGCTGCTTCGAGCTCTCCTTGATGGCGTTGCCTTCCACAACGAGGTTTTCAATGAGAGCTGCGTGAGTATTCCGGCGGCGACTTTTATATCACCGCCTAGGGTTAGGTTCCTCTTCCATATCTCCGGTGCTAGTGGCGACTATATTGTCGACGTTGACGCCAGCGAGGCACATGCGAGGTTAGTTCTACCTCTTGCTTCAGCTACAGGTAGGGCTGGACCGAAAACTCATGGCTCGACAACTCGCTCGGCTCGTTGCTAGCTTAGCTCGGCTCGACTCGGCTCGTTGTATTTTTTAACGAGCTGAGCCAATATTTGAGTTCGTGAAATTAACGAGCCAGCTCGAGCCGGCTCGTGAGCCGCTCGTGAGCCAAACGAGCTCAAGGTTCAGGCAACATGCCACGGCCTGCAACCCAGTCAGTCGCCCCAACAGCCCAATAGTCAATGCAAACCCTAGACCAGCTGGAGACCAAAAGCCACAGCATTAGGAAAAGAGCGCGCCGCCTCACGCGTCACCTCTTGAGTCTCCCGTCTGCTTACGTATTCTTGTCTCTCCACATGGCGCTGCAACTCTGACGTCCGAGTCATCTTCGTCCGGTCACCCCCTCCGTCACCATCTGTAGCCGCCGCTCCACTATCCCACCTCCACCGCCTGCTGTAGCTTGCAGCTCTGTCGTCTACACCCCGCAGCGGATCCCCCATCGCCACAGCTCCGTATGCGGCTGCCCGTCGTCCGCCCCCCACAGCGACTATCCCCGTCACCACAACTTCATCCATGGCCGTCCGCCGCAGCTCTGACCTCCGCCCCACAATGGTTCTGTCTGTCGCAGCCACCCTTCACCTCTATGGCTCGCGAGCTAACAAGCTGGCTCGAGCTCGTGAACGAGCCGAGCCGAGCTGCCTCTCTGGCTCGGTTCCTTAACGAGCCGAGCCGAGCCAGCTCGTTAACTTAACGAGCCAGCTCGAGCTGGACCGAGCCGAGCCGAGCTGGCTCGATGTCCAGCCCTAGCTACAGGTCAGTGTCCCTTCCTCGTCTTCGTCGGCGTTGGCGATGGTGGAAGCTTTGGGAGGTTGTTCTACCAGCTCGTTGAGGATTCAGGTTGGTCTTTGGTTCCCACTTGTTTTGGTGGTTTTCTTCCCCTTCGGGTTGTGCCGTCGTCTTGTGAGTCTAGGCTGCTGCTGGTCTTCGAGGCGCCAGATTCTTTGTCTCCTGGCGATGCGATGGCCGGTGGCCATCTTCGGCAGCGATTTGGGCCAATGCATTAGCATGGGTGGGGCCGTGGCGGCGGTATTCGAATGCATTTCAGCGACACACAGATTCGAGCTCACGCCCATGGAGTACCTGCTCCTAGAACCTTGGCCCTCGTTCCTGCCGGCGCCAGCGAGTTCAGTTGGTATTCAGTCTGTCAGGACCAACACACGTAGCACCCGGTACCGGTACCAGAGTGTTTGTTGCATTGTGTGTACGTACACATGCTATGGTTCTTGGAGCACGGGAAGAAACTCTACACAAACATTGCACAAATAATATCTACGAGAACAGTTTAGGGCCTGTTTGGTAGCAAGGTTTTTTATGGTTTTGAAGCAATACCATGGTTTTTGCCAATGCTGTGGTTTTTTAAGACAAAGAGTGTTTGGTTGATACCAACAAAACACGGTTTTGAAAACCATGATTTATCCAAAACCATAGTATTTTTAGACTTTTGAAAACTGAGATCTGGACCAAAGTTTTCACCGTTTCCGTCGAGCGACGTCGGGTGCCCTTCTCTCTATGCGCATTCTTTTCCCTTCCCTTTCCTCTCCCTGGCGCTCCTCGAGCTCCTCTACGGCCAGCCCCTCCGCTCGCAACGGCCCCAGGTCGAACGGCGGCGCGCCGGGTGCACCTCCCATGGTTGGGGAGAGAACATGCAACGCGCCGCTAGGCTCACCGCAATTGCCTCCCTCGTCGTGCATCGCCGGCCCCGTCTCCACGGCTGCGCATCCTCGGCCTCCGCCTCCCTCGTTGCCGGCTGCTGCTGGCCCTCCTCCCCCTCCTGCTTCAGTCTCCTATTTCCCACGGCGGAGGAAGAGCCGATGGTGGCGGTGGGTGCATACTGTATTCCTAAACTTTGTAACCAAAAGGGCCTTGGTTTTTATTAAAACCGTAAAAAAACCATAGTATCAAAAACCGTGGTATTTGTGTCATGTACAACTGAAAATCATAGTTTTACAATCCATGGTTTTTGAAAACTTAACGAGAACCCGCTGGTTTGATTCCTAGTGGTATCAGGGTTCGATCATTGCTATCTGTCCATTTTCAACTTTCAAGGAAAAAAACACAGAGTTCGATACAACGCACTTAAGAGTCGCATTCATTCCTAACCCACCAACAACGACAGCAAACGAACAAAACACCCAAATATAATGAAAGGTTTTGCCAGCACTAGCTAGCAACTCGGCCGATCTGTCCAGATCACGCCCACGTCGCCCATCGCACTTCATCTCCAATTCTCCATCCATGGCTCCAGCGTCGCCGTCACCAAAAATCCAGGCAACAATGCCGATCACCATCTTCACCCCTCCCTCATCATTATCGACGATCGATGATTGATCCGTTGTGGGCTTGTTGTGGCCGTTGCCATCAGACGTTAGTGTCCTTTCTACGTGTTGCCTGCGCTTGCGGATTTTCTTGCGAAAGCTGACAACGTCAGGCCCCAGTGGGTCCGTGATCGACCCCACACACAGATGATTGGCCGCCGCCGCCGCCGGAGAGATCAATTGTTCCACGGCCGCCACCGAAACCCACCTCGGTGCATGCGTTTGCGGAGCCTGTAGTTTATTATCTCGGTTTTGGATCATCTTTCTCGGTCAAGCCGCCGACCATGTTCTGCAGCTCTGTGTTTTATTTGCAGCCTGCAGCTCAGCTCACTCCCCCAGCTTAGCTACCCCATGTTCTCACGTGATTAGAACCCAATTCCCCATCAATTGGTATCATAGCTTCAGGTTTACCGTGAGGTATATTATCGTGTGTCTCTTAGTTTGAGTGATTTATATCAAGATGGCAGGAGGAGCAAAACCAGCGGGCCACTCTGAAGAAGTAGCCCACTGTGAACTCAGCAGCAGAGAGTACATATCAATCCACATCAAGCACCACAAGAGACATGAGTATATATAACCCCCAGGCCCCAGAAACCACATATATGACCACGATGTTTGCTTCGCCTAGTAGCTACTAGCTAGAGAGGCCAGGGTTGAATTTGCTGCTGTCCCACTGATCCCTCCCATCACATACAAAGTCGCCTGCAAAGTTAGTTCATGTACCTGAGCTGAGGCTGGGATATGATTGGAATGTTTCATGTACAGTATATAGCAATTACGAAGGCCACCTTTCTCTGTGTGCTGCATACGTGCATGCATCTTCTGCAGTCTGCACACGACTCTCGGCAGCAGGTGATTGTTTTTATCATATTTGTTTACAATATAGGAATGGAACAGATGTATGAAAGTAGACAGGCACTAAGCATGCATGTTCTCTACTAATAAGTATATAAACAAAATTGCAGCTGATTGACGCCGACGAGACCTGAAAGCCGTCGATCTGCTGATCCACACCATTTTGATTCCAAGCGACTGAAAGATAGCAGCGCCCATAAATAGGAACAGTGTTTGTTTGATGTGTTCATCTATGCAAGAATATTGTCAGTTGTATCAAGATGTACTTACCCCAAAAAAATAAAGGCGAGGAAAACGAAGATGAGAAGGTACTGCAGAATTAAAAGAACATAGCGTCAGAGATCGTTACGGTGGGTGCGCGACATTACGGGTGGCTTCTCGGTTCCAGCCATCGCCGACTACGTACGCCTCTGGGATGCCGTTGACGGTGTGCAGCTCCTGCAGTCTCAAGACGAGACCGTTTGGAGATGGTCAGCTGATGGACAGTACAGTGCCAAGTCAGCCTATGAGATGCTGCATGCTGGGTCTGAGATGTTCCCGGGCTACGAGCTTATTTGGGATGCTTGGGCTCCGCTCAGGGTGAAGATTTTCCTTTGGTTGGCTTTTCGGCGGCGTCTCTGGACGGCGGATAGGCGGCGGCGCCACGGCCTCGATGCCAGAGAACGGTGCTTCCTTTGCGACCTTGAGCAGGAGTCGTGCTTACATCTATTCGTCAAATGTAGCTTCGTGACTCAGGTTTGGGCCGCTATTTGCACTTCTTTGCGGCAGCCTCGGCCGGATTGGAGCTACTCCGACTCCATAGTCAGTTTCTGGACCCATGCGAGAAGGAGGTGGCCTCCCGAGCTGCGCACTGGTTTTGATTCCCTCTTCCAGCTCGTGGCGTGGCAGCTGTGGAAGGAGCGGAACGAGAGGTGTTTTAGGAATGAGCGCTCTGATTTACCTACTTTTCTACGTACCACTCTAGCTGTTGCTTCGCTGTGGGTGCGAGCGGGGGCGAAGCTTCTTGGGGAGTTAGTGCGTGAGTAGTCCCGGTAGTCCCTAGGCCGCTTTGACGGTCTCGTCTTGTACTTTGTTCTAAACTTTTCTTAATACAAAGATACGCAGCTCTCCTGCGTATTCGACGAAAAAAAAATAGCGTCAGAGATCGGGTCGTCTAATCAATCAGTTTATCTGATAGTGCTGCCCAATGCTCTTCCAACCTCTCGCTAGCTACTCAGCGCTGTGAATCGTTTGAAGGAAAAAAAAAAAAAAGGAGACCAAAGTGTTGCATGCAATGCGAGGCTATCTGCTTAGGAGGTGTGGGATCACCTGACCTCAACAATGAAGATCACAATGCAACGTGGACATGTGGACAGCATGTATCACACCTCCCATCCTGAGATGATCTTGCATCACGAATAGCTCAGGTAGGACCGTCTCGCTCGAATTGTTCCAGAAAAGGGCTAAATAAACCTGGCGAAATGGGTCAGGATGAACTGTTAACAACGCAATGCAGGACGGTCGATCAGGAGGAAAAAAATTAAGGACGGCTAAACCTGCTGGTGAAACGGGTCGTCAGGATGAATTACAGCTGGTGCTCAAGGTTACATGTTGTCTTCCACCCACCCATGCTGCAGTAGACCCTGGTCAAATCAGTATTACCTCACCACCTAGCTAGCAGCCACCAACGCCGCCGGTCATCAGTTACACTAGCCTTCTCTTGTCCCCTTGTGACTCCATCTTCCTAATGCATCGACCTAAACATGACTCGACTGAACTATGGCACCTAAAGCAAGCCACATTTTTTAACCCTTTCAGTTGCAATTCTTGCTTCTACGCTGATCAGATCACACGGTCCATGCCCCCTGTCTGTGGCGTTGCTTGAGTTTGTTTCAGACGGTTTCTAGTTCGCCGCCGGGGCCACCGGTGAGGCACTTTCGGACGCTGTCCTGGTCGGCAGCGCCTGACGGGTCGGCGTCGTCGGCGGCCTCCTTCTTGTTCTTGGTGTACTCTCCGTAGAGGTAGGAGGCGAGCCCCCAGGCGCAGAGCGCCGTGGCGATGCCCTTCTCGGCGCCGAAGGCGTCGCCGAACACCAAGACGCCGCCCAGCACGTTGGCCGCGAGCACGGCGGCCATGCACACGCCGCTGTGGAGCGACGAGGAGAGGTAGATCACGCCCGCCGTGCCCATAAAGCAGGCCTGCCACGTGAGCCCCAGCGTCAGGACCACCGCCCAGTACAGCGCCGGCGACCCCCTCCAGCGCGCCACGTCGCCGTCCAGGCCGCCCTTGGCCGCCAGCCCGATCGCCGCCACCAGCGACGCGCTGGCCTGCATCACCGCCTGCACCTCCACGGCCAGGATGAACCCGCCGGACACGGCCTCGCGGTACAGGAGCTCCATGACGGGCAGGTAGACGGCGAAGAGCCCCGCCGCGCCCAGCGTGACGACGTAGCCGACGAGGTAGTGCGCCTGCGCGCCCTCGTCGGCGCTCTCGGCCGAGCTGTCCCCGGAGCGCAGCGCCAGGAGCACGGAGCTGATGGTGAGGAGGATGACGGCGTTGAGGTTGACGAAGGTGAGCGGGTGGCGGACGATGACGGCGGCCAGCACGAGCGTGAACGCCAGCTGCGTGGACAGCAGCAGCGACGACGTGGACACCGGCAGCAGCGACGTGCTGTAGGAGAAGAGCAGGTTGTTGGCGCCCATGAGCGCGCCGATGACGAGGCACACCGCGAGGAACCGCCGCGAGAACCACGTGAACGGGCGCGGCGCGCCGGCGGGCCGGCCGGCGACGAGCACGGCGACCACCAGCAGCGGGAAGCCCGCCGACTGCACCAGCGTGATCACCCACCGGTTCTGCCCCTTGCGCGCGAAGTAGAACCTGGACAGCAGGCTCGACGCCACCGACCCCACAAGCAGCGCCGCGTAGTTCGCCAGTAGGAGCAGCATCCGCTGGCGGCGCGGCGCCGCCGAAGCCGGCGGACCGCCGCCGGTGATTGCCATTGTCTTGGACGACGACTCGTCGAGGAGGAGGAGGAACGGGTGGCGGCGGTGCCCGGCGTCGTGGCTATGCGGCATAAACCAATTTTCGAGATGATGTGGTAGAGTATCGGGGGAATATATAGATGGATCGATATGCTCTTTACTTGTGGGCAATCTTGAACTTTCAGTTACTTGTGCAAAAAATACAAAGGAAATGATGCTCGCTGCTGGATACATTCCATTATTACTGTATAATTTTATTTGAATCATACATTGTATACTAATAATCATTTGTTCGAACCCAACATAGGGTCCAAGAATTCAATACGAAAAAACAACAGCTGCAACATTAATTGTTATAGCTAGTGGGTAGAATAAGACCAAAGCTATGGCAGCTCATATGTGCATTCAATCGATGTGTCTATTTATTTATTTATTTGCAATGCCCGGAGAGGAACGCATTCATATACTACTACACAAGTCTACAAATACCGCTCGAGATAGGAATCAAATCGGCCAATATAAAATCTCTACTAGTAGCGCATGACTTAAATTTCGGCCAAACTGAATCACCTATAGTAGGCTGCCTATAGGGAGGTGATCGAGTTATGGTAGTAGCCGCTCTACACATGGCGATCCAAAAGCATGCATATGAACCATGTCCATGTGGAAGGGTTTGAATCCATGGTCGGCCATTGATTTGAGCTCGTACGTACGTCTGGGTGATTTGGTTCCATTTGGGGTGGTGGAGATCGTGCTTGGGTTGGAATGGGAAAGAACCGGATGGAAATCATGCATGCTTCCTGGCCTGTCTTGCCTAACGCTCACGTGCCGTGTTTTGTGTTACTATCTATACGTGCTGTGTAAAGCAGCATGTGCCGATCGAAAGCCCAGATCAGAAAACCAGGCCGTCGTTGCGTCGTCTCGGAAGGAGTTTTTGCTTGCACAAAAGGTTTTAAAATTGGAGCCACACGCACGATCGACCTGTGTGTTTTTTACCTGGAACCTATATTGTTCTTGATAGTTACAGAATAGTACAGTATCATATTGTTGACGTGCTGTTGATTTTCAGCATGTATCTGGAAAGGAATGTACAAGTACTACTTGTCGAAAACTACAGTAGGAATGAAATAGAGTAGTGTGGGAATGGACCATCCTGCCCCTCGCCCTCCTCGGCATGCTCCTTGTCCTTGGGCCTCTGTGTAGCGCGCACGCATGTCGTGCGCATCGCCTTTAATTTACTAGTGGATGCGTTACAGGAGCCTGGCCCCAGAACAAAAGCATGCGTTACACGTCGCACCTGAAAGGCTCCAAACTTCGGTAGCAAGAATCCGGGCAAGGTAGCCGTGGCGGTGACGTCCTTGCGTCCGTTCCGTACGCAGGAACACAAACTTGCAAAAAAAAAAAAAGTTTCATCTATATTTTCCTGTTCTATCAACATCATCAGGTACTCCTTGTGGGATGGATTTTTTGTTACGAGCTGAATGGCAAGGGCGTCGTCTGGTCCATCGGTCCAAGCAGGGGAGGGGGGGCCTGGCGCCCTGGCCTGGCACTGCCAGTGCCCAGCCGTAGCCCGTGTGGCCATCCGGACGCGCGCGCGCGGCGACGACGTTGTCCCGGGCGCGCGGCCGCTTGGGCGGGCCACGCGCGCCTCCACGTTGCCGCCGTGCCGCTGCGCCTGTGCGTGCGTCGGCCGTGCAAGCAAGAGCCGCACACGGGCACACGGCCTGGCAGAGACCACACGTACGGCCAGAGGCCGGATACGCTCGTACTGCCGCTGCTCTGCGTTGCATTGCGGCCAGAACGTACGGCACTCGATCCACACCACACCTCCCAGCAGAAGTAACGACGACGCTGACATGGTGGTTTCCTTCTCCTTTTCGATGATTCGATGCAGCTGGCTGAAAACTGCAAGAAATCCTCGTGAAGACGATGCCTGGAAAAAAGACTCGATCGGCGATGCTATTTCTAATTTGATCTGCTAATAACGACGTTGGTTGATCGATCGAGATCGACCTATATATCGGCGTCAGTTTCGTGAGGAGATCGGGACACGCATTTGCCGTGATCAGGTCGATCGATCCAGCGGCACAAGACAAGAGGGCCGGCCGGAAGACGTGCCGGGGACTGAGGGTGTGCGATGGACGTTGGCATGGAAGCTAGCCGGAGAGGCTGGGGCGTCACGTATGATGAATGCTGCGTGGTTTTGTGTGAAGAGCGTGATCGACGAGCCAGCAGGGGTTGGAGGCCGGAGGCGCCAACACTTGTCGTCGCAACAACTGCCACACGGCTTGCAAGGGAGATGATGATAAGGACGGAGGCCCTCGAAAAAAAAAATGCAATAATAAAAGGTGAAAGAAGAGAAGAATGCTTGGGCTTTAATTTGGAAGTAGTCGAGGACGTGACACGAGCTTTGCTTCACGCTTGCTTCATGTTGATCAGACGGAACAAATATATATACAGTATACTCCGTATATGGCATGTTTCGTCCCATGGTTAGATAATAATAATCATGTTCCAAATAATGCTAACATTCTCAAACAGTAGCTAGCATAGCAAGTCGGGAACAGCTGGACGTGCGCCAGAGAAGGAGCTGGGCACTTCGATCGATCAGCTTGTGTTATTCCTTCATAAGAACGGCATGCCCAAGAGGCTTCAATGATCAGCTCGTCGACCCTTTTTTAGCTCTGGAACGATGAAGGATAAGCCCGATTATATATTGCACTGTCGCACATGCATGCCTGACACGTCGCTACCTAATATACTGTTGTTCAATGTATATAGCAGCAGGCCTACAAAAATAGGCAGTTGAGCCGTTCTGATATACTATATGGAAAAAAAAAAAAAGTGACCTAGCTCCAGACACAGTATATAAGTACCTGTACGTGACCTGTTGACGTACATGCATGATGCATGGAATAGATGTCGTCGTCTGTGACTTGCAGAAACTAGTACAATCATTTTTGCACACTAAACTGAAGATGGCGTATTGGTACGGTGCGGTGACCCATGGCCATGGCCCATGGCCCATGGATAGAACACTATAATTAATAAACAATTAAACAAGGTAATAATTTGATCAGTTCGGTCAAACTCGACAGAACAATGGATTTAACTACGTGCCAAAGGTAATAATTTGATTAGTTCGGTCACGCTCGACAGAACAATGGAAATAACTACGTGCCAAACAATAGCGAGGTGCAATTGGGTTATAGGCGAACCCACAAAGAAGTCATTTTTTAGCTTTGGATTCCGAAGTAAAACCCACCTTGCTTGCATCCCTAGCGAGGGTAGCTAGTGAAGATAACGCAATCTTGGATAGAGATATTCTGTCTTTGTGCACAGAGGTTTTGTCCTATTTTAGATCTTTGGACTGCAGCAAAATGGTGCTACCTAGCTACACAGAAATGAAATGTTGCCGTACTATGATTTTGATCTCTGTTGATCAGTTGCCCATATGATTGGCGTCCTCGTCACACATGATATGAAGTTGCTGTACCGCTAGCAGCTGCAGATATGTGATATGAGGATATGATCGTGCAGTAAGAATGGATCCAATCCAAAGGTTGGCCATCAACCATTAAGGCAAGGTCACACCGAGCTGCATATATATGGAAATCACACGACGCATGCGTGCAATATATCAGCCTTCGATCAGTCTACTTCCTAGGGGGGTGATATATCCTTTCAAGAAACTGGCTATGTCATATATATGCATCCATGTTTATCCCTATGAGTGTCATCCATGTTGACATTTTGTCGATCCCTGCGCGTGCTCTAACTAGTGTGTTTACGGATAAAGTGATGGCGATTGAGTGAACGGTCTCATATATGTGACTACGATTGTCATTGCCATAGAGTGAGCGCTTGAATTCTGATGTTTTAATTGACTTTTTTTTTTTTTTGCCATCGAGGAGAGTTATCAGGGTCCTTCATGGGGCGGCGTTAGCTGTTGTTTTCTCCAATGTACGTAAAAAATAAGCATCACATCGCCTATAGGTATTCTCATATAGAAGGGACACATTTTTTCTTCACGGATAACATTTCCCACACCATTTTTTTTTTTGAACCTTTTTTTCTCGACCTGAAACAGCGAAGTATTGTAATATATAGAAGGAAAAATATTCTACGGGAAGAAGAGAAAGGTTCTCACAATAGAACGAAAATGACGAGGGGTTGTCAATAGCAATGCTACCCGCTACCAGTCGCACGACATATGACAGGTAGTACAATGTTCCACATTCAAATATACTAACAGGAATATTCAAAATTTGCCTGAAAATATTATAGATTTAGAATGCAAATATTTTTACCTTCGTGACAAGAATGTGCCACAACCACAACCTTCATGAATGAAATGTTTTAGCTTCACAAGAAAAATATCTGGCCTTCATATCTAAATGTTTTATGTTAAATATAATAATATTATATCATTAGAAACAAGTAAGAAATGCAAACCGTAAATTAAAAATAAAAAAGTGAGGAGAGCCTACCTAACGTAGACATGCAGGGGCCTACCACATAAAAAAAAAACAGAAACAGACGCCGAAAATGATAAGTTGACAAAAAAAACATGTGTATGGCGTAGGCACTGAGTGGGCTGGGTCTAGTTTCAAAACGGTTGTTTGATCAAGGAACCAGCCCGAGACAATCACAAACCATAGTGGGTTGGGTCTGGTTTTAAACCGGCGTCGAACCCACGATGGTGATGGAATCACTGATTTGCTCTGTACGCAAGGGAAAAATGAGAAGAGGCCTCAAGCTTACATGCTCCACGCTGGAGGGTGATGGTGGTGGCTTGGCTACGGCAACGTCATGCTCATAGCCGGTGGCTGCAGCCGAAACGGCAAGATCGGTCGTGCACTCACTCGTGCAAGCAGCACGGACGGGGAGCCGGGGATGCATGAGGCATCTGGGTATGAGGCGAAGAGCCGTCTGCGGCTGCTGTATATATCTGTGAGGTAGAGGCGGAGATTGTTCGGTCTTCCTCTGCTGCTGCGGCGGCCGGCCATGGCGCAAGGAGAGCCACCGGGAACACCAGCATGCCGCCTTCGAGTGGTACTACACGGGCAGCAACTTCTGCTGGGATGGAAGGTGATAATGCCGGCCGCAGATGGAGGCATGACGAAGGAGAAGATGTGGTAGCTGGAGTTGTCCGGCAGCTGTGGCGCTAGATGCGGAGTAGAGGAGGGAGGCGCAGAACGCAAACCGTGGAACCCGTGAACCGGCCCGGGTCCAAACATCTCATTTGTTGATCCATGGATTGGGCTGGGTTTAACAAAAAAACTGCATAATAACCCGGACCATATACAGGGCTTGATCCATCTACTGTATGTTCGTTCTCGATATGACCGATTCATCTTCATCTCGATCTCATCGCAGCGCAAAACCCCAGGCTTATATAACTAATAACGCCGCCGCCGCCGCCGTCACCATCATTGCTTACGCCTCCACGACGATCGAACTTAACCGTCTGCAATGTCGACGATCACCACCAGCGCCGGCGCTCCGGCGGCGCGCCGCCGTCGTATACTCCTCCTGGTGGCGAACTACGCGGCACTGCTGGTGGGCTCGGTCGCGGCGAGCCTTCTGTCCCGGTTCTACTTCGCGCACGGCGGGCAGAACCGCTGGGTCATCACGCTGGTGCAATCGGCGGGGTTCCCGCTGCTCGTCGTCGCCGCCGTGTTCGCGTCCGGCCGCCCTGCCGCCGCGCCGCGCCCATTCTTGTGGTTCTCCAAGAGGTTCCTCGCCGTCTGCCTGGTGATCGGCGCCCTCATGGGCGTCAACAACCTGCTCTTCTCGTACAGCACGTCGTTCCTGCCGGTGTCCACCTCGTCCCTGCTGCTGTCCATGCAGCTCGCGTTCACGCTCATCCTCGCCGCCGTCATCGTCCGCCACCCGATCACCTTCGTGAACCTCAACGCCGTCATCCTCCTCACGCTCAGCTCGGTGCTCCTCGCGCTCCCATCGTCTGGGGACGACTCCGGCGGGAGCCCCGAGGGGGGCGGCCGGTCGCACTACGTCGTCGGCTACGTCGTCACGCTGGGCGCCGCGGGGCTCTTCGCCGCGTACCTGCCCGTCATGGAGCTCCTGTACCGCAAGGCGGTGTCCGGCGGGTTTGTCCTGGCCGTGGAGGTGCAGGCGGTGATGCAGGCCATGGCCTCGGTGGTGGCCGCGATCGGGCTGGCGGCCGTGGGCGGGCCTCGCGACGACGTGACGCGCTGGAAGGGCTCCACGGCGATGTACTGGGTCGTGGTGTTGGCCCTGGTGCTCACGTGGCAGGCGTGTTTCATGGGGACGGCCGGTATGATCTACCTGACCTCGTCGCTGCACAGCGGCGTGTGCATGGCCGCCGTGCTCACCGCGAACGTGCTGGGCGGCGTGGTCGTGTTCCGCGACGCATTCGGCGCCGTGAAGGCCGTCTCCACCGCGCTCTGCGTATGGGGCCTCGCCTCCTATCTTTACGGAGAGTACACAAAGAAGAAAGAGGATGGCTCCTCTCCGTCCGCTCCCGAGGACGAAAGCGTCGTCGGCAAGAAGAGCATTGCACCTGCCGGCGATGTCCCTGCTGATCGTGAACTCGAAACCGTCTGAAACAAACGAGACCGGCGGGCCGTGCCACAATGTACTAGTACCAAGGAGTACCAGTATCAGGCGGAGATATTTTTGTGATGTTAGATCCGTTATTAGGTGAAGTTTAAAAAACACCCACATCGCGAGTCACTCTTGATTGTCAATTTTGTTTCCTCTTAGAATTATTTGTACGAAAGTACAGCATTTAATTAGTTTTTTAGGCAAAATTAGCCGCTGATCACTCAAAACGATGTCGATTCGCTGGCGGACACATAAAAAATGAGGAGCTGCCGGTACCACTCCTGCACCGTGTCAATTTGCTAAAAAATGAGGAGCTGCCGGTACCACTCCTGTACCTTGTCAATTTGCTGGATGACACCACCACGATTAAAATATTGTTTTCAGGCTGGAAAGATAATAGAAAGCTTGTGAAATGTCCTCTTTGCCCCTGACCCCACCTGTCCGGTCTCCTTCCTCGTTCTGCCTCCGTCCCCGATCCTAGCGCTGCTCGCCCGCCGCTCCTCATCCTGTGCCCCGTTCGCGCCCCTATCCCCACGCTCCAGGCCGCTGCTCCCGTCCTCACATCTGGACGCCGCCTCCAGCCACCGGCCCTGCCCCATCCTCGCCTTTAGTCGCTAACCCCGCCCCTGACCCCGATCGTGGGGTAGCAGCGGCTAGCGGCATGGCGGCGCATTTGCCAGGCTGCGGGCGGCTAGCGTCGGTGGTGGCGCGGCCAGCGGCACGCGACGGCAGCCAGGGGAGCGGCAACGGCACCGCTAGGCTGCGCACGGCGACGGCGGCGCAGGCGGCAGCGCGTGGCCCCGGCCTCTTCCTCCCATGCCCCATCCTTGTCCTTGGCCTAGCCTCGTCGCCGGAGCCACTCCCCTTCCCTTCTGTCGCGGCGTCCTCCTCCCAAGCGGGACATCTTCTCCACAGGAGTGACCGGATGTGGGGGCCGGAGAGGATGGGCGTGTCGGCAAAGGAGGGAATGGGGACGCACACGAGGGTAGCGCGGGGCGCCCTAGAGGTGGAGGTGGCGTCTGGGGGTCGGGGATAGGAACGACAGCTGGAGGCGGTGTCCCAAGGCAGAGCAGGGCCAACGGCTGGAAGTGGAGGTGTAGCTAGAAGGTGAGAGGATGGTGGAGTAGAGTGGAGGAGGAAAAAGGACATGACATGTGGGACCAAGGGCAAAAACGACATTTTCTAGACTTTCTCTCCCCTTCCCACCCGAAATGAATATAATAATCGCGGCGGTGTCCATCAGCAAATTGGCAAAGTGCAGGCATGTCCACCAGCATATTTCAAATCGTGATGTGTTCAGTTTTCAATTTCGCAATCGGATGGTGTCCAGCAGCCAATTTTGACTTTTTTTTTTTAACATATGGCACCTCACTCTGATTGCCAATTTTGTTTACCGCTTAGAATTCTTTGTGCGGAAACTACATTTTGTTTTTTTAAACTTATATGGCAGTATTGACTTTTGGGTTCATGTTTGACTATTCATCTGAACAAAAAAATATGTAAATTACATTCATTTGGCCACGTTTTATCATCACGATACCTTCAATTCTACTTAGAATTTCTGTACCATACATTTGTATAAATACTATATCCGTCTTAGAAAGACTGCTAACTAAAAATGTTCCACAAAGAGTGCCAATCTAGCAATTTCGGAAAGCTATTTTTTTGCTTTGGCATCATGCGTGTGACAATTAATCTTGTCTCCCTTAAAAAGCTAGATTTGCACTTTTTCACGGAATGTTTTTTTGGTCCCTACCTATACTAGTCACACTGATATCTGATGGAAATGTATGAAAAAAAAATTTTCACCATCCAACTAGCACAATTATTTGTTTTTCAATTCTAAGTGGAAAAACTGGACGTCAAGGGTCATCTAACTATTGAAATTGGACAAATTTATCCCTTAAATGGGACACAACTGTGTTTTATAATAATAAAACCTAGTTTTATATATTAAAAATTTTAATTAATTAATTTTAAATCATAAAATATAAAAGTTATACCAAATTCATTCTAAAATACACTATCTACTTATTGGTGCCCTATGTAGATTTATTTAGATCGTGTGCAACGGGGAGTCTCTTTGGGCCTCAAAGTATGCTCCATACGGAGTACTGAACCACCTAGAGATTGGGCCACTAGTACCAGGCCCATAATCTGGCCCAAAACTTATTTACCGTGGCGCCGTTCATTCGCCGGCTCGCTCGTTCGCTGCGGCCAGATCAACCCGACTACCCAAGAGCACGAGGAAAGCCCTAGGCCCTAGCCGCATCCTCACCCGCGCCGCCGCCTCCCTGCTCTCGCAGCCTCGCTGCCGTAAGTTACCGCAACCGCGGACGCCCGCCACTTCCTCGCCGACGAGATGGTACGTGTATTTGGAAGCAATCGCTTCCGCCTGGGTCTGCCTAGGTTTTGGTTGGCATCTTAGGGGAATCCTGATCCCTGTAAATCGCAAAGTCTGGAGCGCTCCTGCTAGTGCTCTGCAGATCTTAGGAAGTGTAGGGACTCGCAATTCGCCTGCACCGTGGGATTTTGAATCTGGCATTATTATGTTGTTTCGTGATAACATGTTATCACGGTCCTTTTGTCATCTCCCCTCCATTAGGTCCACCTAATTGGTCAGTACAAGGACTAAGTAGGTATGGTTGAATACTTGAATTGGTTTAGTAGGATGCCTATGCTTTCATCAGATACATGCTTGGGCTACAATTATCGATCTATCATACAGTCCAAAAGCTGTCTTGTTTTCGAGAGCTGAAATTAATTTGCATAGGCCTAGTTGCATCAATATAAATTGGTCCCCTTCTTCTATCCATGCAATATATTATCTGTACCAGACTACCAGAGTACCAGTGGAGAGTATTGTCTATGCCTAGCAACTTTGCTGCTTGGTTGATATCTTCAGACGCATTTTAATTTTTTGTGCTTTGTGATGGTTCTGCAGACAAAACGTACTAAGAAGGCTGGAATCGTTGGCAAATATGGTACAGACACTGAAGTATCCTTGTTCATTGTTTTGCGACCTCATGCTCTTACCTGTGTATTCTAGTTGCTGACGTGTTTGTTATTGCTGTTACATAGGTACCAGGTATGGTGCCAGTTTGCGTAAGCAGATCAAGAAGATGGAGGTCTCCCAGCACTCAAAGTACTTCTGTGAGTTCTGTGGCAAGGTAAACTCAACCATTTTGTGATGGCTTGCTTTGTTAGTCACATGGCAAGATGACCAATCATTTACTGTGCATTTGTTGAGTGTCACTTATTGCTTGCTGTCGTTTTTAAAGTTCACTATTTTGTTATGAATTTTGCGCTATTGACCTATCCTAATACGTCTTTTTTGCGCTATTGACCTATCCTAATATGTCTCTTTTGGATAAGGACATCAATATAGACTTAGTTAAATATGTTAATTACTGTTGAAATATCAAATTGTGATCTTCCAGCTAAATATGCCAATTGCTATTACAAAATCAATTTTTTTTCAGTTAAATATGTTAATTGCTATTGCAATCTCAAATTGTGTTTTTTTTATATAGCCGTATTTTGACTATGACTTTCTCAGTTACTTCCTACCATGTTCTAAATTCTGATAGTAAGTTAATGTGCAAAGAATAATCTGCCATGGTGCCACACCTTTTCTGGTTTGTTTACACTTTTTTCTATGGCTTTCATGAAAATCCTTTATATCTACACTGGCTTTTTTTCTATGGTCTTGGAGCGGGACTCCTTTATGAATTTTTCCATCTGTTCTTGCACCATTGTCTTTTGTAACGCCAATACTGGATTACAGTTTGCTGTGAAGAGGAAAGCAGTTGGTATCTGGGGATGCAAGGACTGTGGGAAGGTTAAGGCTGGTGGCGCCTACACCATGAAGTATGTGCTGATATTCTGTTAGAAGGATTATATTGAAGTTTGCTGTGTCTATTATTCTCACGTGTTTTCTAATTTGTTACTTTGCATTTCCAGCACTGCTAGTGCGGTCACTGTCAGAAGCACAATCCGTCGCCTGCGGGAGCAGACTGAAGCTTGACTGGGCAGTAGTGCCTGGATTTTATAGTTCGATCAAGAGTTATGATTTTTTTTTCTTATTTAGCTATATGAACAATCAGAAACGTGCATCTAATCCATCTGTATGTAGTAACCTTGATAATCTGTATCTTTGGTTTCTCGGTATGCATGTTCTCCCATTATCTCCTTTTTTGTGCTGCCAAACCACTTGTATGTTTTGTGATGTGTGTCCTAGTGCTGCTTTAGCGGCTTCTAGCCTGCTACCATTGAAATCTTGAACAACAGAGATGCCAAATTGCGTGCTTTTGGTTGTTGATGGTTGTTACTGTTATCTGGGTGCATTCACAGATCTCTATCCCTATACCGGTGCTAGTTTGTATAGAAATGTTTGTTGTTTCAGGCAAGGATCACTACCTAAAATTAAAATCAAGTTTCAGACAAGGATCACCACCTAAAATCAATGAAGAATATCTCTAAGTTGCTCCTGATAAATATTGATTTATGCAGACCGTTTTTACATTTTCCTTACACTAAAATTTATATCTTCAGAAATTCTATTACGTTTTCAAGCAATGCCGCCTTTACAATCATCGGGTGCAGGTCGACTGCTTGAACCTGACCAACATGTTCTTGAGGTCGAACTCCCAGAGGTGCTCTTGCTGCAAGATGTTACCGATGACCGACACCCCTGGCCACTCCCCCTCCTGCACGCCGATGCACTTCACACCCGGTTTCACGTCGATCACGTAGCTCTTGGCCGGCGGCTCCAGCCGCGCCGACCCGGCGAACTGCACGGCCAGCTTGGGGATATCCGGCGCTCCAGGTCGCCGTGCCGTCCAGTTGTAGCAGTGCTCGAACGGGGGGAAGGCCACAGTGGGGACACCGGCCAGGTGCTTGCTCAGCGCCGCGACCACGGCCTTGTACGCCGGGGCGGCGAGCACCGTCAGCGTCGTGCCGGAGTCGAGGATCGCGCCGCCGTTCTTCTTGGCGTCCCACACCTCGGCGGGGATGTCGAGGGCCTTGCCGGCCACGTGGATGGCGTCCACCTTCACGCCGTAGAAGGGCATCTGGGCGTCCAGCAGCATCGGCGTCTGCGCCTTCGGTCTCTGGGCCACTGGCAGGGGGCCGAAGTGGAGGTACCCGGCGGCGTCGCGCTTGGCGAGGTGGTCGACGAGGCAGTAGGAGAAGCTGCCCCCGAAGCGCCCGGCGCCGCTGGCCGCGAAGGAGATTTTGCTGTTCCCCAGGCTCAGCACGCCGTCTGCCGACCGGAAGCTCTGGCCGTCATGCGTGGAGGAGCAGCCCAGGACCACGCCTTGCAGCTTGGCCACCTTGCCGCCGGGCAGGGCGACGGTCGCCGACTCGGTGCCCGCCACGCCGCGCGCGCCCGCCGAGCCTTCCTTGTACCTGCCATGTACATTTGGAAATCAGAACTTCGTCGTCACCCATCGAGGGCAAAGCGCGTGATTGCGTGGAGTGCGACGAACACGATGGCATTGACAGGAAGACGAAGAACTAGAGATACATAGATGGGCAATGGCATAATAATGGCGGTACTGACCGGTAATCGTAGAAGCAGGGGCTGGCGGACGAGGAGCAGTTGGCTAGGGAGAAGGGCACGTCCAACTTGCACGTGTCGGACGAGCACGGTACGGGTTTCCACGACTTGGAGTTCGCGGGCCGGAACACGCGACCCGGCGAGGATGCGCCGCCGGCACCTTGGCACTTGACCCAGGTGAGGTCGCTGCCGGTGTCCGCCACCAGCGTGAACTCCTGCGCCGGCGTGCCCACGAGGAGCTTTACAAAGTACTGCCCTGTGCCGGTGTACGCCCCCGACGACATCGGCAAGGAGACCGCGGACGCCGGTGCCTCCGCGGTAATCCGCCGGCTTCCACCCGGGCGCGACCGCAGCTTGCTAGAGATGTACGCGTGCCGGAGCCGGTCGTCCCTCGCCCGCTCGGCCATGGACGCTCCCGGCGCGGCGGGGACAAGCTTCAGCTTCGCCGACTCGCCGCTCGCCATGGCCGCCACGGCGTGCAACAGGAGCACCACCAGCAGGCTCCCGCACAAGGCCATTTCGTGATCCTTGACTCCCTTACACAATATCATAATGGCAGATTGCAGAATTCAATTCTAGATATAAGATGACAGAAATTTCCAAGTTTATCATAAAAAAAAAAACAGAACATATCCGGCGAAACTAAAAGGAAAAGAGAGGTTAGCTTGGTGTGCCCTAATTATGGTAAGCAAAGCACAATCAGTGGATAGTATTTGCACTGACGTGGGCCCTATTTATGGTAATCAACCATAACCAATGGATGGTATTTGCATCAGAAACCCAAATCTGTATTTTTCTTCTGTTGTTTATTTGTATGAACGGTTCTTGTTAAGCGTACTTGGTTACTCAAGCTAATCTCGCACTACTAATAAGCAAGTACTATGTACAGGTACAGTATTACCTTGATGGCGTCGGTTCTGGTCACAAAGTTTGTCTTATGTTCAGTAAGTATAGGACATCACGTTACACGGTCACAGCAACAAAATGTTTGCCTGACCATTACAATTTACTCCTGAACCGGTGTTGTCTGCCAGCCACCACCTGGGTCATGCTTTTTGTCTGTGCTTTGATAGCTTGTTAGAACCTGTGGGTTGCATAGTTTCAGTTCACATCGTTCAGAGGATTTCTCAAGTCCGTTCCGTTCTTGTGTGTCGACCGACTGTCGAGTTCGCGTTATGTGGACGGCTTTGCCCCAAGCACCAAGTGACCAAGTGCGTGAGTTTCAGTCAAGTCTGGTCTGGACAAAGAATCCTCTGGGTTACTATACGCATAGTATGCAGCCACGCGCGCAAATTTCAGCTGAACGTTTGCCCCCATTGCGCTAAAAATTGATCTTTTTTCATTCAGAAGAAGAAGCATTCACTCGAAGGCAGTTACAATTTTTATCAAGGGAAGAGGGTGGAGGACGAAATCGTGCGCGCCGAACGTTTCGTCTCATTGCGCGCAGCGCGTGTGCTTGAACCGGAGCCACCGGTCCCTGAGGTCGAACTCCCAGAGGTGCTCCTGCTGCAGGATGTTGCCGATGACGGACACCCCGGGCCACGCGCCCTCCTGCACGCCGATACACTTCACCCCGGGCGCCGCGTCGATGACGTAGCTCTTGGCCGGCGGCTCCAGCCGCGCCGACCCGGCGAAGTGCACCTCCAGCGCGGGGACCTCCGGCGCGCCGGCCGTCCAGTTGTAGCAGTACTCGAAGGGGTCCATGGCCACCCTGGGCAGCCCGGCGAGGCGCTTGTTCAGCGCGGCGACCACGGCCCTGTACGCCGGGGTGGCGAGGATGGTGAGGCTGGTGCCCGAGTCGAGGATGGCGCCGCCGTTCTTGTCCACGTCCCACACGTCCGCGGGGATGTCGAGCGCCTCGCCGGCCACGTAGACGGCGTCGACCGTGACGGCGTAGAACGGGCTCATCCGTCGGTCGAGCAGCAGCGGCGTCTGCTCGGCGCCGTCGGGCCCCGCCGGGCCGAAGGCGAGGAAGCTGGTGGCGTTGCGCGGGGCGAGGTGGTCGACGAGGCAGTAGGAGAAGCGGCCCCCGAAGCGCGCGGCGGCGCGGGACGCGAAGGAGATGTTGCTGTTGCCCAGGCTGAGCACGCCGTCCGAGGACTGGAAGCTCTGGCCGTCGTAGGAGGCGGTGCAGCCCAGCACCACGCCCTGCAGCTTCGCGCGCCGGCTGCTGTCGGCGCCGCCGGAGCTCGACGACAGCGCGATGGTCGCCGAGTCGGTGCCCACCACGCCGCGCGCCGCCGACCCGTCCTTGTACCTGCCAGTGCCACCAGCCACGACGGTTAGGTGACGCTACGGTTCGGTTAGTTGAAGTTCGCGCGCGTCGCCTCGTCAGCGTCAAAGCAGGCAGCGCCCACATGGGAAGATTCGGCTGCAAACAACGCTGTACTGTACGGTGTGTGCAAAGAAGAATCCACCAATTTCAGCTCAAAAATCAAAATTTTCATTTCGCTGACTGGTAGAATAAGGGAGGTGACACCGGTACGAACATGATTCGAATTGGGGTCCCTGGCCTTTTTTTGGAGGCGACAAAGGCACCAGCAATGCAAGAGCCGGCTTGCAAGTCGCTCATCATGGATATGGTCTGAATCGGAATCGTTAGACAGTTGGAAAACGGAAAGATACGTGTCCCCGTGAACTGTAAAGCGGAGCTCGTTGAGTGCGCAGTGGTGCTGAAAGGAGTAATCCCAACTCATGCAATGACGTTGTGAAATGGACTAGCGACTCAGACAGTCAGATTGCAGTTTTTTTAGGGTTATCATTGCAGTTTTTTTTTCTCTCTCTTCCAGTTAGGTTGCATACGAGTACTACGGTGCACCTGGCCAGTTTTAACTGTGATTGTTTTTGCCAAAAAAACAAAGAAACTGCGATTATTAGGAGTACTAGCTGTAAAGCAGTGTACGCAGCTAGTGGCCGCCCCATGGCAAGTGTGCCAGCCAGACCGGTCAAAAGCCGAGTTGGACAGCGAGGTTGTCCAAAGATAGACGGCGCCTACGGCGAGATAGGTTGAATCAGCAAACGCGTTCCCCTGCGCTCGGTCCCAGATGCACACTCTAGGAGCAGTACAGTACCAGAACCTAGAGCAGTAAACAGCACGAGACAAAAAAGAAACAAGCGTCTGGACAACCAACCAATCATACAGCTAGGAGCATCAAAAAAAAAAAAAAAAAATTGGCGCCGAACCCGGCCGTGTTGCTCTTGCTCAACGTTTTCAATCTGCCAAAGAACTGTCACGAAGGACCCGCGGCGAGTCACGAGGCGTGCGGCCGTCCGCCGAGCCAGCGCCTGAGCACATGCGCGCGGCCGCCGCGCCGAGCAACCCCTCCCCGCCACCTCGGCTCGGCGAGGCGAGTCGGCGGCGTCACTTGCTAATCAGCCAGCGCCGCGCCCGCGAGGCCGCGAGCGTCACCCAAGTTGCCCCTGCTCCCCCGAATTTTAAAAGCCCGGGGCCGGAAGCGACAGCGCATCGGCGGCCGCGACGCCGCCCGCCCGCCCGGCCCTGCGGTAACGTGCGCGCCATGATCGGGCGGAGCTCAGGTCGCTCATCGCGCACGACCGCGTGACGCGGTCCGCCGCCTGGTGGGCTGGCTGGCTGGCTGGTGCCGGTACGATTAAATGTGCGCGTGCCCCTCCCGTCCCACGCGCGCCCGGCCGCAACCAGACCACCTCAACAACATTAACGCCGCGTCCGAGCTTCCAATCCTTCCATCCGATTTGGCAGTCTGGGCTCTCGACTCGTACAATACAACTGGCTGGCTGGTCAGTAATCCCAGTCAATCCCAGTATACTCCAGCAACCTTTTGGCTTCCTTCCTCTGAATGAATGTCTCAAGGTCATGTACGCAACGTAGCGGTAAATTTGCAGAGAGAGCAGCCGCGACTGGAGCACAAAACAGCATAGGAGAAGCAAGCACAGGGCACATGGAGAGCAAGCGCGCGATCCGATCCAAGGCAGCGCCGGCCGGGCTTTCGATGGCCCCAAACGGCCAGGCAGAGAAGCCGAGCGCGCGCTCGTGTTCGTGTCCACATCAACGGATCAACGCGACCCGGGCACGCCTGGTCTGGCGGGCGAGCCAACCAATTGAATGCCGCGCTCTGCCGCGGCGAGCCCGGCAGCAGGCAGAGCGGAGCGGACTGGAGCGCGGTAAAAAGCTGCGCGAGTAATGGCGCGCGCGAGATCCCGACCCACCCCGCCCACCAACCAACACTTACTACGGCAGCAGCCTTCCTGCTTGGGGCTGCGGCCTGCGGGTGCCCGCCACCAGCCAGGCCCCGGGCAGCCGTGTCGCGACGAGATCCGGTGGAGTGACGAGCACGCGTCAGCCAGTGGAATAGTGGATCGAGCGGTACGAGGTGATGGGCCGATCGGTGGAGTGCGAAGCACGGCGGCAATGTGCCAATGGCGAAGAGAGAGGGTCATCGGAGGAGGAGAAGGCGGGGGTATTGTAGTGAGGCTACTGACCGGTAGTCGTAGGCGCAGGGGCTGGCCGGCGACGAGCAGTTGGCGAGGGAGAAGGGCACGTAGGAGGTGCAGGTGTCGGAGGAGCACGCGATGGGGGCCCAGGACTTGGAGTCGGCGGGGCGGAACACGCGCGCCGGGGCCGGCTGCGCGTCCGCGGGCGACGCCCTTTCGCCGCGGCACTTGACCCAGGTGAGGTCGCTGCCGGTGTCGGCCACCAGCACGAAGGGCTGCGCGGGGGTGCCCACGCGGAACCGCACGAAGTACTGCCCCGTGCCGGTGTAGGCGCCGGAGGAGAGCGGCATGGCGAAGGCCGACGCGCCCACCTCGGCCGCGCGCCGGTGGCTGCGCCGCGACGCCAGCGTGGACCTGATGTACGCGTGCCGGTGCCGGTCGTCCCGCGCGCGGTCCGACAGCGACGCGCCGGGCGCCGCGGGGACGAGCTCCAGCCGCGGCCGCGGCCGCGCCGAAGGCTTCCCACGGGGCCGGTGGTGCCGGTGCTGGGAGTGCCGGCCGCCGCCCGCCACGGCCGCCGCGGCCAGCGCCAGCAGCACGAGCAGCGACAGCAGGTGCCCGCGCACCGCCATTTCTTGGACCCCTCTTTCTTCCTTCACGCCGTCTCCGCCTCCCTCTCTTTCTCTCACACAATGGCAAATTGGCAATGGGAAGCTAGAGCAGCTGCAGCAAGCAGTCGTGCGCTGGGTTGCTCGCTGGTGCCGCCCGGACGGAGCTGCGTGTTGGCGGGGGAGCTTTTTGGCTGCGTCCGGCACGGGCACGGCGTGGGGAGGGAGAGACGGCGTACGTCTTTTATAAACCAAGCCACCACCGGCGCTGTGCTGCTGCCCGTGGCCGTGGATAACACGCGGTTGGGTCGGGTCGGGTTGCTTGTGCGTGCTTCGTTGGCATTTGATTTGGCAAGCGTTGTGATTGATTGCCATGCCGGGTGGCCTGTTGGGTCCGAGACTCGCTGCTGCCCCCGTGGGCCATGGGCCCAAGCCGCCGTACCGGTTGCGAAGCCATGTTTCATCCTAGCGTGTGGGTCTCACCCGCAGCCATCCATGGCTTCAAACAGGACCAGAAAGGCAATTTCTGCGAAATCCAATGCCAACGGCTGCAAAATCCCATCGAATTCAATCACCCGGTGTGATGGTAGTACTACTAGAATCGATTTCTAGGGCAATTTTGTACGTACGGTTGCAGACGCCAGACAGCCGATTGATTTCAGGTGGACAAAAAGGGCAAAGCGATCTGCAGAAGTTGGCCTTTGCTTCTGTTAGAGATCGTGATGCCGGCCATTGGATACCGATCGATCACCATTGCAATCAACAGCAGGATTTTGCTCGCCTCCTTGATTGGCGGTTGGCGCTTCCAATCAGATCGAAGAGCTCCGATGCTCCATTAGTCCCCAATCGACACGTACCGGTAGTACTAATATATATGCTCTGAACAGAGACATGCATGCAGTGCAGCTACCTAGTAGCCCGACGATTACTGATTACATGCCATGCCACCGGGTTTTTGTTGTTATGCATACGTGCGCGCGAAATCTGTGCTCAATCAGGCCGGACGTCCTAATCAAACAACGGCTATAGATTATACGGCGAAGCTCCGCACGTTATCCCACCCGAACCGTGCCATGTCGTGCATCCCAGCCCCAGTCATTTTTGCTCTCATGCATGCATCGTATCGTTGGCACATGTGGCCGACTTCGAGGAGGCGCCACCGATGACGGGGCTTTTTTTGACCCTGGATAAGGCCACGTGTCACTCGCCACGAGCAGCTTCCTTTTGCTGATGCATGCAGGGGGACGAGCTGAGAAAGCAGCTGCCAAGTGGCAAAAACGACCAATGACACGGCCACGCGCTAGTACACAGCCCGTCTCATTCCGGCCGCGCTCTAGCTGCGTTGCGTTGTCAAGGGGCGGTGACGCATGCACGCTGGCACGCGGCGGCTGCCGCAGCGCTCGGCGCCTGACGGGACGTCAACGACCGGACCGGCCAGTGCACACACGACGGCGGCCGACGGCACGACGAAACCGTGACCAGTCCGGCATCAGTCGGCAAGGCACTCCCGACGCTTCGCAGCCGCTGCGCGTACATACGTACGTACGTGTACACAGTACACGCACGCTCGTCAGGCGACGACGGAAATGTAGATTCTTACAGCGATGAGACCGCCGGCCTAACGCATGCAGTTAGGCTCGGCTGTCTCGACAGCTCACGGCCGCCAAGCAAAGCAACAAGGGGAATCGATCGATCGAAAAGTAAGGCACACGGTGTCGTCGAGCTTGAGCTAGCGCGCACCAAATCCGCCTAAAAAAAGGCGAGGAGACTGACTGGAGAGGCCGCACCGGACACTGCAGCAGGTGGGGGTGCGAACATGACGTGATACGATGAAGCGGTCCGAGACAGAGGTGCACGATGGCCATATATGTTTAGGATACAGTGGCTCTGAGTGGGTGCTGCTGCTTGGTGGTGTGGTGCCGGTCGCCAGGGGCCAGCTAGAGCCTAGAGGGCATGCAATTGCAGCAACAGCAGCAGGCGGGGCGCAGAGGGCCGCATGGATGGATGGACGAGCGGAAAAGAAAGACAATTGCGTGCATGCCATGGCATATGGGAGTGATGGGGTCCGGCCGGCGCAGCAGCCACCAGTCCACCACCAGCCAGGGAGCAGAAGCACTGGAGGAGGGGGAAGAAGACACGATGATGGCGAGCAGCGAAAAGCCGGCCCCGATCACATGGACGCATCATGCCATGCACGGCCGAGCCGAGTTCTCTTCTCTGTAGCTGTAGACGACCACGCCGCGCGGACGTACGTACGTACGTCGTCAGTGTACGTGCGCTCGGCGGCCGGCCGGCCGGCCGGAAGCAGCGGCGAGTGAACACGTACAGCCGGCCGCCGGCGTCGTCGTGCTTGGACGCTCGCTGTACGTGCTGTGGTCTGCCAGTACGCGTGTGTGTACGCATAAATAAACGCGCTGCCGCTAGCTGGGGCCATGCGCGCGGGCCGTGGGGTGTTTCAGAGCTCAGGCTTTATTTCAGCTCATCTTTTGGCCTCTCCACGACTACACCCCAAGACGAAGGTGGGCACTGGGGACGAAGGTGAGCAAGACAGGCTTGGGCTTTCGCTTTCGTTAACCAACTGCCTGCCTGGGATCGGATTTGATTCATTACCAAGACCGGTTGGCCGCCGGCCGCCGCTTCAGTTATTAATCTCTTTATCTACCTGGACTATGATCACCTTTAATTTGAGGCTAGCTCTGAGTCTGAGCTCCATCTCATCATTTGGAATTTGGATCCCACGCTCGCGACGCCATGATTCGACTTTGGTGTGCTCCACTTGCCTTAATCGAGCAGGCGATCATTGTTCATCACTGCCTGCCGGCTGGGCCTCTTGCGGTAGTATCATCGCTCGTTCGTTCGTTCGTTATACAGTTGGAGTTAGTCACCAAAGGTACGTGAGTTGACCATGGTCACCAGAGCGTGCATTTATACCGCATACAGTGCGTAATCATTGTTTTTTTCACTCTGCGTACAGTGCGCAAACAGTGTTTTTCACATCCATTTCCACTCACTCGTGACCATAGTCTAACCTGAACTTCTCATGCGACCTATCTCCTGCCGATATATCATATATGAGCTGGCATTGCTTCTGTCTCATGCCGCTCTGTGTACAAACCTCTCGTTCGTCCAATCTACAGCAGTCTCCTGTGTCCTCATTTCTGGTATATGGGCCAGCTAGCGAAGCCGTGTCGCAAAATTCGCAAGTCCAGCTGGTTTGCTTTGCGAGATTTACCCGGTCCAGGTGCTATACCTCCTGGCTAGCTGCTGCTGCATGCCTGCATGTTCTTCAGGTTTGTTCGCTAGCTGCGTGCATGAATGCAGGCTCCCAAACAGAACGTCAGATTGACTCACAACTTGGACCTACTGGCCCTAACTGCCGATTGCGGAGGATACTTGTTGGAACCAAGCCCACATGCCCAGCATTCCAGCAAGTATTCTGTCAAGCAAGCAGATGGCCGAACCGCCAATAGAAAAGTCCCGGCTAGGAAAGAGCACCACATGTTTGGTCACCACATGTTTGGTAATGGTACATTTTTTATTAGAAAAATGAAAACACGTTTTGAGCTAGCTAGGCTGTCCACGGAAGAATGTCTGATGGAGGTACAGGTCTTTTATTTTGAAACAGAGGGGAAAAAAGGTTTATTGGAGGTGGCGACGGCGGTGTGGTGAGGGAGAGGGTGGAGGCGGCGGTGCCACGAGAGATGACAAAGAGGTTAGAAGAAAGATAAGGCTTTGATTTGTGGGCTTTACCGCCACGTAGGACTAAATCTTTGTCAAAAACACCGGCGCTGCCCTCCAACGACGCCTCCATGGGCACGGTGTCGGCGGTCTCGAGGTCTCCATGGCCTCGGAATCGAACGGCACCGAATGAAAATAAACAGAAAAAAACAGAGAAACCTGAGAATGGGCCAGATACAAAAGCCTATACGGATCTTAAAGCAATCGTAGCCACATAAAAATGAATGAAAAGACAATATAAAATTATCCGGTAGATAAATAGAAAGGATTCTGTTTTTCGACTGTTCCCAAGCTGCCGCCAGTGCAGACACTCCCTCCCATGCCTCTCCTGCGGTTGGGCTTCCTGGGCCAAAGCACGTCAGCTGTAGCCCACTTGCTTGGCAAGCCCATGGACTGGCCCACATTCCGCAACGCGAGATTCTCCACCATTATACCCAAACCCAAACCCTTGCATCGTCCCTGCCGCGCCCCAAATCCCCCAATCCCCCGATTCCCACCACCGTCAAGTCCACCGCAACTCCCCCTCTTTTGCGGCCATGGCGAACCGCTTCCGACCTTGGGCTACCGGCCTCCCCCCGGCGGCCGCAGCTGAGATAGTGCGCCGCCTCTCCTGCAGTGCAGACCGCGGCAGAATGGCCGCCGTCTGCCGCGACTGGCGCACCCTTGCCGCGGCCATCGACCGCCCAGTCGCGCTCCCGTGGCTCATCCTCCCGGGCGCCGACTCGTCTCGACTTCACTGCGTCCCCTGCGGCCTCGCCATCCACCACAAGTTCGTCGCCCCCCCGCACGGGTCGCGTTGCTTCGGGGCTGACGACGACTCCTGGGTCTTCGTCGCCTCCAACCACCAGGCTCATACCCACTCGCCATTGAAGCTCGGCGACGCCACCCGCGTCCACGCCCTGCCGGACACCGTCCAGAGCGAGAAGGGTGCCACCATCTCGGCTCCGCCAGACGACCCGGGCTGCGTCGGAGCGTGCATCATTAGCCCTGGCCAGAGCACCCCTGGCCTGCGGCGCTTCTGCTTCTGGCGCACAGGGTCTACGGTCGCGCTGGATTTGAGGCCTGATCCAGAGCTACCCAAGACCGCGCCCTGTCGCCCTACTCCGGCGGAGTTGGAAGCTGAGGATGTCGCATACTACGGCGACTCCTTCCATGTTCTCACCCGAGGCGAGCACATCTTTGTGTTCCAACCGCCTCCTGTCGGTGACAAGATTGTGCCGGTTCAGAATGTGCGCCTGAAGCTCTTCGACCAGCCCAGGGGGCGCAACTATGGAGATCTCGTTGTCCGTGGTCGGTATCTCGTTGTGTGCGGAGCGGAGCTTCTGATGGTCGTCACACTCAGCCATGGTGATGAGCTCATGTCATCATTCAAGGTATTCAGGATGATCCCACCCAAGAAGCAGATCCAGATGCACCAGCCCGACGACCCTGATGAAGTTGATGAGTACCCCTGGTCCTGGTCTGAGCTGGACACGCTGGACGGCTGTGTCCTGTTTCTGGGGCGAGGCTGTTCTAGATCCTATCGTGCGTCTGACTGTCAAGGATTGGACGCTGGCATCCTTTTCTGCGACGACCACAGCTTCTACGACGAGGGGATGATGTTCTGTGACGGCAGCGACAGACAGTTCTCATGCATGGTCAACGGTGGTTGGTCAGAAGGGCCACCCCCCCGCATCCGATACTTCTTGACAGAGGGCGGGGCTTCTAGCTGTTCACATCCGGCCTGGATACTTCCACACCATCCGACAAGGGATCTGCCCATGGATATTGTCGAGCACATCGTGGGGAAGGTTCGATGCGACACCCACGGCTTCCATGCACTTCGCGCCTTGGGCTTGAAGCTTGAGGACCTCGTTGCCCGACGGCAGCTGCCATGGCTTGTGCTGCCAGCCCCCAGCGGCGACGGGCTTTCTGTGGCCTGCCTTACCTGTGGCAACAGTGTGCAGAGCGCTATCCACCAGGTTGACCTGCCAGCGAAGTTTTTCAGTGCGCGATACTTTGGATCGTTTGACCAGAGATGGGTTTTCTTTGCTCCTGATGATGCTGACCACAAGGCGCTGAACATCTTTTCTGGGCATATGTACACTTTTCCTAGTCTGGTCACTTTGGCTACCGAGGATGGAAGTTTGTATGGGCAGATCATCTTGGCAGCAGCGTTGTCACAGGCACCAGATGATCAGGATTGCATTGGAGCAGCTGTCATTCGGTACAGAAACAATCCTGCTTCCATCGGAGGACCACTGTCTCAGATATCAATTTGGCATATGGACAGTCAAATTGCTGTAGATCCCAACTCATCCACTTTGACACCCGTTCATGCTGATGACATCATCTTCTACAAAGGCGAATTACACTATGTGACTTGGGGTGAGCAATTGATGGTTTGGACGCCAAATACAAGCTCAAACGGGGTACTGAATGTAAGGGATAATTGGAGGGTATTCTTCCTTGAGCATGAAGTGGATCACTTGGATGAGCAGTATACCAGAACCCGCTATCTGGTCCAGTCCCGTCAAGAACTGTTACTGGTAGTAAAATATGCTGAGGCTAGTGGATTGAGCAGTGCTTCTACCGAAGCGTTCCGAGTTTTCCACATGATCGTGCCTGAAGCTGATATTGGCAATGGTGGTCCTATGTCATGCCCTTGCATCAATGAAGAGCTCGAAGGACGCATGCTGTTCGTGGGGCGAGGCTGCTCCAGGTCATACGAGGTCGCTGACTACCCAGGTTTCAAAGAGGGAATTTACTACTTCGACGATTTCAGCTTTATGGATGATGCGATGCTGTCTCCGGGTGTCAGTAGTGGAGCAAGACAGTACACCTGCAGCGAAAACGGGAAATGGGTGATGGACTCAGGTTTCGAACAATGCTACCCACATATGCTCCCATCGACTACCTCCTCTCCTGCTTGGATTCTGCCCTGAGATGACAGGTTCTTGTCTATCTACACTCCGATTCATTAGTTTGAGATCTGCTGACTTTTACTGCTATAATGATTTAGAGAGGAATAGACTCATACCTTGTAAGTTAATACATCTGAATGGACTGCACTAATAGAAATATGCATGGATTCATAAACAAAGTACTCCCTCCGTCCCAAATTGTAACGGGTTTTAGGCTTCTATTAGATTCATTCATTCATCCATGTATGTGTATTCAATATGTGTTTAGATTCATCCACATCCATATGAATGTGGACAAATGAAAAGACCCTTACAATTGGACGCGGGGAGTAGAAAACAAATAATCTTCAGCATTTTCGGCAGCACTGGTTTCTTTTGGTTTATGGTCGCTATTTCTATTGTATGCTTGGATTCAGAAACAAAGTAGAAAATATTATTTTTCATCTATACTCATCAGGATTTATATACTTTGGGTAATTCTGTGTCCAGCTTCTTCGTCGGAGTCCTCGGAGTCAAGAGCTGGAGCTTAACTTCTATGCTGCGTGGGTCTGAAGACAACCCCAGGAGGCCAGTAATCCGCCGGAGGAAAATGCTGTTTTGTTATGGGATGACTAGCTGTGTTTGTTCAGCTGTTTTGTTGTTTCTGTTGGGAAGAACCAAAGAAGGTGATCCACTTTTCTGATGCTTGTTAGGATGCTTAACTGATGTTTGGATGGATTCCCATGTGAGCTGTAAACTGAGATGGTCTTTGGAAGACTTCGGCAATAAAAATCCTCTAATTCTAAAAAAAATCTTTATTCCTCTCAGATGTGGCATGTTCATCTATGGTTTTTACTGGTTATGCTGGTTTGGCAAACTGTTCAGACATAGCTATGTTGACGAGTTGGTTTGGGTTAATTTCAAGGTTGAGCGGTTTGAAACCTGATGGGGAGATAGAAACGAACCTGGCTAAAAGGAAGAGTTTAGATGATTTGTCATGCCTTTTTGTACTGAGGAGTCTTGTCAGCACCTGTTGTTTTAGTTGTGCAGTGGCTAAATAGATGTGGCATATTTTTCTGAGCTTCTTGATTTAGAAGTACGAGGTAGCTTTGAGTCTGTTGGGAGGCTATGGCTTAGTAAAAAAAAAAAAATCAGTTCATAATATTGTTTGGTCAGCTGCTTTATGGGGGCTTTGGAACATGAGAAATGACCTGTGCTTTCAGGATGTGGGGTGGAATAGCATGTGCCATCTTTTACTGAAGATCTGGAATATGACATATAGTTGGGAGCTGCTGTGCCCGGAAGAGAAAAAAAACAAGAATTGTGTGGGCGGCTGCTGGTCTTGAAGATGAAAGCGAGCTCCAGGGTGATTTGCCTATGATACAAGCAATCTGCTGTGTGTCCAATAGTTAGATGTCCATTGCAGTTGGGTGATAGTCTATGGCGCCTCTGGTTCGACGGTCAGGTAGTGAGACCCTTACAGAGGTCCAGCGTTGGTTCCTTTGGTATCTCTGTTGGTTGAAGTTTGATTGTTCTGCGGGGGCCCTTGTTCAAAGGGTTCTAAAAACTGTTGGGCTGTAGACGCTGTAAACCGTGATATTGTCTTTTGACTTTCAGTTAAACAGGCGCTTGTGATAAGCTCATGTTGCTGCGGAGTTAGAACCCTCAAATGCGCAAATGCCAATCAGCGATGTGTGTGAACTGTGAATGGCACGTCAAAGCGCAGAGCGCATGGAAGAAAGCAAGCGACCATCAATTAAAGAGCACATATTGCCTGGACTTGCAGACAAACAAAGGGAATTCAGGAGCAGTAAATAAACAAAACACATCGTAAGGAATAAGTTCAATCTACTCTAGATCGTAGCATGGACTCCCTTTCAGAACTGCGTGACAAGCCCCTGAATGGTGTTGAGGAGGTGCTGGTTGCAGGCCTCGATCCGAGTACCGAGTTGCAGGAAGAGGAAGTTGGTGACCTTGGAGCTTGGACGGATGAGCGGGCGTTGGACCGCCGTCATTGGAGTCAGCACATCTCGCACCGGCATCACGAGGGCCACAACCAGAAAAAAAATTGAGATGGAAAATAACTTCCATTAAACGCTCAGTCTAGACAAATCGTTGGACACCAGATTCAGGGACACAGTCCTGCCAAAACACAGTCCGTTTACACAATTTTAAAGCCCAAAGCAGTGCTAGTGCTACTGAATTACAAGCCCGAGGGCAATGAGAAATAGAGCAGGCAACAAAATCACATTACATTCTAGCTCTAGTTTATCTAAACATGGTACTAAGAGGTGATCTATCAGAACCCGGATCGCCAATTCCAGTAGCCACAATCGCGGTTTCAATCTCCAACTCTCCATAATGATTCGTTGAATACCTCCAACCCCTTCAGGCAAGCCATAGCTTCAGAGTGTTGGGCGCTCATTAGATGATCCTCCAAACCTGCTCCTACCGTCACAGCTTGACTAACATGATAACGTACGACAAATCCCCAGCCACCTCTATATTAGATTCAGCATAAAAGGCCCCATCACAGTTAATTTTACAAACATCCTCCAGTGGAGATCTCCATTTTGGCTTGCTGACGATACTACTAACTATTAGCCATAGAAGATCTGCACTGGCAAGCAAAGTTCCATGTCTGCAGGTGAAAAGGAACATTAGCCTCTCTCCAATAACACTCCTCAAGTCCCATTCTCTATCACTGTTCCAACTACCTCTCTCTATCTACAGTGCAGTATTTATGTCAAACAATACCAAACAGTATTTTAAGAAATCCATTTAAGGCACCCCATTGGAGATAGCCTTAATCACTTTCTCTGCACTCTTGCTTCTCTCCCTCCCCAGCATTCATCTTGTTGCACATCAACTTGATAGCCCCAAACTTTCCCCATCATGTTTTGAGCATAAACTTGTGTGATAATAGACATGTTCTCCCCTCCCCCCCCCCCCCCCCCCCATGTTACGCAGCAGCCAGCACAACCTCATATCTTTGCACTTAGAAAACAGGTGGCCTAGATCTTCATCGAATCCTTTTGCAAATGGGACAGAGGGGTCCAGAATAACACACCTTTTGACAATATTCATTTAACTTGTAAGGAATTATGGGCCAGCTGCGAAACAAAAACTTTCACCTTATTAGCAACGTTTAAACTACATATCTTCTTCTAGGCAAAGCCACCGACAGCATTAGAAGAGGGCGAAGCATCTGCACCATTTGCTTGATCTCTAGTTTTGATGCCCAAGGCATAAGCCGATTTCACCGGAAAATCCCCTTGGGATCAGGATAACAAGCTCGAAAAATCCTCCATGTCATCAAAAAAAGGGCATTGATATAATAATTTTCGCATCCTCCTCCTAGAAATTAGTCTCTCCGTCCTAATTTATAGGTTATTTGACTTTTTTGACACAAAATTTGACCGGTTCGTCTTATTCAAAAAATTTCACAATTATCATTTATTTTTATTGTGATTTAGTCTTACATATAATATACTTTAACTATGAATTGAAATTTTTGTCTTTTTCACAAATATTTTGAATAAGACGAGCCAATTAAACTTGGTATCAAAAAATCAAACGACCTACAAATTGGGACGGAGGGACTATCTCTAACCAGCTGCTCGCCCTAGAGGCCAGTATAGTAGGATCAATCAAGTCGGCAACTTTCCAAAGGAAAGATCCCGGTCGAGGTATACTCAGGGATTACAATTTCGGAATGAAAATTTTAAAATTTTAGGTTATTCGGCAGGTGCCAAAAAATATTCCTAATTTAAGATTTTTCTATTGACATTGTGGCAAAAAATTTTAAAAACAATCCAAATATATTTGTATTCGTTTCGATTTTTTTTCTTGGAAAATTTTCTAATTCCAAAATTGTAAACCCTAGGTGTAATAACCTTTCTTGTGTTGTTTCTTGCAATTCATGGTATGTACTAGCATTCCCAATTCTCTATATTATTTCTTTCTGTAGGTGACGGCACGTCACAGTCCTCTTTTGGCCTCCACGCGTGAGAAACAACGGATTTAGTCAGAGAACGCTGTTCCCGGGCGAGACACCCGGTCGATTCTAGGAATCGATCCCGGCTGGGCTGCCCGCACGCCAGCGGAGCGCCATCCGAGCTGAGCTCGGTTCTCCATATTATGCCATCTCTAAGGCTATCTCCAACAACATTCCTCATCCCATTTCCTCAAATCCCATCCTACTCTGTACGTCACGTCAGCTACAGTGAAAAACAGTGTCAAACAGTGCCAAACAGTGTTTTGAGAAACCAATTTGAGTAGTCGCATTAGGGACAGCCTAAGCTGGCTAGAATATTTCCTTGCCCTTGAGATGTGAAGAAATTTATCAGTCTTGATCGATGGCCATTGTGCTGCCACGATAGCACCATGAGAGATAGGTAGGAGATTGATGGCTACTGTTAAGAGGAAGAAAAATGTGTGCGTTTTCTTTTTCAGAATTGAAATATGAAATTGAAGCCAGCTGCAGGTGCTGAATCGAGGTATAATGCAATATCATTAAGCATATAAATTGCTGAAGCCAGGCATATAAATTGACACAAAACACCAGCAGTTATCAAATCATAGATAAATAAGAATAGAAAACAGCAGAAACGACCATGTTTAGTCAGATCAAGAGCTCGTGTGTTTGAGAGCTTTTGAAAATCAGGCAGCCACAAACAACATTTCTGCAAGAACTTTCTTTACATCCAGGTATGTTCATGTAAAGCGCAAGTGCACTTGCTATTCGGCTGACTCCATGACTTGTGGTTGTGGACTGTGGACACTACAGTACAGGGCCGTTGGTGTCCATGTAAAATTGCTGAACCGGTCAATATCTGAAACAACTGCGGTAGAGAAATTGAGCTAGTCAGAAATGTGAGACAAAATCATTAGTTACATAATTGAATTCTCAGTTTTTACTTTAATGACATTTGATCAAATGACATGAAAATATTATTGTTTCAGCCTAAATATTTTTTGTTTTCTTGTATATTTCTTTGGATGATAGCTAAAAAGATTCGAAAGGAGTGTGCAGTGTAGTACTACTGGAATTGTATTTAGTTAACAAAACAGAAAAAGAACACAATAGAACCACATACCTCTGCTCTGGACGGCGGTGCTGATAGCGCAAGGTGCTGGTCGGGCAAAAAATGTATTGCCAAAGGACATTGGTAGACATTTAAAATACAAATAAAGGCCGTACTATTCATGTCCATTCGAGGAGAAAATGGAGGTAACCAAAGGGGGGACAAAATCAAACAGCATGGTAAAAAGTTGGACACTGCCGCATGCAAAGCTTGCTTTCCTATCAATGAATCTCTCATCCTTTGGAATACATGTAATTTTATTTGTAATAGAAATTCTATTAGTCTTGATAATTATCAATCAATTTCATTTGTGAGTATGTGAATTAGGGTGATATGAGGTTATTTATTCAAAGATAAATAGCATTGGCAAGCTTATTTAATACAAATAAATTGCACCTAAAATGCACTACAAGATTTTATTACAGGTTTAGGAATGGACAGCTTCAGCTTTCAAACATATCCATGGGCATGGTCGTATTTCTTTCTCTCCTTTAGTTGCTAATCAAAATATGGCTAGCATGGCTTGATAATAATTAAACAGGTAAATATCCAAGTGGACTTAAGAGAGACTGGGACGGGATGAGAAAACTCTTTAAGAGAAGGAACATACACAGAATAAACTTACACAATTCATCTTAAACGGCGGATGGATCATTTTCATATTGGTTCAGTTTTGTAGCACATTTCTCGTGTGTATTTTACCCTACATGTTATTCCTTTTGGACTGCTCATTATTACCGTACTTTCAATGCTCCTAACTGCAGTGTTCAGTAACCAGCATAAGATGAAAATTTAACATATATCTACTGCTGAGGTTCTTTAAGGTATTGTATCAAACACCTTTGATGCAACATTGAGATAATATGGATAAACCGCAAGCTAATCCCCTTCGCCCAAACAGCACAGAGATTGCCTGATTGAAGTAGTGAAATGGTGGTGCTTAGAGTGACGAATCATACCTTGTTTCCTCAATGAATAAAGAGGGGATTAATGGAATTGGCCGTGGAGTCAGGAGCATACCATTCCTGTATGGCTGTATATCAGAGGCGATCGAGTTGGAGCCTCGCTGGGGGCGGTGCATGGTCAGCCACGATGCTAGTCGCCGAGGATCGACCTGAAGACACGAGGAGCTCAGCCGAGCTCGCGTTGCTGACATCAAGTGGCTCCCTCCACTTCCCATGCCCCCGCGTCTATCGAGCTTGTGACGAACATCTCCCGCATCTGCGTGGTGACTGTAGCTGTGATGGTGGTGACTGTGATTACCGTGCGCAGGGGGGATGAACAGAAGGGATGAGCACGAGGCAAGAGGAGCCGCTGCCGAGGACGCCAGTGGCAGGCAAGCCTAGAGAGGGAGGGAAGGGGCGGCCGGCGAGGGAGAAGGGTCAGATTGAGGAGCCGGTGACGGAGAGGAAGAAGCGTGTCCGCAGGTAGATGCTCAGTGCTGGTCTGACCCGTTGGCGGAGAGAACAGCGGAGCGGTGGGGGGCAGAGCGCAGCAGCAGAAACGACGGGATCTGAGAGGAGTCTGGTGTCATGCTAGGAAGAAGGGCAGAGAATGGCGCCGCCTGCGAGGCGCAGGCCGAGCCGAGCCGCCGAGCTGCCCCCTCTAGCGGACCCCATGGAGGAGGCGGGCGCCGTGCCTGCGAGGCGCAGGCGCCAATGGAGATGGTTCGCGAATCGTCGCGATGATGCGGGTCGCGTATTAACGGGCGAGAGGCCCTCGTCAACCCGCATCAAACGGTCAGTGTTGGAAACTGAGAGGATCGGACGGTTAAAGGATTGTGGGTGACGTGGAGTCCCGACCCGTTAAGATTTGGGCCTTGATTTCGTCTATTAAAGATGCCCCTTTATGCATACTCCATGTGTAGCGTGCTTCACTGTGCTGTGCAGCCGCTGGAAGAGCTTGGTGGCAGCAGAAAAGGCCACATGCTTGGTGGGTTTCTTTCATCTGGTGAGGAACCGGCTGCTAATAATTTCTTTTAACGTTAATGGTAGAAGCTCTGCCTTTTGATTGACAAGAAGAGAGTTGACTTAGTTTTTTAGTAAAACTAGTCCCAAACCTTCACAGAACGCCGGTTGAGACGGGCAGCCGGTGAAACCCCCACGGTACTGCCCATCACGTGTCATCGTTGCCGAGCTCATCTAAGAGACGAGCAGCTCCGACTTCTCACGGTAGCCGGTGGGTAACACAAACAACCAGAACCACTTAGCGCCGCCTACACACAAGCACTAGTACTCAAGGAAGAAGGCTATGGCATGTCATCATTGCCGAGCTTCGACTCGACCACGCAAAGCAGCTCTGATTATTCACCATCGAGCTTGGTCCCCTATCGTCGTGCGCCAGGAGCGACCATACACCAGAAGGTAAGGACCTCGTGAAACCCTCGAGCCAAGGAGAGTGATGAAACGCCACCACGATGGCCAGCAACCATGTGAACAAGGACTAAGATCTTATGGACGACGCCTTGAAGGACGCAAAAACGCCGCCGCCACCCGCCTAGTGGAAACTAGGCAGGGTTTCCCTTGAAAATTCCAACAGACTAAGTGAGAGGGGCTTTGACAACGCTTCCAAGGAAGGTACGACGCCCAAAGGAGTCACCGTCGTCCGCACTGGTGAGACCGAGCAAGCTTTCGCTCAGCACCTCGCACCTAGCACCGCAGAGACTATCGCCATCATGGCGAAGGCCAGTGGAAGCACCAACGTAGCCACCCCCAAGGCCGAGCCGCAGAACAATGTCATCCGCCGCCGTCCACAACCGCACTGACATGGCAGGCCCCCGCGCTGGTGCCGTGCCCACGCACACAACAGCACACCGCCGTAGCCTCTCGCGACGCCACCACACCATCCCTCCCCCCACACACAAGGGCCACAACGGTAGGCCACCAACCCACCAGGGCGAGGGGGTGCAGAGGAGTCCCCGGACGCCGCAGGGCCCACCGCCGGAACTGAAGCGCCCCAGTTTCCATAATGGGACTAAAATATGCTTTATTACCATCTTAGGGTTTGGTAATCACATTATCACATCAGAGTGATACAGATCCGCCCTAACGGGTCAGACAACAAAGGGGCGCAGCCCTCGAAGACTAAGCAGCGGAATATAAGACGTAGGCCCAAGTTTCTCCACGTCGCGGTTGGGAAGTAGGTCGTAGCCCTTAATCGCTGTCGTACGTGGTGCACTCATTGCTTCCACTAGAAAAACATCAACAGAGCAAGGGTGAGTACAATCGTACTCCGCAAGCCCACCTTCCTCCGTAAGGAGTGGGGGTATAGCTACTTCTACATGTAGGATATATCTAAAGCTTAGGGAGGTTTTTGCATAAAAACACTTTGTATGCAGGGTTCGAGATAGTCTAACAAGTTTTAATCATTCCGAAACAGGGTTTTTCTTAAAAAGGGGTGCCACTGGACTTGCTGGTCCGCATGGCCAATGACTTTCCAGCCATCACACTTTCCCCACTGCTACGGGTTCTACCCTGTAGCTTAACTTCCACCCTAAAACCATTCCACAACCAAAATCACACTTTTTCCACAGTTTTAGTTTATGAAAAGTGCTAATCGAAGAACCAAGCCGTAACTTATCCATACCAGTGGACTCGGACTATTCGAATAGGTTTTACTCTGATCAGAGGTTGTACAAATTCCCACAAGTTGGACTCAGCGACACTTACGGCCGAATAAGCATCCGAATTTCAAACCAAACCGTTGCCTTTGTTTCATTGCCTAGCAGTACTTTAGAGGTTCGGGCCACCTAGCCACTCCAGTACCCCGCGGTACTCCCGAGGCTCCCAACCCCTTCCCTAGCCCCTTGTGTGTCAGCACAGAAGCTACTAGGCTATCCACTCCGGCTCGGGCCTAGTCAATGCCTCACACAAAGCGAGTGGTTGTACTAAAAGAGTTAGGCAAGATGAAAATCAACGTGGTCCTTACAGAGCGCAGGTAGAACCGTTCCAACTTTTCACTGCTCGACACTGCGAGCATCCACCTCCCCGGTCGTCTCCACGACTCCTGGGACTTGGGTAACCGCGGGTTGCTAAGTCACCGTTCATACCCTGTGTGGCGGAACCGCCGATTTAATACGGGCTAAGTACACCTGCCACCATTAGCTTGCAGTGTACTTAGTCCGTACCAAACCCGGTCGTCCGTCGAGAGGCCTTTGGCTCTCGATAATACTATTTCCCAAAGGAACCGACATCATACATATCCGACTCTCGATGGAGCCACAACAGTTACATCATCACAGGCAGTTGAAATATAGAATAGATAGACTTAGTTTACAAACCAAGAAGGTATATGGTCAAATACATGTTCAAAATACATATAATGCGGAAGCGTTTTCAAAACATCTCGCAGCGGAAACCAATTACTCAAGTTGTCTTCATACAGACCAACGAGGCGAGAAGCACCGAGCCCACCGGTGCTACACTTCTCCAAGCAACTATCCAAATGCCGCCAGTACCTGTGAGCCAAAAGTGGGGGCAAACCCTGAGTACTAATTATTCAGTAGGACTTAATGGACAGGGTTTACGGCTGACGCAAAGCTCAGCTTACTATCAAGTAGGTCTTTAGCCATTGTTTTTAAACTATAAAATGTTGCCATAGGATAGCGGGATTTGACAGTCGCTATCCTTTAATCATGATTATCCACTATGTTTTAGTGTCATGCTATAGCGGGATTTGACAGCCGCTAGTCCTTATCCTGAATATCATTGGTAATATAAAGTGAATAATTCGCATGAAGTAAAGCATGTATATCCATTGTGTAGTATCAAATCATCAATTCCATAAAACATCATGCCTCAAACAGTCTACGTTGCCCGTGTGCGATATTGGCATTCTCACACCTGGTGAGCATCAGCGATTCGAATCGATTTTTATATTTTCGGAAAAAACTAGAAGTGCCAGGAGCCCACATGCTTAGTAACACGGCGGCTTTCCCACATATAGTCTCCCTTCTCCACTTGTCCCGTCTCAAGTTCGATGACCACTCCCGCCTGACTCCCGGAGCGCGTTGTCGCAGGAGCGTTACCTCGGTTACGTCGGGTTCTGCCCTCCTTTGACACCCGCCTCCGCGGCCACCTTCCTCTCAACCAGTGGGTAGGAACGTGCCCCTTGCTTAAGACGTCACAAGTAAGACTTTCACCGGCCCATAGATTCCGGATAAGCACCCTAGCAATGTTATGCCGATCAGCAGGCGAACAGCGAACGGGCCTTATGCGACTCGGGCGGAGTCCACCATACCATCCACATCATTTTTCAATATAGTAATCCCATATCTCCGCCCGGTCTCAATTGAAAGCATAACATAGCAACAATAAATTCATAGTAATGAGAATTCCTCATTTGAAAGTAAACCCTACGAGACGAGTGACAGTGCTCACTCGTGTCTACTCGCGCCTAACCATTCTAGGCACTCGTCCTACGAACCCTAAGTACAGGTGCTAGGGCCAGGACGGCCGGAAAGTCTAATGCAATTGGTTTCAATCAACCCTAATGCATATGCGTAACTTAAATAAATTTGTTTGCTGGGATTTGCATGGTCCTGCCTACCTTTGATTGTTCTTAAGAAGCCAACAAACTAAACTAAGTTAGTTTGCCGGGTTGTGAGGCTTTGCCCCAGGCAACCCCTTGATCCCTTGGACAACTCCTCCTTCCAAACACGACTGATGGGCCCTTCAGGTCGTGAATGGGTCTTAGTTGGTCTTTTGGATCACCGTTGGTTGAAATAGTTCCACGCGCTCATTTCTTGATCACGTATCTGAAATAAGCGTCACTATATGAATGCCGTGCACGATGCAGTGAATGGGATGCATGCATGACAGGCACACACTTAGGAAATCATTTCGTGGCTAGGCAGAAAAGTGAACAATAGACTACTTAAACAAGATTTCTTTTGTGGACATAAAGCTAACATAACCTACATAATTAGAGACACTCAATACAACACTCGGACTAATGCATGAGCAAGATATCAATTTAGCTTGTTTGTTATCATTGCATATGTAAGCAAAACACCACCCAAGTTTGACAGGACATCTATTTTTCATATATTAATCCTAGGTAAATTCAAGATGCACATACACCAACATTAAGTTACCATATTTTCTAGAGAATTTCCCTAGCCATTTATGACCACTTTCCCTAATTATCTCTCCTAACATGTAGCCTTTTATTATTTTCGAATCACTATTAAAACTTAACATACAGGGGCTCATATTGTACCAGTGAGATACTTATACTACCTAAAGTATATGAAAAATGCTAGAGAGTCGATTTGAACGTATTCTATGTAGTCTCCACCTTCTAAGTTAAATAATGCACATAACACATGTATAATGGCAAAAGGGTATTTAAACAGCAAGTGCTAGGGCTACAAAAATTCATGTAGTGCTATAATACCACAAGAAAGCTACTGTCCAAGTTTCATGTCATTTGGAGTTTATTTACTCCACTTTTGTCATTTATTCTAATTAATCATGCATGCAACAAACCAAGGGCAAAACAGACATTTCACACCTCCATATCTTACCCACTGTGT
Organism: Paspalum notatum; assembly: GCA_022530915.1. Classification (NCBI taxonomy): domain Eukaryota; kingdom Viridiplantae; phylum Streptophyta; class Magnoliopsida; order Poales; family Poaceae; genus Paspalum; species Paspalum notatum. Next base: position 38,637,065 of record CM039692.1, read on the forward strand.
AGATCTACTCAAGACGAGTTCATAGCCACTGAGTTTACCTTTTTACGATTTTTATTTGATTTATTATGATTTTCTAAAGTTTCAGCCGAAAAAATCACAAAATAAAATGGAGAAACATCAAACTCAGGGACCTAAACACAATTAACCGTAATTTCCAGGGGGTAGCAGGCAAGTAGGCCTAGATTCAGCGAACGGTGCACGTGAAACCCGTAGAACCCAGGGTTAGATCTGCAAAAATGCCAAGGCTCGAGTTAACTTGCAAAGCGCCAGTAGATCTAGGGTTAAATCTGCAATTTTCGCAAGACACAGTAAATAGTTAACATAAACAGCTGGAAAACGGAATGAGCTAAGGGGTTTTATGCAAAACCGCCCACCCTTCTTCTTCCTCCGACAGGGGCGAACGGCGCGCGGTGGCCGGGGTTGGAGGCGCTGCGCCGGCGCGTGGAGGCCCGGGCTTGAGGCCGACAGGGTCGGGGAGGGCGTTCCCGTCCAAGGGGGTTCGATTCCCCCAGACCTCGTCACGGGAGGAGGTGAGGACAAGCGGACCGGCGGCGGTGAACCGAAGCCGTGGGGGCTCAGCGGGGCGCGGCGGCGCGGCGTCGATCCGGCGGTCGAGGCGGCGAATGCCGGGGCCAAGGAGCGCTTGAGCTGCGCGGGGACGAGGCAAACCCGGCGGAGGTGAAGTGGTGGCGCGGAGATGGCCCGAGGGTGGCTCTCCACGACGAGCCCGTGGGTAGCGCGGGTGCACGCGAGCGGCGCGCGCGGGGAGAGGTGGAGGAGGCGATGGCGGCGGCGATACCTAGCACGTTGGGTGCGCGAGGCCGAGGCGGAGCTGGCGGTGGGGGTCTGGAGCACCGGGAGGCGGTGGAGGGTGGTGCGCGACGGGGTGAACCGGCGGTGAACCGGAGCGACGGCGGCGCGGGCTTGGCGTCGAGCGGAGGTGGATCTCGGCGCCGGGTGGGGGAGAGGCGACGAGGGCTAGGGCGTTGGGTGCGCGGCGGAGTGGGGAGTGCGGCGGTGGTGGTCTCGGGGCGAGCGGGGGTCGGACGGCGGCGGCGCGAGCTCGAGTCTGAGCTCGCCGGCGTCAATGGCGGCTCGGGTTCAAGCGCGGCGCGCGGGTGGGAACGGGTCGGAGATGGAACGAGGCACTAGGGTTTCGGGTGGGGAGCACTTGCGCCTCGTTTTGACGCGCCCGGCGCGGCCGCTGCAGGCTCGCCGTACTTCCTGTACGCGGGCGAGCCACGCGGCGCGCGCGGGTTCGCGCCGGCGCGTCGGCGCGGATCCGAGGGCCCACCGGTCAGTGACCCCGGGAAAAAGAAAAGAAAAATGTGTTTTCTTTACTACTGTAAACTGCTGTTTTGACTAATTTGGAGGCCGAATTTGGAAAAGGCCCAACTGGAAGAAATGTTCTAATCTCCAAGATCTACAACTTTGTCAAAATGGACAACCCCAAAATCCGAGTGTAAATATGGTTTAAATTCAATTTTTGAAATCAGCCCTAGGTATGGACATGGGACCTTTAATGCTTGGGAAATTCAGAACTCATATTTCTGGGCTTTATCTCCCTAAGTGCCTCTTGACAACATTGCTTAGAATTTTATAACCTACAATTTCTTCAATTTGATCTTTGCATGAAAATGGCTGTTGGTCATAGAAACATTGAGTTTACTAAACAGGTCAGACTTGGAATGGTTTTCTGTGTTGGTACAAAATGACTCTAAACTCCAGTTAAACATCAGTATGTGACTAAGCTTTAATTACCAAAGTTGTTTAACAGTACTTTACCTACAAATTTTATAATATAAAGTTGGCTTGAATCCCAACAGATTTTTAATTATAGACACAATTATGTTCCAAGGTTAGGTAAAACAGAAATTTCACTTCATGTAGAGGCTTCCTTGTTTGCCACTTTTGAAGTATCATTTGAAGTCCAATCACTTCCACAATAGGTGCATTTGAAAGGTGATAAGTTCAATTTCGTTTCATAGAAAGGAAGATTTTAAAGTTGTATAGTCAAATCAAAAGTAATTTCTAATTCAAGTTTGGGAAGGGCTGAAATTTAGACCTGCGAAAAATATTCTAAGTGTAGGCTCTCTTGGGCTGATTTCCAAGAGAAATGCGGTGAAGTTTAAAATAGGTTAAAGACATTTTTAGACCATGTCTAGTGTAACAAAAGGGTAGTCCATAACATGTACAACAATTTTGATAATGGAGTTGAGCCCAGGTACTTAATGATTTTGGAAGCTTTATTAGGACTCAAGTTTGGTCACGATCAAACTTGCTACCCTCGGAAGAAATGTTGGTTGGATTCGGTTTGATCCTTTTAAACCCCTTGTCTTTAGATTGTTGAACATGGTCAAACAGAAAAGTCTAGTGTTTCTTTCTTATCTGAGGTTTTGCATTTGGTGTTGAGCTCAAGGCACGTGAGTATTGACTTATCCCACCACGAAATGTGTGGCCTTGTGTCTTGTATAGAAAATTTTTGACTTCGTGATTTCTCCTCATATTTCTCATTACTCTCTAAGCGTGATTAAGTCTTAATCCTCCATTAGCTTGTCTCTAACTGCGTGTTAGGGCTCTTGAGATGCCAGGGGCATCACACCCTGCCCTTAAATGGCGTATCCAGACCCGTGGGTCGTTTGCCGGGGTTCTTCCCCATTTTATTTTAAAACACGCACACCTATCCTCATCCCAAACCCATCAAGTTCCACAGCCACAATTCCAATTTTAGTATCAAGATTATGATGGATATAATTAAATGAGCGATCCCACCTATGCGCATTACATTTAAAATAGGCTTAGGTGGCTGTATATTGGTGGGGTTACCTTAGCAAGCAAAACATGCAGATTTTTATGTGATTATCAGGCCAAGGGTTGTGTTTGCAAAATATAGGAATTTTATGCATCAAGTGGGGATTCCAGTGGACTTGCCGTATGCTTTGTTGAAGCGGTTAATTCATCAAGTGCTGGGTGTAGGAAGCGCTGACCGTCGCATAGTACACTGCGAGGGGTAGATCGAACGGACTCTTCGATGTAGCCTACGTGCATAAACAAGAAAACACACAACAATCGAGGCATAATGTGAGCTCAACCTTATTTTAGGGTTGTGGGGATAGTAGGATGTTTGGAGGGGTATGAGCTATTTGTGGGTGGGGCTTACCAACTTTGTTGGTTTTGGTAGGAAGTGAGATGCAGCAAGTTAGGCCGCAAGCTGCCGACCACACTGGCGTCTACAGTAGCGGAAATTTCAGAAACGCCGGGGTAGCGGCAGGCCTCGACGGCCTGGTTGGAAATGAAACCATCGGGATGGCGGTCTCATGATGATGGTGGAGAGGGAAGGATATTTTTGTGGAGTGTATGAATGGATAAAGCTTGATTTTAGATGAATTTAGGCGCAAGAATCACCCAAATCGGAGTTCAAACGGAGGAGATATGGAGTATTTAGTATCAAGGGGTAGATTTAGACTTTTCTGGAAAGTTCTGGGGGTAGATTTGGCCTCTTCTTGGTTTCGGCCCGCGGGGAAATAGGACTTGGGCCGGGGTGGGATTCGGCCCTGCGCAGCCTCGCGCGGCGCGCGCGCGGCGCGTCCAGCCCACGAGGGGGGGGGGGGGCGGCGCGGCTAATGCCGTTGGCCGGGCCCACGTGTCAGGGACACGGGGAGGGCGACGGCGTCACAAGGGATTGACGGGGCGGTTTGGTTCAGGCGAACCAGGTCGGCGGCGGTCGAGGGAGGCCTCACCGGCGGTTCTCACCGCCGGTGGCGGTTCCGGCGACGAGACCTTGACTGTGAGCACCAGGATGAGGGGGCGAATCTCGCTGGGGTATCGTGGGCGTGGGTTGGGGGCCGAAGGTGGGGTGTCCACGGCGCGGGGTCGCGGGTGCGCATCGGCGGCGAGGGAAGCGCGCGCGGCGGCGGCACTACAGCGCGGGAGAGGGGCGGCAAGTGCCGGGGAGGGTGGCGGATGGTGTGGTGGAGCTCTGGGCGATGATAATCGCGCTATGGAGGCCGATGGGTGGTGAATTTGGGCTGCGGCGGCTCGCGGTGGTGATGGCACACCGGAACAGGGGGCTGGTGGTGATGGTGGCTTTTGGCTGTGGAAGGAGCTCGTCGGGGCGGAGAGTCATGGCGGCGTCGAGGGGCTTCTTATAGCCGGTGGTGGGCGCGGGGTGGAGGACTGGGCTGGCGTCCGAGCCGGCAGGTCGGGCTCTGAGCCGGCGCGTCAGGGTGGCGCGCGACGGGGCCGGGCAGGGGCGGGGTCCGACACGGAGGGGCGCGACGGCGCGCGGCGCGTGCGTGCCTGCACGTCAGGACGGAGGTAGGAGAAGGGAGAGGGGGCCGGTGGGCCGCAGCAGGAGATGGGCCGGGGGGGCGGCCGGGCCGGGTGAGGGAAAGAGGAAGCAGATGGGCCGCGGGGTGGGATGGTGGCCCATCCGAGGTTATTCCTTTTGGATTTTGGTGTTAGAATTTTGAGGGAATTTCGGAGAGAATTTTTGGTGGGTATTGTTTGGAGATTTGGAGATTTCTGTTGAGCTCATTCTGTGCACACAATCAAATCAAACGAACAAGGTTTTCGAAAAAATTGATTTTGAAATAGAGGGAGGTTAGAAGAAAATTTCAAAGGCTAAATTTCGGGTGTTACGGGAACCCACCATGGCGCCGCACCCTTTCTCCACCAGATCCAGGCGCAACTGCCAGCTTGAAGAAAGAAGGAATAAATGTTCAAACCTACTTCTCCACACAAATTCTCACTTTGTAAATAGTTCATGATATTTCTGCAAACAGCTACCACCAAGGTTGTCACTATCTCGATACTTATCGTGATACTTACGATACTACGATACTGCTCATGCTAAATGCATGATACGTATCCCACTAGTATCTTTTCTGAGCAGTATCTAAGTAGGATTGCAATACATATGTTAGTATCCTTAGGCTATTCTCAATGGGAATGTCTAAATGCATTGTCTATCCCTATTCATCTACTATTCCAACTGCTTTTTTCTCTGTCTACACTAGTGATACAGTGTCATACTGTAGACATCCAATTTACTCTACCCATCGAGGATGGTCTTAGTATCCTGATACAAATGTGATACTATGCGATACCAGAGTAGCAAGTTATATGCCTTTGTAGCATCAATTGTGGAGCTAGCCTGCAAACTACCAAAAGTGCATGTGCTCAACAAAGCATCTTGTTGTTTGGTGATGGGCTTGTGGTGCTAGTATATAGCCTTCTAAGCCACCGCCGGCAAAGCAGTGCATCATTGAAGCCTAGCCCCATACGCAAGTCAACACAAGATACGAATTAATGGAGGACTGCTTGCGGTCGTATAGACATATATTAACCGCTAAGTATGGATAATTTTGCTAAATTAATTTTTATATGGTACATTTATCAAATTAATTTTTAAAATAAATTCCATAGGATCCCGATACTATGGTAGAATCCCGGTCTTACGATACTGCTCGACCAAAAATGATCCTACCCAGTATCTCGATACTGACAACCTTGGCTACCACACCTTATTAGAGAGCTTTCTCACAAACTGAATTTTATTGGAGGCATAAATCTGAAACAGAAACTCAACTTTTCTTGACTATTTGGGGGCACGAACCGGAAGCATAGAACACCTCAGTTCACAAATACAGCAACAAGTCAACAATGGATTGTTTATTTCATTTATCGCACAATTGAGCAGCATCAACTCAAGATGGGTTGTTCATTACAATTAATTATTTCACGATTAAGCACTAGCCATCAGCACCAACTCGATTTGGCACAACATCAGAAGATAATTTTTCTCAAACAATACAGCAAAGAATTGTGAACCAGATGTTTGTGATCATTTCTCTCATTTCCGTACGAACTTGGATGCATGTGAATTTGAACTTCAATGAATGTGAGAGCCTAGTGTATGCATCAATGACCAATTGTGTATGCCATATGGCATGTAGTTTTGTAGATCTTGTACTTGTGTGTCGTTAAAATCTACTGGCGCACACTATTAATCACGTCTCAACCTGACATGGAGGAAGTAAAGAAAATAGAAAGAAGGAATTAAAAGGAAGGAGAACCACTTGATTGACGTTCTTCCTTTTTCATTTATCCCAAGACAGGAAAATATCCGGTGAATATGGGTAATTTGGTATAAAATGAGGTGAGAAAACAAAGGACTAAAGGGTGAAAATATTTTCCTTCTATATATCAGTTTTGGGCCCTTTCCAATCTTTTCCAACTTTACAAAGGGCCAATGTGAGGGGTATAGAGGTTTTCATTGGGTAAAACATTATATTGCAAAAACCTGCTCTTTTACAGTGCAGAATTATTTAACAATCTCAATGATATGATGTTGAAAAGTAATCACAAAAATAATAAGGGGCTTGCTTACCCCTATGTGCACAGGATTTGGAGCTCCCGCATGCACACCCTCCCCAGCCACCATGTGCCTCGACCAACACCGTTCATCTTCCCCACCTGGCTCCTCACTCCCCCGTGACCGCCGCCTTCTTCCTCATCCTCACTCCCCCGCCACCGCCTCACTCCCCCGCCACCGCCACTAACCTCTCTACCTCTAGTGCCCCAACTCCGGTGGCTGCCTAGCCTCACCACCACTCACTTACTTTAGCCAACCCTAACCTCGTCGGATTTCACGCCCCCACCACCTACCCTTCCCGCCGGCTGCCCTCCACCATGCACCCGGCCACCGACGCCCCTGCCTCCCACCGTCTACCACCACCACAGGTCCGACTGTTGCCCTGAAGCTTCCCTTTACAGCTGGAGACCAAGAAAATCCCCACCTAGGAACCCCAATCCCCAATCCCAAAACCCAAATCCCCAACCCCAAAGCCAAATCCCTAAACCCGGAGCCCCAAATACAATAGGAGGATGTGACACCCGGATTTTTGGACCATAGAAATTTTCACAAAAATTGCCTAAAGGGAAAGTTGATGTGTTATAGTGTACATAGCACAATATTTTAAAACCTTTAGTAAGATAAATAGCTACAATAAATATAGGACCAACATGTTTTGAGGTATACATGCTGATGCATTTTTAGTTTTCTGATCTTGGTGTGCTCAAGTTTTTAAATTCAAAATCTATTTTTGAATTCAAAGTTTAAACTCACAAACCAATCAAAGAATTATGGAAAATATCTTCACTCCCTCTCTCGTTTTCCTGGCTTCTGGCCTAGCCCAACTCAAGCTCCCTGCAGGAAACGGGGCCATTGCCAGCGTTTGCAGTCCTCGACACCTATACGCCACCAAGTTCCACTGCGGAAGGTTCGTGCTCAGGTTAGGAACTCACCACACCAACCGTGGTTCTCTATCTCCCTCCCCAGCCCCGGCAATTGCTCATTGGAGCAACACCGAGCGTCACCGCCCACGGTTGCCACAGCGCCACCTCTGGCTGCTCCTCCACCTTTGAGACCTCACCCACTGGTCCACTTCACCGCGAGCTACCTCCCCACCAAGCAACGCCACTCCATACCACCGGGGCCGCGAGATCCCTCGCACTCCGGCGAAGCGATGCCGCCACACGCGTCCCCGCCCTGTATAGGCCTTCTTTTGCCATTCTGGGTGCAGTGGTATATTCGTTTGCTTTTTGTCAGTCACAACTTGGAGGGAACTCGATGTTTAGTAACTGAGGATCTTTGTAACGGGCGGCTACACTCCAGTGAAGGGCCTAATTCACCCAAGGCAAATGGGAGCCACGCCCCGTAGGTAAAGTATACAACCTCTCGAGAGTGTTACAAAACTAATATATTAGTCTTGCTCATGGTTATGGGCGGCCTGAACCCTCAATTGATTAGAGAAACATGTGGTTTGGGTTGTGATGTTGACTCAATGATTATCATTTATTTACTCATGCTTTACTTCATGTTATGTCTGTTTAATACTTTAGGATGAGAACGCTAACTTATAATTAATAAAAGTTGATCAACTAAAAGCGACTGCTTTTGCCAATCCACTAAATAGCTAGTCCACTTTAGTCTAAACGGGACACTCGCTGAATGTGACATGTACTCACCCTTGCTATTTCCAAAACAACAATGTTGCATCCATTGCAACCGCTGCTCAGATTATTCAGAAGACGAAGGCATTACTGAGAAGTCATGATGCTCTAATGCTATGAAGTTGTTGATCCAAGACTTGAGCTTTGGCCAGCATACTCCAAGTCAACCTTCCTATGGAGTCGGAGTTCCGCTACGAAAGATAAATCACCGCTTTGCTATACTCTGATGTAAGACCTTTGTGTCTCTTTATACGCTTTTTCACTTATGTAATACATTGTCTATTAATATTCACTGATGAAATTGATTGTATGTGTAAAAATTTCTCTTTATACGCTTTTCTGCTTATGTAATACATTATCTATTAATATTCATTGATGAAATTGACTTTCTAGGCACACATACGGTATACATTTGGTTCTTTTTCTAAAATCGGGTGTGACAGAGGAGGAGGTTGACCCACCTCAACGCTAGCCACAGGATCTGAAGCGTAGGGAGGAGAGAGCTGCGCAGCGTGTCTGCTATGCGACTCGAAACGAGGTGAGGAGGAAGATGGCTAAAAAGGTAAGTTCTGCTAGTGTTGGGATGGGCGACGGTTCGATTTGAAGCGAATGGATAGAAGAGGTGCGCATGCGGCAACACCAATTCCTGCAGCTCGATTATTAGGGCATGTACAATGCTAGGTGCTTAGGGAGGTGCTTAGAGAGGAAAAAACGCTAAACATCTATATAAGCAAATTTTCTCACAATGGGAGCACCGGTGTTTACCGATGCTTAGCTAGGTTGTTAGAGATTAGCTTTTGTGTAAGCACCTCTATTTCTACCGTGGCAGTCGGTGCTTGCCGTATCAATCACGAGATAACAACCTGGTATTGCTGCGTCGTCAAACCATGCATGTCAGTTTGCATGGCACCTGCGGAGACACCGAAGAAAAGAAACGATCCTAACTTTTTTTTTTTTTTGAGCTCAAGAAACGATCCTAACTAACCGGGAAGCATGGAGGCCAAAGATAGCACCTGGGCCTTCCGCTAAGCATCGCTAGGATGTGGTTTAGGGAAAAAACCCATAAGCATAGATATCAAGCAGCCCATCGTACGTGCTCTTAGCATTTAGGAAATAATAAAAGTCATGCCGATTTGTTTTGAAAAATCATGCCAACAAAATTACTAATCATGTGATTCTCAAATAGTGGCACATCATTTTGGCAAACTTTGTATCAAATTTGGCTTCTAAGTCCAATAAAGGCAAAACTATCTTTTGACACACTAGTTAACACTATTAAACGGTAAAGGATGTGTTAGATATGGAACCAAAAATAAGATTAATGTCAAATAGGAAAGATTTTAACTTTTTGAGAAAGAACGAAGGAAACAACAACTTTGTCAATGTTAAACAAAGATATTACTCTTGAGAATTTGTGCTGGCGATCATATCGGTTTATTCAACCTTATAGCATGGAGTCTGAACATGAATTGGCAAAATAAAATACATATCTTCGATTATATATGCGTAGTTAGGTGTTGGAATTCGGATGGAAACTGAACTTGGACTGTGGGACTGTGGAGGATATTTATCGTGGCTCTGGCTCCTCGACGTCGAAGAAGGCATGTCGTTTAAGGCTGGGCCTAAACAGAAGAGCATTCAAGCGGGTGCGACGGACAAGATCCCCCACGACAAATTGAAATTGCTTCAGGAACCTTTTCCTCTTCACATCATATAGTCCGACCGAAGCATTATAATGGTCACCCACAAGAATCACATTTTGGCTTTCCGCACCCGCATTCATCGCCAGCGCTGCTAGCCTCAACGCTGGTGGCAAGGGGACTCGGAGGAGGAGGCGCGTCCAGCTCTCGTCGTTGTCATAATCATCCAACACCCAGAGATCCATGAAACCGTCACTCATATCCGTCATGGCCAGCTTCCCGTCTACCTCGAGCAGGAAGATGCCCAGGATGTTGTAGATCCTGTCCCTCGCTGGCGGGCGAGATATCCGTCGGAACGTCTCTGACACAGTGTCAAACGCCAAGATCTTGTACGAGCAGAGCATCCCGTCGGGCACGTCACCGGGGAATAGAACCTTGGGATGTAGCAGCCAATGGAGTTTGCCGCGGTAATTGAGGCAATGAAACGGCTGCCTCATGGTTCGAGCTCTTACGACGGGGACCGCTGGCCCCACGCGGCGGGTGTGAGCGGCTTCGAGCGAGTAGACATAGTGGGATCCTTGTTCGCCGTCGGTGTGGTACAGGATCCGGTGCTCGCCGGATGGCCCGTGGAGGTAGAAGCCGCACACCAAGAGGTAGCTGCCGGGGGGGCGAGGCAGCATGATCCACTGCCGTGTCAACGGGTTCCCGACGAAGTGACTGCTCCCAACTCCTCTCTGGAGAAGCAGGAGCCCGTCGCAGGAGCCGATCAGCGTGTAGCCTCTCCAGAGAGGCTCGGGGGGCCCTCTGTACTCAGGGTACTCGATGTCGAGGCACTGGCGTCTCGTCTCGTCGAGGGTGGGCAGCGGGACGGTGTCTAGCACGCCGTTCACGCCGTGGCGCTGGACGATGAGCTCCAGCGGGCAGCGGCTGGCGTGGGCGGCGACGAAGCCAGGGGTGGTGGTGATCCGGAGCCACGCCTTGCAGACGGTACGGAAGCGGAGGACGTCGTCGAACGGGAGGCGGACTAGGATCTCGCTGCACACGTCGTCGTTCATGTACGTTGCCGCAGCCGCTTCCGGGGGTTGAGCCAACAGCGCCGCCATGGTCTCAAGATTGACACAATACGCCTTTGCTTCTCTTCTCTTTTATTTGGATCGATGATGGATCAAATCCGACCCGGATATGACCCTCTGCTCTGTCTTTATACTACGTACGTATACGTAGTATCGGTTATCCCTGCGATCGATCCGACGTCCGTACGTCTGCTACCTTCAGTAAAGCCGGCCCCGGCACCGTCAGTGTGCTGCGCCAAGCGTAGGACATGCCAGACTTTTTTTTTTTTTTTTTTTGCCTTCAACAATTGGTCATCTGGGTAAACCTCGCCCGCAGCACATAAGCACACAAAGGGGGATCAGGGTTTTGGATTAAGTTAACGCCATCCTTGCCTCGCAGGCATGGCTAGATAAAAAACGTGAAGATCCCCGAAAACCAAGTCCGCTCCTCCTTTTGCGCCCGCCCGCCATTAACATATGGATGTGCTTAGGCTGGGCTGTCACAAAAAAAAGGTCTTGTTTGGATCAAACACGGACATTGCATATAGGTAAATCAAAGGCTTTGATTAATATAACTACTATTTCCTTCCCAGTCTTAGATAGCGGCAGTTGTTCACATCCTTTGTATACGCTTCCATTAATCCTTCTCCTTTATGTATTCATTCAAAAGGCCTTTTGCTTTGATTTACCTGTTTAGACTGGTAGCCCAAGATATTTTTCATTCTTCGCCTCTGCCATCCTGATTTTGCCAAGAGTAGTTCAGACTTGATCGCCAACCTGATCCCCCACGAGAATATTTTTGCGGAACATTAATGATGTCTTGGTCCTTTGTCTTGTCCGTAGCAAGCACAATATACGGCCCATGAAATCAGTATCTGGGCTTGCTGCTCACTAGGCCCAAATTTCATTTTTACTGTACACTGCGATCGAGTAGGACCGTAGGAGTTGCAAAAGTTAACCGAAGCCTTGCTGGAGAAAATAAATATACAAGGTGGGGACAGAGTGGAGCGCAACATGGGTTGATTTGCCAAACAGAAAGGCCTCTCTGCCTATTCCTGACTGTCAAAGCGTCAAGACTATTTCCATGAATTAATTCCTGATATCTTCCTCCGCACCATGCTTTATATTACGAAGAAAATCTCCATGCCATTCACATTGTATCTTTTGTAAATAAGAAAACTATCACTGGTCCTTTTTTTTTTAAATAAGAAGACTATCACGTAATTCTGAAGATACAAGCATACAAATGTTAGGTGCAATCTCAAATGTTGTAATGCTAAATATTAAGGCTCACCATTTAAATCAAATACTAGTAAAAAAAAGTTAATCCCTGCGTTACAAATTGATATTTAAATACCATTGCTGAAACTCATACGCACCTTTTAAACACTGCTAATGATATGTTGAAACTTTTTTACTAAGCACCTCTAGAAGTTGCAATGTGTCTGGATAGATTAGTAAAAGCAGTTAGGCTAAGGGCCTGTTTGGGAGGTTTGTATTTGGTCCAATACCACTGTAAATTACAGGTCTGATAACTTTTTCGGCTCAAGACCAAATTCGCTGCTTCGATGCACGGTGAATCCATTATTTTTTCCATCGGATTAGCCCAAACCGGTTAGAAAAAAATAATCACCTCCCCCGCCCGGAAAATAAAACGATAAAGGTCGGGGACTCCTCGGCCCGATGCTGCCTCAACTCGCTCGATGCAGCAGCGCCGTGGGTTCTAGACGACGATGGCAGCGCCGCCAAGCTGCAGCGAGCGGAGATGGCCGCGGCGGCATCGGCGGATCGACGGCCGCGGCCGCGGCCGCGCCGAGTTGCAGGCGGGTGGATCGACGGCCGTGGCGGCAGCAGTAAGCAGAGGACGAGCGGATCGACGGCGGCGGCGGCGGCAAGCCGAGGACAAGTAGATCGACAGCCGCGGCGCTGTGGCAACGGGCTGAGGATGAGCAGATCGACGACGCCGTTGACAAGTAGATCAACAGCTGCGGCGGCGGTAGCAACAGACTAAGGATGAGCAGATCGACGACTACAGCGTCGGCGGTGAGCTGCGAGAGAGCGGAGCGTGTGCACGGAGCTGGCGCAGAGGAGCAGCGAGGTGAAGCCGAAGGTGGCCACCGTGGCCGGCAGCAGCAAAGCGCCCGCGGCGAGGAGCGGGAAGGTGTGCTCTACAGTGTGGTCTGTATCTTGCCGGCCTCCGAGAGGAAGCGGCCTTGTAGCTGAAGAGGATGGTGAGCATCTTTATGCATCTCTGATGTATCCATTCGATCCAATCGGTATTTTCCATCTATAGATAAAAACAATGGTATTGTTGTGCACAATGATTTTCAAGCGAAAACACTTTGCACCTGTAAAAAATCACGTCACTGCCAACCAGGGCCTAAGGGGTGTTTGAATCCAGAGGCTAAACTTTAGCCCATATCACATCGGATGTTTGATGTTAGTTAGAAATATTAAATATGGTTTATTTAGAAAACTAATTACATAAGCGAGGACTAAACGATGAGACGAATTTGTTAATCATTGATTAATTAAGCTTAATAAATTCGTCTCGCCATTTAGTCCTCATCTATGTAATTAGTTTTATAAATAAACTATATTTAGTGCTTCTCACTGGCATCGAACCATCCGACATGACGGGACTAAACTTCGGATGGGATCCAAACAGCCCCCTTGAAAAAAATTTACACCGGCCACGTTGCCCGCAAGTCCGAACAGCGGCGTTCTCATCCAAAACAAAAAAAAGGTTGAGGGGCGTGGCCTGTTTGTCTCATTCGTAGGCACGCCCTTCCTCCTTCCCCAAGCCAAAACCCCAGAGCGAGAGAAGGCGAGGAGAAGCGCGGCGCGGCGCAGGACGGAATGGAGCCCTCGCCGGCGCCGGGAGAGCTGAGCGTGATGCTTCGGGCGGCCTCCGACTTCGCGTCCTACCCAGGCAACGCCTCTTCCCTTGCCTCGCCCTCGAATTTGGGCGGATGAAGTTGGTTGCTCGGGTCGTCTATGCTCGCCGGGGTTATGCTTGTCTCTGGTTGTGAGAACGGATCAGATCACTTAGGTGTGGGGCTTGTTGTGCTGGGAGCTTAGTTGGGGATTTTTCCCTGTCTAGTTTGGAACCCTACTGGCTTATTCTGCGCGTTCAATTGATTCGCTCTCGGATTGTGCCGCTGGTTGGAAACGTTTGCATATCCTGCTATAGTATTATTACCTTCAGATTCGTGAATTAAGTTGCTGCTAGGTCTAGTTTGTGTGATTGTGCTCAGCTTGTTTTGATGGAAGGCTATTGCCACCACGATAAAGGGGACTGCAAGTAGTGCAGGCAGCAGGAAATACGAATGATCGCATATGTCTGCTGAACAGCTAAAGTGGTGCAGATCGAAGTCTTCCTTCAATTTTAACAGCATTAGTTTTTTTTTTTTTGAAGGACGAAGATATGTTAGTCATGAGTGGACTAGTGTACTGAATCCACATATCATTTGTTGCAGGGTTGCATAGTGATGATGCTGTGAGGCAGTTCCTGGAACAATGTCCTCTGCCTAGGCTCTTAGGGTAAACATCTTTTCCTTCCTCCATGTTTTTTTTTTCTTGTTGTTGACCTCTTCTATGTTTCTGCACCATGAATATCTTAACATTTATAATGCCTATGTTCTGAGAAATCCTATTACATTGAGAAAGCCATCTTTTGCAGTTAGGGGCTTAGTGCCTTACATGTATTGTCTACTGGCACCTTATGTGTGTTATCCTGTTTCAGTGATTGCTGTTTTAATTTGTATCCATCCTGTAGTGCATTGCAGAGTGAAACAGATGTGCCTGGGATGGTTGAAACTGTCACAGAATGTTTACACAAAGTGTTTTCCTCAAGATATGGAGCATCACTTCTGCCAAACTATGGCGTATGTGTAAAATTCACTTCCCAATTTGCTACCTAGACATCCTCACCTACAGTCTATAACTCTCACCTTGCATCAATATATTTAAAAGTACCATTCCAATTTATCATTGTATGTTCTCTCAGTGAAATCTTTTCCTTGATTCTTATGTATATTGATGATCTGAATTATCCACCCATTTTTTATCTTCCAGGCATTTATTCAAGCTGGATTGCTCACAGACTCAAATGATATCAGAAAATTAGCCTGCAAAGCTGTATGTACCTGAATGTGTTTTCTAAGTGCATGCTATTTGCACATGTTGCTATCTTTTGAATTTTTGTTATCCAATTTGGGCATGTGGAAAATGTGGTTTAATCTGTTATCGTTATTCAACTCTAATTTCTGGTATCCATTTTCCAAGTGAAAGCTACAGATTTTTCTGTAGTTTCGTATGTTTGCTTTGGAGATGGCAAATGCATATAGCACAATTTCCTTCTAGCACATGAAAATTTGTAAGATTTACAAGGTTTCTTTTATCTGGATTTAACTCATCTACTATAGAGAAGAACAGTCACAGCGAACTTTGCATGTGCTGACAGGGCGCTCCTATGCTCTGTCAACTCATGCAAATGCCCTTTCACTTATGCTGCTTTTCATGTCATTTTTGAAAATGTTCGACAAACTTTTGGCATAACAATTTCTGTAGCCACTGACTGTAATTCTATATCGCTATATCAGGTACTCCATCTTCTTGACAAGGCTGAAGATGGTGCTGCTGCTGTGGAAACAGTTGCACAGCACAATCTGTATCCTCTTTTGATCAATTGTTTGGTTGAGGGGTACTATTTGCACAAACTTCATTTAACAATTCCTGTTGCGTCATATTCACTGTAACTTGGTTATGATTTTTCATTTGCAAGCTTTGGTTTATGCAGAGATGAAGAGATTTCAGCAGTCATTCTCGATGCTGTAAAGCGTTTAGCACAAATTCCTAAAGGAGCAGTGAGTCCATTAATTCTTTTAGAAGCATTGAACATATGTTCTATTCGATGGATATTGTAGTCTTTCTTTCATGTTTGTAGGAAATTATATTCCCACCAGATGGTCTAGGATCTGTGCAACTTGGCAAAGTGGCAGCTCAGTCATCCTCATTGGTATGGCATCACGTGTCCATTCTTCTGACACATTTTGTAGAACTAAACAATAGCAATAAGATACGTTATCGTGGACTAATGCGTACGTGCAAAAAACAGAAGCATGTGCTTTAAAACAAACTGGTAACCAATACTACATATGATGCGATCCACTTGTTGTCTATGACATTGATGTGGTCTCCAATGCAAATGATGCGATCCACTTGTTATCAAGTACATGCCATCAAATTTTGATGTACTATGGCACAGAAGCATTGGGACAAAAGGCTTCATTGTGATAATGACATTAGAAATACTAGTTATGAGGAATCTGCTAATATCATTTTCATGTGGCGGTCATAGTATATATATGTGTGTGTCATCAGTCATCTAGTAATGATCAAAATTCTTGCATGCATTCTAGGATATATTCTATTTTGGAGCAGTGGTTGTAATCAGAAGTCTGCTATTTATCTTCAATATTTTCAAATATTTCTGCACATTCCCCTTTTGCTAACAGAATAATCTACTGCAATAAAGCGAAGTGTTTGTTTATGTTGTACAGGATGCTCTTACGGTTATTCTGTAAACCACAACATGAATAACTGTTGAATGTTTCTTACCATTGTAGGCACGGATCCGTATTCTATCTTTAATAGCTAAGCTCTTCACTGTTTCAAGTTACACTGCTACTTCCATTCGTGACTCAAACCTTCTCAGCATATTTGAAGACGAAATAAAAGATAGAAGAGATATGCTTAAAACCCTCAGTGCGCTGGAGGTCCTATATGAGGTAAAAGGATTTTTTTTTTCTGTTCATTTGTGTGCCTTTGCTTGTTGTTGTTGTTGTCTTTGTTCATTTGTGTGCCTTAATGTTTGGCTTGCTCCATGAGGGTTTCGTTACAAATGCTTGATTTCTGTGTTTATTTTTTGGAAAAAAGATTTGTGTATTTGATTGAAGATAATAATGCAGGCTACATCTTGATTTGTGTGTTTGATTGAAGACAATAATTTTTTGCTTTAGGTGGTGTGCACATCGTGTATAAGCCCATGTAGTCATGATTCATTTGCAAAACAAAATTGCATTTGTAAAGTTTCATACATGCTTAGTGAAACCAGTGTTATCACATTGTTAAAACTGTAGTTTCTTTCCTTGCCTACTGTACCTTGTCAACATGCTACATAATTCTGGCAGCCATAGTGGGTATGTTTCTATTAAATGAGTGACCATGATCAATGACTCCCAAGATTCTGGAGTTTCTGAGAGAAACTATATTGTATTTTGGCTAATCGTGTCTTCTATCACACTGCAGCTCGTTGAACACCCTAACAGCAATATTTTCCTGCTGAAGACCAACTTGCTTCAACTCATAATTGATGTGATCAAGTACTTGCCTTATGCCTCTATGTCTCTGTTTTTCCTTATGTTATCACTATGTTATTTTTTCAGCTATTCTATGCCGTATTTTCTTTTGATCTTTGTGCAGTGATTCCTCAGCTGATTCTGTTATACGGTCAAGGGCAGCATTAATTAGCGGGAGGTTTCTTTCTTCAGCTGATGCTTTCACAGCAGTAGACCAATCTTGTAAGTATCATTATTTTCAGCTGTTAAATTTCTGTTTATAAAATTGTTCCACAGCTTTGAGCATTGAAGATTTTTCATTGTGTAATTTTTTTCATCATTCTTCTTGTGCTTGAGATGTTATCAGATCATCTTCTGCGGATTTCTTACATGTAGATCTAGACAGACATGTTAATCAATATTTGCCCCATGTTAGATGTTACAAACCTGCTCGTAGCCATAGACGAAATATTGAAGATGGAAGAAAGCGTGAATACTGATGAAATTGAGAGTGCATTGGAAACCCTGGGATTAATTGGTACAAGTAAGTCATGCTTCTGCTTTACAGTATTGGAATATTCACCACATTGCCAGGACACATCCTTACTGTTTGTTTGATTTTGTGGTAAAATAGCAACTCAAGGAGCACATTTCCTGCTGACATCATCAAATGTTGCGAGACATGTTGTCAAGTCATCCTTTGGTCGACAGGGCAGAGGTAGACAGCTGGTAAGTCTGTGTACTTTTTATTGCTTTAATCAAGTAATCATAACTTGTGGCAGGTGAAGCTGTCATATTGTTAGAAAATATCCCTCTTATGTGTTGTGATACATGTTCAGGCTGCTTTACATGCATTTGGGAGCATCTGTGGTGCTGATAGGCAAGAAGACCAAATGAAATTGGATGGTCAAGCTGAAGACTGCTTGAAGCGTTTGGTCTATACCACGGCAGCAAACAGTCCAAAATTAACTCCTTCAGTTACTAGCGAGACTTTTTCTAGCTTGCCCATTTATTTAAATTGCTTATGGTTTTGTCTTTCTTAGTTGTGTTTTTATTAGCCTTTCTTGCTTGATTGTTTTCAGGCTCTTCTTCTATCAATTCTGCAACAAGACCCGGACATACGGATAGCTGTAAGTAGCCTTGCCCATTAAAGACACTTCTGCCTTTGAGATGAATATTTTCCTATCTCATTCGCTTGGATATTGTAATTGTGTGCAACCAGATGAATGTCTAGCCTTCATAATATATTTTTTTTACGCATGCCCTTGAATATCTGCAGGGCTACAGAGTAATATCAGGATTGGTTGTCCGGGAATGGTGCTTAAGGGAGGTTTGCTTAAATTCAGAGATAATCAAACTCGTTACAGATCCAACAATGGAGACAACAAAACTTGGTAAGGAATAAATGTATTTGGCCCTGATGAAGTCATTGTGTCAGTCTGAACTTGTTTCAACAGGATTGCTGCCGTATGATATTTATTTTACCATTTGGAAATGTTTTTGTGCAACTGGTTAGAATTGAGTGTGATGCCGTTCTTATGTCATCTTTAGTTACCAATCCTAACGGTATCATTTGTTCACTATTGTAGGCATGGAAGCACGGTATGACTGCTGTGTGGCAATCAACAAGGCCCTGTCATCTTCGCATCTTCTGCATGAAGCAAGTCTTTCTGAACTCGTTGGGAAGGTATTCTCTCAGGGCCAGTATCTGCCACTTTTATTGCTTGAGTGGTGGACCCTAACCAGCAAAACAATACCTTTTGCTGCAGTTGAATGATGCTGTAAAGCGAGGCCCTTACCTTTCTGATAGGAAGCGCGTGGAGGCACAGCCAGTGGTTGTCCCTGCAGAGAGGTTTTAAGCTAAGGCGTCAAATCTCCATCCAGAATAGATGATGATATCAACACATAGCTAGGAGGTAACTTGGGCATGCCCTGCGACTGATGCAGTTCTGTATGATTAACAAACATAGATATGACGACTTGGATAATGGGTAGGACGCGCGAGCGTGACTCGAGCTTATATCAATACAGATGCTGGCTGGCGATGACAAAACAAAGCTACCGTTTCATCTATGTCCTGTAGATGTTTCATGCAGTCCATCCTAGGCACATCAGCACCTGCAAATGATTAGGGCAATGCCTATTTTGTGAAATAGCAAATGCAACAAGCCTCGTTACATTCAATGCTCAAATCAGGTAGATTCTACATATTACATATCTAAATCCTCTACTGTTCCTAGATTTGCGAGAACTGAATTAACAAACCAAGTTACCAAAACATCAGCCTCTGGGCACTCTCTGTATTCTGTACAGCGTAGGCCCCTGTGTGTATGGAGGGTTTTTTTTTTTTTTTAAAAGGGGTGTATGGAGTTATGCGCTATGCAGCATGCGCGCTCTACGCTATTTACACCATGCGCACACGGCACAACCGAACAGAACTGTACACGACGACAAACAAGACACAAAAAACACGCAATCTGGAGGCATCACGGCGGCAATGGAGGTCTCAAACCTCAGGGTCCTCTTGCACAGCGACTAGCAACGAGTACTTGACCTTGAGCGCAACCTTGCCGCCTTCCATGCACAGCTTGGCGCCGGTGACGACCCAGTACCCCGGCAGGTCGTCGGGGCCCCGGCACACCTCGGTGGTGTCCACGTGCCTCGCCATCTTCTGAACTGGGAGCGGCACCGGCGGGCCCTTGGGGAATATGGCGGAGTTCACCTCCACCTTCTCCTCCGGCTTCGGCGGCGGCGGCACCTGCGCCAGGCCACCGGACAGCGCGGCGCTGAGCCGCGCCGACAGCGAGCCCGACTTCCGGGGCACGACGGACGGGCCGTCCCACTCGGACCTCCGTATCTTCATGGCCGCGACGCCGGAGAAGCCGAGGCGCAGGAAGAGCACCTTCTTGAGGCAGCAGGTGTCGCGCACCTCCAGCCACGCGCTGGTCACGATCGCGGCGCAGTCGTCGATGAGCGCGCCGTTGTACTGCACGGGCGCCGTGCAGATGTGCGAGAGCAGCGGCGACTTGACGGGCTCGATGTAGTCGCGCTCGTCCACGGTGGCGTCCTCGGCCGACGCGGCCTCGCCGGCCACCGCTATCGTGCGCGGCGCCGTCGACAGGTGCTGGAGGTGGACGCCCAGCCGGTCGTTCTTCTTGCCTTCCAAGAACAGCCGGATGCCGGTCACCGGACGGTTGCCGGAATCGACCTGCGCGCGACAGAGAATCCGGTTGAGTTCCCGCACATAGAAACAGTGACTGAAACAACGGCATGCTCCGAAGAGGGAATGACGTGTCCGAGGAGGAGAGGTTGGTTACCTTAGCGGTGTTGACATGAAGTTTAGGGCCCATGAGGGTGAACTGAAGAGACGGCAAGCTGTTCTTCCTCCTCTGGAGGCAGAGCGGGAGCTCACCGAACTCCGGAGCCCACTGCCGGGGAACCTGGAACTCCAGGAACTGCTGGAGCTCTTCTATGGGCGGTTTGTCTGGTTCATTCCACAAGCAGGAAATGAAGAGCCGATTATTGGACATCCCAACTTCAGGTTCGACTTAAGGAAGTGACTGACAATGGCACAATGCAGTGCTAATAAAACTGCAGAAAGCGCTTACATCTGAGGTAGAGATTCACCGCGTGGTTGAGGAAGCCGCAGCCCCGGACACCGGTGAGCAGGCTGGTTATGGGCACGAACGACATGGAGATGACATCCGGGGAACCGGTGATGGTCGTGAGCCATTTGCCGTGGCCCTGCCCGCTGTCGACGCCGCCTCTTCTGATGTGAATGCAGACCATGTCCTGCGAAAAGAGCGGAGAGCACGCAATGCAACCGGGTCATTTTCTTTCCGCTGCTGGTAGTGCCACATGACACCGCGAGCTGTAATAATGGATATGGAGCAAACTCGTTCAGTGGAGTGCTTACATTCGTGTGCGACACGACGGGTGATTTGAAGTTCTGCCAGGCAACGGAGCCGGGGCCGAAGTTTCCCTGTACCACAACAAGCCAGGCCGTCTTGTTCATCATTCGTTTCACACGACCCAGGTGAGGCGTGCCGTGAACTCCAAATTTTTTTTGAAACGCGGAGGGTGCACGTGTGAGCGAGCGGAACAGGATATACTCACGTTTAACCCGTGCTGAGACAACCTGCTGCCGTCTCCCGCGGCGGCGGAGTCGTCCTGCGAGAACTTGTCGTCGGCGAGCTTCTTGAGCCGGGCCTGCACGTCGCTCTGCGTGAGGGTGGAGCCCTTGAGCTGCTTGACGCACACCACGTCCTTGCCTCCCATCTTCACGCCGACGATGACGTGCGTCCCGTACTTGTCGATGAACCTGCAGCGGCAGAAGCGCGCGCATTAGTTGTGCTTGCTTGCTCGCTCGCCGTCGCCGGCAGTGAGTGAGGCGGGGATGGAGGAGTCGGCGTGCGTGCGTACTCGGCGAGCGCCTGGGGATCCCAGAATGGCGGGACGTCGTGCTTGACGCGGTCGCGCAGGGCGAGGTGCGTGCGCACGGCCTCGACGCGGTAGAGCTCGACGAAGCGGGCGTCGAAGGCGAGGCTGCGCGTGGCGGCGGCGTCCCGGTGCCAGCACCCGCGGTAGTCGAACATGGCGTTGAAGGCGCCCGAGGGGATCTTCCCGGCCAGCGACAGCGACTGGTTCACCTGCTCCGCCATCTGCAGGAATACCCAGGGGGGCTCAGGGCTCAGAGCTCAGAGCACTCGCTCGCTCCAAGTCAAACTAGAAACGCAGAGCACGGGCGGGCGCCGGGCGGCAGCGAACCTGGGCGAAGGAGAGGACGTCGGAGCGGAACCTCGTGCGCTCGCCCTTGTCGGCGACGATCCCGGCGGGCACGCCCGCGACGACGGCGCCGCCGGGCAGGCACAGCTCCTGATCCCCCACGGCGGCGGCGGCGTCGAGGTCCAGGAGGCGGCCTCCCGGCTTGGCGCGGCCCAGGCGGAGGTCGCCCGTGAGGTCGTACCCGCACCCGACCGCGCGCACGGCCGCCTCGGCCGCGTCCTGCGCGGTCATGCGCCCGCCCGCGACGCCCCTCCTCGCCCTCGTCACCATCTCCTCCTCCCTCTGCCGGTGCCCGTGCGCGCGCGGCGTTTATAAGCCGCGACGCTGTGCCGCCACCGGTACGGCACGGTGCTGCTGCCGTGCGG
The DNA here is from genome assembly GCA_022530915.1 of Paspalum notatum. Classification (NCBI taxonomy): domain Eukaryota; kingdom Viridiplantae; phylum Streptophyta; class Magnoliopsida; order Poales; family Poaceae; genus Paspalum; species Paspalum notatum. The sequence goes on from CM039692.1 coordinate 38,659,264, forward strand.
AGTGGCGCGTGCGGGAGATGCAGGCGCGGATGGATGGGAGGGGTGGCCGTGGGCGACAGCGACTGCGGGCGCGCGCGGGGTCAAGGTCGCGGGTGGGGTGGGCCGGGCGGACGCGTCAGTGGAGTGACGTGCGGGCGGCGGGCTGACTCGGTCTGGGCCTCGGAAGGACTAGGGAGCTCGTCGTTGTCGCGGGAGGGAAGGAGCAAGCAGCGGGGCCGGCCGGCTAGGCTAGCTGCCGAGCACGGCCCCTCCCCTCGTGCTCGGCTATAAAGGGGAGGGCCGAGCCGTGTCAGACTGAAAGGGCCTGCTTGGAGGCTTGCGGTTTGGCCTTGAGGCCTTCTTATAATTAACCATATTTTAATTAATTAATGCAAGATTGGATTTGGTTACGGTGACCTGCGACGGACCACTGTCATCAGATGTGGTAGTAGTATACCTTTTTTTTTTTGTGGGGAATGGCTTGGAACATTAAGGAATATAAGGAGTTGACAGTGTCAACACATCCAACATGGGATGATATTACTTTACTCCGTGTATAGCAGCTACCATTGATGCCAGGTCGTTTCCCTCCCTTGCCAGTGAGCTAAAAAAAAAAATCTGGTCCCAAGTAATTGATCAACCCGGTCCCGGCTGCTAATGAGTCCAACCAACGCTGGTCCGGTCCTATAGGCCTTCTCTGCGGCTCTGCGCCTGACCTTGGAAACTCCTCCATTTTTTTTTTTTTGGTCTGCAGGACTCGACCGCAACCGTGTCAACAACACACTCGGCACGGAGATTCCCGTCGCGGTTCTCTAGCGTTTCGGAGCGTTTTTAACTTTTAGTTTTGACCAGACCGTTCTCACGCGTACGAAATTGCGTACAAGGAAGCTTCGAGGACGGTGAGCAAAAACGAGTCACGCTCGAGAAGGCTCGCACTAGAACACAGTCACGCTACTGTGACACCCTGCAACGACGATAGCAAAACGTTGCAGCTGAGTACTGAATCGAGGAGTTGGCATCTAGTGACTCGTAAAAGTCGTAACAGGTGCCACCAAGGACCATCAAATCAAGATCACTAATCACCAATCATCAGGACACAGGTATAGATGTGCAAAGTTTCAAACTTTTTAGAAATCTAGGTACATTTTTCAAGGGGGTTTCACATTTCTGCCGAATATTTTATCAAACTTCTGAGATGCAAACACCTAAAAGAAGAGGCGAATGACCAACCTTGACAAAGATGAAGAGAGGGAGTAACTAGAAACAGAGTAAAGGGTATTAAGCATCCTGAATCATGACCATAATTTGCTCAATTTGTGTATCATCTTTCGTATAATTGCACGTGGCTTTTGCTAATAACGAGCACAGTTGTTACAAAAACATCCATCAGGAAAGGAAACAGCTGTCTTAGCCTACATGTAAACCTCCTCTATATATTCCCTTGCAACAATGATGTAGTAACTTTTACCAAGAACCAACTGTAAATGACATTTCATATCCACTTATCTTTTCTTAGGAACTGACCGTCGGAACCATCTCATATTCTCTCGTCTTTCTGTTCTTTGAACAACAAAGGAAGAAAGCACCTCCAAGCCACTGCTGAAGGAAGAGAAGCACTGACAGTAGCACTGCTCCACAAGGTATAACGATGTCCCATGCGAGGCTGAAGAGATCATCGTGAGGGTCTGCATACATGTATGATGGCCTCAAGCTGGGCACAAAATGCTGTCTCCTGAACACATCATACACATGAGGCATAGCACGGATTACAGTGCTTCCAATGTAAAACCCTGGTGAAAGGGCTCTAACTTTGGACTCTGAGAACACATTTAGGATCACTTGAGGGAGCAAGAACCCATCGAGTATCAACCCACCATAAGACACAAGGTCCTCCCAGAATGCATGTCCAACTGGTTTGATGTGGACAACCTGCCTTAGCCTTCTTCGGCTGCTGTTAAACTTCATGTGAACAACCCAAGTAATAACTCCCCCGATGATGTACAGTGGCAAGCATATCCAGAGTACTTTCCTCTCGGCAGCCCATGCCTCAGCTTTGCTTGCATCCACAGACCGTGCAGACCAAGCCAACTGAAGAAGCCGCAGCTGCAGAAGAAACGTTATCATGGTAATGATTCGCACCATTACTTCATTCACCTCAAGCCATCCGCCACCAGAAAGTGGAACGGTCTGTTTGCTGCTGTTCCTAAAGAGAGCCTCAAAGTTCAGCACAAGAGGGAACATGTAGCCCAAAGCCAGAACAACAAGCATGGTGATCGACATGGCTGGAAGCGCTTCAGGGACCTTCTTGACATGAAACAGCTGCACAGCAATGAAGATGCATGCTAGTGTCATAGAGATCAAGGCCATGGTGCTTTCTAAGTCCATTCTCCATATCGATTCATCCACTTGGCCCATGTACATCCCATATGAAGCAATGGCCAGTGTTTCAAAGAAAAGTGGGTCAGTCTTCTTTCTCAAGCTTTTGATTGTTCCCGTCACATGCTGTGATACCTTTGCATCCAAAGAGGAAAACTGAGCAGTCACCAGAATTTCACAATCTGATGAGATATTAAGCTCTCGACAAGCAATCATGCAAAGGGAGCCTGTCTTAGTATCATAAACACCCTCCGCAGAGATATGCCGACGGTGGAATGATTCTAGAGACCAATTCCCAACATAATAGATATCATAGCTGACATTAACCAGTCTCTGCTTCATCTCGGCTGTCACATGACGAGAAAAGGGATCTGGAACTACCAAAGAGTTACCATCAAACAGCATTGACCCGATTGTGACAGGCGATGCATATCCAGAGCCACCTCCTTTCTGCACGAAAAAACGAAACACCAAGTCTCGGTATGAAGTGCTATCTGGGAATTTTCCCTTCCTCTTCCTCCTCAATCCAGACTTCTCATAGTGCTTCATAGCCTCATCCACCTTAGTGTAGTTATACTTCAAACCAGAAAGGTTGCCCCTGTAGTAGGGAGTGATGGTACTAGAACCCGCAGCGATGGCCTCACCACTTTCCAGGCTCACATTCCAGACCAGAGCAGCAGCAAAGCTCCGTTGCTGTAACGACCACACAGCCGGGAACCAGAAGCTCATCCCAATTCCACACTCACCCACCGCCAAATCCGCCCGGGATGGCCCTGAGTTCACCACGTGACACCCTTTGAGGCAAAGCCAGCTGCTCTTCTGATCCCAGAACCCATCCACCACAGCAGCCTTCTCGCCCAGAATGAAGTAGTACCTTGATGCCTCCGTCTGGTTAGCGAACGCCACATAAGCACGGACGGCGCCATCGTCGTTGCAGTCCATCCGGTTGACATACATGTACAGTTGGTGGAGGCCCAGCGAGGAAGCGGTGGACTCGCTGCCATTCTGGTAGTGCAACCTGAAGGGCGCCTTGAGCATCGAAGTGAGGTGGGCGCACGAGAAGTTCCTACCCTCGAACACATGGAGCGCGTCGAGCCTCTCCGCGGGCGGGGGCGGGCAGGAGGCGCTCTCCGCGTAGGCGTAGCCCTCCTGCACGTAGGCGACGAGCGAGGCGGGCTCGATGAGGCTGTCGTCAATGTCCACGCTCTCAAGGCGGCCGGTGACGAAGGGCCGCGTCAGGTTAGCGGGGCTGGGGAAGCCGACGCGGAGCACGACGGGGTGCAAGGGCACGGGCGTGCCGTTGGCCGCGCGCCCGGATCCTGTGCCGAACATGCAGAGCTCCCCGGACGCGGTGGAGTAGTAGCCATCCAGGGTAAATGTGACGGTGCCGCGGCGCCCCGAGAAGCGCGGTAGGCGCGGGCGGAAGTGGCGCGCCTGGCCGTCGTACTCGAAGAGGTTCCGGCCGCCGCGGTCGCGGAAGGGGCGGCGGCCGCCGGAGAGGGAGAGCGTGGCGGAGACGTGGAGGAGCGAGGCGTTGGTAGTGCGGGCGACGGAGGCGGGGAGGAGCGAGAAGGAGCGCCGGACGGAGGAGGGCTCGGGGCCGAAGACACTGTCCCCGCCGCCGGAGAAGTAGCCGGTGGAGAGATGGAGGGTGTGGATGGGGGGAGCGGGGCCGTCGCCCGCGGGGAGGTCGGGCGCGGAGGGGAGGCCGGGGCAGTGGCGGGAGTAGGAGAAGGTGGACGAGGTATGCCCCGCGGCTGCGGCTGCGGGGGCGGCGGCGGGGATCAGGAGCAGGAGGAGGAGGACGAGGGCGAGCAGTGGATGCTGGCTAGGGTTAGCGCGCTGTGGCGCCATTTCGGAGGCGGAGAGGAAGCGGGGAGTGAGATCTCGTCCCCTCCTCCGCCCCACGCCCATCTGGTTTTGGGGAAGGAGACGGTGGGGGGGAAGACGGGACGAGGGCGGAACGGAAGGCTTGACTTTGGGGGGTTTTAGAACATTCCTTTTCATTGGAGTGGCAATTTATTTTCCTGTGGCCATTTGTTTACTGGATCTTATTACGCAATGGTAAAAGCTAAATACTCCCTCCATTATGTTTGATTTTTTTCGACATCAAATTTGATCAACTCGTCTTATTCAAATTATTAGTGAAAATATAGAAAAATTCAATCTGCAGTCAAAGTACATTATATGTTACACTAAATCTAAATGAAAATAAATAATAATAATGAATTTTTTTCAAACAAGATGAGCAAATAAACTTTAATGTTAAAAAAAAATCAAACGGCTATACATTGAGACAGATTGAGACAGAGTGAGTAGCTAGCTAATACAAAAATGAGATGAATAAAAAAATCTATTCTATCTCGCTAAGTCGTAGTAATATCTGTTCCACTCTTTTCTTTCCTTTGGAATGAATAATCTATCTAGTATTTTTTTTTCTCATTTTTTTCTGTTCACATTAGCCAACTGCTATTGTACGTAGCTACGCTTGCTCGCCAGTCTACCATTTTTGTTCACATTAGGTACTGTCTATTCACATTAGCCAACTGCTGGTTGTACGTAGTTTTTTTCTGATAATCTGGTTGTACGTAGTTGGTCATTTGGGATGTCCTGAATTTCAGTGACATGGAGTTGGTGGTTGTAATAATTTGGATCCGCGCATACCGGTGGCACAGTAATGAGTTATGGAGGGTGTCTAGTTCGAGGCCGGAGAGGGGGTGGGGGCCTGAGGGGTTTGGTCGCTTGAAACCGAAATGTCTGTTCGGTGACCGCTCGCTTGGAGCCAATCGAGCGAGCGGTCCCGCTCTCCCGCGCGCGAGGGGGCAGGGGGCCCACGTGCGGCGATGAGGATGGATCCCCCCAGTTTTTTTCTTTTTTTTCATGTTTTCTTTTTTCGTTTGTTTACTTTTTTTTAATCTTTTTTTTGTTTTTTCTTTTTTTTTCCGATTATTTTATAGAACATAATTTATCAAGATAACTTTACACAAAACATAATTTATCATGATAATTTTATGTAAGCATAATTTTATCACGAATATTTTATGCAACCGTAACTTATCACGACAACTTTATATAAACATAATTTTATCACGAATATTTTATACAACCGTAACTTATCACAACAACTTTATATAAGCATAACTTTATCACAAATATTTATGCAACCATAACTTATCACGATAATTTTATATAAAAATAATTTTATCACGAACATTTTACGCAACCATAACTTATTGCGATAACTTTATACTAACAGAATTCATCATAGTTATATGACATAAAATTATACTAACATTTTTTATCATAACTGTATGGCATAAAATTATGCTAACATAATTTATTTTCAGGAAAATTGTGCTAACATATTTTCTGCTAGTGTTCAAATACAGGAATGTTTTAAGTACTTTTGAAACAACGGAGCAAATGGTGCAGTGGTAATGCAGTGTTGTTCGACTTGTGAGAATGGGGGTTCGAATCACAGCTGTGGTATTATTTTGGCCTTTTTTTTGTGTGTGCATGCAGCTGGGCGGGAACGTGCGGGAAAAGCGCGCATGCAGAGGTGGGAAAGCGCGCACATGCAGAGGTGGGACCATCGCTCGCGCGATTTTTCCCCGGTGAACGTTCGCGAAATAGTGACCCCTGTACATTTTCATACAGCTCGGCAGAGCGTAGCGGTAAACCGGTTCGCGTACAGGAAGCAGCTACATCTGTGTATTTCTGTGCCCTCCAGTTTGAGGCAGTTGCATTCAGGCCAGCGCCGCGTCCAGAAAATAATAGAATTTACTGCATGTCGCAAATCTTGCCAATATCTGCTCCGACCATTTGCTGGGGAGAAAAGGAAGTGCATCCACTGCTCATTACTGAAACACTGCGAACCACCGCCCACTGGATACACTGTTATACACAAAAAAAGGGCAGATACAAGCAGACAGAGACAGCACACCGAGAACGAATTAGGCAGGGATCACCTGCAAACCTCGTTTTGACATATCCGAATGGAACCACCAATCATATATGGACACAAGCCGCGTACGAGGGCTCCGCAGACAAGCAGATAAATACCCTTGCGGGACACATGCCATAGCTACGGTAAAATACTGACCCTACGCTACGCACGAATATGTCACTTATGTTTTACCAGAAGAGCTAGAGAGGGATATTTACATAGACTACCTACAGAAAGCCGTTAGATTGCCCGGGCATAACTTTGTGCGGCCCCTATCCAACTCAAGCTAGGAGTGATGGCTCGAATGGCAAAATTATTACTTAGCTCGAGCCGACTCTGCCTTATAGCCTCAATGTGGTGTCCGCTGCCGCTGTAGAATCTCCAGATCTGGCCTTCTCGGCAAGGAACTTATCACAGTCCGCACCCTTCCCAGTGAACTCCATCAGAAGTTCATCAAACAGTCTCTTCAGTGATTGCTTAAACCTCACTGAGCAGCTTTTGTCACCTTCGTCGACATCCTGCACTCCATCACCAACAAGGCATCCAACCTGTGCACCGTCCAGATAGGCTCTGCAAGCTACAAGGATGTTGCGCCCATACTTGCGGAAGTGCCCAGCAACAAAATCCTCGAAATTCTGCAGAAAGTACATCACATTAATTCGCATTTATCAAGTATGTACATGAAAGCATAGATGGCTAAACAAAAAATAGTTACAAATGTAATATGCTACAAATTAGATCATCATTTTGAAGCTTTGTTGTCACATGGCAATTGCCACTAGTTTGCCATTGTTACAATACAGAAACAAGTAGTGTTCCAATAATTAGGAGTTTAGGACAATAACAGAGGCATACCTTCGGCGGATTTCGAAGAGAATACAGCATCGTCCTGCAGGATAGCAGGAACGTATCTTCATTATATGTCAGGGATTTCTCCTCCCCATGAGCTGTGTTAGCGTGCATAGCGTAACCAGGCTCATTGAAATAAGGCTTGGCATTCAGAACCAAAGCTTGAATAGAGACCAGGACTTGCAGCATAGTTGAATTGGCTGGATTCCACTTCTCACATCCACTGCCAGCCCAGGTGTTTAGGAGACTAAGGCACACCTTCCCAGAAGCATACAAGTTTGGGTTAAGCCGCAAACCACCAGCACGGTAATTCACCATCTGCATAAAATTAACTTATCATCCCATGATCGATGATCCTTAAAGCAAACTGAAGAAACAAGGACAATAATAAATGGGTATACAAGTGCTGAAGTTATGAAAATATTACCGGGGGTACATTTGGATACTGAGGAGGGAAGTAAATGTCAAAAAAGAAGAGCCCGTCATGGTAAGGAGTGCCAGCTGGCCCCATAATGACAGCTCTAAGCAGATCCATTCTATCCTCATATGCCCTCACAAATATAGTATCTATTCAATTTAGAGAAAAGGACAAATTATAATATTTCCTCAAGAGCAGAGAAGTGAAATTATAATCATTGTTGGCCCAAGTTCTAAAAACATAATGTCATCAAGACAAAAAGGCACTTCAACTAATAAAGTCATGGTAGTGCCATGACTGATACTCATGAAACGCACTAATAAGGCCAATGTTCATAATATTATAGAAAGCAATATACCTACCTGGCAAATCCTTCTCTAGGACTTTCCACTCATGCTGAATTCGTTTGGCCCAGTCTTTCGATGGCTGCAAAATAAAAACTTGAGTACTGAGCTAAACTAAGACAACAGACTATAGCAAGGGCATGGCAAAAAAAAAAAAAAAAAAAAAAAAAAAAGAAAAACTACCTTTTTTACCACCTGAACCTTTCTTAACTCTGGCTTTGTAAAATAATGATCACTATGATCATCAACAGTATCAAATTGCTTAAAAGCTTTGTATTTTTCCTCGATTTTATCACCCACGGCCTTAGTGGGTTTGGTCTTATTTGCAATCTCAATAGAAGTCTTCTGCCTCCACGGTGAAGAAGCCTCCACACCAGGTGGATAATTGAAGTTATCAAACTTGGCAGACAAACTATAGTTATGCTCACTTTCAACAAGTGAAGCATCATAACCATCGTCCTCATACTCATCTTCCTCATAAGCATAATCTTCTTCATATCCCTCATAAGGATAGTCATCAGAATAGTTGTAAACTGTGTCGTCTTGAAATATTTTCAGGTCAACCCACGGATTGACATATTTCGAAGCATATGTGCTTGGGCCAGGGATGTCATGAACCAAACTACTCTGAATTTGTTTCTGCAGAACAGATTTTGTCAGATATACAAGAAAACAATATGAAAAAGGAAAAGATATGAGGGGGATTACCATGGCATGCTTTGGCCAATCAGTAGGGTACACGACAGTTTGCTTATTCTTGTCCACTGGTGCTTTATCACCAATGATCATAGCTCCATCAGGATCATCGTCATCAATTTCAATGACTTCATGAGGTACAACCTATTGTTCGGCAGGTATAAAATACAGAAGAAAATGCATTAATCAGAATAGTTTCTAGAACAGCAACTTTGGCACTGCAGGCAACACTCTTTCAATACAGTATAATTGTAACATGCAAAGCACTCAAGCCATTTATTTACCATATCAAAAATGCTCCAAAGAGAGTTAAAACAGGAGCATTAGTTTGTAACAATTTTGAGTAAAGAACAGAATTTATATGCCCCACATATTAATTGGCGAAGATAGTTCTTATCAATTAAACAAAGAGATGAAAACACATAGGGAACAATCCAGTATCTATGAACTTTTCACCTCAGACATGCACTTGAACATGCCACTGTCATTGTCAATTCAAAATTACGGTAATCACACCATGTCCTGTCTATGAAAGAATGAAAGAAATTTAAAGGTGAGTTCTGCATAAATTCCTGTGTGAATGTGTGATCAGTTGGATTTTGGAAGGCTGAATGACTAAATCGTAGAATGCAGAGGTAAAGGTTGCCCTCCAGAAAAGTATCTTTTTTCGTGAAATGAGGGGGGCTGCCTGCCTGACATGAGGAACTTAGTTATGGTGACATGCAAGGATAATGCATATGTTACTCCCTCAGATCTTTTATATTTGATGTCAACTAGTATTTTACACTATCTAGTGTCAAATAAAAAAAGATAGATATAGTATATTTCATTTGGGAAAAAAATAGCACGTCAATTCAAAACAGCCTCTTCATACAACTATTAAAAAAACTTTTTCAAGGAATGGAAAAACTACCTGTGCATCATTAAAGAATTCTGAAATGTTTTTTGCACTTCTACTTAGATGTATTTTGCAGGAAAAAAATATCTAAAGAACCATATGTGTGGATGTGCAGGCAGCTGGCTGATCAGGATTATGATATCCACAATAGAAGCTATATGTTCATCAATATAGCATATCGAAAATAAGATGGCTACTGTGGTCAAGAAAAGTATAACATCTGTTGGATCAACAAGCTAGCTAATATTTTTAGTAAACTTGTGTGCGTGTGTGTGGGTGGGTGTTGTTATGTCCTGCTATAGTTCTTTCTCATGCTGATTGTTCTCTAATGCAACAAACTGTAAGAATTTGAAACTCAGTTTAGTTCCATGGTTGACTACCACTACACCGATAAGATGATCACCGAATGAACACTTTACCACAAATCCCACGTTTAATCCAAATATAACTTATGGAATTAGCTTATCAACTGCAATATGCAATCATATGATCATTAGGCCTTACCCGAATTCACCAGTTCCCTAGCACAATCCCAAATAATCAACCATTCCAATCCCATGGTACTCAATCTTATAGACAAGCACATGGTTTTAAAGGCAGTAAGGCGAGGAGCAGCGAGCGGCCAGCACCTATATGTTTAGGCAAATAGGTGACGGCATACAAATATACTAATATATAATGCAGCTAAAAGTTCAGAAGTCATAACTTTATATTGTCAATTCATTGCCTCTGTAACATACTAATCCATACTAGTGCAGTAGTGCAGTGCACCCATATAGTAGCAAACTAGCAAGTAACAACAGAACATATAAGTAGCACAATACCAAAACTGAAATAGCCACAAACTAGTCTCTAGTGGCATAATATTAATTAGTACTTGCTGCTAGTGCAGCAGATTTGTGAACTAACAACATAAATAGGTAATCTGATGTTCTGAACTCTCCGATTTCTCAACAGCCATCATCGAACTCTCCTGGGATATTGGCTGCCTCCATGTCTTCTCCGACATCATTGGCGCCCTTGGGCTCATCCTGTGAGGTGCATCACGTGCTATGTTTTATAAGCAAACAAACAAGATGGGGCAGCAATCTTCAGCGAAGGCAAGCCTTGGCCTTTAAAAAACAGAGGAAAGGGAGAACAAGAGGAAGAGGCATGCATTGCCTTGGTCAAGCCCGTCGGGAAGGTCTGGTCATCTGGTGCAGAGGCAAGGAAGAGCTGTATGCTGGTCATTTGTGCACGCTCAGGTCTAGGTCACGGTGCACTACATATGGAGTTGCTGCGCAGAGGATGCACTGGCAGGTCATGGGGACTGGGAGGGAAGGAGAGGCACACCCTCCCTCCCTGTATCTATTCCTTCCTGTGAAGGCTGTTTCATTGCCACACACGCACATCAATTTCGCGTCTAAGACGCCCGCCAGATGGTACTTGGCGACGCCTAGAACACCAAGGCGGACACTATACACAAGAATAGGTAGGCAACCCTGTCACCAAGATGCCTAGGCGATGCCTTTGAAACCATGAATAAGCAGTATGAATTCTGCACAGCCTGGGGTTTACATAGCACTCAATCACCATAGTTTGATAATCCGATCGTTTCTCAGATTATCAGAGTACAATTCGGTGGCAATCAGATCAACAAGACAAGTCAGCAATCCACATGCAACTCCTGATTCCAAAAGCGACATTAATAATAAACATTATGCGCAGTGAAAAAAAGGGGAGGGAGGCGATTTCGACATCACCTGGCTCCGCTTCCTCTTATGGTGGCCGGAGGCCCACCCCCCAGCAGCGGCGGTAGCCGGAGACACCTCAACCACGTCGGGATCATCGAGCGACGAGCTGCCCGCGCAGAGGTAACTCCTGCAAAAGGTACCAGGTCACCAGACCAACAAAATCCGCATCAGAATTGACGGAAGAGGGCGAAACGGAACGAAGAGAGGGACCAAATAGATCGGCGCCGCGGGTGACTCACTTGGAGGCGTGGGTCGCCATCGGGGGAGCAGAAATGCGATCGCCGCCGATGGCCGGTGCCGGCGGTCGCCGTTAGGGTTCCGCCGTTCCGGCGAGGTGGGTGGGGAAGGGTTTGGGGGATGAGTGCGGCGTAGACTGGAAGAGAGAGAAAAATTTATAAAGAAACAAATTCGAAGAGGAGAAATGCGAAAAGGCAGTTTGGATTTTGGCCCGGTGCGTAGTGGGGCCTCCTTTTCTAGCTCGCACGTGGGGCCTCTGCTTCAGTATCTATGGGCCCAGCGACCGTGGAGGTTTTATTTATAAAGACCGTGGAGGTCCGTTGAACTGCGAGCACTTTACACACGTTTTCAAATATTCGTTGTTCGTTAGTTTATTTTTTAGACTAAAACGTGATAAACAAAAAATGAGGGAGTATAATGTATAACTGTATGTGTTCTATTATAGTAAAAGGAATATCTACTAGTACAAAGTGCATCTTTTCCATTAAACTATTATGTTGAAAGGAATATCCACCAGTATAAGATGTATCTTTTCTATTAAATTATTATATTAAAAGGAATATCCACTAGTACAAATTGTATCTTTTTCATTAAATTTTTACCAACCATTTTAAAAGTAAGAAGTTTAGTGTATTAAAAAATGGTATGGATACCGTCCATATTTTTTACTAGTCCCATAATTTGGTATCTTCTGTACTTTTTTCTTGGCATTGCCTATTTTTAAACCAACGGATCTCACTTAATGAATGGATTTTATTTTTTTTCTACAATCATGAAAACTATACTCTATTATCTTAACTACTCCCTCTGTCCGTAAAAGATATCTTTATTCTAAATCAAACCATCCTAATTTTAATCAAATTTATATCAAAATATATTAAAATATTTTTTTGAGAGAGAAGCACCGAGGGGAAGAGAGATCCCCACCTGAATTTCATTGACCGACCGGTGCCGGCGAGGTCGGTGATTGGTACATAACGTAAGCAGCCATGGTGGCTTGTTTGCTTAGCAGTACAAGGTAGACAGAATACGAGTAAGAAATGCCCTTATTACATGGCAAATTTTTGGCACCAGAAGTCAACTGCCGATTTGTAGCAAGGAGGAAAGTGAGCTTGCCACAACCGCGCTTCGTTCATGCAGCCTTGGAGCACACAGCGCAACGTGGGTTTGTGCCCTCTGAAGACCACTTCATGGTATCGAAGCCACAAGTCCACAACCGCCAGCAGCACAGGGAGGTTTAATCTTCCAAAGTTCTTCCAGCACTGGGAAGAGCAGAGGGCACCCACCCCAACCTTGCCCAGAATGCAGCTGCAAGTGGGCATCGCCAAAGTATGTGATCTGCCGTTTCCGCCTCGCCGCCACAGACCTCACAGACAGCAAACTCGACGATGTGCTTCCTTTTGAGGTTTACTCTGCATTGGATCATGTTTCTAGCTTTAGGTGGAGCCTTGCTGTGCCAGATGAACTCAAAGAAGGGGGCTCGGTCTCCGGATGAAGTTGCAGCTCGGTAAAGCTTGGATGATGACAGCGCCTCGCTTGGTCTGGAGAGCGAACAGAGACGGATGTCACGGCCAGTTTGGAGTGAGATACCGTCAGTGAGCAGCTGGATCATCTCCAAGCCGTCCATAGCAGCAGGGGTTAGGCTAAAACCAGCAGTGACTGCATATAGTGACTGCAAAATTAAATACGGTACTATTACAGACAAAGAGAAGGATAGTTAGAATGGAGGATGGGAGGATGGAGGTGCCGCTAGATTCAGCCTTAGCCTAGGAGCCAGATAACTTTCAAGCCCATTCGTTACCACTTCCTGCACCAAGGCGCCAAGGGCTGCGCAGTGACTATGCAACGCAGAGAACTGAGATTAAAACTTATGCTACTAAATTAGTATAATTGATTTTTTTTGAAACATATGTTTATGTCATACATATTTAATATCATAAATGTTGTTGCACTTCTATATAAATTCGATCAAACTTATGATAGTTTGATTTAGGACAAGGCTACAATTTCATTGTTTCGTGAACGGAGGGAGTATAAGGTGTGTTTAGACCATAAGAATTCACAAAAATCGCATAGAGGTTTTACAGAAAATAGTTCAATTTTATAGAAAATCACATAAATAGAAAAAAAATAAATTCTCATGTTACAAAGAATCTCTAAATGATAAAAGATTTGGAATATATTTTACACCCAATACTCACTTATCTAAAGGTATACTCACCTATTGGATTTACTTGTATCCTATGCTTGAAATCTATCGTGCCCACAAAATTTTGTTTTGCACGTCTTGCATGTTACACAGTGAAACAACATTCTAGTAAAAATGTGTCATGCGTATATAATCTTTTCTTTTTACTATGATTTAAAGTTGGCATATGAGCTTGCTTCACCTAAATTTTAGAGCTGGCTCTGCCACTGAATCAAACAATGACCATTGTGATAAATCTCTTAGAGGGTGTTTGATTTAAAAAATGGATTAGTCTATTATCTTCTCACTTCTCAAAATTGGTTTGGTTTGTGGGATGAAATGAGTCGGTGCATCACCACCCCATTATTCCTCACTAGCTAAAATAACTATGAAGAATGAAATCATCCCACCAAAAATCATGAAATCACCCTATAATACATCACCTCGTCTTGAATGGTTTGATAACACATTATTACATCATTAGAAAAACACATGCAAGCACAGCTCTGTACCAAATGTATCACCACCGTCTCACCACTCATCACTCGTATGCGTGCGCCGGTTCTGGTTTGGCATGACAGAGGTCCCTCTGCGTGCAGAAATCAATATACTGAATGATAAAGCTTCATGCGCTCCTTGGGATCAGCAAAAATCAATCCGGATTTCAACCACACAATATGCTTAACTGAACATGTATAAATTTAATTGATGCTCTACATAAATACAAAATGTTTTCAACCATATATATAGCTAGCAACTTCTGGTACAACAAATAGCCATGTAGAGATTTCAAAGAAAATGGTTCGGTCCATTTAAGCACTACTTTGCGTTGTAGGGATTGACTTTTAATAGTACATCGACCCATGCTCTCGGTGAGTATAGAGCTCTAGAGGGCATATGTATTAAATGTTGGTAGATAAATTAATAATGGCGTATGTTGATAATTTAGAGACACATACATATGTTTTTTTTGTTATTTATCTTTTCTGCTGGTGATTTAGATGTAGGTTTGATTGTTTAGTTTATTTTTTCGTTATCTTTAGTAATGACATAGATGTCTCTGTTATTCAAAATATCTATATGTGCAAATTTAGGGAGCCCATCCTATCTTGTGATTTTTAAGGCTAACTTGTATTAAGATTTGTGCTTAGTCTCATGAGAAGTATTATACAAATCTTGTCCTTTCAGTTGGTACTTTTTTTTTTGTCTAGCTACACTCCATATTTAGCTTACATTCCTCATGTAACTAATATGTGTCCGCTATAATATATGAGGTTTCATGAGTAATTAAATTAATCCACGTGTGTTTGACACACTTACAACAGCTATATCCAGTTCAACAGACCCTTGAAATACACAAATTTACATCCTTTTCACAATCAGCGAACAATACAACCCAAACCCAGGCACTCCACTCTAGCACACGGGTTCAGTAAATCATCATACGTATAAATACTGTTTCGCATTTACATGACATATACAAGTGACACATAAATCAGGCAGCATTTTATTTGGAATACACAAGCATCATATCAACATACACGCACGATATAAAGGGTCCCGATTTCAGCACTGATGCAGGGAACCTGCTTGCTCTGGTTTACGGACCGCTGGTGATACCAGCCTCAGAGAAGGCAGTGACAAGCTTCGGCAGAAGCTTACCAAGCATTATCTTGAAACCGGTCGAACAGTTCTTGCTGCCGTCCTCTGATATGTATGCATTGTCGTGTGCATGTCCGACGAGATCACCACCAAGATAAGCCTCGCAGGCATCCAGAATGCATGGGACACGACAAGTGAAGTGCTCCTTGACCAACTTCTCAAAATGCTGAATTCAGATAACGGAGCAATTCCATCAATACATATATTCTTAAGATTGAGTGATACAGCAGAACTTAGCTAAATCAGCACAGAATACAGGTTCACACAGTACATACTATACTCAATTTACAGCATTCTAACTTCAGGAGCATTGGTTTTTTTTTCTAGTTGAGTGAGACTTATAAGTTAAGTTGAAGCAAACAAATTGTTTGATGGTAGATGCATAAGAACTAAGAAGTTTTCACTTTTTCAGAGATTAATCAGTATAAAAACTTCAGAGCTGATGACATACCTTTGGTGGCTTGTGTAAAACATACATCATGGACCTGCATGACAGCAGGAAAGCATTCTCATTGTAAGTTATGGAGTTCTTCTCTCCGTCAGCCTTACCCACAAATTTGTCATAGCCTGCCTCGTTGAAATAAGGTTTTTCATTGAGAACAAGGGCCTGAAGGGATAACAACAGCTGAAGAACAGTCGAGTTCTCCGGATTCCACACTTCGTTACCAGTTCCTGACCATGTCTTGAGGAGGCTGAGACATACTTTTCCCGACTCATATAAATTTGGGTTCAGGCGGAGACCACCAGAATGATAATGAACAGCCTGGAAATGATTTTTTTTACATTGTTCTTTACTAAGAACTGTAAGATTTATGGAAAAAAAAAAAAGAGATTGGAATGGAAGAACTTACAGGTGGTTCATGGGGATAGTCAGGAGGAAAGAAAATATCAAAGAAAAAAAGGTTGTCATGATAAGGTGTTCCAGCTGCCCCAACTATGCAAGCCCTGAGAAGATCCATCCTTTCCTCATAAACTCTTACATGAATACCATCTGTTTAGTAAAACAAAGCATATATATAAACATCATTCTAAAAAAACCCATCAGTTTTTGAAAAAAAATGCATTTGCTACATCACCCAATAATCAGAATAACTAATAGTTTACCTATATCTAATACTTAGATCCCCATGATTACTAGGTACTTGACATTTTTTTCCAGCCACCAAGGCAAGAAACCCCACAGACAATGTTTGACCTACCCACCATCATTATGTTTTTTATTTTTCATGTAGCAGTTTGATAGCTCGCTTTACACTGAATATTCAAAGGCCACATAATAAGCTGCACATAGTTGATTTATGTACTCTGCAATGCATATGAACAAGTGTAACTGGTCAAGATGGAATGTTGTGGACCAGAACATGAGATAATGGTGAGATCACAACCAACACTGGACTTCTCCTGAAGACCAGGAGACTGAGATCAGCCAATTTGGATGGGAAAACACTTTAATAGATCGATTCCTAAATATGACCAAGGATACCTTTATATGCTATGAGCCATCTAAGTAAAATAGGAAACAGGAAGTAAACTAAGAAATAGATTATGACCCAACAAAGCAAGGAAAGTACTAAAATAGTTTCCATAACATGGAACAACTGCATGCTATGGTATCATGTGGGACGTAGAGTATTTCAATTTACACCTAGGCTTAAACACCAATGCATGTATGCAAGCACACAATATCTGCTACCAACAGTTTTGAATCTCTCTAAGAAATACCAAATGAATTAAACAGCCACTGATGTTTCAGATTTAACAACAGGTATCTGTCACAGAAAGTGTCCGGATTGAGGCATTGTTCGGTTGCGCCTTTCGGCTGCCGCACAACAACGGCACAGTGCTAAGGCTGGTCCTGCGCTGTTCATCGAAAAAGTCTACGCTTGGAAACTTCTGGAAGTCTGTTTGCATTTGCGTGTGGCAGGCGAAAGGCACAACTGAATGGTGCCTGATTAAACTTCAAAGCAACAGAAAAAAAAAAAACTCACCTGGTAAATCGTTTTGCAGGATGTTCCATTCTTGTTGCACCTTCTTCACCCAACCTCTTGTAACCTAAAAATAGAAAAACATAGTTACACCAATGGCTATTGCTTGAAAAGAAATAAAATGACAGTGGAAGCTTCAGAAGCTGCATTACACTTTCATGGCCATTTTCCTTTACAAAGTGATGATCCAGACAGTCAGTGACCACATCGAATCTTTTTGAGACAGCATCTTCTGAAGAGAGATTTGGCTCCTCAATATGTGCCCCAAACTCCACTATCTGTTGTTCTTCTGGCAATTCTTCTGGATATGGCTTCGTTTCTTCTGTCTTCACAATTTCATATCGAGGATCTACCATAACCTGGAAGAACAAACTTCACTAAGAATTCGGAAAAGAAAAGAGAACTTGGGTATATTTAGCTCAAATAACTTACTGAGCTTGGAGATGGAGAACCATGAGTACCAAACAAACTAGCAGCCACATTTGTCAGGAAGTCATAAGCTGTCTTGGACAAGAGAAAAGCAGTGGCTTTGCACAAGGACCCGGTGCAGTCTTCAGTAGACCCCACAGCAATCTGAACAAAAAAAAAAGATGTTCAGTCATCATCACTAAGTACATTTTGAATAGGTGAAGATGATAATCAGTTCAGTAGAGAATAGAGGGAGAGGGAGAGAGAGAGAGGGAGGGAGGAGAGAGAGACGTTTATATTCTCATGGTGCATTTCGTCCTGCTCGGCCACGTCTACGGAATTACCAGTTGTATTTTCCTCATTCATTGATTCCAGTGAACTATCAAGAAGCCTATCCAATCCGATTATTTCAAAATGTTGTACCTGACATCGGACAGGAGAAAACAACGTGTTACTGATAGTTTGTCCAATCCACATGTCAAGTTTAATAGAAGATTGCAAAATGTAACTGATACTCCATCCATTCCAAATTATGAGTCACTTTATTTGTCATAAGTCAAACTTCTTTAAATTTTAGGAATTAGTTTAATTAATCCATCATGAAATATGTTTTGATAGCACATTTATTTTATATTGTAAATGTTAATATATTTTTCTAAAAACTCTGATAAAGTTAGAAAAGTTTGACTTATGACAAAGCTAGAGTAACCTAATTTGGAAACGAGGGAATAGAATAAGTAGCAAAGAAATGCAGCTTAAGAAAATAATCAACTAACCAAACATGAACACTTGACCAGGACCCAGGACCAGGACTTACAAAGTTGCTGGCAGAGTTAAAGTTTACCTTGGATATTACACCATTAGCCCATTGCACTTCAATTCCATCTTCCTTGTACCCAAGTACATTTCCGATGCATGACAAGAAGGCAGAGGAGGTAATCAATGTCTCCCTGCTTGTTAATGACCCATTTGTGAGATCTGCTTCAGACTTGTCTATGTTCATAGCTGACCTGATAACGACCTCACCAGTGGTAAAGGAGAAATCTGGGTGCTCTACTAGCTCGTAAGCACTCATGGTCTCCACTGCAGGGCCACTTCCATAGCTGACAGTGTCGCTTCCTGCTGGACCAATCCATTTTACGTTTACTGTCCGCTCAAGTGCATCCACATCTCTCACTATCCCAGTTCGCTGACATCTTTCAGCATCCTCTACAGTCAGTTTCTCTAGGACAAATTGCCCTGGCCAAAAATCATGGTCACCAAGGGTACTGACAGGAACTAATGTATGTGGTTCTAGACCAAGAGATATAGTTCCATTCTGCCACAGAACATCAACAGTGCTTTTTGTCTTGGCAACAACATATGTTTGAGAACAACCTGAACCATAACTTTCAAAATGCATGTGCTTGTTAGAGTCACCCTTCCAGTCTTTACTAAGAATGCAAGACTTGCCAGAATCCATCCATGCACATCCACTGCTACCAGCTGTAAGAGCACACCAATCACCCAGTTGCCAATTAGCGTAAGGGAAACAGGACAGCAAAGTGAGGTTCTTTGGGTCCTGAAAGTTTGGAGGACTTGATGATTTATCCCCCCAAACATTGGTCACAGATGTGATCCAATTCACATGCACCAGCCCTACATCTACATGAGAGACAACACCCTCATCTCTACTGGTCCTCCATGATCCACACAGCCATGTTGCCGATTTGGAAACAGAAGGATCAACAATCCTCACACGTTGGCCGGGATAGTAAAAGTAAGGTGCCTCTTCGAAAAGAATAGGAGGAATGGGCTTCAGCAATTCAGAGTCCCTTAACAGCATTTCACACTTTGCCCCATCACTGAACAAAACAGTGACAAGATCAAATGCTCTGATCACCCGTCCAACCCATGGTCCCATAACAACAGAGTCACCGGAAACAAAGGATCTCACTCTTGATAGCTTCTTGCTGTTTACATCTTTAATTATGTCACCTGAGCTTGTCTCCAAGTCAACAAACATCGCAACACCAACAACACGTCCTAGCTGACCTGAGGGATCAGAAACAGGACAGACTATATCTCCATGCAGAAACCCCCTTTCAAAAGTCAAAAAATTATCAATCTTGCCAATGCTCTCGTCCAGGCTGGACAAGATGTTTTGGGCATGACCGCTATATGTAAATTCACATTCTTCTTGGTCTTCACTGTCACTGGTATATGACTCACTATCCGAGTCAATTGCAAACAAATCCATGATTCCAACCCCTGCAACATCACGCTTGGTTATTTGACATGGTATAAGACAACTTTGTCAATAATGTTGGATTCAATGGATGTACCTACCGTTTGGATAATATGGTTATCTCAAGCACAAACAACAATAAGCAGTTTGATGTTCAGAACGTCAATATACCTGGCAGCTGACCAAGTATTCCTGCAGAAATAAAGGTAATATAGGAGGATTAGAGATCATAGAAAGAAAAAAATAGAACCAGATCTTTTACAGTGTTTGCAATGCATTTGGAGATACCTGAAACATCCAAACCTTAATTAATTTAGGGAAATTCGAATCTTTTTTTTGTCAAAAAGTAACTGTAATTCAAGTCTATTTTTTGGTAAAAAAGTAATTCTTCCAAAATGTTCCAATTTTTTTAAACCCTTGGCATGCTCATATTTTTCTCTCTTTACCATTTACTTCTGCTATTAGTCCTTGGATTTTTGTTGTTGCTCCATATGCTTATATAATTTTTGTTTCCCTTCAATTCTGCCATGATAATTGACAAACCATGACCATATCAGCCACATGAGGAGTGGCAGAGAAACCAAGTGGAAAATTTTCCATTATCATATTATGTAAAATATATACTAATCTATTATCTATCCACATCAGTGCATCTGTATTGCCCCTAGCCTTGTGCCAATGTTGATGTCACTTCATCTTGATCTTCAGAGCCACGATTAAATTAATCAAGTGAGGATTGGGTAAGCATTTCTCTGTAGCCTTCTATTCTAACTCTATGCTATATGATTAAGTACATCAAGTTATCATTGGGCTACAACTAATAAACAGTCATCATAGCTTTGCAGGCACGACAAAATGTCATATTGAAGAAATTGGTGAATTACCTTTCAGAAGTGCTTCTTGATACAGCACGCTTGACTGATAATGCCAAAGGAGAATTACCCTGATATAGCTGTACTCACAACTGAAGGAGATTTACCAAAAATAGTAAATAGGATGGTATTTAGTGCCAAAGGAGATTTGCCCAAAGATCAATCTGAAACTACAGCTAGAACTAGTGCCAAAGGAGATTTGCCCAGAGAGAGAAATCTGAAGCAGCTAATGCCAAAGGAGATTTGCCCAAAAGTACTATTGTTAAGTATTTAAGTATTGCCAAAGGAGATTTGCCCAGCAAATCAACTGATACACATGACAGAGGAAACCTGACAAGAAACAGAACCTTCCGACACTTCCAACAAACCAAATGAGAATTTCCTAATGACGATCTTTTGGAAGCTTTGTTGTTTCTGATAGTTCATTCAATGAGAAGAATATGTTCAGGATCACAGACAAAGTGATGCACCCTGAACTATGTTTGCCAAAGGAGATTTGCCCTAAAACAAGAACTTTCTTATAAAGGGAGGTAATTCCAATATAGGAAATCAGCTGACAGATGGTATACTCCGCATGATCAGAGGGCATAAGTTATCAGGAGCATCAATCCATAATCAAGCCCAATCTCACAAGGAAAATATGATACCATCTGGGGACAAGTACTCCTCAAGAAAGCAACCAAGATAATAGCTCTTCATCAGAGCTTCATTATGATGAGTTCACAGAATAGAGTGGTTTTTCCAGTACGATGCAAAGATCAACCGACCCTGAAACCATAGCAGGACAAGATTAGTCTAAATATTCATCCTACACAAAAAAATAATACCACAGAAGCCTACAAATAGGATAATATAATACATGCTTTAGAAAATATGCTGATCGAGGAAGCTAAGACTTCTAAGGACGAATATGGTAGCCAATGCCCTAAATTTCTCATTACACTAGGCTATTTCTAGGAACGGAGTTTATTGGGAATAAGAACAGTGAAAGGTTAAATTTGTTCTAAATTTAGAAGTTATAGAATAAGAAATAATAGGAAGATGAGAAGCAGCTTTTTTTCATAACATCACAGGTCTTATGATTCAGTTGCAACAGAATCATAATTATCGATAAAATTCCTTAACATGCCAAATTATCTGCTGCCAATACGTTTGAATTCTCATTTTGTTTCCAAAGCACCATAACAACTATAGTCCAAAACACCAGAAGAATAAAAGATATCAAAATAAAATAGAAAAAAATATGGTGTCCAACAAGTAAGAAAACCTGATATAGTAATATATTAAGATTATTTTAGGCAATGACGTATTAATATTACTACCAAAAATGCCAGCAACAATAGTCTTTGCTTGACATAAACACATATATACATAAATATGTAAAAATTGTTTCTCCGATTGATGTAACTACAGCAAATAGATGCCCTTTTTCTTACTGCAGGTCAAATTAAAATTAAAATACACATAGCGAAACGTCTGAAAGTTCAGGCTGAAGCACTAATACTCCATAGATTGGGCAGGCAAAAACCAAATCAACCAAAGAAGCAAGGGTGGATGAATCAACAAATCTAGATCATAGAAACCGAAACTTCACACTGAAACTCCAACTTATTTAACCGAAGAAACTATCAGACACACAAGATTGAATCAGGGAAACCTAGACAAATAGTAGTATTTTAGTTAACAAATGTCAATTTGTGAAATTGATTCCGGAAGTTGAGATTCTTCCTGCTAAAATGATGATAACGACAAATCGCATACACGTGGATATCGTAACCACTAATCACTCATAAGCAGCTACGACAACCCATCCAATGAACAAAATCAAAAACTACCAATTATCCCTCCGTGCTAGTTACGCCCTCCTATAAACAAACAAAGATGGAGGCAAACAAATAATTCGACATCATAGTACCTATACAATAATCAAATACGACGAAATTCCTCAAAAAGTCAAAAGCCAACAAAGAATTAGACATTCTGTTTTCAATATACAACAAAGAGCTAACGACATGACGCCGGCGATAGCCAAATTCCAATCTGGGAGCATGACAGAAACTACGGCATAGCATGGCACAAAGAATTCGACACCGAGCTGCCGCGCGCTCTCTAACAACGATCACGAGGATGGTGTTCGCCGCGCAAGAGCGAGGGAGGAGCAGCGGCTGAGCGGCAGGGAAGTTTGGGCGGCGGCGGCCCATTAACAAAATGCGAAATGAACCGTCAAATTTGAGGCCTGACGACGAAATGGCATCCATACCTGTCGCAGTTCCAAACCGCCGCCATGCTTGCTCCCGCGACCCCAGACCCGACCACCGAAGAAGAGGAAGCTACCCTCCTCTTCCCCCACGCCTCAATCCATCCCTGAACCCTTCGATCATGGCCAGCAGCTCCGGGATTCCAACGGCTCCAATTTCTCCAAGCAAGCAGAGGCCAAGACGTACACCACCACCACCACCAAGTCGCAGCCCGGAGCAGTCGAACACTGGAATGGTCGTGGCCACCGGTATTTCAAGTGGGGACTGACGACGGGGGAGTGGCAGCGAGGAGAGGACACGAGGAGGGAGAGAGCACAAAGCCTAGGGGGAGAGGGGTTCTTGCTGAGTGCTCGGCGGCTGCTCGAGTGGCCGTGGTGGTGCCGCCGGTAACAATTTCTACGGTGCGCGAGCGCAAAGGCCTCGCCTTTCCGGTGCCGCGCCCATTTCTTTTGGCTTCTTTATTAATCGAGGCCTCGCCTAATTGCGCTGCGCTAATGGGATTCCTTCCTGCCACTTTACGAGCTCGCCTTTTTTCCCCTTCCTTTTTTCTTCTCGCTAGTGCTGCGACCTGAAGCTTTTGGCTGGGCTCCCGAGTTTTCATTTCCCTGCCGTGATCGACGTAAAATGATGCGGACCTAACTCGACTCACAGTGGAGGCAAATAGATCAGCCAGTAAATTGAGGGCCGGGTTAATGGAGCTGAGCAATTGCCGATTGGTTTCCTCTCCCCCGTGCCTCGTCAAATCGGATTCTGCTTTTGGCGGCATGATTTACCCTGGAATCCACACTTGTTTCCGGTAATAAAGGATTTGGCGAATTGCTACTTTGATCTCACGGACTTCTTGCTGGTTCTCGCCTCCGTGTCTCAAATTACTGAGGAAATCTTGCTCAGGTACTGAATACTTGAATTGTTTTCTACAAAATGCTCGAGAGACCATTCATGGAGGACAGTAACTAAAAGAAAATGAAGATCATATGAGATCCAACCTAAAAATGGTAAAAAGTCCAACTCTTGTTTCGGAGGATATGAGATCCAACCTAAAAATGGTAAAAATTCAACTCTTCCCAGGTTGAACAATCCTGCACTCCCTACCCCTGAAAGTGCACCCATCCTTTACAACAGGATCCCGGGATCGCCTGCAGAATATCCCTCCACATGGCCGTTGCACACACCGCTGGAAGTGCAGGCGGCGCAACAACACTGGCCTCTCCTTTTTGTTAGTGACAGCCTTTCTTTCCGGTCACCGGAAGCATGCCACATGAGTATCATAGTTGGATTTTTCATGTCGCACACGCTGAAACGCATTGGGACAAAAGAAACAGCCACCAATTCGGCACGTCATATTGTGAGAATGTGATTGCAGCAATGCAAACGATTGCCCAGCTTTCTAGTTGTCTGAATGCCAAGGGATGTTGTGATTGAAGCAGTGGCACAGTGAGAATGGAGGGGGACAAGTGGTGTGCCCAGCTCAAGGGATCATGTGATGGCTACACTTTTTTGAGGTATCTCAACTGGATATTCTAGAGAGAATGCATGGAAGAGAGTGGTAGATTGTGCTGAAAACGAAACGGGTTCTGGATGATCTGAGGAATATGCTTCCATCTCATCCAGCTTGGGACAACTGAAACATACTTTTCATGTTTGCTTGACAAACCAGTCCATTCTAGTTGACACGCCCTGTCTGAGATTCCAGGCCGAGCGTAAAGTTGGCCTGTTCGATTTCGAAAACATTGTTCGTTTGGACCGGACTTGGCGGCGGCCGAGATGTCACAGGTTGACTCCCTCCGTTCGAATTTACAGGTCGTTTGATTTTTTTATAACACTAAATTTAACCAACTCATTTTATTTAAAAAATTGTGAAAATATGAAACACTTTGAGTCATAGTTAAAATATACTAGTCAATCAACCCGTGCGCACGGATTAGAGTCTTAAATGTATTATGTATTACAGTACAACATATATATATATATTTATTTATACTTAGTTCTTTATAATAGCAAATCTTGCTACTCTATATATATGCTTAATTGATTAAGATAATCTTTGATCGATTGCAAAAGTAGGTGATTTTAATATAATTTTTAGAGGTTATTTTCATTATATTATAAGTCATAATAACTAAGGTGAACAATTTAAATATAAATTTAGGGTGTTATTTCATATTTTCTTTTACATTGGCAGAGTGGGTAATTAATATGTAGTTTTAGGGGTAATATTATTTTGATAATGACAAAGGTAGGTGATTACTTAGAAAATAGATCTAATGGCTATTAAGATTCCATCCCGTCTATTTTTTTCTAGCGCATCGTGTGAGGATTGACGTGAAAATTTTAAAATATGTCTACAAAATATTTATTTCATGGATAGGTTTCTAGCATTTTTAATAAAAAAAAGACAAAAACTGAAGGTAGATTTGAAAATGGGAAAAATCTAAAAAAAATGATATTTGTTTTCATTGAGAGTTGAACTCAAAACCTTTCATAATGGCAGAGGTGGTTAATTACTTAAAAAATAGATTTAATGAAAAAAAGAATAGGATATTTGCTTTCGTTGAGAATTGAACTCAAGACCTTTCATAATGGCAGAAGTGGGTAATTACTTAGAAAATAGATCTAATGGCTATTAATATTCCAATATGTCAATTGATGGTCGGATGTTTCTGATTATTGTGAGAATTTTTAGGATTTATCTTTTTTTAGCGTGCTTTGAAATTAGTGCTTCTTTTAGAACCTTCAATTAGTAATAGTAAGATAAGATTATATACTAAACTAAATCACAATTGAAAATGAATGATAATTATGAAAATTTTTAAATAAAATGAGAAAATCAAACTTAGGTTAAAAAAAATTCGAACAACCTGTAAATTGGACGGAGGGAGTAAGTACCATTAGCTCCATCCAACCAACTAATTGATACTAATGCACAATTTATTATTTTGCTTTTATCTAGGGACGGATCCAGCGTGGGGCTGCGGGGGCTTCAGCCCCCCAAAGCACCCCCAACAATTTTCATCCATGAACAACCAAGCAATGTGAAGAAGAAATATTGAAGAGAGGGAAAGAAAATGAAAAGAAAAGAGAGGGTGAAAAAGACATCACCCCTAACCTTGGATCCTAAATCCACCACTGCTTTTACCAACATGTTCATAGCCCACACTAACCTCCAAGACTATGCTCACCGGTAGACATCCAAAACACTATTTTGCACTGTATACTACACGATGTAGGTAAAGAAAAATTTTAAATATGAACAGTGGGATGGACGGATTGGTGAGAATAACGAAGAAAAACTAGGCAAGCTGTCATGCCATCGCTGAGTGGCACTACCTGAAATACATCAACCAAAGCGAAAGCATGCTCCGAAAGAATAATTTCCAATGCCATTTTTCCATGGAGCACACATTCTACCTATGTATACACTTATATCTTTCTATCTAAAATAATTCAAAGCAAGCATGTTATTATAAGCAATTAGTGTTTGTTTTAAAGCCAATGCAGCTGCGTCACTGCTCCACTAGCGCAACGGTGGGTGGAGAGATGGTGATATTTTAGTGCACTAGTCTAGATTTCTAGCAGATATGAAATGCATGCTTTCCTTTTTCCTTGCATCATGAGCATGGCATTTGGCACACACCTGCGTGCGTGGCAACAGAGACGAAACACTCTGGTGCATGGAGCTATTGACACGTCACCAGCTCCGAGATGTATGCATGCATTAGTTGGGTTGTCTAGCATCTGTAGAAACACATTATGTCATAGTGGAACTAATGTAGGTGAAATTGTGCCGTAACTCAGTAAGGATAAAGAGGAGAAAATTAAAGCCACGACACATTCGTATGTTTCCCTCTCCATGGGACTTTCATCCTTTTGTAAGCAATCTCACCTAGTGACATTTAATTTGGACTCCATATTTCAGGTAGATATTGCGAGATATCTTTGATGTTTCGCTGAATTTGTATTGGTGCTCTCGCACTATTACCATCTTATTATGAGTTGTTTTTAGAGACCGGTAGTGATCATGTAGAGATTGAAATAAAATTATTTTTTTATTTATGGTGGTGTTTAGTTGGAAAGTAGGGTGGGACGTGATACTCTATCTTAGTTTTTTTAATAATGAATGGTTCCATCCTATTTTTAAGGATGGGAAGGCTCCAACCCTATTTTCAAGCTTGGCCATTATAATTCCTATGTTTCTGAAATGGTTTTGTTCCATCGATTTAATTAATTATTCATTTATTTTGAATCGCCTAGATCTAGAGAGAATATTTATATTTTTTTAACTAAGTCATCCCACCAAACTCTAACAAAACACTAGGTTCGGTCGGATTCCATCCCGGAAACCTAACACACCCAAAGGAACAACGAGAGGTTTATTGCCTCGACAAGTCGACATAGAAATCACCCCCAATGACTAACTGACGGTTAATTTCATAGTTAATTTGCACAAGTGCACATACGAATAGTAAATATCTTACGATGTAGCAAGACTCTCTAAGGAGTAAGGAGAGCATCGATGGTACAGATCAATTGATTGTGCAAAGTTTTACTTTTACTTTGCTCGGGTTATGCAAATATCTAAAATGTTAAATGTCATATGAAGTCTACTTTGGTAACCGTTGGATTGAAGAACACGGAGGCCTTATTCAATTTGAGAGAGACCCTCCAACCGAACAAGGGCTAAATTGGATTGGAATGGATTATTGTTAGAATTTTAATTTCTTATGGATTTAAATCTACCTCAATCCATTCATTCTGAGAGTTATCAAACTAAGTCTGAAAGACATATCCCGCTATGAACAGTCAGGGCTATGCATATTTGCACGTTTGTTTGCCCAATAACAAAACTGGAACAGATCAATGTCAGAAGTCACCTTTGTGTGCGTACTGTGATCGCACTCGCACGTAGCACGTCCTTTCCTGGACTGTACAGGAGCAATTTGCTCGTGCACATAACGAAGTCCTTTTCTGGAAATCAACCAGGCTCAATGCCTTGATAGCTAAGGCAGAAAAAGTAGAATTTATAAGATCATATAATGTTACTTTTCCAATCCCAAATACTATATAAGTCTATTCGAACTTGGGAACGAGAATTAAGGTGAAGGGTACAATGATCATATTACCCATAAGAAGGTTTGTTACAGTATTTGAAATTAAATCACATAAGCAATTAAAATGGGTGGCAAGTTTACCTATAAGTGGTAATAACCATGACACTAATGATCTTTCACAATCCAGCTCGCCCCCCTTAGTCCTGTACAATCCCAGTATGATCTTTTTATTGTCCGATTCTTAAATTTTGTAGGCTACTCCCTTCAGTCTTTGAAAAATAGACGTTTTGGATAGGATTACGTATACCAAGAAGCAAATGATTAGCAGTTTTTTCCATGCAGTGCTCCTATTAAATAGCATGTGGTCCTGCATGTTAACATCGAATGACCCTTAGCCTAGCTGGTTGCTGCAACGCCCCGTTGCACTTCGCCCCAGGTTTGAATCCCCACATGGGTTTTTTTTTGTTTCAGTTTTGCATGGTGCATTTTTGCATGGCGTTGTTCCCGGTTTTTTTTTGCTCGCACCGCTTCATGCGCGCCCGCTGCACAAGTTTTTTTTCGTTCGCGCGCGGACGTTTTGCTCTGGCGCCAAATTGGTAGTGACGTTTCGTATTTTACCGCCCAAATTATCTACTGCATCGGCTATAAATACCGTCACAATACTCCAAGTAGTACCAGCAAAGATAGCTTCTCGTCTTTCTGGACGAGCTCCTTGTCTTCCTGTATAATTTAGTGCAATGTGTCAGTCTGTCTAGCCACCATTCGAGTGTTTTAATTACCTCTGACAACCGGTTGTTCACAGCTCTCAAAACACTCGATTTTTGTGCAGCTTCAAATTCGGATGATCAGATTCATGTGCTCACACGAAATCTAAAGCCATACGTATCAGATCGAACAGCTTATATACACAGCAATGCACGTATATAACAAATGACACCAAATCTGAAGTCACATGCAGTATGAAGCCGAATTGATCAAATAAAAAACGGCACACAAATTACCAGAATTAAACATACACTGTAATATTGCATTTTTACACTGTGACATACTATAATTACAGTAGCTTTTACAGTGTAACTAGATTTTACAAATTCTGTAACTACACTGTAAATTACCAAAACTTAATACATGCTGTAACTACAATAGTTTTATAGTGTAAAAACATTTTATACAATTTTACCATGGTTGAAAAAAAATAAGAAGCTTCTATCAGAAGGGATCTAGCGGTTTAGAAATAGATGGTACCATAGTATGAGAGCACGGTACTAAAAATAGTAGAACCGGTATCTATTTTTTATTATTTTTAATTCCACAAAAGGTATAAACACCACTACAAATTTAAAAAATGAGTGGTACCTCCTGGTAACAGAGGGTACCTTTCCGATCACCATAAAATCTCTCAAATTTATATACTTAAAGTGCAATTACAGTGTAAATTTATATACTTTCTGACCACCGTAAAATCTCTCAAATTTGCATACTTAATGCAATTACAGTGTAAATAAATTTATATAAGTACCATTACAGTGTAATAGTGCTGGAAGACGAATGAGCTCTAGTCTTCCGGACTGAGAATATGAAACAGCGCGATTTAAAAAAAAAAAATTCACAAACACATAGTACTAGTAGTACATCACACTGCAGTACTGCACCCTGTGTCCCCCTCACCTCAAGCTCCCGCCCAGTCCCTGCACCTCGTGGCCCCCGCAAGTCAGCTCGTGTCCTTGCCGGTGAGCACAAACACACAGATCGGACGACGCTCATCCGGCCATCAAAACATACGGCCGGCTCACAAATCGCGTGATATAGCTTCCTCAAAACAACCGGTTGACGTATAGGATTTCTCCACCCGCAAGTTTACTGCATCAATTGTTAGTATGCATTTAAGTAAGTGTAGTCACGGAACAATGAGATAAAAAGAAGGTGCATTTGAGAGAAAGCGTATCTAGGATCGGAGAGAGTAGCGAATAAGAGCAATACAAATACAATCCTTGTGCTTGAGCAATGGGAGGACTGTTTCCTACAGTGCTACAGACATCTAGTCCTTGCGCTAGAGCAATGGGAGAACTGTTTGCTATAATGCAATGTTGCTGTTCTTAGTG
Source organism: Paspalum notatum (assembly GCA_022530915.1). NCBI lineage: Eukaryota > Viridiplantae > Streptophyta > Magnoliopsida > Poales > Poaceae > Paspalum > Paspalum notatum. The sequence continues at coordinate 38,689,490 of CM039692.1, forward strand.
CTGCACTGCTGTTTCATTTCAAGTCCCCTTTTTTCTCGCAGCAGGTTTCCACCAAACTAATTCGTCATAGCCCGAGAGCATGTTCAATTATGCAATCAGTGATGCACCTGTGCACTTCCCACTAGATCTTGGAGCCACTTATTCTTATGGGCCTACTAAAGCATTTAGGTCAGCGAATGTGTCTATTCCTGTTATCATCCCGGACTCCTCCCTGTTCTCTGTGACTTGTTTCATTGTGGCCTTGATCTGAACATCCAAAAGGCTTTTGGCATGTTTTTCATGGTTATAATAATAGAAATTCGGTGAAAACTCACCACCACCAACTGATGATGTTAGAAAGTGGTTATTGATGTGTGTCTCAGCAAGGCAGTACACCGCCCACCCCCCGGGGAAGGCAGTACAGTCCATCTCGCAGTACAATTGATTATGGATTTTAAAATAATACTCATAGTTAGTCTTTGTGAAAACAAGCTTTATACCAAAAGAACAGGTAACTGTTGCAGCATATACCATTCTTTGTGCCATCAACTTTCCAAACAATTCAGCAATAAGCACTGGTGATGGAAGCTTACTAGAAAACTCATCAGATTAGAATAATCTCAGAATCTTCCTAAGACCCACTTTAGAGAAAAAAAGCACAGATCACTATAGCAGCATATTCTTGTTATGCTCCTAATTAACATTCAAAGCTGCAGGCTGAGATTTTCCGAATGGGACCTTACAAACAAAAGCCTCAACCCACTCTCGCAGTCGCAGCATATGCTTTACCCCCTTTAGCCTAAATTTGCCACAAGACACAACTGAACCATTCAGCTCAAAAGTGTCTGCTGAATTTATGCTCAGCTGCATCTGTATTTCGATGCCAGAAGAAGGTGGATCAACAGGAAATTGATGGCCTTTTTTCTTGTCACGAAAAAGAGGATTGCAAGTTGCTTGCAGCAAGCAGGAAGAAGGAATTGGATAAGCTCGATCTACTTCCATGAGTCCATGACACGGGAAGTGGGGGGGATGGGGAGGCACTTCAAAAGGAAGATGCAAAGCAGGGCGCCAGATCAGTTCTTTAATTAAACCAAAAACAGGTGATTGAAGAGGATATGCTCCAATCTGAATGCCCAGCACAGTTCCTCCATTACAGCCCGGGATGTGAGACCTGCGATCACACCCACCAATGGTGGCGCCCTAGCTTTGCCAAAGTGGCTTTGCATTTGCGCATGTAGCCTTCAGCTCTGACTTTTGGTGCGGCGACTTTGCATTGGTGGAGGTGATGTAGATGAACACAGCTTCCGATTAGCCCTGGGTCCTGACCGCACGCTCAGGTTCGGAGGCAAGTGTTCAGTACACAAGATCCGCAAAGATCACCATGATCCATGGCAGTAGCATGTTACCAGTTTGGATATTTCGGTGCGTTCATCTGTTGCTCAGCATGTGTTCCAGTGAATATTGTTAGCGAGATTGGTTATGTGTTGTGAAGCAAAAAGACAATTGTAAGCCTATACATGTAAAGGAAAATATATGCGTTTCTGTATAGTATGTAAAGTTGTGAAGCTGAATACAAATTTGCAACCACAACCACACAAAATGACACAAAAAGGAGTCCATATCACAGGCCAAATCCCCCGGCCCGTAGCCATCAGCAGGGACACCAGGAGCACCACCGATTAAAATTAAACCCATTAAACCGCAGACGACTAAAATTATTACACACAAGGGCGATTAGTTTAACTACAAATAAAAAATGTTTTCTGGTGCTAGTGGTACATGCATCATCATGTAACTAATGCGATTTGCAAAGTGAGTGCCAGGTGAAGAAAGTTCAAAAGGCAAAACAAAAATAACTGTCTATATACAGTGAATAAATAAACACAAGGCCTCTGGGTGCTACGTTGACTCAAGAGGACAAGAAGGATTGCTAGTATAGCCGTATAATTTTTATTCACTAGTCCATCAATCCGTGCTCTCGCACGGGTTAGATTTTTAAGAGATATATGTTAAAAGTTGATAGATAATTTTATTTTTAGCAATATTTGATAACTTCATCAACCCGTGTATTTGTTATTTATTTTTTATAACAACATATTTTATCTATAGTAAATTAGAGGCGACTATTTTAGTTCATCTTTCATAATGATATGGTGGATTTAATTGATCTTTTATTTGCATGGTGGGTAATTTATATGTAAAGTTAGAGAGTTATTTAATTAATATTTCATAATGGTATGGTGGTAATTTGTATGTAAATTTAGGGGTTGTTTTAATTCTATTTTATAATGGTATGGTGGGCAATTTATATTTTATATGAAAATTTAGGGATTAATTTAATGATCTTTCATAATGGCATGGTGGATAATTTTTTAGAAGATATAATAGATCCAATGTTTAGTATTATCGGATGTTATTTGATGGAAGGTCAGATATTTCTAATTTTTATGAGAATTTCTAAGATTTATCTTTTTTTTCTAGTGTGCTTTGCAATTCGTGTTTTTTTTTATTTCTAGTAAGATAAGATGGATGCATACCTCTGGTTTCTGTACGCTTCATGGTATATGATGGTGGAGAAAGTGACGGGGCGAACGATCGAGATCATAGCTCATGCCTACTAGGACCCATGAAACCTTTGCCGACAACAAAACTGCAACTTCAATCAAAACGGATCTTAGGCTGAATCCAACCATTCCTCTGTTCCCCATTTCCTACCCACTATTTCAACCATTTTTCTTTTTATGTACAGTATCCGAATTAATTGCGTACAGTGCGCTACAATGGCATAGGGTAGGCGGATGCGGGAGCCGCTGGCTCCAGCCTTATAGACTGCAAACGCAGAACTGACAATGCTGGATGTTGACGGTGCCGGTCATCCACAGACCACAGCAAACGGATAACTCCGATGGAGTGTTTATCCACGAAAAAAAAAACACATCAAGCTGAACTGCGCACTTTCAGTTCTGGTGCATCGGCAGTTTCGCTCCGAGATAAGTGACGCCCAGTTGCAGGGGGTTGGAACAATTAGCTTGAGCAAATATGCAGACTAGAGATTCCTTACAAGCTGCAAATTCTACCGAGGTATCATGAGTGCAAGCGTAAGATTTGCAGCAACATTTCCAGTTTCAGAGCTCAGATCAGACATAAGCTACCATTGCGGTTTCATTATTACACGGTTCGGTCAACATGGCACTCGTGTATCAGAACACATTTATAAATGGTGTGCACAGAAAAGCTAACCAAAAATGAAAAGGAAAAAAAAAATCAGTGTCACTGTGAACTACAACATCCCATACAAACCAGAGCACCCAAACTGCTCGGTACATCGATGTGGTGTCTGATTATGCCCGAGAGTCTGAATGCTAAGGCAGCTTCATCTTTCATTTAACCATTGGATTAACAAGAAAACAAGCGACATTTCACTGGTTTTGACTATCATGATCTGACTGAGCTAATAAGACCGGCCAAAAGGATTGCCTGGGCAGGCATCGTTGCCATACACAAAAGGTGCTGTTACTTCTCCCTGTCCTGAATTTAGGCAGCAACAGCAGCACTCTCTGGCTTATCTATTCCTTCAATGTTGGTTATTCTCAGTTTTGTCAATTCCTGTAAAAGGTTAGTGTACAAGTAAGAACTACATGACCCAGATGGATAAGGCAAGTACCGACAAAATTTCAGGGTTTCTTTTGAGAACAGTGCATAGTAGTGAAAGCAGCAACAGAATAAAATGTACCTGACGATGGCCCTTTGTCCGTCGGTAATTTTTTCTCCTTTTCTTCTTGAATATGACCACTTTTGCATCTAGGGCCTAACAAGATTATCAAGAGAAATTAAGCTCATATCAATCACCAATATGTTGCAATGACCAATTGGATCAAAACAATCTCTGGTAAAGTAATGCAAATAACACATGTATATGTTGACGTAAAGAATGAAAGTTTTTTTCTATACCCATATCTTTAGCAAACAAAATAAAACAATTATTTATTGGTGTATGAGCGTATGGTGTCAGCAGTGTAAAACAAGTATAATGCAAGCTCAACTATAGATGCCATTCAAGGTATAAGCATAAGAATGATACAGGACAACATGGTCATCAACAGATCAAATAGGTTGTCCTCTGCACATTTACAGTAAACTGTAAGTTCTGTTGCGCAACAAGATTAAATTACTCTACGCTTGAAGATGCCTTCAGGACAAGATTTGATGAATAAAGAATGAGTTGTGTGATTTACATGTTGCAAACTACAACCACCAAGTCATACAAACACAACAGTACAAACATTCGGAATCTGTAGAGGGTAAACCGCAGATAGATTAAGTTACAATCAAAATAAAGATATCCGGCTTCTCCAGCACCACAAATGGGACTAGAATTATATCCATATCAGCTAGCCGCTTCAAATGAATCAAATCGGTGGGTGTAAGTGTAACCAAGTCACTACTCATTAGTAATTAGAGAGATTGGTGTTTATACACCTACTATCAACTCCAATTGTGTTTTTACCCTCATTTTTAAAAAATTGCGATTTCACCCCTACATTTTTTAAATCAAGACTCTGTTTACCCCTATTTCTTACCATCACATATGCAACTGGACTAAATTGAGGAATAGACTAGAATGCCCCTTATCCTTTCACCCACAACCCAGCGGAGTCCCACCGGTGAAAACCTGAGAGCGCCATGGCCTAGGCGCAGTGCGGCATGAGGAGACCCGACAACAGCGACGGTGGCAAAATCATATCATATGGGCATGGTCTTTGGCACCGGAATTGATAGTGCTGAGAAGAGTTAACTAAATAGGGGTAAAACCTATCTTCGATCTGAAAATGTAGGGGTAAATTTACAAAGTTAAAAAGGTAAGGGCAAAATCACTATAAGACTCAAAAATAAGGGTATAAACGCCAGAGCCCCTAGTAATTACTACAAGGAAGCATATCAACTGATTTATTAAAATAAAAATACATTAAAAAATCTGATATCTGCACAATAACACAGAATTGTGAGGCGTATTTGCAAACCACTATTCCACTACTCAACTGGATACACCTACTGGCTTGTTTTGATAAAATCGAGTTTAGTAATCATTTCATAAATTTCATTAGAATGTTGCAGCGACAAACAAAAAAGAGGATTCAAAAAATAAGTATCCATCTTACATGCTCTTCTACAATAGCATGAACAGCAGCCTCAGGTAATGTTGGCCTCCCAATAACTGTTTGAGTTTGCGAACCAAGCATGAGAACTCGGTTTAAGACCAACTGCAGCAAAGCCATCCAGACAAACAGTACCATCAGCAAATCATGAGTGGAATAAAAAATACAAGATGATATGCAGAGACCTATGCTGGTTGCTACCATCATAAAAGGAATTCGTTACACCACCTAGTAGATTGGGTTTCTTGTAGCCCATGATAAACTACAGAAATGTTATCATGAAAACCCACATACATCCAACTAAAACAGGAATGTCCAAACAATAACCATTTTCAATCCACTAATCACAACTCAAAACACTAAGAATTCAATCTTGATCTAGCAATTGAGAAAAAAAAGTGAGAATAAAATAAATTCTCCAAGATGGATCAAACAACTTGGAACTATAGCCCAAGGCAGGGAGCATAAATTGCAGCAGGATTTCAATGGTCCAAGTCCAAAGCAGATAAATTGTTATGACCAAGTGTAGCAATATTATCCAGTCGAAATTTAACTATTTGAGGCTAACACATGAAATAGGAAGATAAACCATCCGTACTGAAACGCAACCTCAAACATCAGAACTATTAATCATACAAGTCATAGCGTTATCGCAAATTGTGCTAGAAGCGCGACTCTTACCTTGTCATTCACATCGCAAAACTTCAACCTCTCCGTGAAGATGGAGTCGCCATTGCTCACCTTGAATTGGTGGGATCCGATCTGCAGGGAGAAACAAACACGCAATCACGCACTAGATCCAGCCCCTACCCTCTAAAAGACTTTGGCCCAACGGTGCAGACCTGCACGACGGCGAAGACGGGCTCATAGGGCTTGAAGGGTTTCTCGTCAGCCCCGAGTGGTCCCACCACCTTGTAGCCAATCTCCGCCGCCTCCGTTACCTTCTCCTCCTCCGTCTTCCCGCTCGGTTTCTTCGCCGCCACCGCCTCATCCTCCTCCCCCCACTCCCCCTCGCTCCCCTCGTCGTCGTAGTGCTCTTCTTCGTCGTCTCCATCGTCCTCGTCGCCGGAGGATCTCGTCGCGAAGTGGCAGCACGAGGGATAGTAGAGCCGGGGGGGTGCGAGAACCCGGGGAACTGGTGGGGAGAGGGGTTCGGTCAAAAAGGTCAGTGTTCGGTTTGCGATCGAGAACGGTGCAAGAGGTTGAGATCTCCGAGGAACAAGGTGGCTCGAGAGGACGCGGAGGAGGCAGCGCCGCGACGCCATAGCAGCGGCGACGGCGGCGGCGGCGGGTGGAGACGAGGAAGGGCAGAAATGGAAATATCGGCGAGCAGCGGTTTTGACGAGGGTTTAAGACACTGCCACCAACAGGTCCTCCAAATTCGCTTTCAAATATTACATCCATTCTTAAACAAATTTTATTTATCCATTAGCATCAAAATCTTTTTCAACAATATCTTGCAGCAGCGGACACATCCTCCATACCCACCATCCAATATTACTCGCTCCGTCCCGATAGGCCGTTAGATTCTTTTTCACCAAATCTGACTTGCTCAATTTCGGCAAAATATCATTTTATTTTTATTGTGATTTAGTTTAGTATATAATATATTTTAACTATAATAACTTTAGTTTTTTATTTTTTAAAAAAAAATTTTTTTGAATAAGATAAGTCGGCCAAATTTGATGAAAAAATAAAAAAGGGAGTGTTTTATATGTACCTCTCCAACCTCCCAACATAATACTCTTTCTATCGCAATTTATAGGCCGTTTGATTTTTTTGACACTAAATTTGACCAACTCGTCTTATTCAAAAATTTACGAAAGTATAGAAAAAAGATTAAGTCATAGTAATGAAACTGAACAATAATTATGAATTTTTTTAATAAGACGAGTAAGTCAAATTTGACGTCGAAAAAGTCAAACGGACTACAAATTGGGATGGAGGGATTATTTTTTATGCTATACTAGGAAATGGTATACTAGAAAAAATACCCGTGCGTTGCACCGGGTTTGATGTTATTATGATATAACACATTATCGTGTTTGTGGCAAAATAATTATGAAAAAATAGACAAAGAAAGATTTATATAGTTAAAAAAATTATCATATAAAATTGTGTGGTTAAAAATTGATGTGACACTCTAGCAAAAATGCCCATGCGCTGCTACGGTAAAATCTAGCCACCTTATGTGATGCACATGCCTACATTGAATGGTATATTAACTTGTTTTTTCCAATGTATTAGTTCAATATGTTTTACATTGAACAATAGTCATTTTGTTTTGATGATTTTTGCTGGTTTCTAACGTTTGAAGTGATTCCAGTTGTAAGTAAATTTTGGGATGGTATTGGTTGGATTGGAAAGTTGATCCATATCGATTCCTAGCGATTGGGGGTGGGGGCGATGTCAGTTGAGAGTGAATTTTTGGGATGATGTAAGTTGTGTTGGAAAGTTTATCTCTTTAGATTTCCATTGATAACATCCAAAACAGAGATAGTACACAAATCGCTCATTTTCGTGTGCCTCTGTTGCACCCTGCATATGCCATCTTGTTCTAATAATTTCAATGAACTCTGAGTAAATTTGAGTGGTGTTAGTTAGGTTGGAAAGCTTTGTCTATTTAACTTTCCATCGATTTGTATGCGCCTTAGGTGTTTGTTTTTATGTGACGTGCTCTTGCAATTTGAACCATACTTAATATCAATTTATGGGTGTCTGGATAGAAATTTTAGGTAGAAAAAAAATCTTCTCTCTTGCAAGCTAAGCTTCTGTTTTCACGTATGGTCTACTCCTTCGGTCCAACTCAGGTCTCATGAAAAACTTTTATTTCAATTTGAATTAGACAAGTGACATCAACAATAGTGGTGGTTGGATGAAATCATTTTGGGTGAGGCTAAAAAATATATATTTAATTTCAATTTGAGTTAGACAGATGACATCCACGAGATGGTGGTGGATGAACGGAATCTTTTTGCATGAGGCTAAAAATAATATACGTGTGTTAGCAAAAGCATATACGATATTCTAAGTGTAATTAAATCTCAACGCATGATGGTGGGGATGGGCCGTGTTTGTAGAGCACCACGCTGCCGGCGATCAGCCCAACTCTTCCCCCACCGCTGCCACACACCCCGCCCGCCACCGTTTAGTGGTTCCTCATATCTCCCCTCTTTTGCCCCATCGCATGGTGAGCGCCAGCCGATGAGAGGTGCAAGATCCAGATCGAGGGACTCGTAGCTTCAGCTGGGGGCCGGGGCATCCTCCAAGCAAGGCGGATACGGGTAATAAATTGCAGCGGTCAAGTGTGGCTACTCCTATATCTCCCTAGTTGAGGGGGGATACTTTTTTTCGAGTTATGTTTCAAATTTCCCTTTTCGTTACCGATCAGCTTTCCCCCTCTCTGATTTGTCAGAAATATTCCGCTCTCACCTTAGATATTCTCGCCGCAGATCAAAGACCCGCACGAATTATGATTTAATTTCCTCTTCCTTGCCCACATGATTTTTTTTCTAAGTTCACCGAGCTTGATATGCGTTGTGCTTCAATGCGCATATTGGACCGGCTATGAGTTCACCAATTCAAAGTTGTATGGGCAATGTGGTATTATTGATGTTTGTCTTTAAGGCATGTCATGTATACTTTTGTGGTTGGACCCGTGATTTACATCTTTGTAGTTGGGCCATCGTGCAACAGACCAGGTATTTGATTCCGAACCGATGCGGGATCTCTCCTCTGCTAATTTTGGTTTGAACGTTGGTGTTATCTTTCTCTCTCGGATTATGGTGGGCCCACACATCTAAGGCGTTGAGAAAACACGGATCAGGACGCGAGAGAAAACACGGATCAGGACGCAAAGATGACGGAGAACGGGCCACGGCTTTTTTTTTTTTTTTCATCGTGTCCAGACCCAACTCGGAGAGGAGAGGACGACGTACAGCTGCGAAGAAGGGCTCGGACGCCTGAGACGACGCGGACATGGGCAGCGGTGGCTGATAAGTTGGATCACCTTTCATGACGGATTGTTGGACCGTGAAATCTTATTTGGTTTAACTAGGTCTGTGTCCGTGTGTTGCTATGGTAGTCAAGATATTGTTCTAAGTCACATTGAGATTCATGAGCAATGCCTATTGATTTTCTGTTTGTACATAAAAAATTAAATCTAGTGAGAGAAAGTGTACCTAATTTCAACTATCCACGTGCATTTAAAAACATAGATCGAGAATTCCTAACGACCATAATATCCTCTTTTTTTTAGTGCATTTTCCTTCATCAACACTGGTTGCATCCATGCTTTCCCAAGGATCATCGTCAGCATTCCAAGAATTCAGTAATAAAAAATGCGCTAATCTTTGGTATAAGTCACCCATGTCTGCATAGCTTCAGTTGTGTTTCAACGAAAGCACATGTAAACAGAACTCTAGGCCTTTTGAGAAATGACAAGCCACAATTGCGCGTGATCAAGACCAGAGGCTAAAAGACACAAATTTAGAAAATAAATTTCACGTAAAGAATATGATATGAAATCTTTTCCCATTGAACAGAGCAAGAGAGACACCAAATTTTTATGCCCATTATTATTTTTTTTTTCTTTCTGCAGAATAGAGATATCTATTTAATTGCTGGCTTTGAAAAAAAAATGACAGCCAAAACGAAAAGGGTTAAAAAGGCTAGTTGATACAAGGTGTTTAACCATTTTTATGCATCAAATGTGCCGTCAAATTTAACTTAGATAATCTTATGTTATATGAATCTGATTTAGATCTACTACTTAAATATTTTGTTACTCTTTAAAATTAAACCCAACAGGTTTTGTTTTTTTATTTCAAAGATAACACCTACAGAAACCTTGTCCAAGGTATTGCAAAAACAACAAATGAAAAAACAGATTCTCCCCAGAAACAAAAAGACGAGCATAAATCAAATCATGTAATAGATGCCTTTCTAAATATGTTAGGAAGATAAAATGCTAGGAGCTAAGAAATGAATAGACCGCTAAATTGAATTAGCAATACCGTATCAAAAAAACCGCCAAGTGTGTTCGCTAACCTGCTTGGAATATCCTGCCATTTCAACAAATAGAATGCCACATTATGGGTTTCAGAACAAAAAAAAAATGGTAAAAACTGGTTATACGAAGACCATAAGCTTAATCAGGATTCAGAAAATCAAGTGGAGTACCACATGTTTGCATCAGCATTCAGTATATGACGTGAGTGAAGCAGCAATTTCAAATAGGCTGTTGCTAGCTGAAACTATCTGAATTCTGAGGCTCACATTTTCTTTCGAAGCTGATGTGTATAGTAGTTTTCAAAAGAACATCAGAGGTCAACAATAAAGAAAATTTCTAACTTTGGACATTAACATGTGTACATATCCTGTCTATATACAACGTAATTAGCAATTCAGTAGTGTAAACGCAGATGAGCTGGTGATTTCAATAAAAAAAGATGATGCTCTTGTCTAATTTGAAGATCGGCAAACCTGATAATTTCTAAATTCTAACCAATGGAATGTAGGGTAGCAACTCAAGCCGCAAGGGAATAACAGGAGTGTTAAAAGACAAATTACAAAATTGAAAAGGCAGGAGTAAAAGCCCGTTTGAAATTGTTTACACCTGCACATGCCAACAATATGAGTCAGCCACATGGTCATTTTATCAAACACCTTCGATGCATTGAAAAGACATCTAAGTAATTAACATAATTCATGGCCAATCGTAAACAAAGAAGATGGGAAAGGGAGGTATTTTCTCACCGGCAACATAAGCCAAGGGGCTACTGTGAGATCCAGTCGAAGGTGATGAAGGTGGCAGTTGGCAATCCACATGGTCTGGGCAATCTCTGATGAACTGACCAGTTGGAATTTGGAAAGCGCCGGGCCGGCAGCACGTGACGCAAAGCGAGATGCTGGTAGCGGCAGGGATCTAGCGGCGGCGACGGGCACGGGTCGGGCAACAATTTCTCGAGGGTAGGCCGCTGGGGCACGGGCGACATGCGAGCGGGACCAGGAGGGATTGGCGAGCGACGACGCGGTGGGCAGCACGGGCGATGGCAGCACGGACGGCGGGGCGAGGGCGACCACGGCGCGGTGGGGGCGCGGGCGCGGGCGAGGCGGCAGCGTGGCGGCGTGAGGGCAAGGGTGGCACGGAGGTGTGAGGGTGACGACGGTGCGATGGGGGCACGGGCGCCGATGGCGCGAGCGAGGTGGCAGAGAGGTGGCGTGAGAGCGAGGACGGCAAAGGCGAGGCGGTTCGATGGAAGCGCGGGGCGCCGCGCAGGCGGCTCCGAGCACAGGCTGGAGGCAGGAGGAAAGGCAGGAGGCGGCGGATAAGGCACGGTTTCGCAACCGGCAGGCGAGGCAGGAGGAGCGGTTTCTCGGGCGTAGGAGCCGGTGGTCCGTCGTGTGCCCACGTTAGAGACTTAATAAGTAGTAGAGATATTAGTAGGGATTATGATTCGATTAGCAAATAGCTGATTGAGTAAACTCTACTAATTAATCTTAACGTTTCTTTCTTAGTATTTTTTCCAAAAAAAATATTAACCTTATCCTCCTTTGTTCCTTTCCTTTCCATGTCTTTTGTCATTCTTTTTTATCTCTTTCAACCCTTCTGTCCTCGAGTCCTCTCTCTCCGCTTCACCCCTCCCCACCCCGCTGCACACACTTCATCGTCCTCTCTATTTGCACACAGTTGTCGTCTGCCATATCCCTCCTCCTGGATCTGCAATAGGGGCATCACCCTCTGTGCGAATCCACCGTTGGAAAAAATAGGCGCCACCACAGGGCTCCGGTAACATCGTCGTCACCGTTGAATCTTCGCCTCTGCATTGCCTTGGTGACCTCATCAACGCCTATCCTCCTCCCGCACTACCATTGGTCAGTGCAAAGCCCACGGCGGTGGAAGACGTTATACACCCTCACGCTTTGGGGGACTATGCAGAGGCTGTCCCCGAGATTGAGAGCTGGTTGGAGAACGCCGTTGGATTGGTAGGCAAAGCCTCCACTCTCTTGAGTAAAACATGACGGGAGTGTCGTGGATCATGATAATGCCTAATTCTGGGCCGCTCCCTCGGCCAGGAACTCATACCGGAGTTGATTTGTTACCTCCTAAACCGGAGCCCGGCCTGCCGTCTCTCTGAGTAGAAAGTCGCAACCACGCATGCTGCATGCATCCGCTGGCGAGGGCGCCTTTCCTGCTTAGCCAAAACTCTCAAGATGGTTTATCAAAAAAAAAAAAAAAAAAAAAAAAAAAAACCTCTCAAGATGGTTTCCTATTCGCTTCCAGTTTTGTTCGATTTTTCTTGGAGGGAGGAGCTTTGCAAAATTCAAGAGTCCTGCTCCGACTCAACTCGCTCCAGCCTCGAGGAGCGCTGCATCTGTAATTCTATATCTGTCCGAGCTGGTGCTCGTTTCGTGGAATCGCTTCTTTGGAGGGAGCAGTGCGCCAGCGCCTAGCGCAGGGGAAGATTGCGCTGTTCCTGGCAAAGGTAAACTCTCTCCGTCCCTACCTTGTGTCCGGCCCGGCCGGCATAATACTTTCAGTTTATCTGTAGTAGATGGAAGCTATGGAGGATTTCAGAAATATGACCCATGGCAATGTTTCTTACAGAATCAAAATGGAAGCCCATCTACTGAACAGAAATAAAAGGCTGAAGCACTGCCATAAGAACAGCCTAGTTTTCAGACATAAGAAAAAACCCACATTCAGAAAAAGAAGTGGAAATATCTTATTTTCAGACCTTCCTCTGGTATGTCGTACTGAATTACTCCCTCCGTCCCAAAAAAACTTGTCACATGCCTTGATTTCAGTGCACGGAAAACCGTTCGTCTTATTCAAAAAATATTTGAAAATTTTATTATTACAAACATAATTATAAAAAAATAATGAATATTTATAAATATTTTTTGAATAAGACAAATGATTTACTGTGTACGGAAATCGAAATAGGCGACAAGTATTTTGGGACGAAGGGAGTAGCTTTCTGTTTGTAGACATGCTTCATTCCTAGGAATTTGGAGTAAAGAAACCTATATGTAATTAATTCTTTGTTCTCCTTCCATGCAGGACGTGCTAGGCATGATTCTATCAAAACTGCCACTAAAGGAAATTGTAAGAACTAGTGTTCTATCAAACAAATGGAAACATATCTGGACAGTTTGCCCAAAACTCAAATTTGATGGTGCCACAATATGCGGCAAAGATGCTGCTGGAGCACAGCACTATGCTCAGAAGTTTATTGCCAATGTCAACAGAGTCTTGAAACGGTACCATGGCAAGGTGGTTGAGGAGCTTGAGCTCAAGTTTCAGTTTGATGCCACGCTAGCTCAACATCTCGACGTTTGGGTTAAGTTTGCATTATCGTCACGAGCAAAGAATCTAGCTCTTGACTTGGTCCCGACCCGGTGGGAGCTCCGTCCTGATCGATACAGATTTCCCATTGAGCTGTTTGATGGTGAGAGCATATCCCGTCTACAACATTTGCAGCTTAGCTTTATGTCTTTTGAATCACCACTTTCCCGGTTGAATGGTTTTCCCAACCTGAAGAAGCTTGATCTGCATGTGGTGTGTGCCACTCGTCAAAATTTTGAAGATATGTTGTCAGATTGCATCAATCTTGAATGGTTGAGTATAGTTAGATGCAATCTGGATGATAAAAATCTTACGGTGCTTCGTCCATTGCCCCGCCTGCTATACTTGCATGTTGCACACTGTAAGATAAGCGGGATATTCTTCATAGCCACTAATCTGCCGACTTTTCTATACCATGGGCCCCCCATTCCTTTTTACCTCGGTTCTGCTTTGGCACTGAAAGATGCAAGGCTCCATGTTAATGGCAAGATACCTCTTGAGTCTGCTCTTACTACTCTTCCCAAGTTGCTTCCAGGTGCACAGGATCTGATTTTGCATTCTTCCATGCCACTTAAGGTTTGTACATCTCAACTAATATCGTTGAATTGTTTTCTGACCTTACTCTGTTCTTATAACCCTTATTACTTTTGCTTTCCATCCTTCAGATGCCTGGGACACAAGGAAATGTTTCCAAGTTTTCACAGCTAAAGTATTTACAGCTTGACGTTATAGTGCAGTCAGAAGATCTCAGTAACCTTCTGTCGTTAGCCTCTTTCTTGAGTGCTGCTCCTTTCATCGAAACATTAGAGATACATGTGAGTACTCTGATTGGCTACTTCCTTGCCACATACTGTAGTTATTTGTTATATTTCATACTACTAGTGGCATTTGCAAGTCATTGCACTATCACGATCAAAAAATTGCTTTTTGTTTAATGAATGTGTTTACTAAGCCGTTTAACAACCAAACTGCGAAAGCATACATCCTTGCTTATTAGCACATGTTATTATGCATCGTAATAAATCAAAGTTGGCGATCCCAGCTGTTGTTGATATATCTCTATTTTTTCACCCAAAATGTTGCAGTTTCATGTCTGTGCCTTGCCAGACTGCTCAGAACTTATCAGGATGTTTCCAAGGAGTACACATAACTATCTGAAGAACCTGAGCATCACTGGATTTGCAGGGTGCACAGGGCAAGTTGAGTTGTTGGTGCACATTGTAGAAAATGCCCCTAACTTGGAGACTTTGACTATTGATCGAGTTAGTTTCAATGGTTGTGATGAAGAGAATGAACTGCGATCAAGATCCAAGGCACTGGACATTGCCAGGAAGCACCTTGATGGGAGGACATCGCAAAATACAAAGGTTTCTATGACGTAGGAGGATGGAGGATTATTTTAAAAAACTTTGTGACACGAGACTGCTATCTGCGAATTACTGACCATAATCCGAGGGTGTTAAAATGTACTGTAGAGAGAGGGAGGGACGGAGCGAGCGAGGGAGGGAGAGAGAGAGAGAGGTCCGAAGGACATAATACATCACGAATTCACGATAGAGCATATTGTTGTCAAACAAAATGGCATATTGCCGTAGTGTATTTGCTTTCAGCAAAGGAAAAATGCAATCTATTAAGAGGAGTTAAGTTTTTTTTTATAAAGAAGAGGATTTAAGTTGACACGCCAGTGTCATTCATTGTAGTGTATGCGTGAGTGTGATAGTACTATACTGCTATAGCAGTAAGTTCCAGCCATTTCCAAAAATAATAAAAATAAAAAACTAGACGTAGCTTTAGCCTTCAGGCACATACATTTTTGCATAACCATCATCCAGCAGGTGACAGATGGTCAGCAAAATTTCTTCTTCTTGCTGATCTCAACGAGCATGGCCAGCAGAGCCTCGCACATCTCACTTGCATCAGCCTCAGCGCTGCCCTTCTTCAGCGTGGAGTAGACCATCCACGCGTGGTCTAGCCTCCTCTCAGGCCTAACAACCACCGACCCGGGCACCTCAGCGTCGCGCCGTGTCACCAGGCCGTCACTCCTCTCCCCGTACCGCAGTCGCAGGTGCAGGGCTGTGAATGCCATCGCCGCCGACACAGGAGCGACCACGGGGACCTTCAGGGAAGCAAGCATTGATTCGATAAACTCGGATGCAGATACGAAGAACCGTGGCAGGGGGAGCCATGGCAGGAGCTCGGCCTGGGTGACGCGGGTTAGTGTTGTGAGCACTGTCGGCGCGGTGCTGGCTTCAGTGTGGAAGGAGATGATCGGCAGCTCGTCGATGGGGAGTTTGTGCTTGGATATGAAGTCCTTTCTCTTAGCATATGTGAGGTCCTCCAAGGCCCTCATGTCACCCTGCGATTGTTCACTTGTTTATAAGACTCCAAAATGGATGAGATCATGAATGAAAAATTTGTAAACAGTGGATTGGACTGAGCAGTTCATGATGAGAACCTTTATTAGTTTGCATACGATGAACTCCATGATCCTCCTCATCTCCTTATCAGCAATCTGGCCTTCTCGAAGTATATCGGAGGCAATCGGAGTGCCACCATATGGGCTCTGAACCAACGCCAGGCCGGCAACCTTGCCCTTGAGCTCAGACCAGTACAAGGAAAGAGCTGCAGCTGCATCCACTCCACCTTTGCTATGACCAAGAAGCAGAACTTGCTTACCAGATCCCCAGTAGAGCTCCTCGATGTATTGTTTCAGCTCCCATGCATTTTTCTCCACGGATGCCTAGACAAAGCAAAAGTTAAGTAAGAGGGCTGACAGTAAGAAACACTAGCACAAGCAGCTGCTGCTTCAGGACTGATATGGAATAAGAAGGAAAGCTAGTGCTAGACAAACTACCAAAAAAAACTTGCACATGCCATCCTTCAGATCATTTACCTCGCTATGAATTTTTGCAATATGGCAAGTCAATCCCATTTTTGAAAAGAATCTTTTTGTGTTGGTGAAGTAAAGTGGACTGTGGTTGCTAAAAAGGCCTGAATAATGAGACAATTTGTAAGCAACACGATTTAAGGATCATTTTCCAAAACTAGTTGCATTGAGCAAGATGCCCCACCAGGAATAAATAAGTAAACCAGTGTACTGGGTAGGCAGTGCAGCCCATTTCTGAAACATAAAGAAACTTTGTATTATTGGTCTTCTCAGAACTCATTAAGCACTCTTAAGTCTAAGTCCAACTCGATTGGTAATTTATGACCATAGTTGTCACACTACAGTATCTCGAAGCATGCTACAAATACTGTTTGAAAACAAAATGTGGTAATGTTTTTTGTACAGAATTCACTAAAACTGTGCGCAAAGAAAAACACCTAATCTCATGCAAAATCTCCTTGAAGTGACCTGTGCCATCAACTGAACAAAGCGATGTCCGAGTTCTTTGCAACCATCCTATATCTTCACAAGATCCATGTAGTGTTGTCCAGAAACGATGTAAGATCCTGCGATCAAAATAGCATATTTTAGAACTAATTAGAGCAAATAAAAGTGGGCTACACCCTACACGAACTTCTAAGTTCTCAGGCCGCAAGGTAAAACAGGTGCATAAGAACACACCCAAGCAAAGCATAGAAGTCTGAACAGAGAAGGTGTTACCAACCTGGTTAGTTTGGCATGTACGCCACTCGAAAAGAGACACCAATGATCTCGCACACGGAATGCCAATCTTTGTACCAGTTTGAAACCATGCAAAAGATACGCAGACCTGCCGTATGACCTAATGCCACAAATAATTGCAAAGTGAATGTGAGACAGAGACAAAAAAAAAAAAGTAAGTTTTAAATTCCTCTGGAATAGCTTACTGACTGATGAAGCTATAAGAAAACTGAACCTTTGATAAATACTGGAAAATCGTTTCCTGATAATCGTGCCTTCAGATATTCCATTTGCAGTCTGCTTTTTTGTAGTAGTATTAATAACAGATATTCCATATGTCCCTTCCCGATTACATCCTGTGGTTCCAGGCAATGATCCTCCCCGGCTAGCAGAGAATTGGATCTCAAGACTCTGAGGAATCCAATCTATGTACCCGATCAAATTTTCTGCCAAGATAAAAGACAATCACATAAAAAGAAATAAAAGCATCCCTTCTCTATCAACAAAATTTGGCACACTCATGCCAGATCGTTAAAAAAGTAAACAAAGAAAAGCACAACAAAAACACCATTTTTCAGGCTTCTCCCAGTTTTGAGAAGCATTTGTTTCTTTTTAGTGGCCAACAAACACACCTTATGCAGTCCAAGCCTATGAAAATCTGACCATATAGTCTCAAAAAGGAAACGGTTCTGTGTCTCTCAAAAGTGACAATACATCTAGTAAAATTCTGTAATTAGGATTGTAACTCAGAATCAGCAAAAGAAAAAAAAAAGGTGGATATGAGTACTGAAATTGCAGCATGTCACTCCAAAGCCCAGGTACCTATCAGCTCAGTCAAATATTGTCTTAACTGCCAACCAAGGCTCAGGAAGCGTGAAAAATAGTCCTCCATCTAAGTTCCAGGTAGAAGGTACATTTTTTACCTAACAAAGAGGGGAAAAAAATCCATGTCAAGAGCTCAGTACCTGTACGTAATAGTGACAAACTCTTCTGATAATATCTATAGAGCCAACAAGGCTCTGCATGATGCTGAATCACCGACCACTCATGGAAATTGTCCACAAAACAAGCATCTTTGAAGCAAGTGTTAAAAAAAAGTACGGTTAATTTTGCATTTTGTAACAAAAAATAGTCAATTTTGCATCATAGCTACCCCATCCAGCGCCTTTAACAGCTTCAAAAGGAAAACGATGGAGGTTTCACAGGGCTCTAGCTTGGGATCAAGACAAAGACAAACCACTACCGCCACGATGACCAAACCAACCAACTTTAATTCCTGGGTCAAATCAAATGAAATGCGATGATAGCTCGGGTACAGCAAAGACAAAGGCAGCTTGTATCGAAGCATCACTGCATCAGCGTGAGGTGACGAGGAAGTTGCGTCCCACAGCCACTCCTAAGCAAAACTGTCAGTCACACAGCACACACGGGCATTTCGGCAAGCAGCTGGAGTGCACGCCGCTGACTGCACCCTGACTCCCTGAGCCGCAAGCACGCACAATCAAGCAAGCAAGAACGCGACCGTACCTCTCTGAGAACAAGAGCGGGAAGAGCTCTGGACGTACGCTGTTCGGAAACCCGCCGAGTCCGAGCCGTCTCCACTGAACTCCCAGATGATCTGGACTGGCGAGAAAGCAGGAGAGCAGCTCAGACTTCCAAATGGGTAATACCCCTAGTACTCTTGTACTAGTAGTACGGAGCGCGAGGCGAGTCAAAAGGAGCTCGCGGCGACCCGGGAGCGGAGGAATGGGCTTGTTCGGTGACAGCCGACGGCGACGCGCGAGGCGGCCAGCCGGCCACTGCCACACGGGAGGGCGCGCGCATGGGCGCCGCGTGTGGGGCGCGGGCGCGCGGCTGCGAGCCGTGGCACGCCATGCGCGGGGGCGCGTGCTGCGCGCCCAAGTCTTTCTGGAACGAGAGGCGCCGGCCTATCGCGGATGCCCAAGTCCCCACGCCCACTCGGCCACTCGTCATTGGCTTGGCCCTGAGCTTATCGTCTCACCGGGAACGAACAGAGGTTTTCTCGTACGTGTAGTCCCGGGGGACTGGGAGATCTGGCCGCTTTGACCCCTCCAAAGATCAACGCGCCATCTTTTCCCGACCGTGGCGCAGAGCAGAGATCCACCATGGCTGATCACCATGCCACCTGCGCAGTGACACTGCCCGCGATGGCGCGACGCACGCGAGAAAAATTGGTTTTTGGGACTCCAAAATTGCTACTTAACAACGTGGGTTTCGCCAAATTGCCATAGACAATATTGTTACCTTTTTGTTGCCATTTTGGACTCTTATACTCTTAGCCTCTTCTTTAATCTCCCGACGGAGCGGACCGGCTGGGGAACCGGGCTAGGGACGCGAGGACCCGGCGGCAGCTTCATCCCGCGGGGCGGGCGGCCGGGGAGCTGGGCCAGGGTGCGCGGGGCAGACGAGGCCGGCGGCAGCCGCTGGGGACCTCGATGGAGAAGGCGAGCCGGTCCGCGCAGACGGGAGGCTCCGGCAATGGGGACACGCTCCGCGTCCGCGCCCCGACGCCGACGCGGACCGTATCGAGGTCGGCGGCGGTGTGCGCGGGAGGAGGAAGAGTGGCCGGCGAAGCGCGCGGGAAGGGTGGCAGCGGCTGGCGGCGCGCACGGGAGGGGGGCAGCAGCCGGTGGCGGCGCGCGGGAGGCGGGGCAGCGGTGGGCGGCAGCGCTCCTGAGAGGCGCGGCGGCGGCGGCGCGGTGGTGGGGGCTCCCCGTGCGCACGACGCTTGCGTGTTCGGGCGGCACGTGGAGAAGGAGCGGGTGGTAGACTTCCTGCTGCACCGCCCGCCGCAGGGCCGGGAGGCGTTCCTCAGCACGCTCGCCGGCGTGGGCGCCGAGAAGGTGGGCAGACCGTGTGGGTGAGCGACCCGCCCGTGTACCTCGCCGGGGTGCGCTGCATCCCCGGCCGGTCCGCTCCGTCAGGAGGTTGAAGAAGAGACCAGGGGTATAAAAATTCAAAATGGCAAGAAAACAAGGTGTTAATGTTGTCCGTGGCATTTTGAGAAAGTCCACGTTCTGAATGGCAATCGTACCTAGACAATTCTGAATGGCAACCGTGCGTAGCCATTTTTCAGTCCAAACACCAATTTTCTCGACGCACGCGAGCCTTGCGCTCAACCGCTCATCGTATTCAACTGTTGACTCTCCTCGATCTTATCAGCAGCGCAGCCTGGCATCTGGTCCATCTGGCATCGGCAAGCCAGCTGCAGTCGACACGAGCGCCGCCTCGGTGTCCGCCGGCTGCTGCTCGTTGACCGCCGGGCATGTTGGAAGAGAGGATGATCTCAGGCTGTGAGTCGAGCAGCTTCTCTATCCCTTTGGTTATTTTTGCCACCTTGCTTTCTGTACATTGTAGTACTTGTTTTCTGTATATATGTATATGCACAGTCTGGTGGACGATCATCTAAAATACACAATCACCATCAGATTTTTTATTATCATTAATTTGAGGGGTTCAATCTATATTATTTTAATACTGCAGTAACAAATCTTATATATGTTTATTTGATGTTTGCTAAGTTGATTTCCCATGTGGCGTAGGCCATGCACATGTCTAATCTTATTTAGTTTATTGTCTATATAAACACACGAAAAGCACGTGATCATGAGGGGATGCCTCACTATATACTCTACTCTATATCCCAAATATCATATATATTTATTTCGTTAAACAAATCTTACACAAAAAATACTACTACCTATATATATATATTATATATATATATATATCAGATTTGCTATTCTTCAGCTGCTTGACGCGCTGCGTTCTCGTCAGTCACCCGGCACACCGCACCCCAGGCCCCACACGCTGGCGCGCTGCTCGGGTATTTCTTTTCCATAATATTTTCACGGCTCTGTTCAGTCGCTGTCGGCTCTTTATTTTCTTTTCTCAGCTCGGATGGTGTCCTCGTGGCGGCCCCTCGCACGTCGCTTCGAGCCACGGCCGCACGGGTGCTGGGTGGTGCGAGAGGTGTACCCCGAATTCCCCTGCTGCTCCCTCCGCTGCTCCGTGTGAGAGGGCACTTTTTTTTGCGAATTGACCCTTCAAGCAAAAAAATTTCACAAATGAATCTTTTTCGAAACTATTTGCATGGGGTGACCCCTTCAGCGGCGCCACTGCATGTGGGGTGACCCCTTCAGCGGCGCCACTGCATGTGGCGCCGCTGCGTGGAGCCGTTAATGGGCCGCACAGCGGCCCAACTGACCGCGCCTTCTTCTCCCCCCGGCTCCCTCCCTCTCAGCGCCGCCCCAAGCTCGAGCAACAGCCAGCGGCGCCACTGGCCAGCAGCGGCGCCATCCGGCATGGCGCCGCAACACCAGCGGCGCCATCCGGCATAGCGCCGCTAGGCCTTGGCGCCGCTTTAGTACACCACGTCTCCTTTCAGCATTCGTCCAATGGAATCTCCACTTCCTTTCTTTTGGATTTTTTATAGCTAATTCTTATACAAAGAGAGTAGACTATTAAATAAAAAAGAAAATACTTACTACTAATTAGATTAGAACCTAATTAAAATAGGAATGGACAAGGCGGTGTTATATGATAGAATATGGGTTTAAATAAGTTGGATCTTTGCAGAGTGTTCCCCCAAAAATACTTAGTTTCCTTTATCCATATTTCTCCATAGATAGTTTGAATTAGTATACAAAAGCAATGACTATTCATGATTGCATCCATATTAGATCAATTCTCGATACCATTTTGCAATGAAATTAGAGAAATGTTACGGTAAAACTTCGTTTAAAACGATGTGGTAGCAAAAACAGTAGGTTTCGCCGGCTGGGGCCTTTTCCAGCGGGTTTTTGAGGCCAACTTGTTTGACCTCGAGTTTTAGAGTTTGCGAGTTTCAAACGGTGACGATCCTATGGTGCTCCTTCACGCTGTACTTAAGGTGACAAATGATTAAATGAGTCAATAAACTAGCAAATGACGACAATCCGTGGCGGGGATCATAAATACGACAACAACCATCGCCGCAATTAGAATTCCTGGTTCACAAGAATCGCGGCTCATAAGTACCAAAATAAACATTATCTAGAGGACGTCTCCTGGAATACAAGATTCCTGGCTCACAAGTGGCACAATGAAAGAACTAGACGTGGTAGCCTTGCTCTAACGCCCTCCTGGTGTGTAACGGTCCACACCCCGTCTTTGCCTGCCCTCACCAGTGCGTAGCTGGTTGCCCCTGTGAACTTCAGCACGGTTGCTACGGCGCGACCGCTTCTGTCGACCTCTCGCTGTGCCACTCGGGCCCTATACGTACATCAAAATCAATAAAGTGGACAAGGCGGTGTTATTTTGTTATGTGGAAACCAACTAACATTTACTTACCGCCTCATCTCCCTGTGACTGAGTGAAGTGGAGTGGCGCATCCTGAAGCTGGCTGCTGTTGATGAAATCCGGCTCGACATCGATGTCGTCGTCCTCGCGCTCGGGCTCCCTCGGCGGTGTACTAATCCGGAGACCTATGCTCCGCCTACTCCTCTGAGAGGTCCGCGGAGCAGTCGAACTGCCACCCGGCTCCATGTGAGGTGGGATAGCCGCGGCGTTGTAGCAACCAATCTTCATCGAAAGACGTCGGCATGTCTTCATAACGGTCTGCGCCAAAGCCTGCAGTGCGGATCTCGGGCTCCCAGATCCTAGGGATAGGGCTGCACCAGCCTCGTTTGAAAGCCAAGCTATCTGCTCCCCCTGTGAAATCTAGTGCCAAAACATTATTTTCTGTGAACAAGGAATGTGTAACCGGATTGAAAGCACGACCGAGGTTACGTACCAGGTAACCTTGCAGCGGTGCTCTCTCAGGTTGGACACCGTACCGGGTTCGACGATCGTAATCGTCCTCCTCGTCATCGGAGCGTGCCGATCTGAAATCACGCATATCTTCCTTTCCTTTCCCATCACCTCCACCCTGAGAAGGTGCATAAACCACTGCCAGCTGTCGTTGTTCTCCGCTTCCACGATGGCAAAAGCCATTGGAACTAGTTGGTCTTCTGGATCTACGGCCTGTGCCATCATGAGCACGCCCTTGTACTTTCCTGTCAAGAATGTACCATCCACAAGAATAACAGGCCAACAATATTGAAAAGCCGCAACACACTGACCGAAGCACCAAAACACACGTTGCAATACATGTGCTGTCTTGCCACTTTTATCGGTGACAGTCCTACCTCCTGTGTATGTGTACCATCTGGTAGCCGGATTGTAGTGCCCTATGGCGTGTACAACCCTAGGAAGCAAGTTGTATGACTCCTTCCAATCTCCATACACCATTTCCATCACGTATTGCTTCGCACACCAAGCCTTTGAGTAACTAACCCGGTACCCCGTCAATGAAAATATGGTCTCATGTAGATTTTTCATTGTCATCTCCGGGTCAGCAGCCACAATACCGGCAATACGACGGGTAATGTATCTGGCCGTGTTCTGCGCATGCACTCGAAGTGTCTCCGACGTCCCACACGTGTGTGGTTGTTTCACGCTAGTGATCTTCCACCCCCATTCCGTTTGTCGCGACGGAAGTGTACCGACCAGGGGCACCCTTGGCTGCAGACAACTGTGTACCTCAACCCAGCATTTGAATGCTTCACCTTGTATGGCCGGTGATGTCGAACTGCATAATCTTGCAGAAAAAACTGCACCTTCTCTAGGGTCTCGAATCGCAACCCCTCCTGAATTATCCAGTCCCGTGCGCTGCCTTCACGAATGATGGCAAGGCCCGTGTCACATCTAGCCAAGTCTGCACCGCTCACGTCGTCATGGAAGTGCACTTGGGGTATTTCAACACCATGTTCCTGCAGCATGGTACGATCATCCTCCTGAACTTGAGCCCATGATCCTTGTTGGGCGTGCACTACCATTAGCATCCGACGATCTCCACCTCGACCATCTTCGAGGGGCTGATCATCTTCAAGGGACTCATCATCTTCACAATTGTGGCCACCTGCACTCTGCTCTTCCTCATTGTAATGGCCACTTTCCCTAGCACCATCCTCTTCATCACCTCCACTTTCTTCTTCATCATTTTCGCGGGACTCACCATCTTCACTATGGTGGCCATCTCCACCCCCCTCTTCCTCATTATAATGACCACCTCTCCTTCCACGGCCCTCTTCGTCACCTCCACCTTGTTCCTCATTCAAATTACTATGGCGGCCATACAATACCTCCACCGCACCACGTGTACCGCTACCTCCGATGTCTTCTTGATCATAGTAATTATCGCTTACACCTCTATCGTATTCTTCTTCGTCTTCCTGTTGGCTGTCACCATTACCGTCCTCTTCGCTTCCTTCCTCTTCGTCGTCCCCTCCCAAAGAGACTTCACCTTCACCTTCGCCATCCTCTTCGCTTCTCTCCTCTTCCTCATTGGCAAATTCTTCCTCTTCGCTTTGACCACTACCGTCTTCGTCGCTTTCCTCCTCTTCGTCTTCCGATCCCAAAGATATTTCACCGTCGTCCTGGTCTCCCATTTCACGCAATGATGCACCATCTAATCGGTCACTAGCAATGGCAAGGTCAAAGTTGTCGCAAACGTCGAAATGCTTGAATGATTGTGCATCTAAACTATCCTGAGATGACCTACAATGCAACTGATCTTGCCCTTCCTTAACCGAATCACAGTCACGAATCAACTGCCGCTTCACATCACAGGCATCTTCTTCCAGTTTCAGCAAACCCTCCACTGCTTCCTTCTTAACCCTAACAAAATCCGCCATGGTTCGCACTTCACCAACAACCTCCAAACATTTCACATTTGACTCCTTCACAGCATCCTTGTATGAATTCCAATCGGATGCCGATTCTATTGTCATCATGACATAGTGAGCCCTAGCTTTTCCACAGTCAACCCGTCCTCGTAACCTCAACTCCTCTCCCCTCCCAACCAAACATCCCAAAACCTTCCGGGCATGAGCTACCAAATCTACATAGCTTGGGGACCTTCCATAATCCACAACAACCTCTTTCATGTTCTCCAATTCTCCATTCTCTTTAACAACTCCCCCATGGAAAAGACGAACAAATCGGTCCATCTAGAAATTACCTGTGGGTTTTAAATTGATTAGAACCTTGGGTTCGAACATAATACATTTACATAACAACGCCTAATTTGACCCTAAATCTATACAATCTCTTAGGTCACAACTACAATGACTAAAATTTGACCATAACCCTAACATTGCCACAACTTCAAAATCTTTTTGAGCTAATACCTTAGTGGTTGCAGGCGGGGGACGACGAGGATGGCCGTGGTCGGGCGCAGTGAGGGGGAGGTGGCGGCCGACCCAGGCTGGAGGCGGCGGCGGCAACAGGCGGAGGCGCCGGCGTCGTCGCCCGTCCTTGGCGTCGTCGGCAGCGGGCAAGGGCAGCAGGGGCGAACTCGGGCGGCGGCGGCGGCGCGTCGGGGGAGGAAGCGGGGTCGGGCGGCGGCGGCGGCGCGTCGGGGGAGGAAGCGGGGGTCGGGCGGCGGCGGCGGCGCGTCGGGGGAGGAAGCGGGGTCGGGCGGCGGCGGCGGCGCGTCGGGGGAGGAAGCGGGGTCGGGCGGCGGCGGCGGCGCGTCGGGGGAGGAAGCGGGGTCGGGCGGCGGCGGCGGCGCGTCGGGGGAGGAAGCGGGGGTCGGGCGGCGGCGGCGGCGCGTCGGGGGAGGAAGCGGGGTCGGGCGGCGGCGGCGGCGCGTCGGGGGAGGAAGCGGGGTCGGGCGGGCGGCGGCGGCGCGTCGGGGGAGGAAGCGGGGTCGGGCGGCGGCGGCGGCGCGTCGGGGGAGGAAGCGGGGTCGGGCGGCGGCGGCGGCGCGTCGGGGGAGGAAGCGGGAGGAGAACGAAGTTGTGGCTCGGCTAGGGCGCCGCTCTGTATGGGCCGCGGCCTATTAGCCACTCGACGCAGCGGCGCTAGGCGGGGGTGGCGCCGCTGTGCCAGCAGCGCCACATGCAGTGGCGCCGCTGAGTCCGCCAGGCTGGCGCCGGGGCCAGCGTGGCCGGTCTAGCGGCGCCACTGCATGTGGCGCCGCTACGTGCTGCTGCGGCCCCACATGCAGTGGCGCCGCTGGAGGGGTCAACCGGGGCAAATAGTTTCGGAAAAGGTTCATTTGTGAAATTTTTTTGCTCGAGGGGTCAATTCGCAAAAAAAGTGCGTGAGAGGTGATACGACGACGGCGATGAGCTCCATTTTTGGTGGTGTGCAAGCAACAGAGGGCACCTGCTCAGCGTGCACGGAGGGATCACGGATCTAGGGTGTGTTTGGTTGAGGGGATGAGGAGGGATGGGATGGGACCGTCCTCGTTTTTGAGCTGTTTGGTTGGAAGACAGAGAGGACGGGATCGTCCTAGGGATGGCACCATCCTCCAAGGTAGGCTCTGTTTGGTTACGATTTTCTCCACCTCTATTATACCGTGAGCAGGATTACCTAGAAAGCGGTGGTGTGGAGAATCTGCTCCCAAAATAATTAAGGCGTTTGGCAATCCTAGATTTTTAACTGCTTTCTTCCTCTTCCCCTCTCCTCGTGCTCAGGCCGGCACGAGAGAAGACGACGGGGAGGCGGAGCTCAAGCGCGGAGGAGCGCGACGGGGGTAGCGCCGATAGCACCGATGCGGAGGAGTGCGGAGGAGGCGCTGATGCTGAGGAGCGCGCCGGCGGTGCCATGGCGAAGGAGCACCGCACGAAGGAGGCTCCTCCCCGGTGGGGGCTACGAGGGGGCAGGAGAAGGTGGCCAGCCGGCGCGAGTGAAGGCGACGGGGAGGGCGTCCGGCACTGGAGAAGGCACCGGGGCGGCCGACCGGCGCCGGAGAAGGTGATGTCGGGCGGAGGCCGAGGGCCGCATGGAGGCGGAGGGTCGGGCAGAGGGCCAGAATCGACTGCATTCTGCGAATGGTGAGGAAGGAGCCACGTACGGGATAATCGAGTCGTGTGTGTAAATGTGGATGTTGGGGGAATCGACGCTCGGGAGAATCGCGCAAGAATCGAACCGTTTGGACGGAGAAGCGACGTTGGTTCACCCAGAAGCGAGGATGAATCCGTCCCCGATTTTTGGGATGTGATGGCTCCATCTGTCCGTTTGTTTTGAGGGACAGAGTCATCCCCGTTTTTCGTTTGGTTTGAGGGACCGTAGAGGATGTGGATGACATGTGTTTAACACCGTTTGCAGCTCTAGCAGTGGACCCCACTTATCAGCGAAACAAGGACCTTCTTCTTCCTTGTACTCTGGCCGCAGCAGTAGCTCCACCACGTCGGCCAGTCGGTGCCGGCCCTCTCCGGCTCCATCGTCGTCGCTGGCGCCGCCACCGCCTCAGCTCCTTCCCACCTCCGTCGCGCCGCCACCGCAGCAGCTCCTCCCTGCCTTCACCTCGCCGCCCCTCTCCAGATCCCAGCGATGCACCGCCTCCACCTCGCCGCCCTCTCCGAATCCTCGCCACGCCGCCGCCCGGTGCTTCGCCACCTTCTCCCCTTGCCGCCGCTGCGGCGCTCTGCTGCGCCGCCGGCCTAGCGCTCCGCCTCGGCCATGGGCCATGGCCGGGAGAGAAACGGGAACACAGCCTCGCCGGAGGTGTGCGGGGTGCGGGCGCGTGGCCGAGCGGCACGCTGGCCGGAGGCGGCACCTCGCCGGAGGCTTGCGGGGCACGGCCAGCGCGGGGCCGGAGTACCGGAGCGATGGACGGGAGGCAACGGAGAGCGAGCCATCCCACCTTGTTCCTTTCTGAAACGGGGACCATGGCGTCCACGAATCCAAAGGAATACTAGGTGCATTCCCGCGCGTTGCTGTGGAATTTTAAAAAAATATAAATAATAATTTATATGGTAAGATAACTCATAACAAAATAGATAGAATATTTATAAAGAAATTGATGAGATTAATGTTCAACAATGACAGATGGTGCAGTCAAAGCAAGTGTGCTTCCATTTAATCTGATATTGCAATGGTAATTTTTTCCATTAATCCATATACAATTATTTGAAATCCTCATCTGGCACACACATACATATAGTTGGGCATTTTAAGCAAGCTCATGATGTGACAAAGGAGATGACATGACACTCCTTTTCCTTACCATGTGATGATTAGTCTGTACATTTTAAGTGAAATTCAGGGTCCAATAACACAAGCTATCCTTCTCTCAGGATTACTGAATGTGGCAAAAAAATTCAATCCAAATTAATTTATATAACAGAAAAATATCAAATGCATATAAGAGTGGAACAATAGAAAAAAAAAGTCTAGATTTTGGAGCGATAGCTGGCCGAAAAGGTTGTGAACCAATATATTGATTAAGGCAAGGCATCTGTGCACTTAATCTGTTAATAATGTTAGAAAATATATGATTAAATATTCTATAGAAAACAGAGAAAGTTTGCACATTTAAGTGAAATTCAGGGTCCAATAACATGAGCTATCCTTCTCTTAGGATTACTGAATATGGCAAAAAAAAAAAAATTCAATCCACATTAGTTTATATAACAGAAAAATATCAAATGCATATAAGAGTGGAACAATAGAAAAAAAAGTCAAGATTTTGGAGCGATAGCTAGCCGCCAGAAAGGTCGTGAACCAATATATTGATTAAGGCAAGGCATCTGTGCACTTAATCTGTTAATAATGTTAGAGAATATATGATTAAATATTCTATAGCAAACAGAGAAACAAAAAGAAGAGCAAAAAACTGTATTTTGGACGGACACTGAGGAAGGCACTAACCTGCTGCATCCTTGATGGCAAGGCATTTGTGCATATACAACACTGAAATTACGTTAGAAAAGATGATACAGTGACATGCTAAATTAGGTACTGCAAAGAAGACAAATAGATTGGTCTAGAAGTTTGATTGATAGATCCAGGAATAGAATGATTAGATGAGCAAAACTTGGAAGGCTATACATGGACCCTGACCGTAGGGAAGGTGATTTGCAGTCCACATCGATTCAACATCGATAGATGGGAAGAGGAGATCAAGGGGATTTATAATTGATTAGAGACCAGGACTCTTATGATTAACAGGATAGCATCAGCTGCTCCTCACCAGACCAATGGACGATGGCGATGCCGAATTGCATGCTTCTTGGAAACTCTTGTAGATGGGATGGAAGAAACAACTCTTCCACTTAGGCACTGGCTATGCCTCAACGATGGCAATTAAATAGTAGGAAAGATGATATGTAGCCAACTCTCAACCTGTTCAGCTACCGGGGCAGTTATACCAGGAGGCAGTAATTACACGCCCTAGAGTGAAAATGAGTCCTGGTGGGCGCATTAACGCAGGAACGAAGAGCTTTGGCTAGTGCTCTTTCAGTTCGTCGTAGATGTCACTTAGACGCTTATGCTCAAATCAAAAACAGAGGATGACGTGGATAGCCTGCATGTCAAGAGAATTAGAATAAATGATATTTAGTAGGTTGTACTTATACAGGTTATATAGACTAGCAAAAATGCCCGTGCGTTGCAATGGGTAACGCATATATCATCACTAATATGTTTATTAGTTATGCATTGCTAAAAGTGGTAGGAAATATATTTTCAACTATTATAAAAAATAGGATAGAAATAGACACGTCAACACATTGTCCTCCGTATCAACTCCTCAACCCACATCCTATACTTTTATTCATATCACTCTAACCATCTTTTCAAACACAATAATTTTTTATACCTTTGTTACTCCGTCCAAAATGTAGTTTTTCTAGTCATCTTTTGTATCTGTACATATTTGGATGTACTCTCTCCGTTCTATTTTGTAGGTCATTTGACTTTTTTACGCCAAATGTGATCAACTCATCTTATTAAAAAGTTACATAATTATCATTTATTTTTATTATAATTTAGTAGCATATGATATACTTTAACTATGACTTGATTTTTTTCGTATTTTGCAAACTTTTTGAGTAAAACAAGTTTGTCAAACTTGGCGTAAAAAAAATCAAATGACCTATAAATCCGGACAGAGAGAATATGTATCGATGAATATGAAAATACAAAAAAAAAGAATTGTATATTTTGAGCACTTGAAACAGAAAAACAGAAAATGTACGGAGACCCACCCATCACGTACGTTCTTTTCCATAAAGCACATTTTTTTCATTCTTTTATTATTGTTTCCTCACAAGCCATCAAACACACCTTTTTTCTATTCTTTTATTATTTTCCCTCCGGGGCCCGCAAACCTTCTCGATCCCTCTCTGATCCTCTTTTCTCTACCAGAGACCGCGAGCGCCTTTCTGGCTTTCTCCCTCGCCTTCTTCTCACACATGCCGCTCCGCGCCGCCACTGGAGGACCCTGCGGCCCTGCCCCCTGCATGTCCCCGGCATCCGGTCTTGTACGCGGCTATGCTCTGCGCCCACATCCCGCACCGCCACCGGAGGACCACGCTGCCCCCTTCGTGTCCTCGGCTGCCGAGCCAGCCAGGGTGGGACTCCGGCCTGGTGCCGCGCCTCCTCCTTCCCTATTCCGAGCAGCTCGATGAGATTGCACCATCGGTTACGGCGTTGGTCAGTACGTGAAGATTTATGAGTAGGATAATTCGATTTTCCATGAAAGATTTGGTATTATTTGTACGGTGGTATTTGTTCTATGAGCGTTCATTGTTGGGCCAAGGATTATTGGAAGTGTTCTCGGGCCGTTTTTTATTTTCGATTGATTGATATGATGGTATTCTTGTTTGCCTCAGATTAGAATTCCAATTTGCTTGATTTAGGTCGGATGCGTGAAGGATTGGCTGTCGGGGCGCCGCGCGACGCGTGAGGCCAGGCGAGCGAAACGGACGCGCTGGCGCAACGGGCCTGGGCGACTGATAGGTAGGGTCTGTATGGCAGGACGGACCAAAAAATCGAGGGACCGTGAAACCTTATTTGTTTTAATATTAGATAGAGAATAGAGATTCTCTTCCGAGGATGATCTCGTTCCTCCTGGTCCCCAAACCAAACAGCCCAAAATCCCATCCCGTCCCTCGAACCAAACACTGCCCAACGTCCCCGTCCCACTCGCTCGTCCCCGCTCCTCTCCCCTCCCCGAGTCGCTCCCTCCCCGACTCGCAAGGCATCCCGGCCGGCGGCGCGGGAGCAGCGGCCAGCGGCGAGGCTCTCCCTCCGCGCGGCCCGTCCTCCTACCCCAGGCGGCGCGGCGCGGCGTGGTGACCCGGCGGCGCTGCTCTCCGGGCAAGCAGGCGGGGCGGATCTCCGTCCAGGCCGGCGGCGTGACTCTCCCTCCAAGCCGGCGGCGCGGCTGCACCAACCCCGACCTCCTTACCCTCCTGCTCGCCAATCTTGGACCAAGGGCCGGCGGCGCTGCTTCACCAAGGCCCGATCTCCTTCCCCTCCGGCAGCGCGGTTGCACCAAGCCCCGATCTGCTTCCCCTCCGGCTGTGCGGCTGCAACAACGAACTCCAGCTCTTTGATTTCTTCTACAACCCAAGGATTTGTCCCAAGGTATGAAACCCTAGCCCTTGATTTCTTCGATTCTGTGCAGTGCTCATTCTTGATTAGGGGGCTCATTCTTGATTGCCTCAAACTCGGGTAGAAATCAATTGTTTTACACATATGAGTTAGAAGATTCAGACATGAGGCACAACTTGAGGTGCAGTGCTTGAAGATGCTCCTGCTCGTAGTGGTATTGAACTCCTGGTTGCCGGCCACTGTTGGCAATCATGCACATGCACCATGGCCCAACATGGCAAATCCTTCTACTACTACTACCAGTACCACTTTAGTCTTCAGTCATTTTTAGCTGAGTCCTGTCGTCGTACACAATGCTTGCTTTGCTAGGTAGTGGTAGAGTTCAGTGCCCACTCCACTAGCTACATATGGATAGCCGAGGGGCAGGAGCAGGAGCTGACTGCATCTTCAAGCACATATGAGTAGAAATCAACAGAGTGCTGATTGTCGGACATCACCCATGGTTGGCATGTGAAACTTGGTATTGTAGTTTCAATGTTGCCGGTTCGTCGTTTGGTTACATGTGAGAGTCTAGTTCTGTTGTATATGCTCGTAGTTGGAATTTTATTTTGGTGTTGTATATGCTCATAGTTGATTCTTGGTAGCAGTAGTCCTGGTTACATGTGAAATTATATATTATTCTTGTTGTGTATGGAGTCATATGTGAATGTTGGTGATGCTGTTACAAATTACAAATATCATTCTTGTGCTTGTTTGCACGTTGTCCATTCGTGTTTCTGGGTCATTTTATTCCGTGAAGGCTATGGTGTATATTTGAATTTGTTCCCAGCTATGGTGTATATTTGAATTTGTTCCCAGCATTCTGAACAAAACGGCAGCAGCAGCACTACGCCATGCAAACGACATGTAGCAGCTCTAGCATGATATCAGGGAGTTAAGCATGATATTGATCATCATTTGAGTATTTCATTTCGCATGGCAAGGTAGCAGACGTGCATGCCATCGCCCATTTGCTGACGACGTCAGAACAGAAAAACAGAGACGTGAATGCCATCGCCCATGCCAGTGATCGTCAACCAAACAGGGGAGGGCAGGGGACAGGACCATCCCATCCTTTTTCATCCTTCAAACCAAACAGAAAACAGAGACATCCCCGTCCCTTGAACCAAACAGCAAGCTGGGAGCATCCCATCCTAGGAATGGGGGATGGAGCCATCCCATCCTCCCTGGCCTCCCAACCAAACACCACCTAAAGGTGTACCCCGAATTCCAGCGGTAGGCCGCCAGTGTGCTCGTCCGGCTGCCCTGTGCGGCTGTGCTAGAACAATAGAGTGGTTGGCCGCCGTGGATAAGGGCGAACCCCTCCTGCTGCCTGCTCCCTCCCTTGCTTCCGCGTCTCGTGCAGGTGTGTCCTCACCGCCTGGCTCTCGTGTTTCTTTTTGCGCTTCTGTTCGGTCGCTGTTTGCTAGGGTTTCGCCGCGGCCCTGTCCTGGTGCTGCTCTTCGCCTCGCCGGAAGAGGTAATCGGGGGTTCGCGGGTGGTGTCCATGCTCTCGCTCGTTCCGCTGCTGCTGCGCCTGTAGATGTTGATGGATCCGTGGCCGACGTGTGCAGTCGCCGGGATTTTTAGATCCGGGTGCGACCTTGCCATGGAGTGTGGATTAGTGGCCTTGGTGGTGTTTGTTAGCTTGTTGGGGATGGCGGCGAGGGGTTTGTCGGCCACTTCCTTCTAGCTTCGGTCCTGGCGGCTTTGTTCCGTTCTGATCACCGGCGCACTGTGGTGGCCTCTGCCTTTTCCTGCTGGCCGGTCTTGGCGTTTGGTTCGCGGTGTCTAGCCGGTGTGCTATGGTGGCCGGCGCCTTGGTGCTTCGTGTTCCTCTTGCCTCTAAGTGGCTATGCAGCGGCCCTTGTTGTCCTGCCGCCGTTTTTAATTGTCGTCTGGCTTGCAGGAACGGTGGCCGCTCCCTGCTTTCGTCGGTGATATCTGGACGATCCTGCCGTCCCGGCCCCTTGGTTGTGCGTCTCGCGCTGCTTTTGGTATGCTCCCTCTGCCTTTGTTTATGTCATTGCTGTTACTGTCTTCACTGTATTTCCTTTTTCCACGCTGCCTGCCTATGTTACTCGGTGCATCAGTGGATTCGTTCACTTTACACTTGTATGGATATAGATTCTGCTGCACTTTACACTTGTATTAAACTGTGTCCGTGTCTGTTACCGGTGTCCATGTAAACTTATATAGCTTGTATTAAACTGGGTGTCTTTTTAGGACTCATAACACTCAGATTTTAATTTCTTGAAAATTACACCAAAAATAAGTGTAACTTTAGTGCAAATCAACTGTGGCTGACAGTGTGACTAGAATTTAGGCTGTGGCTGTTTGTTTGTGGCTGTGTGTGACTATGTGCGGGTCTATGCCTGTTTGTCTGTGGCTGTGTGTGTCTGTCAATTTTTAAACTTTTGAGAAGTATCTGTTAAGTGTATATATGTAGGCAGGTACATATATGTATGTGCATCTGTTATATGCTTATGTAAGAGTTTTTATTCTGTATATGCAACTGTACTATAGGCAAATATATTGTACCTGTTACTTTATTTGTTAAGGTGTTTAGACTGTGGCTGTGGCTGTTCAGAGTTTGGTTGTGTCTATCAATTTCTTTGTTGTGGATGTGGCTGTGTTTGTGTATGTGGCTGTTTTTATTTTTGTTTTTGCTGTGGATGTTAGAGTTTAGTCTGAGTGTCTTTCTGTGACTATAATTTCAGCTGTGGCCATATGTGAGTGTGGCTGACTTCAGTTGTGGCTATATGTGTGTGTATTTATATTTGTTTTTGGTCTGCATGTGAGTGTGTGTTACTACAATTTAAGCTGTTGCGGTGTAATATGGCTCACATATGTATGTCACTGTTCTGTATGTGTGAGTATAATTCAGGTTGTGGCTGTTTAGCTATTTGACTGACTCTGCTTTTTTTGGCTGTTTAGCTGTGGCTGTAGGTTGTGTTATTGAGATAGAGAGTGGCTGTTGTGGCCGTAGGCTGTTTTTCTCCCTATTTGTATCTTTGTCTGTTAGAGTTGAGGCTGTTTTCTGTGTGTCTTTTTCTTTGATTCATTTTCTTACTGTGTTTGTGCATTTAGCCTGTCTGATTGTTTGGATATCATTTACTTAGATAGCAGCAGCTGCTGCTAAAAATGTATGTGTCTTTGGTGCAATTTGGGGGTGGTTAGGAGGGGCATCAGTGTGTTTGTGAGTGTTTGCTACCTTATCCTTGAGGGTGGGGGCGTCATATGTGAGATATATGTGTCTTTTTAGGTTCCTGACAGTCAGATTTTTAATTACACAATCATTTAGTTGAAAACTATACCAAAAAATAAGTGCCACTTTAGTGTGAATCAACTGTAATTTTAGTATACATTAATAAATGGTTGTTATTAGTTTATAAATGGCTCATTTCTCTCTCTATATATGGATCCGTGTATGTTTTGATGCTGCTGTACTCCAAAACTGTACTCCACTCCACCACCAAGGTTTTCTGGCCGAACCGCTTCTACTCCTCTCTCGCACGGCACGGTCGCACCCGTGTCGTCTCTCTCCTCCCGAGCGCCGCCAGTATCTCGCATCTGCACGACCGCACCATCCTCCGCCGCAAGCCTCTTCCGCCCGCGCCGCCCAGATCCTACCGCGCCGCCCCTCTTACTGTGTTTGGGCAGATCCTCGCGCCGCCCCTCCTACCGCGTCGCCCAGACCCCCAGCGCATCCACAACCCCACCCAGACCCAGCGCCGGCAAGCCTCTGCGACGCCTGAGCTTCTCACGGCCTGCAACTGGCCTTGCTGACATGTGAGCCCCACCTTCTCCCCTCACTTCTGCCGCTTGTACATGGATGGTAGGTCTCTGGCTGGTTCTGATTTGTTAGATGGGGATTCAGGAGGACCAATAAGTGTCCCTGTGGTCTTTACTGTGATTATCATACTTTGGACTTTGGTTCAGTGATTGTAGTAGTACAAGAACCTCATGTCCCACCGTCTGGATGGACACAAAGCCATAGTTGGGTTCCTATTTTGATTATAATTAGGAGTTTATTGTTTTGTTTCTAGTTAGACAGGGCTTCTGTTCCATTTTACGTTAGTGAAATTTTGTGTTGCAATGAGACAATAGAACTATGGCCTGCGATGGAGATTTAAACTTTGGCCTGTATCATCCCAAACTATGGAGTCAAACAAGCACTAGCCCCAACAAATACTGAGATTTTGCTGTGGAAAAGAGAAAACCATAGTATTTATTTCATGGACAACATAAACTATGGTATATTTGGAAACCGCGGTATCTAAAACTTTTGCTACCAAACAGGGCCTACTGTTTCTTCTAGCGTTCACCCTGCGTGCACTTGCTGTCTCTCTGATCTCTTATGTTGTTTCTTCTGGTGGGGTGGCGATGACTGCACGGCCGTCGCCGCTGCTACCAGGTGCCAACTGCCAAGGTCTTCGCTGGGCTCTTGGCGACAAGCACCCCACAACCCCTTCTCTTCCTTTCCTGATGTGCAAAACTGAACACCCAAACCCTAACAGTACCTATCTCTTTATTTGGATCTGATCTAGTTACAAGTGTACACATGTATTATGCCTTCTGACTTTCGTGCATGTGTACACCTTGCGTCTTTATTGGGTCCGCTCCTGCTGTTATAGGATATCTGTCAGCATATATGAATGCTGACTAAATGTTTGCTTTCCAAAATTAGACTGACCCATAATTTCTCTGACATTATACTGTTTTTAGCAACAAAATCATAACCATAATATGGTACTTTCAAATATGAATCCTAGGATGTGCACCTTGAGAAGGAAATGGAGAGAATAGTTATTTAGCGTCTATCCATGTGATGAATTGCTTGCTGAATGGTTTTTGGTTCTTTTATGTTTCCATCTGCCGTAAGCTATCAAGCTACCTTAAAATGCCTGCCAATCTCTTACCATAGTTATTTATTGCAGGGGTGACGGCTTGAATGCTAAGAAATATACGATGTTGTCTTTTCATCGTCAGTATGTGTGAAGAAATATAGTCTATAACGGCACATACATATCATTACAGCTTACAGTTACCAAGAACTAGAAATGGATGATGATAATGGCCTGGAACTTAGTTTGGGCCTGACTTTGGGTGGGTCATCAGGGAAGGGCAAGGCTAGAGATGCCCCTCTAGAACCAAAAGCAGAACCCCAAGTGGAAGAAAGCAGTAGCAAAGGTGTTCACCAAACTCCTGATGCTCCTCTTGGGAAATATCATCATACGACCGCTGAGAACCAAGAACACAATAGTAAACAGAGGCACAGCCCTGTTGCTCCACAATTTGGGACCTTCTGGGAACAACAACCAGGAAGTTCCTCTGCTCCAGTGGTAGATGGATTTGTTGATTTAGCGAGCCATCAGCCTCAGGTTTCCAGGTATCAAGATGGGAGGATGCCAGATAATAGTGGAAATAATTCTGAGGAACAGAAGCCGGTCTCGACGAGTAACCACAAGTTGCTTTCTGAAGGGATAAGCTTTCAGAAGAAGCACCAGACAACTGGTGACCAGCCTGATGCGTTCAGTAAGAGCTCTGATGGAGGTGCGAAAAATGCACCCATCTCAATTAGTACAGATGATGGTTCAACTGGTGAAAATGAAGATGTTGCAGATTCAGAAGCAGAAGGCTCAAATTCTTGGTTGGTTGCACAGCGTGAAGACAGTGCTAAGGGCTCTGTTGTTAACAAAGGATCTGATAGGAAAAGATCCGCTGATAATGCTGCAGTTGGTTTTCAAGGAAAGAGGCAACCAAGTTTCTCAGGAAGTGAGTCCAGCTCAGGAAAGTTGGCACCTGGAAACCCATTACCGATGCAGGCATCAAATGTAGTGCATGTGCCCTATCAAACCCCAGCTCCAGTTTCTGGTCCTACCATAGCCAATGCACCGAATTTTCACCCAGTATGTACAGTCCAGTTGAGGCCACCCACAAATGGTGGGCTAGCTGTGCAGGCAATGGGCAGTGCCTCTCAGATTGCTTTTGGTTACCCAGCAGTCCAGCTACCAACACTTGAAACAAGCTCTTCATGGGCATTTAGTGCTCCTCCTCAAGCTATGTCTTCTTTTACTGCAAAAGACAAAGCTGAACAAACAGGAAATAAGCAAGCTGACGATGGCAAGAGACCCCAAGGTTAGTTGCTGCACTTACCTTCCAAAAAAATTAACAAAATCCTTATTTCTGTGATACTTTTATGGCTGTTAGCCAAAAAAGATGTATTTGCCTCTAAAAACAGTTTTGTTTAAAAAACGACAGTTAAAACACTTGATTTGCATATAAGTATATACGCTGCGTCTGATACTCTGGTTTGAAATATATTTTAGAAACAACCCGTTCAAATGCCACAATATTTCTGACGGGTTTATTTGGGAAGAAGATTACTGCCTTTTCTCTATGCACCAGTTGCCTGCAATCTGGTAGTGCAAAATGAAAAAAAGAAGTAAAAGGCAACTCGATACTAAGCTCTGAGTTTGTGTGCATGTATATCTTTGCTCCCAACATTATACATGCATATAGAGCTCATCCTAGAGTGCTGACTTGTTTTTCATTATCCTTTTGATGAATTGCAGAGGCAGGCGCTTCCTCGTCCGCTCACGCTGAAGATGAGAAGAAGGTTGACAGGGGTCTCCCTCTTACGGGTTTTGCCATAAGGCCAGGCATCGCACCAAATGTCAAATTTGGAGGGTCTGGATCATATCCCGATCTTCCTTGGGTTTCCACCGCTGGCACTGGACCAAATGGCAGAACCATATCAGGTGTAACATACAAGTTTGGTAGAAATGAGGTAAAGATAGTATGTGCCTGCCATGGCACTCACATGTCTCCGGATGAGTTCATGCGGCATGCAAGTGGAGATGCGCCGGCCCCAGAAAATAGCACTTTACCCACACTTCCTGTTGGTAACCAAGCGACATCTGCGGAAAATTAATTTGCTGGCTTCAGTGAGAATGCTTGACTAATAATTGTTACACCTCCTGTGTCTATATCAGCCATTAATTGTAATACTGATTGTCCATCGCATATTGATGTTTACCATACAAGTTTAGACACCTGTATTTTGAGCTTTGTTTGAGGACAAAAACAGTGTATTTTGCTTTTTTTTGTATCTTCAAGATGTGACTGATTCTGAGTTCCTACCACACCATGGCTTCCTTTCAAGCCATCTGGATTTCATGCTTGGTGGTTCTGAGTTTCCAGTTCCCAAGGGATGAGTGAAACTTAGGGCCTGATTGGTTGCCTGTATATTGCTCAACCAGCCCGTGGGATGCAACTGACCAATGTTTGGTTCCCTGGATAGCCTTTTGGGCCTGGCCCTCCCGGTGCACGAGGCACCCTTTAGCTTGGCCGGTGGGATGCGAGGAAAAATCTCGTTTCTCCAGAGCCCGGCCGGTGGGATGCAAGTGGACAGCACAACATGAGGTGAAAAGGGGATGGAGCTTCTGTTTTTTTTTTCAAACCAAACGCCTTCTCCACCAGTCAGGCCAGTGCCAACCAGGCAAGCAAACAAAGGCTACTTGCACGCACAAAACATGGCCGGCGGGGGTCTGGTTCCGCGATGCGAGCCAAGCTCTGCTGGGAAACAAACCAATCAGGTTATGTAGGGCTTGTTTGCTTTGCTCCCAGGCAAAGCTGCCTGGCACAGGAGCCATTCCCAGGCGTCCGATTTTGGGCGCCTGGGGCTGGATCGACCTGCCTGGGCGAGCGCCCCTAGGCCAGGGCGTCATCCAAACTAGCCCGTTCTAAGAGACATTATAGAACTATAAAACTAGGTTCACCAGAGCGCCTATCTAACCCCGTCCATCCACTGTTCCAACTATCTCTTTCTCTGTCTACAGTGCCGCACAGTGTTTTGGGCGCCTCTTTTTAGGCAACTGGTGAGCCCAGTCTAAGAGACATTAATCAGCACAACCACAAATAAGCATACAATTCCACGCTCAATTAGTCTCAGTTTACAAGAACTGTCAAATAGAAGAATTCCAAAAGTTCAGGATTACACTTCCAGATTCCTCATAATTTTAAACATGTTAAACATATCTCTGGTGGTGACAAGCTGCATTGAGCAACTTTATAGGAGTTTGACATCTCTTCTCTTAAAACCTCATGGCCCTGCTCGCATGAGAGCTATCCGCGCTCCACGGGCCGCGCCGCCTCCAAAGCGAGCCGATGGGTCCTGCTGCAAAGCTCATGCCGTCGCAAAGGACTTCGGCCACCCCCACGGGCTGCAAAGCTTGTTAGTTTCTGAATGGTGAATATTCACTATTGTCAGTTTCTGATTCATCTTGCTGTTTCACTGAAAGTTACCACCATTTTCCCTGACAATAAAGCGACTGCCCTTCTCAAGTATCAGCAGAAAGATGGGCAACCCAAATGCGTCAAGTACTGTCCTTTCAGGGTGATGATTTTGTATCAAATTGTTGTAGGTACTGACCAAGATAAAAGTTACATAAAGAGACACTGACCAAGATAAAATTTACATGACAAGATTTATTAGGTCAAAGCCATACCATTGTTGATTTCTTAATGTAGTGTTCAGAGTAGGAATTAGATTGGTACATGTTCTCTATGGACTCGAATCTTTCAGAGCTGTCGTGGCTAATGTTTTGTGCATGAATTTACTCATCAAATTTCTCACCTTTATTAAATGAATGGCTAGATATATGTCAATTCCTATTCTTAGGTAACATACATGCACATAGAACTTCCATTTGTGGTATCCTTATCTAACCAAGCCAGTTCTAACCATATGGTTATAACTTCTTATGTGTATAAAGAAGATCCCGAAACACGGACCATATGGTTAGGACTGTATGGTTAGTAACTTCATTCATTAAACCATATAGAAATAACCAAGCTTTCTTGGCCAACCCATTCAGATTCTATTTTTTTTTTATCTTCCATGTTTTGATCTTCACAGTTGAGTGTTGATATAAAGCATAGTTTTAGCGTCTGATGCTGGTTGATTGTTTTTTTTTTCAGGCTCTGAACATACAGAGATGTGAGGAGGAGGCTACCAAGCCAAGTTGGTCTGTGTTTCGGGATCATCTTATGCAAGGTGTATAAAGATATTTGTAACTGTTGATACTATGCCACTCCGGACACACCTTCGATTGTTAGCAAAATTTGACAGAATTTTGTATGTATACTATTTCACATGGTTTCTTCGAGATCCTTCGTAAACAAACTATTGAATTAGTTTGGTTATTTACCTAAAATGGTGAACTGTTTATAACCATTTCTCTAGAAAAATTATACGTTGCACTGGACATGTCAATTTAACAGAAAATTTGTCTTCCTTTCTTTGTATAATTGTAAAATAGTCTTCCTTTCTTTGTGTAAATGTCTTCAATGATTGTGCACGTGTGAAGCCATGTGAATACGGTAAAACTACAAAATCGTTGATGTATAGTATTTGCAAATATTGAACCATTGCCTCCGTTTCCAATTCATGTTTCTATTATACTTGATACTTATGGCTGTAAGGCGCTTCATACTTATGGCTGTAAGGCGCCTGACAGGGCGCTTTCTTTTTCTAGTTCTGTTGAAAGTTCAAGCAAACTTG
The DNA here is from genome assembly GCA_022530915.1 of Paspalum notatum. NCBI lineage: Eukaryota > Viridiplantae > Streptophyta > Magnoliopsida > Poales > Poaceae > Paspalum > Paspalum notatum. Next base: position 38,730,580 of record CM039692.1, read on the forward strand.
GGAACTTCCTGGGCATTGCACGGCACCTAAGCCATCCACCCTCAACAAGCAAGTCTTTTAAACAATGTGTGATATCCATTATAGGGTCAATCTTCAACAACTTCAGTCCATTAATCTGCCCTGCGGACTAAAGCAGATAAACCATTAGTTTTACACAGACGAATCCAGGCTTCAGGTGTTAAACAAGCTGTGCAAATGGGACGCACCTTCAAAGGTTAACCACGCTGACACTCCAGCCGCTTTGTGTTTTCCAACAGCACCTAATTCAGAATGATAATCATCAACCAGCACGTGTATCAAAACAGAGAACGAGGTATCTTCCAATGTGTCAATGACAGGGGGTAAGTCAATGTAAGTGGGGAAAAAAACTGTGGTTGAGAATAATAAAGGATGAACAAATGGTTGCTACCTCTCGGATGTAAGTTGCAATTGCTTTGCACCCCTCTATTGCAAGCTCCATTACATTTTCAAATGTATCCATCGGCAATTTTGCATCCATCTGAAAAGTTACTTTTTAACCTGCTTCCTTTTTTATGATAACAAAGGTATTTAAAGAATAACACTATGCAATAAACAATCGCAAAAGAAGTATCCCTCCGTTCCAAATTATAAGGGTTTTGGCTCTCATTTCTTCGTCCATGTTCATATGGATGTTGATGAATATAGATACATATACAAAACACATATATAGAATTTTGCATCAATCTATCAAAGCCTAGAACTAGAACCCCTTACAATTTGGAATGGAGAGGGCATCTCAAAGTAGAGCAAAACTAAAACGCATAATTTGCAAGAATTTGTGAAGAATTTGGAAAAAGAATTCATGATCTTTTTACCTGCAGCAGAGTCACTTTGTCCTCCACGTACCCGAGCCTTGACTAGGCTCTTCTATGTGTTTCTCAAAAAAAAAAAAAATCTTTTAAAACCCTTGTTTTCTTGTTGAAAGTGACCTTTCAAAAAAAAACTTTTCTCGTTTCTAGCGGTTCTGGTTTGGGTTTCAACTCTAGCCTACCCCAACTTGTTGTAGAGTCACTTTGTCCATTTTTGTAAGAATGCCAACAGTGACATCAGGACCCCCAGCACTGTCTTCAATGTAATTCAGATCTGGCATAGTACATTAGAATTATTTGAATTTGTCTAAATATAGAATTCTTAACTGTCAAAGACATGAGAATTAGTTTGTTGACCTACCGAGCAAAGGAGTAGAGCGGAGATTCGCCGGTAAGGGGGTTCACGTACTCCATCGCCGGATTCGCCGCTCAGTCTTCGTGCTCTAGCGACGCGCCGCAGTTGGGGGCGAGGCGGTGACGCGAGGGTTTTTGCGGGGTTTCAGGGATTCAGGCTTGTTTTGTGGCCCCGGGGGCCTTTTGACCTGACCCACTACACTACAGTCGCCGTCGCGGCGTCGCCCGAGCTGTCGAGGCCAGGCCAGAATGATTGAAGCTGGTCAACTGTGCTCTGCTCGTGATTATATAAGTGCATTTGGAGCTCTCGGTTCAATAGCCCGACGTAGGAGTATTTACAGTGAGTTTTTTAAAAAAAATGCATAAAAATTATAAAAACTGTTTAATTCCACATTAAAAACATACGGCAAATTTTTTTAAAATGTTCCAAACGGACTCTAAGTCTCTATTTGGTTTTTGACATGGATTGCCTTCGACCCCCATATAAAATTGTACTTTATACTTTCTATTAGGTATTTTTAGCTGCCGCAAATTACCACTAGCCGCAACATAGTCCCGACCGAAGGTGCTAGCTGAATTAAGCACTACACCGCGAGAATGAAGCCTCTAGTCGCCTTCAGAGCTTTAACTACGAGCCCAACAAGGGGACAAGGGGTCCTAACTCCTAAGAGATAATTCGGAACCCACAAAGAGAGGTGATCAAGAAACCAGAGACATGACGTCGCACATAGTCGAGAAAAACGTATCTTTTTATCCTCAAATGGTCCAAGATATTGTAAGTCTACATCAGCAGGCTGTAAGAGTTGCCACGTCATATTTTTGTTGAGTTGAAAGAAAGAGAAAAGGAGAGAGAAGAGAAATGGGCTGCTAGCTTGCAGCCAGCTGAAGCACAAACTCTAAGACACTTTGTGAAAGGGAGATGTGGGCCAAGAATTAATTGCAGAGACTACATCAACACTAAATTATTATATAAGTGGACTTTTAGTTGGCTATATGTGACATGGCACATACATAGAGCCTGCTGTTGGCTGCCTTATTAACCTTGCTATAAGAATGCATCATTTTAAATAGGGCGTTCTCGCAAACCAAGGTGGTTTACCCACTATAAATAGGGTCATACTGAAGCTAGAAAAAACGAATATTTTTTGTCGACAAATTTAAGACTCATTCCAACAAGGTATAAATAAGGCCATACTAAAGCTAGGAAAGACGAATGCTTTTTGTTGACAAATTTAAGGCTCATTCCAACAGGGTTATTCGCGTAGGCACCAAAATGCCTACTCCGTGACACTGGAGCGGTTGAAAACTCACTCCAACAACGTAGACACAGGGGAGATACATTTTGGGTTGGAGGAGAGAGGATAGGTAAAATGCCTACTCTGTGCCGGCGACGCATTTGCTCCACGCGCAACGGCCAGGAGAGAGAAGGCTCCGTGTGAGCGGTGGCAGGCGGCACGGAGGAGCACCTCGGCTCCCTTTTTCCCTGCTCCTGCCTCCTGCGTGAGCTCCGACCGGCTCCGGCCGTAGTGCGCCTCGATGGTCGCCGGACTGGAAGCGGTACAGGCCGAAGGAGCGGAGGCGGTCTAGGATGGACGACGTGCGCGGCAGCGGCGCGGGCACAGGAGGTGGGACGTACTCTTCTTCCTCGCCGCCGAGCTCGACTTGGCCATTCTTGACTTCGCCTCCTAGTGCTTGCTGCTTCTCCTTCTTGCCCTGCTGCTTCCTTGCCGGATCCACAGACTAGCAGTTGTGCGGCACCCAAAGATCAGATGAGTTGATGCATCGCTATGGCCGGATCTGGAGGAATTCAGCTGCCGCTGTTCAGGTGGATTCCAAGCAACGGCGCCAACCAACGGACCAAGGTAGGGGGTGAAAATTTGCCTACATTGTTGGAGTGGTACCCAAAATGCATCTCGTTGCCATTTTGCCACCCATTGCCAATACCTCATTTGCCAACTCCAAATGCCTATCTTTCTTGGAGTGAGCCTAATGCAGTGAATATTTTCTTTGCCCATATTTTGTGTCACATTTTGGTCTTGATCTCTAAGAGCACAACAAAAATGAATGACGCGACACCTGCCGAGCTCGGGCATACTGCCTAACTAGCTTGAGTTTGATGGCAGCTCAAGGAAGAACTCTCCTCCCTAGACCCCGAAACTGATTGGAACATCTAAAGGCTAGTTCAAGTAGTTTGAATGGGACATATTAGAGTGGGTTTAAATCTACATTGTTTAAATTTTGTTAATCCCTCACAATTCATGAGTTGCTGAACTAGGAGTAATTCGTAATCGGTCGCCAAAGTTTGAGATGTTATTAGAGAAGACTCACTCGAGCATGAGCTGAGATGCTGACCGGGCACACCAGAAATCAATCGTGCGCGATAGATGGAGGACAGAACACTAGTGTTCTTTGGCTTTTCCGTACGTTGCAAAAAGCATCGATCCCTAGTCCCTACATAAAGCCAGACGACGCAAAGACTACTGTAATACACAAGCCGATCGATGGAACAAACCCCAAGAAGAAGATTATGCATCGATTCACCGCGCTCTGCCACTTCCGTCCACGATCCCATGCGCTCGACGAATCTGACGACGACGGCAGCTGATTTTCACTACTGAATCTTCACCCACACACCTATGCTCGGCACGCCCTTCGCCACCATGAACACCAGGTAGTACCCGCGTGGCGCCAGCTCGGGCTTGCCGGGCGCGTCCACGGTCACCGTGTACCTCCGCCCATCTTCGACGAACGCGGTGACGGACAGGACCAGCAGCCGCTGGTTCATGGAGTAGCCGTGCGTGGTGAACGGCGGCGCGTACATGGTGACCTTCACGTCGGCCTCCGCCACGGGCTCCGACGGCATGGAGAAGCGGAACGTGAACGGCGAGCCGTACCGCATCCCTTCCGCAGGCACCGACTTGCCGTCGATCTCCGGGCGGTTGGCGGCGGCGTGCTCCTCGCTGAGGTACGGCGGGCTGAACCGCTCCACGCGCACCTCGGTGGGGAAGTCCACGTCGCTGAAGTTGTACGCCGTGTTGGTGTTGCCGCCGGCCACGAGCACGCTGGCATCGGGCAGCACGGCGCTGGTGGAGTGGTACATGCGCGCGATGGTGGACGCGGCCAGCGCCCGGAACCGCGGGCCCTCCGGCTTCCGCGGCGAGTACAGGACCGGGGTCAGGACCGGCTGCCGGCCGAAGCCCCAGCCGGCGCAGCCCTTGGCTGCGCCGTTGAGGAGGAGCAGGTCGCCGGTGGGGAGGATGAGCATGTCGCCCATGACGCGGCCCACGGGCATGTCCTCGGTCTGCCACTGCGCGTCGGGCGCGGCCAGGTTGATGCGGGCGCAGTCGCGGAGCGCCGGCTGGAACGTGTTGTTCTCGCCTTTCCTGAAGGCCGTCTTGAGCGCCCCGCCGCAGATGACGACCTCCGGCTCGGGGTCGCCGCCGGTGGCGTTGCGGAGGTCGAGCGGGAGCAGCGTGGACATGGCGGACGCGGGGTAGTTGCGGCTCCCGCCGGCGAGGCGGGGGAGCTCGCGCACGATCTTGCCGTCCCTGTGGTCGAAGATGACGGAGCGGTCGTTGGCGAAGAGGAAGAGGTTGCCGCTGGGGAGGAGGTTCACGAACGGGTACAGGTTGTTCTCCACGTCGTCGGTGGTTTCCCTGAGGAACGGCATGGACATGGCCCGGGCGTTCGTCTTCCCCGGCGCTGGGACGAACTCGTAGCTGAAGGCACGGCGGCCGCCGAACACGATGAACCGGCCGTCCGGGAGCACTTGCTGCGTCGCGTACCATCTCCCGTCCGCGAAGCTGTTGGGGTGCTCCAGCCAGTCGCAGGTGTCGCACGGGCTGATGACCCTCACAACCTTCTCGCCTTCGAAGTAGCCGCCGGTCTGCACCAGGTTGCCGTCCGCGTCGAACGCGCCCGACGAGCACCAGGTGTCCGTCAAGATCTGTGCACATGCATGTAGAAGACTTGCATTATTGGGCCGCGCATGCAATGCATGCGACAGAGATGGACGTGTATATAGGAGCAAGAGCCACGCATGAATGATATGATGCGAGAGACACGGGGAGCTATAGCTAACCTTGAGAGGCCGGAGGCCGCCGGTGTTGTAGTCGAACTCGACGGCGTGCGCCCAGCAGTCCATGGTCCCCGCATCCTGATCGCGCGGGTCGATGCGGCAGTTGTCCTGGGGCAGCCGCATGAGCGACCGGCCGGTGGTGCTGGTGTCGAACATGACGGCCTTGCCGTGGCGCATGACGGCCATGTGCATGGCCGACACGCCGGAGTTCTCGCTGACGATGGTCCACTCGCCGGCTGTCCCGGCGCCGCTATCGACGGCGAGCTCCACCGTGTCCTGCGCGGCCTTGCTGGGCGGTCCCGAGGGCGGCACCTTGGTGAGGCCCGTGGCGGTGGCCGGCGCGGCGCCGCGCTCCTCTTGCTCCGTGCGCGTGGGCACCGTCTGCTCCTGCGCGCTGTCGAAGGCGTTCTGGAAGTAGTCGCTCTCGGAGCGGGGGCGGAAGATGTTGAAGATGTCGAAGAACGCCTCGCCGGAGGGGGCGAGGAGGAGGAGGAGGAGGGCCACGGCGAGGACCGCGGCGCGGGGGAGGGATCCCATTGCGGCGGCGGAGAGGTCGAGGAGCTGATCTCTCCCTTCCCTCCGGCGGCCTCCTCCCGTGACCGGCCTATCTTGAGGGGGATCGCTACCTTCCTCCACATCAGCGTGTTCCTGGCGCCTAAATTTGGGTCGTTTTCATCGCGCCAGCTCGCCGGCCGGTTTCTACCTTCGTTCGCTGTCCCTGTGTAAATAGCTGGTGTTGAGCGCTGCCGGGTGCGCGATTATTCGCGTCGCGCGGCCAGGAGGGCATGCACAAGTACAAGTGTACAACCGCCGTCATGGTTTTATTTACTGGAGTTTTGCTATGGCCTGCATGCGCAGGATTTAACGGATTGGACTGCACAGACAGTTAATGTATTAAGGCACAACATGCAGCGTGCGAATCGTCTGAACTGATAGGAACGTTTCATTTACATACAAAGCTTATATTCATTGAACTGTATATCCCGATTCAAGATACATCTTCACATTTGTAATCTTTACAATTTCATCAACAAGATAAGATCAATATTGGTTATATTTTTATTTGAAACTTCGCATGAACATAAAATTGCTTACATCAAAACCAAGAAGTGCCTGGTCAATCTAATTAATTGTTCTTGAACAATTTGCCAAAATTGATTGCTGGATTGAATTTAATGAGATGAAGTATTAATCTCTACCTAGTATTAAAACAAATAAGGTTTTACGGTACATCGTAAGGTTTCGTGGTCCGTCCTGACAGAACGGACCCACCTGGCAGTCTCAAAGCCTAGTCCCGTCGCCCCGCCTCGCCTCCAGGTTTCTTTGCACGTCTCATACCTCCACGCGTACTGCAAGTTCGGTTCGATTCCACCATGGAATCGCCATTAATCGGACCGGACGCCGCCACTTCCTCAGAAAAATTTAGATCTCGGTATGATCCAAATCCAACCATCAGACAGATGACGAGTCGAATCAGGTTGAGGCGTGACCGTACGGGCTAGGCCCAGATCAACGTTTCCAATACCCATATACAGACTGAGATCTCAATCAAACACAATGTCTCCAGTAAAATAGTACCAAATCGTCATTTAAACTTTGATTATACCAACTCATAATTGGTCCTCGTGGAACTCATAACACCGAGAAGCGCAAGAAAATCAGAACTCAAGTAGTACGCCATGGCCAAAATCAAGAATGGAACCTTGGGGTGGCCAAAATCAAGAACAGATCTATGGGGCCGAGATATATCAGAGCACACGCAAGAACAGAACAGATCCATAAGACCGAGAGCAGACACACGCACGTCAGAGCCACACGCAAGATCAGATTGTCTTCTAGACAGGGGGAATAAAATACATGAATCAAAGGATGGAGCCCGACGCGGCTTCCTCACTCGCGCTCGCTCGACAAGGCTGCACAGGGGGACGGATGAAGCGCGGCCGCCTCGCTCCGATGGCACGTCGTCGCTGGACCTCCACCGACAACCGGATGTCTGATGGCCGATGCTGCTGCAGAAGGGACGGACCCAGCGCGTGCGCACGTACGCAGCGTCTGCGGCTCTGCGCGGCGCCGCGGCCCCTTGCTCAGATCGCCACCGCCGCCTAGAGGGGAAGGGAGTGGGTGATTAGGGTTTTTTTGGCCTTTCTTTTATACACAAGTGGCAGTGAATTCTGGCCATTGATCTCCTCATCTGACGGCCGAATGCATGCTAGGACGATGGGCCGCAGTATTGGGCCGTGGGCCATGACCCAGGGGTGTGCAAGTGAAACAGACAGCACCTTGAGATCGAATTGTTATTATTTTATTTGCATAGTAGTTTATAAAGTTCAAATTTAAGTTTTAATCCTCTAGAACAAGTTTGAAATTTAAGGTCCATACCTAACAATAAAGAGGAAAAGTTTCCGTGTACCCACACCTAAGTTGATGCTACAAGTTTAATCTTAATTAGAATTTATTATGTTCGGACTATAGAAACTGCACACGAAATAGACACTCGGGTCATATACGAATTCCGTTTTAGGCGTTTTATGTATCGATGGAAATCTAAAAACACAACCTTCTCAACCCAATTAACACAACCCCTAAAATTCTCTTGGAATAAAAGAGAATTGTCAAAACAAGATGGCATGAATAATCTGTCAAGCTGACGCGAGAAAGGGCATGCTACCTTTATTTTAGGCTTTAAGCTACTTTTTAATTCAACTTACACCACTCCAAAATTAACTAGGAGTAATCATCAAAACAATGAGATCATGAGATCATAAAAGAGGAATGCTTTTCTTTTGCCAAAGGTTTATGCGTCACTGCCTGCCAGGTATTTTCTATATCTATAATCATCGCATGTTATGATTTTTCTTTGCACACTACAGTCGTCATTGTACATAAAAAAAATAGAAAAACACACATCGACACACTACTTGATACGATGCATACGCACCACACCGTGACCAGATTTATCCGTAGCAACGCACGGGCATTTTTGCTAGTATTTATAATGCATGGAGATGGATTGCAAAGTTGGAATATTGGCACATTAAAATAGCACAAATAATATTGATATAGATGAATGATTTTTTTAGAATTATTGCTCTAAGCAATTTTATAAAACTAATGTTTATGAAATCCTTTAGTAGTTTTACATTAACAAATAGGCAATTTTGTTTTTTCGAAAAACATTGTCGAAACATATACAAGAGATCCTGTTTTGAAGATCTCGTTGGCAGAAACACAATTGTGCAATCAGTTTTTTATTTAAATTTTGGTTCATGAACAAGCCTTTCAAACATTTTAAAGCTAAGATATTAATCTGTGTCCATGCAAAACACGAAACACATGATTATGTACACATCTTCTATCTTCTATATTTAAATAGGTTCATCCCCGTCCCACCACCTATTTCTCTAACACGCATAAAGCCATGTCATCTCAAAGCCCCATTAAATTGCATGCCACATCACTATCCACTCACCATCCGAGTTTTATTTATACCATCTACCAATTTTTTATGGTTTGATGCATGCGATATTTTTGTGTAGCGTACATATATTATATCACTCAAATTCCCACAACAACGCGCGGGGAATTCATCCAATTACTATACATGACACGGTGTTTTTATGACCACCGGTTGAAACTGACGGTGATAGGTGTGCGCGCTGAATGGATTAAAATTGCGCACACAAAACGAAGCATTTAGGTTTTTTTATTTTAGCCAATTTTCAAAAATAAACCCTATCAAAAAATATTCCAAAATTAAAATTTTAATCTGTGCTATAAAGAACAAGACCGAGGTTTCGTAGGTCGGCATTACACACTCATGCCACGTATCACTAAAGTTAGAAATGTCTGCAACTGTGTTAGAACCATGGTCCACACCTTAGTGCTCAGTGAGCAAGCGCCGCCAAGCTGCCAAATCTCAGCGTGCTGTCTAATAGCGCGGAGGTAAGGTAGAGCAATAGTTCTTTCTTCTTTCTCTTCGTTTGTTCCTCCAAATGACTACCTATGTCTATCTCTCTTCAGTCATTGCAACTAAGGTTCGTGATTTCGATTGGATTGACACCAGATCACGGGTGGAATCCATCCACCAAGGTAGCCCCCCCCCCCTCTCCCTTCCTATCTGAGGTTTTGCATTGTCTTCAATTTATTGGAGCTAGGGTCTGAAGCAACCTAGAAATTGAGGTTTAGAATATGAATTACGATAGGAATTTCATATGTGTTGTATTGTATGTAGTTTAGTACTATTGACGTGCACCTTCAATTTGAATCTAGCTCTACCGATGTGTGTCGTAGAAATTAGTTAAAAAGGTATATTCTTGCCTAAATGTTGATTAAATCGATTTTATGTTAAGATTGTTGATTAAAGAAAGTTTTATATTCAATTCGGGAAAAAAGAATTGTAAACAAGCTAACATTTTGAGTTATTGTTATGTTGTAATTGGTTAGTATTATGCTTAGATTTATTTTATGCCAAATGCTTATCACAAATGTAGTTATAAGTACCTAAAAAGGTTAGGCTTGTATTGTAATTAGAAAGTGTCAAATGCTTTCTAGATGCCTGTGTTGTTGTTGTTGGTATCTAGAGCCTTTAGACATAAACAAAGTTAAGATGTTTATTATCTATCTATTTTGTGTAACAACACACAAAGAGCCATATAGATGGCATGTAATTTAACATCATCTTCTAGCCATGAAATGCAATAAAAGATAATCTTGGAGAGAGCCCACTCGAGCTATATATTATTGAAGTCGTCTTTACATATGTAAGATGTTATCTCTTACTCCCCCATCTTGGAATATAAGGGATCAAAGAGATTTTAAGACAAATTAGTGGTTACTACAAATAACACATGTATCCTTGGATTAAATGGCAGGAGATGTGTTGGATTAAGCCTAAATGCAATCTAGCTCCATGTTTATAGCAAGTCTTAAATAGCAGGATAATCCCAACCCATCCATATTATTTGGTTCACTATAGTCTCGTTACCTTATGATGTATGACAATTTTCAGATGCTTCATTCCCTTATATTCTTGGATGGAGGGAGTAGTATTTTTAATACTTGTATGAATATTTGAAGCATGATGAAAACCATGTTGGAGAGACGATGGCATGTCAAAAGATACTTATATGTTTTTGGGAAAGACTAACATAGTATTAGGAATTATGCTCTCGCGCGCACACGCATATTCCAACAATCCTAGCTCTAATTTAGTTATTTCATCACAAAATATAAATTACATAGTCTGGCATAACAACACAAATAGAATCCAAACTCTTACATGAGGAAAAAGAGTATTCTTTCTCCATTTAATCCAAAACGGTCAAAACATGCATTAAACACACATATCTAAAATGTTGAAACCATCTCTATTAATATTTGTTCAAGATAATTCTTGGAGATCTAAGATTACAACTTTAGATCTATATCTATGTTGTCCTGTGGATCACTGGAGTTCTTGGAAGTCGACTCTACTGATGTGTTGTGAGCATACTCCCCTTTTAGATTGATGTATCCATCTTTCTGCAAATGTTATAAAATTTAGAACAATGATGCAATCAGTAATGCACTAACAAGAACAATGAGCTAGCTGCATACCTTGTGATCATGTCCTTTAAAGAGCTGCATAATAGTAGCATCTGTGTTGCTTGGATTGGCATAAGATGTTGTGCCTAGAGGCCTGGTTGCATATTTTATATTGGGTAGATAAAAAATCTTTCATCATTAGTTTGGACATATTAGAAAGAAAAAAGATATTTGCTAGAAATTAGTGCAACCATGTTGGAATAGCTATTTATTCTAAGAACACGCATAAGTATGGAAAATTAGTCACTAATATTTGTGTACCTGGCTATGGGAAAGTTGATTTGTTCCCTCATATCTCTTGTTGTTCCATGTGCCATCTACATACAATAAATCATAAGAGGTAAATCGTTATCCGCACATAAGACATTATTCACCAACATGCACAATGCTACCGATATCAACTGTATGGAAGAAACATTATTCGCACTATCCATGAAAAACATACAACAAGAAATAGAAACAAAAAAAAGCTGCCAATGCTTCTAGTTTTTGACCAAATATAACAACAAAAGTCTCATACACTACAGAATGAAATCCAATAAGATACTCGTGGACTTTGAGACATCCAGATTCTTTGCTTTTAATTTGGAAAATGACATAACAAAGATTATTTAAGCTTGAAAATGCCAGTATTATAAATGAATATGACATGTAATAGGCTTAGAAATCTCGCATCTGAAAATATTTTCAGAAAAGATTATTTTGTGATGGTAGTCACTCTTTTCATTAAAAATCACACATAGTCGTTGTTGATATAAACATAATCACAAATTGCCACAAAAATGAAAATGCATGTGCATGGAAACAACCAAGCACCAACATAACTGCATACGCATGGCGTATGGGAAGATAACAATTGGTGTAGATTAGTTCTTGTAAAATTGCTTCAAATAAGAGTAGAAAATCCATAACCTAATACAAAAACACAATCACACAGCATGATTCACATGAAATGTATCATACAAGTGTGTGCTTACCGAGCCTTGGATACTAGCTCCAGAAATCTGTGTATGGTCAAAGGGAGCTCTTAAAAACTCTTTCATTTCTTCTTCTACAATGATTCTCTCTAGCTTGGCAATGCCAAACCCTCGTCTTCGTTCCTTTGGCTTGTCATCAGCCCTTCTACGCTTCTTACACCAAGGCAAGGATTCTTTCTCTTTATTACCGTCTCTTGAACTACTCCCATCCATGGATCCCTACACATCAAGATCAAATAATACGTAGAAAAAGAAAGTCGACATAGGTTATTCAAAGTCGAATCTAGAAATAGAGGAAAAACTCTTACTAGATACACCTAATGTGGAGTAGAGGTTTGTTGTTACCTAATTTTTCACTAGTGGAGCTTTATATACTAGCACAATGTATATATGCCCCTTTATATACTAGCACCATGTATATATGCCACCGCAGACCAAAATGTTCAAAATTTTATTTGATGAAATCTTCTGCTCTAGTAATAAATGAATATATTCATACGAGATTTTTTCATGCCTGGTAGAGTTGTTATGGTGCCTATATAGTATCTTGCTTATAAACAAGAAACATTAATACAAAATCTACATAATCTAGTGCAATAAATATTGATATACTAGGGATATATCATGGAGATCAAGAATATATCAATACACTAGGGATATATCATGGAGATCAATGGTATATGGATACTATAATAATGACCAACGTTTCCATCCTTACTTTGTATGTCAAGTAAAAATCTTCTAGATATACGCACTGTTCGCCTAAACGGTTGTTTAGCCTGTTTAAACACTGTTTAAATGCTAAACAGTGGCTCACCGTTTCTGTTTAATTAGCCATTTACACCGTTTAAACCCGTTTAAACAGCCGTTTAGCACCGAATAATGGCTAAACAGTAGGTGACCGACTGTTTACCGTTTACGGTTTAGGCTAACACTGGATATACGATGCCCAATATGTTTTATATTGTTGTTTTCTAGGATCCTTTTGAGATCTTGGTTCATATTTGGACAATGGGATGCACATTAATTAGTCAATTATAAAAAAATCTCATGGGATCTTGAGCAAGTATAAATATTGTGAATTTGGAATATAATTAATAGCCCATAAGTATATCATATTGGGGGGTGGCTAACGCATGCACGGCCGTGCGTTACTCCGATTGCACGCACACTCCTTTTTTTTTTGAAACATTTTTAATTTTGGTAATTTCTGTTGACAACAAGTTTTTCTTTCCACATGATTTTGTGGCTCAATATCAACAAAGAGTCTTCATTCCATAGAAAAAAAGAAGGAAGAAAAAAGCAGAACACACGAAAAAATCATGAATAGACAGTTATAAAGTTTTTTGTTGGGTAAAAATACTAGTGTCACCGGGCCAAAATACTAGTATCGTTAGGCAAAAAATGCAATGTAATTTTTTCCTAATGAAAAAAGCATTTTTGCCAAATGAAAATCACCATTTTGCCTAATGAAAACATACAAATTTGTTTAATGGACGATGGTGGCGGCGGTGGCCGGTGTAGAGGCGGGGGAGGAGCGTAGCGGCGGCGACTGCCAGATCCGGCCGCCATGGCCGACGCCATCGCCTCCAAGCATGACAGTGGCCTAGATCCGTCTGCCATGGCCGGCGAGGATGCTGGGAAAAGAAGAGTGGCGACCGCGTGCTCCTCCCCACATGCATCCGAGGCCGGAAGGGCGCCACGCCCCCGCCAGATCTGACCACCGCAGGCCACATCCCCTCCGGATCCAGCCTTGTCGGCGTCCAGCTCCAGAGGAGGAAGAGAAGGGCGCCAGCGGGCGAGGAAGCGCGAGGAAGGAGGATCACGGCGGCGGCGACGGCCAGATCTGGCCACCATGGCCGCCTCCAAACACGGAGGCCACCCGGATCCGGCCTCCACAAGGCTAGTGACCGCTTGTGACGAGGGGAGGACGGCGAGCCCATGAGTGCGCGCGTGGCACGGCTGGGGAGGATCCACTGTGTGGAGGAGGAGCCGGACGCAGCAAAGGAAGAAGAGAGAGTAGAGGGCGGGTGGCGGCGTGGAGAGGAGATGGTGAGCGGCGGTGGGTAGTGTGAAGAAGAGCGGGGAGAGGTAGGGAGCGGGTGAGGTGAGAGGGAGCGGGTGTGCATGCGCTAGGTCATAGACACGCACGGTCGGAAAGAAGTCTTTACCTTATATATCTTATATATGTAGTTTTATTACTCTTGAGTATGTACAGCTTGTTTTTTGTTAGATGAGATATCTATTAACCCACAATAAATAGGATACAATGAACGCTATCAAGGAGGAGAATGCCGATCTAAATTGCTAGGTGACATCTCCTGACAGTGTACTAGTACAATAGCCATCCATCTCTGGTGTCTACTACCATGCAAACTCAACTGCGTGGAACTCATCAATCAGTAGGCACTGTAACTTCCAAATCTGAAAATGATGTCGATCAAACGTTTGTCTCAAGCATCGGATGATTGTCCTGTGACCTCTGAGCCATGACAGTCCATAGACATGTATGCCAGGTAGTCCGATGCCAGAAAAAAGGCGAACGTCAGAACCAATTACGGATAGAAAATAACATCGGACTATTATAGTGTCGCATGGTTCGATGGCTAGTTGGAAAATCTCACTACGACACTTCACCAAATATGTGAGAATATTGCAATGACAATGAAACCAATGCTTAGTGTTTGTGGTACTCTAGACGGAGAAAAAAGAGGCAGAACACCGCGGTCCGTGGGTGATGGTAATTGCCCCAAGGAAGTACCAACGAAAACCATAGGAGGCAGTATTGGCTTGACCAATCAAGTTAAGCTTGAAAATAGCTTCTTCTCAACCAGGATACGAGCCAATGAACCTTCTATTACAACCGGAAAGCGAGAGAAAACCAAATTCGTGTACCGAAGTACATCACCCTAATCTATAATAAAAGTGAACTCTTCAAAACACAATAAAACACAAGAGTCATGAGAGAGCCGTCGTAAGTTGTTTCTTGAAATTTATCTGTAAAATAACGATAGAGACAGAAGCGCATGTGGGCAAGCATCATGAGCAGACACATGCCGATACTAGACGGGCCTGCTACAGTCTGCGGTCGGCGTATGGTTTCGGACCATGCTTTCGTCCCCGGCCCACCTTATACTCGCATACTCGCACCATTTACCGGAAGCTCACTCCCTCCACGGGCCACGACACCGTCTGTGTAACAACCCTAATTTTTGAAATCCAAAAATCACAACCTAAAAGTTTCATTTTAAATATTGCTTGTGCATTGCATGCAAATCACTAAAATTCGGTTAATTAATTATGTGCTTAATCTTAGTATGAGCTAGTAGATTAATCCTAATCTACCTTGCCTTATGAATTATTTTGTATTTACTCTTGCATCGTTTATTTGGATCTTACTGGAACTTTGCTTGAGTGTTTAAATCAAAACAAATCTTGAATAAAATGCAAATCAAATTAAATGAAAACGAACAGGAAATTGAAACTACATGAGAAAGGCCAAGTGGCCGAACCAAGCCAACTAGGCCCAGCCCAAAGCCGAATCAACCAGGCCAAACCAGCCCATTACGCGCACTTGCTAACTGGGCCGGGTAAGCGCGCCAGCCGAACCTGAATGACGCCGCTCGCGTCCTATCGCTACCAGGTGGGCCAATGACCCCAGTCGCTGACCCATGGGACCCGCCTGTCGGTCTTCCCTTCCTTTTCCCCTTCGTCATTCCAATTCGGTCGCAGGCCAGACCAACCTCGCGCCGCGCCGCGTCAAGCCGCCAGCCTCACCTTCTTGTGCGCCAAGCCGGGTGGAGGGGACATGATAGGATCCCCTGCCAGGTGCGTCAACTGCCCTCGGCTGTGCGGGCCCCGAGTCACGCACCTGACGTGACCTTGTCGGCTCCGTGGGAGGGAGAGCGGGAGAGGACGAGAGAGATGGCGCCGCCGGCCGAATTCCGCCTTCGCCGAGTGGAAATGCCTCCCACGCCAACCCTAGGGGCTGCCCTGTAAAGCCAAGGCCGCTACACCCTAGAACCCTAGCCGCCTCGGGGATTTTTCCCTTTTTCCACCGCCGCCGAGAGGGACTTGGTGAGAGAGGGACGAGGGAGGAGACGCCGGATCTGGGAAGGAAGGAGACGCCGCCGCCGGAGCTACACCAGCCGAGGAAGAGAGAGGTCGTGAGCCCGGAGGGGAGCTGCACCCCGTCTGCGCCAGGACACCGCCTGCCCATGCCGAAGCCGTCCGCTGGGGTTGTCGTCCACCACGTTGTCGACCGCCGCCTCTGCTACCCCTACCCCGACTCGAGTTCGACTACTCTCCGGCAAGCCAATCGCGGTGAGACATTCACGATCCCCTAGTCCAACCCCCGCCGCGAGCCGGGTTCGCCGAACCCTTTCCGCCCGCGTGGTGCGCCACGGCCAACCTGGAGCACCGCCTTCGTGTGGCAGGAGCCAACGCCATGAGGGTGCACACGTCCCCCTGCAGCGGGAGGCGGAGTCAGGCGCAGCCCCATAGCCACCACGCGCGGAAGGCAGCGCGGCCCGCTGAGGGGCGACTATGGCGCGGCCCGCTGCGAGATCCGATGGCGCGGCGGCGTGTCCCACGGAGGGACAACGGTGCGGAGGCGCGGCCCATGGCCCTGGATCCGCGGCAGCGCGGAGGGGCCCCGCATCTGGGGCCGATGCGGAGGACGATGGCCGCCAGCGCGCACACGGACGACGGGTGGAGGATGGCGGACGCTGAAGGACGGCGGCCGGCGGAGGTGGAAGGGCAGGAGATGCAGACACCGGATCTTGTCAGAGAAAGTCACAGCCGCCACCATGGCGGCGCATGACCCTGCTGACGATGGGAGGTAGCCTGCCGTAGCCGTCACCATGACGGCAAGGAGCAAACCCCAGCCGATGCAGATCGACGTGTTCCACGCGCCCGATGAAGAACGAGGAAGGCGGCTTCCACGGGGAGCTTCCCAATCTGTTGCTACTGAAGACACGACGACGACGGGCAGCGGGATCACAAGGATCCACTGCAGGATGACATGAAGATGACGACGGGCACGGCGGTCAAAGGGTCCGGCCGCGCATCTAGGAGGGCGCTGCCCCCGGCAGAGATCGTTCTCCCTGGGGGCGCGCGGCGGTGGCGCGGAAGCTAGGTCTAGGATTAGAAACCCTAGTCTCGTGATACCACGTAGGAAGGAAGGATTTCGTATAATGGATGATTTATTGCATAGAGTCATTGGAGCAAATATATAGGAATACAAGACTTGGGGGGTAAGGCACCCCGGATACATATGACATTTCTAGATACATAAGACTCTCCTAAGACTTCTAAATATACATGATATCTATTCCTGCCAATTGTACTCTCTAACATGGACAAACAAATTGATATGATATGACATCATAATAAAAAGTTGGGGACATATCCTAAATTCAGCAACAAATATACAGTTATATCTAACAGAAGTGTTTTTTTAGTGTAATATCTAACAAAAGTGTTAACCAAGAAGGGGTCATGAATGACATGTAGCCTGAACATAATGGACAAACAAACTGATATGATATGACATCATAATAAAAAATTGGGGAGCATATCCTAAATGGGAACAGTTTAATTCAGTCCACACTGACGTCCGCAAACAATTGCACAAATCAAGGATGAAAACTTGGGACGTGATAAGCCAGACTGGATCATCGTTAAGGCTGCTATCTCACATGTACAGACTGACACTTTTTGTTATCCTGCTTGCCCCTTAATTTTTAATGAGAAGCCATGCAACAAAAAGGTGATAAAAAGTGATGGTGGAATGTGGCTTTGCGGGAGATGTGGTAAGAGCTTTGAAAACTGTGAGCTCAGGTACGCGGTTAATTTTCAAATCCAAGATCACACCAGCACTATCTATGTTACTGCATTCCAGGAGGCTGGTGAGAGGATATTTAGCCGCAAGGCACAAGAACTCCACACAATAAGAAATGTGGATCATGATGATGCACTGTTCACAGAGATCACAGAAGGGAGGGCTCGATGACATCTGAATTTATTCAAGTTGGGTGTCAGGGAGGAAAGTTTTAATGATGAGCTACGTCCGAAATGTAGCATTGTTAATGCTGAAAAATTGGATCCATCCAAAGAGAGCTGCATCCTTTTAGGGCATCTCCAGTGTAGAGGAAAATCGAACCGATAGCCGCATCTACCGAACCAACAACACTGGAGCCGTCGAACCGTATGAGTCAGGAAAAAAATCGACCTCTCTGCAAACGCCGAACCGAGAGAGCAAAGGAACGAGTTGCTGCCTTGCATGCATGCTGCTGGGTGTCCTTCCGACCATAAAAATTGTTTACTTTATTTGAGATGGAGTCCATGAAAACGACGCCAACACTGGAGGTACCGAACTCTACTACCGTGCGAATTTTAGAACAGTGCCAAATCGATTTCACACTGGAGATGCCCTTTAAAGCCATAGACAGCCATTTGCAGGTCAGAGCAGGCCCAAGCCCAGGAGATGAAGGCCATATTCCCACTAGTACTGGTTTCAGCAATTCTCCATGTGGTCACAACACGCTAACCTCCAACAATGCAAATCTGTTTGAACAGGAAAGAAGCATAGTCGGTGGGATATCTGCTCCATCTGCAGGTATGGATAGGCAGCAACAACTGCCAGGTGGAGGCTTCGGAGGCAACTATGACTCTGCTGCTAGTAATAATGGTGCTACATCAGGATGCTTTACAAGCGGCAACTTTTGTTGCTGGTAATGCCAGGTCAGGTCCGTGCTTCAAATGTGACCAGCCTGGGTACTGGGTTTAGAGAATGTCCAGGGTGCTCATAGCCCACCACTGTACTCCTTTTGTTCATTGCTCGATCATCGATCCTGTCTTTGAAGAAAGCAGGGGCATCGAACTGAATGGTTTCTTCAGGCTTAGGATGACGAGTTCTTTAGAACCCACTCCACCAAGGTGGTGACTCCGAAACCAGTAGCCGCCCGCTTCTTGTGGCTCCAAACTGTCCCTGCAATGTCGATGTGCATCCACTGGACCTTCTCTTGAACAAACTGCAACACCCAGAACAAGCAATCAATCAGCGCCAAAATATACTAGCTACTAGCTGTTATGTAATTTTTTTAGTTTATGATTAGTTGACCTAACAAGACCAAAGAAAGCCACTGTGTAGTACTTCCTTCGTTTCAAATTGTAAGGGTTCTAGCTTTTTTTTAATCCGTCTAGAATGTTGATGAACTTAGAAGCATATTGAACACATACATGGAGTAATAATTGAATCTAGTAGATGTGTAGAACCCCTTACGATTTGGGACATAATCCATGCAAATTTCAGGAAGTAAAATTTAATGAAAAAACACCATTCTTCCGATCCTATGAACATCTGGTCCAAGTGCAACAAACATAAGGCTTGGGAAAATATATGCAGAATAAGTCTAGATGGATTGCATGTCCGATGAAGCCTAAGGTTCTTACATCTCACTACTCGTTCGTGTGATTCGCCGCAGCGTCTAATAATTTCCATTCAAGGTAGTATATATATGTGCAAGCAAATAAACCATAAGTAAAGATCGCTGCTCCACCTGTTTCAGGAATAATGCGGCGCTGATAGCTCCACCCTTGGGTTGCATAGGGCCGGTGTTGAGCATATCAGCGATGCTGGACTTCATCGACTCCCAGTAGCTCTCTTCCATCGGCAGTCTCCAGAATTTCTCTCCGGAGACCTCAGAGGCAGCCACAAATTCCTCAGCTAGCTCATCACTTGGAGTGAAAATCCCTATGTATATGTGTGGAAGATGTATTAATTTCGTTTGGCTATATAAAATGAAAAATAGAAAATAGAAAAAAAACAATCTGATATCACAACTAAAAACTTTCTGTTATAGTAGTTGGTGGATAGGATAACCAGTGCAATAGAGAATTTGGTCAAGCTTTAATTACCAGCAATGCTAGGCCCAAGTGCAACACGGATGGCACCGGTTAGTGTTGCCAGATCAATAATCTGCACACCGTGGTTGCAATGAATCAGTTGCATCAATGGTACAAGCAAGACACCTGCAAAGTTTCAAGGCTATATATGGTCCAATCGCTCGCATAGCTTAACCATCTGTATTTAATATTTTATTCCAAAATTGAATCATCAACTACACAAGCTCATTGTCGTGCAAACCATATCCCCCAAATTCTTATCCTAGAAGTCCATGATGCTAGAGCAAAAGGAATTGGTATCAGGGTTTACAATAGCAACAGGAATGGATATTGCAACTAACATGATGTAGAGAAGAACATCCGCATGATAACTATATGCCGTGAACATGGCTTCGGCACAAAAATAAGTTGTTACCTTGTCAACACCTTGATTACAAGCATAGACCAAAGCATCAGCGAGTGTAAGCCTTCCCTCTGCATCAGTGTTATCTACCTGAAGAAGCATGTTTAACATATGAAGAAGAAAAACACTACAAACCAGCAAAAAGGATCATAAAAACTATGCTTCATGTTACATGGAGATTCTGGCATTCTGAAATTGCATTATTAATTATACATATTTATACCTCAATTGTCTTCCCGTTAGAAGCAGTTACGATGTCACCAGGTCTCATCCCTGTGCCACTAATCATATTTTCACACACAGCCGCTATAAAATGAACCTGACAGATGGGAGTCGAATCATCAACAAATGGCGACTGTCACTAGTCATACTAGCAGGTAACTGAACTTGAAGTACCTCTACTCCAGGAGGTTTGATCTGGCCCAAAGCTTTTGCTGCACCAAACACGGCCGCAGAGCCTCCCATGTCCCATTTCATAAGCTCAATGCTGGCGATTGGCACAGCCTTAATATTGTATCCACCACTGGAGACACATGTGAATCAAGTATTAAAAATAACTAAGGCTTATGTTATATGCCTGTCATTACATTACTTGATTGTTGAATTCCACTAATCAAAGAATCATAATTCAGTGATGAAAAAATTATATATAAACCTGTCAAATGTTAGCCCCTTCCCAATAAGAGCCAGCTTTCTCTTGACATTACCACCTGTGGGTCTGTAACACAGGTGGATAAAATGAGGAGGGTTTGCAGAAGCCGCTGCAACTGCCAAGTAGGCGCCCATCTTCAATGCCCTGCATTCCTCCGCATCTAATATCGTTGCCGTGAATACATCGCTGTATGTCGAAGCGATCCTCGACGCCTCCTCAGCGAGAATGGCTGGAATGATTAAGGACGAAGGAGTGACAGAATTAAGGAAAAATTACCAGAACAGAGGATGGGCGACCTTAGTCCTGACTGAAAATCAAGGCCTACTGTACTAACCAGGTGTAAGGACATTGGCAGGAGAGTTGACAAGGTCTCTCCCAAATATGACGCCCGAGGAAACATGGATAGCATGCTTAAGCTTCTGATCCACTTCCGGACCAGAGCCCAATCCAATGAGGTCTACTTGTTTCAGAAGCACCTTTTTCCATTCAGACTTGTATCTGTTGTCCTCGTGCAACCCAAGCACAATTCCTTCAGAGTTCAAGCAAGCGGAAAGTACAGCGTCAACCATATGCGGAATAAAAAAATGCACAGGATGATGCGAGAGGTAAAACGGAAGTACCAGAAACAATTGCTGCGGCAGCATTCAGCCTGAACTCTTCTTCCTGGATCACAGTGGGGGAGGCAAGAACGGCCGCAGCGCTGGCAGCCTGACAAGCCTTTGCGAGTGATGCGACGCATCCACCTAAACTCTGGAAGCAAGAGGCTGTGTGGCTGCCAGCGAAACCTATCAGGGCCACCCGCTTGAAGCCCTGCCCGTGGACGCGGAGAACAACCGACTGGCCGGATTTGCCTGCGAAATCTTCCTCTGCTGCTGCGGCCGACAGGAGGCCGGCGAGCTGGCCGTCGAGCTTCTGCAGCACGGCGTTCTGGAACTTGGAGCCCGAGGCTTCCGTCTGCAGATCCTTCTCGGTGACGGCGACAACGAGTATGTCTCCATTCCAGTCCGAGAACTTGGTGTCTTTAGCGGCAAAGGTAATCTACAAGAACGCAAGAACAAGAGGAGAGCCAAAGTTGAGAAACCCTGGAGCAAATTTGGCTAGTCTGATGGTCTAATCGAAGCCATGGTGGTCACAAGCGCACCAGAGGCGGATCAACGGCGTTGGGCCTGGTGAGGCCGAGGGCAGGGGCGCCGGCAGTGGAGTCATCCATGGGATTCGGACAGCAGAGCAGAGGGATCGGAGGAACGTGAGTCAGAATGCCGGAGTCGTGTGCTGAGAGCTAGCGTAGAAGAGGAGACCGGGGACGGCCAGGCGACGGCACATTTCCAACAAATCGGCTGCTGGCTGCTTCTCAGCCAGTGTGGACTTCCGGCGCTACAAGACGGGGACGATGCCATTCTTTTTCTCCCATCTCTGGCTCGCTGGCGGGCAAATTCAATCGACGCCGGGGCCCGCAACGACCGACCCATGGCACCCATATACAAAGTTTTCCGTTGCAGGGGCTGTTGTCCTGCTCACGTACGTACTACGCCATCAGTGACGGACGTGCCGACTCGGGGGTGTTTGATGGGGAGATAAATTTTAGGCTACATCGAATCAATGTTTGGATGCCAGTAAAAAATATTAAATATGATTAAATTAGAAAACTAATTATATAGACAAGAAGTAAACAACGAGACAAATTTATTAAGACTAATTAATCCACAATTAACGAATGTTTACTGCAGCATCACATTTGTTAATCATAGATTAATTAGGTTTACTAAATTCATCTCACCGTTTAGTTCTCACGTTTGGTTGGAAGTGTTGCGCCCGGATACATGTGGGGTGTGGTCCGGACGCGGGGCACATGAGAAGCGGGGATCACGTCGCTGCTACGCTCGTCTCCTGAGTGCGCCTCTGATCGTCTTTTCGTTGGGAAGCCGATCAAGGTTTTGGTGGTGTGAGCGTGCCATGGTTGTACGTTGGATGCTGTGGTCGTCTCCTGTTCTCTCTGGAAAACGTACACGAGAGATCTAAACATAAATACCTGCTGGATCATTAGAATGGGCAACACAGAGGTCCGTGACTCTTCTATCGGCTCAAAGGCCGATGCTTTGCGGCTCATGAGATGCGTATATAAGATAAAGGTAAAGAACAATAAACCGCATCTGTGACAAGATAAAGTAAAAACCCATCTAAATGCATGATATAACCGATCTGCGTAGCCAGATCGGCTTCTAACTAGGATCTCCAAAGGCATCCACCTAGATAAACAAATACATGTTAAGACATGGAAAGATAGACTACTCAGAACACGCTAATCTATCGGCATGTCGCATGCACGTGCTGCAGCGGACACGTCATGGCTTGTAACAAACGAGTAGATAACGAGCTGCACAAGAATCTATCTAATGACAGTAAACACAGACACATATGTAGATCGATAAAAGTGCGAGGTAAACGACTAGTCTCGAAACAAGCAAAGTTTGCCACGAGACTTGTTAGGGTAAACGATGGATCTCACACTGAGCTAAGTTGTAGGAAGTGTAATGTTGTCTTCCTTTTACGTAGAACATTGGTACATATTTATAGTCAGGAAGCCCGTATTTTTCTATAATTCATTCTACAGCTAAAATTCTATTTTTGACGGGCTAATCCCGACTTGATTCGAACTAGGCTAGATACATGAACTAAAATAAAGATATATGGCTCACTAGTCTTGACGTTCCCTCTTCTTTGGACGACTCCACCTTAGCCCATCAGCCAATCCAAACCATTTCTAAATTGGCTTTCTTTAGCCCATTTAGCCGATCTAACCCAAATATCAACCGGCTAAATTCTGATGATAACAGGGGATGGAGAGTAAAAACTAAGATATGTCATATTTTGTTTTTATGAAACAGGTAAATATATTAAAGGGTGTTTGATACACCTAATTAATTATTAGTCATTAAAATTACTTGTTTTTATTTAAACAGATCTAGCTGATAAAACGGCTAATATGTGTGCAATCTATTAGCTCCCATTTGTTAGTTGGGTGCTGCTAATTTTTAGTGGCTTATTTTCAGTTGAAACTAGGCGATTTCGCCGTGCGTTACTGCGGGATTTGAAGAGTGATTTCAAGATTTGTGGAGTGAATATGAGCAACACATCTCTAGTGATGACAACTTATTACCTTTAGGTGCGCTTTCTAATAATACGTGAATTAAAGAGCTGCACAGAGGACTCCATTTATCTCTCCTTTTATCTCATGCTATCTTGCATAGGGGGGTATACGTGAATCAAAAAGCTATACAGAGGACTCCATTTACCTATCCGTTTATCTTCTATTGTCTTGTATAGGGGATATTATATAGTTATTTGGGTAAGAAAGGCAAGTGCCTTCATATAATTCGAAGTCTTACATTTAGACTGTCCAAAAAAGTAATGAGAGAGCCGTCATAAGGGAGTGTTAAAAGAAACCACCACGTTCACCGAGAGAGCCAAGAAATTCTCACGTTAATCGGAAAGAAGACAAGCTCTCTACCGTTTGATTTTATGAAGATCTAGCGGTCTATATTAAACCACGTTAAATATAACTTAAAAAATCTACGCCATTAAATATTCATCCATCGGCTAGATCAATATAGAGTCCAAGAAAGGTGCAATACGAAAAAAAATAAACAAAGCATAGCCAGATTCTATCTGCTATTTTTCTTTCTGTCCGTTTGTGATTACTAAAAAATAACACAACTTCCAAAAAAAGATCAAGTCGTGGATCGTGGATTTGGCAGAAAATAGATCAATAAAATTATAAAAAATAGCTAAGAATCTAAGATTTGCTGCCCGTATACACCTGTACGTCAGCTAGACTCCGAGGGAAACAAAGAAACGCAATGTACACACGGAATCACGGATAGATACAGGAGCTAGCTAGGAATTTAATTAAAATGGTGCAACACTATATGCATTAGTATTCATAGAAAATATCTTTATATGTTGCAAGAGAAAAAACATTGCATGCCATTAGACCCTTTATGACCTGTGGTAAGGGAAATATTGACATAATTGTTGTTATGATTATCTTAGATTAATCTAAATTTTTTGTAGCAATAAAAATATTAAAAAAAATAAAATTGTCCGAAATAAGGAAGAGAGACAAAGCTGTTCACACCTATCTATATCTCAATAAGGGGGTCCTAAATAAACACCACCTTTGCTAATGTGAGTCTAAAAATTACGATATCGAAAAGAGAAAAACTACACCAACATATTTTATAAGCATCTAACCACTTATATTAAACCAAATATTTATATCAAGCACCACTAACAAACAAGAGAAAGATCATGCATTATTGGTTATTCCCAACATCAAACAATCTAAATTAATCCATATATTTTTTATTAAATACAAATTTAGAAAAATGAATTTCATAAAAATACAAGCATCTCCACCATGTATTTATCTTAACAAGCATTGTTAAGATAAGCTACCATATTGACCAAAAGAGCCTAGAAATTACCATGCTAATAGAAAAATAAAAGTGGCTATATCTCATGATGCACATCAAATGATCTGTCAGCTAAAATATTTATATGAAATACAACTAACAAAAATAAATACTAAAATAGTTTCACTTTTGGGTGTTTACGATTACCCAACTATGTGGATTATCTAACAAATGTATTTTGCAAACAAAAAACTCCACAATTTGCTTATAAACGCACCATGTTTTACATCAAGGGTTCAAAATTAACATGCCAGTGACAAAAGAGAAATATCAGAAAAGTTGATGTAATGGGACTAAGTTATATATAGGAGATTTATTTATCATAAATTGTTAGCAAATTAAAAGAAGATGCATGTAAAAACATAACATACCTGTAAGGGTCCACAATTTGTTTGTTTGTTTTCCAATTTTAAGTAGAATCATTAGTCATGGTCCAAGACATAGATATTTTTTGTGAAACCAAAAAATAGATATTGGTTGATAAAACTTCACTTATTTGTCGATTAGATGAGTGAGCTGAGAATACCATAGCTATACTTAGTGTAGAATACTAGAAGAAACTCATATGCGGCCACGATTTTTTGTTGCTAACAAAATAAGGAAAATTCAAAATCCCAATGAATAATGAATGGTACGTAAAGAGGGATTACTCAGGCATATATAATGGTATGTATGTTCCATAACAAAATAAATTATATTTTTAATTGAAATTTATAGTTAAACATTTCTATAAAATAAAATCATTTTCGATTCACCAAACTTATTCTTATCTCTTTCTAAAATTACCTTCCAAATAGAACCATTTGTTAATACTACCACCGCCCCATGAAAAGTGCCAATCTAGAATCTTACAATTTTCTCACAAAGATTGTCAATCTAGCCATTTAGGCCAACGTCACTAGCCCGTCTACCCTAACGTCTATATTCAAACTCTACTATGTCACCCCCTGGTGACATTCTGGTGACATTAGACTTAGGCAATTATTTTCTACATGGCATCATATATCCACTAGAACCGATGGAAACTGGGGGACACATGAATCAATTAATTTTAGCACTAATATGTCCTCAAAATAACAAATTCATAATTTTCAAGGGAAGGAGGTAATATTATATACATATATGTTATAATAAAAACAATTTTCTTAAAAAAGCACCATGATTTCAAAATTATCATGTTAATAAGTGAAAAAAGAGGAAGGTTTAAAAAGTTGATATAATGGGCCTAAGTTATATAGCAAAGTGAAAGAACATGCATGTAAAAACATAACATTATATTTCTTTGTTTATTTTGTGATGTTGAGGAATTCATTAGTGATGGTCCAAGCCATAGATATTGATAGATAATGCATTAACTTATCTGTTGAATAGATAGTGTTAACAGAGAATACCAAGAGCTCATAAGCAATGAATATTTTTTATTGCCGTCGAAATAAGAAAAAGTCCAAATTCCATTAGCATGATAATTGGTAGTGGGAAAAGAATAATTATCTGGGCATATGCATATTGGTATGTATGTTCTATAACAAAAGAAATTGTATTTTTTTAGTTAAAATTTATAGTTCATTCTATTCTATGAAATAAATTTTGTTTTTGATTCACCAAACCTTATTCTTGCCTTTTTTTTTCTTTCTAAAACAACCATCCAAATAGAGCCAAAGTTAATATTATGTACCTATATATTATAATAAAACAAAACAAATCAATAACACATAAGGAAAGAAAAGGACAATATTTGCATAGAGAAGCTAATTGGTCTATTATCTTAATAACGATAGTTAAAATAAGCCACACCATTCACTATGAGGTCAAGAAATTACCATGTCAACTACTTCCTCCATCCACAAAAAAATGTTCTAAGTCAAACCATAGTAAGATTTATCAAATTTATATTAAAATTATACTGCTAAACTATTGTTATTAGCTTTTTGGTGAAATGTATTTTCGCATTATAGTTGTTGCATATCATAAATTATATTTCTGTATAAAATCGGTCAAACTTACGATAATTTGACTTAGTACAAAGCTAGAATTCCATTCTTTCGTGGACGGTAGGAAAAAAGTAAACTGCACCGTTGGTTTTTATGAACATCTAAGTGTCTATATTCAATTAAAAGCATGTGCTAAATACAACTTTGCATGTATTGTCCAATAGAGAAAAAAATATTGTACCCAAAGAAGAAGGTAACCAAATAATGCAAGGCATCAACAACAATTCTAATACAAACCATACTCAACCCTAATAAATACTCATCTGTTATGAAATATACATACAATTAGGTTTATCTTAAGTTAAACTATCTCAAATCAAATCAAGTTTATACAAAAAAACATATTCCCATATATAACATCAAATAAGTACACCATGAATGTATATTTAATGATTGATCTAATGATGCTATGACTGCCTATTTAAATTTCCAACATATGTTCCGCAAAGAGATACAACAATATCAATAACATGGACGAAATTAATTGGGTCTAAGTAGGATACCATATGGTTTTTGGGTTGTTCAATACTCCTTCGATTCCAAAGTATAATAGACTTTGCCTTTGTTCTAATCCAACCTTTTTTTAAATGTTAATATCTTGAATATAAAATAAATTCACTATGTAATAATTAAGGAAACTAATATGATATTATAGATGTTGGTGCACTTTCAAAAAAATCTTAGAAAACAATATGTTTTTTAGGAGTATAATAGAGGAAAAGCAACAAAAATAATGCAAAATTAAAATAGTTGAACAAGATTAATTTCAAACAAAATTAAAATATGAATAAAAAATTAGTTACCCGCGCTATTTGCGCGGGCCATGTTGCTAGTTTATCCGTAAAATAACGATGGAGACAGAAGCGCATGTGGGCAAGCATCATGAGCAGACACATGCCGATACTAGACGGGCTTACTATAGTCTGCGGCCGGCGTTCGGTTTCGGACCAAGCTTTCGTCCTCGGTCCACCTTATACTCGCACCATTTACCGAAAGCTCACTCCCTCCACGGGTCACGGCACCGTCTGCCCCGTTCTAGCTCCAACCACTTGATCTCTGAGCTCTCTAGCACCTTCTTCTTCCATTGCTGCCATTGCCATCCTCCTGCCTACGACGGTGGGCACGCATGGCGTGGTGTGGTGGGTCCGTAGATCGAGAAGACGAAGCCCTACATCGCCATGACCTCGCTGCAGTTCGATCGGCTACGCCGGCATGATGGTGCTCACCAAGGTGTCCCTCAACCAGGGCATGAGCCACTACGTGCCCGTCGTCTACAGCCACGCTCGCCATTGCCCCGTTAGTTCGCCCTGCTCCTAGAGAGAGGAACGTGGCCTTCAGTTGTTGCTAGCGTGCGTGTGCCTCTGATAACATTGTGGTCCGGCGATCGACGAGTTGACAGACAATGACCACGACGCAATCATGAAAAATGCTTGGCAGGAAGGTGAGGCCCAAGATCACGTGGACAATCATCTGGTGGCAGATCTTCGTCCTTGCTATGCTCGGGTTAATTAGTATACTATATATATGCGCTGCATGGCTCAACTGATGATACATGATAGGCAACCTGGTAGTTATATAGAGTGTAAAATGTACCTCTTGATCCGTTGATGGATGTTTATATCCCCTTTTGACCATTCCAATGGGAAGTCTAAAATGAATGCCAATCCACCATTCGTCTGCTATTCCAACTATCCACCTTCTGTCTACGGTAGCGCTACAGTGTATATAGACAACCTTTTACACATCTCTATTGGGAATAGCTTTAGAACATAGAATCTTTCACATAAATCACACGTGAATTTTATAGAAAAAATACAGAAAAATGTAAGATTAGGAAAGAATTCTCCAATACAAATGGGCAAACAGGTACTGCATGCATGTAAGATGGTAGGTACGGCAAAGATTCCAACAGATATATAGCAGTCGGAAAAGACTCCGGGTCATCTCACTACAGTCTACATGAGCTAGCGGCTCTCGCAACTTGCCTGTACAAGCAGGCATATATGCTCGGCTACAGTGCGATTCTGCCATTCTGGCATACCAAGCATGCATGATTTAGCTGGTGGCCAGGTGGGTTAGCAATGTTCCAAAGTCTGCATAAGACCATCCTCAATGCGTGGACTAAATTGGATGTCTACGACACTGTTTGACACTGTAGCGCTACTGTAGACAGAGAGAGGAGTAGTTAGAATAGTGGATAAATATAGATAGACAATGCATTTGGGCTTTCCCATTGGCCATTGGGGATAGCCTAAACATATATATGCATATGTTGATGACTCGGAATATGAAAGGCCTCCTTTAATTTAGCATGTCAGCGTGCAACGTGAGAGAACTGGGCGTTTCGACATTGCAAGTTGCAAGGGCGCGCTATTCTTTTTGATCAAGAGGTGAAGAGAGGACCTTTTTCAAATCTGATTTATAGCAGCACATGCATGCATGGGATGATTACATACTTTGATCATTAAATAGCTAGTTTAATACTAGAGGTTGAGATTTGGCCATTTGGGGTTGCAAAGGTTGAGATCTTCGAGAGTACTATACACGGCTAACTAGCACACAGAAAAGCCATCATCATCGATCCTGTACTGTCAGTCTTCTGATTACATTCATATACTGAACACTGATCGACCACACATAATAATACCCCGCTGCTGCATGTGTGCCACCAATCAATAATATCCTGTAGACTTTTATCGCTGGCTATACTATCGATCATGTACAAGAAAGGCCAGGCATGAAGGACAATATCCTGATGCCGATGATTGTCAAATTACTAGTATATTCAAATATATAAGATATTATGATTTTGTGATCTTGCAGCCTTTATTTTTTCCTGGAAAATGCTAGAAGGCGCGTTCATGTTTATAATTATATTTATCAACCAAGTGTGCACTATCAATCTATCATATCATGTTTTAATAAGGAAACAAATTAATGCCAAATAGATCAGAGGAACATAGTTTAGGATAAAAAACTAGCTACACTTCCATCATAGGATAGTTGTTGGATTGAATGTGTAATCTGCACTAGAGATCACAACCAGGTGAGCCAATGGTGCCTTACAACCTATTTGTCCAACCATATATATGTATGGGTAACCAAGAGATTAAATCACCTAGGTTGTGGTTTGTTATCAATAAATGACCTGGATGGCTGGTTGTAATAACTAGATGATACCCGCGCGTTGCTGCAGTAATTCTGTAGTGTCATGTGTGTTATGCTCACAACGGATTGCATGCATGATTGTTATTAGCCATATAAAATCCCTAAAAGAAATCAACATGGAGTGATAGTGGATGATGACATGGCTTCTTTTAAATTAGTGGAAAGTGGACCCTTTATCGCTGGCTACTATCGATCATGTACAAGAAAGGCCAGGCATGAAGGACAATATCCTGATACCAATGATTTTCAAATTACTAGTATATTTAAATATATAAGACATCATGATTTTGTGATCTTGCAGCCTTTATTTTCCTGGAAAATGCTAGAAGGCGCGTTCATGTTTATAATCTATCCACCCAAGTGTGCACAATCAATCTATCATATCATGTTTTATTAAGGAAACAAATGTCAAATAGATCAGAGAGGAACATAGTTTAGGATAAAACTAGCTACACTTCCATCATAGGATTGTTGTTGGATTGAATGTGTAATGTGCACTAGAGATCACAACAAGGTGAGCCAATGGCGCCTTGCAACCTATCTGTCCAACCATATATATGTATGGGTAAATCACCTAGGTTGTGGTTTGTTATCTATAAATGGCCTGGATGGCTGGTTGTAATAGCTAGATGATACCCGCGCGTTGCTGCGGTAATTCTATAGTGTCGTGTGTGTTATGCTCACAAAGGATTGCATGCATGATTGCTATTAGCCATATAAAATCCCTAAAAGAAATCAACATGAAGTGATAGTGGATGATGACATGGCTTCTTTTAAATTAGTGGAAAGTGGACCTTTGCGATGGCGTGGTTTCATGAGAAGGTAAAAAAATATGGTAGTGGGGGCTAGCCGTTTAGATATAGAAGATACCTCAGTCATACCAATGAGTTATATTTTGAAGCATTATACATTGTAAATATGGAACGTGGGGAAGAAGAACAGCCAAGAAAAATAACTTCGTGAGAAAGACTCAAATTCTTTAACAGGAACGATATAATGAAAACAAAACTCATATGAGCTGATGAAGTTATATTATGCATGCATTTTCCAAGGAAAATACAGCCATTCACGTATGTGTTGATAAACAACGCATCTGATAATACATAAATAGCCGGATTTTTGGCCATCCATGCACTATACTGCAGTATTGTGATGCCCCAGGCATTTCAAGTGCATTACAAGTGCATCAATGGCGTATGTGCATCTTCTCATGAACATTTTATATTGAGTACATAATTAGACCAAGTCATTTGAATCAATTAAATTCAGTTTTTCCTGAGTAGGCCTCCAAACTTGTCACTATAACTTAGAATGTGTTGTGATCTAGGTGAAACTTTTTATACCAAACTTGTAGAAAATTTCATGATGAACAACTTTGGTAATTGGTGCTTTGACATGCATGAAGGTTTGCATAGAGTTTTGGGGCTTTTTCTGTCAGCATATGATTTCTGTCCAAACTTGACTTGTTTAGTAATTTCAAATTTTAATTGGTCTACAGCCATAATATTGCAAAACTCCAATTGAATAAATTGTAGATCATGAAATTATAAACAACATTGGTATAAAACTCCTTGGATGAATGTGGTTAGAAAATGGGCTTTTAGAATTTCTAAACTAGAAGGTTCTGTTGGTCAAACCTTGGTCAGCAGCTTAAATTCAAATTTAAACCACATTTTTGAATATAACATGGTATACAAGTTTATAAATAAAATGTAGAGAAAGAAATTTAAAACGTTTCACCCAATTGGGGTACTTTCAAATTCGGCCTCTAACCTGTTCAAAACCATGATTTTCAAACGAGGGTCTCTACGGTCAAACTGGGGTTTTCCAATTTTGGGGATTTATTTTCCTCTCCGTCTCACTGACACGCGGGACCCACACGCCAGACCGCGCCGTTTTCCCGCTCACGCGGTTGGAACGCGCTGACGGTGGGCCCCACCCACGCGCGTCGTCCATGCACCCGGCCCATGGACTCCCTCTCTCCAATCCTCCACCCGACCCCACCTGTCGGTGACTCCGGGTCCACGGACCCAGTCCGCCGTCCGCGCCACCATCGCCTCCCCCGCTCGCTCGCGCCCACGCGGCGGCCGCGTTCTGCCCGCGCCGCGCGTGGCCGACGCCGGTCGACGCCGACGCCGCGCTCTGTCCTCCCCGACCCTCCGCACCTGGACGTCTTTCCGGCCGAGTGGAGAGGCCAAGACCCCGGCTCCCTCTTGCCTCGCTCCTGCCCTCCCCACTCGCCCCCGACGCCTCACTCTCGTCTATTCCTCCCGCTCAGAGCGCCCTCCCGCCATTGCCAAAGCTCGGAGTCGAGCTCACGCCGGCCACTCCGTCGCACCCCGCGCCCCCAGATCACCGCCATCACCTCCGTCTCCACCTCCCACGTCCAACGAGCTAAGCCTCGTCGTCTCCCTCCGCCTCCCCTCGACAACGCAATGTGCCCGCCGCCATTGCCGCCGCGGCGAGCTCACCGCCCCCGCCACCTCAAGCCGCCTCCCGCACCGCCGACACGCGCCTCGCGCTCGCCTCACAACCCTCCACCTCTCTCCTGAGCTCTCGTTCACCCTCGGCGCCTCCAACCACCCTCCCCGCGAGCGCACCCCCACGGCCACCATCGCCGCCGGCCCCTCGCCGTGGACGACCGTCTTCCGGCCATCCCCTCGCCTCCACGACCCCACCCCCGGAACCCTCACGCCGCCGCGCAGCTCCCAAGCCCAGCAGTGGCCACTATAGTGCCCTACCCCGCCCAGAATCGAGCCGCGCCGCCGCGCATCCTCGCGCCGCCGCCGCCCCGATTCACGCCTCCGCACCGCCCGTGCGCGCCGTCTCCGGCGACGAGACCTACCCCGAGGGGAAGTCCATCGTCGGGAACACGACCCCGGACCCCGTCGGCTCCAAGCTTGTACCCCCTCGTGCCGGCGTAGCCGGTCGAAGCCCGCCGTCGCGGCGCGTTCGCCCCTGACCGAAGGTAGAAGAGAGAGCGTCGTTCTGCAGAAAAGACACTCCGGTTATCGGTTATTTTACCACTATTTACTGAGTCATGCAATAATTCCCGATAACCCCCTGGATCTGTTAGGGTTTCGCGTTTTTAACCAAGCCGTTGCATTTTGCAGATCTAACCCCGGGCTTAGGAGTATTCTCACACACTGTTCACCGAGTCTAAGCAATCTTCCTTGCAGGCCCCTGGAATTTATGGTTAAATCTATGGTTAATTACGTTCTAGCCCCCAGATCTAATGTTTTCCATTTAAATGCATTTAATTTGTCTGTGAACTTTAGAAACTCTTAACAATTCATAGAAAAATCCAAAATGGACAAACTCAGAGGCTATGGACTCCTCTTGAGTAGATCTACAAGATATGTATGATGTGGATGTGTGAAAAGTCTGTTTTGTCCTTGTTTAAGTTGCATGCATGGGAGGGATAATAAATGGTAAAAGTGGACCAAATGAACTCTAAAAATTATGAAACTTGGAAAGTAGCTTTGTTATGGCATCTAGGTACTGTGTGATTTTTGGTAGCCCTAGCATTGGCTATTTAATTACTGTTTTGCCCTTATGCATGTGTTTTGTGTATTTAATCAACTTGGAAAATGAGGGCTACATAAAATCTGCTCAAATATGACACCTAGTATTTTTCATGTACTTTTTATAGTATGAGTAGCTCATTGGTAAAGTATGTGGTTGTGCATGTTTGTTTTAGCTGCTGTTTTGAAATTGACAAAATGCTACTAGTTGAAAAAAAAAATAGGAAAAAGTGTATTTAAATTGCTAGGGAAATTATGGGAAAAATCTAGTAGCCTATTAGTGATGCCTTGATTCCAGAATGTAAATTTTGTGCACTTTAATACTGCTGTCTTGATTTATCTGTTTCTCATGGTGAAATAAAATATGGAAAATAGATGTCCTACTAAATTGAGGGAATTTCACTTGCCAATTTTTGTACATGAAGATCATGCCAACTATAGCTCACTGGTAGAGTTTCACTTTCAGAAACCATTCCTATAATTTATAAAAATTTGAACAATGTGTAGGGATGAGAAGCTATAGGGATTGTGTAAACATATAGAACAATAATTTCTAATAGCTTCAAAGATAAAATGTGGTAATGGTTTGTACGATTTCTTAGTGATGGGTTGTATGATTTCTTAGCAAAGCTGTTAAGTTTCCTAGTATGGGGTGTAATTGGACTAAGCATGCTTGAGTCATCTCATCACTGACTACTTGACGTGCCTTCTGTTTCATTTGCACCGCATACCTACATTTGCATTCGTTGCACTCATGGTCGCATCATGTCATACATATAACCTGTACCATATGCATGTATTTGCATTCTCTTGCACTCACTTGCATAATTTATCATGCATATAAACCCCGTGTGCAAGGAGCTATCAACGCAGGAGAAACCAGTGATCAAAGAACCAGACGACAGGCTATATCTGGAATAAGAAGACGAAGAGTCGCTGATTAAATCCGTACCTGTTTCAAGGGGTTGCTTGGGGCAAAGCCTCACAACCCGGCAAACTAACGTAGTTTAGTTTGTTGGTTTTTTTAAGAACAATCAAAGGTAGACAGGACCATGCTTTACCTAGTAAATATATTTGATGAATGCTTATGCATCTGCATTAGGAGTTGTTTGGAGCCAACTGCATTAGACGTCCTGGCCGCTCTGACCCTAGCACCTATATATTAGAGTTCGTAGGACGAGTTGACTAGAATTGCTAAGTACGAGTAGACACGAGTGAATGGAGTCACTCGTCGCGTAGGAATTTTCAAAAACAAAAATCTTATGAAAGATTATTATATGCTATGTTTGAAATGGAGACCGGGTTATGAGAATATTGTGAAAAATGATGTGGCAAGATATGGTGGACTCCGCCCGAGTTGTTTAAGGCCCGTCCGTTGTTTGCCTATTGGTCGGCATAACATTGCTAAAGTGCTTATCCGGGATAATGGACCGGTGAAAGTCTTACTTGTGCCATCCGAAGAACAGAGACTTGTTCCTACCATGGAACTGGGGCGCTTATCTCATGGAAGGGCTAGACCCGACGTACCGTGGTAACGCTCCATGGGGCTAAACTTGGAGAAGTGGCGGGTTGGAATCAAACTTGGGATGAAACAAGTGGAGATGGGGGCTATATGTGGGAACGCGATGGCTAGTAAGCATATACCCCTAGTATTTTTAGTTATTTTCAAAAATTAACAAATCGATTCGAATCGATGATGCTCACCAGGTGTGAGAATGCCAATGCCTTTTGACGTCCGAACGTAGTAATAACTTAAATACTTTATGCTTATATTCATGTTTTTCAATACAATATGTTTGGATGTGTATGATCCGTCTCACTATTCATAGTGCTGCCCATCTACTGGTAGGAGGTCGATGGACTTGGGAGATGCTTTGAGGTCGAGGGAGGGCTGACCCCACGTACCGTGGTATCGCTCCTGAGACGGCTACTCCCAAGGGTTGGATGGAGGTGCTGTGAATCCTGGGACGGGACATGTGTTGATATACTATTATGCAAGTTACTGATGGGTTCTTATTTTTTATTTTTATGCAAGTATTTACTTTATGATGTAAATGAATCTTCATGGTAAATGGATAGCAGCAGTAAAATCCTGCTATCTTATGTCAATATGACCTTGTTTAAAAATCAACAGCTAAGGATCCACATGATTAGTAAGCATGCTTTGCGTCAGCCGTAAGCCCCATCTATTAAGTCCTACTGAGTAATTAGTACTCAGGGTTTGCCCCCACTTTTGGATTACAGGTACCGACGACATCTGGATAGCTGTATTGGAGGTGGTAGTACCGGTGGACTCGATGCTACACGCCTTGTTCATTTCTTCATGAAGACTACTTAAGTATATTATTCCGCTGCGAGATTTTGAAAACGCTTCCGCTATATATATATACTCTGAATTCGCTTCCGCTATATTTGAATACGTATTTGATTTTATACAATTGGTTTGTAAATTAAAATCTATTATTCTCTATTTCAACTGCCTGTGATGATGTAATTGTTGTGGCTCCATCGAGAGTTGGATGTGTTTGATGTCGGTTCCTCTGGAAATGGCGTTATCAAGAGCTGAAATACTCTCGACGGACTACCGGATTTAGTCTGCCCTAAGTGCACTGCGAGCCAGAGATGGCAGGTGTGTTTAGTCTGGACTAAGCAGGACGGTTCCGCCACAAGTATGCTCGAGGTGCAAAGTTCTATATATCAATGTCTATACAAGGGCTTATATACTCAATTTATATGTATAGCTAGCTATCTTGAGCTACTGCATTTAAGAATGGTTAAGTTCACAATGTGGTAATTAACCTTAATATTACTAATTGTAAGCTCCTTTTAGATCTTTCACGTTAATCCTCACCAGACGCGATAGGAAAAAAGATAAATCCTAGGAATTCTCATAAAAATCAGAAACATCCAGGCGTCCATCGTGTAGCTCTAATAATAGTAGCCATCAGATCTCTTATATTTTCTAAAAAAATTACCCACCATGCCATTATGAAATATGAAATAAAATTGCCCCTAAAGTTATATAAAAATTACCCGTCATACCATTATGAAAGATGAAATAAAATAATCTCCTAAATTTATATAAAAATTACCCATCATGCCATTATAAAATATGGATTAAATAACTCTCTAAATTTGCATATAAATTGCTCAATATGCTATTATAAAAGATGAATTAAAATCAGCCATAAATCTACATATAAATTATCCAATATGCTGTGATGAAGAATGAATTAAAATAGTTTCTAAATTTACACATAAATCACCAATAACGGCATTACCAAAGATTAATTAAAATAATCCCCTCTAATATTATTAAGGATTAAATCTATATTTTCTAATAAAACTCTAACCCGTGCGAGAGCACAGGTTGATGGACCAGTTAACATTATATTGTAATTCATATTTTCCCTAATAGAAATTTCTGAACCTATCATAGAAATGTCATCTTGCATATATATAAAAGATCGCGATCTCATGCATTATTATTCATGGAAGTCATGCATGGGCATGAACTATGTAATTAATACTGTTTAAGGACTTATAAAAAAGGTACACACACAGACATAAGTTTGAGTGAAAGGTTTGCATAAAAATACAATAAATCATCACAGCACCACGCAAGCCGCTAGCAGACAAATGGCCAAAATCCCACGTACAAGCTGAGACAGAACTAGCATATATATCAAAATATGCATCATACGTACTAGTACGTACATACAACCGTACCTGACATGAATGCAGCTGATGAAAATGGGCATGCATCCTATATATGCATGCACACTTTTCAGTGATGAGTATAGCTGTAGCATATCGAGACGCATCGTCTCACCTGAGACGACACCATGGAACATTATATTATTATAATTAATATAATAAACATCATTCTCGCTAAGCAAGCACAGGTGATGTGTTTGCTTAATTCTCCTTTTTATCTAAATTCTCTTCTCTGGAACATTTCGTAATAGTAGTACGGATTCCCAGAGATAAATATATATACCTGACACCAATATTCTTTTCTGAATCAAGCAATGCTGATGAATGCTGCATCACGTATGCATGCTTGAACCACCATGGTGAGAGAAGAACTACTAATTCTATGCTACGATGTTTACACAACTGTACAAATTTACTAGCTGGCTAGCATCCAGCAACACGCCAAATCCAGCTGGTACTTGATCGTTTCAGTAACTCGATCACACACCATCACACTGACTTAAAAATATTGTGCTGCGTGCATATCTTTTATAGATGCATGATCCTATGCATGCATTACAAAAAAACTGCAGATCCTTTAGCTCTTGTGGCACATGCAATCAAGTATATAGCTTAACCGAGGTACGGTACAGGGCCAGCATATCATAGCTTGAGCTCAAGGTCTACCTCTTGATCATGTATGTTCGATGACTCTGCCGTTTGATTTAGATCGTACGGTCTATTCAAGCAAATTGTTGATTCCTGCAGAAGTGAAGTGGTAACATACCGGCTCAGTAAGTTATTGACAAGACTGAAAACTATATGTACACTAACCCGTATATATGTAATTCAAACATAAATACCTCAGGCTCGAAGAGGGGCAATGTGACGTTGCTCGGATGAGAATACTGTGCTTCTGAACCATACATAGCGCCTTGGTAACTTGGTGACCTGAAGGTGCATATAGGAAAATGCATGCTCACATGATTATGCGCTCTCAGTGTTTATATTAGGCTGTCTTTTTATTTTAGATCAAAGGAATTTTACTGGCTTTATTGAAAGCTTAACAAGTACATAGCACACTCCAAAGATACCCTATTCGCTGGGTTTGAAATCAGTTTACCCCAAGTGATCTTTGAACATTATACGGTGTTCAGATTGCCTTTTGATATGATCGTAATTCACAGGTGTTGGTGGGCATGAAGCCTTGACTATAGTATAGCTCCTTGTACTGTTGTACATGTACGCACCTGATGATGGGATCGGTTTGAAAGTCACCATATCTTATGTCTCCTGATCTCTCTCCGTATGCCATCTGCGTGTACACACATAATTGAGGTTAGGTCGCACGTACCAGAAGCTGCAAGATATGCAGGTAGCTAAGGCCATCACGTGTGCATGGGAGAATAAAATCTCTTGATCTGCAATGATACTCTCTGTTCATCTTTTAGCGCTAGGCTTGATTATTATGCATTCTTTGTTCATCTTTTAGGATTCATGATCTATCATTCCTTGGCCCAAATTAAAGTAATATGTGATGCATTCTTGATCTAGCAGTATACAGCTACTTACAAAAGCACAAAAATTCAAGAAAAGTGCAACAATACCATCTTTGGCTAGCTTTTTTCTGATCTAACTCATTCTGCTGTTGCACTATATATTAACAATCAAATTATCAAAACAAAAATGCGTTTTGTCTCTGTTAATCATGGAATGTATGTGTGATAACAAGAAAATAGCAACAACAGACAAAAAGGCTTTGGTAACAAATTTGAATTGCCTCTTCTAGTAAATAGTGGTTAAACACACCCGTTGAACAATATAATCATTTATGAGGACTGTTGCATTTACTAATTAATTATATAGGTACCATGAGATTTGGACGATGAATTGGGTAGTAGGACGACGATGAGACACCAATGTCAGCATGGAAGGAAGAGGATGGAGATGACGGCCACGAGTGAGACAACCGTGCGCCTTCCTGCTGGATCAATCAATCACAAAATCATCACACAAAATCATCACATCAAATCAGGAACAACTCCAGATCGACCTAATAGCTAGGCTAATAACCATGGCTATATATACTATACTAGCAGCCAAAAAATCACAGAATCAAATTATATATCACATATGCCTGAACGATTACCAAGTGGAGGGTATCAGTTCTGTGGATCGGAGGTGGCTGCCCAAGAGGGTGGTGCAAGTACCCCGCCATCTCACTCTGTATCCTTATCTTCTCCAGCTGCGCTACGCCGAGCCCTCGCTGCGGCTGCCTCGGCTTGTCGGAGCTGCTGTTGCCGCCTCTCTTGCCCTTCCTGGAGCCAGATGATCTCTCCCTTCGCCATTCCATGCTGGCCCCAGACTCAGAGTTGCTTGCACTCATGGACAGATCCCCTTGGTAGCTAGACACGGCCGGCCGGCTAGACCTAGAACTCAAGAAGAGACCAAGAAAAATGGGAGCAAGCTAACTAGAAAGCAGGAAGGAGGAACGGATGGTGCAAAGAAGCCTCATAAAGTGAAAGGGAGGGATCGCCTTACACGCGCAATACCCCCCTATTAATTAAAAGGAGACAGCAGATTTCTCTCAGTTTTTTATTGGATTTACTATTTAATTCCACTAGTGGCATATGGGCTCTCACTAGCATAGATAATCAGCACCATGTGCGGCACGAACATTGCCCACTAAAATAAAGGAGAAAACAATCTTAATTTGCATTGGTTCTTTGATTTTGATAGGCTCGGAGAAGACTTTGGGGAATCTTTGTCAGCAAATTAAAATGCACCGCTGATAATTTTGAGAGTAATTAGTAGACATCCTTAAATTTAATTAGACAAACTAGAGAACAAAAAATGTACGGAAGGCGCATAAAAAATTGTGTGTGCTACTGCTAATATGTATAGCTGCGTCCATTCAGAAACGATCTCTAGTTCTTGAAGATCCCTAGCTAGATATATATAGCTGCTGCCTTTAAGATATTGCTTCTTGGTCGATTAGTGAACTGAAAGTCTGGGATCTTGGATCCTTGATGTGTCAAATCCTAGCAACAGAGAAAGGAAGAACCCCCACTGATTCGAGGTTGAAATTATACAGAAAGTTTCGAACTTTCATTATTATATGGATCATGTCTTGCTTGGTATCACCAACTCTCTTATATATATGTAGCACAGCACTAATGTGGTTCGGTGAAAACCACAAACATCTCCCGTTTGATGATACAATAATAATAACTGAACAAAAATTAAGTACTACTAATAAGAATATACAATCAGACAGCTGAGAGACATATTTTCCAGAAAGCAACCGGAGAGACATGGAACAGATAGAAATCTAGCGATCGAGTGCCAAATCAGAATACGGTTAAATAAGTATAACAAAGCACTTATATTAAAAAAAAGTAACAAAGCGATATACTATATACGCGCATCATGGATTAGTTTGGGGACACATGACAACATGTACGATTATCTAAAGGTGATTGTAGGGCAATCAGTTTAGTAATGTCTGTAGGGGAGGGGGAGATGGGGAGCAGATCTTCTCGGCGATCTCGGGAATCAGAAGCTTCGCTGCTGGTTGCTGCATGGATCAGACTCAGCTGGCTCGATCGGACATGGGGTGTGGGTGGGGATCACAGATTAGGTGGAAAGGATCGTCCTCGATCCAACACAACCACACACTGGCGGCATATATATGCTATCAGGGCCTAATGATCCAAACACACCTGCATCTCTTGCTGCTAGTATACAAGCACATTTTCCACTTGCTTAGCTGCTAGTTGCTACAGTTCTGGTCGTAGATTTCAGTTTTCACGTGCGGCCTGGATCGATCTCCTTGCTTGCATGTTGGTGTGGCAATATGGACTAAATACTAATTCAGCAATATTTTTTATGCCAATTTTAAACTGGGTCTTTGAGATCTGCGGCATCTGAAATCTGATCCTGTCGCAAACCTCCTTAAAGGGAACAGCACCTAACCCTCCAAGGCAAGCGCTGGTTGACATATATCCCAATGTATAGTTAATTAGTTGGGGCGTTTTCTGAGCAATAATGTGGTTAGAAAACAGCAGCACGCTGTGCATGCTTGATGCTCCACCATAGTTTAGCTGCATGTGTAGCAGCTTTTCGAGACTAACGGCTGATTTTGTCAAATAAAATACAGTTGCTTTCACCTAGCCCAAAGGAGGGGGGGGGGGGGGGGGGGGGGGCGGACATCATCAACAGCTGTGCATGCCTGCTTGCAAGTTGAGGTAGTGGTTCGACTGTAGAGGCTGCTAGCTACCTCTCGTCCTCTCCTATCTTCAGAAACTGAGTATGAACGGCCTAGATGTTTAGAAAAGCTGAAACAGGACCGGTCAGGCTATTTCTTTTATCATACAAAAGAAGAAAAGGAGGGTAGATATGAAGCTTATTACTTTATTAGATTGGCCTCTTTGGATAAAGAATCACAGTAGTACGTGCGCTTGCACACACTAGCATCGAAAAGGGGAATAATCACACGAAACTCATTTCTTATTAATCATTATAACATTTTCCCTTGGTTTGGGTCATATAATCTGTAAGAGATCGGCAAGAAAAACAATAACGTAGAAGATCAGTATCAAACCAACACAAATCAGACAGAGAGATTTTAATTAACATGCAAAACCTTTTAATGTGAAAGAAAATAACCAGGGCCACCAATCAACCAAATTTTCACTATTTTTTAGAGTGATGGTCATATACCAAATTTTAATCCGTACTCAGCCCAAGCCTCCCTACAACGGTCCCCGCTTTGTTCCGCCAAATTGGCCAACTTGTCAAAAATTTGGATCACAATTTAGCATACTCTTTACGTTACATATATTAACCTCCAAATTGCAATTATCTTTTTGACATATCATGCTATTACTAATTAGATGGCCCATCATTGAAGGTTTCACATAAATGCTTATGAGATGTACAAAAAT
Source organism: Paspalum notatum (assembly GCA_022530915.1). Taxonomy (NCBI): domain Eukaryota; kingdom Viridiplantae; phylum Streptophyta; class Magnoliopsida; order Poales; family Poaceae; genus Paspalum; species Paspalum notatum. Next base: position 38,773,162 of record CM039692.1, read on the forward strand.
TTTAGTTCAAGATATTCTCACAAAAATCGGAATCCATTGTACCATAAAGTATAAAGTGCGGGTTGATGGACTAGTTTGATACATTGACTTCCCTAAATATTTGGTGCAACCTGGTATTTGTTGATAGCACATGTGTGTGGACACGGATTAGTAGCCGTTCTTTCTGTTCTCTCCCATCACAAACGTCACGTAGTTAATGACTTGCGGTCACGATAATCACCTTGTATGTATATCTTAATCAGTCAGTGTGCTAGTTTAGTTAATCCTGTGTGTTTTTTCTAGAAGAGAAGACTTGTTTTTGGGGGGAGGGGAGGGGGTATCACAAGTTCTCTACTACTACCGTACTGATGACTAAAAAAAGTGACAGGAAGTTTTTTTTTTTTTTTGTTCTATAAGAAAGTGGCAGGAAGTTGATGATGGCAAGCAATCGTTACGGTGACCCATAGAGCCATTGACTAATGTAGTGACGCTAGGTCCTGGTGCCGGTTTTCCAATGGCTGCATTTGGCATCTCATTGGGTGGCAATAGCATCCATCAATATTTTTTAGACGGATGGAGATGGGTGACTCAACCGCGTGTGCTTTCTAGCTGTTGTTGTTGTTGTTATTAATATATGTCACGCCACCCGCAATCGGGCGATGCACTCGTGGCATCAATCACGTCAAGTTTTCATTAATATAAAAGCGTCCCAATAAGCAAATTTACACGGCTAGATTATCATACCCTTGAATTAAATGTTTCTTTTTACATGTGTACTAGTAATTAAGCCATTTATTTTTCGGGAACTTGGCTTAATCTTTCATGGATTTTCTTTATTTTCTGTTGAGTGCAGTAAAATGTTTCAATTTAAATACTCTGATAATGTTTTAGAAATTTACCCTCCAATAATCTGTATGTTGTCATGGTTCCGGGAACTGGGGTGACACAAGCAGTAGATTTATTGTTCGGTGTGGGATGTCAGCACGGACTCGTTCCGAATGATGAGCCGATAGACTCGAGAGTTTATACTGGTTCGGGAAAAATCCCTACGTCTAGTGGAGTGTATTTCTTATATTACAAGGAGTGTGGAGGTGTTACAGTGGGCGCAAGTGTTGCGGAGAGAGTCTCCTTGTTACTCCTTTGTGCTCTTTGTGGTGCTTCTGGCTCCCTCCACTCGTGAGTGCTTCCCCTCTTTTTATAGTTCAAGGGGGGTGCTTACAGTTCTAGGGAAGAAGAAGAAAAGATATAGAGACGAGGGAGGGACCCTGACACGTGGGTCCCCTTGTTACAAGAGTCCTGTCAGAAGCCCGTGCGTTCCCGGCACGCCCTTGTCACGCGCGATGAGGTCGTCTGTCCGGGGTCCTGTAGCTAAGCCGTGCCGGGGGTTCGGTGTACCTGCGAATGCTTCTATTCTCACGGAGTCAGAGAGCCGTATGGGGAGGGTGTTCCGTCCCGTCCGTCCTAGCCTCCTTTCTTTAGCTCTTGGCGTCAGACGGGCGTGATGTTAGGTGGCGGATTATCCGGCTACGGAGCGTTGCTGCCGAGTCGTTCCGTCTGTCCGTAACGGTGCCTCGCGCACCATTGTGTCCCAACGGGGGGGCGAAGGTCGGTCGGTTGCTTTCTGCCTCGTAAGACCGTACGAGACGGGGCTCGGTGGTCCTGTCTCTTGGCACTTGTTTGGTTTTGCCGGCCTCGCCAAGCCTTGCCAGGTGTCTCCTTTTATAGGGTCAACCACTGCCCGGCGTCAGCCCCCTAGCCCTGTCGTGGCGGGGTGTTCCAGACGTGCGGCGTCAGGTGGTTGATGGCACATCCTGTCGCAATGAGCACGCGCGCAGGCACGCGCTTGGCAGGCGGTGGCAGCGTGACGCCGTCCCGTCGTAGCAGGCGTGGGCGCGGAGGACAGTGTGTCGTCCCGTTGTCCGGGCCCATGAGTGGACTTTTCGCTGCCTGGTCGTGGGCCGCACGCCGACGGGTCCCAACGTCGGACGTGGCATAGGTCGGGACTTTCCGCCTCGCCCGAGCGTTGGTCTGAGGGTCGGTTGCCCCGTGAGAAGGTCGGCCGCCTCCGTCCTGTACAAGCGTACGGGATGAGGGTCGGATCGGCTCACTCGCCCCGGCTGCTACGCGTTAGGTAAGGCCGTGGGCCTTCGATTTGGGCCCGTGCAGGCCTTTCTTGGGCTTTTTTCCTCTGAGGGGTTTTATATTCTCCCCCGTCACCTAGATCTAGGCATCAAGGTTATTCAATCTTTTACTCACTAGTTACTCGCTAATCGAGTATGCTATGCTCCGCATTTCTGATGAAAAGTAAAAAAGTAAAAGGTTGTGTATCCCACTAAATATATGTTATTTTCCTTTGATAGCAATTTATGGCAAATAAATCTCCATAACTATAAATTGGGCCCGCTACATCAGCAATGTAGTTTTTTTCTTCTCCTTTTTTCCACTGATTAATATGGCAATTTTGGAGTCTTTCAAAGTGAATGAAGTTGCATTTTTGTGATCAATTGTGGATATCATTATTTTTCCCTAAGATTCATTTTTATTAGTTATATTTGATACAAAGTATTTGGATTTTTTTACTTTTCTAAGCTGGCTTTATTTGACATTAACTATTTGATATATATAGATTGTCGAATGTTCATAAATCTGTTTTATATTTTTTGCTACTAAGCTAGTGCTACTTGCTATCAAGCCTTAAAAGTGATGTGATGGTAAATATAGGGCATGCTTAAAATCCAGCTAACGAAAACCCACGGAACGTCGGAGCCCACGAAAAGTCCATCTGACCATCCTTAGCTTTGGCCGCAGTTCGATATTGCACCTCAAACTGCAAAATCAGGAATCTTTGCCCCCGCAACTATTGAAACCGAGTATTTTTACACCTTGGGCGGTATACGAAGGCGGTTCCGTATGACGTGGCAGTGGGTCCCACCTGTCAGATGACACGTGGCAGCGGGCCCCACGTGACAGTGGCACAACCATCTTTTTCCTCCCTCTTCCTTTCTCGTACCTCACCGTCGCCGCCGTCTCGTCCTCCCTCTCCATCTCTGCCTCTCCTCACCGCCGCTCCCCCGCCACCACCGAGCTCCCCCGCCGCCGCTCACTGGGCACCCGCTCCTCGGCCTGCACTCGCTGCCACCTTGGCCCGCCCCGCTCCTCCGGCACCCGCGGTCCCACGTCCTCCTCCACCCGCAGCGCAGGCCTCCCACGGCCGCCGTCGTAGCGCTTCTGACGGCCGCCGACCTCCCACCGCTCTCCCTCCCGGCCGCGGCGGCCACACTGTCGGCGGTGGTGTCGCTCTCGGACCCAGAGCGCAGGCGGCGTGCGCAGGCGGAGGCGGCGGGCGGCGGGGACAAGGAGGCGGTGCGCGCTTACTTTAACTTGACGGGGTTCGAGCGGTGGCGCAAGATCTACGGGTCGGTGATGAAGGGCGTGAACAAGGTGCAGCTGGACATCCGCGAGCTGCGACGAGGAGCTCGCCGGCGCCGAACGAAGCGGAACAGAGCAAGAGGGAGAGCCGCGGCGCCGGCGGCAGAGGCCGCTGCCCCACGCTCTCGTCCTCATTGCGCCGCTGCCACTGCGCCCGTCCCCATCGCGGCATGGCGCGGCCGGCGGCTCGGGTCGACGCCGAGGTCGTTGCGGCTGGGGACGGTGCCGCGGCCGGAGCGGCTGGGGGCGCAGCTCGGGTCGGCGCCAGCGGCGGCGAGGAAGGGGCAGAGGCGGAGAGGCGGAGAGAGAGGATGAGACGGCGGCGACGGTGAGGTACGAGAGGGGGAGAGTGAGGTAAAAGATGGTTGTGCCAATGCCACGTGGGTCCCGCTGCCACGTGTCACCTGACAAGTGGGACCCACTGCCACGTCACACAAAACCGCCTTCGTAAACCATCCAAGGTGTAAAAATACCCGGTTTCAATAGTTGCGGGAGCAAAGATTCCTGATTTTGTAGTTTGAGGTGCAAAATCAAACTACAGCCAAAGTTAAAGGTTGACCGATGGACTTTTTCCTTCTGACAATGCCTCTGGGCCGCATAGGCTAACTACCTTTCCGGCCCACAGCACCACGGGCCAGAGCCAGTGCGGTGGCGTTCGCGGAGCAGAGCCGCGTTGTAATAATTGAGGCGCGAGCAGGGAGACGTGGGGGTGAAATTGATGTGCCGCCTGCCACGGCGCCGTGCCACTGGGGGATCTCTGCAAAAGGGTCGCCACTCACATACAGTCCACAGTCTCATCAACCGAGCGTCAGTCAGTCAGTCAGTCAGCCAGCCAGCCATTCAGAGCAGGACAGAACGGAACCTGAAGTCAACTCGACCGTGGCGTGGAAAAGCAGATGCCAAAGCGGGGGAGGGCAGAAGCATGGCAGGATTGGGTGCGGTTGGGTAAAAAAGAGGTGCAAAGGTAGGTGCTGCTGCCTTGCCACCATGCCAGACCTTCTGCTGGATCTGCTGAATCCTTGCCGGGAATGGAGCGCGGTGTTCCGGTTCGACACTTGGGCTGCACCGGCGGCGGCGGCGTGCTTGGTTGGCCAGCAGCAGAGCAGGAGAATGGACTCTGGGAATGGGAGTTGTATTTTGCAGCATGCCTACCAGTCACTGTGCGTTTGCGGCAGACTGACGGCACGGTGCTGGCAGTCTGGCACTGGCAGCGCAGCAAACGAGTTTGCGGCCGGCGGCCGGCCAGCCACCAGACATGCTAAAACGTCTATGCTCGCGCGAACGTAGCAATGTGCATAGGTTGTCTGATCTGCTACAAAAATAGACTGCAGGTTCAGTCGTCACTGCACATCCAGTCCTGAAGAAGCGTATACATGCGGAGCACTCCTACGCATGACTACTAGTACGTATACATGCAGATTATGCCTAATGGCTAATGTCGAATTCGCTTTGTTTACGAAGCTAATTCAAAGTCGTTCACTTATTTTTAAAGTTTGAAGCGCGGCAATGGGACGGAGACGAGCAGAGCGGTGGGGCACCCAACCAGGCCAGGCCAGGCCAGACGCGTCATGCATGGGACGCGATACTAATTTTTTCACGAGGAAAGATGGTACAAATCACAGGCTACAAAAAGGTGACCACAAATCAATCACCTCCACCGACCGTTTCCTCCGGCGTCATCAACCGACCCAAGGCCAGGTCACTGCTCCCGCCCGTCCTCTGCCGGTCCCACGCTTCAGCAGCCTCGGCCCCCGCAGCAACCAACCACCGAGTCCATTGCACTGGCCCCGAACCCGGTCACCGTGGCGCGGGGGCCGTTGCTCCCGGCCCCGCGCGTCAGCGATCGCCGACGCCGTCCCACGCCAGCCCGAGGCGGCCGCCCTCCTGCAGCGCGCGCAGCAGCTGCGCGCCCTTGCGCCGCCCGCGCGCGCTGCACTCGCCCTGCATCGCCGCCACAACCGCCTTCACCACCTCCGGCGGCGGCGGCGACTCCGCCGCGCCGTCGTGGCCTCCGCCGGCGCCGCTGCCGCCGTATATGGCGGTCAGCACGCCGATGGCGCACTCCCGGCCGCGCCCCGCCATCCCCTCCACGGCGCGCGCCAGCACGGGCGCCGCGAGCGCCTCCCTCCGCACGGCCGCGGCGCCGCCGGGGGCCGTGCACAGCAGCTCCAGCGCGGCCAGCGCGCGCTCGGCCGTGGCCCCCGCCGGCCCCGACGCCGCCACCGCCTCCACGGCCGCCGCCGCCGCGCCGGCCTCCACCGCCGTCTCCCTGTTCCCCTCCTCCAGGAGCACCACGAGCAGCACCTTGGCCGCCAGCCGCGCGGTCGCCGGCTCCCGCACCGCCGCGACCACCCCGGCCACCACCCCCGCAGGCACCGGCCTCGCCGCCGCCTCCATCTCCCGCTCCACCGCCCGCAGCGCCGCTACCGCCTCCCCCGCCGCGAACTTCTCCTCCGCGCTCAGCAGCGCGTCCCCGGCGCCGCTCGCCGACGCGGACGCGGACGCGGACGCGTACGACGACGACTGCGGCGGGTGGTGCACCGGCAGCCTCCACTGCGTGAAGCTCTGCGACGCCGACGACGAGGACGAGGACGAGGACGACGACGGCCCGATGTTCCTCTGCGCGCGCTGGTGCTGGTGCTGCCGCTGCGGGGGCGGTGCTGCCGCCGCCGCCGCCGCCTCGAGCACCGGAGACGCGGACGCCTCGGCGCAGGGCGTGCCGGAGCCACCTCCCTTGCTGGTGCCGCCGCCGCTCCCCGGCGCCACATTGTTGTTGGGCGTGGCCGTGGGGCTGAGCGCCGGGTGCGTGCAGGTGCTGAAGATGCCGCAGGAGAAGAGCGCCCGTGGGGACGCCTTGTTGAGCCTCGCCGCGCCGCCCGCGCCCGCCGCTCCCGTCTGCGCCGCGCGGCTCATCTCACCACCCAGCTGAGCTAGAGCTAGCTGCCCCGTCCGCGCTCGCGCACAAGGGGAAGGGGATGATGATGGAGTGTGGTGGTGGCCCGACCCGAGTGATGGAATTGAATGCTCCTGCTGCCGCGTCTCTGATTGCCTTGCCCGCGCGCGCTGTCGAGCTGAGGCTGAGGCTGCTGCGGTGGATCGGTCGTTTAAGTAGGTGGCACAGCACGTGTACGGCGGGCGGCGGCGGTGGTGTTTAAGTTTAACGGCGCGGTAAAAAAAGAAAAAAGAAAAAAGAGAGAGGACGAGGAGGAGCAAACTGCAAACAGTGTGGCAGTGTTAAGCCGAGAGGGGCTATGGCAGTAACGTTTTACTGGGATCAAAAGGGGACAAGCAAAGCCATCAGCAAGGCTGCCGCCGGGGACAGGGTACCATATGGGGCAAGCATGCCCATGGCATGTGCGGCGGCAGGGCAGCTCTGCTCTGCCTCTGCCTCTGCCTCTGCCTCTGCCTGCCTGCGATCATCGCCGTAGAACGTAGAGCCCTTGCCCTTTCGTCCTCGCTGATTGGTGCCCCCGCGCTCTGCTCTCTGCCCTCTCTGCCTGCGTGTGTGTGTCACTCGCTGCCTCATCATGAATCTTACAACCAGATGGCGACGGCGGAGAGGACGATGAGGGAGTCGGGAGTGGGGGTGCTCGTCCTCTCGCACCGGCCGGGCGCCCCCGCGTGAACGTGAAAGCGATCCGTGCCTGAGCTAGCGGCCTGGCGTACGGGCCGCACTGCGCGGCAATAGCCAATGAACTCGCGCGCGGGGCAGCGGCCGCACGTTCCGGGTCCGTCCATCCGTGTGCCCATCGTCCAATATCTATCGATCTCCAGCCGCTGCATTATTGCCGGGGAGACGAAGAAGAAGCGGTTCGTGGGCGACCTGGCGGAGCAGGCAGGCCAAGAATTCCCCTGTTTCTGCCTGCGCGTACTCACACGCCAATGGCGGAGCAAGAGATGGCCACATACAAAGGATCTGTGTCTGCTCGTCTTTGACACATGTACGATCGAACCGCGAGCGATAGCCAATAATCATACTGGAGATGAGAATGGGATGTAATCGTGTATCCTAATAGAGAAGGAGGGCATCAGACAAGGCAGCAGAGTACAGCCACACTCTTATTCTGACGTGATGTTCTCTTTTTTTTTTTCACCTTTCCTTTAGTACCTCACTCACGATTGGCTAAATAAGAATGATACTGTTGTTTGCATCCTTTTCATAATGATTAGACATGAACCATATGCATCTTTTGTGCGGAAAGATTGGGCTTGGCGATGCCACCCCCGCAACCTTTTACATTAGACGTGGATAAGAAAACGTTGAGAAGACTCAGACCTACTCCGATGTAGTGCTACAAAAGTGTCATCAAGCTAACAAACATCCCTATCTTTATTCCTTAAATCTCATTTTTCACTATGTGTGTCATATTATATACATTGCAAAACAGCACCGAAACAATGCTAGATTCATCATTTTGAATAGCACTATTGGAGATACGTTTCTGGATCGGACGTTGGCTTAGGCTGTAGCCGCCCTACCACCAGCACGGCAAACGCCAAGAACGGGGAGGAACTAAGGTAGCGTTTGGTTGGGGACCGAGGTGGAATAGAACGGTTCCATTCCAGATTCCGAGAATGGAATGGCTCTATGTATGTGTTTGGCTGTAGGAATAGAATGGTTCTATTCTGTGTTTGGTTGAAGGGATACGAGGGATGGGATAACAGCACACGTTAACCACCGTTACGTGGGCCCCGCCTGGCAGTGTGACACACCATCTTTTTCCCCAGCGCCTCATCCGGCGACGCCTCGCTCGGACGCACTGCTCCTCGGTGGCACACCTGCTTCCCCGGCAGCGCGTTCTCTTCCCCCGGCGACGCCCTTGTCCTGTCGCACCTCCTCTTCCGGCGACGCCTCGCCCGGCCGCGCCTCCTTCCTCGGTGGCGCCTTCTCCTCCCCCCGGCAACTCACTCGTCCGGACGCGCCTCCTCCCCCCGGCGACGCCTTCTCATCCCCCCAGCGACGCCCTTGTCCGGCCAAGCTTCCTCCCCTGGCGCGAGTGGCATCGTAGCCCGGCCGCGGCTCCTCCTGTAGCGCGGATGGAGGGCGAAGGCGGCGCGGATGGAGGGCGGCGCGGATCGAGGAAGGTCGCTGCTGGAGCTCGCGACCGGCACCGTCGCCGCCTACCCGCCTCCCGCCTGCGTCGGTCGCCATCGATGGAGTGGGAGGGAGAGAGACGAGAGAGAGGCAGAGAGAGACGGCGTGAGCGAGGAGACGAGGAACCGGCAGGTTCCAATTTTTTAGAGGAACGTGTGGGTTCCGGATCTGAAGAGCATATTCCCTTTTGAGAAACCGTTCCATTCCTCCGTCCTGAAACCAAACGCTGCAAAAACTGGAATGGAACGTTCCCTCCTGAACCAAACGGCACCTAAACTACCGCGCTCGAACTACTACAATGGAATGGAGAGGAGAGACATGACATGGAGCAGGACACTGCGCACGCACGGGGACCATGCATGCCTGCCTGCGTGCATGGGCATGGCATAGTTCATGTGTTTGGGTTTAAAGCCCCTCTCGGCCGCTAGCTTGGTCACAGTTCATTTAAACTAAGGCCGGCATGGCGCGTGTACGCGCGCGTGACATCCATAACTGCAAGTCTGCTCTGCCCCTCGGCCCTCACCTCACGTATAGTATACCCTAGCTAGCTCCAGACGCGCGCGGCGTTCAAACGGGGTCGGGTTGGTTTATTTGCTGCTGAAACTCAAGGAAAAGCCCGGCCACCGGCACGCATGGCAACGGCCCAACGGCCGTTTCGCGCAGGCGAGCAGGCAGAGGGGGCCCCGCGGCCATGTGACCGGCGGGTGCCAGGCCACTGGGGGCTGTCCGTCCCCGTGGCGCGCTGCTGCAGCCTGCAGTCCCGTGTTCCGTCGCGGTCTCGCTCGCCTACCGAACCGATGGCGGGCATCCATCCATCGGCGTCGCGCGGGGGCGGGCGTCTGGTCCCGCTCTCCTCTCGTGCGCCGCAGCAGAGCGAGCCACGGCACGTGAGTGGCGCGACTGCGTTCATGGCGTGGGCGCGTGGCATGGCGCGGGATATGCTACGTGCGTGATGACCCGCGCCCATCGTCCTCGCGACACCGATCCGGCCCTGTCCTCGCGCCTGAAATGGTGAAAGCACGCTAGCTTCCGGCAGCAGAATTATACATGCAAGTTGCAACGGGTGGTGTCGTCGAGATCGCAGATGCCGGTCCTCCCGTGCTGCCGTGCTTGCTTGCTGCTTGGTCCCCGTCCCCTTGGGTCTGGACGCCTGGTCATCCTGATCAGGTCGCCACCACCCACCAGGCTCCGCGGTGCCCCCTCACCACCATTTCCTCCGCTCACTCGCCTCGGTACGTCGGGGCCGTTAAATGGACCGGCAGGACGGAGCACGGCTCCACCGGCCGCCAGATTTACTATGACGCGAAATCGTGCGTGACAGTGTTAACTCCGGTGGTCAGTAGTTGCTGGTAGTTTAGAACAAGGTCACCATATAGAAATGCAAAACACTGTTTGCTCACTATAGACAGAGAGTGAGGTAGTTGGAACAGTGAATGCGTTTCTTTGGATGCCCCTCCTGGTGACCCTAGTCTTAGGAGGGAACGGAGAGGTACCAGTTTTGTGCTTGGGAACTCTTACACAGTGGAGCTGCAGTTCGGTTGTGTGGCAGCACTGCACTGTAACGTTCTTAAGCAGGGGCAGGTCACAGACTCACAGGTGTAGCCTTGCAGGCAGGTAACAGCTAGCGGTTTTCCTAGCTTCGGATACTGGAGGTGGAGGGCCTACAAAGGGTGCAGTGCAGCGCAGACATGTTGGGGAAATGGCAGCGGCGGCAGCTGGGGTCGTGATTGATACACAGTGGTGATCTCGAGTTGTTGCGATACTTGGCAACGCGCAGCGCCCCAGGGAAGGCCGACCAGATCTCGCCAAGCGCTGAAGCGCCAGGCCGGCCGCATCCCCTTGTCGCCCAATGCTTCTGATCTCTCCTCTCCAGCAAGGTCTGGGTTCAGTCATCCCCTTCTCATTTCTCATCAATCTCTTCCCAACACGAACAAGATCATTGAAACCTTGTATTCCCTTCTCAGCTCTCAGTGGCTCAATCTCTTGATCTCTTCCCAACATGAACAAGGTCACTGAAACCTTCTATTCAGATCCAGCATAGAAGTGCAGAGAGGAATGTAAACGTAAGATCGTCTCTATGCTCAGCAGAGTTATACTGACACCAGAGCTGATTTATAGACTGAATGTTCAGATTTTCTTTTTTGTTCTTTTTAGATCCACTAAATAATTAGTAGATTGACTTGCAGACACATCCCGGTATGAATTCTTACGTCACATGGACATTTCTTTTCCTTCTATGATATGAAGCAGTGAAGCACAAACTTCTGAATATATAATAAGCAAACTGATGAACGTATCATACACGAAGCAGTAGGCTACCGTCAAACGCCGCTGTGTGTGCTTTTAACGCCGTTGTGTGTACTTCTTTACTTAATATAAAGATACGCAGCTCTCCTGCGTATTCGCTAAAAAAAAGAGAAAAAAAAAGTAGGCTACCAAGTTCGATCTTTCAAAGACAAAAGCAGCCATCTACAATGACACATGAGAACCTCGTGGGCAAAATGGGTGTCTTACAGTAGGCACAGATCTCACTGCACATGTAAAAAAAGACACTTGAGATAAAACATGCCTCCCTTCATTGTAAACTGTCAGTCGCGTTCATGGTTCAGACGTAGGGGAAGACACCTTATCTGTTCATAGCATCTTGGAGCTGCAGGAAGATTGAATGTACTTGAGCACATAGCAGCGAATCATAATGGAGATGATTCATTTGTCAACTACAAAAGAGCAGCCAATGTTCACTGATGTCACATATTAACAGAGAATGATGGTCCAAGATGCACTTTTCTTTTCGAAAAAGCTTCAAGATACTTGGTTCTGGCAGACATTGAGTTGAACGATAGCAATTTTCAGGCACAAGGACTAGGTTCAACTTCAGACATGTCATCAGAAGACAACAAACAATAACAATAACCTTCGGCCTTACATATTTGACGTTGCGACCAACAAAATCTATGCAAATTGAACTAGCATCTCTGGTCAGAACGTCATATTTTCCTGCTGGAGGGAGTAGTACAAAGTTCACATTGGACAGGGACACAGGGGTCTATATTCAAAACATTCAAATAAACAATATGTTAAACTATATATATTGGCCACAAAATAAGTATAACAAGGTTAAAGACTAGTAGTTTCAGAAAAAAAACAATTTTTCACAGAACAACAGCTATGTTAGATTCTCAGGCTCCGCTCGATTCGATGGGCTGCGTCCGCGTCTGCGTCGGCGAGATGCCTACGGCACAAGTGCAGACCATCAGGTGGCGGTATTGGACGGCGTGGGGTAACCTGCGTCTCCGGTAAAAATCCCATAGACGCTAAAACGAGCAGCCTCTCAGTCTGGTCGATACATGCAGGACAAGAACATTTTGGTTTTTCCTATGTGCATGTGTCCAAACATTATTACTATAGCTATTTTTCTGTTTGCAGGACAAGAACATGTTCAAATGCTTAGTTTACTTGATACTAAATTACCAAAGGAAATGTATGATCAGAAACTCACATAATATGCAACCCAAGATAAACAAAATCACAGCAAGAAAAAAAATATCATATCTGATGGCCCTGTTTGGGAACAAGGTATTCAAAACCACATACCCATGGACAGTCAAAGATGGTAAAAAAGCTAGCTTGTACACGTACCCATGCCAGCAGCATCAGAACCTCTCATGATTAACTTTCTGACAAATTGTGGTGAACAAGCTGCAAAAAGGGCCAACACAAATATATACACCAGTCATCAGAAATTAACTAGTGAATGTATAGCTAGTTAGGCAATAGAGAGGATAAAAAGTAAAGGAAAATGCAAAAAAAAAAAAAGTATCAGGGATCATATACAACACAGATGAGGGGAAAAAAATAATTAACTGTACCATGAAAAAAACAATGAAACTATCCAATTTGTATACACTTGCTCATAAAAGACGTCTGGGTGCACATCTTTAGAAAATGAACAGCTGTTTAGCACAAAACAATTCTCTTACAAATTTAAAATGAGAAATTCACACATTAGCAAAACATAATCTGAACCATCTGATAAAAAATATGAGCAAAGCTGAACTTTTCAAAGAAGTTGATAAAATCCAATAGAGTATACAATTTCAGACATGAATGGTTTATTCGATCAAACTACAAAGTCTTCACTGAATTTTCTTTCACACAATTTTTCTGTTGCCGCATCTTAAATGCAAGTGTTTGAACCAATTAAAACTAGTCTAGACTGCTGCACCAGAGTTATATAAATTTCCATCATTTCAAGATCAAGTCCCAATTCCTAACTACAGTGGCATAAACAGAAAAAGAAACCTATTGTTTAGATATGAAACTGAATGATTATGAATATCTCAAACTACAATAAGTTAGGAACTCACTCCCAGCCTCTCAGGGCAGATAACCAACGAGCATCCAATCATCATCTTTTTCTTCGTCAGTAAGGACAAATTCTTGGTCCGGAAGGACGTCAGCTCTTGAACCATCAGTAAGCCACTCCCTTCTTGATGGCTTGCATGAATTGCTTTTACCTGTAATATCACAAATGTAAACATACAAGTATATTTTAGAGAAAAATATTTATTTATTTGTTTAACATGTTTCATGTAGACAAATATATGCTGTTTTATGGTCACAATGATAAATACTCTCTTCAGAGTTTGCAGAGTAACAGATCCAGATAATTCTTAACATGAGTTAACATACACGTGTAAGAATTCTGAAGACAAATAATGGCCTTTACCGCTGCATTCCAATTGTTTGCGATATGGTTAAGAGGAAAGACCTTTAGGACATAATTTGCAACTTCGCTGTATATGATTTTTTTTCTTTTGAAGAAGACATTCTAGATAATCCTGGTCAATACTTATTTGGTGATGTACATGCTGATAATTGACAAGTCAAAATAGACTAGATGCGGATTTCAAGCTAGTGCAAACTATTAACCACTCTTTTCTTTGATAGATATGTAGGGAAGCATATTTTTAGGACCTAATTAGCACTAGTAGTGATATTTCATTTCTCTTTGTTTTCCTTTTGAAGGGCCATTCTACCTAGCTCCTATAAACAAACTAATTGTTGATTGAGGATTTGAGATTATCATTGGCTAGTCATAATAGTGCAGTGGGATTGTTCACCTTGTGCAACTAAAAAGATAGAGATAGTACACACCGTCCATCAACAATTACTGTGCAACGACCCCTCAATATATCAAGCAGAAAAAAAAAATCTAAACTGTACATGTACACTGGCAACACACTTACCGGTGATGAAGCAGCTAAACCATTTTCCTGAGATCAAGCGAGAGATCCTCATAGCTTGAATAGGTCTTGAGGTCCACCTTCCTTAGGTATGGAGGTCCATCCATGCTGACCTTAAGTCCTTAACACAGCATCATGCTTCGCTCCTACTACCTTCATCTTCTCCCTTGTTTCTGTGCCACTCAGCTAATGTATTCTTTCTGTAGCTGGCTTCGCCATCCAACAACTTGCGCTCGGTTCCAAAGATTATTCCGCGCACGCCAAACATCATGGAAAAAGATCATTAGCCAAATCACAAGACCCATGCCCAGGCCTACATGATACAGACTCTGGCTTCTGCGCCAGACTGCTTATGTGATTATGTGAAGATAATAGCAGCGGTTTCAGCCACCTCCACGCCCCCAGCAGCGCCATCAGCAGCATCCCACTGCAGGGAGCGTTCGTTTTGGGAGACTGGCTCCCCTCCCCTTCGAGGGAATGAATCTGGACCATCTATTTAAAACATCGAACGGTTTCTGTGGATTCCCCTCCACTTCCCCCTTTCTATCCCCCCGAAAAGAACGCAGCCGCAGCGCCGAGCCAAGACCTCGCGCGCTTGGAGCGGTGGCGGCATCGAGTCAGCCGAGATCCACGCTGGGTCTGCACCGTTTCGCCGGGCTTCACATAGACTGAAGTACTGGACCGATACACCTCTTCCCGGGCGCAGGTGCATCTGGAACTCAACTGCATACCCTGATACACCTCTGCCCGCGTGCAGGCGTCATCTGCACCGCTGGCCGCCCCGCCCCGCGCCGCCGGCCGGTCGCCGCACGCCTCCATCCTCCCCCCTTTATACCCACCCGCAGTCTCCGTGCTCACGACACCTCACTCCCGAAGCAGCGGAGATCAGCAGAAGCGCACCCAAGTGACCCAACCACCGCACCCCCAAACCAAAGGAGGGAGGATGGCCTCTGACGCCACGGCCGCCGCGACGACGGTGGACGGCAGCGCGCTGGCGGGGCGCGCGCTGGCCGCGGCGGGCACGCGGCACATGTTCGGGGTGGTGGGGATCCCCGTCACCTCGCTGGCGTCCCGCGCCGCCGCGGCCGGGGTCCGCTTCCTCGCCTTCCGCAACGAGCAGTCCGCGGGGTACGCCGCCGCCGCCTACGGCTTCCTCACCGGCGCCCCGGGCGTCCTGCTCACCGTCTCCGGCCCCGGGTGCGTCCATGGCCTCGCGGGCCTCTCCCACGCCACCGCCAACGCCTGGCCGCTCCTCATGGTCTCCGGCTCCTGCGACCAGGCCGACGCCGGAAGGGGCGATTTCCAGGAGCTCGACCAGGTCGCCGCCACCAAACCTTTCGCCAAGCTCGCCGTCAAGGCCACAGCCATCGCCGACATCCCGCGCCTCGTTTTCCAGGCCCTCGCCGCCGCGGTCTCCGGCCGACCCGGCGGGTGCTACCTCGATATCCCGTCCGACGTCCTCCACCAAACCCTCCCTGAGTCCGAGGCCGCGGCTCTCATAGCCGCCGCCGCCAATTCGGCCGCATCTGATCCTGCCCCAGCGAAGCACAAGTCGCTAGATGAGGGCGTCGAGAAAGCTGCGGACCTGCTCCGGCGCGCCGAGCGGCCTCTGGTCGTGATTGGGAAAGGTGCAGCGTACGCGCGAGCGGAGGAGGCGATCCGGAAGCTGGTGGACACCACGGGCATCCCCTTCCTCCCGACGCCGATGGGGAAGGGGGTCGTGCCTGACTCGCATCCGCTATCCGCGACAGCGGCACGCTCGCTCGCCATCGGGCAGTGCGACGTGGCTCTGGTCGTCGGTGCCAGGCTTAATTGGCTGCTTCACTTCGGCGAGCCGCCCAAGTGGTCCAAGGATGTCAAATTCATCCTTGTGGACGTCTGTGAGGAGGAGATTGAACTCCGGAAGCCATGTGTGGGGATTGTTGGGGATGCCAAGAGAGTAATTGAGCTGATCAATAGAGAGATCAAGGACAATCCGTTCTGCTTGGCAAGGTCACACCCATGGGTCGAAGCGATCACCAAGAAGGCCAAGGACAACGTTCTTAAGATGGAGGCGCAGCTAGCAAAGGATGTTGTGCCGTTCAATTTCATGACACCATTGCGGATAATCCGGGATGCGATTCTTGCTGAAGGGAGCCCTGCTCCAGTAGTGGTCTCAGAAGGGGCAAACACCATGGATGTTGGCCGGGCTGTGCTTGTGCAGAATGAACCGAGGACAAGACTCGATGCAGGGACATGGGGGACGATGGGGGTTGGATTGGGGTACTGCATTGCAGCTGCAGTAGCTGAACCTGAACGACTTGTGGTTGCTGTGGAAGGTGACTCTGGATTTGGATTCAGTGCAATGGAGGTTGAGGTATGAATGCAAACAGGCCCGTTCCACCTTGAAAGATTATATTGTTAAATCTCATGACATATTTGGTTTGGTTGCGTAAACATGTTATTAGCATCCTTTGTTTTTTTTTCCCCTGCTGTTGTGAGCTGAAATTAACATTCTTCTGGTTGGAGAAAAACCAGGGTCATGCTATGTTGATGTCAATAATGCTAACATACTTGCAGAAACCAATATCTATTTATGCGAACTATCTGCTGCATGTTCCATTTCCATGTGTTAATATAGCGCATAATAGCCTGACAGATAGAAAATGTGATCCAATAGATTTGCATGTTATGAGTCTATCTCTTGCAATTGTGCTGGTTCATGCTGTTAGTACAAGTATTCAAGGTGGCAAATGCATAAATACTTTTATCAACAGAAATGGATAACTATTCGCTGTTGTCCTCAAATGGGTCTGGTCTCCTGTTTTGGTCAAGCAATTGAATTATCCTAGTAGTTCATTCCAAAGTATACATGTGGATGCTTCCACAATATACATTTACCAGCTCCACACAATTCACCAAATATTAAATCTTTTGTGCTATTGTACCTTTGTAATCACATTGGCGCTTTGCTTGGCATACAGAGGACACCATGACTCATAAACTATACATTGGCTTTCTTTAGGTTACTGTGCATTATAATTTTTGTTAGTATGATCTGGTGAATGCTAGCCAAAACCATTCCACAATCCGTCATTTATTTCTTTGCAATCTGCTTGTTGTATCTTCTTAATGGTAAACTTAGATGATGAAACAGGATGTCTATAGTTTTACATCCGTATTGTAGGTGTTAACTTTTTATTCTTAATTATTATACTAGGAGGATTCGATAGTAGTTTTAGAATTTGTATGTTGTTGTACACTAATCAAAATAGTAGGGTATTGGAACTGGCAGATGCATGGGTCAAATAACTTGATCAAAGTGCGTAAAGCAATATATCTGATCACTTGTATGCTTAATTATGTGTCCTTGATGTAGTAGCTCCGTACAGTTATAATTAAGAAAGGTACCCCTCATTCCAAATTAGGTTACCTAGCTTTGTCTTCAAACTTTGACCAAGTTTTTAGAAAAATACACTGATATCCACAATACCAAATAAATGCATTATCAAAATATATTTCATGGTGGATTTAATGAAACTCATGTGATGATGTAAATGGTTGTGTGTTTTATAAAGTGGGTCAAAGTTAAAGAAGTTTGACTTAGAACAAAGCTAAACTAACCTATATTTTGGAAAGGAGGAAGTAAATGTTTGTGTCATAACTAGGCATCTAATTAATTCAAATTCAGGGCTTCATTGTGATTCATATTTATAATAAGTAGTATATTTCCACTGATTGTTTGGAAGTCTATGCGGGATTTACTATGAAGTACCAACCCTCTGTTTAATTTGGTCACCTTTATTGATTAATTTTGCTTCATTCTCATTTTCTTCTATGTCATTTTCATCTTTGTTAACTTCCAGTTCCTTCTCTAACAGCTTGGTTTACGTAATCTTTTTTTCCCCTTCTATTTTTCCTTCTCTTAGCTGCTACCTAGTTTCTTCAATAAACTATCTCTTCCTAAACTGACTGTACAATATATTTGTCATTTCATTTTGCCACATTGTACAGACAGAGTTATCCTAATTATTTACTTTTGTGCCTTTCACTTTACAGACGTTGGTGAGGTACCAGCTGCCTGTTGTTGTAATTGTTTTCAACAATAACGGTGTCTATGGTGGAGACAGAAGAAGCCCTGATGAGATAACCGGACCATACAAAGATGATCCTGCCCCAACTTCTTTTGTTCCAGCAGCAGGCTACCATAAAATGATGGAAGCTTTTGGAGGAAATGGTTATCTTGTGGAGACACCAGACGAGCTCAAATCCGCCCTTTCAGTATCGTTCCGTGCTAGGAAACCAGCAGTGATCAATATTATCATCGATCCTTATGCTGGTGCAGAGAGCGGTCGAATGCAGCACAAGAACTGAGGGTGTTTGTTTGTACCTTAATTATCATAGCAGGACTCCAGCGTCCAATATCCATTTGTTGTTTACGATAACTTCGTTGTCCTGCTTACAGATGCTAGATGATCGGTCGAAACTGAAGTGGGCATTCAAGGTATTTTAGCTTCACTTTCCCTGAAATAAGGATGCTCTTATTGTAGTATTCTTCTTCTACGGCATGTATATGTAACAGGGCAATTCCACCCGAAAACTACGAGCTAGTTTTCGCAGCTGCCATATCGGCAAAGACGGTTCGAAATGTACATTATGGACCTGTTTGGCACGGCTCTCAGTGAACAGGGGAAAAACAAATTGCAAAAGCACAGTGCGCGCTGGCAGCGGTTAACACATTTTGTTATAGAATCCATGGCTAAATTTTGGCTATGGCGCTCGCTGCCCACATACCACCCACTAGGCATGCTGCTGGTAATGGGCCCAGCAGATATGGTGCACGAGCGGACACGGTCAAAGAAAAAAAAAAGGATAGATGGACTTCAAAAAAGAAAAATAAAAATTACAAGCTAACAAGGTCACTGTAACTAATGATGCAAATCCAGGATATAAGTTCAGAGAGATGTAAACGTAACACCGTCTCATGCTCAACAAAGTCATACCACCCATCATCAGGTGAGATATCAGAGCTGATTTGCAGACTCAGTGATTCACTGAATAATTAGAACTTGCAGACACAGCACGGGAATATTTCTTATGTGACACATGGACTTTTTTTTACTTCTACGACATGAGGTGACTTCTGATTATGTAAAGCAAACTTAAGTATCATAGAGGAAGCAGTAGGCTACCGGGTTCGATCTTTCACAGACAAAAGCGACCATCTACAATGACACATGACAACCTCGTGGGCAAAATGGGCGTCTTACAGTAGGGCACAGATTTCACTGCACATGTAAAAAAAGACTTGACCGAAGCATTTCAGATAACACATCGCTCCCTTCAGCGCGCATTGTAAACTCTGTCCATTCAGACGTCGGGCAAGACACCTTATTTGTTCCGACCTATCTGTTCCAGTGATCTTGGAGCTGCAGGAAGATTGAATATACTTCAGTACAACGGAACAATTTGGAATGAACCTGATGCATTTGTCAACTACTAACATAGAATGATGTCCAAGATACAAATTCCATTTCCAAAAAGCATCAAGGTACAATTTTCTTTTCCACAAAGCTTCAAGATACTTGGTAACAGCAGACACTGGGTTGCCCTTAAACATTAACAGTTTTCAGGCAAAAGGACTACGTTCAATTTCAGTCAAGTCATAAGAAGAAAACAACAATAACACTGTAGTACACTGTATTTCACCCAGGACAGGGATCTATATTCCAAACATTCAGATAGCGTAATACTATGATTTGCCATATCACAAGGTTAAAGACTAGTAGTTTCAGCACAACCAAATTTTTCCAGAGGCCAACAGCTATGTAAGATTGTAAGGACATGTTTGGTAGAGCTATGTGCATGCTCCTCCCACACTTAAGCTATGGGCTCGTGCCTTAACATCGTTACATGTTGAAAATAATGTGTTCTAACATTACAAGTACAGATTACTATAAAAACATTATCTGCACAGCTATTTTATGTTTTCATTACAAGAACATGTTCAGAAGCATTGTTTATTTCATTCTACATTACCAGAGGGGCATGCAACAATGATCACTGATCAGCAATTACCATATTCAAGAAAAAATCACAGAAAAGAAGAAAGCATTGAATTACACTTTAAGAATTAAGATTTAATTTCCAACCAGGTCCTCATCAGTCAAAGATAGAAAAAATAATAGGACACGTACCCATGCCAGCAGCATCAGAACCTCTCATGATTCTAAGTTTCCGACAAGTTGTAGTGAACAAGCTGCAAAAAAAGGGCCAACGATAAATATAAATACCAGTCATCAGAAATAACTAGTTAAGGTATAGGTGGTTAGGCAAATAAAAGGATAAAAAGGAATGAAAATGCAAAAAAATGTCAGGGGTCATAGTAACAATGAACTAAGGAGTAAAAATAAAATTTGCATAGACATGTTCATAAAAGACATCTGTGTTCCCATCTTAGGAAAATTAACGGCTTAATAGTGCACATGTTTCTCTCCTGTGAAGGCGAAATGATAAATTCATAGAATCCACACATTAGCCAAACATGGTCTGAATCATCTGATCCAAAATATGAGCAAAACTGAACTTTCCAAAGAAGTTGCTAAGATTCAATAGGATAGAGAAATTCAGATGAGTGGTTCATTTGATCAGATTATAAGGTCTTAAATGAACTTTTACCCCACAATTTTTCAGTTGCCTGATCTTAAATGCAAGTGTGTTTCAACAAATTACAACTAGTCAAGACTGCTGCACCAAAATTATATCAATTTCCATCATTCCAAGATCAAGTCCCAATTCCTAACTGCAGTTGCACAAACAGAAAAATAATCCTATTATTTCGATATGAAACAGGATGGACATCTCAAACTACACTAAGTTAGGAACTCACTCCCAGGGGAGATCACCAACGAGCATCCAATCAGCATCTTTGTCTTCGCAAGTAAGGACATATTCTTGGTCCTGAAGGGCATCAGCCCTAGATCCATCAGTAAGCCTCTCCTTTCTTGATGGCTTGTATGAACTGTTTTTACCTGTAATATCACAAATTCAAACAAATGCACTTAATTTACATAACAATGGAAAGCCTTGGTCCTAAGTAAGGCAAGAAATGTTTTATTTACACAAATATATGCATTTTTATGGACATAATGATAAATACTGTTCAAGTTCACAGAGTAGCAGATCCAGAGATTTCTGAAACACATGTTAAGATACAGTGTTTCTCTTTGGTCCTACCCTTAGGTATTGACAATGACCTTTACTGCTGCTTTCCATTTGTTTGCAATACGGTGTAATAGGATAAGACCTTTAGGACATAATTTGCATCTAGTCTCTACAACAATGGTCAACACATATTTGTTGATATACAGGTTGATCATTGACTGGTCAAAATAGACTAGATGCAGATTTTCAGCTAGTGCAGGCTGCTAGACACTTTTCTTTGCTATATACGTAGCGAAGTATATTTTTAGAACCTAGTTAGAAGTGTTACTTTATTTCGAATTTTCTTTCAAAGGACATTCTACCTAGCTCCTGTAGACATTAATTGTCGATCGAGATTATCATTGACTAGTCAAAATAGTGCAGAGGGGCTGCTCAGGTTCAGGCATTTACTAGCAAGATATTAACTATCACATCATCCTTCAACAATTATCGTCCATTGATCCCTCAAGACTTCAAGCAGAAGAAAAGTATTCCAAATTGTACAACATGCACTAGTGACACATGGAGAAAAATAAATGGAGAATTATGGAGAAAGAACTAACATAAAACAAGAGCACTTACCAGTGATGAAGCAGCTGAACATTTTCTCGAGACCAATCGAGAGATCCTCATAGCTTGAATAGGTCTTGAGGTCCACCTTCCTTAGGTATGGAGCTCCATCCATGCTGACCTTAACATAACAGCATCCTGCCTCGCTCCTGCCTTCATCTTCCCCCTTTGGCTTTGTGGCAGTTGCGGCTAGTGTGTTCTTTCTGTAGCTCCGAACAGGTGGCCACCCAACAACTTGCGCCCTGTTAGGACATAATCTCCCAAAGATTAGTCCAAGCCCCACCAAACATCATGAAAAAAAAATATTGTTGAACAAATGACGAGACGAGACACATGAATGTATTCTGTGCAGTGATACAAAGACTCCTGCTTCTACAATCTATCTCAAAAAACTTCCTTGTGGATTATGTGACAATACTAGCACAAATGGCTAGAACTGCAGGTAATCCAGCTTCAAGTGTAAAAAATATGCTGTTATATGCTTCTTATAAAAGCAGGTAAACATTTTTTCTCTAAAAAAAATAGCAGGAAATTTGTTCCTCGTGTTCTGTTTCTGTGCTTAGGTTTGAATTGCTTTACTTCTATATTTGAGACTAGTAGTACTACTTAGCAGCGGCAATCAAGCATCACCAACGCTGTTATTGCAGATTCGACCAACTAACAATCACCGCATGTCAACCAATAGATCCCCATGGATGACGAGCTAATAAACAGCGTCTGGAAGCGAACCCTCTCGGCACTCAAAACCCGAAACGAATTAGCTGCAGCACCCACTTACTTGGCAGCCCGCGGAGCTCCAGCAGCGGCGGTTTCAGCCACCCCCATGCCCTCCGCCCTCACGCCTCCACCAGCACCATCAGCAGCGGCGGCGGCATCCCGCTTCACGGCGGACCGGTCGAGAGAGTCTTCGAAGCCGCGCTTGGCGCCGCCCCTGGGAGGCGGAGGCGCGGGGCCGAGGGTGAGCGCGGCGTCGACGTCGGCGCCGCGGCCAGGGGAGTCGGAGCCCGGGAGCCCGAGGCGCAGCGCGAGGTGCGGGCCCGCGCCACCCTCGCCGCCCGAGGAGGAGGACGACGAGCAGCACGAGGAGGCGCCGGCGCCGGCGCCGAGGCCGATGTAGTCGCGCGCCTCGAGCGGCGGCAGCATCGGAGACGCGGGCGGCGGGAGGCGGACACGGGAAGGGGAAGCGTGGAGGTGGTGGAGCCAAGCGAGCGCAGCGAGGGGACGCCTCTTTTTGTTCGTTGGTTCGTTCGGAGAGGAGGTGTGGAGGCGGGTGGTGCCTCCTTGTTTTAAGAGGAGAGGAGGAAGAAGACGAGGCTTTGGCGTGTGACAGTGAGAAGTGGCCGACCGGGCGAGAGGGGGCGCTTTCGACTCTGCTCCCCGCTTTTCGGGCCGTGTGGGGGACTGGGGGGTTGGTTCCAGGTCCGGGGTGCGCGTAGCGAAATGGAATGGGGGTGGCAGGGCAGGCAGCCGGATAGATAGGGATGCCGGGTGGCGGGTGGGGCGATGGGAAAACGACCGTTTGACCCCTTGGTCTATTGGGCAGGTCAGAAGCTCAGCTGAGACGGTGACGTGGAGCAGTACTACTGTGGTCGTCGAACGGTCAAAGGGGGCAAAGGAGCAGGTGGAGCACTAGTACAGTACAGTACTCCTACATGTACGTGCTGCTCAACCGCAGTCAACGTCAACCACGGTTGTTCGGTGAAATTCTGATGAAAAACAAGAACGGGCCCTTTCCAGTTTGAACAGAAAAGGAGGATCGCACATGACACAGCAGTGACCAGCCGGCTAGTACGTGCTTGACTGCTTCGCCGTTTGTAGTCGAGTGAAAACGGGGAAACAAAAGGGTGACAGGGTGGAAATTGTCTTGAATTTTCCAGCCTCGAGTCGGGTGTGATGATGACAAAAAGCAGAGCGCGCACTGCCAGCAGTTAATAATTAATATACTCCGTACCTAATTAACTACTCCAATGGAGAAGAGAACAGAGAGGTAAAATGTTTGTTGCGGCGGGGACAGGATCTCGGCGAGGATTCCCTTTTCGGTTTTATATTCCACACCAGAGGAGGCGACAGCTGCCGCGCCACTCCTCTCGGCAGACAAATGGGCCCGGCCGAAATGGTTTGGTCCCACAACCCCGCAAGGCAAAGGCCCTCTCTTGTTCCTCGTCGCTGCGTACTACTGGCTACGGTGACCATGGTGGTGCGCGGTCGGTCGGCCGCCCGGCGGGCCTCGTGAGCAGCGACGCGGCGGACTTGACAACTCTCCAGCGCACGCCGCGCGCGGAAGCCGGTGGCGGCCACGGCGCTGGGGCGCAGGCACAGAGGCAGCGGCAGCGACCAGGGGCGACGCCGACGCGCGCTGCCGCCTGCCGGTGCCGAAGCCGAAGCCGAATCCACCGCTCCGCCTGCCTCCCGTGCCGGGGAGCTACCATACCACCCGATGCCGTGTCCCACCCACCAGGCCACCACCCACGGTTCCAGGTCCGGCATCCAACGTCCAAACGAACCGAGCCCGCACGTTTCGCGCGCGCGGAGACCGTGCGCTGCGTGTGTCCCCTGCCGTGGCGTCCCGTCCCTGCTCCGGGTCGCGCCCGTGTACTTCCGTGCCGGGCTGGGAAGGGACCGAGCGAGCGAGTCAGGCCGGCCGCCCGGCTGGCCGTGCAGTGGAAGTCTGGAAGTGGAGATGGAAGAGGAAAGATGCGCACGGCACGGCTCGGCAAGTCGGCGAAGCGAACATGCAGTGCAACCTGCCGTGTTCACTGTTGACTCCTATTATGGCGAACTTGCCCCGGATTTCATGGCAATTCCACGGGCGCGGATGTGGCGGTTGACGCCTCTTTGATGCTCGTCGTCGCGGAAATGCTGCGCGGCTACATCCACCTTGCGCATAGCCAGGGCTCGTTTGGCATAGCCTCTGAAACGGTTTTATCTGAAACTCTGTCAAACATTTTTCTGAAAAAACGGTTCTCTAAAAAATGCATAGAGAGGAAAATCCATTTTACACTATGGAGCTGAAGCTAAAAAACATAATTTTTTCAGTTTCTCTAGTTTTTTTGGTGAAACCATTTTCATAGAAATTCTCCCAAACTGACTTTTAGTTTTCCTCTTTCAGGCTTTCAGCCGTGCGTGCGGGTGCGACGATCGTCGTTGGAATTGCAACTCACACCGTGACACGAGCGAGAGGTGCCGAGCTGCGCTTTCGGGGGAACCATCATTGGTACGTGTGGGCGTGCGGCCATTAGTCGCTGCGATTATAATGTTGTCCCGTCCCTCCAGGTACTGCTAAACCCACGGCTAGGCGAATGTCATCATGGATTCACGGGGCACGAGCAAGGAAGCCAAGTAACTGTAGGCGATACTCCTCGTCTCCTCCTGTAGGGGGAGATTCACAGAAAGCAGAGGCGCATCGCCGGATCAGAATTGATGGTGCTGCCGCCGCCGCGCTGGCAATCTGGCACCGTCTTTGACGCGACAATACCTGTGCAGGCACCGGCAGCCGCTGCCGGCTGCCAGCTCCACCTGCAGCGGCAACCCTCAGATCTAGACATGCAGGCAGCGGTATACACTGTACGTTTGGTTGGAGAGCCACCCGAGACGGAGCCGCTCCATCCGACGTTTGGTTCACGGACATGCCATGGAACGGGAGCCGAGCGATTCCAACGCTGGGAATATTCGAATGAGATTCGGAACGAGCGTGTCCTAGAAAATCAGCCGGACACGCTCATCCCAATCCAATGACGTTTTTTCCGTTTCCTCTCCCACCGCTCTCCCTAGCAGCGGCCCACGCGGCGGCGACGGCGGCGCACCTAGAGCCGGAGCCAGCGAGGGGAGGAGCGGGCAAAACCGTGGCAGATCGGGGGGGAGGGCCGGCGGTGGAGAAACGCACCTGGAGCCAGAGCCGGCGAGGGAAAGAGCGGGCAAGGCCGCGGCGGGACGGGGAGGCGCCGCCGGCGGGTGAAGCGGACGGAGGCGCGGCTGGTGAGGGAGCAGGTGTGCCGGGGAGGAGAGGGTGCGGCCGGGCGGGGAAGCGCGGCCGGCGGTCAAGCCCGCGGCGGAGCGGGGCAGGGAGGCGACGCCAACGGGTGAAGCGAACGGAGGCGCGGCCGGTGAGGGAGCAGGCGCGCCGGGGAGGAGAGGGCGCGGCCGGCGGTCAAGCCCGCGGCGGAGCGGGGCAGGGAGGCGACGCCGGCGGGTGAAGCG
This sequence comes from Paspalum notatum, assembly GCA_022530915.1. Classification (NCBI taxonomy): domain Eukaryota; kingdom Viridiplantae; phylum Streptophyta; class Magnoliopsida; order Poales; family Poaceae; genus Paspalum; species Paspalum notatum. The sequence goes on from CM039692.1 coordinate 38,798,860, forward strand.
GACGGAGGCGCGGCCGGTGAGGGAGTAGGCACGCCGGGGAGGAGAGGGTGCGGCCGGGCGGGGAAGCGCGGCCGGCGGGAAGCCCGCGGCGGAGCAGGGCAGGGAGGCGACGCCGGCGGGTGAAGCGGACGGAGGCGCGGCCGGGGTGGAGAGGGCGCGGTCAGGGCCCGCAGTCGGTCGAGAAGACGCAGCCGACGGACGGAGGAAGGGAATGAGTTTTTTTATTACCGAGGGATGAGTCTGCTTTCTATGATAGGTAGGCCCCACAGTAACGGTGGTAAATGGGGTTACAACAGTTCTATTCTCATCCCTCCGACCAAACAGAAAATGGAACCGTTCCACTCTTAAACCAAACACACGTCATAGAACCATTCCATCCTCAGAACATGGAATGGTTCCATTACACCATATCCACCAACCAAGCGCCACCTAAAGCATGCGGGTGGATGCAGGGTTCACTTAGTAAAAATTTCGATTTGATTAAAAAAATTTTGATCATCATATCTTAGAGTTAGGAACTCCGTTTTTCGGACCGAAATACCCTTTCCGATTTGGACCGGAAACGGAATTTCAGTCCGAAAAACTAGACTTTTCGTCCGGAAAGGAGAACCATAGTTTGATGCAGGCAGAGGCGGCAGTGTTTTACCGGTGTTTGGATCGCCTGCTTAAAAAAATTTTAGTCTCATCACATCGAATGTTTAATTAGAAATATTAAATATAGTCTGATAATAAAACTAATTACATCGATGAAAATTAAACTGCGAAACGAATTTATTAAATCCAATTAATCTATAATTAGCAAATGTGATGCTATCGTAACTATTCATTAATCATAGATTAATTAGAACTTAACAAATTTGTCTCCCTGTTTTCAAATATTTGATGTGATAAAGACAAAATTTTAGACCTGAATCTTTGCTCTTGTGCGGTCTGCGCCACTCCCATGCGTGCATCATCACCGCTCACACCTCGCCGGCCGGCCATCATGCCGGTGGCGTTGCTCGAGAGCGCCGCATTTATTCACTCCTGCCTCCTGGTAGTGGTAGCTACGCATTTATTCACTCGACGCTGCGAAAGGAGCGACAAAGAATGGTCAGGTGTGGAGCTGCTGCACTGCAGTCTTGTGCAGAGGAGACAAAGAATGGAGTGCAGCAGTATATGCCATTGCCAGCCAGTGCATTGGAGTGGTCTTGTGCAGATCAGATCAGATCAGATCAAAATGTCCAAGCAGCAGTCTTGGCAGCAAATCCTCGTTTTCTCTCAAATCATATACTACGTGGGAACTTGATAGCACCAGCTCTGGCCATGAGCCCACTTGCATGTGAGGAACTAGGCCCCGTTTGGATGTTAAAATATACTAAAACTGCAGTATTGAGAAACTACGGTTTTACAAGCCAAAACCTTATAATACCATAGTATTTACAAACCAGAGTTTTTCTCTGTTTTAAAGAAACTATAACGTGTTTGGGTACAGGCAGTATGACCAGCGATACAATGTTTTTGAGACTGGCCGGCTGTATGAGCATGCACATGCGTATGGCTAAATGATTAATTATTAAATAATTGTATATCTTTTGTAGTAATAAAAATAATGTAAATCGTTGTAGTAGCAGTCAAACGATCCTGAAGCAAAATCCATATCAGTTTCACGGATGTTGTCTTCTTGTGAGGATGAGTTTAACTGTTGTTTCTTTGGCTGCCAATCTGTTGTCCTTCTACGACGCTTTTCTTCTGCTACCTTTCCTGAAAGCATACAAGGTAGGAAAAAATTTCATGGATCAGCATTGAAAATACTAATAACAAGGTGGATATCCTTGGCTCATATACATACCATCATAAATGTCGTACAAATCATCATAGTATGGGAATGATTTGTTTTTCCACTTCTGTTGCTCGTCGGACAACTCTTCCCACTTTTTATCAATGGCTGTTACCATGTTTATCTCAGGGTTCCAACCAAATCCACTCTTGGACACAATTGATTTCACAGTATTATGATCTTTCTTGAGCCTTTGCTCTCTGTCCTTGAGCTGTCCCACAGTGTATTTAGATACAGGGTATTTGTTCAAGCAAGTGGTCATGCTATTCCAACCTTCCTTAGTCCATCCATTATGGCCACGGTGTCTTGCTGATAAATGATACTCCATCATGAAAACAAGAAATCTAGTTCGTTCATCACTCCAATTTGCTCCTGACTTTGTTTTTTCCCCTACAGTAGCATAAAAGATATAAATCTACACATCATATATCTAAAAACATGTAAGCCTAGCCGCTGAGAAATTATAGTGGAATCGTGCATAAAAAATCCAAATGCTAATCAGATACAAAAGATCCATTGTCTGTTCATTGTTGCCTGTCATTGGAGGCATCCAATTTTTATGTCTCCAAAACATAAGTGCGGCACGACAAGCTCCATTGCTAATCATGTTTTGTGCATGCAGTCGACAGTCCTGGCTGCTTGCCACATCACTTGACCATTCAATCAGTAGCTAGCATACGAGAGCGCATTCGGGAGTTGAGAATATCCTAATGTGTGTATTGACTGGAAGAGAAATAGAAAATTAAATTGATTTGTTAGAGGAAAAGACAAATTAGGAAATGAATGCAACGTATAAGCATGTGTGGCTAGGTCTTGTGGTAAATGAAATTGAGATTCAGATCTGGCAGGCTAGCAACGCATGGCACTGCTGCCGGAGCACATCTCGCCGCCCCCGCTCACCAGTTGCTCATCTTCATGGACGACGGCGTTGGACCATCCGTGGGGTGGCCATGGTCGCCGTCCGCGCGTCCCTCGCGGAGACCGGTTGCTCACATATACTGCAGTTTCTAAAACTCCACTATTTGTTTTATCCAAACACCTTTCTTCTCTTTAATACCAGGGTATTTCGTAAAACTGTAGTATTAGCCCAAAACTCCAAAAAAACTTCATATCCAAACAGGGCCTAACTGGGCGGCAAGTGAAACAAGCAGCCAGACACTGGCCGAAGCAGCTGGTGCGTGTGCTTCTTTTCCAAGGCCGCATCGCGTCACGTCCTGGCGGTGCAGTGGAAGCCTGGAAGGTCCAAGTGCTGGTGCTGGTGCAATGTGCAGTGGCAGGCCCAAGTGCTGGTGCGGGAAGGCCGGCCATGCGCCCATGCCTGCTCTGCTGCCCATGTATGACCACAAGGAACGGAGGGCAAATGGGCCTTAATTTGAATGGGCCAAAGCCGGAACTAGCCAGAGCCCGCCCTGTCCTCACCCAGGGCCAGGAGGAAGAAAACGAGGCTACCAGGCCCAGACGCCTCTACTAGTGGTACTAACCATCCAACTAAGCACTGAAGACAACTCAACTAATCTCCAGTTCCCCTGCACTTGGCGTGATGGCATCGCCATGCCCATGTGCAGACGTGCGGCGAGCTAGGTTAGTTCACTAACCCCCCACAAAGAGGACGGCCATCATCATGGCCAGGACGAAGCTGCTCGCCTGGGGTGTTGTGTTGGTACCAAAGCAAATCACTAGAGACTTTCAGAGACCACAAAAAGCCATTCGTGCTTTATCCGTACGCCCCCCAGACCGAAATTTGTTGCTGGTGCAGTGTCTACGCGGTGTTTGTTGGCTCCTGGAACGCAGCACCGACGCTCCCAATGCTCCAACGCGTCAGTGTCGCGAGTCGTTTTTCACCTGACAGCTTAACCGCATTCACCTGACAGATTAACCACGTAGTACTGCTACGACGTTGACAGAATTACAAACAAGGACAGGCAGGCAGAGGCGAATGGGTCTAGTGCTGAAATGTTCAATCCAGACTGTGTTTAGATAAAAAAAAAACTTCTCCTAAATTTCACTATGCAAAAAGAAGATTTTTCATCACATCAAAATGCCAGCACATGCATGGAGTAATAAATATAGATGAAATAAAAAATTAATTGCACAGTTTAGATGTACTTTGCGAGACAAATCTTTTGAGCCTAGTTAGGCCATGGTAGGAAACAAACGAAAAATGCTATAGTGTATTTTTCAGCGCTACAGTGCATTTCACCCCTCAAAACTTTGGATCTAAACACAGGCCCAGTTGTTTTTTTTAGAGCAGGGTCACCAGAACGTGCATTTGTACCGTATACAGTGCGCAATCATTATTTTTCCACTCTATGCACAGTGCGCAAACAGTGTTTTCCACACCTATTTTCACTCACGGGTGACCATGGTCTTAATGAAATCAGTGGGTGAAAGTCACATCCATCATCAGCTAACGGGGATTGATTAGTTAGCGCTTGCGCTTTCACTAGGCACATTTGGTGAATCGGTGTCTGGTCTGGTGGACCCATGGACGTCGATCTATGGTCGCATAATAAACACTCGTCAGTGGTCGCTCCAACAACCGGGAGGGAGAGAGATTATATATATCATCAATAATTCAATATATGGAGTAGTAGTACCATCGTTGGTAATGCGAAAAGCACTGCATCATCTCAAAACAAATAAGCAAGCACCAGCATCTGCACTAACATGCACAGTGTCAGCGTCACACGTAGTACTATTTAAATTAATTAGATTCTTCCAGAGTATTTAGGGTAGCAGAGAGGGAATGGTGGATGTGATGGTGGTTAATCCGGCCCCCGGCGAAATGTTTATTAGCGATGACAGATTAACAATCACCAAGCGAGCAGCAGCAGCTACATATATAGGAGTATAAAATTCCTGTGCCGGCCCTGATGCCATTGGCGACGACCGACCGTTCTGCTGATGAGGAGGTGGTTAGGCTAAATTCAATGAAAATATCTATATGGGTTTTCTAAACACTGTTTTGTACTGTTTGACATAAATGCTAAGAGAGAAGGGTAGTTAGAATAGTGTTTAGTGAGTGGAGATAGATACTTCCATTGAACTCAGCCTTAGGTGCAAACAGAATGGTTTGTTACTTTTGTTTGTTGCACCGTCAGAAGAATAGGAGATGCCTGCCACCAGCTGCTACAGCGGGGATGCAGCATCAAAAACACGAGCTCCCCGGACGGGACGAGGACGAGCCAATATTATTTTGCCGTTCCGCCGGTAGCTGCACGTGCTCACGAGCGCGGACGCTTCGTTTACGCCGCTGGATATGTCCGCCGTACGGAACGGACGGCGGCGATCCGTCCTTTCACCAAATTCCGCCAACCGACGAGGCGGCCGGCGAGAGACCGGCGAGGCGGGACCACTTGTCATTGGCCACCTACTCTCAGAAGAAGCAGGCGCCGTTGGATCACCTGCTGGACGGTATCACGCGGCTCGTCGGTTTAAAGCTGACGACTACTGCGGATCACACGAGATCTGCGACTGCTGCCTTGGGATTAGAGATTTTTTAAACAAAGACTCTGATATTTTTTTCGGGTTTGAGTATTTCTTAGGTTGCAGTTATAACAGATTATGGTGAGAGGGACCTCAGTTTTGCTTGTATTTTAGGCTCATCGCGCGGCGGTATGCCGGTATGATGTGAGCGCAGAATTAATTATTAGTCAATACCATATTGCCTCTTCTAAAAAAGAGCTAAAAGGTAGTGCTATGGTTTTGACATTTCCCCGGGTGGTTAGACTAAATCTCACACTGCACTGTCCTTTTTGTGAAGAAGTAGTTTGCATGCCTTTGCTGGAGAAAAAACGTGTGCTTGTGTATAGAAGTAAAAAAAAGAAATAAGACTAGCGTTTGTGAACGCCCATCACATAGTGTAGAAAATCATCACCAAGGGTGGCTTGTTTTAGAAGAAACCTTGCATTGATTGCCATGACAATGAGATGAACGATAAAGAAGCTCAGTAGTGCAGCGGTCTTGGTGTGTGGCGTCGTTTTGAAAGAGGAAAAGTACAACAATGTGGCATTAGTATTGAAATGGTATCTATCAACATGGCCGTGCTTCCCTTTTTAAAAGAGAGCTTTCATTTAGGTTTTCATAATCAACTAATGCTAGTGTCACTAGGGAGTAGAAATGGAGGTGAAAAACACGGTTTGCGCACTGTATACAGAATAGAAAAATAATAATTGTGCACTGTAGACAGTATAAATGCACGTCCTGATGACACTAGCATAAGCTCACCATGAAATCACATAATCTCATTTTCTTTTTCATCCTCTTTCTACCACGTGAAAAAGTCTTCGATGCACCATAAGTCAAAACAAAGGTCCCACGGAGGACAAAAGGGAAAACTATTATTTGTCTGATGATAACCATGACAGCTACTATATTGACATAGTTTTTGAGTCAAGTACCCTCGACGATTGTTTCTAGGCCATCTCCCTCGCTGTGATCAAGAAAGTCAAGCTCATGGACATCATATTGCACTCCTTCCAATCCTCACTTCTTCTTTGGCTCTGTTTAGATCCAAACTTTCCCCAAATTCTACTATGAAAAAAAAAATTTTCCATCACATCAAAAATGCCGGCACATGCATGGAGTACTAAACGTAGATGAAATCAAAAAATAATTATACAGTTTAGATGTACTTTGCGAGACGAATCTTTTGAGCCTAGTTAGGCCATGGTAGGACAATATTTACCACAAACAAACGAAAAGTGCTACAGTGCGCTACAGTGTCGGATGTGGTGTTTTTGACCAAATTTTGGCAGATTTCGCCTGCTTTTCGCCTCCACTTTTTGGATCTAAACACAGCATTTGATTGAAATTTACACTTCTGAATTTCTTAAGATGCCACTCACCTGCTCCTGTCTCTGGGTGTGTTTAGATGGTTGAAAAAAACACTGTTTCGAACTGAAAAACACTGTAGAACCACTGTAGCACTTTTCGTTTGTTTGTAGTAAATATTGTCCTACTATGGCCTAACTAGGCTCAAAAGATTCGTCTCGCAAAGTACATCTAAACTGTGCAATTATTTTTTTATTTCATCTACATTTATTATTCCATGCATGTACCGGCATTTTGATGTGACGGGAAATTTTCTTTTTCATAGTGAATTTTGGGAGAAAGTTGGGGTACTAAACAGGACCAGATGGAAGAAGCAGTGTACCAAAGGTCCAATCCTCCTAGGCCAGTTGCCACTGTCCCCTCCTTTTGAGTCACCGTTTGACCTAGCACTGTATTTATTTATTTATTTACCGAGTCTTAAACCTGCGGTACAAAACCACCGCGCGCCGACGCCGAGTCGCGAACAGCGGTCACCACCGTCCGTAAAAAACCGCAAGAGTCCAGGGGCTCGGCTGCACTGCAACCGGCGACGCCGACGGCGAGCGAATTGTTTACTCGCTCCTCATCCGCTCCGGCGTCCGGCCGCTCCCTTTTCCTCTATCCATCGTCCACCCGCCCACCAACTCCCCCTGTCTCGGCTTGCGTGGAGAGAGAAAGAAAGGGTGGGGGGAGAGAGAGAGGTCAAGTCGGAGACGAGAAGAGAACAGCTCAACAGCAGGAGGCCGAGGAAAAGGAGGAGGACGCCCTCGAGGGAGCCAGCCAGTCACCCCACCGCAGGAAGCAAGCAAGCAACCAGGCCTGCATCTGGATCAGGCAGGCAGGCAGGCAGGCGGCCTCGCGTCGGGGCTACGCTTCCTGCTCAGTCTCTCATCACCGCCGCCGAGTGGAGGGAGATCCGTCCTGGCCTGGCCTGGGAGGCCGGTTTCTTCTTCCCCTGGTAAGGTAAGGAAGCCCACCTCGCTTGCTTCCTTGGGCGGGCTGCTCCCTCGCTTCGCCCTTCGGAATCCGATCCGTCCAGCCAGTTGCGGATTCCCGTGCTGCGCGGCGCGGTGGAGGGGGTGGGAACAGTTAATTGCGCAAAGTTTTGCGGGGTTGGTTCAGTTGAGCGAGCCCCCCATGCCGTGCCCGCTGGGTCCGCCGCTGCGAGTGGTTAGGGGGTAATGTCTCGTTTCGCTAGCGATCTTCGTGGTTCCTAGAGCCTTGGGTTCCTTTCGCCTTCGGATCTTGCTGCTCTTGCAATTTGGGTTGCTGTAGCAGGGGAAAGTTTTGGTATACTTTGTTTGGTGTAGCGTGAGCATGGTTATGGTTTAGTTGATCTCGAGCTGAGCTGAGATACCTCTCGCATTGTTTGCAGGCACAATACGGTTCGTTTGATTACTCAGGGGAGGGAAAAAAGTCTGCGTCCCCGTCTTGGCATGAGTGGAAGGGACAGAAAGTGCAACGACCGTGGACTAAAGGGCTCGAGCTTTTGAGTAATTGAGGTGGAATACATACATGCATAACGGACCCTTGATTCTGGAATGGTGTCCACTCGAAGGAACAGCGGGATTATCCTACGGGAAGGGTCGGTCAGGGACTGGTCCCAGTTCAATGACCCCTCGCCGTCTCCGAAGCTGCTCTACTCGCAGTCCTATGTTGCGATGAGGGGGTTGCTGGCCTCGGTGGTCTCCCTGGACTTTTTCCTGCTGCTAAGCAAGCTAAAATCTGTGTGCGCGGCGATGACGTCCCAGAGGCATACTCGCTCTCAGGAGAGATCGAGGTTGAGGGGAATGAGCTGCAGGAGAGCTGCGCTCCATCTGTTGGTGTGTTTCTTGGTAGGCATTTTCATTGGTTTCATGCCCTTCTTCTCTGTTGATGTTTACAAAAAAATAGTGTCTGAGAACAAGAGGCTTCCGTTCCATGACGGCGTGATTGAGGCAGAGATGATGGGTACTAAAGTTAAGGAGTTGGAGACAGTTGTTGTCGAGAAAGAGGTCGAGCTGATTGACGAGCCAGAGGTTGCAGAGAGCCCCCCAGTTCCTGCCATGTTGGATGATGAGGCTGATTTTGCTGAATCCTCACCTGCATTGCCTGGTATTAAAGAATCTGACATTGCCGTGAAGAAGCTGCTGATAATCGTGACAATCACTTCTGTTCGGCCACAACAGGCATATTACTTAAATCGGCTAGCCCATGTTTTGAAAGCTGTACAGGCACCCCTTTTGTGGTTAGTGGTGGAATGGCCTGAACAGTCCTATGAAACAGCAGAACTTCTGAGGTCTTCTGGGGTTATGTACAGGCATCTTATATGTAAAAAGAATACTACAAGCGTGCGAAAGATCGCTGTCTGTCAAAGGAATAACGCAATCTATCATGTCAAGAAGCATCACCTTGATGGTATAATGCATTTTGCTGATGAAGAGCGGTCATACTCAGCTGATGTATTTGAAGAAATGCAGAAAATCAGGTCAGAACCCTCTCCCGCATTTTTCTTCTTTTGCTGTACTGATATATTAGCTATGGAATTATCTACAAAGTGTCTTGATGGAACGTAATAATAGCTTAACACAAAACATAATATTTGTTTTTTTGTTGACACATAGATTGTAAGCATAAAGTAGTCTTGATTTGAATGATGGAACTAGAAAACCAAAATGCTCCCTGGAACCACTAACCAGAAGATTCAGGTTGAAAGATCTGCAAGCCATATTTCATTAGAATCAAATGAGACATCCCTGCTTTCCTTCTCATGAGCTGTGCTATGTTTTTCAGGCGCTTTGGCTCATGGCCTGTAGCAATCCATGTTGGAACTAAGTATAGGGCAGTTATGGAAGGTCCCGTTTGTAAAGGTAACCGGGTAACTGGGTGGCACACGGTTCAAACATCTCAGAAGAAAAGTTCAACTCGTCGATTCCCGATTGGTTTTTCTGGGTTTGCTTTCAACAGTACATTGTTATGGGACCCTCAGAGGTGGAACCGCCCACCTATGGATTCTGTTATTGTCCACTCAGGTGGAAGAGGGGGTTTGCAGGTGAGTTTGTTATAATGTTAACTGCAATAGTCAGATTACAGTAGGTTTTCACGTAACTGGTGGAACTTTTTGTGTATAAAGTCGGCACTCATCTATGTCAAAGATTGATCCTAGTTGCTACATAGCGATTTTTCCATTTACAGCTTTTCCACGCCACCTATAGAAATGACCAGTTTTGTGTGGAACAAAATACAGTAGAATTTGGTTTTCCATTGAAATTATAAATTCACAATGGAGGCAGTATCATTATAAACTATAAAATATAAATATCTTAAAGATCTCTTCATGCAAGTCCTTCCTCCAATTGGATTATTGGAAACGCACCATGGGCATCCTTTTTTTTTACTTAGAACAAACACAATTTTGAGCTCTACTTTATCATCATGTCCTATAGATTTCCTGATCTGACCTGTCTTTGCAGGAGTCACGATTTATAGAGAAGCTTGTTAAAAATGAGCGCCAAATAGAGGGCCTTCCAGACAATTGCAACAGGGTTATGGTCTGGAATTTCAACCTGGAACCTCCTCAACTCAACTACCCGACTGGCTGGGCAATATATAAGAACCTAGAAGCTGACATGCCTGTACTGTAGTAGTTTCTTACTGGTGCGATATGTCTGCTCCTAGAGGTGAATCCTGAGGCAGAAGGTCGAAGTACGACTCCAGCGGCATGGTGTTACCAGGCGTCCAGTTAGGCTGCTGGATGATGCCCCCTGAACGGGTTGCACAAAAGATCACACCGATAATATGTGCTGAAATCTGCCTTCAGCCACATCAGTTGCAGTGCAAATGAAGACAGGATTTTTTTTATCCTTGTTCTCTTGTGTATTCCTTTTATGCTCTTTATTTTTTCCTCCTTATATTCGCCAGCTAGATACTGCATGTAGATTATCTTTTAGGCCCTTCTGTTTTTCCATATGTGTTACCATACAGATGTAAAAGCTCACATACATTGCAACTGTTTAAGAGCAAAGGCAAATACCGTCTTGATACGTGAAGAGATTCAAACAAATCATTTATCTTTCTGAATTGTAGATCCAGGCCTGCTTGGCTGTGATTTTTCACAGCAGCAGCGCATCTGTGCTGGCTGACTGACTGTTTTGTTTCTGCTCTCTGTTGCTCCTGTGGATACAGCACAGCACAGCACATCATTTTGCATTTCTTCCCCCACGACCACGAGCTCTGCGTTCCCACGAGCCAATTACACTGCCGCCACTATGCTTGTGATATGTAAAAACGAGGTTGGTCCTGTGTGGTCTGATTTATTGTTCTTTGTGGCATGATAGACTGCTCTGCCGACACAAATCAGGCAGACCGCAGACACCAACCTGTGAACAGGGCTAGGTGTGATTACACTGCTGCATTTTTTCTTTTTACATTCACAAACGAAAGTTATTACACCAGAGTTTGAAGAACCGGGATTCTGTAAATTGGCTCGTGTCAGTACATGATCTGTGTAATATATGCTGAGGACTTGATCTGCTGACCTTAAACGGGACGTACCAGTTAAAAGAGATTCCTATATCTGCACCCTCATTAAGCGTCGATATGTCCGAGTGGTTAAGGAGACAGACTCGAAATCTGTTGGGCTTTGCCTGCGCAGGTTCGAATCCTGCTGTCGACGATTTTTATTTTTTCTCTTCATTTTAATTTTTTGCTGACATTTCCTTCGACACGCAATACACTCTATTAGGAGCCTTAGGCGGGTGGCTACCGCTGGCTGCCTTTGGGCTTTGGCCGTCCGCATTCGATGGCCATCCACCTGCAATGCACTCTATTAAACCTTTCGCGGTAATCATTGATTAGACTATGGCTGAACAATTGTGCTTAAATTTTAGGATTTATTGACCAGAATATGGTTCTCTTGGAATGGCACTTTTGCAGACGAGGGGCGTGTTCAGGCTTTCGAGTCATGCTCCTTGAAATCTTCACTGAAAGTGGACCAATAGATCCTATGTTTTTCGTAGAACTAAGAATTAGAAAATTGGTTCATCAGGCACGTCCAACTGGATTTGCATGTGTTCTGGGCGGCTAGTAGTGCCACATGCTTCACCGTGCCTGCAACCTGAACGACAAGGGTGTACATGCGCGATGTCATGGTGACACTGAAGAAGATGTCCCGCTCTATTCGTTGGCTTTGCTTTGCGATAGAACATCATCAGCATCAATCAGCTGCAACGAACATTTTTGTTCTTTTTTCCGATAAAGAACTGCAACGAACTCGTTACAGGCTTCTACGACTTCCTTCTACAACTTCCTTCTCGTTGGTCTGTGCGTGCCTGCCAAAGAGTTGCCACCAATCGAAGCATACCAAACGCTCTCTGCAGGCAACAACGAGGACCCCAAGGTATCACCATAGCCGAATGCAACGCACGATTCTTCTCCTTATCACGCCTCCGCCCCGAGGCCTCCCCTGCGTCGCCATCTCGATCCCAGGCCCGCAGCCCGCAATGGCGCACCACCTCGGCCTCCTCGTCGCGCTCCTCTGCGGCTGCGCCGTCGCCGGCGCGCTCGTCGTCGCCGCCTCCCTGGCGCTGCTGGCCTTCCTCGCGTCCGCGCTGCTCGTGACGCTCGCGCTCGCCGCGTCCGACGCGCGCAGGCTCGCGGGGCTCGCCGCGCGCGTGGCCGCGGTGGCCGAGGCCGACCTGAGGCTGGCGCGCGCGGTCGCCGTGTACGCCGTGGTCAAGGCCGCCGTGCGCGTGGCGCTCGCGGTCCGCCCCAAGATTGGCGCGCTCGCGTCGCGCGTCAGGAGGCTCGGGCCGGACAGCGTATGGTGTGGCTTCGGCCTTGTTCTGCAGAGCTGTGCGTTTCACCGCTATAGAACTTGATAGGTTTTCGTGCTACAAACAAAGTACAGTAACAAACAGAAAGCTGGGTAGACATTCTGCAAGTTTTCACTGCTATAGAACTTGACAGGTTTTCATGCACAATGAATCGTCGCCGAATTTGCATCAGCTATAGACACGATTCGACTAGACTAAGGAATATGCTGACACTGCTTTCAAGCAAAAAATAATAATTACTCTCTTATACTTTTGGATAGAGAGCTCTGGATATCTCTTTACTCATTACTGTATTGCCTTCCACATGATCTCCATGTCGGACTGCAAGAAAAAAAAAACTGAACATACAGAAAGGGACAAAAGAGCTCTCAATATTATTGATTGCATTCCTCTGAGTTACACTTGGCAAAAGGATTCAAATTTGATACATTTCAATTAAAACAAATCGCAAAGAATACACGTAAAACTGTGAACTACCCAATCTATAGTATACAACAACGTATCCTCCTAAACTCAACACAGATGGCGCTTCATATGTATACAAACGAATATTTTCAGTGTCGTTGTATGGTTACAAAATTCCGAAGAAACATGATCAAGTGAAGTGAGCCTCAGACCTACTCTCTTGGGCTTGACCGATGCACTGGACAACAATTGGATGGCATGGCAATTCCATACCAGCACTTATACACGAGCACCTAGTGCCTGGAGCTGGTTGAGGAAACATAGTTTAGGGCAACTGCACTATAGGCCTTTTGCAGTAAAAGGTAAGAGTTTCAATGGACAAGCTTGCTTCAAACCTGGCTAACGAGAAGATCCACTTGCTCTCTGTACATCTCTTTTAGGTCAACGATATCATTTCTTAGCTCCTCCAACTGCAGAACAACATCAAAATTAAAGTAAACACAGAATAAAAAGGTATTTTTTACATGGCAACATATCCAATGCAATCCAAGTTTTTGTGCAACCACCGTGCAACCCTACTAAAAAAATGTCAAAAATTTCTGAAGCCTACCCCATCTATATATAAAATTTCAAGATCAAATTCATCCCACTCTAGCAGTTATAAAAAAGACAATTTTTCTCACAAACAGTAATAGTTCAAATGCACCCCAAATTTGTCTTTTTTGTAGCTGCTAGAGTAGGACGAATGAGTGTTCTATTCCAAAGCATCAGCTGTTACTGCTATAGTTAAATAAATATTAACCAGATTTTTCACCACTGCATAATTCGAACATGTCAAAACATGCATTGCTGACGCTAACTCTTGCTTTAATTCATTCGCGCTATGACACTGAAAAGGTCATGTTTCTCCAGCTTATAAAGCGAACTTGATTTGCCAATACTGATAGCTAGATCTTTACAACATTTATGAGCCTATTAACACGATTAAATACTTATTAGTGAAAGCTTATGATGTGTAGCATGTGATACCTCTTCATCACGTTCCCCCATAAGTTCTAGAGCTTGAAAGTGCCTTTGTTTCAGAGCTTCCAGTTCAGCCCTCAAGCCAGGCACAGCAGCAGCTTCAGTCCGTAACTTTTCACACTGCATAAAAGTTCAGTTCAGTTCAGTTCGCAGTTCGCACGCACATATATAAAGTAAAACTCTGATTGGATAGTCAGGGTTTACCTGTTCTGTCATTTTCACCAACTCCTCTGCCAGTGAATTCCGAATAGATTCCAATGAGGCCTGAAACACAGCAGCGACATTATTTCAGACAAAAAGGACCAGATTAGATCACGGTAACAAAAGGAATCCAAAAATGAAACCGTGATTTTTTTAGTGATTGTCTCAATCAATATTATAACAAACAATGTGAAAGAAATAATAGAACTAGAAAGATTGCCAGCAGTCCAGCGAGCACATATAACATCAAACATTGTAGAAAGATTTCTTTATCAGAATATGATTCCAGAACCATCTAAAACAGCAACTTCCACTTCTAAACGTGGAATATGAGAGTATGTTTATAGTTCATGAATCTGAGTAATGTGAAAGATATGTTTATGGACAAGACTGGATTCGACAGTGAAAATCATCCATAACTTTTCAAACTTGTATACTTGCTGCAACCCCGGCTCTAATAATCAACTACCGCCAGTTTCTAAAAGTTTACTATGATTACAAGCAAGAGAAATCAGAAAAGTGACAAATTAATGGAGCACTAACTGAAGAACTGAACAGTTTGAGAAATAAAAGGACGCATATCCATACCAAGCGTGACATGTAAGAAGCCAGCTCTCCATCCTTTTGACGTAGTGCTGATTCAAAAGCACTTGGAGTCATGGTCCTCAGATAATATGACATATTACTTTCCGAAGACATTCTCCTCTCTAATGAAGCATTATCAGATAAATCCAACGAAGCTTGAAGGAAGTGGCTTTCTTCCAAGCTATTTATACTGCCAGAACTAGAGAGCTTTCTGAGAGGAGCATTTCCTTCAAAGAGTAAAATCAGGAACAGTTAGAAAAAATTTAAGGTAACAAAGAGAGGCAAAGAAGTTGGGTATAACTCGCTTAAATTAATTGGTATATAAAATAAAAGGCGTACTTGTCTGATCAGGAAGTGGAATTTTAGGTGCTTCACGGGAAGAGGTTTTCTCAATTTCTGCCCTAGCAGCCTTTTCCCTTTCAAGGTCCTGAAAGTGTGAGTCATGAAAGAAACTATTAGACATTCTAATTAAGATGGTCATGTATGAACAAGCAAGTTAAACTGATTTAATCATATATTGCCATTTTTCAACGGCAATAATATGATCAGTGGCATAAAACAAAATTGCTCAAATAAAAAGAAAAAAATCTATGATACTAAAGGATAAGCTATAGCAGAGTCTTCAAGGTCAAATCTAATGTTTTGTGTTATATGACGTATCGCTTAACAAATTTACGAAGTTAAAAATTCTAAGGTGCACCGGCAAAATGGCAGGAAAACATCACTTGATAAACAATTCTGAGACCAATAAAGTACATAACACGTTCAGCTTTTTTTTCTGAAATTATAGCTGTTAACTACCTTTTCAAGCAGCTCCCTGTGTTCTGCTGCTTCTTGCAGCTCCTTCTTGTGCCTAGATCTAAGCTCCTTTATTTCTTCTTCGAGTTGTTTGGCCCGCCCTTCTTGCATTGCCGCCTCCTCTTTAATTGTTAGGTACTCTTGCCTACTTTCAGATGCTCTCTGCCGCTCCTTTTCAAGAGATCGGCTCAGCTGTGTCTGCTCTGTTCTAAGAATCGTTATCTGCATATAGCCCAATAGTCATCCCCAAAATTACTCGACTATAAATCTGAAACTGAGATCTTAAAACCCTAATAATACCACAGTTTCTGTTTTGCTAGAAATTAATGCACAAACCTGAGTTTCAAGAACAGTTATTCGGGATAAACTTTGAGACAATCGTTCATTTACAGACCGCTCTTTTTCTTCTGCAGCAGCAGCTTTAGCTTCTGCTTCCTGCATAGCATATTCAAGCAAGACAACACATTATACTATGTTACTAACATATATCTTCCCATACTTCTGTCTGATGCATCAAGAAAAGAAAGAACCTTTATAATTCAAGTTTTCTTCGTTGTTCTTATCTAGCTAGTAGCTACAGTTAAACATTTTTTAACAAACCTGAAGGCGAGAGTTTAAGGTTCTCTCCACACCAGCCCAAGCTTCTTCCCTTCGAGCAGCTGTCTCCTGTCAATATTAACACGCAATTGATCAACTGGCTGACGAAAGCAAATGGAGCTCAATATGGAAAATGGCTGAAGTGTGGCACATACACCAAAAATAAATAACAAAAGAAACGTGAAACAAATTAAAGAAATGCCAAATACAGCGGCCAATACCTGCATGGCTTCAATTTGCCTTAGGAGAGGTCTGGTAGACTCAGGAACTTGTGTGACTAGTTCATTATAACGAAGTTCACTGGCCTGAAAAATAACACGAGAATGAGAATTGGTCCATGATTATTTCACTGCTCAGAACCAGCTAACCACGGAGCGCCTTGCTTACTTGATACCGCTTTTGAAGATCATCATAGTCCCTTTTTATTCTTTCTTCCCTGAAAGCAGCCTGAAATGGCCCCAAAGGAATAGTTAACAGTCAATGGGATTTGCATTGGACAACTACAAAGTAGATGGTCAAATAGGTTACTCTTGAGGCATACAGCTAGATGGCATAGATGACGGTTAGGTCAGCAAATAAAGTACTCCGTATTTAATAGCAAGGATAACTCAGTATTTAATACTCCCTCCATTCCAATTTATAGGTCGTTTGATTTTTTCGGCATCCGGTCAAACTGGCTCGTCTTATTCAAAAAATTCACAATTATCATTTATTTTTACTGTGGTTTAGTTTAGCATATAATATACTTTAACTATGAATTAAATCTTTCTTTATTTTCGCAAATATTTTGAATAAGACGAGCCGGTTTGACCGGATGCCAAAAAAGTCAAACGACTTATAAATTGGGACGGAGGGAGTACTAAGGATAATGGCAGATCAAAATGTGTGGATACAAAATGTTCAGCAGTTACCTCCTGTTCTTGCCTGGTGAGAGAATGCCTCAACTCCTCGATTGTCTTAATCAGCATATTTTCTTTTTCACCAGCTTCTCGTAAAAGGCTCTCCAGTTCAACTTTGGCTTCACTGTTGACTCTTGCTTCCGCCAATGCCTCAGCCTCTTTAGCTGCATTAAGAGCATTGGTGTAGAACTCCTTCTGAGCTGCAAGTTCAGTCTGATTCCTTTCTATCGTTTCTTGAAGCAACTTCTCAGTTGCTGCCTTGTCTCTTTTAATGCTCTCAACCTTGGTCTCCTCAACCTGTTTAGTCAAAAAATGATAAGCGCATGCTTGCTTTTGATAACAAAATAAAAACTGAACATAACATATTGTTCAGGACGCAGAACTAACTTTGCACCATCAAGATCAAGATAATATGGGGAGAAAATATTGTATATAATTGCAACTAAATCACAAAACTGTAAATATATATACATGTAAGCTTGTTTGGTTGTAACTACATGAAATACAAGTGTTGTAAATCACAGTTTAAATGTTACCCAAATCATCAAATCATAAGCAGAAGACATATTTTTCATGATGTTCAAGAAGGTACGAATTTAATTATTCTGCATTACAAAAAACAATAGGACAATGACTCAGTTTGGATTATATTATAAATATACAAAGTTGATATTGTTTTTACCTGGATCTTAGAATTTAGACGTTGCTTTTCTTCTTCCAGCTCACGAATCTAGCTTGAACAGAAAAAAGAATAAAAAATAGCATAATTAATCATACAGAGGGAAGCATTTTTTAAAAAAAATTGAACATAGCGAAGAGTTTATTCCATGCCTGTGCTCTCAGTTTTCGTATTGTAGCTTCTTGAGCAGCTTGCTTTTTCGATAATTCTTCACCTGTTTCAGTAGTAAAAAAAGATGCTGATACAACTAGATGGTTCAAAACCAACTTAGACTAAAGGGGAACTAATTACGGGGTGTCTACTTGTACATCTGGACTAAAGCAGCATAAGGAACATCAGCACGATACAATGAATTCTATGGTGGTAGAAATGCTGGAAATGGTCGTTAGAACTTTAACAAAAAGAAATAATGATTTGTGTATTCATGACATTACACTGGGTCTTGAACAGGCCTTTGAATAATGACAATCTAACATCAGTTTGCCATGAACATAGTAGAACAGGAATACATAGGTTCTGTTTACCTTCAGCCATGACCTGATTGATAATCTCATCCTTTTCTTTCAAAAGGGCAGCTGCGTCACTTTTTTTATTCTGCTCTCTCCTTAGTGTATCCCGTTCTTTGGTTAGTGCGTACACCTACAAACATCAAGGCACACAAATTTAAAAGTTATGCCCTATGCAGTCATAGATGAACCATTGCAGAAAGGAAAATAACTGTACAGTTTGACCCAGGAAACAGAAAAGAAAGAAAAAAGATACTATAGTAACTTCTGCCAGTGGCATTTCAGTGCTCTCTCTCTCTCTCCCCCCCCCCCCTCTCCCTCTCCCTCCCTCCCTCCCTCTCTCTCTCTCTCTCTCTTATTTTTTTTTTTATTTTTTTGCAAACACTTTGATGATTTCAACAATGCAGTTTATTATCATTTCTCTTTTTAGCCTCTAAACACTGTCTCAAGCAAATCGAATCAGAATAAAAGTATGAACAGTAGAAGTCCTCAGCACTATCAGAAAATTCCATGACTGAGTCTAGTTTACATTTTCGTATTACTATCCCAAACATAATGTATCAAGTAGTATAAAGTTTTTTAACTCGCTGATTGTATAAAACAATAGAAACAGAAAAATCAAGATTGCCAATCAATTTTGTATAGTACTCATCATGTAAGAACCAATCTATCCTCGGTGATTGATGTAGCTAAATAGCTTATTGTTAAAGACAGAAGAATATCATAAACTACTCCTACCACTGACACAAAGAGTAATAATTACCGGACCATTACACCACAAACCAGGTGATACAGCTGCAACAATGCATGCCCTTGTAACATGCCCAGCCAAAAACTAATGCCCATTTGCCAAACGGTCATTACTATTACTACTAAATCTGGAAACCATATGCAATCAACAAGCGACCACAGAAGCATCAGGTAACAAGAAAGTGGTAATGTGCCTCACCTTCCTTTCAAGAGTTGCTACTCTTTGGTGATATTCATCCTTAAGTGCATCCATTTCTGCTTCAGATGACTTGCTCTGTATCATATCAGAAATCGACCAGTTGAAAATTTACTAACATTCATCTCGTTCATTTTTCAATTTTCACATGGTTTTACTAAAAATAGAGGCAATCCTAAATTCAAGACATGATAATAACTGCTTCTGGAAAGCAAAAGATGGAAAATATGTTCAGAAACATACCTTGAGATCATCAATTGTTGATTTGAGTTGCTCGTTCTCATTCATCAACCTTGCAATTTCATCGGCTTTGGACTGTGGAAAGAATTAAGTGCTGTTAGGCACAAAAGAGCTGGGTGTGTTGTAACTAAATGACAGAAGATGGGACCAGAAACTGTTAGATGTTTGCAACTGTACTAATGTCAATGCATAATCGTAAAACATGAATGGTACAAACTACTAAACTGTATGAATTTCACTAATTAAAGATGTTCATTTCCATGTGGGAAATCATCTCTTAGGGTAACTTTCTTAGTGTACCACAACTTCACAAGCTTTAACTGAATTGCTAGAGCGGAGGCATGTGGAAATGATACCTGCGATTGTCTTGCAGCACCTTGCAATGCAGCTTCCATCATCTTCATTTCACGTCTTAATTTCTCTAGCTCAGCGACAGAACCAACAGAGTCCAGAGTCTGAGAATTTGTGCTTCGAACAGATTCCTGGATCTTTTCTTCTTTTCTAAAATCATTTGCAGGAAAACCTACTTCCCCTAGACCAGCAGGTATATCTGTCGAATTGACCACTGACTCATTCTGTGAATTTGAATCATGCTCTGCAATTATGGACTTTGATCTTAAATCTTCAGGGTGCTCCAGTACATTATCCTCCTGTAGAACAACAGGTGATACCCCTGCCTCCGTCTTGTTGCCATCTTCCTCATTTTTTTCAGTATTAATATTGTCATCATCTACTCTGACTTCGTGATGAGTAGCTTTGTCTACCATATCACTGCTCTCGTGTGGGCGACCTATTTCATTTGGGGCATCAGATTCTTGAGCAATCTTGTCCTCAGCTTTAGTTATATCATCTAAACTAGTACGCATGGGCTCTGATGGTTGTGACTGCGAGGCGTTCCCATCAGATATATCTTCCTTTCCAGCATGAAAAGATTCCCCTGTTTCGGTGTCACCAGATTCATCCATTTTGGTAGGTGAAGAAGATTTACTACCATCGGGTATGTCTCCAAGGGACTCTCCAACCTGATTTGGCAGTGCTTCGTCACTAGGGACAGATTGTTTGCTGTCTTGATGGTCCTGGTCTTCCTTCATTACTAAACTAATATTTTCAATAGAGTCATTATGAATTTCCTCCGATGTTGAAGGATGTGCTGAAGATTGTGATCTTTCTGATGCTACAGGATCGCTGCCCTTAGATCCAGGTGACTCAGTGGACCCATCAAGGTTTTCTCCCGCTGCTGAAGGATGTGTTGGAGTTTCTGGTGTCACAGAAACATCTGCCTTAAAAACAGGTGACTCAGTGGAGTTATGAGCACCTTCCTCCTTAGAAGGCTGCTTTGGAGATTCTGTTGTTCCTGATACTTCAGAAGAATCTACCTCGGATGTTCGTTGCTTACTGGGAATGCTATCATTATCCTCCTCTGCTGACAATTTTTTTGGAGATTGTGGCTTTTCTGATACTTCAGTGCTGTCCTCCTCACCATTCTGTCCCATGAAAGCCATAACAGGATTGAAGAATCCTATTCTATCTGAGTTAGATGTCCGTGATCCTGATGCTGCATTACCAAATAAACATTTTATTTGAGCATATAGATAACTATGTAAACAAAAACAATGTTTCCCTTGGAAAGCTCTATCTACACACAGCAAACAGTGGGGAAAAAACATGCATAAAGCATTGCTTAAACCACCGAAACCAATCGATCTTACAGATTTCAGCAATCCAAACAGAATGCAAAAAACTGTTACACTTCCAGGTTTCAACACTGGTAAAAAAGTACATACAAGTTTGCAAATAACCAATCAATACTACAGAATTCAACAAAATAATTGACTGACTTTGGAATGCGTGTTTCAATGGAAACCGTGATAAGCAGATTTTTGTCAAAACCAAGTGATAAGCAATTGAACATGTGCCGTTCTCTACAAACACAATGGAGACCCGTCAAGGACCAAGTGAACATAACCACTAACAGAAGCGATCGCCCCATCACAGTGCCATTTCATCAAGAGTTATAATGTCAATACACAGCCAAGCATGCGCAATGCACCCCACCCCGACACGCTAGATAGGCGAATGGCAGGGCAGAGGAGTAGAGGACTGTAGTATTAGTGGCCACGTAAGGTACCTTCATCGTCATCGCGCTTCTCCTCTAGGCCGAGCGCGCTGTCGAAGTTCTTCTCGATGTTCTTCACGCTCTCGCTGATCTTATTGACGGCTCCGGCGATGTCCTGCAGCCCGCCCAGCGACACCTTCCCCGACCACCACGCCATCCCTCTCACGGGCCTCCGATCACCGCAGGCTCACCGCCTCCGCCTCCGCACCTGCCACCCTAGATCTCGGGCATAGATCTGATCCGCGCAGCCGATCCACCGCCCCCCCCCCCCCCCCCCCCGCCCAGACGCGCGCGAGCGGGATCTGGCCCGCGGCCTCGCCCCGCGAACCAAATCGGCTGAGCCCGCAAACCACGAGGTGGAGGCGGGGACGGGAGCCGAGCCGACGTGGCCGCGCTGGCGGACAGGACGCGCGGGAGCGGAGGGAAGCTCTTCGGCGAGCTCCCGCCGCGCGGTGGCGAGGCGGGAGATGTACTAGCTGCGGCCTGCGGGAGGCGGGAGTGGTGGGGTTGGGTTGGGTTGGGTTGGGTCGGGGAGCACGACGGCGAGCGGGCGAGTTGGGGAGAGAGAGAGAGAGAGAGAGAGAGAGAAGCTCGGGTAGTGCGTTCGGCCGTTGGCGTAGGGGCGCCGCGTCGGCGTCGGTGATCGCCCGCCGGTGCGGCGTGATCTGAGCCGCCCGCCCGCCCCGCTCGGCTCGGCGCAGTGAGAAAACAGCCTGTGGATCGGTGGATCTCGGCCTCAGCGAGTCGATCGATCCGCGCCGAGGTACGGGGCGTGAGCAGTGCGAGCTGCCTACCACGGCCAACTAACCCGTGGGCCGTACAGCGTGGACCAGTGAAGGGTGGCGGGAGGCGCGTTTTTTTATTTTTTAGATTTTTATTTTTTTCGTTTTAAAAAAAAAATATACACTGGTTGGTAACATTTGCAGAGTTGGTCGACCGGCGGGGCCTGGCGCCTGGGCACGGGCCGTCCACGCCGTCCGCCGGCGTCGGCCGACGCCCGAGAGGCCCGAGGGCCAGAGGCCTGGCGCCCAGCCACCCGGCGCCAGGCAGTTTTTTTTTTTGATTTATTAGCTCGCTAATCTAACGTTTAATCGCTAATCTCGCTGTTTAATCTCATGTTTGTTTAATCTCGCTGTTTAATCTCGTGCATCCGATCCGAGTTAGATTCTAACCATTTAGCTTCAATCTTGCCTATTATATTAGCATTCTAAATTAGCGCTTCGACCCTTTCACCAGGACCCCTCCAGTTTATTTTGACCCCAGTTTATTTTGAAATTACAAGTATTTTGCTCCATTTTCTTTCTCCATTTTCTATTTCCTATTTTGCGTATGTTTATTTTGAAATTATAAGTATTTTTAGGTCACGTTGTTCTGCTTCGCGAAGCAGATCTTGTCGGCGCTTTAGCTCATCCTCCCTCCTCTTCAGTTCTAAATACTACTAGATGTAAATATTACTACAATATATTACTATTAAAACTTAATAACAAATACTACAAATAAATACTAAATATAACAGAATATATATTCAACTAAATACTAATACTAAATACTAAATCCAGTTATTACAACGGGTTACAACTGCGCACTACTACATTAATACACTGCGCACTACTACACTAATACACTACTAATACACTGCGCACTACTACACTAATACATACACTAATACACTAACTACTACTACACTAATACATACACTAATACACTAACTACTACTACACTAATACATACACTAATACACTAACTACTACTACACTAATACATACACTAATACACTAACTACTACGTACACTAATACACTAACTAATTAATACACTAATTAATCTCCCTAACTAATGCCCCCTGGCGCCGGGGCTCGGGCGCCAGGCCCACGTCCGTCCCTCCGTCGGACGGAGTCTCCGACGGACGTCCGTCGGACGGACGGAGACGACGGACGTCCGTCGGAGACTCCGTCTGACGGACGGTCGTCCGTCGACGGCCCCACACCTGGCGCCTGGGCACCGGGCGCCAGGCCCCTGGCGCCCGACCCCCGGGCGCCGGTCGACCATCCCTGCAAATGTTACCAACCGGTGTATATTTTTATAAAAACGAAAAAAATCTAAAAATAAAAAAAACGCTGCGGGAGGCTCGCGTGGGCTGTTTCGGCGTGCAATCCCTTCGTTGAGATCCAACCCAACAGAGGTTTTAAGGCCTTTAGCTAATTATTGGGCCTGCAAAACGGTTGGATCAGGTTCAGCCCACTAGTCTGATTAGAGGACGAGCATGGAGCGATAGTTTTTTTAAAAAGAAAATGGAATATATTCTGGCTTCAACTCATCAGACTAAATTAACTTTTACCAACAAAACATTATTTTTTTTGAGTAGGTAATCACTTAATCTTCTATTGATATGATCCTCTCCTACACTCCATATGTATCAAAATATAGCTACATGGGTCCGTTCTAAGTCAAAATTTATCTTAATTTTGACAAAATTTATATGAAAAATATATCAATGCCTGCAACGTCAAGGATTATCATCAATGAGATATGTTTTTATAGAGAACTTATTTGGTGCCATATATAGAAGCATGTGAATATTTGTTTTCTTAAACTCAATCAAATTTAAGATGATTTGATTTAGAACAATATATTTTGGGGGTGGAGGTTTGCCGCTGGAGTAGCGGGCAACAGAAGCCAACAAAACTGCAGAACAGATAGCCGGACTCTCCATGCTGGCATTGCCAAGTCAGCTCTCAGCAGAATCAAGGGATCGGGATAAGGCTATCCGGAGCAGGCCACATGGCACCCTCCCTATGGGTCTCGGCCATCTCCGAACCACGCAAAGCTGCTCCCCCTCCCACACAAATCTTTAATCCTTAGCACGATCCACCGAATTAAGTCTGTGCACGTCCGTCCGCACTCCAGCTGTGTCACCTCTCGACAGCAGTCAGTAGTGCGCCGACCGCCGCCAGCATGGCCTCCCTCGCCTCCGTCTCCGTGCAGCCCGTCGCCGTGAAGGGCCTCGGCGGCAGCTCCATCTCCGGCAGGAAGCTCGCCGTCGTCAGGCCGTCGGCCCGCGCCGCCGCTTGCCGCTCCACCCGCAGGCCTCGCGCCGCCGTGGTGGCCAAGTACGGGGACAAGAGCGTCTACTTCGACCTCGAGGACATCGGCAACACCACCGGGCAGTGGGACCTCTACGGCTCCGACGCGCCCTCGCCCTACAACCCGCTCCAGGTACTGCGTCTCGATTTCTGCATGCATTTTAAGGTGTAGGGTAATCTTTACACGAGCTTTGCTGTTCTTGGGGTGATTTCTGGCCGGGTGTGATTCAGAGCAAGTTCTTTGAGACTTTCGCGGCTCCGTTCACCAAGAGAGGGCTGCTGCTCAAGTTCCTGCTGGTCGGCGGCGGCTCCCTGCTGGCCTACGTCAGCGCGTCGGCGTCGCCGGACCTCCTGCCGATCAAGAAGGGGCCGCAGCAGCCGCCGCAGCCGGGCCCGCGCGGCAAGATCTAAATTCAGTTCCTCCCATATCCATCTGTCTAGCTCTTGCTTGTACTGCTAGCTCCGATCCGGCCGCCATGGACCCCGGCCTGCCTGTGCCCTGATGTGCTTGTTGATAACTTGATATATATTTGATCACTGCCTATATTGTGATGCTGATATTGTGTCCTCTTCTCTTTGCATACGATTAAAATGGTCTTGCATGCCTTGTACAACCTGGTCACGTAGTTTGTATAGCATCTACTGCCCACTTGTCCGACTGTTGCTACTTGCTAAGCAGTTTTGAGATACCAAACGGACATCATCGTCATAGCAATATATCATGGCGTCTTTAGTGTCCACAATTGGAAAGCAGAGTACCTCTGATCTATATCAGCATCCGCATCAGCAATCAAAATGGTTTGTGTTTTAGACGCCTGATTGGACTTGGACCACTTCATAAATTATCTAGGAACATCCTCCATCCTAGTAAATTGTAAGTATGTGGTTCCAGATTGGGTTTCCTAATAGGTTCATGCATTACTCGAAGGGAGGGAGGGAGCAGTTGGAACCTGCATGAAACTTTTGGATAAATTTACGAACCACTTCACTATGTGACAATATGTGAATGGATGCACCCACAATACCTCTATAGGTTTGTGTATATATGTCTGTATCCAGTAGTCACCCGTTTATTTGAATATAATTCCACACCTGCATTGGACAAGGCAGACAGATGATTGCCATGTCACAATAAACGACAAATATGAACGAGGGCCTATTTGGGAGCAAAATTTTCAAAACCATAATTTTACAATACCATGGTCTATCAAATGTCATGATAAAACCATAGTTTTACAATACCATGGTTTATCTATCACATGTTTAGAGGCATAGTATTTGGCCTCACTTCCTTTCCACAATATAAACTTTGGTTTTTTATACCCCAAAAATACCATGGTATTGGCAATACCATGGTTTTAGATACATAGAGCTCTCAAACACCTTTTGGTTTAAATACCATGGTATTCTCAAATACTGTAGTATTGTCTCCAAAATCACAAAAATACTTCGTTCCCTGTTGATACTCTTTTTACCTCGTGCTCTCATGGTGTTTGTTCATTATTTGTGTGATTGTGAAATATGGCGTGCGTGGTTCATGGTGTGGGTACTATGTTGTAGTTATGACCTAAGTTAAACATAGGCTCATATTACTATCACTAATTAGAGGCTCATAAGCATGCCAATTCTACAAAACGGTGCGGTGCCAAATGAGCATTCATGTCCATCCTCTTGAGAAATGCTAGAAAGAAAAAAAAGGTAGATCTTAGAAATCTTCATGAAAATATATACATTAATTCTGCACACCTAAGCATTATTAATAATAGTACTAGTAGTATTCGGATCCAATCGGCTGTTTTCTTAAAATTATTCACATATACCGTTATAAAAATAGTATAGAGTAACTCCGAAGTCTGCATATGAACTCACCTCTTCTGTATAAAAAAAAGACTCAAGGAATACATTTAACACTCACCTAGATTAACCACATTTACCTTTACGTAAAAAAAACCTGAACTAACCTTTCCTCATTCTATATCTAAATAGCTATAGATACTAGTATTATAGAAAAAATCTAAAATAATCCCTATATTTACATATAAATTACTCATCATTGATATTATTTTTTAAATAAACCTATATGAATATACATATAAACTAATTGCATATGTACTATGTCATTATAAAAAAAAAATCTAAACTATAGATGCTTCTCAATTATTCATTCATACTTTTTTTTAATAATAGAGTGAAGTCTGTTTTACTACATCATAACTGTCATAGTTGTTTGATTTGAACAATAAAATTAAGTGTAGAATCGGGAATTCCCATAGGTTTGGATATGTTTGCGTTCTGCACGCATGTTCTGATGCGCTTGGTGCTTTGGGCGGGGACTCCTTGGGCTAAATGGGCTATGCTGCAGCTGCAGAAAAACCAGCAGACTAACAGCTTCGTCCTCCGGTGCGTGCATGGCCACAGCACAGGTGCACAGGGCCGGCAGATCGAGATTGATGAGGTGCAATGGAACAAAAACATGATGGTGCCAGCAGTCTAGCGCACGAAGCAAGTAAGCAAGCTGATGGAGGGCTACGGCCTACGCGAAGGATCGATCGATCGAGCATGGCGGCTGCTGCCGCCTCGCTCTCGAATCGGTCACCACTCACAAACGTACACTTCGCCCGATCGAACCAGACGGAGGCAGAGAAAAAATGACCTCCGCGGCCGGCCGCCGGACGGGGCCGGCGGCGGGACCCGTCGTCCGGCGGCCGGCCAGAGAATGGATCGGAACATGCATGCATGCTCGCCGGCGGCCCTCTACTGCCTACTCTACGTGGAGCCAAGAAATTTAAGGTCGTTGCATGGTGGTGGGAGCTACGAGCGGGCGAGTGCGGCGTCACTGTCCATGGACGAAACCAAAAGAGGCGCTATACCACCAAAAGCAGCCAGCCATCACGTGGAGGTGGGAGGCCACGCCCAGGGAGGCTGCCAAGGCGAGGAGCCGAGGAGCGGTGCTGCCCTTTTTGACCGCACCACCACTCTGTAGTCGGCAACGTACGGTACCTTTGGCTCCATCCATCCATCCATCCATCCACCCTTTCCCGGCACGGGAATGATGACGACGACGATCGTGCCCGTCGCAAGCACGGAGCCCACGCCCTCGCACATGGGCCGCCAGGGGAGGGGCCCAACACTATAGAAAGAGCGTTCCATTCCATCCACTGGGCTTTTGGTTTTTATTTTATTTGTAGCCACGTTTTTTTTTTTTTTGAAAGTAGCAACCACGTTTTACTATAGAGCAGAGGCGCCTACTTAGCTAGTAATAATTAAAATAGGCACAGCACAGAGCACGCACTCGGTTCAGTAAGTCTGAGACAGACAGCGTATCCATGGCTGAGATAATGATCAGGACCACCAACACACATATTAGTACGCTCCTGTTTCGCAATTATACGTTACGTTGATTACTTGATTCAATGACAGGGTGCTGAGATTGTCTCTACTTGCCTGTTGTAGTGTGACCTACCTCATTTGATGATTGATGGCCATTCTTCCATCGTTGTTTTCTCCCTCCCTGATTGGCGTGAGGACCATTAAGCTCTTCTGTATCATCATGTGATGATGTCGCTTAACGTTTTATTTATACTTCCCTCGGAACTATACTGCTCGGTTACTGCTTTCTATTTGGAAAAGCTCATTTTGGTGACAAAGCCACGCCATTCCACGTTTTTTCTCTCCCCTCACTCCCTGGTTGGTGTGTGTTCAATCAAGCTCGTTAGACTCACAAAGTCACCAGCCAAGCAACTTTCATCGGGAGAAATCAGGATCCTATTAAGTTCGTTTTTTTCAACATCTAGAACATAACAAGTTCGTCTTTTGACACAAAGGAACATAGATCTTCGACTCCATCTGCCATAAGATGAGCATTTGTACATATATAGACCATCTGTGTAAATCTACGCTAAAAAAACCTGAGTTTTAGGAAAGTATTTTTTTACCTACAATGATCCGAGTGTACCTCTCACGTTGATCCCATTTTGCAGGTTGGAAAGGGTGGGAAAGTGTTGGAATGAGTCTAACATCTATAGAAGAAAAATGTTTTCACCATTTAGTCTTTTAATTTTTTTCACCTCATTTTGTACCCATAGCCATCGGAGAATTCCCTTCTTAGAACTAACGAGAAAGGAAGGACGCCGATCAAACATGTCTCCTTCCTTTTAAGTTATTTTTTCCCTCCTTTATATTGTCCGTCCGGTCATCTCATGATACGTACGTGTTGCGGTATATCTACGCTAGTACGAAAGGATTGAGATGTTGCCTCAAGGGATCAAGAAGTGTTTTTTTTTTCCTAAAAGTAACAAAATCTCCCACTACTATCCATCTAACTACTCATTAGCCAACTATTTTCAGGTACCACCCCTTGCACTCTGAATTTTCTGAGTTTTGTCCCATTTTTAAAGTTTGATCAAGTTTATAGATAAATGTTTTAACACCCACCATATCAAAGAAGTAAATCGTGAAAGTATAATGTATTATGGATCTAACTATGCTTATTTGATATCATAATAGTAATATTTTTTTCTATAAACTCAGCCCAAGTTGGAATTACTTGGCTAGGGACAAACTCACAATCCCTTATATTTCAAGACAGTTGGAGCTTTTATAGATAGATAATGAGAATACGGCTCCGTTCGTTTTTCCGATACAGCAGCTGAATCGTATCGGAATAGAAATCTTGAAGCTTCTGCACCTTCCGTCAGTCTTATCAAACGGCACATAACCACACAAGCTACTGTGACGATACGATACGATAACTATAACGTGAAAACGAACACAGCCTACGTCCTAGATCTAAATATCCCCTTAATTGTTGGATCTATTTGCATGCACATTTATTTGGCTATTTTCCCTTTCCAAACTTTGGTTGACTAAGAATCTAAGATGTACTATTAATTAACACCTTTCATTAGAAGGACCTTATCTAAAACCCTTTATTAGAAGGTGCTAAATCATTTTAAGACAAACTGACCCATCTGAAAATCTAGAAGTTACATACTGTATAGCGTACACACAGTCGTAGTCGATCTGATGCATAGTGCTAGACCTGCCTGGATCAGACCGAAGCAGCCATCCTGGCCTAGCTCGGAGCTGCATTCACCCGTGTGCTCACTCACTCCCCCAGACGGTTCAGACCTCACTCTCTGCCTCCCTCTCGCTCGCTAGCTCGCTCACGGCGACGACTGGGCACCGCCGCCGCCGCGCCACGTGCCTAGGTCTTCGCCGGCCCCTTCGCCGGCGACGAGCACTCGCCAGGTATGCCCACCCCTGCTTTCCCTTCATGCGCGAAAGTGAGACCCGAACCCTAACTTGAGCTATTTGGCTACTTGTGTCCGGATCTGATCTAGTTACAAGTGTATACGTGTATTGCGCCTACTAACTTCGATCTTTTTGCGTAAATTACCGGATGTACACCCTTGCTTTTCAGGAATACAGGTGGGATCCGGAGTAAATCTCGCAATACTTTTCAGGAGCATGTGATCCCGAGCAACCGAGCGTACAGTAAGAAATGTCTTCGGTTGGGAGCAGCAGTGGCACCCGGGCGGCGAATGGTGCGGCTGCTATCAGTGCCGCCGCGACGGCAGCAGGCTCCGCCGACGCCAGATTCCACTCACAACTACTACAGCAGGACAGGGTACATACACTACACGACTTGTCTGTTCCATGGGCTGATGTAATCCGACTTATGCTTTTTAGATGCTGCTTTTGCCTGGCATGCTTTTGATATGTGTGGATGTCAAGGATGAGTACCGGAATTTCTAGTAGGCCTTGACGACCTAGATTGGGAATTTTGGCACAGCCTTTAGGTACAAAGTACGAATTGTGCTGCCCTCCTGTGGTTACAGCTTCAAATTGAGCATCTTTACGACCAATAATTTGGCTTTAGACCTTTAGTACTATATACTTGCTTGCTTCTATTGAACAATTTGTTCAACTGACCTTTCGTTCTGCTGTAGTGCTGTTAATATTGAAACACACATATCTTCACCGGCATCTTAAGTATTACTGCAGATAATTAATATACTACAAAATTCTTGATTTACCCTGTGATACACTCGTACACGTTTACAGAATTACAGTTGAAGTTTGCAGCAAAATTGCTTTTACACCTGGGATAATCCTTGCTGTATGATAGAATCTTTTCCATGTGAAGACATTTGGTTTTTGTGAAACACTAACATTTCTTACGTTCTATCATATCACTTCCTTTTATGCCTACTTTATTTTATATAAATTTTCTTTCCCCAATTTTTGTACTTTTTTGTATATACAAAGTATGGATTTACTAATTTTAAACATTGTTGACTTGTTGAGCTACTAGGCATGTGTTTTCTTTCTGTTTCTAGTGTCAGCTAAATTATGAGCCTGTACTAACATGTGCTTCTCTGCTCTAAATCAGCGGAGTAGATGGGCTGGCTGCTTTTCAGGCTTATCTTGTTTCGGATCACAGAAGGGCGGCAAGAGAATTGTCCCTGCAGCACGTAATTCTGATGGGAATGGACCAGCTACTCGTGGAAATGGTCTCCAGTCTGGTGCCAATTCGAACCAAAATGTGCCTCTGAATTTATCTCTTCTGGCTCCACCATCATCACCAGCATCCTTCTCGAACTCTGCACTTCCTTCGACTGCTCAATCACCGAACTGCTTTCTGTCAGTATCTGCAAACTCTCCTGGTGGTCCGACGTCTAATATGTTCGCTGTTGGGCCATATGCTAATGAACCTCAACTTGTCTCGCCGCCTGTCTTCTCGACTTACACAACTGAGCCATCCACAGCACCATTGACCCCACCACCTGAACTGGCTCATGCAACTACACCGTCTTCTCCAGATGTTCCATATGCTAGATTTCTCTCTTCTTCTATGGATATCAAAACTGCCAGCAAGGAGCATAACATGCCTTTCTTATCAACGACCTATTCAGGTGGTTCAGGACTGCAGGCATCTTACCCACTTTACCCTGAAAGCCCTTGTAGCAGCCTCATATCACCAGCTTCAGCAACTCCGAGGACCGGTCTCTCCTCACCTATACCTGAGCAAGAGGTTCCTACTGCCCATTGGAAGACCTCTAGGTCCGCCTGTGACACACCATATTTCAGGGCTTCACCCATTCCTGAGCAAGAGGCCACTGCACAGTGGAAGACCTCTAGATCTGCTTGTGACACACCATATGCCAGGGCCTCACCAGCCAATATTTTTGGGCTGGATTCATCTACGCCGAGAAACTATATGTTAGACAGCAACTTCTTTCGGCCAGCAGCATCTGCTCAGTTCTACCTGGACCAGGCTCAGCAGACATTTCCACATAATGGTGGGAGGGTTAGTGTATCCAGGGAGAAGCAAGATGCAGATGAAATTGAAGCGTACAGAGCTTCATTTGGGTTTAGTGCAGATGAAATTGTCCAAACTCAATCCTATGTGGGGATACCAGATGCGCTTGACGAGTCATTCAGTATATCACCATTTGGAAACAGCGCTGCTACTGAGATCAGCCCTTTTAATGATCTGCCTAATGAGGTTCACAAGGTGGATAAATCATTCACCTATTTAAAAGATGGCACAAGTCCAAAGAAATCAGCAAACCAGCTTGCCACCGGTTCTCCAAATAAAGTGCTGCTCTTGGACCCATTCAAAGGTAAATATCTGTACCTGTTGTCTCAACCATTCAGTTGTACCTGGGTATAGTAGAATCGAACTGTAGAATTGAATTGTTACAACACCAAATAAGTATGTGCTGAGTTAACATACATAGTTACTTTGCTGTAACGTAACAATCTTCGGCACCTCTGGAAGTAAATTATCTTCAGCAAATCCAATGATCCAGCTTGTGCTGAAGAATTTTGTATGATTGCATCTCCTTATGACTTAGTGGTATGAATGAGTAGAGCTGGAGTTGAAGATAAGCACATCAATTGGCTTCAGTATCTCAAGTATATGCATCTATGCTGGTACATCAAATGTTTTCATAGGCTGAACCCTGTAGGCAGCGTGTGTATCTCCTTTTGTTTTCCTACAACACATGATAGCAAGCTTTTCAAACTTGACCTCTAGTATGTGTAGAATAATTTTTATTTGTCGAGTGAAAGTAATAACAGTAGATTCAGCCAGCAGAGAAAATATAATCTTATGTTCGTTGAGACGTTGACCAAAGTAATTATATAGCATTGTGTTTTTCAATATTTTTCTTGCTTATAGTTGGGAAAGGCAACACTTAAGTATTTGAAACTGTTGAATCCAAACTGACATGCTCAGGAGAATGAAGGTGGTTGTTTGCATGTATGTAGGCGGTCCTAATTGATGTAATGTAAGCCTGACAACCATTGTATGGCAAGTGTGGGCACAAACCAGTATTGAAGTTAGTATTTAAAGTCTTTCTAACAGTCATTTCTGGTGTGCATTTGATACCTTTTATTTTGGATTGTTGTAAAGGTATATTTTTAAGACACTTTTGTCCCATTTGTCATTGGCCCTTTCATGCCATAAACACATAAAACACTGGGTATGGGACAGGTGGATTAGATTTATGCTGGTGATATGTCAAGACTATTTTGGTTGAATTATAGATTTGATGAGTTTTTTTTTTATCTGTATGATTTTACTGCTGTGTCGGAAGTTTGTATGATTTCCCTGAACTGCTGAGTTGAAAACATGGAATATAGTCTTGTTACTATTTGTCCAAAGTGTTATCATACACTGAACTCTGCATCTTTTATTAGCCACAGCAAATAATTATCTGCTGTCTTGAAATATGCCAAAATGCTTATTGTGTTTGTATCCTGGCATGGCAGGAACAAAAGGTCATCAGTCTGAGGATGAGGGCGTTGTGAAAGATGGTCATCCTTTCAGGAAGACAACAGATGAAATATCTCTTAAACCAATAGAAGTAAGGAAGAAGTCTCCTCCTGGCCATTCGTGCTCAGATGCAGAAATTGAGTACAGAAGGGCAAGGAGCTTGAGGGATGCCAATGGTGTTTTATCACGGCGCAGTGCATTGGCAAGACAACTGCATTAATAAGTCTCTAGTATGCAGTGTAATTTCATAGTTCGTGTAGCCTAGTTGTGCATCGAATTGAGCTGTTCTTAGAAGTAATTTGTAGGCGAAGAGTAGCCTTTATCGTATCTGGGGATTATATTGCCAGATTGTGCTCTGGATAAGTGATGATGAGCTTGTACTCTGTTTGAACTCCAAGATCCTCTTTTGTAAACACTCTAATCGATCGCAGGAGTAGTGAAATGAAAGAGCGTGGTCACGTTACAGGGATTGTGTTTTGGTCTTCCTGACGTGGTTGTGTATCTGGCAAGACTTGTTTGATCTTCCTAATGTGGCTTGTGTCTGAAATTTGCTGCCTGCTGAATCGAAATATTTGATGCTGCTATACTTTTTGGTGGTGTCGATAACATGACGTGTCCGTTAAGAACTTCTCCCTTTAGTCGATTAGATGTTTCATTATCGTTGTGCAAACATTAGCTGCTGTTTTGTAAGGTAGCATGCTTTACATAGATGCTGTTGATGATTTGTAACGGTATTATCCATCCCGTCATCTTCTCAGAAATGATATGTTACTACTGTTACGTAAGGATTGTGATTTATAACAATGGAAATCAAAAGAGCATGGCCCCTTTGACATTTCAAAAAAAAAAAAGAAAAGAAAAGAAAATGGTCAATTGAATAGGGCGCTACTGTTACGTAAGACGTCATGCAAGTCAAAATTAACCCGTTCAACGTCATAAAAAATCAGAGGCAGTACAAATTTTCCCTTCCCTTAATTTTGAAACCGCACAAATACAAATCACAGGTCCATCAGCCGGGTCAGCTCATGATTAGTCCATGCGAACATGGCATGACTTCACATTGGCACCCTCAGTCCGAATGTCATGCATATTCCTTTGGACATCTGTGCATATGTACAAAGTTTCTTCCAAAGGCTCTGGCAGCATGATCCATCTATCCTCACACCCCTATAGCAGCTAGTGTCTAGCTATTGGGCTTCTTGTTCCACCCAAATTATCAAGGTAAGAAAACCTCTTGGTTGCAACTGATGAGATCTTCGTCAGCTTTGGACCGTTGGCGCCCTCCTTGCCATATATGCTGAGGTCTTGGTCCCGTTGGCCCACAAAGTCGAACAGCATCGCTGAAACTGGTTCCATTCTCCCCAATTTCTCTACCTCGGCCTTAGCATCTGAGACAACCTTATCCGTGTCATCTGAAGTTAAACTGGGGATTCTCATTGATTCTGAGCTCTTGGCATCTTGAGTGGCCAAATCCGCATTGAGAACATCTTCGATTCGAGACATAACTGTGAAAGCTAGGCTCTCGAGAGCCCTGGAGTAACTCTCCAAAATGGCAAGGCCAACATCCTGGAAAAAAAAAAAGAGAAGATGGAAGATATGCAAGGCATGTGAGTAAACAAAGCAGTGTAGCGTATCTGAAAAAGGCAATGTGAATTTTGGATAATTTTCGTACCTTGTTGCATTGAATTTTGCTTATGTCTAGAGCTGACTGAGCAATGCCGGGAAATCTATGCTTGATGAGGAGGAGGATATTTTCCGCCCTCCCTTCAAACTTTCCCCTCTTCTCATGACTGATATTATGCCCCCACGACAATTTGCTATCCTTCTGTGTCATTTTCTTCTGCCAGATGACTACTGAGGCTTCGACTCGATTCTTCAGATCAACAATGTTGTGTTCATCGGACAAATCTACGGAACTTAGGAGTTCTTCAGGGTCAAAATAATCATCGGTTATAAGTTTGTACATCGAATCTCCAAGGCTGGACTTCCCATTCTAGCAGACATACAACAAAAAAAGGTTATATTGTTAGAAGGATACTGTTGTAAATGGAATACGGAAACGTGTAAGCAGTCTGATCTTTAGGCTGAATCTAGCGGAGAGTGCAAAAGGCGACTGCAAAATTTAATGCGGTACTGTTTGGCACTGTAACTGTGAGTATGGGTAGTTGGAATAGTGATGAGAGAGAAGATGGAGGAAGGGGGATGGAGGTGGCGTTGGATTCAGCCTTATGGATCACCTTTGGTAGGGACTCTATGTACGTTTCTGGAACCTCCATTTCCATAAGAATATTGGCATTGATGGCCATTGCTGCCTTCAGCACTTGTGCAACGAGGTCCTTCTGGTTCTGAAGCCATTTCCTGTATGCATCTGACAGACCACTAGGGGGGACCCTGACAGTTGGGAGCCACCATTTGTCATCCTGCCTCGGCATGCCACCCTTCTCAGATGCATCTGCATCTTTTGACACATACCAGAACTCCTGCTTGTCCTCGAAACTATCAAGATATCCCTATCCCACAAGAGAAATATATACGCAAAGTGCCACACGTTAGCACTTCAGATGTCAGTATAAAAGATCAAGATGAGCATGTCCATGCTTACAAGGAGCATTGCATCGAGCTTGCACAATGCGGGGATGTTCATTTGTAGATCTTGACGCTGCTGGGTTACCATTATCTGTTTGGCACGAAAACTTGTCAGTTTATGGCAGTTAACGAACTGATGTGTCGCAGTATAGTTGAATTGAACAATGAAGCTGGATGCTCGAATGGTACAGCAAGTACAGAAATTGGGGGATCTCTTACCTCCATGCTGCTCCCGCTCTCGGAGACTTGCTGCGAAGGAACAAATTCAACAATGTAATCGGCGACCGACAGAAGCCAGTCGATCTCCTTCTTCCACCGCGCTTTCTGGTCGGCGGCCATCGGCCGCAGACGGCGCTGCTCGCCAAACACAGAAGCTGAAAAAGATGGAATCACGAGAAGAACGCGTAGTTAGTCAGGGTTTCCATTAGAGATTGGGCAATGCTCAGATCATGGAATCGCACAAGGAAAGAAACGATTCTTGTAAACCAGAGGCATTACCTGCAAGATTAGTGATGGCGTTGGACAGGGCAAGCGCAGAGGACACCCCTTTGCCGGTGCCGGACATGTCCTCCCCCAGCAGTAGCTTGGAGAACTTCTCCCTCACAATCTCCGCATCTGCAAACCCACCAACGCAAATCAGTCAGTTCTCCACCAAGATCGCAATTTGCAGCATCAGAATGAGCGCTAGGAGCAATCCACACCTGAGGGCGGGCCCTCGCGCCGGACCGGCTTGGGCGGCACGGCGAGCGACGACGAGCTTCCGGCTGCCCCCTTATCCGAGGGCCCGCCTGCCAGCGGCGGCGGGAGGTCAATGGACAGGCGGCTCCCCTTGGACCCGCAGCTCCTCGACAGCATCCGCCTGGTGGAAGACTGCGCCTGCGCCTGCGCTTCCGCCGGCGAATCCATGGAGAAGGTGTCCTTGCCGGCCGACCCCAGCGATAGCGGCGAAGACGACGACGACGACGTCGACCTCCGGCGCCTGAACGAGAACCTGTCGAGCCCGTGCCCGATCTTCTGTAACGGCCGGGCCATCACGCGCGCATGGCTGCGTGCGCGCGCTCTACAGAAATCCGCGCGGCGAGACGGTGGTGGGCGCGGAACCAGGGCGGTGGCTGGCTGGCTAGATTTCGGGAGGTGCGTTCTGCTGGCAGGCTGCGGCTGCTGTTCGTCGTGCGGGTGGCCGGGCTGAGCAGAATTGGTTGCCTTCTTCCCTTGCCGGTTGCCGCACGCGGCACGCCCCCAAGCTTGGAATTGGAAAACGGCAACGTTGCCAGCATGCAGCGCGAGACTTTTTTTACCGTGCGCGGCCGCCGGAATCCGGAGGGCTGGCCCGCCAAATATAGAGGGAGCAGGCACGCGCGCCTTAATAGCACGGCCTGCGAAATCTTCCGCTGCTCGTGCGATAATGCCACGGACGGACCGTGCAAGATGGCGTTTGGCCCCTCGTCCTGCTTGCGCTTGGTGCCTTGGTCCCGCTAGCTCGTGGATGATGAGTACTTACAGGACTACAGGTACAGCAAAATAAATACACAGGTGCTTCACTGTGATTTCGTACCGTGGTTAGTTCTGAAGAGCGCTCTGTGTATATATATAGCAGTAAAAAGAAACAGGTCCAGTAAATATATTCCTCATCCACAAGCACATCAATGCAGAGTAACTAATAACTGCTAATATTATTCAGTGGTGAAACATGCTTTTATTTGGGTAAGTCTTCGATCGGTTCTTCGTGAGAAGAATCCAGTCACAATACAGCAAATGTGAAATCCAAACAAAACCGCACTCGTTCACAGACGTTATACTAGTAACTTACACAACTCGCATCCAAGTGAACGTAAAAAACGAAGCCTCCCGACATTGCACGCCATAAGGAGCAAGAAGATCCTGTGGAAAAAGGAAAAACAGGAAGAAGAGGCAACTTCTCATCAAAACCTCAGGCAGTCTCGTCGTGCTCGTGCATTTTATTCTCATCTCATCTAGCCGTCTCCCTGCCAATCTGCCACGGCCCAGCCGAGTCCGTGGTCGAGTGATCGTCGGCTCTCGGCAAAAAGGCCCAGTCAAACAGCCGCTCGGCCGGGCTAGGCCGGGCTGTGCAGGCCCTGTCATCCGTCCCGGCCCGACCCGTGCTTGAGCCCAAACTCCCGGAAGCTGATCTCCATGTCGGCGGCGGCGACGAGCAGCTCGGCCGCCTGCGCGGGCTCCAGGATCTCCACCGCCTGCTTCATCGTGCGCAGCCGCAGCGCGTCCGCCCCGTCCAGCACCGCCCTGACCCGGCGCACCAGCCCGGTGACGTCCAGCTCCGGGCCGTCCCCGGACGCGGACGCCGCCAGCACGACGCCGTGGCCCTCCTGCACCTGCGCCATCTCCCCCGACAGCGCGTCCTCCTCGGCCACGGTGCGCCGCTGCAGGCCGTCGATCTGCGCCAGCTGCGCGGGGCTGAGGTCGCCTAGGTTCCCGGACCGCACGCCGAGGAGGAGGTCCGGCAGCTGCGCCTCGAACCGGCGGCCGGACTCGGTGTAGAGCAGGTGGAGCAGCGTGGTGGGGCGCCACCCGGCCAGCCAGTACGCGGCGCCGCGCTCCGCGGGGCTGGCCCACGGCGCCGACAGCGTCCACACCGGGTCCAGCTCGGCCCGCGCGGCGCAGTAGGACTCCAGGTGGGCCACGAAGCGGCCCACCAGCGCCGCCAGCTGGGCCGGGTCGTCGGACCAGCGGGCCGACCTGAGGTCGCGGCGCAGCGAGCGAAGCCCGCGGAACCAGAGGTGGAACCGCCGGGTCGCGGCCTCCACCTCCGTTTCCATTCCCTTGTCTTTTTTTTCCGCCGATCGATCGGGACGCAGCGCGTGGGGTTCCGACGGACAGCGTCGGGGTCGGGGAAACGGCCGCGCGTGGGCGGTGGGATTTATAGGTGGCGGCCGCGCCATCGGAGCCGTGGAGCGGAGGCGAACGGACGGCTGCGGCCGCGCGCCGGCCCGGCGTATGAGGTGGCGAAAGGTGGCGCGCATGCAGGAGCCCATGTGTGCCCAGAGCACTGGCCACTGGCCGTCTGGTTCTGGACGGCGTCGCCGTCACGCCGGGCACCGGTGGCTCGGCGTGACATCTGCGTGCCAATGGGTCTATGGGTGTGGTGACGGACGGTTTTGTCAGTTGGTGCCTCTTCCTCGACACGCTCTACTGCCCAGCAGTTCGATCGAGCACGGGAAATTGATGAAGTTGAATTTTTCTCATGGAAGATGTACGTTTGTATGCTTATTACAGGACGATTTGTCATCGCCGACGGTTGCTAACTTCAACTTCAACTCGGCAAGTCCCAATTCACGGCCGCCCACGGTATGTCGCCGTCGCCGGAGAAAGGACGCTGTCAGATGCTGACCAAACGGCAATTTTGCGTTGGAAATTAAGGACGTCGTCACCTCGTCAAGGAAGGAACAGTGTTCACACAGCTCCGTGAAGCGAGGCGATCGATGGGCTGATAGCCAGCCGATCGGTGTGGTACTCACAGCGGCTGAAAAATGTTTTGGGTTGGATTCCATTCCATCTGGCTTGCTGCAGATGATTTGCACGGGTCGGTGTTCTTGTTCATGTGCTCCTCCACTCTTCACTCAGCTTTGCTGGAAGCAGGAGAGTGCTCGATCACGGCGGCCTAATCTTCTTCGGATATTCTACTAATACTTGGGGAGCCAGAGAACGACAATGCGGATAGTGTTGTTTGCTAGTGCTCCCAAGGTCAGATTTCTACTTTCCGGCATCGATAATGGAGTTTTTTATATCCCTGGAGGCCGGACATGGCGGGCGGCGTGGCCTTTCTTTTCGTCTTGGCCTGCCTGGCCGGGGACAAATACGTACCTTGAGGCTTGAGGAATCATCAGGATACAGGGAGAGTGCTGATCGCCTCCTCTGACTTTGCTGCACTATTTCTATATCCTGCCAACAGCACTAGCTACGTCTAGCACCTTTTTCTGATACCTGATAGCACATTCGGAGTTCAGACGCGTGATGATTCAAGGAAAGGTAGCAAAGCATCCACGAGGATCACTGCTCCTACAACTACAGTTTTTTACATTTACAGTAGTTGACGATGCTGGATGCATGCACAAAGGTTGCATAGCAGTATGCACAGCGAGATGTTTCTTCAGAACGCATCAGATGGCGCAAAAATCCCTCCGTTCCAATCTGAATCAACCTGCTTCCGCGGTCGAAAGGACCTCCAGCTCCGCCCACCAGAGCGGAGACAGTCTCGGCGTCGCAGCGACCGGCGAGATACCTATGCCTTCTCTCAGCCTGTCAGCGATCTCCCTGATGCCCGGTCTGTTCCTCGGGTCACTCTGTATGCAGGCTTGGATCACCTCGCCGATGATTGCTAGCTCCTCTTCCTTATGATCATTCAGTGTGGGATCAAGCAAAGAGACCATGCTCCGGTCACCGTTGTTTATGCACTCCAAAGCCTGAGAAGAAGAAACATAACATCTTTGATTTTTTTTTCAAGATGATTTTTTTCCAATTAAGATGGTGTTCCATGGCTAGTTAATTTCATTACCGAGCTGACGAGGGAGCGCTCGTGTTCAGGGTATGGAAGCTTCCCCGAGATGATTTCAAGCAGTAGGACACCGAAGCTATATACGTTCCCTGCTAGGCCAGCAGACACTTGCTCATGTTGATGGTCAAGGTCACCATTTTTCTGCGGTTTGCCTTCAGAAATCACTTCGTGCCAAACGCTCATGTCCGCGATCTGCAGAAAGAACTCAGGTCACTCTGATGCTTAACAGCGTGGTGGTTCAAGTTCAGCACAAGAGGGTACAAATTAGCCAAGGCTAGCTTATATATATAGGAGCATGTACCTTTGCAGCACCATCTTCAGATAGCAGTATGGAACTGGACTGCAGGTCAGGGTGCACCACAGGAGGGTTGAGTTCATGCATGTGCTGGAGGCAGTATGCTAGTCCCATAATAATCCGCATCCTACCTCGCCAACCGATGTGCTCAAAATCCTCAACTGCAAAAAATACCAAAATAAATTTTCTTTTTTCCCCAAAATTTCAATTAATTTTGTGGTACAATATTTAGAAAGCTTCACCACCCAATGGTTGAAATTAGCAAGAAACAGTTTTTACATACCATGAAGGCTCTCGTAAAGTGTCCCGTTCGACGCATATTCAAGCACCATCATCCTGGTGAAAGGTTCCTCCTCCTCACAGTAGCCAAGCAGATTGATGTAGTTCTTATGGTTTATTCGCGACAGGGAGTCTATCTGCACATCCATTTGAGTAATTCAAGCTAATGTGCAGTGCAGAAATTGGGTGAGTTGTCCATCTAATGGTCCAAGTGCTGATAATAATTAACCTTTCTCCTGAAGCAGCTCTCTGAATGCTCTGTCCATTCTTTGCCTGATGTGATCATAGTGGATACCACAGCGATCTCGACGCCAGTCGATAAGGTTCCCTTATAGACATTGTAATGGGGATAGCTCACCACAATGTTACTGAAGTCCTCACAGGCACGTTCAAGCTCCGACCGCTGCAGTTTTGGTACTCCTGAAGCACATTAGAATCAGCAGAGTCAATTGCAGTCAGTAAGCAGCAGATATTTGAGCAACTCACACAGCAAAGTATCATTCAAGTGAATATAACATCTCACTGCATAATGGAAAGACCACAGAATCAACAGTCAGTTCAGAACTCTAATCTTTTCCATCTTTTTGGAAAGCGGTAGTAGTACAGAGGTTTAAAATAATTTTGAGCACATGTCTGTACTTGTTTTTTTTTTTCAGAAACAAAAAGGGCACATGTATGAACTTGTAGCAGATACTGTATAGTAGCAGTACCTGTCACAAATGCCTTCTGCAGCTGGCCACTGAGCCCAGTCTTCCAAGGGCCTATGGTTGCACATGCTCTCTTGCGACACGGCAGAAGGAAATATGCTGTTCCAGCAAGCAGCAGCAGCAGGGCACCCACCGGA
This sequence comes from Paspalum notatum, assembly GCA_022530915.1. NCBI lineage: Eukaryota > Viridiplantae > Streptophyta > Magnoliopsida > Poales > Poaceae > Paspalum > Paspalum notatum. The sequence goes on from CM039692.1 coordinate 38,840,701, forward strand.
AGAGCAACCATATACAGCCACCTCATAGGTGTCAACAAACCATGGGACTTGGACGTGCGATCTGGGGAAGGCACGGCCGCCGGCGCAGGCGTCGCTGCCTCGTGCGGATCATTCCCCCGGCCATGCTGAGGGGGAGGTGCTGGAGAAGAGCCCCTTCCCTCAGTAGGAGCATGAACTGGCCGGTGAAAACGCTCAGAGGGCGCAGAAACATTGACGACCTCAAGGAGTCTCCGATGGATGTATTGCGTCGCCGGCAGATCCGCGGCGGAGGGGGAGCAGCCGGCCGTCACGGCGGAATTGAGGGTCAACACCACAAGCACGAAAGAACTCGGCGCGTGCATCGTAGTCGGCATGCCCAACGATCACATCAGATGAACAGACAGCCTCTGGCGCGGTCCTTCTGAGAAAAATTCAGAATCTGCAAAGTGCAAAATAGTTCAGAATAATCTCTGGGCTGCATGATTATTGAAGAACAGAAAGAGGTAGAGAGGTAGAAACACTGGATGGATAAGTATGGCTGCAAGAGAATTAAGACGCTCGCATCACCTGAAGAACACGATCGAGAAGAGGAGCTGATCTACGGGAAGGGTAGAGATGGAGCTTACAGTGTGAAGACGAAGACAAAGGAAGGATCAGAGCTGCTTCGTGGCAGTAGCAGTTGGAGGAGCCAATCAAATCAACACACACGTTTCTTTCGCGGTGCGCAGCGCTGCTGCTCGAAACGACTTGGGGGGTGCAGCGTCAGCGTGACCCTTTCGTCAAGGATCGGTTCAATAACTGGGGCTGGGAATAAAGAAGAACGCCCACTACCCAAGGAAGGAGCACCGGACGACGGAGCCCACCGTTGCCGTCGTCGTAGACTTCACTCCCTCCCATGGATGGCGAAGAAGGGTTCACGGCCCACACAGGCCACAGCCAGTAGTATCTCCTTGTCGGGGAGGGGCCACGTACATACACGTACGCTAGGCTGCGACTGCGATCGATGATTAGCCGCGGCGGTACTGGCTGCTAGGGCGCCGTCAAAGTCAGCCACGTGAACCAGTGCGCACCGTACCAGAGTTTGCGTTGCGTTGCAGGATGGCAGCTGACCTGATCTTGGGGGTTGGGCTCTGCCAATTCAAAAGCGATCGATTTCTAGTGGTTTTGGCGGTGCCACCAGAGGCCGCGGCCGCGCCCGGCCGCCGGCGTCTCGGCACGCGCGCGGGAGCCGGGAGGAACCAGTTGCCTCTTCCGGTCCCGGAAGCTAGCCGTTGCGGTTGGCCCCCACCGCCCAGTGGCAAGGCGGTTACGGACTGATCACCGTCAAGGAATCCACGCCACGCGCGAGGCGCGTCACGTCACGACGCACGAGCGAGCCAACAACAAGCAGCTAGCCCTGTGCGGCTGTGCGCCATTGCCGCAGCCCGCAGGCGCGAGGCAAACGGTCAGTGCATGTGCATCGCTTCACCCCTTGACCTGGTCGATGAAGGCGATACCTGCCACCGAGAATCGTTTTCTTCCATCATTAATTCCATGGCTGTTCCTTGCCGTTCGTGGTAGGAGCTCGTCGACGGATGGCGCTTTACAACTCCTAATCTGCCATGCCCCTTTGTGTGAGTGGGTACTCTCTGTTACGTATTACAATACTCTCTTCGTTCTTTTTTATTTGTCGTTTTTTAGTTCAAAAATGAACCAACTGGAGATATTCGAGAACGGAGGTAGTATTATATCACGCAAGTTGCAAGTCTTACGCATGTATCGTTGCCACGGTGAACAAGAAGACCATGGAAAAGACGGAGCCGCAAGGACGAAAGATTCAATGGTTTGTGAAAGAAGCAGTGCCGGCGAACGTTATTAAGGTTAGATAAGCACGTAGTGGGTGTGATTACTCGGCAATGACAGCAACGAACGCGAGCGAGCCATTGACTTGGAGGCGCGCTATTGATCGATGATCTCTACAGGCTACGCGCTCCTGCTTGATAAAAATATCAGACATCGATGGCTCCGGGCTACCTATCAACCTGCACGAGAGCTCGCAATGAGGAATCCGAAAGAAGGCTCAGTAGTCGCAAGTCATGCTATCATCAGGAATAGGATACTGAAGAGAGGCTCACTGCCTCACTCATGAACGAGCCCATGCACTGTCCATTTATACATCAAAACATAGACAAACAGCCAGGCTACAGCGGAATCCAAAAGTGGCTGAAAAAAGAAGAAACCTCACAAAATTACTTATGAGAGAAATTCAGAGGTAGCGACTGTAATGGTCCGTTTGGAATGCACGAATTTTATAGAAATTGTGTAAAAATTTTACAAGAAAAATTCAATTTTATAGAAAAACGCTGAATGAAGAAAAAATCCCACGTAACAGGGCCTGAGGGCCTAAGACTGCATGATCCATGTGTGTTGCTTCTACTTGGGTGTGTGTATCTTACTAATTATGTAGAGTACTGGGTGTGAGAATTTCGAGACTTTGCATCACCTCCTTGTAACATTCTTGAATTAATAAACCAGCCCAATTCGAAAAGATCCTCTGCTTCTGCTAAAAAAAATCAGAAGTGGTTCAAAAAAAATCAGAAGATGGAGAAAAATGTCGATGAAAGAATAATATGGGCCCAGCCCAAACAGAGCCCACAAGAAGAAGAGAGGTGCCCGGAGTAGGATGTCGTCGCCGTCATCCTCATCACACATGCCGCTGCCTAGCGCTTATGATGCATTTCGAAGCACCCAAAAATCTCTCGATGATAGCGTGCAGGGGGCTCTCGTTGCCCGAATACTCTCTCCTGTAAGGCCGTAATCTATACCTATATAATAATTATCTTTACCTAATATTAAAGAGAATAATGTTTTTTTGGTCCATCTCCTCACAAAGATGACATGTGGGACCAATCTCAATTGATGCCATGTTAAGTCCAATCCTAATCCAAATTGAATTCGATTATATATCTCTAGCAGATACATATACGTAGATGTCATGAAGTCTAATCCTAATACGAATGTGTGTGTGTGGCAGATATACGTATACGTACGGATTGAACAACACCGCCCGTGTACAACAACAATATAATGTGGGACCGCATAAACCAAATTAATCAAAGCTCTAATAATCGAGTAGATTCACGCATGATGAAGTGGATCACTAATTCCCTTGCAACATAGTTTAGATGAGGAAGTCTAATTAATCGTGTGGCTTCTACATTTCTTAAAGACGGCAAGCACTGCATATGGCCAGTGCATACAGATCAGCAGGTAAGTATAATGATGCCTTCAGCTAGCCTCCCCTTAGCTTAATTGCAAGTTTGCAACACAGTTTTTCGATCGACGACAAAGCATCAGATTTGATGATGTATTATAAAGACGTATAGTCTCTCGATCAGCCTTTTGGTTGCTTATCCTGACTAGCTCTCAAGTGCATGGTGATTTTATTCTCGAGGGAACGGAGCTCTTGTCCTCAGTTCCACATCAACTAACAAGGCATCAATCTCTCTGAAATTCACGCGTCAGTGGCCCAACTGCATCGGATCGAACTACAGAGGATCTCATTGGACGAACGGTGGCCTCCTTCCCATAGAACCCAGCATAGCATCGTGGCATTTCCTAGCCCAAGAGCATACATGCAGGGGGCAATGCCACCAACTGCAGTAACAACCTAGCAGGAGGTATATGTTTATTTTCTTTTGTTAAATAAGAAAATTTGAATATGTTTTTCTTCCGTTGCAACGTACGGGCATTTTTACTAGTATCTGTATCTAATATTAAAATAAATAAGGTTTTTTGATCCCGGTTTTCCGGTCCGTCCTGACAAGTAGGCCCTGTCTGTTAGCCAACTAGCTCTCCGCATCGCAGATTCCCTCGGACTCGCGCCCGGTGCCGGCCGCCTCCCTCCCAGGCTTCACCGATCCAACTCTGCCTCAAATTTTCTCACAATCCCAAATCCTAATCCTAATTGACCCAATCGACCTGCTTGCATGTCCACAGCCCGACCTTCTTCTCTATGTCCACCGTGAGTCCAATATTTTAATTATTTAGGTCCGTTAAGCCTAAAATCCTGAAAAAAGGTCACACAATCATTAAATAAAAAAATTATAGTGCCAAATCGGACCCTAAACTTCGAATATGCCTGCACAAAACATCTAAGTTTCCAACAAGTTCGCCAGAAAAACACAAATATGTAGGCCAAGAAATCTCCCTAAATGGAGGACGGAGAGAAGTGAACATCCGGTGCCGCTGTCGGAGACAGATCGACGGAGAGGGTGGAGAGAGAGAGCACCCGGTGCTAGTGGATCCGTGAGGGACACTGGAAAGTGTTGGCGGAAGGGGTCTCCATGCTGCCGGCAGCGGTGCGGTGGATCCATGGGCACGCTGCCCGGCGGTAGATCCGGAGGCACCGGTGGCGCGCGGGCGTGGAGGAAGAGAGGAGCAGCGGTCGCGGCGCGCCATTGGTGGTGGAGGAGCGCCACGGCGGCCAAGGCGGAGGTGCGCCGCACTAGCGGTCTAGGAAGAGGAGCGGAGCGCCAGCATCGCAGGCCGGCTGTCGTGGTCGAGTCTCGAAAGGAAGCCCGTTGGACTCTCTCTCTCTCGGTCCTTCGAGGTGGAGGCAGGAAATCACAAGAATTACCTGTGTCTAAAAAATAGTACTCCTTCCATCCAATAAAATAAACATGTATTAATTTAAAAAATCAACATTGATCTTTAACTAATAATTTCATGAGTATATATATAATATTTAAAAAATAGTTTGTCAAATTTCTATTTTAAATATCGTGCTAAAAAATTTAACTATAGGACGGAGGGAGTATAATGGATGTTGTTGCCTCAGAACCTGATGCCAAATAATAATTAATAATATAGCCATTTTCATTCCTAATAAAGATTAGGACTGTATGATATACCGATTGAAATTTAAAAACCGGATTGCTTCAATAAAATACATGTATTATAATTGTGTTTAAAAGCACAGAGTTACCACAATATATGCTAACTAAATGATGATTGACTAAATTATTATAAAATACATTAGTATAGTTTTGATCCGTAGCAACACACGGGCATTTTTGTTTGTATAATATTAAAGCAAATAAGGTTTTTTGGTCTCTCGGTTTCCCAATCCGTCATAACATGTGGACCCGGTTGGTCAGCCTCTCTGTGGCGGAACCGCCGATTTAATACGGGCTAAGTACACCTGCCACCACTGGCCCACAGTGCACTTAGACCGAACTAAACTCGGTAGTCCGTCGAGCTACCCAGAAGGGCACTCGATGAAACCATCTCCCAGGGATGCCGACATCACGCGCGTTAAGCTCTCGGAAGAGCCACAACAATTACAACAACCCAGCATTTCATACAGACATAATTTGATTTAGTACAAATATTTTTGCTCAAAAGGAGTACAAGGTAGTGAAAAAGAACTTCAAAATAAACCTCGCAGCGGAATACATATCGTTACAAAGATGTAACGTGCAGCGGAAAGTAAACATCAAGTATGACCTCGAGCCCACCGAAGTCATCCTTGGTCATAATCTGATATGCACCTAAAAAAAAAATATCAACAACAAACGGTGAGTTCGTGGGGAACTCGTAGGACTTACCCGTGGGCGGTTTCAGCCCGACACATTTGAGATTATGCAAGGCTTTTTGGTGGACTGACTTCTAACCCGCCTAAGCTTACTAGAAGTGGGTCCTTAGCCGTTGATGGTTTATTTAAAACATGTTATCATAAGATAGCAGGATTTGACAGCTGCTACCCCTTAGTTATGATTATCAACAATATCATAGGGGGAAACTTGCAGAGGAAATAAAACATGAACGCATGCCCCGTCCCAAGATTCATAGAGCCCCCATCGAACTCTTGGGAGTAGCCGTCTCAGGAGCGATGCCCCTATACGTCGGGTCATCTCTCCCTCGACCTTAAAGCATCTCCCAAATCCATCAACCTCCTCTCAGTGGATGGGCAGCACTATGAATAGTCGGACGGATCATACTTATCCAAGCATGTTGTATATAAAACATGAATATAAGCATAAAGTATTTAAGTTGTTACTACGTTGCCCGTCAGTGATATTTGGCACTCTCACACCTGGTGAGCATCAGCGATTCGAATCGATTTTTAATTCCCGGGAATAACTAAAAATGCCAGAGGCCCATATGCTTACTCACATGACGGCTTTCCCACATATGGTCCCCCACCTCCACTTGTCCCATCCCAAGTTCGATTCACTCCCGCCTGACCTCCGGGTTGTGCCCCCATGACGAGCCTGCCGGCATCCCGGTCTCCCCATCATGAGCACCAAGCTCCCCCGGACCACCTTCCTCTCAACCAGTGGGTAGGAACGTGTTTCTGTTCTTCGGATGGCACGAGTAAGGTTTCACCGGTCCCATTTCCCGGATAAGCATTCTAGCAATGTTATGCCAATCAGCAGGCGAACAGCGGACGGGCCTTAATCGACTCGGGCGGAGTCCACCAACACATTATCACAAATCTCATCATGTCAAACCATATCTCCGCCCGGTCTCAACTTATCATCAAGTCATAACAGATTTCCTTTCGATTCCAAGGTTTTGTAAAAACATCTGTAGGCCCTATCATCTCGCGAGTGAATACCTTCACTCGTCTTCTACCGTCTAAGCAGGGCTAAGCATAGACTTCGTTTTATCCTTTCTACTTTGGGCATCAAGGATTTATGCATGTGGGGTTTCATAAAATCCCTAAACGTAATGCACAAACAAGAATAGGGTGGTGAGACTCCCTAGATAGGTGAAAATGCCTAAGGGGCCTACCTTCGTTGTTGACAACTTGAACAAACTAAGCTACTGTTAGTTTGCCGGGTTGTGAGGCCTTGCCCCAGGCAACCCCTTGATACAGGGACGGCCAACTCAGCGACCCTTCATCTTCTGGCTTCTGGTACAACTTGTTGTCCGGCTTCTTGATCATCAGTAGCTCCTGCGTCGATAACTCGCTCGCGAGATCTATATGCATGACAACAAATGCAAATGAGTGCTGGGGAATGCATATGCCGGAGACATGACGCAAAGGAATGACAAGGCATCCGACCCACTGCTTAGATGACCCTTCAAGCAATCCTACAAACCATTATTAAGAAATCGTATAAACCATCACCTAACCTTAGCATAACTCGTCATATTCAACTTCTTCAGCAAACTATTTGAATGTACCTAGTATGATAGTTAAACATTCGGTTTATGTACATACTTAGGATGGGTTTTTCCCTATTTGTGAGTTAAATTGAACACCTAAGTTATAGTAGCAAAACATAGTTAATTTAGACCAAACTTTACTGATATGAAGGTCATGCGTACCCAAAGCTACCATCAAAATTTTAGCCAAATTGGAAATGTAATTATTTTATTATAATTGCTACAAGTTTTCAGCCCTACGCCTTGTAAAAATTTTCATAAAATCTAGGATTGGTTTCTGTATATGAAAATTTACCAGTGAGTTAACTTTAGTGTAATCTACATGTACCAAAAATTTGCAAGTTAATATCTTTAGCTTTTGCAGGACATCTATTTTCCATATTTTCTTTACTAAAATAATTCACATAATACAAAACAGTAATGTTAAAAGTGCTAAAATTTCTTTTTGGAATCCTAACATCAATAGTAGGCTACTAGATTTTTTTCCATCATTTTTCCTAGCAAGTTATGCCCACTTTTTCTAATTATCCTTTCCAACATGCACCATTTTGTCATTTTTGAATCACCACTCAAACTTAACATGCATGGGCCCATATTTTTCTAGTGGCATCCACAAGCTATGTATGACCTAATAAAAATACCAGGGAGCCTAGTTTAACAAGTTTTGCATAGCACATCTTTCCCAAATTAATTAAAATTGCATATATTTCCCATGTAATGGCAAAACAGTGACTAAACAATGCAAGCTACAGCCACCAAGGTTTACACAGTGGTATATTAACCTAAGAAGTCTACTTACCAAGTTTCATCATTTTAGGACTCCATTTAGACCACTTTTACCATTTATCTCCCTTTAACATACATGCACACAATCAGGGGCAAAATGGTCTTTTCACACATCCACATCTAACCTAGCCTGTAGATCTATTCAAGAGGAGTCTAACGCAACTGAGTTTGTCCATTTTGGATTTTTCTGTGATTTGTTATGATTTTCCAAAGTTCAAAACCGAATTAATACATATTAACCCTAGATCCGGGACCTATACGTAATTAACTATAACCTCTAAGGGCTAGACTGTGAGATTCGCAAGACACATTCAATAGCGCTCGGGACGGAACTGTAAATAAGCAAAAACACGGGGTTAGATCCGGAAAAATGCCGCGGCCTTCTTCTACCTTCGGCCGGGGGTGAACCGCGCGCGGGGAGGGAAGAAGGCGGGGCTGCGCCGGCGGCGTGGTGGCCGGTCTTGAAGCCGACCGGGTCCGGGGACGTGTTCCCGTCCGCGGGCGTCCTTTCCCCCTTGACCTCGTTGCCGGTGGTGGAGAGGAGAGGAGGCGCGGCGCCGGTGAACCCGGGGTGAACGCGCGGCGAGGCCGCGGCGGCGCGGGGTCGATCCGGCGGTCGGGGCGGCGGTTGGCGGGGCCAGAGAGCGCTTGAGCTGCGCGGGGACGAGGCGAACCCGGCGGAGTCGAAGTGGTGGCGCGGAGATGGCCCGAGGGTGGCTCTCCACGACGAGCCCGTGGGCGGCACGGGTGCACGCGAGCGGCGCGCGCGGGGAGAGGTGGAGGAGGCAATGGTGGCGGCGGTATCTAGCGCGTTGGGTGCGCGAGGCCGAGGCGGAGCTTGCGGTGGGGGTCTGGAGCACCGGGAGGCGGTGGAGGGTGGTACGCGATGGGGTGAACCGGCGGTGAACCGGAGCGACGGCGGCGCGGGCTTGACGTCGAGCGGAGGTGGATCTCGGCGCCGGGTGGGGGAGAGGCGACGAGGTCTAGGGCGTTAGGTGCGCGGCGGAGTGGGGAGTGCGGCGGTGGTGGCCTCAGGGCGAGCGGAGGTCGGACGGCGGCGGCGCGAGCTCGAGCTTTGAGCTCGGGTCACCCATGGAGGACACGGACAGAGAGCGAGAGAGAGGGAGGGGCGCTCGGGTCTGGGAGCTGAGGAAGTGAACGAGGGGCGGGCGAAGGAGGTCGCGGCCTCGGCGTGGCAGGGGCAGGCCGGGCAGGAGCGCCGGACGGCGGTGTCGGAGACCGGCGGCCGCGTGGCGTCGGCCGTGCAAGGCGCCGGACGCTCCCCCGGATTGGATGGCCCACCTGTCAATGACCCCGGGAGAAGAAAAGAGAAAATGTGTTTTCCTCACTACTGTAAACCGCCGTTTTGACCAATTTGGAGACCGAATTTGGAAAAACTCCAATTGAATGAAATGTTCTACTCTTTGAACTCTACAAGTTTGTCAATAGGCATGATTTCAAATTCGGCATGGAAATATGAAATTTGTTTGAATTTATGCAGCAGCCATAGGTAGGGACAGGGTAGGTCATCTGCTTGGGAGGGGAAAATACCCTAGTTACAGGCCTCAACTCCACTTTCTCCTTTTGACAAATTTGTTGGTTACTTTCTAAACTATATTTCATTTCATTAGGGCAGGTCATGAAAATGGCTCTATGGGTAAGAAAATCTCAAATTACCAAACTGGGCAGAGTAGGGGTGTGTTTCTGGGCTGACCAAATTTGGTTGAAAAGACCAATTTGAATTCATATTATGACCAGATTCATGTTGACAAAGTTGTTTCCTAGATCATTACCTACAACTTTGTTAATATGATCCTCCTCTAAATCACAACATATTTTGAAATACAACCCCAATCTTGTTTAGGATTTTGGTAAAACAACAGATTTACTCTAAGGAAAGCTTTTCTTGTTTTCAACTTTTGAAGTATCAAATGGAGGCCAATCACTTCCACAATAGGTGCATTTGAAAGGTAAAAAGTTCAATTTCGTTTCATAGAAAGGGAGAATGTAAAGTTGTATAGTGAATTCAAAAGTAATTTCAGAATCAACTTTGGGGATGAGCTAAAATTTCAGATTTGAGAAATTTTGACCTAGTGGCTTATCTACCAATCCCTCATTAGTCTCTTAAGCATGATTTAGTTTTAATTCATCATTAGTTTACGTATAATTGTGTGTACGGCTTCTGAGATGCCAGGGGCATCACAACCCACCCCCCTTAAAGAAATCTCGTCCCGAGATTTGAAGGAAGCGGGGTTCTACGGCTTACTGCGAAGTGAAATTGTTTTGGCATCATTGTCCGTGTGCTTCTGTCATACACAGCGACACTTAATCCTTCACCAACTTGCTTTGTTAACTGGCTCGTGAATGGTTAGTGCCTCCTTATCACAAGTTAGTTACAAAGCTTTTGAATACGTCTAAGGTGGTCTTACCCAGGTGCCCGGCAAGTCGTGGATTATATGAGAGCGAATGGACAAACCACAAAGACGGTGTGGCCGACGCGAAAACGACAGTGATTTACTCGAATAATGGGACAGGGTTACTCCCTGACTTTGACACAAAGATTTAGAAACGTGATGAATATATAGGTCTTAGAACATCGGAATCAAAGTGTACACAATCGGAAGACCGAACCACGATGACTCTTGGGATCCAATGGGTAATCATTGGATGTGCTTTTGAGAGACACATTCACTTCATTCGATAGGGACTGTGTACACATATAAGATATTAAACCCGAACATTCATCAAAGAGTAAGATGTGGGGATACATAGCACATTCTACTCATTGTTTCGGGAAAGATGCCACGGAAAGAGAATATGACATATTCACCTAGACAAGGCGATGGTTTGTATGATTTCATAGCATTGATCAAGACTGACCAAGAGAAGTATAGGCATATGATGTGCGCTTACTAACGAAACAATAGTCAGTGTTAGTAAGCTTAACTGAAGATGATTTTCAAAGAAGAACGAAGCAACTTCTTGCAAAGGACGATATGATGAAAACACTGGCCGAGAACAAAAAGCTTAGCGCGGCGGATGTGCCGAAATTCACCTTCAGAAGATAAGGTTCAATATATTCTAGAAAGGAACGTAATAGGAAGCAGCGGAAACAGAGTTTGACTGTCTCCACAATTTAGAGAGGGCAAGTTGGAAAAAGCAATGGAATGACGTAGTAAGACAGTGGGAATGAGATCAAGCATTTCCACACATACAAGATGTTAACGAAGATCAGGGTGAGCGCAGAGAAATCCGAGATTTGGACCAATGGTTGTGAAGGTATCGTGTAGAATAGAATTGCTCATCCCCGTGAAGCATGACCAGCAAGGATAAACAAAGTCAATGAAAAGATGTGGACGGGTGGAGCCATAGATTTGGCTCGTCTCATGGATCGAGAAGAACATGGTTCAACAAGGCAAGAGAAAGGTGTGAACTATAGTGGGGTTAGGGTGGATCTTTCCCCCACAGACCACGAAGGGCAAGGTGAAACAAAGCAATGAAATGATACAAGGTGGCAGTGGAATTAGAGTAAATTATCTCCACGAATGAGATGTATAGAGGTCCTCAAGGGGTTAGGAGTTGGATAGGAATGTTCCACAAACGCAGCGGTGTCATGCCTTTGCATGTCTTGATACCTGCGCGCCCCTAGTGGAACCGTGTGACGGCCATGCACACAGGACCCTAGGTTCCGTCGCGGCACCATAGACTACTCGGGTAGACACCCCATCAAGTGCGGTATTTCTTTCCAACTTCCGGGGATATGCGAATAACACAGGGTTATAGAAAGACATAATTCAGGGAGTTTTACACGCCATAGCACAATGTTTTCGGAGGTACAATTTATCAGATTTATTTGAATCAGAAAAAAGGTACGACAATTAAAGTGTCATGGATTTACAAGGACTGAAGTGCCTGGATGATACAAGCAGGAAACGTGAGAATTACAAGAGTTCCGAAGGCTCCATGGAAAATAGGGTTACATCAATCATGAGGGTAGGACACATGCCGACTGCAAAGAGTTGAATACATGAAAATTTCAAAAGTTAGGAGAGTCAGCATTCTCTCATTACAAAAGTCAATGATGACTGCTAGCACTCCAACTAGTAACTAGCTAGTACTGTCTAAACGTAAGATTGATGCGTCCAGGACGAAGGCCTGTTGATTCCTTCAACCAAGTTGGTATAGTGTTGGTCTTCACGTGGGAAACGCCATGAAATAACAGTCTTGACTCTCCACCGAGTATGAGAACGTCACCAGATTCGAGGTTGATCTTGGTCGCTTGGTCCTTGTCTCTCGTGTCACCGAACATGAACTCGGCGGTGTCTCCTATGGAGATGGATATGAAAGGTAAACCTTTGGTAAGGCTACTCTCTGACTCGTCCTTGTCTTGGTGAAGTCCGAGCTTCCCGGAGTTGGTGTAGTAGTTGACGATGCATATGTCCGGGTTAATTTGAGGAAATCCATTTGCAGTAGAATTTGCAGTTTGAGCAATCATCTTGAAAGCTTCTGGTATTGCAGGGGCTCGTGCTCCATCGATTGGACGGGTTGGTCCATATGAGCGTGTAGTTGGATCCCAGTTCTTTCCAAGAGACATCATCCATAAGCTCATTTTGGCACCATTCTTGTAGCTTGGTCTATAGAATCCGCCTGGGCCCTTACCCAGTTGTCGACACATACGAACCATCCCGATCTGATCTTCAGGCTTGACAAATCCTTTTAACAGAACCATCCCAGGTCGCAGGCGTTGAACCGAAGCTGCATCGGTGGAGGGCTCTCCCGCTTTTCTCTTCATGCTGCCTTTAGGTATTATGGTTTTAGCTGTCCTGGATTCATGGTGGCCAGGACATAAGTCGAAAGGCGGTGTCGAGGGTTGCGACATCTGTAGCAGGAAGAATAAGGCTCCTGTCAATTTGATAGTTTCGAAGGCCAAATGTGGTCATAAGGCAATTTGTATTCATGTGCCAATTAAGTTACGTCCCGAACTTCATCTTCTGAATTTCGTACTTGCTACCTAGATGTAAGCTTGGACTTAAAATGGTCATAAGTTAATGTCCAGAGTATTTTGCCAAGGGTCGTTATAGATCAATTTGTTGGTTGAAATTTTTGCACTACAACTTTTATATATAATGCTTGTTTTAAAATGGACATGGGACACGCCCTAAACTGGTACCTCGCTCGTATTTACTTTCAGAGCAAGTATTCTATACATAAGTTGTTTAGAAATTTCTTGTACTACTAGGTTCTTATAATAAGTTTCTGTTGATTTTATTCGTAGTTTGAAATGCATCTTAAAACCGCAGACAGGATTCATATGTAAAATGCTACTACCCAACGAGTATACTTATAGATGCAGTAAGGAATCTAGTCATTTTCAAGCAAAACAAGTAAAGCACATGAGATGAGATGGAATGATGTATGCCTGTCCTATCGGGTCTCACATCACACTTTCTAAGTATACAACTTAGCGATATTCGGTGACATATATGCACGTCTCTCCTTAATGCAACTAGTCGAGTCTTAGTCGTTCTTAGTTTCGCACGTGGTTAGTGTACCTGCAGAAAAATGCATGCTCATACATTACCACATAATGTGGCATCCACGCGTGACCGCTGCGTGGACAACGTTGGTGGGCCGCTGCACCTTTTCCTCAAAGCCTGACTTTCCACCAGTACTGGGGATTGTCGAGAAAAAGGTGGATCCCAAAACCGAATGTAAGTGTGGTGGGTATGAAAGCCTCAACCATGCCCACCACCCTTAAAGAGCTTTTACTTATACAGCATGAATGCAGAGATTACAACTATCCGCAAAACCCAATAGCTTCCACCAGTACTGGGGATAGCTATGGCCGAATAGTTGCCTCTCAAAGCGCCCAAAATGCATATGAATTCTATCTAGGTCAGAATGTTAGTGACGTCACCTGATATCTCCTAACATCCTTATAATGGGCATATACGCGATATCTCTCATTTTCGCAATTACTCTGAAAAGATTTGGAAAATAGGCTTTTGAAATCAAAACGAAGTTGTTATAATTGTTGCTCGTGCATGATCGGCTCTGATACCAGCTGTGGCGGAACCGCCGATTTAATACGGGCTAAGTACACCTGCCACCACTGGCCCACAGTGCACTTAGACCGAACTAAACTCGGTAGTCCGTCGAGCTACCCAGAAGGGCACTCGATGAAACCATCTCCCAGGGATGCCGACATCACGCGCGTTAAGCTCTCGGAAGAGCCACAACAATTACAACAACCCAGCATTTCATACAGACATAATTTGATTTAGTACAAATATTTTTGCTCAAAAGGAGTACAAGGTAGTGAAAAAGAACTTCAAAATAAACCTCGCAGCGGAATACATATCGTTACAAAGATGTAACGTGCAGCGGAAAGTAAACATCAAGTATGACCTCGAGCCCACCGGAGTCATCCTTGGTCATAATCTGATATGCACCTAAAAGAAAAATATCAACAACAAACGGTGAGTTCGTGGGGAACTCGTAGGACTTACCCGTGGGCGGTTTCAGCCCGACACATTTGAGATTATGCAAGGCTTTTTGGTGGACTGACTTCTAACCCGCCTAAGCTTACTAGAAGTGGGTCCTTAGCCGTTGATGGTTTATTTAAAACATGTTATCATAAGATAGCAGGATTTGACAGCTGCTACCCCTTAGTTATGATTATCAACAATATCATAGGGGGAAACTTGCAGAGGAAATAAAACATGAACGCATGCCCCGTCCCAAGATTCATAGAGCCCCCATCGAACTCTTGGGAGTAGCCGTCTCAGGAGCGATGCCCCTATACGTCGGGTCATCTCTCCCTCGACCTCAAAGCATCTCCCAAATCCATCAACCTCCTCTCAGTGGATGGGCAGCACTATGAATAGTCGGACGGATCATACTTATCCAAGCATGTTGTATATAAAACATGAATATAAGCATAAAGTATTTAAGTTGTTACTACGTTGCCCGTCAGTGATATTTGGCACTCTCACACCTGGTGAGCATCAGCGATTCGAATCGATTTTTAATTCCCGGGAATAACTAAAAATGCCAGAGGCCCATATGCTTACTCACATGACGGCTTTCCCACATATGGTCCCCCACCTCCACTTGTCCCATCCCAAGTTCGATTCACTCCCGCCTGACCTCCGGGTTGTGCCCCCATGACGAGCCTGCCGGCATCCCGGTCTCCCCATCATGAGCACCAAGCTCCCCCGGACCACCTTCCTCTCAACCAGTGGGTAGGAACGTGTTTCTGTTCTTCGGATGGCACGAGTAAGGTTTCACCGGTCCCATTTCCCGGATAAGCATTCTAGCAATGTTATGCCAATCAGCAGGCGAACAGCGGACGGGCCTTAATCGACTCGGGCGGAGTCCACCAACACATTATCACAAATCTCATCATGTCAAACCATATCTCCGCCCGGTCTCAACTTATCATCAAGTCATAACAGATTTCCTTTCGATTCCAAGGTTTTGTAAAAACATCTGTAGGCCCTATCATCTCGCGAGTGAATACCTTCACTCGTCTTCTACCGTCTAAGCAGGGCTAAGCATAGACTTCGTTTTATCCTTTCTACTTTGGGCATCAAGGATTTATGCATGTGGGGTTTCATAAAATCCCTAAACGTAATGCACAAACAAGAATAGGGTGGTGAGACTCCCTAGATAGGTGAAAATGCCTAAGGGGCCTACCTTCGTTGTTGACAACTTGAACAAACTAAGCTACTGTTAGTTTGCCGGGTTGTGAGGCCTTGCCCCAGGCAACCCCTTGATACAGGGACGGCCAACTCAGCGACCCTTCATCTTCTGGCTTCTGGTACAACTTGTTGTCCGGCTTCTTGATCATCAGTAGCTCCTGCGTCGATAACTCGCTCGCGAGATCTATATGCATGACAACAAATGCAAATGAGTGCTGGGGAATGCATATGCCGGAGACATGACGCAAAGGAATGACAAGGCATCCGACCCACTGCTTAGATGACCCTTCAAGCAATCCTACAAACCATTATTAAGAAATCGTATAAACCATCACCTAACCTTAGCATAACTCGTCATATTCAACTTCTTCAGCAAACTATTTGAATGTACCTAGTATGATAGTTAAACATTCGGTTTATGTACATACTTAGGATGGGTTTTTCCCTATTTGTGAGTTAAATTGAACACCTAAGTTATAGTAGCAAAACATAGTTAATTTAGACCAAACTTTACTGATATGAAGGTCATGCGTACCCAAAGCTACCATCAAAATTTTAGCCAAATTGGAAATGTAATTATTTTATTATAATTGCTACAAGTTTTCAGCCCTACGCCTTGTAAAAATTTTCATAAAATCTAGGATTGGTTTCTGTATATGAAAATTTACCAGTGAGTTAACTTTAGTGTAATCTACATGTACCAAAAATTTGCAAGTTAATATCTTTAGCTTTTGCAGGACATCTATTTTCCATATTTTCTTTACTAAAATAATTCACATAATACAAAACAGTAATGTTAAAAGTGCTAAAATTTCTTTTTGGAATCCTAACATCAATAGTAGGCTACTAGATTTTTTTCCATCATTTTTCCTAGCAAGTTATGCCCACTTTTTCTAATTATCCTTTCCAACATGCACCATTTTGTCATTTTTGAATCACCACTCAAACTTAACATGCATGGGCCCATATTTTTCTAGTGGCATCCACAAGCTATGTATGACCTAATAAAAATACCAGGGAGCCTAGTTTAACAAGTTTTGCATAGCACATCTTTCCCAAATTAATTAAAATTGCATATATTTCCCATGTAATGGCAAAACAGTGACTAAACAATGCAAGCTACAGCCACCAAGGTTTACACAGTGGTATATTAACCTAAGAAGTCTACTTACCAAGTTTCATCATTTTAGGACTCCATTTAGACCACTTTTACCATTTATCTCCCTTTAACATACATGCACACAATCAGGGGCAAAATGGTCTTTTCACACATCCACATCTAACCTAGCCTGTAGATCTATTCAAGAGGAGTCTAACGCAACTGAGTTTGTCCATTTTGGATTTTTCTGTGATTTGTTATGATTTTCCAAAGTTCAAAACCGAATTAATACATATTAACCCTAGATCCGGGACCTATACGTAATTAACTATAACCTCTAAGGGCTAGACTGTGAGATTCGCAAGACACATTCAATAGCGCTCGGGACGGAACTGTAAATAAGCAAAAACACGGGGTTAGATCCGGAAAAATGCCGCGGCCTTCTTCTACCTTCGGCCGGGGGTGAACCGCGCGCGGGGAGGGAAGAAGGCGGGGCTGCGCCGGCGGCGTGGTGGCCGGTCTTGAAGCCGACCGGGTCCGGGGACGTGTTCCCGTCCGCGGGCGTCCTTTCCCCCTTGACCTCGTTGCCGGTGGTGGAGAGGAGAGGAGGCGCGGCGCCGGTGAACCCGGGGTGAACGCGCGGCGAGGCCGCGGCGGCGCGGGGTCGATCCGGCGGTCGGGGCGGCGGTTGGCGGGGCCAGAGAGCGCTTGAGCTGCGCGGGGACGAGGCGAACCCGGCGGAGTCGAAGTGGTGGCGCGGAGATGGCCCGAGGGTGGCTCTCCACGACGAGCCCGTGGGCGGCACGGGTGCACGCGAGCGGCGCGCGCGGGGAGAGGTGGAGGAGGCAATGGTGGCGGCGGTATCTAGCGCGTTGGGTGCGCGAGGCCGAGGCGGAGCTTGCGGTGGGGGTCTGGAGCACCGGGAGGCGGTGGAGGGTGGTACGCGATGGGGTGAACCGGCGGTGAACCGGAGCGACGGCGGCGCGGGCTTGACGTCGAGCGGAGGTGGATCTCGGCGCCGGGTGGGGGAGAGGCGACGAGGTCTAGGGCGTTAGGTGCGCGGCGGAGTGGGGAGTGCGGCGGTGGTGGCCTCAGGGCGAGCGGAGGTCGGACGGCGGCGGCGCGAGCTCGAGCTTTGAGCTCGGGTCACCCATGGAGGACACGGACAGAGAGCGAGAGAGAGGGAGGGGCGCTCGGGTCTGGGAGCTGAGGAAGTGAACGAGGGGCGGGCGAAGGAGGTCGCGGCCTCGGCGTGGCAGGGGCAGGCCGGGCAGGAGCGCCGGACGGCGGTGTCGGAGACCGGCGGCCGCGTGGCGTCGGCCGTGCAAGGCGCCGGACGCTCCCCCGGATTGGATGGCCCACCTGTCAATGACCCCGGGAGAAGAAAAGAGAAAATGTGTTTTCCTCACTACTGTAAACCGCCGTTTTGACCAATTTGGAGACCGAATTTGGAAAAACTCCAATTGAATGAAATGTTCTACTCTTTGAACTCTACAAGTTTGTCAATAGGCATGATTTCAAATTCGGCATGGAAATATGAAATTTGTTTGAATTTATGCAGCAGCCATAGGTAGGGACAGGGTAGGTCATCTGCTTGGGAGGGGAAAATACCCTAGTTACAGGCCTCAACTCCACTTTCTCCTTTTGACAAATTTGTTGGTTACTTTCTAAACTATATTTCATTTCATTAGGGCAGGTCATGAAAATGGCTCTATGGGTAAGAAAATCTCAAATTACCAAACTGGGCAGAGTAGGGGTGTGTTTCTGGGCTGACCAAATTTGGTTGAAAAGACCAATTTGAATTCATATTATGACCAGATTCATGTTGACAAAGTTGTTTCCTAGATCATTACCTACAACTTTGTTAATATGATCCTCCTCTAAATCACAACATATTTTGAAATACAACCCCAATCTTGTTTAGGATTTTGGTAAAACAACAGATTTACTCTAAGGAAAGCTTTTCTTGTTTTCAACTTTTGAAGTATCAAATGGAGGCCAATCACTTCCACAATAGGTGCATTTGAAAGGTAAAAAGTTCAATTTCGTTTCATAGAAAGGGAGAATGTAAAGTTGTATAGTGAATTCAAAAGTAATTTCAGAATCAACTTTGGGGATGAGCTAAAATTTCAGATTTGAGAAATTTTGACCTAGTGGCTTATCTACCAATCCCTCATTAGTCTCTTAAGCATGATTTAGTTTTAATTCATCATTAGTTTACGTATAATTGTGTGTACGGCTTCTGAGATGCCAGGGGCATCACAACCCACCCCCCTTAAAGAAATCTCGTCCCGAGATTTGAAGGAAGCGGGGTTCTACGGCTTACTGCGAAGTGAAATTGTTTTGGCATCATTGTCCGTGTGCTTCTGTCATACACAGCGACACTTAATCCTTCACCAACTTGCTTTGTTAACTGGCTCGTGAATGGTTAGTGCCTCCTTATCACAAGTTAGTTACAAAGCTTTTGAATACGTCTAAGGTGGTCTTACCCAGGTGCCCGGCAAGTCGTGGATTATATGAGAGCGAATGGACAAACCACAAAGACGGTGTGGCCGACGCGAAAACGACAGTGATTTACTCGAATAATGGGACAGGGTTACTCCCTGACTTTGACACAAAGATTTAGAAACGTGATGAATATATAGGTCTTAGAACATCGGAATCAAAGTGTACACAATCGGAAGACCGAACCACGATGACTCTTGGGATCCAATGGGTAATCATTGGATGTGCTTTTGAGAGACACATTCACTTCATTCGATAGGGACTGTGTACACATATAAGATATTAAACCCGAACATTCATCAAAGAGTAAGATGTGGGGATACATAGCACATTCTACTCATTGTTTCGGGAAAGATGCCACGGAAAGAGAATATGACATATTCACCTAGACAAGGCGATGGTTTGTATGATTTCATAGCATTGATCAAGACTGACCAAGAGAAGTATAGGCATATGATGTGCGCTTACTAACGAAACAATAGTCAGTGTTAGTAAGCTTAACTGAAGATGATTTTCAAAGAAGAACGAAGCAACTTCTTGCAAAGGACGATATGATGAAAACACTGGCCGAGAACAAAAAGCTTAGCGCGGCGGATGTGCCGAAATTCACCTTCAGAAGATAAGGTTCAATATATTCTAGAAAGGAACGTAATAGGAAGCAGCGGAAACAGAGTTTGACTGTCTCCACAATTTAGAGAGGGCAAGTTGGAAAAAGCAATGGAATGACGTAGTAAGACAGTGGGAATGAGATCAAGCATTTCCACACATACAAGATGTTAACGAAGATCAGGGTGAGCGCAGAGAAATCCGAGATTTGGACCAATGGTTGTGAAGGTATCGTGTAGAATAGAATTGCTCATCCCCGTGAAGCATGACCAGCAAGGATAAACAAAGTCAATGAAAAGATGTGGACGGGTGGAGCCATAGATTTGGCTCGTCTCATGGATCGAGAAGAACATGGTTCAACAAGGCAAGAGAAAGGTGTGAACTATAGTGGGGTTAGGGTGGATCTTTCCCCCACAGACCACGAAGGGCAAGGTGAAACAAAGCAATGAAATGATACAAGGTGGCAGTGGAATTAGAGTAAATTATCTCCACGAATGAGATGTATAGAGGTCCTCAAGGGGTTAGGAGTTGGATAGGAATGTTCCACAAACGCAGCGGTGTCATGCCTTTGCATGTCTTGATACCTGCGCGCCCCTAGTGGAACCGTGTGACGGCCATGCACACAGGACCCTAGGTTCCGTCGCGGCACCATAGACTACTCGGGTAGACACCCCATCAAGTGCGGTATTTCTTTCCAACTTCCGGGGATATGCGAATAACACAGGGTTATAGAAAGACATAATTCAGGGAGTTTTACACGCCATAGCACAATGTTTTCGGAGGTACAATTTATCAGATTTATTTGAATCAGAAAAAAGGTACGACAATTAAAGTGTCATGGATTTACAAGGACTGAAGTGCCTGGATGATACAAGCAGGAAACGTGAGAATTACAAGAGTTCCGAAGGCTCCATGGAAAATAGGGTTACATCAATCATGAGGGTAGGACACATGCCGACTGCAAAGAGTTGAATACATGAAAATTTCAAAAGTTAGGAGAGTCAGCATTCTCTCATTACAAAAGTCAATGATGACTGCTAGCACTCCAACTAGTAACTAGCTAGTACTGTCTAAACGTAAGATTGATGCGTCCAGGACGAAGGCCTGTTGATTCCTTCAACCAAGTTGGTATAGTGTTGGTCTTCACGTGGGAAACGCCATGAAATAACAGTCTTGACTCTCCACCGAGTATGAGAACGTCACCAGATTCGAGGTTGATCTTGGTCGCTTGGTCCTTGTCTCTCGTGTCACCGAACATGAACTCGGCGGTGTCTCCTATGGAGATGGATATGAAAGGTAAACCTTTGGTAAGGCTACTCTCTGACTCGTCCTTGTCTTGGTGAAGTCCGAGCTTCCCGGAGTTGGTGTAGTAGTTGACGATGCATATGTCCGGGTTAATTTGAGGAAATCCATTTGCAGTAGAATTTGCAGTTTGAGCAATCATCTTGAAAGCTTCTGGTATTGCAGGGGCTCGTGCTCCATCGATTGGACGGGTTGGTCCATATGAGCGTGTAGTTGGATCCCAGTTCTTTCCAAGAGACATCATCCATAAGCTCATTTTGGCACCATTCTTGTAGCTTGGTCTATAGAATCCGCCTGGGCCCTTACCCAGTTGTCGACACATACGAACCATCCCGATCTGATCTTCAGGCTTGACAAATCCTTTTAACAGAACCATCCCAGGTCGCAGGCGTTGAACCGAAGCTGCATCGGTGGAGGGCTCTCCCGCTTTTCTCTTCATGCTGCCTTTAGGTATTATGGTTTTAGCTGTCCTGGATTCATGGTGGCCAGGACATAAGTCGAAAGGCGGTGTCGAGGGTTGCGACATCTGTAGCAGGAAGAATAAGGCTCCTGTCAATTTGATAGTTTCGAAGGCCAAATGTGGTCATAAGGCAATTTGTATTCATGTGCCAATTAAGTTACGTCCCGAACTTCATCTTCTGAATTTCGTACTTGCTACCTAGATGTAAGCTTGGACTTAAAATGGTCATAAGTTAATGTCCAGAGTATTTTGCCAAGGGTCGTTATAGATCAATTTGTTGGTTGAAATTTTTGCACTACAACTTTTATATATAATGCTTGTTTTAAAATGGACATGGGACACGCCCTAAACTGGTACCTCGCTCGTATTTACTTTCAGAGCAAGTATTCTATACATAAGTTGTTTAGAAATTTCTTGTACTACTAGGTTCTTATAATAAGTTTCTGTTGATTTTATTCGTAGTTTGAAATGCATCTTAAAACCGCAGACAGGATTCATATGTAAAATGCTACTACCCAACGAGTATACTTATAGATGCAGTAAGGAATCTAGTCATTTTCAAGCAAAACAAGTAAAGCACATGAGATGAGATGGAATGATGTATGCCTGTCCTATCGGGTCTCACATCACACTTTCTAAGTATACAACTTAGCGATATTCGGTGACATATATGCACGTCTCTCCTTAATGCAACTAGTCGAGTCTTAGTCGTTCTTAGTTTCGCACGTGGTTAGTGTACCTGCAGAAAAATGCATGCTCATACATTACCACATAATGTGGCATCCACGCGTGACCGCTGCGTGGACAACGTTGGTGGGCCGCTGCACCTTTTCCTCAAAGCCTGACTTTCCACCAGTACTGGGGATTGTCGAGAAAAAGGTGGATCCCAAAACCGAATGTAAGTGTGGTGGGTATGAAAGCCTCAACCATGCCCACCACCCTTAAAGAGCTTTTACTTATACAGCATGAATGCAGAGATTACAACTATCCGCAAAACCCAATAGCTTCCACCAGTACTGGGGATAGCTATGGCCGAATAGTTGCCTCTCAAAGCGCCCAAAATGCATATGAATTCTATCTAGGTCAGAATGTTAGTGACGTCACCTGATATCTCCTAACATCCTTATAATGGGCATATACGCGATATCTCTCATTTTCGCAATTACTCTGAAAAGATTTGGAAAATAGGCTTTTGAAATCAAAACGAAGTTGTTATAATTGTTGCTCGTGCATGATCGGCTCTGATACCAGCTGTGGCGGAACCGCCGATTTAATACGGGCTAAGTACACCTGCCACCACTGGCCCACAGTGCACTTAGACCGAACTAAACTCGGTAGTCCGTCGAGCTACCCAGAAGGGCACTCGATGAAACCATCTCCCAGGGATGCCGACATCACGCGCGTTAAGCTCTCGGAAGAGCCACAACAATTACAACAACCCAGCATTTCATACAGACATAATTTGATTTAGTACAAATATTTTTGCTCAAAAGGAGTACAAGGTAGTGAAAAAGAACTTCAAAATAAACCTCGCAGCGGAATACATATCGTTACAAAGATGTAACGTGCAGCGGAAAGTAAACATCAAGTATGACCTCGAGCCCACCGGAGTCATCCTTGGTCATAATCTGATATGCACCTAAAAGAAAAATATCAACAACAAACGGTGAGTTCGTGGGGAACTCGTAGGACTTACCCGTGGGCGGTTTCAGCCCGACACATTTGAGATTATGCAAGGCTTTTTGGTGGACTGACTTCTAACCCGCCTAAGCTTACTAGAAGTGGGTCCTTAGCCGTTGATGGTTTATTTAAAACATGTTATCATAAGATAGCAGGATTTGACAGCTGCTACCCCTTAGTTATGATTATCAACAATATCATAGGGGGAAACTTGCAGAGGAAATAAAACATGAACGCATGCCCCGTCCCAAGATTCATAGAGCCCCCATCGAACTCTTGGGAGTAGCCGTCTCAGGAGCGATGCCCCTATACGTCGGGTCATCTCTCCCTCGACCTCAAAGCATCTCCCAAATCCATCAACCTCCTCTCAGTGGATGGGCAGCACTATGAATAGTCGGACGGATCATACTTATCCAAGCATGTTGTATATAAAACATGAATATAAGCATAAAGTATTTAAGTTGTTACTACGTTGCCCGTCAGTGATATTTGGCACTCTCACACCTGGTGAGCATCAGCGATTCGAATCGATTTTTAATTCCCGGGAATAACTAAAAATGCCAGAGGCCCATATGCTTACTCACATGACGGCTTTCCCACATATGGTCCCCCACCTCCACTTGTCCCATCCCAAGTTCGATTCACTCCCGCCTGACCTCCGGGTTGTGCCCCCATGACGAGCCTGCCGGCATCCCGGTCTCCCCATCATGAGCACCAAGCTCCCCCGGACCACCTTCCTCTCAACCAGTGGGTAGGAACGTGTTTCTGTTCTTCGGATGGCACGAGTAAGGTTTCACCGGTCCCATTTCCCGGATAAGCATTCTAGCAATGTTATGCCAATCAGCAGGCGAACAGCGGACGGGCCTTAATCGACTCGGGCGGAGTCCACCAACACATTATCACAAATCTCATCATGTCAAACCATATCTCCGCCCGGTCTCAACTTATCATCAAGTCATAACAGATTTCCTTTCGATTCCAAGGTTTTGTAAAAACATCTGTAGGCCCTATCATCTCGCGAGTGAATACCTTCACTCGTCTTCTACCGTCTAAGCAGGGCTAAGCATAGACTTCGTTTTATCCTTTCTACTTTGGGCATCAAGGATTTATGCATGTGGGGTTTCATAAAATCCCTAAACGTAATGCACAAACAAGAATAGGGTGGTGAGACTCCCTAGATAGGTGAAAATGCCTAAGGGGCCTACCTTCGTTGTTGACAACTTGAACAAACTAAGCTACTGTTAGTTTGCCGGGTTGTGAGGCCTTGCCCCAGGCAACCCCTTGATACAGGGACGGCCAACTCAGCGACCCTTCATCTTCTGGCTTCTGGTACAACTTGTTGTCCGGCTTCTTGATCATCAGTAGCTCCTGCGTCGATAACTCGCTCGCGAGATCTATATGCATGACAACAAATGCAAATGAGTGCTGGGGAATGCATATGCCGGAGACATGACGCAAAGGAATGACAAGGCATCCGACCCACTGCTTAGATGACCCTTCAAGCAATCCTACAAACCATTATTAAGAAATCGTATAAACCATCACCTAACCTTAGCATAACTCGTCATATTCAACTTCTTCAGCAAACTATTTGAATGTACCTAGTATGATAGTTAAACATTCGGTTTATGTACATACTTAGGATGGGTTTTTCCCTATTTGTGAGTTAAATTGAACACCTAAGTTATAGTAGCAAAACATAGTTAATTTAGACCAAACTTTACTGATATGAAGGTCATGCGTACCCAAAGCTACCATCAAAATTTTAGCCAAATTGGAAATGTAATTATTTTATTATAATTGCTACAAGTTTTCAGCCCTACGCCTTGTAAAAATTTTCATAAAATCTAGGATTGGTTTCTGTATATGAAAATTTACCAGTGAGTTAACTTTAGTGTAATCTACATGTACCAAAAATTTGCAAGTTAATATCTTTAGCTTTTGCAGGACATCTATTTTCCATATTTTCTTTACTAAAATAATTCACATAATACAAAACAGTAATGTTAAAAGTGCTAAAATTTCTTTTTGGAATCCTAACATCAATAGTAGGCTACTAGATTTTTTTCCATCATTTTTCCTAGCAAGTTATGCCCACTTTTTCTAATTATCCTTTCCAACATGCACCATTTTGTCATTTTTGAATCACCACTCAAACTTAACATGCATGGGCCCATATTTTTCTAGTGGCATCCACAAGCTATGTATGACCTAATAAAAATACCAGGGAGCCTAGTTTAACAAGTTTTGCATAGCACATCTTTCCCAAATTAATTAAAATTGCATATATTTCCCATGTAATGGCAAAACAGTGACTAAACAATGCAAGCTACAGCCACCAAGGTTTACACAGTGGTATATTAACCTAAGAAGTCTACTTACCAAGTTTCATCATTTTAGGACTCCATTTAGACCACTTTTACCATTTATCTCCCTTTAACATACATGCACACAATCAGGGGCAAAATGGTCTTTTCACACATCCACATCTAACCTAGCCTGTAGATCTATTCAAGAGGAGTCTAACGCAACTGAGTTTGTCCATTTTGGATTTTTCTGTGATTTGTTATGATTTTCCAAAGTTCAAAACCGAATTAATACATATTAACCCTAGATCCGGGACCTATACGTAATTAACTATAACCTCTAAGGGCTAGACTGTGAGATTCGCAAGACACATTCAATAGCGCTCGGGACGGAACTGTAAATAAGCAAAAACACGGGGTTAGATCCGGAAAAATGCCGCGGCCTTCTTCTACCTTCGGCCGGGGGTGAACCGCGCGCGGGGAGGGAAGAAGGCGGGGCTGCGCCGGCGGCGTGGTGGCCGGTCTTGAAGCCGACCGGGTCCGGGGACGTGTTCCCGTCCGCGGGCGTCCTTTCCCCCTTGACCTCGTTGCCGGTGGTGGAGAGGAGAGGAGGCGCGGCGCCGGTGAACCCGGGGTGAACGCGCGGCGAGGCCGCGGCGGCGCGGGGTCGATCCGGCGGTCGGGGCGGCGGTTGGCGGGGCCAGAGAGCGCTTGAGCTGCGCGGGGACGAGGCGAACCCGGCGGAGTCGAAGTGGTGGCGCGGAGATGGCCCGAGGGTGGCTCTCCACGACGAGCCCGTGGGCGGCACGGGTGCACGCGAGCGGCGCGCGCGGGGAGAGGTGGAGGAGGCAATGGTGGCGGCGGTATCTAGCGCGTTGGGTGCGCGAGGCCGAGGCGGAGCTTGCGGTGGGGGTCTGGAGCACCGGGAGGCGGTGGAGGGTGGTACGCGATGGGGTGAACCGGCGGTGAACCGGAGCGACGGCGGCGCGGGCTTGACGTCGAGCGGAGGTGGATCTCGGCGCCGGGTGGGGGAGAGGTGACGAGGTCTAGGGCGTTAGGTGCGCGGCGGAGTGGGGAGTGCGGCGGTGGTGGCCTCAGGGCGAGCGGAGGTCGGACGGCGGCGGCGCGAGCTCGAGCTTTGAGCTCGGGTCACCCATGGAGGACACGGACAGAGAGCGAGAGAGAGGGAGGGGCGCTCGGGTCTGGGAGCTGAGGAAGTGAACGAGGGGCGGGCGAAGGAGGTCGCGGCCTCGGCGTGGCAGGGGCAGGCCGGGCAGGAGCGCCGGACGGCGGTGTCGGAGACCGGCGGCCGCGTGGCGTCGGCCGTGCAAGGCGCCGGACGCTCCCCCGGATTGGATGGCCCACCTGTCAATGACCCCGGGAGAAGAAAAGAGAAAATGTGTTTTCCTCACTACTGTAAACCGCCGTTTTGACCAATTTGGAGACCGAATTTGGAAAAACTCCAATTGAATGAAATGTTCTACTCTTTGAACTCTACAAGTTTGTCAATAGGCATGATTTCAAATTCGGCATGGAAATATGAAATTTGTTTGAATTTATGCAGCAGCCATAGGTAGGGACAGGGTAGGTCATCTGCTTGGGAGGGGAAAATACCCTAGTTACAGGCCTCAACTCCACTTTCTCCTTTTGACAAATTTGTTGGTTACTTTCTAAACTATATTTCATTTCATTAGGGCAGGTCATGAAAATGGCTCTATGGGTAAGAAAATCTCAAATTACCAAACTGGGCAGAGTAGGGGTGTGTTTCTGGGCTGACCAAATTTGGTTGAAAAGACCAATTTGAATTCATATTATGACCAGATTCATGTTGACAAAGTTGTTTCCTAGATCATTACCTACAACTTTGTTAATATGATCCTCCTCTAAATCACAACATATTTTGAAATACAACCCCAATCTTGTTTAGGATTTTGGTAAAACAACAGATTTACTCTAAGGAAAGCTTTTCTTGTTTTCAACTTTTGAAGTATCAAATGGAGGCCAATCACTTCCACAATAGGTGCATTTGAAAGGTAAAAAGTTCAATTTCGTTTCATAGAAAGGGAGAATGTAAAGTTGTATAGTGAATTCAAAAGTAATTTCAGAATCAACTTTGGGGATGAGCTAAAATTTCAGATTTGAGAAATTTTGACCTAGTGGTTTATCTACCAATCCCTCATTAGTCTCTTAAGCATGATTTAGTTTTAATTCATCATTAGTTTACGTATAATTGTGTGTACGGCTTCTGAGATGCCAGGGGCATCACACTCTCCCCATCCGATAATTCAAATCACAGCTACAATACGAACCAGATTCGGACTGCAGAAAAAACCCACGCGAAAACGAACGCCCCAATCGTATACGGATTCCGTTTTTGATGTTCTATATATCGATAGAAAGCTAAAATAATAGCCTTTCCAACCAAATTGAAATTACTTTAAAATTCGGTCTAAGTCAACGGAAATATTTGAAACAATACGACGTGAAATTTATTCGCGAGCTCGGAATGCAGGAGCCGCCCACGTAAAAACGGATGGCCAAATCGCATACGGACTCCGTTGTTAACGTTCTATATATCAATGGAAAACTAAAATAGCAATCTTTCCAATCCAATTGACACCACTCTAAAATTCGCTTGCAATTAACAAAAATCGTCAAGACAATATGGCCAACAATTTATTCGGAAACCCGATTCGAACGGCAGGAGCAATCTACGTGAAAACGGATACCCATGTCATATATAGACTCCGTTTTCGATGTTCTATGTATTGCGGAAAAGCAAAAAATTATATTTCTTATCAAACTGACACCACCTAAATTTCGGTCACATGCAAGGAAAAATTCAAAACAATATGATATGAAATTTATTTGCGAGGATATTCTTATATATATTGATTTAGAGGTGCTTAAGTATCTTTTTCCCCGTTACGACGCACGGGCATTTTGCTAGTCATAATAAATCATTAAATATTGGTAAAGAAAGATAGCCGGTAGTTTTTTTAGCTCAAAGATAGCCAAGTTAATAACATAGCACCAAGCAAGTCGACTATTTTTTTGGCAAAATATATACACTTACTTGGGCCTATTTTAGTATGGTTTATGCATGATTGATGGGGGTATAAATTACTTGGGCCTAGTTTACTTGGGCCTCCGCCGCTCTCCCGGTCTCCTCATCTCCCCACTAGAGCTAGGCCTAGGCGCAGCCGTGTCGTCCCCAGCCCCGCAACGATGTCCGACGGCGCGGGCGCGCGGCGGAGACGTGGAGCGAGCCAGCAGGCGTTCCGTGTTTGGGATTTTTTTTTAAAGAAAATAGGTTTCCCTGCTTTCATAAAGCAACACAGAACAATTTCAGGTTTAGCTCAAGCGTTTTCATACGCGCCCGGAATTACAGTTTCTTAAATGGCCAAAGCTAACGAATCAAACTCATCATCACCGAAAGTCCGAAACTCTGGGAAACACCTCTTCAGATCGCATCACACTTGAGGAGCGGTCTGACGAAGGCGGCGCCCTTATCGAACTGTGCGAGCTTTGTTCCAGCACCATGGGCCAGAGGCAGACCGCAGACCCTCCCCTGCTTTTGCTTTTTCTTCCGGTCTTCTTGCTATCTCCACAATTCTTTCCGAATGTTGTTGCCATGCTTCTTGTACAGAGGTCGCCATCTTAGCATCATCTTGGCCGCAGAACAAACATTTGTTTTCTGGAAAATTGGATCTATACCATTAAAAAAACCACTCTTATCTTAAATCTATAACATCAAAAGTTAGGAACTTTATAGCGTACCGTTCCGTCAGATTATCCCCAATTCATTGCCTAAAATGCTTTGACTATCTACTATTTCTCTATTATTTTAACTACTCTCTCTGTCTATAGACAGTCATTTTATCCAATCTACTGGGGATAGCCTAAGCCGCCGTAAGTGTGATAGCCAATTTTGTTACCTTCTTTTCTGATGAGTAGTATTTTCATTGCCATTTTACCCCTTGGGCAAAACAACGCAGCCTGCCATGCGGTCATGCCCAGCAGCTTCGAACTGAGCATGCGGAGAGCCTTGCACCCATGCGAAAGAGAAGGCACCAGGTGATGCGTTTCCCAGTCTCCCTGGAGGCGCTAGACCTTTTGCACCTACCGTGAGGTCTGTTACAGATGCGGAGCGCAGAGGACTCAGCCATAGCGTGCGTTGTGGCGAGGCTATCGTAGAGTCGTGCTAGGCACAGCGGACTCAGAACCGTGGCGAGGCCAGCTGGGCAAGCGCGCAGGACTCGGCGAGCCGTGGAGGGAATAAAATTGGGTGGTGGAGGCCACCACGCCGGCTCCTGTGCTTGCCCCATGTAGATATTTGACGCGTGGACTGCTTCCGAATTGGATGAACGCGCGGCTCCGCTCCAGACGGACGACTTGCGGCTCGGCTTGCACGGGAACATTTGTGAGGCCATTACGGAGCCGTGGCATTCTGTCATATACTACTAAAAATATAACGTTTTATATGCCCTTGTATATCCTGTTGTAGTGCTATTAGAACGGGGGCTGTGTTGCAGGTAATTGTTCTATAATATGCTGAAGTGTAGCCATAGAATTGTTTTCTCAGTGAGGGTACAATGGTCAGAGTTAACGTGCAGTTAACATGCGGTCTGTGCCTCTTGTTTCATTGGCAGTTTTGAGATGCGGCGGGAGCTTCACCATCTGCGGCATAGGACCTGGGGTTTTTTCGTAGCTTTTGGTGTGCAGTGGGTCTCGTGGTGGTGGCGAAAGCCTTGCCCGGTCTCCGGGCTGACGATGGCGACGCCTCCGGATGCCGTTACTTCCTTGGAAGCATTGTCGATCCACCCCTATTCCCTTTGTGCATCGTGTTCCGGGGTGAAAACTCTGACCGTAGAGTCGGGCGGGGGCGGCGCATGTGGCGTCGTGCTCCTCGTTGGAGGCGTCGCTTTGGAAGCTCGCGTCTTGACTTGGTTGGAGCCGTGTTTGTGTTGGCGGGGAACGTTGTGCACTTGTGTCGTGTTGAAGTCCCAATCCAACCGGCCAATTGAGTTGAGTGGTGCGTTGAGTTTTAGTGTGCTTTTCATTGCTTAGTCTGGGCTTTTTCTTCTATATTAATATAATCGGCAGCTCTCCTGCCTGGTTCGTTTCAAAAACATATATAGTAAGCTGCTAAGAAATGCCATCTTTTGGTGCTATATATCTAAAGTTGATTCTTTTGATGGTATATATCTAAAGAGTGGTTCTTTCAATGGTATGGATCCAATTTTTTTTCTTTCATACGAGATTTACCAAAAGCCACCATTTTGCCATGGATTCAAAATACTGGTCAATTTCTACCTTCAAGATAACAGTTACCGTCTCCCATATAGATTTGGTAACACAACAGTTGAAAAATAAATGGTTTATTATTTCTTGCTTAGTACAGAAAAGACAGGTTTTATCCTCCACATCTCTTCTTTTCCCAAAATTATCTACTAACCAACCACAAGAAAACTTGAGGTTGGGACAGAAACATTCCAAACCACAGGGGTAAAAAGACTTATGGGATAATATGTCATATGTCTAGATACATCCAGGGATAACATATTATCCACACACCTTGAAATTTATAGATTCTGCAATGGACAATAGATCCATCCACATCAGCATGGTGGGACGCAGGCCTCCTGAAAGTAAATCTGAGATTTTTTTTCCCCATCCCAAGCTTCACTAGCAGTAGAATTTTGTTCCACGTTTGGGAATTGCTGTGCCTTTTGGCTGCCTACCTGGGCCAGACAAACGCTTACTGGTCCCAGTCGAAGCAGTCAACTAGGCTACTGCCCCACCCTGCCGAAGGGAATTTTTTTTGGGAACTCTGGTTTTTGTTTCAAGAAGCCATTAGTGAAAATACTCATCTTGTTATAGGCCTCTCAGGTAGGCAGCATCAGGTATCTTTGTTACTTTTTCAATAAAGCTTCTGGGCATCCTAGCACCGTGGGGCCCCCAATCTCACTGGATCCCCTTTTTGGCCTTGTATAGGCTGTTCAGTATTTCTATATGACAACTATAGAAGAGCAGATCTTGTGGTGCCATGAACTTGCTCATTCACATGTAAAGCTGAATTCAATGGGGTTCTCTAAATGGGTTTTTCAAAACACTGTTTTGTATTGTTTGACATAAATACTGTACTGTAGATAGAAAAGGAGGTAGTTAGAATAGTGATAGGAAATAGGATTTGAAGAACTCTATTGGACTCAGTCTAACTAGCCAAATTTATTTACTTATATAGTATGTGGAAGAATAGCAGTGTTCTTAATTCAATTTCTCTTTGCACATGTATATTTAAGATAGTCTTGGAAATTAAATGTCCGTAGAAAACCTGTGTTCTAACTCCTAGTCCTGCCCAACACAGGGCGCAAGGTACTTCCGCACTTTGCCATGCACTCGTGCGGCTTCTGAAACAGGTAGCACAGAAAATGTTGTTGCCTCGGCTATCATCTTGAAGCCAGGATTTGTGAATTCTGTTGGAGTGAAGCGAACTTTTTCATCCAGCCCATCAAGGCATCAACCAACAATACTATCTTTTTGAAACCAACTAGCAGAGCTGAAGGGGATGCTAAATATGCTGGTGATAAGGCAGCTGTGGATCCTGAGTTGGAAGCTTTGAGTGCCAAAATAGACTTGTCTCTTGTTATGCATAGATGCTTGTTTTTGTTGTGGGGGTAAAACATGTTTGTTTTTGAGGTATGCATATTGTTTTTGCTTCATGTATTCTGTATATTAAATGCTGAGAGCTTGCTCTGTCATCAAAATCGCCCACGCCACCTTGCTTTTGGTTGTTACAATCTTTAAGTTGGGCCAAAGATAAAACTATATGCAGCTACATTAGACAATTGTCGTTATTCTTGTCTGGTAAAGCTTGAGATTTTTGTAACAGGTAACAGATTGATTGAATTAAACTAAAACATGAAAATCGTACGTGTTTGCTGAAAGGCGTAGGGGCACCTAACAAGTAATTTTGAAACGTCGCAACGAGAGTGTTGTACACTTGGATTTTAGATGTCGTCGCTACTTGGAAACCTTGGGCATTAGTATCATATATATAGGAAAATTTTTTTCTACACGCGCATGTAGTCATATTTATACATTTTAAATGGACAACTTAGTCACATAACATTAGTTGAATCGGGTATGTTTTATTAGTTTCCCTTTTCTTTCGCTACAAGAAAAGCCATTGTTATGTTCCGTTGGAACTGAGGCAAAGAGTGTGCAAAATAAATTTTGTAGGTTTATTCATTTCATCTTTCATTTTTTTCCTTGATGTTCTGCAGGGATCTTGCTGCATTTGGTAGACATCTATCAATCTATCTATTTTGTTGGTTCTATGTTATGTGGTGTTTGTCCTCTATGATGGGTACTGGAAGCAGTTCCCCTTGTTGCTCAACCTGCTGCATGTGTCAATCCACAGGTCGAAATCCTAAACTGAATGAAGACCGGAACAGCAAGACTCAATGAACAGAACTCGTTTTGTTTTATCTGTATCTGCTATCAGCTAACATGCTCAGTTGCCGACTATAAGTGACTGTTTTGCTGTAATAATACTGGACTAGTAGTGTTTAAGAACTCGTTCACCCTTGTGTTATTGCTATTCTGGTGGAATCGGGCTTATTCTTTGGCTTCATCGCAAGGGGACCCATGGCCTTTATGTGAAAAAACACGCACGGAGATGCAGGAAGGAACAATCCATTTGATTCGTGTATTAGAATATTGTGGTTGGTAATTGTCATGACAGGGCTATGATTTTCTTACAACTCCACTAAAACCATGATATTTCTGTGCAGTTTGGATATAGAGAAATAAGGGGCGGAATAGGGGAATTGCGTTAGATATAGATATATAGATATATATATATCATATTCTTTGTTTGGATTGGAGCGACTATAAAATGTGTGACTTATCTTTATCCGACTACTCCCTCCGTCCTAGAATATTTGTCTTGGGCCAAACAATCACAACTTTGACCAAAAATATAAAAAAGAGTACTAATATTTATGATATAAAATTAACATGATTAGATTTATTATACATTATATTTTTATAATCTACTTCTTTGATATGGTAGATGTCATTATTTTTCTCTATAATTTTGGTCAAACTTTAGAAAGTTTGACTTTAGACAAACTCAGGAGCCACTATATTTCAGGACGGAGGGCCATTCTTATCCCTATCCTTGTCCAAACAACACCTACAAACTTATGGTATTTTAGCGAAAATATGGGGAAAAAAACTATCCCCATCCAAACCGCACCTAAGAACTTACGGAGTAGGTTTTGTTACAACATCATGGACGTGCCGTGTGCGTAATGTATTCATCTTAAGATTTTGTTTAATGCACTAAGTACACATGCTACCACTACAAGTCTTTTTCAACCAATTTCTCTGAAAAAAGGATAACCGATGAAAATTTGACGATAAAAAAAACATATGCACAAGAGGAGTGTGTGAATCGAGGAAGCCCCATCAGCCCCAGAGGGGTGTTTGGATCCAGGGACTAAACTTTAGCCCGTGTCACATTGAATATCCGGATACTGATTAGAAGTATTAAATACGATTTAATTAAAAAACTAATTACATAGACGAAGACTAAACGACGAGACGAAGTTATTAAGCCTAATTAATCCATGATTAACGAATGGTTACTTTAGCATTACATTTGCTAATCATAGATTAATTAGGCTTAATAAATTCGTCTCGCCGTTTAGCCCTCATCTGTGTAATTAGTTTTATAATTAGACTATATTTAATATTTTTAACTAACGTCCGAACATCTGATATGACGGGAGCTAAAATTTAGCTGAAGGATCCAAACACCCCCAAGTCAGAAGCTTCGTCATCATCAGTCTCCATATGAGCACAAGAGGAGTGTGTGAATGCAGGAAGGCTAAAACACGATGCAACCAAAGAGTAACCAGCATGCCTTTAACTAATTCATGATAAGATGTCAAAATTTTGTGCTTTTGCCAAATGCGGTTATCAAATTACCACTAATTCATTTCTAAGATCACAGAGGTCAGTACAGAAAAATATTCTTCCCTGATTTCTAGTATCAATTGAGAATCCGATATCATGGAATGGTTGTGCGCTTAGGAGAAGGGACATCAGAAGACTGAAGTCATGGGCAAATATAAATGACAGGATCAAGAAAAACACCCCGAAAGCAAATGTATGAAGAAAAAAAACAAGGGAGGTGTGAATAGCTCATGCCTTAATCACAGAGAGGCAAACATGCTAAAGAAGATAGGAACGGGGAAGGTGCAGATGTGACATTCAGTGTGGGCGGCCAATTGTTTACGTTCAAAGATGCTTCCTGGCTGCAGGATCTGTGGTCTTTGAGGCATAGCTCTTCGTCCTGACGATGAAGGAAAAGGCTACAGAGAGACATTCGAGATTGACGATTTGGATTTTGGAGCCTTTTGTGTTTGGGGCACTTCTTCGCCTCATGTACACATGCATCGCTCTATCGGTCACGTTCATCCACTGACCACAACATATCAAACATCTCCATGGACCAAGTGCATGTACCCACTGATCCCGGCATTCCTTGCCTGTGTATCCCAGCACGGCATGGCGGCATTCTGTGGAACACACCGCACGCGGCACCCATGTCTTTGGCCCCAACGTGCATCCTGATCGACCAGTGCCGTCGCAATCAGGAGGTCGGATGCCGTGAGCCCAGCCCACTGTCCGCGGCAGCCGGCGCCCCGCAGCACCCTTGACACAGCGGCAATTGTACGCGCGGTTGCATCCCCATGTCTTCTTGGTCGGACGGCAGCACACCTCACATTCACATTACCGTCTTGGCGTTGAGTAAGTTGCAGGCATTTGGTTGATACGCCACTTGGGGCCAAACCATGGTTGCGTGGCCGCGGCTTTCCTCGGTCCCGGCGGCAAAGTGAGGAGACAGACAGTGGTGTGCTCTTCCATGGCCAGGACTGTGGAGGGGGCGCACCTCCAGTTCCAAGAGGCTGCGATGGTGACGATCTAGTTTCCAGTGCAGATGGCACAGGCATAGAGATTGCGTTCAGTGACAATAGGACTTCACGGCGATAACGACCTATACGGCCAAAAGCCCTGCCAGCCATATAGACCTTCGTGAAAAACTAAACAAAGTCAAAACGTTTTGAGTTCAAATGGAATTTCCCATACTCTAAAAATAAGAATATCAAACTCTTTACAAAACCGTGGTATTGTACAATGTTTGTCCTTAAGCAACCGAGCTCACTAGATGATAACAGAAAAATTAACATGTCCGTGGAAAGGGTGACTCGCACAGGCCGCAACTGCGCTTTATCGATCCTTAAACCCACGCCAACGTGTCGACGTGGCACGTCAAGTTGCAATCCCCCCGCCATTATAACTCTTCCTTATCTCTGATCTACTACTTGTATTCAATGTATAGGTGTGAGACCATTACAATTTCCCTTCCATTCGAAATATACCACTATGTACCCCTTTGAGATAACTAGGCCCACCCGCAGTTACGTATTCAATCCTTATGGTATTCTCCAGCTGTTAGCTCAGAGTTCCGCACGTCAGCATAAACGACAACACACAAAATATATCATCCAATGTTTGGGCTTGTTTGGAACAAAGGAATGCAAAACATAGAAATGAGCGAAAATGTAAAAATATGATAAGGATGCAGTGGGAAAGCAGATGATTGCAAAATATAGAAATTCCGTAAAAAATGGTGTTTGGAACAATGGAATATAAGCATCATAGGAATTTGTCGGAGTTTAGTTCCGGCAGCCCACCATAGGGCTGGTACTACGGAAGATTTGAGATCAATAGAGGTGGCAAGCAAATCGATAATGGTGTACAGCACACAGGAACACGACTATTAGACGGGTTCGGACCACTTCGTCGCGTAATACCTTACGTCCTGTATGGGGGTTTGTGGATTGTATTGCTGAGAGAATTCTCCTGTAGCCCCTAGCTCTCCTTATATAGGCCAAGGAGCTAGGGTTACAATGTGTATCCCTAAAGGATTACTTGCCGAGAGGTCTTGCGGGATTACATCCCGTAATTATAAAAGAGAATCCTAACAGATCTAATCCAAAGCTATCCAGTGGTTTACTTGGGCTCCACGCCTGCTGCTGTCTTGGACCCGAAGTCAGACCACTCGGCCCACCTATCAAGATGACGTAATCAGTCGTCATAGGGCACCCAGGGGCAAATGACTCCCACAGAATTGGTGAATTAGCGTCCAATTGAGTGCTTAGACTGAAAGAGCAGCGGGCGCTACCTTCTGCTTTCCTAAACTGTTATAGATGGTCCAATTAATTGCACTGCTCCACGCTCTATGTTTTATCTCTACAGCTATTGTCTCTACTCTCTTTGCTTCGTAACCGCAGCTCACGCTACTCGCCTCGGGCATCCGCGAAAACATAGGCTCAAAGTAGATTTTCTGATTCCTCCATTCCGTGAAGCAGAGCGAGCCTATCCTCTGGAACAGAAACATACATTACTCCGTTCCAAACGCATCACAACAATCAGTTCCTTTGGAATACCAGTCCTCCAAAATTCCTTCAAGAAAACTTCAATCCAAACAGACCCTTGCATGCTTAGGCCTCCTTTGGAACAAAAGGTGGATGGAGGAATTTTGTATGATTTAAATCCTACAAGGTATTTTTCTATGTGCCCCTTTGGAATAAAGGATTGAAACTTCTACCAATCCTATACCATTTCTATGGAATGGCTCAGTGCATTGAGATTTTGGAGGAATTTTAACATTAGATCCAAACCTCTTGAAAACTTTCCTGTGTGTCTATCTCTCATCTAATTCGTGTGTTTTTTTTTACATTTTATCCAAACACTTCGTTAGAAACTTTCTCGTGTTTTCAATTCCTATAGGATTGTGAGTGACATGCAACTCTATTCATGTGTTTTTCTTATTTTTGTGCTTAGAAATCGTGCATTTCGGAGGCCTTAGTAGTCATGACTCATGAGTCCCACGCTAAGGGATGGGGGAGGAGGCAAAGCCGACAGAGATAATGACGCGGGAGGATGGAGGCGGCGGCAGATGAATGTGCGGTGCGGGAAAATATGGCGAGGCAAAGAGTCACGTGGGAAGGACGCGAACAGGGGTAGAACGCGGAGAGCACCCGAAGACAAATAAAACTCCCGTGGATATAGATCTAACTATGAGTCCCTCAAGATTTACCCTCTTAATTCGCCTCTCCTAGAAGTACTTTTTGCTCTTTCTCACTCCTCCATGTCAACTGAAAGCTGACTCAGCCGACGACGTTGCTAGCCTGTTGGCTGCGCAAGAATGGGTCTGAGAACGACACAACAAAAGTGGCGTGAAAGCCCTGCCGGCATCGGGCTCTCTCCAACGGTTCCCCATCTCTTTCTCTCATCACTATTCTAATTATCTCTCACTCTGTCTACAGTGCTATACATTTGATGCGGGATGTGAGATAGGAGCACCGCTGGAGCCGGCCTCAGGCATGGTATACTCCTCTCCTTCCCTCTGCCCGGTTCAAATTGTGTCCAGCGCAGAGCCGGAGTTCCTGTTTGCTGTGGTATGCGTTCCTGGCGTCCTGTCACCTCGAGCGGAGTCCACGTATGGACTTGTATTAAGGCTATTTTCAATGGAGTGAGTGCACAGCAGTGGATAGATAAAGCTATTGGGTTGAAATCAACGGTTTTTCTATCCTCCATCTTCCATTACTATTCCAACTATTTTTCTTTCTGTCTACAGTGTTGAAACAGTACCGCACATTGCAGAAACAGTGTTTGAGGGTAAGGATTTGAGGGACCGCTGGTTTCAGCCTAATCGCGCAATTGAACGAGACAGCCAGATTCCAGGTACGAAACGCGCCCTTGGAAACTTGGGAAAGCACGCATGAGACGAGCGGAGATCCACGTCCAGAGTCCGGGCGCAGCGAGCACGGGGCTACGGAATCACGGAGGCGCGTACAGCCAGAGGCAGCCAGCCCGGCGCGGCCGGAAAACGGGGGCGGGGGTAAAGGCAAAGGCAAGCCGACGGGCGTGCGACGAGTTGGTACCGGCCGGCCGGCCGGATGGCCGGCCTGGGAATTGATGGGTGGGTGGCGTGGTGGGGACGTGGGGTACAAGCATCCGATCGAGCGTTACTCGCGGCGCTGGACCGGACTGCCGGGGGCATGGGGGCGCCGCGCCGGTGGTTCCCAAGTCCACGCCGTCGGCGCCTGCGTGCCGTGCCGTCCGCGTTAGTGCGTGACAGGCGAGGGCTGCGCGCGGCGGCCTCGCGGGCGAGAGGCCAGAGGCGTCCGTCCAATTCAATGCTGGCCGCCGGTCGCACGGCCAGGCCGGCGGAGTAGCCGGCAGCGCGTAGTGGTCTAGAGAGAGCGGGGGGACTGGTCTACTGGTGGAGGGTGGTGGTGGTGGGAGAGGCGCAGGCCGCGCCGTGACGCGCGCTGCCGTGCCGCGCTTCACGGCCGGCCGGACGGGACGGCCGTCGGTGTGGTGTCGCGGCCCGCGCGGCTCGTGCGCTCTTTCGTGCCTGCCACGGTGCGGACGTGCGGTGGCCGACGCAAGCGCGGCAACTATGACCGCCATCGGTCGCGATTTTCCCCCTCGGGATCGGCGCGCTCGGCGGGTTTGGACTTTGGAGGACGGCGGTGAGATTCCGGCGATGACGACGACGGGGTTCGCCGAAAATACCGTGGCCTTCGTATATTCAAAGAAAGACGGCTGTGGACGCACGATGTTGACGTGGCCGCCGGCGGCGGCACGAGATAGATAGGGTCGCCAGCAGGAGCTTGACTGAGCCGAGGCCCGAGGTGCCGGTGGCTCACTGGCATGCCAAGCAACGACGGCTCGAAGTGGGGCACAACGTAGAAGCCTGTTTGTATCGCTGCGAGATTTGACTATCATTCAACATTTTTTGTCATAGGAACTAGTACTCAAAATAATCATTCAGCGGTAGTAAATAATGATGCACTAATCTCTCTGCATCTGGCATGGTGGGCGAAGAAGCTGCAGCGGCGGCGAGCGCAATCGGCTGCGCCGTGCCGTCCTCGTTGCCGGGCAAGGGTCGCCACCACCCAACAGAGACAACAATAATTGGCCGCACACGGGCCCACTATCCCCCCCGCCCCACAGCACACCCATTCGACACCCGCCCCGCCCCGCGCCGAGCCGAGAGGTTGTCTTCTCTCTCTCCGCTCCCTCGCGTCGCCTCCCTCGATCCCATTCCCTCCTCTTCATCATCTCTCTCCTCTTCCTCTTTCGGCGCCTGAACGCAAGCCGACCAACGGCGACCACCTCAGCAGTCACCCGCGATCCCACGCCCCCCACCTGACACACCCGCGTCCGCGCGCCTCCCGTGCCCCGAGACCGCGCGAATTCCCCGCCCTGCCCCTGCCGCCCGCCATCCACCGGGGGGCACGCCAGTAATTTCCCGCCGCCACCGTGTGCCGTCCGGTCTCCGGACCCCGGTGGGCTGTCGCCTCGCCTGCGCCTGCGCGCGCTACGACGCTGCTGCAGGCCGTCTCTTTCCCTACCCGCTCCACCGCCCGTCCGTCTCCGAACCCACAACCGACCGGCCGGGACTCGCTTTCGCCGGTACCCCGGGGGTACCCGGTCAAACGCATCCAACGGCGGCACGTCTCCGATCCGGTCACCACGATGCCTGCCCTGCCCGCCGGTCAGGTCGCCCCACCGCGTTCGTCACGTGCGACGCGCGTGCCGTCCTCGGCCGGCGCCCCACCCCTCCCTCGCCGTGTCCTTTTATTCCACCCTCGCCTGGCCTCGCCTCACCGCACCCCCCCCAATTCACGCCACCACCACCACGACTTCCGTGCCGGGGTAGCTAGGGTTCGGTCGTGCCGCGAGATCTGATTCCGAGCGCCGGAGGAGGAGAGGAGATGGAGGTGAGGGAGATGGCGCTGGCCGCGGCGGCCGCCGCGGCGGTGGGCGGCGGGGGCAAGCTGCCGCCGCCTAATCCCAACCTGCCCTACAGGGAGGACTGCTGGAGCGACGGCGAGACGGCCGCGCTCGTCGGCGCCTGGGGCAGCCGCTACGTCGAGCTCAACCGCGGCAACCTGCGCCAGAAGCAGTGGCAGGAGGTGGCCGACGCGGTCAACTCGCGCCGGGGAGCCTCCGCGCGCCGCCGCCCGCCGCGCACCGACGTGCAGTGCAAGAACCGCGTCGACACCCTCAAGAAGAAGTACAAGGCCGAGCTCGCCCGCAACGCGCCGTCCGGCTGGTCCTTCTTCCCCGAGCTCGACCGCCTCGTCGGCCCCACCCTCAGCGCCTCCGCCTCCAAGAGGCCCTCGCCGTCGCCCGCTGCTCAATTCGCTATGCCCATCCACCCGCCAGCGCTGCGGAAGCCCCCGTCGCCGTCGCCGTCCCCGCCGCCGCCTATGGCTTTGCCGCTGCCCAACTACCGCCGCGGGTCCCCGCTCCCTGCTGCTGCCCTCATCCAGAAGGAAGCTGCTGCCGCGGCGGCTGCCGTGTCTGATTCAGAGGACTCTGATGACCCCGGTGCTAACAACAATCACAATTCACCGCGGTCGCCGTCGCTCTCGGTTTCGTCGCTCTCTGGTAATAATAACAAGAAGCGCAGCAGAGATGAGTCTGGCAGCGGCGGTGACAGGGGTTTCAGGGAGCTAGCAAGGGCGATCGAAGCTTTTGCGGAGATGTATGAGCGTGTGGAGAGCGCTAAGCAAAAGCATGCATTGGACATGGAACGGCAGCGAATTGAATTCCTGAAGCAACTGGAGGTGAAACGCATGGAGAATTTCGTCGATGCCCATGTGAAGCTGGCTAAAGCAAAGCGGACAAAGAAGACAACTGGGGGTGCTGCCAATGGTTCTGGTGGAGTGGAGTTGGTTGCGACTGTTGCTGCGCTGCCTTTCGTCTCCACCTCCACCTTCCTCTGATGTTGAGGAAGAGTTAGGTAAAGTCTGGATTTTAGATTAGCATTACCTTAGGCTATTGTTCCTTTATTTGTTCTATTGGGCTCTTTTAATTTTACATCGTTGTAATTCTACTGTGGATATGCTAATGTTTTAGTTGCTGACAAGATTGTTATGCTTTATTAGAGGTTTACTTTTGAATGTTAGCTAG
This sequence comes from Paspalum notatum, assembly GCA_022530915.1. Classification (NCBI taxonomy): domain Eukaryota; kingdom Viridiplantae; phylum Streptophyta; class Magnoliopsida; order Poales; family Poaceae; genus Paspalum; species Paspalum notatum. Next base: position 38,882,356 of record CM039692.1, read on the forward strand.
CTCATTATCTTGTGAATGAGTTCTGTTTGTGTGTGTTACCTTGCTGGAATACAGGCAATCTTCAGCACCTCTGGAAGTAGATTACCTTCGGCGCATCCAGCTTGTGCTGGAGAATTTTGTATGATCGCATCTCCTTATGATTAGTGTATGAATGATTAGAGCTGGAGTTAGAGTTAAGCACATCCATTGGGTTTTGTATCTCAGATTACCTGCATCAGTGCTATGATATCAAATGCTTTTGTAGTCAGTATGTGTTATGATCTCCTTTTGTTTTCATGGTGACAGCCTCTTCAAACTTGTCCTCTAGTTTGTGTAAGTAATTTGATTTGTCGAGTGGAAATAATAACAGTATATTCAGCTAGCAGAGAAATTATAATTTTGTCTGTTGACCAAAGCAATTCTATGCCTTTGTATTTTTTTCAATGTTTTGCTACCTTATTGTTAGGAAAGGTAGCACTTGTGTGTTTGAAACTGTTGAAACCAAAATGAGATGCTCTGAGGAATGAAGGTAGTTGTTTGCATGTATGTAGGCGATCCTATTTGATGTGAGCCTGAAAAGAAGCGTGTCAAGTGTGGGCGCAAACCAGGCTTGATGTTCTGTATTTTAAGTCTTTTTAACACTCATTTCTAGTGTGCATTTGATTCCTTTTATTTTTGGGATTTCGTAAAGGTGGATTTCAAGAGCTTTTGACCCATGTGTCATTGGCCCTGTTATGCCCCACAAACAACTAAAATCCTTGGTATGGGGCAGGTGGGTTAGAGTTATGCTGATGATACGTCAAGATTATTTTGGTTTAATTATAGATTTGATGAGAGGTTTTTGGATCTGTATAATTTTAGTGCTGTATTTCTGATGTTTGTGTGTCTGTGTGATTCCATGAGCTATGTGCTGAGTTGAAAATATAAAATATATACTATTTGTCCTAAGTGTTGCTTACTAAATCTAAATGTATGTTTCGTGCAAAGATATGTTGAGGAACATGGGATTTGTCAGTTGTTGCTTACTAAAAGCATGTTTCGTGCCATAAGATATGTTTACACCAAGAGGAACTTGGGATTTGTCAGTTGTTGATCTTGTTAACAACTTAACAACTCCAGACCATTACTCGCGGGGGAGGGGAGGAACTGTTTCTTTGGTTTGGTCATTGGCTAAACATTCTGCCCATAATGATTTCTGAGTGATCAGGCTGAGAACCAATCACTGTCCAATATACTTGTCTTATGCCTATGAAATAAAATGTTCTGCTATTGCTCTTTGAAATTAACTTCAAGCTCTGACAACATATATAACAACGAAGAGTTCAAGCCAGCTAAATCAAATAAACTAACATGTACTGGGATATCATCCAATAAACTACCAATGGGATTTTAAATCCGAGTGTGTAGCTCTTGATATTGTCTAACATGTCTTTGGATCAAAACTGCCCTTTTTATGCCTTACTCCTGGCTCAAACCGCCGAAAGTAGCTTTGTTTTATGGTATAGCTGAACAATAATTTGTTTTGGTCCGAGGTGCTTGGACCTTCTGTGCTTATAAGTCGAAGCCCAACAAACCAATAAGGCGTGGGCGTTAATGATGATACTTTTAATGATCTTGTCCATTCATGAGCTTTGTGGGATACGATGGTCCAAGTCCTTTGTTTGATTTCTGGTATATGTAAGATAGGTTAACCAATGTTCATTTAACTGTAAGGAGGCGTAGCTTGTGATGTCCCACTAGATGGATTAGATCTTCTCTCTTAACATGATTGTTGCTCCTGTTACATTTGCATTCTGTACCATATTATTATAAATGTCTTCTTCATCTAGGTAGCTAGAAGCATGCAAAGCATGTCCTGCTTGTTGTGCAGGAATCACAAGTTGATGAATCTTATTGACGTGCAGTGGATAGCTTACATGAAAGGGTAGCCTGCTGTGTCGTTAATGCATGTTAGTGGGGTGATGTGACTTGATGTGGATAGCTAAATGCATGCTTTAGTGGCTAACATGGCGTGGATAGCTTGCATGAAGATATATAGAATGCTGATGGAGCTTTATGATGTTGGTAGTTTGGGGTTTGTTCTTATAAGCGTAGTAGATATATGACTCCAGTTCATTCTTCAACAAAAATAGTTTTCAGTTTCTATGAAAAATCACAAATATAGTTTAGGTTGGATAGTAGACAATGACTTGTTTGGTGCCGCCTTCGAATATGCTGGAATTTAGGTGTTGAACTCGATCGTTTTTATTTTGTTGAACAAAATGGAGAAAACCTTTTCTAAAAAAAATTTCACAAATAAATTGTGAACTGGACTGTCTCACATTTTGATACTGCCTCTCTTAACTGTAGTCATACTTGAGAATAAGAATGATATTCCGAACCAAATAGAGGTAGAAGCAAGTAGTCCTTCCAGTCTTAGAAAAACAACGGAGTAAACTCGATTGCTCCTGTTCTGAGTGTTCTTTTAAATTACCTATTTTTTTGTTTACCGATTAAATTCTATTTCTGCAGATAATTGGTGATTTGGTGTCAATCTCTGCGGTGGCCCTCTGTCCAGTGAAAGGCCGCATGGTAGTGAACACAACTGTTCTCTTGGGGTAATCTTTAGTCGGAGCTTCTCTTCCTAGGTTCGTGGCACTTTGTAATCTAGTATATGATTAATTGAGGACTAGAGATTCTTGGTGTAAAGCTATTTTGGCAGTGGCAGTGTATTTCCTGGTTGTTTAATTGATGATGTAGCTCAGTGTTTCTGACCTTGTCTCCAAAAATATGGTGAAGGAAGATAGTGTCGAAATCATTTCCCGTTCTTGTCTAGAAACAAGCAATTCCAAGCTAATTGTCAATTCCTTTTAATTTTGTTTTATTTATATGCTGGGTATCTTGTGACCCAGTTTGAAGTTTGCCTGCGAATGGCTAAACCTGCTTGCAGCTGCTAGGGATGGTACGACGCGCTTTACGCGTGTGAATGTCAGAATTGAATGAATGATTGCTTCCTGATTGGTAGATAACGAAAACAATTCATTAATTTGTATAGCTAACGTTCATTTCAGTCACGAGACAGCTACTGTACTAAATTTGCATGGTTCCTTCTCATTCCATTTTGGGGAACCTGAACGTGAAGATAGAAAAAGGCCCACGGGACGTATCTGAATCGGAAACTGTGATTCGCATTGACTGGTACAGTATATAGGTTTCAGATAGCATGCCAGATTGTTTCGGTTTGACATAGGAGAAAGTTCCATTGAAACAAAACGCATACAGGCGATGGCAACCTGCAAGCTACATCAGGCTCCATAACTCTGTTTTCCAGTCATTTATATTCTGTGTTCAAACAGAATGTTTCGAACGAGCAGATTTCTGCGTACTAGAACTCTTTGACAAGAGAGGAGTTCTTACAAATGCAATTACTAGGGAATCCAGCTACTTTTATCTCGTTAATCCTGGATCCTTTTTACCTCGTTACGTCAAATATATTGGTAGCGGAACCCGGGCCCATGGTCCATGGACATACTATCGACTGCCTGGATCGCATCGACGTCAATGCTGAAAAATACAGAAATACTGTAACACAGGCGGCGCTGACAGGAGGGACGAGAGAGTTTTATAAGGCATCCGTCCGTGTGCCGCGGCCCATTCGCCCACCCCGACCCCCGACCCGCAGATTGACGGCTCCTTTGACCCCCTCGACCCTCGTCTCGTCTTCCTCCAGCGCCGCACGAAGCTTGAGGCAATCCCCGCCCCCTGCGCAATCCGCCCCGGCTCCATGGCCAACAGCAACCTCCCGCGCCGAATCATCAAGGTGCGCCTCGCGATCTGGTCGCCCCCCTCAGATCTACCGCCCTCCTTCCCCTCCTGGTCCACGGAATCGTGGCGCGCTCTCTTCGCAGGCGATTAATCCGCTCCGGTTTTTGGATCTGTGCAGGAGACGCAGCGGCTCCTCAGCGAACCAGGTGTCCCCACAGTTCCACGAGAGTTTTTTTTTCTCTGAATTTTGGTGTAATTCGATACCTGCCGCTACTGTTCACGCCTCGGCGCTCTTTGCGTGTTGTTTGATTCCGTTTTGCTTCTTCTCGCCATCGCAGCGCCAGGGATTAGCGCGTCGCCGTCGGAGGAGAACATGCGCTACTTCAATGTCATGATCCTTGGCCCCGCGCAGTCACCTTATGAAGGTGCTCCTCTTCTTCTATGATTGATTTCGCTGGGCGTACTGGTGTGCTTATATAGTCTGTGTGCTTAATATCCTGCGACGTTTGCGCTGTAGCATGTGCATTCGATACTGCGATCCCTGTTCGTAGTGTTGCAGTTGATGCTGTGCTTTGTGGGCAATCATTGGCCCTTGTGGCTTGTGCAGTATTTCGCCTCTTTGTTTCTGGAAAGGTTGAACTTCTAGTGTACAGGACTATCAATATGGTCTAGTGGCAGAGTACAGATGGCTCATCAGTGTAGATAACTTAGGTACAGCACTTGCAAATTATGTTGTATGGATAAGGCACTAAATTTTCACCTTCATATGCATTCATGCATGACAAGTAGCTGCTCATGCTCTAGAGTCTACACTTCCCACTGGACCTGATTTTATTCTAGGTATCTAAAAATTACCTACATGGCTACACGCAGGAATATTTCCTAACTTCAGCACCTGCAATGAATTTCCATCTAATTTGTGGCCAGACTTTTGACTCTTGTTACGTTCATGCTGGTGGCATGCTGACTAATCTGCCAATGACACAATTCCATCACAATTTCAAGTTACTGATATGCTTAGAATGCAAAGGATTGCCCACACCTTCTGTGGGCGATACAGAGAAATAAGATGTTTGTAGATAATTATGGATGCAGATAGCAACATGTTCAAATATAATGATTTCTTGTTACCTTATTTTTTTTATCTGAACCTGGTCTCATGATATGGTTTCTTCTGTTTATTTGTTGAACAGGTGGAGTTTTCAAGCTCGAATTATTCTTGCCTGAGGAATATCCAATGGCTGCTCCAAAAGTAATTTCTTGACCAATCATATTTGTTCACTAAATAATTAATTACTACCATTTATATTTTCATGTTATATGTGCATGGCCATTTCCTTAGCTTCATTGATGTGAATATTGGTTTATTTCCTACTTATGGCTATTTCATAAATGTAACTCTGCTTGATTAACTTCAAAATTGTGCTGTGTTAATTGATAGAGCCCAGGGGCTGGCCTCTTGAAACTTCCATGTTGTTATAGCTAGCTCGCTCTTCCTTGTATGTTAGGAAGTACTCTGTAATTGAATTCTGTATAGTCAGGGCTGGAGCTTCTTGTGGTGCCTCCTGGTTTTACTGGTTGCCATTTGCCAAAGTGAAGCTAACCATCCACACTTCTAATCAAAAGCGCTAGAATTAGGCATGCCCCTATAAGCTCTGGCCCCTCTGGAATTTTGATTAAAATCTTCCACCGTGTTCAGTTGTTTAGTAATGAACCTTCTTGCTTCAATTTTATGTAAATCAGAATACCAGAAGTACCATCCTGTTGAAATGTATTTGCCTTAGAGTTGTCCTTTTAGCTCTTTTTCTTTCGCTTCACATTATTTAGACACCTGTCTTAAGTGGTCATATGGTAATTAGATTTGCCTGGTACCAGTTGTCACATGGTTAAACAATGGGTATGTTTTTTATTCACCTATTTGTACTTAAATACTTGCTGATTGTGATTTTACTATGTCTGCTGCTGATGCAGGTTAGATTTCTCACCAAAATTTATCATCCCAACATTGACAAGGTAGAAAAATGGTACTGTTTATCTTTTTTTTTTTAAGAAAATGATGCCTCGTCTGACAAAATTTGCTGCAGCTTGGTAGGATATGCCTCGATATTCTTAAGGACAAATGGAGTCCAGCTCTTCAGATACGTACAGTTCTGCTGAGGTAACTGCTTGTTTTGTTGTTTGTTTGGCAACATAGTTATGATTGCAGGTGATTTTTTATTCTGTACACCATTATAGTTGCTTAAGCCATCAGTAGACGTTTTTATCATTATAGTAACCAATTTTCGAACTGCTTATGTATTTCTAATGCCCACCTCGAAGATTACCATATCAGTGTTGGTACCTTACTGTCCCTGTCCCCTGACAATACTTTTGGTCCTCAGCATCCAGGCATTGCTGAGCGCTCCAAATCCAGATGACCCTCTCTCTGACAACATTGCGAAACACTGGAAAGCCAATGAAGCCGAAGCTGTGGAGACAGGTAGATACACGCAGTAAACACAGCGTCATATTTATGTTTTATTCCTTGTGTCTTAATATATGACAATCTTGATCTTGCAGCGAAGGAGTGGACTCGCCTGTATGCAAGTGGGGCATGACAACCACGCGTTGTTTCGGATGTAATAATAACACTGTCATAGTTTGGGCCTGATCGAATGCCAATGGCTGCATGAGACCAAATTTGTGATATACGATGCAATGGGGTGGAAATGCTCGAGCCCTAGCAGTACGAATGTGCTTTATACTCGTGGCTCTTGCATCAAAGCAGGTGTTGCCTAGTCTGTTCCTGTTTGACCTTCAGTTGCTTCTCGTACTATTTGCTTCTGGTCTTCTGGAATAGCTTAGCCCTCAATCCATGTTCTTTCTTGGGGAGCGCTGGACTGCCAAGGCAGCCTCGGTGTACCATGGTTCGACGGTTTGGAGGCCGTTTTTTCAGCCATTAGCAAGAGAAAAATCTCCTTGCTTTCTCGAGGAGGTCCTGATAGTTTTGACATGCGCCGCTTTCGTTTTTCGTTTGGGCGGCGCGCCATGGTGTGTTTTCGCTAAACCTTATAATGTCTTGCTTTCGTCTTGGCTAAACCATGATTCCAGTACTGTAGTTTTGTGTGTTACGGCGCCAAGTGCCGCACGAAACTTGCGCAGAGTCTTCCGTTCCATTTCCATTAGCACGAACGTTGCCATCGCTCGTCGGCTCCGGCATGGCGCGCGCCCGGAACCGCCGCCGTTTCGGCTCGAGCAATGGGCCGAGCAAATATCACGAATGGCCGCGGGCGGGGGTGGGCGAACGCAGATGGCAGGCGGCCCGGGCCCGAACAATGGGCCGACCCAATATCACGCATGAGCCCCCTCTAACAAGAGACATGGAGATCAGAGGTTACTGCACCGCGAAGCGAAGAACGACCATCCATATGGATCGGCCAGGTTATCACGTGCGTACGGTCCGGAGGAGTGCTGGATCGATCAGGAGATAAGCTCGGGCGCACCTTTTGATTTCTGAAAGAAAAGGGAAAAGAGATCGAGTTGCATTGCATTGCATTGGATTGGATGCAAATATGTAATGTATCTGCTTCTCGGCGAGGATGTACGTAGAATGTTGGGTCATCTTCGCTTCTTGTTGCCTGTGCTAGCTCTCCCTCTCTCTCCCTCTCTCTCTCTCTCTCTCAGCGCGGCAAGGTGCGAGGAGCACGAGGAGGGGGCCATCTGCCTCTGCGCTCTGCCCCTGTGGCTCCTTATCCACTCGCCGTGATCCAATCCGATCCGATTCTATTCTTTGTCTGTCACACGAGACATCTTATACTGTGCACAGCATGAGCTTCGTTCCACTTGCCCACGGTTGGTTTGGTTGGTGGTTGCCCGTCGTTCTCCTCCTCTCTCTAGCTCGGCATCGGTCCTGCAGCTCCATCTAGATAGCTAGGCCCGGGACGCCCACTGTTCTTTTCACCTCGTCAGTCGTCACTACTCTATTGGTAGCCACAGTACCAGCTGGGCGCGCTTTGATGCGTCGTAGGATAAGAACGTATGCCCGATCGATGCACCGCACCTCCCAACGCTCGATCCGACAGCAGCGTCGCGCTGGTGGCGTGCTTTTGACGTACGCGATTCCCACGCAGGCCTGTCGCCCTAGGCACGAGTACGTACACACACATCTTTATCTCAATGTGCATGACTCACCCTCAGCTTCCTTCTCAAGAGCTGTAGGTATAGCTGCGCGATGATAGCGTGAGCATTTTAGCATGCACGGGAGGGTCGAGACGAGTGTGCAACACGGAAAAGCTCATCTATCAAGAGCGGCGCTCCGACTTGTCCAATCGAATCGTACGTGCTCAGGGGATCACGCTGCCACTGTAGCCCTGTAGGTGCCACGCCCTCATACACCCTGCACTGTCTGCACTGCATGCATGGCGCGACGACAGAGATTCTCTTCTGCGATGCTCATCGGGGAGGGGACGAACGCTCACGCGAAACCGATGGAAGGGGCCGGGACCGGAGCCTCCGATCCGTCCGGGGCAGGTTCTGAGTGAGTGATCCCCGCGCCGCGTGCTAGGTGCAGGCGAGGCGGCGGCAGGCCCCCCGCCCCTCGTCCGCTCCCCAAAGGCAGACACCGAGAGGTGGCGCCAGCCTCACTGTGCAACCTCCTTGCTGAACTCGCAGACGCTGCCGGTCCCTTCTTTTTCATCAACAACAGATGCAAAAGAAGAATAAAATATAAAAATTTACATAATACTTTAGGGTCTCGATGAAGCTCAGCACGATACAAAGAGGCAACGAACTCGAGTTTAAATCATGGATATCACTTTTATATGAAGGTTGTTATCTGATTCTGTTTCACTTGCGAGGCCCAGAGAAAAGGGAGCTTTAACGCCATGTTCTCCGGTTTCGATGTACTCCCTAAGTTCGCAAATGTGTGACACTGATGACTTTCTTTTTCAAAATTTTGTTCATTCATCTTATTTGAAAAAAAAAAGAAAAGTTATCATTTATTTAGTTGTTATTGTTTTATCACTGAGGGTAGTTTGAGTATGAATCGTATTTTTACACGTCGAAACAAATTTGAAATAGACGAATGATTGAAGGTAGAAAAAACAAATAAACAAGCGTGTCTCAAAGTACATGCCAGGAGCCACATTTGGTCTATTTTACCATCATAAATTAGCTGTTAGGTAGGAGCATTAGCTGTACTATTAGCCATCTCTAATAATCAGATTATGTACAAGTTGTATCCGTTTCAATGTAGACCAGCTAGGTTCAAACATGCCGCCTGTACAGAAACATTTTTACCAGAAACGGCCCCGGCACCAGCCTTTCCGATGGCCAGAAATCCTGCGGCCGGGCTGCGGGGCAAATCCGTGGGGACCAGTCAGATTAATCATGCAAATCTGCGGCCACCTTTTGGTCAAATCAGAGGACACGGCGGATCTTATGCACGGCGCAATGACTCCGGCTACCGCATCTACCCATCTCCACGCATTGCGCTCCCCAATTCGTGCCTTTTGTTCTGCTGCCGGACAGGTGAATCTTCAGTTGGGGGGCCTCGCCTCGCTAGCTGCTGCTGTGTGCTGTGCCTGTGCGCCTGTGCTTGTGCTCCGTCCGTCCAGCGGTGCACGCGGGGTCAATAATACCTTGCCCGTCCCTAATCACAGGAAACGGTTCCCCCCTTTTTCTCCATGTGGAGAGTGAAGAAAACGAACCCATGGCCGATGACTGACTCATCATCCGACGCTGCAACGAACGCACGTAGGATTATGTCTCGCCTAGCTACACAAGTGGCTTCCGAAAGCACCGGCAGCTGGACGCCATTTTCGACATGGAACTTCTTCCGGCAGCTGTGTGAACGGCTGAAGCGCAGATGAGGAAACTGGCTCCCGTCACAATCAGTGCCGGCCGACCCGAGCGCCCCAACCCTAGCCCGCCGGCCGCCGCCACGGCGCCGACGGCCACCTCAGCCCCCCGGCCGGCGGTCCCCATCCCCGACGGCACCCCTCCCGCTGCGGCCCCCGCCTCCCCGCCGCGGATCCGCCCGCCGGCAGCCGTCAGCAGCCCTAACCCTAGCCCACCGGCCGCCGTGGCGGCGCCGGCGGCCACCCCAGCCCCCCAGCAGGCGGTCCCCACCCCCGACGGCGCCCTCCCGCTGCGGCCCCCCGCCTCCCCACCGCGGATTTGCCCGCATGCCGCCTATGCGACGTCGGCAACCGTCCTCACCCCACCGCCGGTGTCTGCGTCGTCCTTGGGGGTCTCCGTCCCCGTCGGCGCCGCCGCGACTAGGCGCCTCGCCGAGGGAGGGAGGGTTGGGAGCCCCAGTTCGCCCGCCCTGAGCCCGGCTCCTCTGCTTGCCTCCCCGGCACCATCGTCCGTGTGTAGGGCCCCAGCCCCTCTTTCTCCTGACGCGGCGCCTTTCTTCCCCGGGGGTCGGTCCAAGGCTCTCCGTTGGTCGGAGGACTGCCTTGGGCACGATGATTCCTCCCCGGAGAGGGACCTCTCGCGGCAGTCCTCTTTTCGAGATGTGCTCCTCGGCGCCTCGCGCCGGGTTGAGCCCTCGGTTGGACCGTCATCGGCGGATGAGCTGCCGTCGCGCCTGGCCGCAGAGACTATTGCGGGTGCTAGTATTCCGGTTCCCCCTCGCCGTCGACATCGTCGCCGCCGCCGTCGCCGGCGAGGAGGCGGCCACGGCGCGGGAGCTCCGGACCCAGTCGCCCGTCTTCCGCAAGCCCCTGCCTTGGCGGCCGCCGCTGCAGCTGGCGATGCTGATGGTGGCCGCGGCGCTCGGCTTCCCGTTCACCTTCGCCTTGGCTCCCGTTCTAGGGCCTCCCTGCCAGACGCCGACGGCTGGCGGCTCGTCCTCCCCTCTGGGAGCGAGCGACACACTGTCCGGGCGACGGGTTCCCCTTCTACTGCTGCAGCCGCGCGACGCATCCCGGCAGAGCTCGCCGGGAGGTGCTTCAACTGCCTTTCCTACCGGCACAAGGTGGCCACGTGCAGGCTCCCCCGGCGGTGCCTCCGCTGCCGTGGCTACCGTCACCTTGCCAGGGACTGCATGAGACCGAGGTTCAACACCAAGGCCGTCATGGAGCGCGCCGGCGTTATGGAGCGACTTGGCGGAGACGGCGGCGGCGACGCTCCCCATTCCGGCGGTGTGAGACACGTCGGCGGCGCAGGTCCGGCCATGGCTGTCGGCGGGCGGGTGAGCGTTTCTAACGCAGGAGGCGTTCACGTGACACCTGCCAAAGGTCTAAGCTGCCGCTCCAAGACTGCGACCGCGTCAGGGATGGTGGAAGACGAGGACCCCCTCCTCCTCGCCATTCTTGGTGCGACGGCGAGTCGGGACAGCCTGTCATTGCTGGACCCTATGCTTCTTGAGGTCCTGTTGGGCTCGCGAGGTAGAGCGCGGCAGGGACTTGAAGCACCGGTGGGTGATGGCGACTGCGGGGGAGGTGGCAGTTGCGACTTGGCTTTGAGCCTCCGCGCTGAAGTTGGGCAGGTTGCTGTTGACGAGCCGCCCATGACAATGCTCACGGCGTGCTGTCTAGCTGATTGCCAGCCCGGGCTACCTGTGGCTGCCGACAGGACGTGCACACCTACCGAAGAGCTTTCCGGGAGCGAGGCTGCGCCAGGGGAGTTGTTTGTGGAGGACACGCCGGTTGCTCACCCTCCAGCTGACTGGCCACGTCCTGGTGCGGTGGCTGTCAGCGCGGACAACACTGAGGTTGTTTTGGGTACTACCCTGGCTAGCGACGAGGAGTCAGAGGCCTTCTTTGCATCTCTGCAAACTGAAAGCCGCGGCCCGCTTCGTTCTCCGTCTCCAGCTCGAGGAGGACAGACCAAGACTATGGTTGAGGGGCTTCCGTGGAGGAGCAAACACCTTGCGGCGCAGAAGCTGGCCAAAGTCCCGGTGGCGAAGAGAGGAGAGCTCATTGCCATGCGGCGTCTGGCCTATGCGGATGATGCCTCATCCGTAACCGAGAGCTCGGTCAAGGACTACAATGAGCTTTTCAATAGCAAGTTGGAAGCTGGCCACAGAGAAGCACTTTCAGAGCTTTTTCCGTCGCTCAACTCGGCGGGGACGCGCCGCACTCGGCGCGCCGTAGTTGTGATCGCCTGATCGGCAGATCCAATCGCTAGTTTGTTTGGTTGTTTTAGTTGTGAAAGATCGGTTTTGTATTCGGGTGCGGTGACCGTAAACCACCGTGTGTTTTCCTTCTTACTTAATACAAAGATACGCAGCTCTCCAGTGTATTCGCCAAAAAAAAAAAAATCTCGAGCCCGTGTGCCACGTCGCCGAACGGCGAAACGCGACCGCGCCGCAGCGCAGCGCCTGTTCGGGGCGCGCGGGCCGGCCGGGTCCCCTCGCTCCCATGCACATACGCGCGCGCTGGCAGCCGATGCAAGCTGCTGATCGGGTCCGGCGGCCGCGCGAGCCGTGCCGGATCGGGGAGCGCCCCCCCGGCCGGCCCGCCCCTGCCGGACACGTCTTTTCCGCGCACCAGGCCACCACTAGTTCCTGCGCCGCCGGGCGGCGCCGCCCCGGCCGGGTTGCCAGGAGATCGCACTCGCGTTCCATCAGCGGCCTGCCCGGCCCCTGCCCTCCTGCCCGCGCGGCCCGTATGCATGGCCGCGTGCGTCACGCAAGGTGAGTCGCAGGCGACGTAGGACGACGCGCGCATGCACGAGGATCACGTTGCCACGCCGCTGGGGTTGCGGTTACAGGCACTGCCGGGCGCGAGGCTGCTGCTAGCATTGCCACGCCGCTCGCTGCCTGCCTCGACCTCGAGCCCTCGACGTGTACGTTCGGTGCACGCCGCACTAGCCAAGGGCGCCGAACGCGACGCGTCTGCAGGCATCAGCGATTTTGGTGAGGTCACTGTCCTGTAACGTCTACGGCAGTTATTAGTAGCTATACGTGCGCAGCTCATCAATCTGGCAATCTGATGAATCTCCATCTCCCGGAAAAGGCCCCGCCACGGTCTCCCGCTGCCTCGGCGTTCGGTACTCCGGCGCCCACTGGGCAAGGCGGTACACGTCGCCCCCCACGAGTTGTGCGGCCTCCGTTCTGCAACGTCTACGGCGGTCAGGAGCCGAGCAGGGCACGGCTCCTCCATCTCTCCTCCGTCGCTCGAAAGCCTGGCAGAACCTGGGTGTTCCGGCAAAAGTGGTAAGTAGACTGTTGGTGCTACTGTGGTAGTAGTGCGTGCATGGGGAGGGACGGCTGGGGGCGCGTACAAAAGGAAAAAAAAAAGGCAGGCATGCACGTAGTACATCTGAAAAAGGGTGTGCCCACATGGACGCCTGTCAGAGAAGGGTTCACATGCACGCACGCTGTGTGGCAACTGTTCATGCCGATCCCTACCTTGCTGTGTGTTTCTAGGCAGTACGTGTAGGAGTAGCTAGTTCAAGGTGCATGTTGACAACAGGGTCATGAACGTACGGTGCTGAACTGCTGGGTGATCGAGCCTCATGTAAACAAGGAGAGACAGTACTCAGCCTTATACGTGCGGTGCGCGTCTGGTCAAGGCTCAAGACTTGCTGTTCAGACTTGGGAGATTCTGCGACCACTGGCTCTCGAGAGAAATTCTAGTCTCCAGTGGGTATCATGGAGTTCCTTTTTTTGCTCGTCTGGTCAGGCGACGTCCATATCCTAACAAAGAAAAGCAGCAGGGCAGGGCGGGATAGGCGGAGACACGGGCAGCGCCAGCGCGCAGCGCGATCGAGCGTTGTGTGTGTCGTGTGTCTCCGACCCGGCCCGGCCCGGCCGTCCCGGCGTCCCCTACAAGCCTGCAGCCGCCGTCCCGTCTCCGATCACATCGCCGGCCGGTCGCGGCCACCGTGCGTGAACCCGTCGGTCTCACACAGGAGTAGTACGGTCTTTAATTAACTTATTATTATACCAATCAAGTGAAGTGGTACGCTGATAGGGCTCGTGCAACAAATATTCTGAGCCTTCCTTTAAACGCCTGAATTTCACAGGAATCGTACAGGAATTTCATAGAAAACCATTTAATTTTATTATAAAAACGCAGAAACGGAAAACTTTTTCTCCATTCCAAAGGAGGTCTAAATTTTCTAGAGCGAGCTAGCAATGTACTGATCCTCTGCTGGGATTTTTTTTTCGAATACGCAGAAAGGCTACGTATCTTTGTATTAAAAAGAAAAAATTGACAAACAAGGCGCAGATCACTAGGTAGCCTACAAAACACGTACGGAATTACTCACACACTGTTCTTTGCTGGGATTTGGGAACGCAAGGAATTGAATCAAGGCTGGCTCGACCAAAATCGTAAAGCTAATAATATAAAGGACACTCGAGCGAGTGTTTTCGGTTCCTTCGACACTTGATCTGTTTCTGACTTGCACGATATGGTCCCGTGTCATCCATCTTGTCTCCGGTAAGGTAACGTGGTGGTTTAGATTCATATTTGATTTGATAGGATTGGTAGTGATAGGTACTACCGTGGGGGATGGGTGTCTTTAAAACTGTGGGAGACAGGAGGGGCAATGGGTGGAGCCGGAGGAGGTGGAGGCAAAGAAATAGGTCGCCAAAGCCGGTTTAGTATTGGTGACGAATTCGGTTAACCGGCATTTTTGGCACATCAGCTCAGCAAAGGAGACCAAGAGCTTGAGCCCACTATGAGGTCGGAGATCGAAAAACTGCTATAGTATAGAATCGTCGGGATTGGATTGATGTCATTGCTGAAAAAGAAAAAAGGATCAAGTATCCAGAGGTTGTAGCGGCCGGTAATCATAACCGAATAGAACAAATGACCCCTCTGCATGTTCATCACTTCACAAAAATTTATAGTGTGTGGCCACTCGATTTGATTTGACCGAAATCCGTATACATTTTAGTCAAATCGAGCTGTACTACTGACGCTTGTCGCCGGATTATATTTAGAAGATGGATGTGTTGAATGGAAAAGACATGCGGGCCAACCATGGTGGAAGTGGTGCACAATGCAGCTCGTTCCATCAGTATTGTGAAGGCACGAGGTAGAAGAAGAACATGGCATGGTCGGCGTTGGCGTAGCACGAAGCCAGGAACAACGAAGATATTAAAGAGGAAACGGAAGGCTTTGCTCTGAAATTACAGTTTGAAAGGATTGGCTAACAGTGGCATCAGGCTTTATAAAGGCTTGCAGTTCCACATCAGTCACAGATAATACAGACGTAAACAGACAGCCTGCGTGTTTACGTACGGAGGGACAGGTACGGTGCTCCCTCCCGACCCCAGCAAGCTCCATCATCTGACTGCCGGTTCAAGCAGCGCAAGCAACAGAAGTGGCGGCATACATGCAAACAACAGCTACTACTACGGGAAGTTTTACAAGGACGACGACCATGTACACGCAGGCAGGCAGGCAGTGGTCAGGCTCAGCCAGGCGCAGAGAGAGCCTGCACTGCAGGGTGAAGCATTTTGCAGGTGCCATGCCATGCCAGCCCTGGACCGGCAGCGCCAGCAGCCCAGGGTTTACCCGATGGAATATCGATCAGGCCTGCACTGCGCAGCTAGCCTAGCCTAGCCTAGCATGGCAAGGCAGGGGCCTGCACTACTCCCCCAGGCAGCTAGCTAGGCTGCTCTGCTAGTACACCTGAGCCACCTGCTGCTGCTGCTGCTGCATGCAGGTGGTGGCACTGGTACAGGTGCTGCTGCTGCTGGTGGAGGCAGCGCTGCGGATCGGCGCCGCTCGCGGTCGCGGCGGGCTGCTCGCTGGGCGGCGGCCTGTTGCCGCGCAGCTCGAAGGGGCCTAGCCGGTGGTCCGCGAGGCGGGTCTTGTACGCGGCGCTCTTGTACTCGCCCCACGTGAACTCCCTGTACAGGCTCTGCTCCCCGTCCCGCATCACCTGCGGCAGCGGCGCGATCCGCTGCGCCGGCGCCGGCCCGCCGAAGTAGATCACGGACAGCCGCGACTGCGCCCCCTCCGGCGCCACCACGCGGTGCTTCACGCTCCGGAACCGGCCGTTCGTCAGGACCTGTTCCATTCCATGAGGCAGCAACTAACTGAACAGTTAGAGCATCGTCATCACGGTCACGGACGGAAGAGCATGAACAGATAACTGAACAGTGTGCAGAGAGACATGCATGCATGGACCTTGGACGAACTCAGAGCACAGGGAAAAGGTGCCCACCTGAAGCGAGTCCCCGACGTTGACGAAGAAGGATTCCGGGTCGGGGGGCACGGGGGCCCACCTGCCGTCCCGGAGCTTGATCTGCAGGCCCGCGGTGCAGTTGGACCTGAGCAGGGAGATGATCTGCGGGTCCGTGTGCTCCCCGAACCCCGTCACGCCGCAGTCCCCCGGCGCCGGCAGCGTGCAGGGCGGGTAGTGGTTCACCCGCACCAGCTCGTCGCTGCCTTCCCGCCCCACCACCATCGCCCGCAGCAGGCCGCGGTCGTCCAAGCCCAGGCCCTCCGCTATCAGCTCCAGCACGCGCCCGCCCACCTCCCTCACCGCCGCCGTGTAATCCTCCAATGCAGTCCTGCACGCATCATGAGCCGTTCGTCCGTCCCTATTAGAATGAATCGATCGACGAGGTGCGCAAGAATCACCCGACCCGAGAACCAGAGGCGTACCGGAGTGGGGGCGGCAGGGAGGCGATCTTGACGGTGTTGGAGCTGAGGGAGAGGAGGAGGTACTCCAGCCACCCGACGTCGCCGTTGGAGCCGATGTTCTTGCTGCCGTAGCCCAAGGGCCGGGCGGCGCCGGACATGTCCAGCTTCACCTGGGTGGGCAGCGCGAAGAACGCCATCGCGCGGGCCTCCAGCGCGTCGGTGACGCACGCCGGCACGCCGTGGTTGATCGCCCTGAAGAAGCCCACGCTGCGGCACGCGGCCGCCACCGCCGCAGCCGCGCCCGGCGCCGACAGGTCGACGCACGGGATGGCCGAGCCCTGCTGGCCAGCATTGGCCTTGGGGCACCGCATCAGCGGGATCTGCTCCATCGGGTTCGGCGCCGTGATCGCCACCATGGTTACCGAGTGTGTGCACTCTACTCAGCAACTGTGCGTTCTCCTTGTGTACGTGGAAACAGAGGGGGAGCAAAGCGACGCTCAGCAAAGCAAGACAGCTGCAGTAAGCGAAACAGAGCAGGAACAGGGGAGCAGAGCTACTCGAGACCTTGTTGCACGTTTGCCCTTGTGGTGATCTCTGATGGAGCGATGGCCTCCAATATATAGGCGGCCAGGGCATCACAAGTTGCACTGACAGGAATTTGCAGTGGAGACATATCTTTAACAAGGAGTAGGGAATGGACCATAACTAGCTTGGTACAATAATACAAGTGACACTTGGAGGTGTAAGACGCGGTACATAGGCCTTTCAGAAGGTTTTCTGCTTTTAATGAATGATGAAAGAGCCCATGCCGAAGTTCTTGATTGAGAACGTCTCCAGGTCACTAATTTGTGTTTGTGTTGGGGGGTTGGGAGAGAGGGTTCATAATAAACTCCCTAGATAATCAGCAACAAGGTAATAGGCGCTTTTATCGCTACTAATATGTAATGAATGCGCACTGATAATTTCAACTAAGTCATTTAAATTTTTTAAAAAAATATCACCGCTTTACTGCTCAACGTCGTCAGGAAATTATTGGTTTACCTTTTTGTTTTTTCAATAATTATGATGGATAATGTTGCCATAAACCACCCAAAATGTTGATAACTCACTAAGTATCGTCATTATTAATTCATACCGCCATTCTATTAAAATTTTCTATTCAAGACACCAACATGGTTCACAATGTTGGTTTTTAGCGAGAAGGCATTAATACTCGACGGTTTACTCTGTCGACAAGGCAGTGGTAAAGTGTGTGCCATTGATTCTTTAAAAAAGTAGAGAGGGGTTTGCTCATCCTCGTATGATATTATGCGATTCGATCTTAGATTTGAGGATTAAATGTACTTGAGCATTTCTCGCTCTCCTTTGGCTCAATTTCTAATCCAGCAGTTGCTGCAAATCAAGCTATGAGGTTTCTTTTCCAATTTCTAGCTAGTAATGGCATGGCAAGGTTAGGGCTTTTGGGTCATGGGTGGTACATGTTTAATGGATATAGTTGGGCTCAAAACGATCGCCACAACGGCAAGATTTCCTAGTAGTGTCGACGGTTGGCGTCTGGGATGGAAGGATATGCCTATTTTGGATGGGACTATTGGCCACAGACATCTTGCATCATCCGTTTTTCTCCTGAAAAAAGAATTTCTCTAAGTGACCACCCTTTGACAAATACTCATAGGGGTACTTCACCTCGCTCCTAGGTTTTGGGTTCACCACTATGTTGGGGTTTGTGTTCAGTCTAGGCTGTGTATATGGTTTTTTGGATTTCCTAGGGTATCTGGAAGTACGACAACATAACTCTAGGACTGTTTGGTGTCTAAATGCACACTTTGTTTTGTGGTGGAGTTTTACCAACACTGCATTTGTGTGGTGTAGCTTGGTAACATAGTTTTCCTAGATGCAGCTGCAATCACCAAGATTAGGTACCTCCTAGGGTTACGAGATGGCGTGACGAGTTCTCCACATGTAGCTCAATTGAGAGCTTATGGGTCTCTTGCTAGGAGAGTAATACCCTGAGTTTTATATGTAGTATTCGACTACATTAGAATTTACAATTGTTAAGCAATGTCTGCAAAACAAAATGTAGTAGTCATGTGTTCCATGTTAGGCACACCTAATACAGATATAAAGCCTATGGTAGAGATTACCTGTAACTACCAAAAGTAGGGTAAATCTGCTAAATCATACTGTATATCTTTAATTGCCGAAGGTAACTCTTGCTCGGTTGCTATGCTTATCCTATCCTGCCTGAGACGTTCAGAATAACAAGCATACCATATTAACAACATGCTTAATACGACCCTTCTAGGCACCGTGTTTTTAGCAGAGCTTACAAAATAGGAGGTTGAGAGAATGGTGCCTCACGGGAGGAGAGGAAGGACAAGGGAGAACGTCTTTGGCTGGAAGAGGAATAGTCAAGGGGTAGGACCCATGTGTTTTTGGGTGCCAAGTAGATGCAATGATCAGGATAAGGAGGACAACATTTGAGTGCATAGCATCCCAGCTTTTGAAGTCTTCTCAAGAGATATGTGAAAAAAGAATGTCTTCTAAATGTACCAGTTAATCTATATATGCGGCGCAAGAAAAATGTGCCTCAACTCTAAACTCTTCATGACTAGGATTATGTTGACTGAAAAAATATGTTCGAAGTAAGTACAGGATGAAACGTAGCAAAAGAGTCTTCTTATTGAGCTGCGATACGTACGAAACGTTTGAACCGTCAAATATCACCTAACAAACTAGGTTCAGCACTACGGATCGAAACACGCCACCAACAAACTGCCCCAAACCTGGTGCCGGAGTCGCTGTCGACTGCGATGGTGGAGGCGTGGAGCACTCTGCAGCCACGAATTAGCATCCGGCGTGCATTGTCGGCGCTGCGTTTTGGCCTCATACATAACAGCCCGGAGACGCTGTAACCATCCGCGCGACGTGAGCACAACACACGAGGCAACGCAAGCCACCACCCACGGTGTCCACCATGGTTGCATTGTTTCGGGAAGAAAGTAACGGGCACTTGATGGATCATCACCACACGATCGAGTGAAGTTTGCACTGCCACAAGTATGTTGGAAATTCGATCTGGACAATGAACTTTTACACGGGAAAGTTTCTCCACTAGACCACCTGATCCAATGGCATCGTGCTGTTTATTCAGACTTTCGTCAGTGCCCTGTAGAGTGTAGACACTATAGGCACGTGACAGTTTCGGAAAACAATATTGTAGTAAGTCCTGTTATTTAATAATTTCAATAAAGATAAATTAATAATGTTCCTTGTTGCATTGCAACCACTGTTTCCTGAAAACCTGGGGCTGAACCGCTGAACTTGTTTGGGCTAGCTATCTAAAATTTTATTAAAGAACTCTTGGCCGAAGAAATATTTAAAAGTACTATATATTAGTTGGCAAATCATGACATCTAGATAATCAAAGGAATGTCCACAGTAGTGTTGCTTTGAAAGTTTGGGCATTTGTTTATCGTAGCTAGTAGTAGCTCATCACATAGCTTTCCCAGCTCCTGTTTTTATAACAAAAATTTGATGCGTCAATCCTTTTGTCCTCAACCAAAAGGCACACTGCCATTTAACGAATAGCGCCAAATATTGCTACCAAATCCACGGTCCCTACGACCATACCGGGGGCTAAAATACACAGCTGCTGTTCCAAGTCCTGCTACCACACTGTCTTTATTATGTAGTATATATATTGGCCTTGCTGAAGTTCCACACATACACGTGAGTAGGTAGCCTACTTATTAATTAATTGCCCAATATAGAATCTTAATCATCGTGAGTATATATGGAGTAGTATTAGGTTATTATTAGGTACAGTACCTAGCTAGTGACTTTCGTTTCAGCTAGGCTTTCAGGCACGCATATGTAGGCGTTCTCTATGAGTTCACGGATTGGAAACTTGCAACTATTTGCATGGCTACCTTTATCCGCAGCGGCATTACTGCTTGCGTTGCTTGCCCTGTGCTGTGACCGTGAACATTTTTTTTTTCTTTTGAGTGCCTCTTATCTGGGTACAGCTGTAGTATCTGTTCAACTACATTACACACCACTACATACGCACACCTACGCACTCAAACAAACTTACAACTACATTCAGACCGAAAGTCGCGTTCTTGAAGAAATCACCGGGATCATCCATGGCTCCGTAGATGACGGGCACGTCATACTTGATTTATTCGGAAACCTGCTGTTCCCTGATATACTGTTCACATAAACAGTGCCCTTGGTACACTGTTCACATAAACAGTGCTTGGTGGAAATCCTAGGCCGAGCAGCGCTCGAACCTGGGACCGGTGCCTCCACAATTGGGAGTGCAAACCGCTCGAGCTACGGCTCGATCCCCGTGACCGTGAACATCTATCCGTACGTGATGTCGCCCTTTGATTTCCCGCCTCGGTGTTATTTCCCGTGCATGAACTTCGACGGACGCTCTCGCTCGTGAATTTCCCCCGCTGGGGTTGCCGTGAGTGACTGGAAAGCTGTACAACGACGACGCGCGTATGTCTTACGTGTCCTGCTCCTCCTCCGGTGGAGCCGGGCCGTGCAGTGGTGGTGGAGACGACGGTGACCTTGCGTCCAAAAGCAAGCCACAGCTACTCTCGGAACTGTCCGTGTGCACGTACGTATGTACTCCCAGGGGCTGGGGAGCATGCATATATCGCCCGTACGGCCGTCCATCGTCGATCGTTGTTGGGTGCATGTACATGTCCGTATATATGGCCCGTATGCCCACATGCTGTGTCATCACGCACGTATCATATATCAACTCGACGACGATCGGTTGCTGTGTGCAGTTGTGCATGCACACCCATCGTCGTCGTCTACTTGGCAAGCATATGCAGCAGGGACATGCAGGAAATGGACGTGCGCGCGCATGTCATGACTACCCTGGTCATGAGTTGGTGTGCCGTGTACGACACATGTACTGTACACTTACATCAGGCGAGAACTCGGTCGAGGAAGCATGCATGCACTTACAAAAGCTGACGCCGATCGTTCTCCGCATGCACAAACGGAACAATAATTTCAAAGGAATATCCTCTCCAGTCGAGTAGCAAAACTAAATACTACTATACCCCCACGGCCCACCCCCAGACGTTCTTATGTCTCCCAAGTCGATGGCCTGGGTGTGGAGTGTGGACACACTACAGGCGGGCGGCTGACACCGTGTTGGCCGCGCGACGACGAGCGGGTGGGTGTGTTCCGACTTCCGAGAGCGGAATTGAACGCGCGCGCCCGGGCCGGTGGTTTTTTTTCAAATTAACCCTTTTCACAAACTTTTTCCATACATGAACCCCTAACGAAACTTAATCTAAAAATAAACCCAAACCTCAGCGCATTGGGACGGGACGTTGAGGTATAACGGGTCGGCGCTAGACTAACAAAAACCGAGTTTGCCACGTGGATGTCGATGTGGCCGGAGGACCGAAGCTCGGCGCTCTATAAATTAGCGCCGAACTTAGCTACCTTGGCGTTATACCAATTCACGCCGAGCTACAGTACTAAATTAAAAAAAATAAAAAAGAAGAGGTCGGCGTTTGGTGAATTAACGCCGAGCTTTACAGGCTTATCGTACTATGCTCCCACGCCGAGTAAGCATCACATGCTAACAAGCAACGATGTCAATCTTACTTGGTTCATCCATTCACATTCATTCATGATCTTATGAAAATCACATAAAAAATAAATATATATCCAATTTGTATGAGATAAGTCTCATTAAATTGGTAGTGTTATTTCGTACGTGATAAAAATAAATGGGCTCATATATATATTTTTTAGAAATAGCCAAGTGTGCACACATTGTTTAATATATGGTTCATTCATGTTAAATCCAATAGTTATGAAACCAACTCTCATAGGTGTGTGCCTTGTCTTTGTCTA
Source organism: Paspalum notatum (assembly GCA_022530915.1). Taxonomy (NCBI): domain Eukaryota; kingdom Viridiplantae; phylum Streptophyta; class Magnoliopsida; order Poales; family Poaceae; genus Paspalum; species Paspalum notatum. The sequence goes on from CM039692.1 coordinate 38,904,510, forward strand.
TCACATAGAGTCAGCGTTTTTGTCTACTGGTACGATTCATGGCTTGTTTTTCTAATGATATTTAATCTTGATAAAACATAGTAAATTTGTGTGACCTTCAAAAATCATGGCATATTTGTGTTTGCTTGATGTGACTGTGGGCAATGCTTTAGCTAGCATTAAAATGATTTGGTGCCAAGTATGAACTGTTTGGACCTCGGCATGATGTGCATTGATGCCGAGCTAACAAGTCAAAGTATGTATACCTATGGAATTACATATATATCTAGAATGTAGTGACATTCGTAGAAAATCTAGACATTTTTACATGATTGAACTTAGGCAAGTCTTTTCATCTGTGAATTCCTTATTCCGAATCAAACTAGACCGGGAAAATCTAAAACTATATGAAGTCGTATGTAGTTGTAAAAAACCCTCAATGTTTTTATTTCATGAATTTCATCTTCCAAAATTCATTTCAGAAGTTGTTTTTATGAATGGTAATATTCAACATGTTCACATTAAACACAATCGGATTTATGTTTTCAGCAGCTCGTTTGAAACTATCGTGTACTTTTTAAGTAAAAAAAAATCAAAAACTGTACTTGAAACTAATGATAGCACAAGATAGTCATGTTATACCAGAGCTAACAAATTCAGTTTCGTGATTTTTTATTTAGCATTCATTAATATGCAAGGATTAAACAATGCATACTTTGTACACAATTGTTTTCTTACTAAAAATCAACTAAGGACAAAATAATATATAAACACTTGTCCTTTAGAGGATAACTCTATGCATCTAACGAAATTTATTTCATGTCAAATGGATATGTATTTATTTTTCTATAATTCTTAATAGATCGTGAATGAACAATCCATAGAGGATAACTATATGGATAACACTTGCTTTCATGTGAGGTCGGTGCTGGCTGCACTCACGCCAAGGTCCGAGTGCTCGGCGTTCAAGCACCAAGCGCCGAGGTAGTTTTTTTATTTTTTTTTCATATAATTTGATACCGTCTCTCGGTGTGAATTAACGCAACGCCGAGGTAGCTAAGCTCGGCGTGAATTGATAGAGCGCCGAGCTTCGACCCTATATCCACGTTGGCGCTGATGTGGCAAGTTCGGCGCTAGACCAAAGAGCGCCGACCAGTTATACCTCGGCGTCTCGTTTTAACGCGCCGAGTTTTGGGTCCATTTTTGAAATAGGTTTTACCGAGGGTCCAGTTGTAAATTTTTTTTGAGAAAAGGGCTAGATTGAAAAAAAACCACCCGGGCCGCGCCGTGCATATATGCGACAACAAGTGTCATGGTGATGGCACCGGCACCAATATCAGCACCAGCAACTGCCGTGGCCAGCGCGCGATCACCACTCTCCTGTCACCTCCGGTAGAGGCCGGCACAGCTAGCTGATGGCAACAGAAGCAAATTAAATTAACGATCGAGCAGGCCCACCACCACTCCAGCGCACTGGTGGATCACGCACGAGGCGGGCCGGCGTTCCCGGCTTCTGGCCCCACGTCATCCATTGCTGGAGGGCGTTATAGATACGTGCGTGCGTGCGCGGGTACCATACCACTAGTACACATACAGTGCCATGCAGGGTACAGCAAATGGAACCTAGAGCCTGACAGTAGAACCGCCACGCCGCCCACGTAGCTATAGTACGCGCGCATGTACATGCCTATGCTTAGCGCTGAAAGTTTGGGCCGTGCCGTTCGGACCAATCTGGACACGGTACGAAAAACATAGCCCTAAACACGACACGGAACGAAGCTAAATGGGTCGTGCCGGTACGGCACGAGAGCCGGGCCGTGCCGTGCTTGATAACTAGACACGTTGGACCGCACGGCACGGCACGAACTACTAGGCCGTGCTTGGACCGGCACTGCACGAAGTGAGACACGAATTAAAAAACTAGTGTTTTAGTAACATTTACATGCTTATACGAATTTATAAAGGTTATGAAAGTTGTACAAAACATCAAGATGCAATCATTTTATGTAGATAATATTTATTTGAGCATTGTAAAATTTTTAAAACATTTTTTAAATATACAAAATAAGTGTTTTCAGTTATAACAATCTTCGTGCCGGACTTGGACCGGCACGGCACGATAGCAGCTCACCGTGCTTTCGGCCGTGCCGTGTCTAGATTTTTTATGGTTATAGATACGTGCGTGCGTGCGCGGGTACCATACCACTAGTACACATACAGTGCCATGCATGGTACAGCAAATGGAACCTAGAGCTAGACAGTAGAACCGCCACGCCGCCCACGTAGCTATAGTACGCGCGCATGTGCATGCCAAAACTCGGCCGGCCGGGGACAGGAGTACAGTACAGGACGACACAGGGGGTGGCGCAGTGCAGTGGCACGCACGCAGGATCGAATGTGTCGATCGGCCAGGTGTATGGTCCTGCCCTGGTACGTACTGTAGTGGGTGACGTGTTTCATAGCATTCGAGCTAGCATCTACCCGTAGCTGCGACGTACGTGTAGCTAGAGGAACGAACAACGCAAAGTAAGATACATCGTACTGCGCCGCGATGACGCTGCCGGCCGGGGCGATCGATGGCGACGACGGGCGCAAGTACAGACGTGGCAGGCGACGTGCGTGTCAGTCACGTCGATCTCGGGTGCGCTGTGCCAGCTGCGGCCTACTAGCTAGACGCCTAGACTGCGTAGACCGGCGGCCGGGCTCGGGCGTAGTCTGATAGCGCGCTCCGCGCTCTGGCTGTCTGGCTCGCTCGGCGGCGTCGAGGCGAGGGGATCTCCGCCAAGCTAGCCCAGAAGCCGCCGCGCGCGGCCGGCCTCGATCGTGCACGGGGCCGAGGCTAGCTTTGGGGGGGACACGCGCGCGGCTACGGCGTACGTACGTGTGCTCGGCTGAGGTGTCGCCGGTGGCCGCCGGTGCAGTGCACTGGGGGCCGGCGGCATGCATGCGTGATCGATCAGCTGATCGCGATAAAAAATATCGGTTCGGCGCATGCATGCATGCAGGGGGTGACGCAGCACACATGCAATGCAAGTAAGTAGGAGTACGGCTCATGCATGTCAGCATCCACGTCGCGAGCTAGGTGCATCTGCATGCAATGCGTGAGGCCTACTAGGCGGTGGTCGAGAGAGATAACGTCGCTGTTGCGATCATGGCCTGTTGCAGCGAACGCGACCGGAGTGCGTACGTACGTCCACTGTGCGCGCCCACGTGAGGCTCACGGGGGTCTGAATTGTCCTTTGCCCCAATGGAGCCGCAGCACGATGGCTACACGTCGACGGCGCCATATGCCCACTTCGGATTTCGGTGGTCTGGTCTGCGGCCTCTGATCTGACTATTCCACCACGCGTGCCAAAGTTCGCCATATGGTCGGTTCAAAGCTCGACGGTGCTCTCCCGGGTGGTGACAGGTGGGCTGATATGATGGCCAAAAGTGTAATTGGACCCGTAGAGACAGATAGAGACTGGGCCTCTGCAACCGGCCTGTTTGTTGCAGCATTGGGCCTATATTTAACATGCTTTCCCTTTGGTATAGCCATGCCATGCACCAGCACCACTACTATTCCTTGACAGCCAAGAGCCAACCAGAGGACGGCCATAAAATGGACGGGCGAGTCGTCAACAGCCTCAAGTCCATAGCCAAACTTGGGCGGCCGCCGACATGCCGTGAGGCCGTGGCGGTACGTGCATGAGCAGGCTATAATTTGGAGATTAATCTATTGCTCTCACGCAGGACATAGTAGTATATAGCTAATAAGCCTACCAGTTTGGGCACGATGAGAACATTTTTTTACCAACTTTTTTGGAGTCAAAGCAATAAGATGTATTACACGTCAGGATCACACACACCTTTTATTTATTTATTTATTTATGAGTAAATTGCATGCCAGGTCCTTAAACTTATTCCGCAGTACCATCTAGGTCCATCTTTTAAAGTGATCATTTGGATCCTTTAACTTTTCAAAATGATCATCTAGGTCAAACAACTTCTCATTCTTCATTCACTTTAAGTCCAATTCGCGGATCTAGACTTACACTGGAATGATCTACTTAAAAATTTGAAAGACCTAGACGTTTACTTTAAAAGATCATAGTGCTAGATGGTACCACGGAATAAGTTTAAGGACCTGACTTAGTCCCGATCTCCGTCTCTACCCAGATGGGGGCGTGTGGAACACTGCCAAAATGACAATTACTTTGTCATAAATCTGTGGCTATATATGCGATGCCATGTCACCTGGCTGCGCACGAGCTGAAAATAAAATTAAATCCACCACCACACATGATGGTGCTCCTTCCTACAACTTCTATTCGTCTAATATACTTCATCGACCTTTTTCTTCTTCTTCTTCTTTTGAAATCTGTTGCCCCGACCAAGAATCATGCATGAAAAATTCAGAACCCTCTGCTCGGCATCAGGTCAAATCCCCGCACTCTGAGGCTCGCCGAAAGATCAAAGGCCGTACGTGCAGAGACCGACCAGGCCGGGAGGGCGGCGATAGATGTCCGATGATGTGTCCTGATCTCCCAAATCCCAATTCCGCCAGAACGAGAGCGCACCACAGGATAGGGAGCTGCTCGCGTGTGAATTAATGATGCTTGTCTGCCTCGGCCGGCAGTGCGCGCCATTGCGCATCCAACGTGGGAGCCCAATAATCTGCCGGCCAGCTCAACCGCACGCACGCACGCATGACCCACCCGCCGGCGGCGGCGCCGCGCGGCGCCGGTGCCGGAGGGCCTATCGGGCGCCACCTTCGTGTGCGCAGGTGCCGGCCGTCTAATCGCGGATCGGCAGCGCTGGATCCATCGGGCTGGAGCAGAGCAGAGCAGTAGTGCACTTGCAGACTTGCAGTTTGCAGAAATAAACGACCAAGCATATTTAACAGGTGATACACAGCGCGTTGCTGCTAGATTTTATAATGTTAGATATAATATAATTGATAGATTGAGAAATAGTAGATAAAATACTAATATTATAAAAAAAATATTCACCACGCGTTTCGCAAAACATCAGGAAAAACATTACATGCATAAAGCTACAGAAGATTAATAGAATGTTTAAATGGATGTCGCAGTGGATGGTGACGTGGACGATGATGTGGCTTTATGCATGTTGAGAGAAATAGATAGCGGTGTTTTTCTATTTAGATACAGAAGATTTGACCTCTGCACGCACGTATCTCAGCAATGACCACTACCTAAATTAATTAGATAGCCCCCCCCCCCCCCCCCCACACACACACACGCGCGCACGCGGGCGGCTCTTCGAGGGCGATCGAGGTCAGCCGCGCCCCCGTGCTCGCTCCTATATAAACCCGCTCCGTTCGCGTAGTAGCATCGGGCGCCCTCTCCCACTTGGCCATTGCACTTACTACTACTTGACCACTCGATCGAGATCGATCCAGTTCACAGCGCGCGCTACCTAGCTGATAACTTTGCGTGCAGCGCTGCTGGGAACGACGCCAAGTCGCCAACTACAGCTTAATTAGGTGAGATCGAGTGGAGAGAGCGAGCGTGCATGGCGAAGGTTCGCACCGTTGCCGGTGTGGTGGCAGCACTGCTGCTGTGCGTCATCCTGGTTCTGTCGACCGCTGTGACGACGACCGAGGCCGGCCGGGAACTGGGGAGGCGGCGCGACGCGGCCGTGACTGCGGCGGCGGCTACTGCGACCGTGACCGCCGCCGGACGGAACGGGCGTCAGCTAGGTAATAAGGTGGTCATGCGGGAGGAGGTGGAGGTAGCTGACGACGCTGCCGGTGTCGGCGAGTCCAAGAGGCGGAGCCCTGGTGGCCCGGATCCTCAGCATCACTGAGAAACAAGATGGATGCATGGTGTACGTGCCGATCAACTGCATATGACGTACTGTGTATTTGTCATATAACAGATACAGGAGATCTGGAGAGCTGCATTCCACGAGCTAGCTAGCGTTTGTGCTAGCATGAATAAATATATACGAAGAGAAGAGCTTGTTTTAGTTTTACTATACATCGATATTGTACTCTAATAAAACCATTTGCCCTAGCCCTCGGAGTCATGGCATACTAGATTATGATCTGAATTAATAAATAGGTTAGGTTATGCAATGGTTCTTCGGAGAGCCACCTCAGAGAGAATAATGCAAAGATAAACTTTCACCACCCCCTTTTGCGTCCTATTTCATCTGATTTTTTTTACTGTTATTAAGATAAAACTATAGTGACTTCTTTTTGGACGGAGATAGTATTGAGAATGGATAGAGATGAGATACCGAGGAATAAAACTACAAATATAGATGCAAAAATATAGTTAAGTTTATGCTTTATCACAACAAGAAGATAGAGATTACAGAGAATCTATATGCATGGTGTATTGTGTTAGAAAATGAACAACGACAAAGAGAGTTCACAAACTGACAAAACTAATCGATCCTGATTAAATGTAAATACACAGGAATATCCATAAATCACTTTTAACATTTACATCTTTTACTATTCCAGTTTATAGGGGAGTATGGCTGATGGGCTAGTTAGACGTAATTAAGACATGATCTCAAACCGGTGGTATCTACTCCATATGTGATTGTCTTGATTTTTTTCATAATCCCAATGAAAGTGAGATAACAAATAAAAGAACAAGAAAGATCACAATGCGCGTATATGGTTTTAATGAACCACATAAGTTCATTTAGAAATTGAAGCTCTCTTTAAAGATAAAGATATGTCTTTGTTATCTTCCAAAAAGAGTTGTTTTAAGTAAAAAGGATAATCTGGCCTCATGAAACTTTAATTTTGGAAATCAAAAGGGTTTTTCTATATATATATGATGAAATAATAAATAATTATTCTTCGATTGCCAGCCTGCAAAAATTATTTTTGCGAATCTTTCGGATAGCTACTGCGTTAACCCCACTTAGTTTGATGGATCATTGTTTAGAAACTGACTAGTTGTCATAAAGAATATGAAAAAAAATGATCTTTATGGAGTTACTTCCCTTCTTTGAGCAATATGGTGTGCACAATGAACTTATTTCTAAGAAAAATATTATGGAAATTTTCGCCATGAAAAAGGTGAATGAATAATAGTACAAATAGCGTCTATTTTTTTATTTATGTTGAAGTTCCTTCTATTGTAATCCAGTTATTTTGCTAATAAAATTATAATAATTTAGTTGTGCGCAAACTCAGTAGCCGAAATCTTAAAGAAAGCACACACAATATAAGTTTCCACTCCACGTCCAAATGGCGTTTACTGGGACATCCGAACACGAGGGGTGGAGCTAGCTTATATTAATGGGCAGCTGCTGATCACCCAACGAAATTTAGCAAATTCAATAGGAAATCACTGCTAATCTAAAAATAGAGATGACCCCAATCCTTTCCTCTCCTAGCTTTACCCCTCACGAGCAGTCGTCCAGACTAAATTACAATTTTTTATGCGATGGTAGTGAAAACGGTTGCCTTGATGATGATGCCTGGTGGCTCTGGGCAAATGCTGGTGCACGACCTTACCATATCTAAAAATATTCTAAATCCAATTGTTTTTTCCCCTGAAGTGAGGACACTCTGTTTATATAAGATAATATAAGTAACCTCTGGCACCTGAACTAACTATAGGGATTTGCAGAGGTATATTTATCTTTTAATAAACTTCGGGTAGACAAAAAGAAATATCTCCACATATCAGTAACAAATCATAGTGGCACCAAGCAGAACAAATTTTAAAAATCCCATAGCTCTTTTCCACCACATATGACATGAAACCCGAAAAGAACTCGATATTAAAACAAAAAAAGCTGCGCCGCCCTGTACCTCTCACTACACGAAAGGTATGTATAGCTAATTAGAGTGCACAACCGATAGCTAGTTCAGTACGAAAAGCACTTGGTCGTCTCTAATTTCGGCATGAGTGGGCATTGACCGGATTTCCTGATATGGCTAGTTTATTGCTAATGCCCAAGGTCATGTTCCATGACTCTGTATACGAGCTTTATTTTTTAGGTGAAGTGGACAAAAAGGGCAGCTGAACCTTAATTGCTCATTTTAATTGCATGCAAGTCTGTCGACCAATTTAATTTCTTTAGTAAGATTCTTATCGAGCACACAGTTATGACACTGGGTTATGGTCCTGTTTGGGAACAAGGTATTTTTGTAGTATTGTAAAAAATACTGTGGTATTGGAGAAAACCATGGTATTAGAATAAAAAGATGTTTGACAAACCTCTGTATCCAAAGCCATGATATTATCAATACCACAGTATTTTTGGAGTATTGAAAACTTTGATCTAGACCAAAGTTTTTGTTGAAATGATGGGAAAGGAGTAGGTGAAGTCAAATAGTGCAGAACCATACTGTGTTCCTAAACATCTATGGATTAGACTGCTGTAAAAAATATTATGATTGTGTCATTGCAATTGGTAGACCATGGTATTGAAATACTGTGGTTTTAAATACTTGGCTTCCAAACAAGCCTGTTTGTCAAATAGCCTGAACTTATTTCATTTCGCCACCCAAAAATTCAGGGCCTACAGGGAAGGGGCACGAAAGAGATCGTATGCATGACTGCATGCATGACAGATGAAAAACAGTGAACTTCTCTGGAAACTGAAAAGATGAAGATGACAATGCCTTCGGAAAGTAATACTCTGATCGTAAACGGCGTCCAGCCTGCAATAGGATCGTCTGTACTCTGTAGCACACAAGAACTTGTCTGCCATATGCAAAGCCTTTTGGCGTCTCCCTACTATCAGCGTGCGCCGCCACGGCAAGAAACCGTATGCCGAAAGAGCATTCATGTCTGATAAGCGCATCGGACCGCGGTGGCCATTAGCCAAGTGGCCTGATTAGTTGGACTTTGTTTATCAACTGTCCAACTGGCAAGCAAAACCGCCCAAGTGCAGAGCACACCATATCCGGACTTGCAAATACACTAGCCTCACAGTGCTCGCACTCGATTTAAAGCGGCGTGATCCAATGCATTCATGTCACTGTTCCGAGGGAAATAACAAAGGAATGAAGTTAACTAATTGGCCCTTTGCTCCAAAAGTAGCAGTGTTTTGTTTTGTCGGCGAAAAACAAGGGTGATATTGAGGCGTAGGATTATCGGAAAGTTATAGCTTTGGTTGCTTGCCTCAGTCCTTAGACTATGCACACTGAATGTATAAATGCACTGTGTATCCACTGCTTCAACTACCTCCCTCTTTGCTACAGTGTCGGTACAGTGTATAGACAATCCATTTATCCATTCTACTGCACATAGTCTTAGATCATACTTTTGGATATAGTATTTCTATTCAAGGTATTGAGAAAAGACTGGTTTAGTTTCCACTGAACGAATAAAGCTGACAGGAGGTGTCTTGATCTATCTTTTATTCATATATCATCACGTACTAGTGAAACTTGCGTTTCTGCTCCATTATATTGCTTTGATTTGATTAACTATCGGAAGAAAAAGGAAGCCCTTTTCTTCTCAGCGTCCACAATTAGAGATAACAAGCATTATCCAGACGCATATATATGGCTGATTCAAGCCGGAATACTGCTTCAAATGCAGTACTGAGAGTCTGAAGCCCAGCAGAATGATTGTGCATGGCCACTGCAACACAGTCATCTTAGCTGCCTGCTTTGCAGTCCTGTCTTGAATTTCCTGAAGACAGATTAGTAACGCCAACGCCATCGATATGGTCTCGCCACTACCCTTCAGCACGAAGCTCTGAATTGGCGGCTAGCACACGGAGCCGGTTATTTCTGCATGCGATGCGACGCGCGCGCGCGCGATCACGCGTCGCCGCCGGTTCACTCGCGCGTTGCCGATCTGATCGCCAATGGCAGCCTACTAGGTATCACGCTCATCAGCCAAGGCCCGCCGCGCCTTCGCATAGCCTGTCTCCTCGCGCTCGCCGTGATCGTAACCACACAACGGCGCGCGCGATCCGCGGCGCAGAGCAGCCGCGTGATGTGCCCGCGCCGGCGTGGCTCGTAGTGGACTGGTGGGGGCACGGGGTGAAGGCGACGGCGGAGGGCGACGACGGGAACGGCAAGAGACAAGTCCCCGGAGGGCCTGACCCGCAGCACCACTGAAACAGTGAAACTGCACTGCACCATCACACGGCAAGCCGGCAAGGCGACTAGCTAGGCGAGGCGATACGCCAACTAACGTGGTTGGCACAAATAAATGCGCTTGTTTCCAGATTTCCTGCTTAACTTCCATCTGGTTTGGTTTCCCTGCTTTGTGTTTCTGCCCTGTTGTAATGACGAAGCAACTATGGATATCCGGCATTCCGTGCGAGTACCCAGAATAGTGTGTGCGAAGGTGTTGTATCAATGACACGAGTCACGCCAGACACAGCATGGGTGTGCTTTTACCCTTCTGTTGCATTGATCAAATGTCAATTGTTTCAACTGTCATTGTTCCAACTCCTGAGGTACATACAGATACAGCCTACGTGTGTGCTGAACTGCTGATTGAGGAGTAACGCAAGTGACAAATAGCCTGTGCTATTACTCAAAGTTTAGCAACCATAGACTTGAGGAACTGACTGAAACACCTCATAAATACACAGACTAAACCTACGGTATTGACATACCTCGGAACGTTATGTCAAGCAAACACAAATACATGGGCATGCAGGTCTCAAAAACAGGAACCCCGAAAAACACACATGAGCAGCTCCTAACTGATAAACACGGCACCTTTACTTCCTATCATATAATCTTCAGAAAATGGAGTACCATGGAGTACTTTCTCTTCGTCTTCTACTGAATGTTTCTCGCTCGCATCAGTGCTTCGATTTTCATGACGTCCTCAGGTGCATCGACACCATGCGCATCGTGGTCCACTTTGATCACCTACAATTACCAGGAGACGGAAACAACAGTCAGCGCTCTATGATAATATATGATATAAACTACAGATGGTAAGCCATAGCAAACAGGTAATGTCTATCTCAAATTCTAGAGTTCCATGCCAAATTACCTTCATCCTATAACCGTTTTCAAGAACTTTTAGTTGCTCTAGGTCCTCTTCTAGTTGTAATGGTGTGGGTGGGAGTTCTGGATAGATCTTCAAAAACTTTGCATCAAATCCCTGGTAAGAAAACAGTTAGATAATTAATTTTTCAACTGTGTCATTCACACTATGGCTTTAATCGCAAAGGACCATGAAGCAAACATAAATGTGATCATAAGATACCGCGATTCCAAGATGAAGAAGATATGGATATTTGGGATTGATATTCCCTGATCTGAAATGCTCAAAGTCAGGGGGGAAATCATATGAAAATACAGTTGATGGAAGAACTAAGACAACTATTGGTGTCTTACTTATTAAATGGGATCAGCCCTCTTGAGAAGTATATCGCATAGCCCTGATTATCCACAACACATTTCACTCGATTTGTATCAGGTGCATCTTCTGGTTTCAGTGAAGTAACAGCCGTGCTGAAGACTGCATCAGGAGCACGCTGCAAGCCACGTTTGAGTACAAAGAAACAAGATCAATAAGAATAGATTTGCAAAGGCACAGGGTGTTTAGGTGTACAAGACTACAAGGTCAAGAAAAATGTCAAATGTGTAGCATGCAGCATAATTAGAATGATGAACACATAGCTATCAGGAGCACGCTTGAAGAAAAGATATGATCCCCAACTACTAATGCTAAGAACCATTTTACTTAATTAAAGAGGAGCTCAGGAGTCCAAGAAACATCAAGACAACGTTGCATAATTAACCACCTGAAGTGCCATAACTACACCATCTATTATCTCTGGTTCAATAAGAGGCTCGTCTCCTTGGATATTAACAACAATATCATAATGCTTCTCAAGCTTATTAAGTGCCTCACAGCAGCGTTCTGATCCTGTGTTATCAAGCAATTGCCAAAATAAACATTATTAGTTTCACACAACCATGGAAAGATGGCACAAATACAAAACAAGACAATCAATACCATTTTTGCATGATTCTGATGTCATTATAACATCAGCTCCAAATCCTCGACAACATTCTGCAATTCTCTCATCATCCGTAGCCACAACTAAGGGGAGAAAGGAACATGTATGAACACGACAAACAAATGAAACCAATAAACTAAAATGACCAGCATAAATGTCTTGGGCTTACCAACATGGTCCAAAGAAGAAGCTAGCATAACTCTTTCCCATGTTCTCTGTAAATGTGAGACGGCAACTTTTTAACTGAACAGAAAAATAAGAAATAGATAATCTAATAAATCTAAAGAAGTAGCAATACGCTTTAAGAGGTAACTAGCTCTGTGGTCAGTATAAATAAGTGTCAACACAAGGCGTTGCAGGAAGACTATGAACTATACAGATTGCATTGCAAAATTAATCACAGACAAGATAAGTAAAAACTGGTTAAAACTGACAGTTATATACTATTTCCCTTGTCCAAAGGCCATCAAATAGAAAATTATTGAACTCTTAAAGCTGACAAATATTGACCCATGGTATGGTAGTATTACATGAAATGCGTTATAGTCAAAAGGGCTCCACATGAAATACAGTTCAACTAAAAGCGCAGAATATATGTACTATTATTTGGATACCAAAGTAATCGTCATGGCCAGAAGAAGTCCACTATTCGAAACAGGCTACTGAGTCACAAGTTCAGCGGATTCACATGAATTCACCGTAACCAATGAATTGAGAAACAAATATTGGACTATATGAGGAATGAAGTCTGGACAACAACACGATTCACTACAATTCGGTTCCACCTAAACATGATATCGCAATAGACTGGCAATGCTATAACATAGGTAACCAACAGAACAGATACTGTATGGTTCACGCCAAACGGATACAGCACAATTTGATGCGACCTCACTTGGCAGTCGCAACCGCGAGCTGCTGTTACCCATTTCCCAAAACGATTTAAGCTTCCCCTCATTCTCTCTCTCGGAGATGCGGTAAGACAAGGCAAGGAGGAGGACCTGGATCATGGGCTTGCCAAGGATGTGCACGAGCGGCTTGCCCTCGAAGCGAGTGGAGGCGAAGCGCGCGGGTATGATCCCCACGGCGCGGTTGCGGAACCCGCTCGGCCGCCGGTACAGGTACACCGCGGCAGCGGCGGCGGCCGCCGCGCCGAGCGCCAGCCCGTGGATTATCCATGCGCGGCCACCCGAGCTCGACGACGAGGAGGAGGACTCCGCCGACGGCGCGCAGATCGGCATCGCGGCGTCGGCACGGCTGCCCGGATCCGCGCGCCGAGCTCTGCAGCGGAGACAGACCGAGTACGAGGCACGACGAGTCGGCCGGTCTGGTCCACCATGTCCGTGACGGGCCGCAGCCCGCTTCCATGTTGGGCTTGAGTCGGCCTAGCCAAATTAGCCCATAGTATGCAGGGAATGCTTTCGGTGGCCCAGCCCGTGTTTTTAATCCGTTCGTTAAGCTCCCTGCGCTTCTCCTGCTCTCCCGTATTTTAGTAGTGCGACCTTGCTTTGCTTTCTTGTTTCTTGACGACCAAAACATGCTGATCCCTGCGCTTTGTTTCGCTTTTTTTAAACACAAGAAAAGTACTAGCACCTTGATCCCCACGAGCGCTCTCTCTCTCTCTCTCTAATCAGCAGCTAATATCTTGATGTTACGTACTTACGCAACAATAAAGTAGAGGAGACGGTTTCAAATCAGCACGTTGAACTAACAGTGCGCATTTAGCGTGTCGTGTAGGGAAACGCATATGAAAGTGGATGCGCATTTCGAGACTTGGACGATACAGAGCCGCGGCAGCAATGTCAAGGGTCCTGTCATGGAAGTAATGTCTTGGTTAGGCATAAACGTCGTACCTTAAACACGGAGTTGACGTTTTCTTTTTGTTGCGCCCGCACGAGGGCACGGCGCGTTCGTGTGAACCGTCATAATAACTGGCCCGCGCGTCAGTATTGGACCACGCGGTCCACGCGCCCTGGACGCCCCCGTTAGATCGGCACATAAATGTGATTCACGTGTGCCATGAACACACGATTCTTCTTCTTCCTCGTAAAACAAAAAAACTTATTCCAGATGCAACTTGTTTCCAAGCGCGTCTCCTCGTTCTTTCTGAACCGAATTCTGAATCATTCAGAAAAGAAACTTCAGCAGCGAGGACGTACAGGCAGGCGTCGCCGTCGTCCAACGACCAACCTGCACGGGGGCCACTCTCACTGGCAAGAAACGAAAAACAAATCGCAGGCTGTGGCTGGCCCGTGGCCATGCGTTTTTCTCTCGTCCCCAGCGCAAGACACAGATCTTCCGTCGATTCCCTGTGGCGGCCCACGTCTCCCGGTGGGCGGTGGCGGCATCCGGCACTGTGCGTGGGCGAGAAAGGGATCAACGGGCCGTCGCGAGCCACTTCTTTTATTTTTCCTCCTCCCCCCGGCCGTGTCCGGCCAACAGAGACCACCAGATTTTCGTGTGGCAGGGGCGTCCCGTACCCCGTCAGCAGGCAGCCACCAACCCCCGTCCGTTTCTTGATTCCGCGATCGCATCCAGGTCAGCGTCGCTCTCGGATTCGCTTTCCCTCGTGGCGTGCCTATCCGCGGCGGAGGCGAGACGGTCACCGTGTCGTCGTCGTCGTCGTCCCCCGCTTCGATGCCCGCCACATGTACGCCGCTACGTGTCCCGGCAGCAACCCTCCAGAATGCGAACCCAGGTTCTTTCCTTTTCTTCTTCTATTTTCTATTTTCTGGTAGTGGTGCTGTGGGCGTCCAACTGTCAGGCGGCGAATCAGCGTCCGGGATTTGGAAAAGCAAGGCTGGGGGGAAATCTTAGACCGGGTGCTGGTTGGGGTACTTGTATCTTGGTCCATGATTGAGCACAAGTTGGATTTTTTTTTATACAGAAAAAAAAAGCACAAGTTGGATTTTGGTACGCGACGAGATAGCATTGACTTGTCAATTGGGCAATTTATCTCGGCCGACCCTGGCACTAGGTCCTGCCGCCGAGCGCCTCTTTATTTCGAACGAATGCAAGTATCTCATCGTAATGTAGACGTAGTAATGCGTATGCTACTACTACGTTGACGTCTCGTTGCTGTCAAACAGCGCAAGTACGACGCAGGAGACAAACACACGATTAGGACACGGCCATGGGCGCGGGCGTTCCTGTCCACGTCGACCTTTCATTCCACACGAGCCCATCCGCGGACAACGGCGTCATCACCCCGTACCCGCCGTCCGGCGGACAGCTACTCGACTCGTGGAACACGCGCCGGCGACCTCCAGGCCAAGTAGCCGGCGATCCGCGTCCACCGGACGCCACAGCGGCCCACGCTGCCCGCCAGTCACGCCTCGCGTGCGGTGCAATAATACCACTGGGCGAGCCGGCGGCATTGACCCGCGCGGATCACGAGCGGCTCGCCCCGCCCCACCCCGCCGCGCCCGTCCCAGACCCAGACCAACCAACCAACCAAGCCGCGAGCGGATCTGAGTCGGGTCGCGTGGCCTCCGCGCCGTGGGCGCGCTCGTGCCGCTTTCCCCTTTTTCCCCCCACCACGGCACGGCACCACCACACCTCGCCGTATTTATTCCGCGCGGCCCCCGTCCCGTCCCGGACCCCAAAACCCGGCCGCCCTCCGCTCGCTTTTGTTCAGCTCTTCTTTTGCTTTTACCACTGCTGCTTTTTTTCTCTTGGCTTCCACTCCTCCCCACCCACGCCTCCTCATCTTGCTCCCCTCCCTCCCTTTCGTCGTCGCTTCCCTTCCCGTGGAATCCTCTGACCTCGCACGCAGCAAGCCCTAGCGCGGCCACCGATCGATCACCGCAGCAGCAGCAGCCGAGCTCCCGCTCTCCATGGCGTCCCCGGCACGGCCCGCGGCCGCCTCCGTCTCCGGCGCCTTCGGCCTCTCGCCCGACCCCAAGCGCTGCTCCTTCGACCAGGCGCTCCGGCAGAAGGTACGCGATCCGCGCGAGATCTCCCTGCGCCTCATGCTGTCTGGGATTGGGATGGGAGCAGCCGTCCCTGAGTCCCCCGGGTGTGTTTTCGTGTGCGCGTGCGTGCGTCCTTTGTTGCGTTAGTAACATAGGGCCATGGGGGTGACGAGCGGTGCGCCCTTGCTCGTTCGGGGGACGTGGGGGCGCACCTTGCCGCCTTGTGTGAACGGATGGGGGGGGGGGGGGGGGATTGCTTGTGCGCGCGCGCGTGTGATTCTGACTGCGGATTTGGGAGTTCATTGGCCGCTTTTGCAGCGTAGGGTTTGGACGTGCACTCGTGCTTGGTTCTGCTGTTTCTGTGAGTATTCTGGCCTGTTTGGGCAAGTGAAATGGACGAGTTGGCCCGATTGTTGTTTTGAGTGGAGATTTCTTGTTAGTTTTCCTTGGCTTGTCAGATTCGAGGGAGCACCGTACAATTAGGGTACCATGGCTCCAGGTGCGGTATGCGAAGCAACCATGGGGGCTGGGGCCTGGGGGGAGTTATCCTTAGGTACCTGATGCAGTCACAAAACTTGTTGACCTGGTATGGTTGCCTTCTCTGCAGCTAGGCTAGTACGTACAAGAGAAATATGATATCGTGTTATATGGTTCCGAGTTTATTTTCCTGCTATGTTAGATCCAAAACTCATGAACAGATAGATTGCTTCACAGGGTTTCTACCTATTAACGCAAGAGCACTTTTAACTCATCTAGTTATTTATATATATTCACCGTATTTGGTCTAACTGTATTTTTATTCATCAATGAATCAGGATTTTCAGGAGAACAGACTGTTGATGTCGTTTGTTAATTTCCACGAGCAAGAAAAAATTTCCAAAGAAATCGTAACCGAAGCTATAGAGAACTGCATGAAGAAACAGGCTGATAATTTGTTGAATTCACTGGAAGTCATCAGTGGCAGGCTGTCGCAACTGGAGTTATATTGCTATAAGTTGGAAAGGTCCATTGGAGAATTACGAAGTGATGTGATGGATTACCATGGCGAAGCAAATCTTAACTTCCGTTGCCTTGAAAAGCATGTCAAAGAGGTATGTCTTCTTATGAAATGACCTAAATACTCTGCCATCTTTATTTTAGCTCTGTTGTATGATACACAAATGTCTAGTCACTAGTGTCTACTATGAAGTATTATCACCATGAACTGTGAACATTTAATGTTTAGCTTCAGCATTTGCTATTCCATTTCCTGTGTCTGATAGACTACTGTTTGGATAGTGATTTGCTATAGTGTTGGTTTAGAGTTGGACAGTACAAAATGCATGTAACGACGTAATGAATGGATGGTATTTCCATTTTCCAACTAAAACCATGTATACTTGGATGACTCTCGGTTGAAGTTTCTATATAGATCTACGTTTCATTGATTTGTTGGGAGTGATCTCTAAGGAATTCACGAAGCTCATTGAGTCATAGCACTGCTCCTGCGGAGTGGCCAATTTTGTTCTTTAATAAAAAAAATGTTATCTTGGCCGTTTATAGATTAGCTAAACTAAATGCTGCACTTAAATATTGTATTTGCATGGCTGTTTGACCAATAGCTGTTCTTTAGATTATGAGTCGGCACATATATGGCTACACAAATCGCATGGAATGTGGCACAAATGCTAAGCAAATTCTCTGCTATGTCGGTCTAGGGACTCTGTAGCTAGCTGGTAGTTATCTGACTTTTACAAAGGTTATGGTAGCCAATTTTCAAACAAGGCTTATTTATGTAGGTTTTCAAATTATGGTAATCTGCTTAGATAAACTTCATAACTGACATAGCACACTCTTTCTTAACCTTATTCTTCGTAACTGTTGTGTCCAACTTATATGGTCTCATTAGCTCTTGCGGTATCTTTCTAAAAATGTAACTCATACTGGACCTACATTCATGGGCAGGTTCAGAAATCTGTGCAGGTCATTCAGGAAAAGCAGGAGCTTGCTGAAACTCAGAAAGAAATGAGCAAACTTCAGATAGTACATGAGGATTCTGCACAAAAGAGTGAAGGTACTGCTCCATCAGTTTTCATGACAAGAGAAAATGAGCTTGCCCTTGTGCCATTGCACCAAGTAAATGCTGTTCAATCTCCTGCTATGCAATTCCAAAGTTGCAATGGCCTTATTTTACAGCAACTGGTGCCAGTCTCTTTGAGCACCCAACCAGATCAGCTGCGCACGAACCCAACAACCATGTACTGTATGCAAGGCCAAAGTCATCTGGAGCACAGACAGGCCCATTCTTTCCAAGCTGCACCATCTGTGCAGACACACACAGAGAAGCCTCAGCCACAGACTGTTGTTGAGGTACCTCAGGTAACTAGCCAGGCACCAGAGTTCTACCTTCAACCACAGCAGCACTGGCCACATCAAACAGGTCAGCAGGTCCAGCAGCCCCAGCCAAGGCAACCACAACCGCAGGTGGTACAACAGCAGCAGTATGGCAGTATTCAGCAAAGTCCAGCACAGATGGTTCAGCTGCAAACTTCTTCGCCTCAGGCTCAAAGCACACCACAGGTCACACTAGTATATCCTCCATATGGGCCTCATCAGCCTGCACGTGCTAATTCTGAGGCACGTACTGGGGGCATGGTTGTGCAGCCTTCATACTCCACAATTTCGTCATCCCAGCGGAAACATCATGAAGTTGCTCCTATTTATGTACAGAGCAACACAGTCTCTGTTCCATTGGCAGAGCAGCGCCAACAGCCTCAGCAGTTTCATTCGCTTGGCAATGGCTCATTTCTACCTCAACCAAGCAAGGTTAGTCCATGTGGCGTCACGCCATATACAGTACAAGGGAATGCACAAACCTACAACACTGCTTATGGAAGCCCGTGCAACAATCCTGCTACTATTGTTGCTGTCCTTAATCAACAAGCACACGGCAGTGCTCCGATGATGCTTCATCACTTGGGATCTCACTCGGTGCAGAACCACCCGGTAGACATTTCTGAAAAGGTTGCTCGAATGGGATACTCAAAGGATCAAGTTGAGGGCATTGCACTCCATATGGTGGCAGCAGGCCAGCCTGCAGAATACAACCCCCAGCATGACAGGCTGAGCTCTGCTAGCCTTGCTGGGGCTCCACAGGTATGGTCTGGGTAGTCAAGACTCGAGAGAACGATGAAATCAGCCTACACGTGCACTTATGAGTTGTTTGTGTCATATATCACGGTATGTGTAACTTGCTATCGTTGGAAATCTTCAGGTATTTCCCCTGGCATCTTTTTATCAGCCAGGATCACATATCCACCAGCTTATTTTTTTCCAGCTGGAGGATCACCGGAATAAAACTGTTTAGGTTAGTTGAAATGATGATTGCTGGCATGTGTCCTGCCTTTTAATGGACATATATGCTTTGTAACTTGTGGACTTGCACACGCATGTTTGCAATATAAAGATGTGATAAATTTGTTGGTTTTCTGCTTCCTTGTGAAGTCACAACTCGTCCATCTGCTCAGACACCGGTTGAACAGACAAGCATACGATAAATTTCAGCTGTAAAAAATGGATGCAAAATTTAGTTGACTTGATATAAATTCAAGTTGACTTTTGAGAATTTTTGTGAATGTTATCATCTGTTTTGATAACTCTCGGAGTCTCGGTCCAGCGAGATCTCTGGCTGCGGAAGTTTCTACGCACTGGAAATTTTCTTTGACAATGGAGGAGTCATGATAATTGAGAGCCGAGCAATCTCTCTTTTCGTCTCTCTTCATACAGGCCGATTGACTCGAACCTGCCAGACGCGTTCTCACGGCACGTCGCACAGCCGGCAACAACTTCCAGCTGCTTGGCCAATTCGGCGAAGGAGGAAAATATCTCGGAGGGAAATCATAAATACTCTGGGTTGTATTGGATCAAATACCAGCTTTCCTTTCTACAACACGCACTGCTCTACATTCTCGAGGGGGACCGCCGCTCGTGCCCGCCAACTACAGCGAACTGATCGAATCCCTTTTTTGTGTTCGATAAAGCCGGATCACATAAAAGGCAGATGAGCATTGGTCCAAGCAAAGCACATAGCACATGAGCACAGCAGTGTATAGACCTTCATCTCAGGCATCAATGGCACACATGGACTTTCGCCCCCCAAATCTAGACAGTCTTGCATCTCGTTTATTGTCTAGCTCCTGCACAGTGCAGTGCACAGCCATCCGCTGTTGTAATATAATTATTATTATGTTGATACAACAAACCAATGGTTCAGAGTTCTGACACAGATGAGGTACAAGGCACAACCGCGACTTGCATGCATACCACATGCTGATCGCGAGCTGGGACCGAACTGAAGATAGAGACCCGCTACAATAACTTAGAAGATACATCATACCCGCAGCAACTTTGCATCTTGAGAAGGGTAGCACATCGGACGCGCGCCTGTTCCATCAAGGATATTACATTCAGCAAGTTGGGTCGAGCACACATGCACCGGGAAGCACCCCCTTCTGGTGACAACTTAGGCTCACTCGGATTTTTTTAGTCCCCAAAAAGCGTAGAGAGCAGCAGGTCTTGCACAAATGTGGCTCTGACGCTGGCTTGCTTCCGTTTCTGTTCCCTTTCTTCTCTTGTGAGGGATGCATCGATACTGTGCAACAAAAAAAAAAAAGACAAGTGGATGACTGAACTGTGTATAGTTATTGTAAGATGACTAGAAGAATTTAAAGGATAACACAGAAAACATGCTTTGGCTATGCCTTTCCAAAGTAGCATCTGGAAAAGGCAAAGCAAAGTTTTTTTTTCTCTACAACACACTGCTTATCAATTAAACCAACTTTGCTGGCAGGCAGGCCTGCTTATTCAATGCAAGGCTTTCATCAAAGCGAAAAAAAGAGCTATCTAGAACTATTGGCTCAGATTTCATGGTCAGACAAGATTTCCTATCACACGAGACACTTCAGATACCAACACTAAACTAGTCCAGAAAATAACAGGAAGCCCATCAACTTGAATCTATACACATCAGTGTTTCGTTTAGGATGAATGTATATAAAGTATACCTTAACTTCCGAGCTTGAGCAGGCATCTCTTTTACCATGGTAGCATCATCAGGAATGGAAATAGTCGATTTCGATGCTTTCTCTGCATCTGATGCTGGGAAGCTAAGGCCAAATGATGACAGGAGAGGATCAGCTGAAATATTTGTGGTGTTGTTATTGCTGCTTGACCTATGTCCGCCTCCTAGAAGCACCTGCAAATGGGCTTCCCGTAGATCTCTGCTTAGCAGAGAAAGGGCTTGGCTGCCTGGAATAACAAACCTGCGCAACCGGCGACGATTCTGCAGGCAGTAAGAAGTTGAATGAGCTTTAAGGGAAAAAAGAAGTTTATACATTAACCAGGTAAGTACTACATTTTTGTGCATCGAGGTCCTGAACTCCAGAACAAGAGTACAATATGAATTACATTTGGGCAAGGGGAGAATACCTTGAATAAATATCCATGTTGCGTAGTAATATGGTTAACCATATCCTTTGTAACCATCTCAGAGCAAATAGGGCAAGCCTGAAATGAGCAATGGGAAAATCAGGGAAAGGAAACAACCAGTGAGATGAATCATTTTATGGCATAAGAGAAACAACATGATATAGTGTGTTTTTTATCTAATAGCTCACACAAAAACTTTGGGGGTGAATACTGAATAGAGAGGGAGGGAGGGAGGGAGGGAGGGAGAGAGAGAGAGATCTTCAAGTGAGGAATATTTAAAAGGAGTCCCTCAATCTATGCAACAGATCCTATAATATAGAATAAGCAAGATGTTACTACCCCTGGTAATGACTTAGCATAATTTTGTTATTCCTTTCTAAGCTGGTATTTCAGTTCACAATTCAAAGCTAAATGATGTTCATTATTTGCATCAAACTTTCTTCTAGCAGGCATCCATCAAAGGTTGTTCTGTTGGCAAAAAAAAAGGCCAAGACAGGCTTATAAGGAATTTGCTTTCACTTTGCATCTCCAAAACTTAATCTAGTTTCAGTTAGGAAGAATAAAGGATCGTGCAACGAACAACAATCAAGCTATGCTATGTTTTTGCAACTTCTCGTTCTTCAAGTCAACGCCTGATAGTTCTAATCTTCGATCAGAAGAGGGAGAAATGAACCCATGGCCCAAGCATCTTCGCCTAAACGACTAGGTAGAGCTCAATCCCCAGGTCAAGGCACTCAAATCCAAGAACAAATTCCATCCTCTCTCTCTCTCTCTCTCTCTCTCTCTCTCTCCAGCCATCCGTAATAAGGCAGTCGGTGGAGGGCACTAGCTACTCACCGCAGGGTGGGGCTCGAAGGGGTGCTCCTCCTCGAGGTGCGCGCAGAGGGACGCGACGTCGTTGTCCTCGTAGCAGTAGGGGCACGCGAACTCGGGCCTGACCTCCTCGTCCATGTCCAGCTCCTCCATCCCCGCCCGATCTGCGCAAGCCCAGGCGAACGAAGCGATCAGAAACCACCCACCACAAAGGAATCGACGAGACACGGAAGGGAACCCCCAGGGTGGGGCGGAGGGGGGAAGGGAGCGCGGCCGCCGCACCGGTGTGGCCGAGCTGCGCCGCGTAGAACCGCTTCGCGGCGGCCAGGCGCGAGATCCAGTGCTCCGAGTCCATGAATCCGGCGCGTGCGGGCGGATGGACGGATACGGCGCCGGCGCCGGCGACTCGCCTCTCTCCCTTCCTCCCTCCTCTCCTCCTCCTCCTGCGGCGGTGGCTGGCTGGTAGCAGCTCGAGCTCCGCGCCTCTCCCTCTCTCCTCGACTCCGCGCGAGCGATCTGAATTCGCGGGGAGCTCCGCGACGTGCGGTGTGTAGGGATCGGAGCTCGCGGGGTTGTCGCCGCCGAGGAGAGGAGAGGAGAGGAGGGGAAGCCGGGGGGAGGCTTATCGAGAGAGACGGACGGGTCCGGGCGAGATGGGGAGGAGGGAGCGACGAGGAGTGAGAAACGGGGCGCCGCTGCCTTTTTTTATTATTCGCCGTCCCCGCCGCGTCAGCGTCAGCCGCGCGGGCGCAGAGGCCAGACCGCCAGAGGCAGAGCAGAGGCGGTCGTCGCCCACTTGACTCGCCGCCGTGCGAATCACTCTGCCTGTCTCGCGCTCGGGGCCCGAGCCCGACCACGAGCCGGCAGTGAAATTTCGGTGCGGATGACGAGTGGGCCGGACCCCCGCCGAGCTGCGGCCTGCCAGACGGTGTGAGCAAAGCGCGTGGGCGTTCGACAGTGGGTGACCGTAGGGTCCCATCAGACTGCTCCAATGTATAGTTAGATACAAGTCGCAAAAAATTGACATATATGCTCTAATGTATAATTTTATGGTTTATGCTACAGTAGAATCCATAATTGCTAAAATATTCAACTTCTCCAATCACACCATAAATGGTAGGTGGAAATAAGGAGAGAAAGCAAGAAATATTGTTTATTTAATGTTAGCACCATGTGCCAAAACAAACACCAGGTTTCTTGAATTGCTAAATTAGCACCCACTCTCCAATGTACAGCACCTCATTTTTTCTCTTCTCTCTTCTTAGGCTTTCTCCAACAATATAATGCATTTTTGGCTAGACATTTGGTGGAATGCCTATCTCCTGGAAGTGGGTTGTGCCGTGCAAATTCGACATACTTCGGGCTTTTCGGCTGCCGCGCAGGGCCCTCTTCCGCATCCCAGTGGAAATGTCTGTGTCCCGGTTGTTGGCCTGCAGACGGATGCCTCGAGGAGAGAGGTTATTCATTTTTGCATTGTCTCTCTCCTCCGACGCAAAATGCCCTCTAGGTATGCATTTCAGTTGGAGACAGATGGCTCTCGCTACAGTGCGCCAGGCCATGCATTTTTGCCTTTGCCTTTCCATTTGCTTTCATTGTTGGAGAAAGCCTTAGCACCTCCTTAGACTATCCGCAGCCATGGACTCCAAACCTCTCCCTAAAGGCTTAGAGTCGACTGGAAGCCCGCAGCGGTGTACCCTATCACCCACCCTACCGTCCAGTCGCCGGCCTCCGACTCCAAATGTGGGGTGGATCCCGTACCCACACTATCGTCTCTCTCTCCTCCACGTCGCAAACGACCTCGTTCTCCCCGCGGGAAGGAGAGAAGGCGCCGGTGGATCCGCAGGCGAGTAGAGGAGGGGGAAGGATGCAGAGGGCGGCAACAACGCGAATCCGGAGCATGTGGAGGCCGCCGTGCCTGCTCGATGGCGGCGCGGCCGGAGCTCCATGGCCGGCGACGAGGCGAGGTGGCCCTGGATCTGCGCCAATGCTGCCCCTAGCCGCTGAAGCTCGACATCCCTTTATGGCGGCACGGTGCAGCGTAGGAGGAGGAAGAGGGAGGCCCGACCGGAGGGGATCTCCATGGCAACGCGGTCGGAGGAGGAAGAAGGGAGACATGGCGCCGGTGGGAAGGGAGACAAGGCGGAGAGGATGCGAGCCGCGGCCGGCGATGAGGGGGGATGAGGCCGGCGGCGAGGCGGGGATGAGGAGGCGCCGACGCCCGGCGGCGAGGTGGAGAGGAGGCGCCGACGCCTGGCAAGAGAGGGGGGAGGCAGGGAGGGAGAGCCGAAGAGATATGCGCGGGTGGGGTGGGTATGGAGGATTGGGAAAAGGCAGAGAGAGGGGGGAAGGTATAAAAAAATAATAAAAATTGCGGTAGTTTGTATAGGATTGAAATATAGAGCAAATATGGCTGCGGAGGATAGCGATACAGGCTAGGGAATCTAGGGACAGCCTACATTGGACACCGGTTCGGCGAGGGGCGAGCGGAGAGATATTGGAGGCCCAGTACCAATAGCCAATGGTGGGGGTGCGGGTGCGTGGCGGCGAGATGACGGGCAGGATCTCACAATTTAGAACCAAGAAAACGTCTAGCGCTTCGTGGCGCTGGGGCAACTCCGTCCGCTCCCCGCCGGCGGCCGCCGCGCGCCGGGGAGCCGCTCCGCGCGGGAGCGGGGGTGCTGCGCTCCGTCCCGGAACCGCTCCATGTGGGGCCCCGTCACCGGCGTTTGCCGCGGCCGCCGTGGACCGGCCGTCGCCGCACGACGCGTGCGCGAGTGGCCCCCGTGCACCGGTGCAGGCAGGAGGTGGCGGGCGCTCGTTGGCAGCGAGCCGTCTACTTCGTCCTTCTGCTCCTGTTGCCGACAGTGCGGCCGTCCTCGCGCCCTGTCGCCACAGTTAGGTAGTTGGCCGGCGCCGGCTGCCATAAGGGCACCTCCCGGCCGCAGCGCCTCCTCTTCCTGCGAGTCGCCCAGGTGTGGTCCTTCCTTCTTCCTCTTTTTCCTCTCTGTTTTCGCTTGCTTGCCGAGTGGCTAGGGTTTGACGGTTGGCGCCGGCGCCGCCGCTCGCCGTGCTTTCGGGCCCAGGGCCATCGGAACAAGAGCGCCCCCTCACCTGCTTCCTCCTCTTCTTTTCGTTTTCCCTCCCCTTTTTCACTTTCTCCTCGGAGGTTTGCCCTTGCGGTGGATCTTGGGCGGCGGCGCGGATAAGGTGGGCATGTGGCAGTGGATCTGGTCTCTCAAGCGTGGATTTAGGATTTGGCCCACGGCAGAGGCGGCTGCCACGCGACCGCCGCTCTGTCCGCACGCCTACTGCCCACCGTCGGCGCGCTCGTGCCCGCCCGCGCCGCACACGGCTTGCGTCTGCAGGTTCCTATGGTGGCGGCTGTTACTGTCCTCGCCTTGATGCCGGCGCCTCGGCACCGCCGCAAGCCCACCTCACCCACGCCGTCGGGGATGGGGGTTAGGGCCGCCGCATGGCGGCTTGTCGCTGTCACCTCTCCGGCGTGCTGGAGGGCCTACGCGCATCGCGGAGCATGAGCCAGCCCTCTACCAGGTCAGCCTCTAGGCCCCATTCACTATCTTCTTCCCTTGGCGACACGCACCCCTCCTCCCGTAGTCCCGCGACGGGTTCCCCAGGGCAAGGATTCGTGCACTACGAGGGAGGCATCGGTGGACCATCCTCCCCGCGCCGGCAGCCTATGGTGACTGGTGAGAGGACCTCTTGGCAGCGGTCCGATCCTGTGCCTCCATGGCCTGATTTGTACGTTCCTCAACTGGATCCATGGACAGGTTTGTGGCCCATTCCTCGACTCTACAACACTTTGTATGCAATTGTGATTTCCTCATCGCATACCACAACCTCTGATTATCTGCTCACGGTGCCTGCTTCCTTTTGTTTCAAGGTGCTCGTTTGATCTTATTGTGCATCCTTTGTAATATTTTACATTATAGATGTTTGCTTGTGCGGCCAAGGTTCAGGCCTGGGCACCGTGCGTTCGGTGATTGATTTACTTAAATGTGCCTGATGCTGCTGCTGCTTTATTCAGTGGCAACAGTAGGCAACATCTAAAGCTGATCCTTATGCATCCATATTTTCATCAGGGTTTCAGTTTGTTGATTCATCTTAGTAGAACAATAGTGTTCACACCTTGGAATACTTGGTTGATCTGATTTAGTTGCTATGTTCAATTTCTTGTGGCTGCAGTATATGCTGAGACGTGCCATGGTGTGGATGCTATTTTCAAAACTTTCATCTTGGATATTGGTTTGGGATCTTGGATTTCTTGGCGCAAATATAGTTGGTGCTGTTATCTGGGTATTGACTGATTAATGGATGGTGGAATCATTCTATGGTTCCATCTATTTTAACGCAGTCACCAAGAAATTTTCTAGCATAGGCAAGATTTAGTCCCTGGACACACCCTATTGATTTAAAAGTTTTGATCTACCTGTTGTCTTAAAATGTAGCGTAGTAGAATGTATTTGCTATGTGCCATGAAGAGTCTTCTCCTTCTGAAGATTGTGGCCAGATTATTCTCAGGCCTAGAAAATTCAAGCTAAAAATGTATATTCTCTATACATGACTGTGATTAATATCGAATTGCAAAAAGGGTTGTTGTTCATTTTACTTATGCCTATCCCCTCTAAACACTGGGTGGATGTGTTCATTGGTTTTCCTTCAATTAGATTTCTAGATTATGCTTGTGTCCTAATGCATAGACCTGTTTTGTTTCTCCTGAATGCTCAGGTAAATGATATAGCATAGAGGAGTGAGTCCCTAGATAGTTATTTGGATCTGAAAGGTAGCACCGTTTTCTAGAAATTATCACTCACATGGATGATAGAGGTATCATCATTGACACGGTCTTTTTTTAGCTTGATGATTGCCTGTTACATCTCATGCAGGTGCTGAATAGGTATGCTTTCTAATCAAAGTGGATATTGACCAAAGAAACTCTTTTTTTTTCTTTGCCAAGTATTTCCAATGATCCCTCCTTTGTATTTGGATTCTTTTCAAAGAAACGAGCCATGAGTAATATTTGCGAAATTAAAATCTATCAACTTTTGTGAACTGTAGGTAAGGTTAAGCAGCCTTGCTTTGACAAGTCCCTTTATATCATTCAGCAGGATAGCCAGGTCTTCACTAACCAGGTAAATTTCTGTTTCTTGTTATATTCTATACTAAGATTTGTACCAGAATAAGAATGGATTGAGCTCAAAAGTTTCTTATTTTTTTACCATACCTATGATAGTGTGTATATATATAGAAAGCTTAAAACAGCTGGCAGAGAACAGAGAGGTTGATAATCAGTGACAGACTGACAGTGCCTGCTAAAAGATTATTGATCGCTCCTAAAAAATGATGTGGTTGCAGTTACCAGATTTCAGGCTTAGTGATTTTCATGGCCGGAAATTATGTGCCATCCTGCTTGACCGGATCCGTGGCCACCGCTGCACATCCAAGCCTCATCTCCCCGTCGCAGGACCGGCAACAATCCCCCTCAACATCTCAAGCGGTGTTCTTGTTTTCGCTGCCCTCAACCAATTGCTCTCAAGAGATTACCGACTGCTCCCAGAGACCTGCACCTCAAGGTACTGCTTCCCCCTTTGTGCTGCACGCCTTCCAACGTCATGGTTTGACCCATCTGTGGCACTTGGCTAGAATGAAATAGCCACTATCTGTTTGCTATTTATTTGCTCCATTTGTTGATTTAGTTAATTTTGGAGGGAAAAATGGTACAAGCATCTGCCATGGAAAAATAGTGAATGAAGCTCCAGTGCAAGAATGGTGAAAGCCAGTTGAAGGATTTATATCCGGTTTGCATCTTCAATCTTCGTCTTATTATTCTTAAGGTAATTATCACTACTCTTACTATCCCTCCAGCTAATTACAGATTGGGGTGAATTTGTGTGTTATATTACTTGGTGATGTTGGATTATGATTACAAGGTCGATTTCATAGTACATACTGGCTTTTTCCAAAAAATACTAAGAAGCAACGAACTGTTACCACAGCACAAAGTAAAATCAACATATTGTGGCCATGGCCCACTCATTTTGTTCCTTCAATTAGTGAATAAAATTGGTGCCTGGAAGTAACATTTCTCTCGAAACCCCCAAAGAGTGAAAGGAACCTGGTTATTAAACTTTGGGTCTCCTTTGTTTAGTCTGAGTAAAACCCTGTCTGTATCACAATGGAATGCATAAATGTACAGAGGAATGAATGTATACACGAATCGTGTGGAGTGGAGATCATGCCTTATTAGCTTAGATGTTGCTGCTTGCGTACCACCATTTCTTTGTTCACTTCTTTTTCCCTGAACTTCTGTAAGTTGTCGATATTAAGCAGTCCTGTATCTTTCCTGTTTTCGATCGTTCACAACAGGATGATGGCTGCGATAGGGTGAACTTTTGGTGTTTTTGCAGGCCAAAGACATTATTCTTGCAACTTCATGATGCTTGCAGGAACTGAGCAATAATTTTGCTCTGCGACTGTTTTATAACCATATATAAAATCATGAAAAATGCATCATGTCTATCCATCTGAAATTTACCATTCATCTCCTTCACATTAAAGGATTCAGGCCATGGTTTTATGTAACCGGTATAAATAGCTGTAATATTGTTATTTATCGATGTATTAGGTGAGTGTAATAAAATTTGTTTGCTTTGTGATTCATATACCTGAACTTACAGCTATCATCAATTGGCAGTCACATGTTTTCTTTTACGTGGCAGGAGGGCATAAAGCCAGTGAGAATATCTGTTAGTCTTTACATTTACATTATATATATTGTATACATAGGTGCATATCTACCTGCCAAATTAAAATATTCACTTCGGTTCTACTTTACTCAGTGCCTCATCGGTTTGGGCCTTGGAGACTAATCTTTTGTTCTATCCTTTGTTTTCTTGGTGAACAGAATCAAAATGCAAAGGCGAGGATTGGATCAAGAAGGCACCCATCGCGGCGTCTGCCTATACTTCTTAGAGCCACCTTCGTGGCGTGGATGTGGGGACTGCCTGCTTGTCAGCGCCAACAACATTTTCATCTTCCGGCCACTGTCTGTTTCAGGACACGAACATGCAGTCCAAAAAACAGTGTCACTTAATCATGAAGATCAGCATGTGAAACATTTTCAGCCTAGGTAAATCTTTTTCTATTTTTTACCTAATGACCGATGAAAGATCGATGGTGATAAAGTATCTAATCAATGACAAGTCATACTTTTTGGTGTCCTTCTAACTATTCTCTCAAATCCAGGGGTATTGATTGCCTGAAATATGACTGCTTCGGTCTGTTGGCCTTCTAATCACTTAATTGTCCTTCTTACCATATTTGTTTGTATTGATTCGGTCTGTTGTTGTATGTTATCTATAAACCACCTACTATGTTTGTGGACCTTCTCTTCTCTATATCCGGTTCAATAAAACATTGCATCTGTATCTGATACTATCTGCAATGTCGCTACAAACAAAACAACACCGGATGTAGCTATATGCGGCATGCGCGCGCGTTCACGCGACCTTACACTGTTTCGCAGGAGATGGGCAGCGGTGGATGGGCAGTCGGCGACACGGAGGCTGAGCACTCGAGTGCGCGCGCGTGTCGGCAAGGTGATGGGGTGGCACTGGGCCTTTGGCCACGGCCCACGGCTAATTTGCTCTGTGCTGCCGAGACACGCCTACGGCCCACGGACCTAGTAATTACCGACAGTGAGGGCCCAGTATTTACACGATTGCTAGTAGAAGTTTTTTTTTTCTGGGGAGGCTGACAACCACCGATGGCGCCGCGCCCTGCAGACAACAATCACGGCACCAAATTGCACTGGCTGCTGCGGTACACGGTTTCGCTTGCGCCACCACACCAAATTTCCACCTCCGTTTATACTAGTATACTACCATTTTAACTATTGTTGCAGTAGGTACAGAGACTACGTGCTCCACAAATATTCCATCCGGTCCCGTCCTTTAACAAGCTGCAACGACTTGGACCGGTGAACAAACGCCAATCTGCAAGATTGTACAAGGAATCCTGTGGCGCCTCAGCCGTATATATAACACCACTAGATGTTCTCAAATACTAGAACAAATGAAGTATCAAAATTGCAGCTTAGTATAACTGAATATCGAGATGCAATCACGAAGAAGAAAAACAAGACTGCATTTGACTGAATCTAAATATCAAATAAAGTTTCTTTTTTGTGACAAATTAAAGCAGCGATATCTGTGTGCGTACCGGAGAACCATGATTCTATTTCCCTGCATGGCTTCAGCTCCGAGTGACTCGGTAAAGATTGACCATCTAGCATGCGCAGAACAGACAAAGGTATCCTCCTTTCCGAACTGAGCCCGTTCCTTTCAGCTGCAAGGACACATATACACACGCCTAGTGACCTGCCACGGCTGCACTGCATTTGTACATTGCTCAGATAGGGAAGATGGATGAGTGGTCAGGATATCCTTCAGCAATAGGATAATGCAGCAAGAGATAGACTCTGTGGTCCGTCCCCTACCCCACCGTCTGCAAACCAATCTAGAAATAGAGGAGTTGTAGGCTCATGTTTATGTTTCGCAAACACATAAACCCCATCTATCTCAGATTCTCAGTTAGCCCCTGGAACGAACCAAAGACATTTTTATTGTTTTAACCCATCCTAGCAATAAGTACAAGTACTACCATTAGGTACAGTACAGAATCTTTTAGCTATATGCTCAACAATTATTCCATTTCATCCCACCACCTGCAAGTTGCAACGACATGCACCGATGAACAAACACCAATCCGCAAGATTGTACAAGAAATCCTGTACACCTCATACGTATTATCCTAATGCCACTAGTTTGCTCTATCACACACGGTGGCCTCGGCGGCCATGCCTGCCGCCTCATCGTCACAAGCGCTGCAAAATGGCATCATCGTCCCATGGGTTCAACGAACACGAAAATGTCTGATACACAGAACAGGGCACAGCCGCGTCTGCTGGCGCTCTACTACTCTTCACTGCCCGAGCAGCCTCTTGACACCGGACTTCTGGTCCGCCGTGAGCCTCGCTGGGAACTTGATGTCGAACTTGATCCGGAGGTTGCCCTTCCTCGACGGGTCCTTGGGGATGGGCATGCCCTCGCCGCGCACCACCTCCTCGTACCCCGGGTGGATCACCGAGCTGATGGGCACCGTCAGGCTGCGCCCGTCCAGCGTAGTCAGGTGCACCGTGTACCCCGTCAGGGCCTCCGCCAGCGGCACCTTCTGCGTCACCACGAGGTCGTTGCCGTCGCGGGTGAACACCGGGTGCGGCTTCTCATCGATGATGAACACAAGGTCTGCCGGGATCGTGTTGGGCGTCTCGTGGCCCTTCTCAGGGAAGGTGATCTTGGTGCCCTTCTTCCACCCGGGCTTCACGTCGATCGTTAGGATCTCTTCCACTGGGATCGTCTTCCTGCACACAACAGTCAGGAGCTGCGTTCAGTACAAACTGGACAAGGAGCTCAGCTTTCTTGTTTTTTCCCTTTTTTGTGTGTGGAGATCATGGACTGATGACCAAACAGGATAACACCCACCAATGCACATCAATTCTTCAACTGAGGTATCTACCAATATACTAAACGCTCAACCAGAAAGTAGTTGGCAGTTGATCCATCCACGATAGCGATTGAAAACTAGAATGTGCCTATGTCACTTGTAAAGAGCAAAAACTGGTCCTAGAACTGAACATCTCCACAAACTGAAAACTGAGAAGCTACCTATGTGATGCCTTTCTGCAATGGTTAGATGGATCTGGTTTTATTTTTTGACATGCCAACAACGACACCCATGGACAGATCACAGACGTACATGTACCGCTTAATCGAGCAGTTACAAGGCGTGCACATTCATGCAAATTCAGTTTGAAACCTACAGCAGAAATTAATCAAACATAAAACTAACAGCGGATTAAAGACCTTTGACTGCTGTTAAAACGTCTATTGCAGCGGATCAAACACAATTGAAAGTTCAGTGCAAGAAGACAGTGTGGAGAGCCAATGATGTAAATGTAACTGTGTGAATGTGAATGGAAGGTAACTAGTAGGCACTTACCCACTGGCATCAGCAATTTCCCTGGAAATCTTCATCTTCTTAGTGGTGCCCTTGTACAGCTCCTCCAGGCTGCACGGCAGCTTGCGCTCGATCGCCGGCGCCTTCACGGCCCTCCCGCCGCCGCTGTGCATGCTGTACCCGTCGGGGCCGCCGCCGAACATCGAGCCGTACATATCGTCCCCGAAGATGGAAGAGGAGAACCTCGTCCCACCGGTCCGCATGCCGGGCATCCCTCCTCCCCCCATGCCGCCGCCCATGCCACCGAAGGGGCTGGACCCACCGAAGAACTCCGCGAAGATGTCCTCCGCGTTGCGCGGGTTGAACCGGAACACCGTCGGCCCGTCGCCGCCCGTGGAGAAGAAGGTGGCGCCACCAGGGCCCGCCCCGCCGGCGCCCGGCGGCGGCACCTGCCCCTTGAGCCCCTCCTCGCCGTACTGGTCGTACACCGCGCGCTTCTGCGGGTCGCTCAGCACCTGTTCGGGAAGAGAGAACATCGCGCGTCACGACATTGCTGGATTCGATTGGAAAAAAAAATGGACGCGGGGGGTTCGCGAATCGCGAGATAAAATGAATCTGGCGTGGCGCGGATGTGCTCACCTCGTACGCCTCCGAGATCTGCTTGAACTTGTTCTCGGCCTCCTTCTTGTTGTTGGGGTTCTTGTCGGGGTGCCACTTCATGGCGAGCTTGCGGTAGGCCTTCTTGAGGTCGTCGTCGGTGGCGCCCTTGTCGACGCCCAGGATCTTGTAGTAGTCGAGCCCCATGGCCGGTTGCTCCCTCCCTCCGCGCTTCGCCGCCTTGGCGTGCCGGTGCGGTTCGTAATCGCCAGAGACTCGCGCTCGTTTGGGCGCTCTCGTGGTGGTTGTTGTGGCTTCGACTGGAGAGGTTTGTTTGGTATGTTTGGAGAAGGGTGGAGAAGAGGGAGAGAAAAGGGGGGAGAGAGAAGCGTCTGGAGAGAGGGGGTGCGAGAAGAGTAGTCTGGAGAGTGGAGACGGGTGTGGAAGCTTCTGGAAGATGCACGAGCCTGCCCGCTGTATCCAGGCCCTGAACCGAGGTAAAACGTGAGACGGACGCGTGCGTGCGCGGTGCGCGCGCGTACAGAACAGGCCCATTGGGCTGTCAAGCCGGTTTGGTTTCGGCTAAGATCGCCACATCTTGCATCCCATTTTGTATCCCAAACTGGTATGCAAGTATACAACAATATACAATGTTTTGCACACCAAAATACAAGCTGCCCTTTATTTATCAGAATACAAGCTGCTCCAGTGACAATAGCAAGAGCCCCGTAGGTGGCTAGCCAAACATGGCATGCAACCAAACACACCTATAAATTCATAAAATTACCCATGTAGGTCATGTGCCAAAAATCTACAAACTAGTAGAGTTTTATTATTTGAGACAATACTTAAATTGATGCTTAAAATCCAGCAATTAATTGGAATAATCAAATCATACTTATCCTTTTCCAAAATATAAGGCATGATCAAGCCTAGCGTGGTAATGTAGACGTAGGGGGTGTTTGGATCCAAGAGCTAAAATTTAGCTCACGTCACATCGGATGTTTCGGTGCTAGTTAGAAGTATTAAATATGATTTAATTAAAAAACTAATTACACGGTTGAGTATTAAACAATGAGACAAATTTATTAAGCCTAATTAATCTATGATTAGCATATGTTAATGTAGCATCACATTTGCTAATCATGGATTAATTAGGTTTAATAAATTCATCTCGCCATTTAGTCCTCATCTGTGTAATTTGTTTTATAATTAAACTATATTTAATACTTCTAACTAGTGTCCAAACATTTCGGAGATGCTCATAAGGGTAGGGTGTGCGTGCGTACGGTCATAGGGGTGAATGTGCGTGCGTGTGTGAGCGTCTGCGTTTGTACTGTGTTTCTCAAAAAAAAAATAGTTGGGTATCCAAACGGGCCCGTAATTTAGATGCATACACATGTACACAAAGTGGAGTAAAATAAAAAGTGGGATACAAGATTTGGTGAGGTTAGCCTCTCTGCCTTTCATCGTATTATAGTTTTGTAGAAACAAAACCGTATCTATATAGAACAATATTAAACACAAATTCAATGATGTAGTTTTTACTAGCAAAATGCCCATACGTTGCAACGGGAGAAAAAATCCTTAAGTATCTCTAGATCAATACATATAAAAATAGTCTCGCAAATAAATTTCATATCCTATTGTTTCAAATTTTTCCTTCCATGTGATCGAAATTTAGGTGGTGCCAGTTTGGTAAGAAATATTATTTTTGCTTTTCGGCAATATATATAACATCGGAAACGGAGTCTATATACGACATGGTTATCCGTTTTCACGTAGGCTGGTCTAGCCATCTGAATCGGGTTTCTGAATATTTGATAATTTCCTTTAATTACAAGAGAATTTTAGAGTGATATCTATTGGGTTGTAAAAGTTGTTATTTTAGCTTTCCATCAATATATATAACGTAAAAAACGAAGTCCGTATGCGATCTGGGCGTCGTTTTCGCATAGGCTGCACTGCATTTTGGATTCGCGAATAAATTTCATGTCATATTGTTTCCAAGATTTTCGTAGACTGGGACCGATTTTTAAAGTGGTTTTAGTTGTGTTGGAAAAGTTATTATTTTAGCTTTCTATTGATATATAGAACATCGAAAACGGAGTCCGTATACGATTTGGGCGTCCGTTTTCGCGTGGACTTCTTCTACAGTTCAAATCTGGTTCGTATAGCAGCTGTGATTAGAATTATCGAATACAGGATGAAGAGGGGCTGATCAGCCGGGTCCACCTGTCACAATAGACCGTAAAACCTTATTTGATTTAATATTAGATATAGATTAGTCAGTTTTTATTAAACATGATTAATTACAACTTTAAAGTTTAAATTTGAATTATGCACATGGCTTGTATTGTATAGAACAGAGGAAGTACAAAACTATGTCTTTACTAAAGATAGCGCCACCTGAACTATACTGAAATACTATAAGTTAGATATGTGAATACAAACAAACAACCGTGTCACGACAGGTCATGGCCTATATCGGCGCCTTACCGTCATACACTCAGACCCGTCCATGGCAGAGAAAGAGTGATGACAAGTAGGGAGGAAAGTGACATGCCACAAAAAGGAAAATTGCTTGGCTCAAAACTATGGTGAAGAAGTGGACAAGGGGGATAGTTCGCCGGGTTTTGAGAGCTAGGAGATGTATTGTCATTAGCCATAGAGGTGGTTAGGTTGTGGATGAAGGGAGAGCGTTTCCTAAGTCCTAACACGCTCCTTTAGGTTGATCATCCACCGTAGGATTGAAAAGAAAATTAGTTACTCCCCTTAATCCCTTGGGGGAAGATTAACCGAAGCCCTAAGGCAAATGGACTCTACTCATGTACAAATACCAGAAGAAAAAACTTGCAGCTAATTTAA
Organism: Paspalum notatum; assembly: GCA_022530915.1. Taxonomy (NCBI): domain Eukaryota; kingdom Viridiplantae; phylum Streptophyta; class Magnoliopsida; order Poales; family Poaceae; genus Paspalum; species Paspalum notatum. Next base: position 38,940,107 of record CM039692.1, read on the forward strand.
GCCTTCTTTTTAACTTTTAGTAAGTTGTATACACAGCAAATGACCTAATTCGAACTACCAACACATACAAAGCCGATCTTCTATCAAATAACGAGCCCCGGTAATAAAAACTGGCTGCATCCTTAATAGTTTCTCGGCTAAGTATATGTGTTGACGAAGGCAAGATGTACCTTCAAACCTCCGTTACATTACATCATTTACCACAGCCTGGAAGAATACTTCCATCTACTCCCATCATTCGCTATACTCTGAAGAATACGATGATGTACCACCACCATCCTCATCTGCATTGGCTGCTCCATCACCATCGTCATCTTCGTCATCATCAGGAATTTCATCATCCCCGCCCATCTCAACATCATCGTCGTCATCGTCTTCGGCAGGATCTTCCGCTTCATAGTCCTCACCACCCTCATCTCCTTCAGCATCTTCATCACTATCATCGCTCCCATCATCCATCATCTGTTGGGGGCTGGACTCAGAGTTCTCCATTGGATAGCCTGAGAGCTGCTCATATTCCTCATTCATGGGCTCGCCATTTTCCTCTTCTGACTCATCAGATTGAGAGAGCGAGTTGTTGTCGTCGTGATTGGCATACTCCTGTCTCTCCAAGGCCCACTCTTCTGCACCTGAGCTCTCTGGAGAATGCACTGTACCAGTATGGTTAGCCTTACTTAACATGCTAAAGCTACCCAATAGGTTTGCCTTCGGGATTGATCTAGCGCTGAGCTCAGATGGTTGCCGAGGTCTAACGGTTCGAGGTCCACGGCCACGGCCACGTCCACGGCCACGACCACGGCGTGAATTCTTTTGAGGGACTCTCCCATAGGGCACATTGTTGTCGTCCCTGAACTGAGTCCTGGAAGAGCTGCCAATACCCCTGGGAACCTTGCCACCACGACTACGAGATCTACCACCCCTGCTACCTCCTCGACTTCCACGTCCACGACCTCTACGACCACTGCTGTTAGCTAGCAACACTCGATCTTGTTGATCAAACCCAATCGCTCCGAACTGTTCTATTTCTTGTTTGTTTTTAACAGCAGGATATCTTGGTGGGAGCCTCTGCACGTAGAAAAATGTCAGTTACACAAGAGCTCAACACAGAGACCAACGTATGTCATGAATCCAGATATAGCAGATCAAGAGGACCAATTACTCATATGCAAGCACCACTACAGCCTTTTGAGGCGATAATAATAAGCTATAGGCTCACCGTGAAATCTCCAGCTTCTAGCTCCTTATTTGATGTGGCCTTTGGACGAAGTGTGTATGAGATGGAAGAATCTAAATCTAACAATCTTAAGGCCACAGCAGCAGTAGTGTCAGGAACCCATGGAAGTACAGTAGCAGAGCCAGAACGTGCAACAGAATTCTGATTATTGAAATCTTGTATGCTTGAATTCAGCAACTCAGCTGTTGTTTCGAAGTTAGATGACAAGTAATCCCGCTTTAATGCACCTTCCAGCACAGTAAGCATCTACAGAAATACGACATATCAGGATTTAGATATGCACAAATTTTTGTAAACTATGCTGATAAATTACAAAAAGGCTTCTTAAACCATGCCAATTTTCCTTGTTCAAGTCAGTTCATAAGCAACCACCACCAATAAGGAACTGCTAGAATTAATGTGGTATACATAGGGGTGGTAATGGGTCATGATCCAAATATCTCTTTACAATCCAAATGAGCCCTTGGTGATTTTTAGCTTAAAATGAATAGGAATATGATCCGGCCCTTTTTGAGCCTGATCCTTAGCCCTTTACCACCCCTAGATATACAGCTTGCTGGAGGTCAAACAGTAGATGAGACTTATTTCTAGCCTGAGATTGTTGTTACTGTCAATAAAAGTACAAACTACTCTCTCTGTTCTAACTTATAGTTCACTTTCGCTTTGTCCTAAGTTAAAGCTCTCTAGCCTTGACCAAGTTTTTAGATGAAAACACAGACATCTCTAACATCAAATTAGTTCCACTATATTTTTATCGTGCATTTAATTGGTATTGTAGATGTTAATATATTTTTTTCTAAAAACTTAGCCGAAGTTAGAGAGTTTGACTTGGGACAAAGCCAAAGTGAACTATATGGAGTGGGGTTTATGTATAGCAAAAAAAAAAACAACAAAAAAATGGGAGTATTTCAATAAAAAGGGAACAAATATGCGATGCAACCTGCAAGACTTCTTCAGCAGATGATGCAGAATACAACTTCACGCCCCAAGATTTTCTATACCCATCCGTCCAAAACGGTTGGAGAGCTTCTGCTGGTACTGAAGCCTGTAATTAGCAACCTAACAAGTCACACAAACAGCACTTTTTGCAACAAATAAAATAGATGTCACTTATCATAAACATGTCACTACCTCAATAGTAGCTAAGAGCAGCCTCAGCAACCTCAATCCTATGGGTACAGAATAGTCCGCAATTTGCATCTTCCAATTAGGATCTGTTCTCTGTTTTTCTTCACATTGTGACAAGTGCTCCAAGAAATTATGTATGGGATTGAATGTTTTGTGGCAAGAAGAACAGTGCCTTTCTTCAGCTAAGTAAAGCTGGTAGCAATGATCACACCATTGAATCAACTCGGGGCACCTCTTCTTTCCATATTTCATGGCATGTGTAGATTGGTGACTGCAGCACTCCCTCCACATCCATTTCAGAAACACATCAGCCCTTTTTGAGAGAGAAATTCTCTCAGCTTCATTACGTCCAATCTCTATCCTGAAAGTATCTGAGTGTGCCATCAGATTATCAGAAGCAACACCAGAAAGGGTACTGCATGGACTTCCAAACTCATTGCTGCAATTTGGACTTGTGATTTCATTACTCCCATTTTTCAGAATCCGTCCAGCTGGTTGCTCTAAACCAACACAGTTTTTCCTCTCAACAGCTTCCTTAAAGGTTGGCTCAACACTTTGCAACATTGAGTGCAGATGTGACTCCCGGATGCCACGAGTGTCAAGGGAAGCTACCAAAGCATCAAACGCCTGCATTTTCAATCAGGCATGCAGTGTTTACTGGTTAGTAACCCGCAGTACTGCTTAACACAATATGGACAAAGACACAAAAAAATCTTATAAAACAAATAAGAAGCAACTAAAAATAGGAGATCTACAAGTTGATAACTACTGTCTACACATTGACATTTCAACTGAATAAAGATGGCTTTGGTCAGCCATCAAATACCATACGTCCATAACCCTAAATAATCAAGTTCAGTGACGACGGCCTTCCCAGTGATTTGGAAAAAAAGGACACCATGATCCCTCAAAGTTGATCTAGTGCCAGGCACTGCAGTTTTATCCTATTTTCAGGCTAGCCCCTATGAGATACCTCCCACAAGTTACACAAGATGTATACCAATCAACAATTAACACGATGAATGAACAAGAATCATCGTTCTATTTTTGGACAGCTCCTAATAGCAGATGAAATTGCAAAACTAAGATTTTTTTGAGGAAATAAGTACCTCAGCTGAGTCAATGACCCTCCAGTAACCATCTCTAGATTCAAAAAATATTCTTCCAGAACCAGGATCATAGGATGATGAAGATGCAGAAAACTGCCAATACCGGTTCCGTCTCCGATCTTGTCCAAGGGGTAGTGATCTGTAAACATAAATCTGTTCTGCCTTGTGACCTATGTAGGATTTCAACTGAGATCGAGTTTTCTCAGATGAAGCATATTGCTGAACAGACAAGCCTTCTGGATTAGTACTCGATTCTCGGCTCACACCATTCCGCTGATGAGATGTATCGCCAGTAGTAACCAGATTCTGCTTATAAACAAGCGGATCATTATTTGTTGTACTGGCATTTCCATCACTGCTTTTAATGGGGTTATGCACTGGCGTGAGAGTGCTTTCAGCGGCATTATTTTCTTGATCTGTGTCAGCCTTCAAACCTACACAAGAATCATATTGCATCTTACTAGTAAAGTCCTCCCTTACACGCCTTTTATCAAGTTGTGCCTCAGCCCACATTTGTTTTTTCAAAGCACTTGCGGCTTCAAGACGTTCCTGTAAAATACCTTGTTCAGATGATGTTCAATGAGGAAGTAGAAAGATTTTTTTTAAAAATCGCAATAGAGCCATTACCTCCAGAATTGCACGAATTGAATTTCCTTCAGTGGCAACACCGATAAGTGCAACCAACGCGTTGAGGCGTTCATCCACACTAAGATCACAGTAATCACCTTCCGCTAGCCCCTGTACCCAGGACTCCCCTTGGTTACTTTCATCTATCTCAGTGTCTTTCGCATTATCTCCAACAGCTGGATTAGTTGAAGCACTTGCTTTACTGTCCAATGAGATTCTTTCACCAGATTTAGCCTGAATGTTAGGTGACACTGATGTTTTAGCCACACTGTTTGATTCTTTATTTATGTCACCAACTACAGTAGTTGGTCCACCATATTGATCTCTAACTAGGGGAGACAACTTGGCATCCTTTTCCTCAATATTAATGTCATCACCATCAGCATCATCATCAGCGTCATCACATTCAGAATCCTCATCCCTCTCAGCCTCGTCCACATCCTTCTCCACTTCTTCACACTCCGAAAGCGCATTCTGAAACACCCTGATCTTTTCACGTGCTGCTGACAACACAGCCTCAGAGTCAGCTGGATCCTTCCTGTAAGGAGTTTTAACACAATATGTTGACGGTGCCGTTCTTTCAAAAAGTTTAGTGTCTCTTGACAATGCTGCAGATATAGATGCCTCTGGTGTCTTGCTGGTTGTAAGATCTCTCAACCCAGATTTCTGAAGAGATAAAAGGTCAAATCAATGTAAGTTTGTTAGAAGTTAGAAAGAACAGGTCAGTGTTACTTTAGATATTGTTTAAAGTGGATATACTTGGATCTTTTCTGCGACTTCCAGTATCGTGAGACCTTTGCTCCCTTCGAGTGACAATACATGGAAAGCAGCAAATTTTACAGTTCCAGGTGTCAGCCGGTGTCGAGACCTGCGACGGTTAGTATACCCTCTTTCTTTCATTAAAGCAGCAGCGTTCGAAGCTGCCGAACCATTTCGCAGAGTGGAAATGACATCTGTTCCATCACGTCCCTATGAGAAAAGATGCATCGAGTTGATAGAATATTTTGGGGTGAAATCCATCTTGTTATATGAACAGCAAAAGGAAACAGTTCAAAAAATAAGTCTGCCGCAAATATGCAGCTATACTTCTTCGAATTTTGCCAACAAAATCCATACAACTCTACTTCATGATTTCCATCTAGTAAATTTCAATTAAATAAACCCAAAACCTTTCTTACCATATCCCTGCAACTACTGACAATTCATTTAACTATCCATTCCCAGTAGTGTTAACAAGCCCACTTCAGACTTGTATTCTTGAGGCCATCAATACCGAATTCTAAAGAACTTTAAGACTCCAAGCAGTAATGTCTACAGGAAACATTAGTTTATCATAAAATGGTAGTTTTCTAGCAAATGTTAGCAGCATTGTTCAATTACCCTTTCCCTCTGCACTGGGTCAAATTTTGGCTGTCTATGATCAAATGGCCAATCTAGTCCCTCAACTATCACCCATCAGCCAAATGAAGAATTGTCTGGTTAGTCCAGGCAGATATGCTAACTAAGCCTTCAAAGTTCAAACATTATTTTCACATATTTTCAATGAAAGAAATTAAATATATAAAAGTAATAGCATAAGAATAGGCCAGAACAATAATACAATATAATCATTTATAATTCAGTGAGATTACTATATTTTGCCTACCCACAATTCGTAACGCCCCACAACACGGTGACTCCATATGCCTAACAAATAAAGCAACGTGAATTTCACAGATAACCATGTAAAATTATTACTCCCCCCTCTGTTCTAAAATATAAGACGTTTAAGAATGTGTAAACTTTACAAATTTAGGCAGCACTATATACAAGGGAAATGTTCTCAGATCATTATATATTCAATATATTTTATTTTCTAATAGTCCAAGGTATGTGTTGAAGACAATGTCATCGTCCAAAGTAACAACTAAAAAAGACCAGAGGGAGTATTCATCGAATCATCATCCAATAAAATCATGTTTCCTTTACTCGCTGAAATATACTACACACGATTATAATGTAACTATCAAATTATCAGAGGTTCACAATAAAAAAATTCTGAATAACCAATACCTCATTATCGTCACGATAAGGGACAGTTTCAGTATTGCTTTTCTTTAACTGAGGCCCAAAACCAGCACATAGACCAAACTGGCGCAATATCTCGGGCCATGTAAGAAAGTTCAAGTGGCGCTGCCAGTTCAGTATGTTGAAACCCCAAGCATATGCCTAGCATTAAGAACCAAGGAAAGTTTTTTTATTAAAAACTATCTGTGGTCTTCAACAGAACAAAAATATATGATTTAGACAACTAGGATATCTACACACATACCCCTTCAACAATTTGTGGATGACCACCGCCAGGATTAGCAGAACTGCTCTGACTTACACCCAAAGCTACTGAAGGAGTTCGGGCAACATCCTCAATATCTTTTATGATAGATTTCAGCAGAGCAACATGCAACTCCCCTAATAACCTCGAATCCTATGAAATGAATGACAGTAAAAGTTTAGAATTGGTTATGGCAACATCTTTAAGTCCATGAAATAACATAAGTTAAAGATATGCACAATTAGATGACTCATTAAATTTTATTTTGGTCTATTTATAATTAATTGATACACATAAAAAAGGTAAATTGTCATTGACAGGGGTCAAACGAGACAGTGCATTTGACATCATGATATGCCAATTTATTTACTCAAAGAAGGTGCTACAAATGAGAAGGCCTGACCATGTCCATGCCATAGTTGTCAGGATCATGCCATCATGTCAAGACTACATTTCAACATGATAGACTATATCTAGAATAGAACTCACATAATCATGAAGAGCCTGCACGAACTCATCCAACGTGAATGATGGAAGCCCAAGAACATCAGCAAAGGTAATAAAGAATTTCCAAACCTGAATTACATTAACACCACCTTCAGTTAGAAACAATATTAACGAATAAATTCAGACATGCGACATGCTTTCAAGATATGCAATTCAAGGGTGCAGCAGCAGGATAGAAAAATCCACAAATAAAAGAATCAACATGTGCAGAAGCCATTCTTTACACATAAAATTGCAGTGACAAAAAGAATAACAAACTTTGTAAAGGACAAATACAAAAAGACATTGGTAGGCCTTATTAAACTTCTGTTTTCTCGTTTCTGTCCGCTGAATAATCTAGGAAGGGAAGTACTTGCACACAGAAAGAGGTGTAGCGACAATTAAAAAGCTTCTTAAACGCCCATTGTCGCAGAAGAATTTTTAAGGTAAGTGCAAATTATAAAGATCAGGAGGTACCATCAGAAGATTCCCAATGTTTTCATCAGAAGCTGCCCACGGTTTCATTGAAAATGGCACCTTCAATCTCACAGCTTCAGGAGGAAACTGTCCCAGCATTCCTGAAAAAAGAAGAAATCAAATCTCTTATATCACATCTAGCAGCGTACACAGTCCATAAGCATGAATCCATGACTGTGGAGCGTACCTCTAAATGAATCAAGCTGCTGCAATGTGTCACTATCAAGAGAAAGCATTGAGGGCAGCCCTTTACTACGAGAGGCCAGTTCTAATAGTTCTAAGCGCTCATCTTCCATCAGTTCCATATACTCGCGCGCAATTCTGCGTGCTGTAGCCCTCTCGTTAGCAGCCTTCTGCCTCGCAGCTTCTTTCTCCCTTCGAAGCTCCTCTTTTTGCCTTAGTTTTTCAGCCTACGCATATAAAACTGTGAACAAAACAATACCAGTGCCCTAGATTCCAAAGTCTAGATCTTATTCAATTTGTATTACAAATACAGGTTGCAGAAAATAGCAAGCATACTCTTATAGATTGTTTCTGCATAATCTTTTCCATGCGCTTGTGTTCACGCCTTTTCTCCCTTTGGAATCTCTCTTCTTCCTTCAGCCTTTCACGCATCAACCTCTCCTCTTCTTTACGCCTTTCACGATCATGTCTCTCCGTCTCCCTCCGCATTTGCTCTTCTCTCTGCAAAATTGTGAATAAATTTGAATAATTCACGATGAAAATTGAAAGGTGTGCACAAACTTGCTTAGTGTAGATAACTAAGACCTTTCTGTTTAGCAGATCCTGCTTCTCAAGCTCCTTTCTGATTCGTTTCTCATGAGCCTCAACCTCCCTAGCAATCTTCGCTTCCTCAGTATGCTGAAGTAAAATATTAGACAGAATGACAGATCATATATCAATAACTAACAGTACGAAAGAAGAAAAAGCCACAAATGTAATGAGAACACACCTTGCGCTTTCGTTCCACACGATAGGTATCTTCATCATGAAAGCCCATTCTTTCAGAGGATGCAAGGGAGTTTTCAAAACTGGCAACTTGAGGAACGCCAAATTGGCCATGGATTGGAGCTGGGCTAACATTAATATTTGATAAAGCCCCCTCATGGTCTATCGATCCCGATGGAATGGGCGATCTGCCATGTTGAGCTAAATGGCTGGAACCAGACAGCTGATTGTGAAATGTATAGCTAGGTGCCTGCTCAACTCCATGGAGAAAGCGTGATCCTGACAGAGAAGCCATCCTCGAATTTGACGCCTCTATTGGAGCATCATAGAAACGTGACTGGCTTGCCCTCTCATATATATCACTTGGCTGCTCAGGAAGAAACTGGTACTCATGGACCGCCCGTGAGCCAAGATGAGAAGAAGATCCAACCAAGGACTTCCGTTTCCCAGTATTTGGAAGTAAAGGCTCTATGTTAGGCAAGAATGCTGATGCCTACAAGGGGGAAACAGATTTATAAAGTTTAAACGGATGCACGATCGGGATTTTTAAAAAATAATAATACCGTTCAGCATAAAAGCAATAGACAATAAGAGAAACAGAGTAGAACCTAAAACTCAGAATAATGTAAATTTAGTGAGGTTTGATATGTATGATCATGAAACAAACTTACAGTAGCGGAACTAACAAAATTACTCAAAAAATCCACATGAGAACGCACACATGCCGTCTGTTGTTGCAACCATGATATGAGCATGCAACACACCAGTTCATGAGGGGCCTACCATACTGATTATTAGAACAAAACACGATTATACAGCCTTGACCTACGAATATCACTAACGCAGACTGCGGAGTCATTCCAGTAAAAGTTAACCATGAAAAGGAAGATTAATGGAAGCAAAACCTAGATTGATGAATAGAGGCCCTACTTATGACATCCATTCAAAGACAAAAGGGGTCTATGGAGCTGTAACGGGGGGGGGGGGGGGGGGGGGGGGGGGAGATGAGGGAAGCATTTGCCTGCAAGCATACTAATGCATACCTTCATGGGCTTGGGGTCATGCCCAGAGAACATCTTGCTCTCATATGGTCGGAGGGGCTGCTTTGGTTGCTCTGGGACTGCTCCATAACACAGAATAAACAGCAGAAAAAAAATCAGCATAATATAACTAGAAATGTCTATCATAAACTTGTAATAGCCAGAAAAACGAAGGTATCCACAAGTATAAATGTTAGGGCATTAGTCAAGCGCAATGTGAAGGAGTCATGAGCATAAGGTGCTTACCGATAGGCGCACCAAATGCACCAGGAGGAAGTGGATCGAATTCGATACCAAGCACTGGCCCATCCTCCCTCAGTGGTTCCCCTATCAGTGTCTCCACAGAATCGATCACTCGGTGCTCAGCTTGTGTAAGGTGCACCGGCGCCATGTGAGGCAGCATGACTTGCGGCGGCTCATAGTATCTCCTCCCAATCTCCGGAACAGATATCCTAGGCACGGCCGATGACCGGCCAGGCCCTCTCCTAGAGTAGGGCAGTGGCTGCTCGCCATAAGTCCCGACAGTCCCCACCATTATCTCGCTGGGAGGCAAAGGAGGCGGAAGAACAGGCGGCGGCGGCGCTATGACTGGGACGTTGACCTCCTCATCCCGTATCTGCTTCTTCGCTGGAGGAGGTTTCCGGTCCTTGAGCCGGCGGTGGCAGAACCACATCTGCAGTTGCCTGTCTGTGAGCCCCAACTGCACCGACAGCTCCGCCCGCTTCGTCTCGTTCGGGTACGAATCCTCTGCGGCAAAACACAAGGACAAAACGAAATCCCCTCCATGAGAACCACACGCGCAGAATTGGAATTCGATGAGAAGCCCGCAGGAACAAACCCCCAAAAAACCGAGAGGATAGGATCCCTCAGCGGCCGACGAACCTGTGTATGTCCTCTCGAGAACCTCCAGCTGGTAGGGGGTCTTCATGACGCGCTTCACCGGCGGTTTCGCCCCGGATCCAGACGTCCCCGCTCCGCTGCCCCCGGCGCCAACGGCCGCGGGCGCCGACGCCGGGCCGGGACTCACCATCCCCGCCGCCGGCGAGCCGACGGCCTCGTCGCCCCCGTCGCCGGACGACTCCATGCCCGGCGACCGAAACCCTAGATTCGTCAACCCCCGCTGCCGCTACCCAACCAAACACGGCACAGCACCGAAACGCAAGAGAAGAATAATAAACCTAACACGCACTCGCGATGTCGATTTGTGCGATAAATACAGTGGCAGGCGAGGCAACAGCACCGAGCCCGAAGCGAGGCCCGCCCGCGGCGCGCGGATTCCACCCGCAGCCGCAGTAATAACACCACCACGGGCAGCAGCAACAGCAGACGACGAACGCGAGGAACAGGATCGGCGGATGAGACGCGCGTGCCGGTCGAGGTGGAGGATGAGGATGAGGAGAAGCAACAGGGGAGGCCACAGATGCAGCTCGCGTCCGCTTGCTGCTCGGCCCGAATTGGTCAGGACGAGGGTTTGGATCGCTTCCATGCTAATAAAAACCTTTTCGATTTGATGCCACCGACTTTTATTATTGCCCTTGTTGCTGCTGCTGGCGTTTGATGCTCTTCCGCTTGGCCCCCTTTTTTCTCGATGCCGATGGAGGCAGGAGTCAGCCTCAGGCAGGCAGAGAAACCAACCAAAGGGAGGGAGGGAGGGAGGGAGGTGTGGGCGCGGGTACTCTTGTTGTTCTTGGAGGAGCGGTGGTGTGGTGTGGTGGATTTCGTGCGTGCGCGTTGTGAATCCCGCGGCGGCCTGGACTGGATGCGCGCGTGTTCATAGCCTTGGGGTTGTTGCGCTCTTCGTTCGTTCGTGCGTAGAACTGGCACCGGATCTTCTGCGCCGTCGACGGAATGTTCCTGGGGCTACGGGGTGGGGCCCGGTGGGTGGCCGCGCTTCGCGTACCAAGCGGTAAACGAGTGTTTTTCCCCAGTGGATGTGCTGTGGGTCCGGGCAACCCCCGACCTGGACCCGTGGGACCCTGGAGGCCGTGGAACTTTCATCACGGATCAGGATTCACGATCACGATCGTCAAACACTCAAAGTGGGGTTGTACACTTTGTGATCGACTGTTTTGAAACTTTGCATGGGCGAGGAAACTGCCACGAACTGCTTAGCCCTGACCATCCTTTGCCCTCGTATGCACAACCAAATGTATATACAGTACATGATTTGTTACATATTTTCACTTCTATACGTATAGATGTGTACAGTTGATACTTCCTCTGTTCCAATTTTCATAGTTTAGTTGATTTTTTTAACACCAAATTGACTTACTCCCCTTATTAAAAAAAATAATTATCATTTATTTTCGTTGTGATTTAGTTTAGTATATAATGTACTTTAGCTATGGCTTTAATTTTTCTATATTCTCGTAATTTTTTACATAAAATGAGTTGGTCATACTTGGTTTCAAATGGGCTATAAATTAGGACAAATGGAGTATAATATTTTTCATATTTTACAATTATAAATATGTATACATGGATGCTGCAATACGAAACTATCTAGACTCCAACGCCATTTAAGCGGCTAAACACTAAACAGAGTGTTTTAGGCCCGAATCCCAATTTCACCACCATTAGCCATTTAATCTTATATTTATATTGCCACGTCACTATAGATCTTCAATGTTTGTTTTAAACAAGGTTTTCATTGAGATAGTTGCCGATAATTGTGTATTAAATAGCTAACTATTTTGTCATAAAATGTCGGCTGCAGTTTTTGTTGCTAAGTAATTTTTAATGCACAATGAAAAAAAAGGGAAAAGTCAGTATGCCTGCCACTTCCATGTTGGAGGCTTTGTATTGCTTCTAATATTCCTACACGCCTGTCACGGATAAAGGCAAACATCAGGTCGTGAAACAGCAACCTTATCCTTCACACGCTGAAGGAACCAATACCAACTCTCGGTATTCTCACACCCAACAAATGCAAATGCAACCGGTAACATTGGTTGTTGCCATCAACCCCGATTGTTGTCAGGATAGTGCCCAGACAACTAATTGGGATGGAAGAAGGCGGATTCGGTGCGGGGTTACAATGTCCTAGAGTGTTTGGTTTCAAACCGATTAATTTAAGGATGTAAAATGGACTTTTCTTTTAAAAGATCGTCCCTCCACTTCAGAAAAAATAAAAAAGAAAAACTATACATCTCCTCCACTTGAGAAAAAGGACACCATACACTTTATTCAATGCTGAACACGATCTATCCTTGTAAATAGATAATGTCTAGTTTATGGACCTAAATGACACACGGTGACAGGTTTATGAATCGCCGATACATTTATCACTTTGATATGTGTGTTAATTGGCTACAAGCTTTTTGAATACCTAATCAATTTATATTTTGACGAACACCTAATCAATTTATATTAGATCTTGATTGCTGCTCCGTATATGACACCTATTCATGGACAGAGTTTAGATTTTCTTTTTTTTTTTTTTTTTACCTTTTGCTGCTGCGTGCGTAGGTACCATTATCTGCTTGCATCGACGACCAACCGCCCACCATTCTTCTGTTCGTGGCTTCTGGCGTTCAAGTAATAGAGCCTCTTGTGCGTGCAGGCTTTGCGCGAGTGCGCGCCGCATGGAACTGATGCTGCCAAAAGCGCTCGAACGCTTAATGACTCTGTCCCGTCATCAAGTGCCTTGGACGACAGAGTTTGGCACGCTTCCCTTTGGCCGGATACGTCACAGATAAGCTCGTGTCACTGACTCACTGCCATTGCAATGTACTTACTATTCATAGGTTCATATGCCTTGCAAGTTACAACGAACTCACACACTCATGTTCTTCAAGCCTCAAAAGGAGTAGAAGCTTCAACTTTCAAGTTCATCGATAAGTAGTAGCATGGAGTGTACGAAAAACATACATGCATGCGAGTGTCTTGCCTTGCTTGTGTTTGTACCTTTCGCTACTCATGATCTATCCTTAACATTGGAGGAGTTCACAATCTGTAGGTGCAATTTATTTACAACCGGATATATATGGAAATGGATACAATACAGATAATGGTATCCTAGTGCTGCGAGAGCGGGAATCCGATGCCGTGGCGGGTGGTGGGGAAGGTGACGAAGAGCATGCTGCCGACGACGCCGATGGCGATGGGCAGCACGGTGAGCACCTGCCTGGCGTCCTCGGACGGCACGGGGTAGAAGCAGGAGACGACGTTCTGGTCGAAGAGCGCGACGGCGGCGAAGACCATGACGGACACCACGGCGTGCACCAAGTCGATGAACCGGACGCGGTACGCGGCGGCGGCGCGCGGGTCGTCCAGCGGCGCGCCGCCGTCGATGACCCAGAGGCCGGTGCGCGTGGCGAAGCCGTAGCGGACGGCGCCGGTGGTGGCGTCCCTGAAGCTGTCGGTGAAGCTGAGCGCGAAGCAGGAGATCGCGCAGAGCGCCAGGAGCGCGGCCGCCATGGCGCGGTTGGCGCGGATGCAGTGGCCCTGGTCCGTGACCACCGGCGACAGCAGCTGGAACGCCAGCACCGTGCCCGTGGGCAGCAGCGCCGCCAGGTGCGCCGTGCTCTGGTACGTCTGGCTGATGGCCCGCTGGATCGGGCTCATGCCGCCGTCCGCCGCCAACGACCGCTTCGCCAGCAGAGGCCGCCGCTGCGCCTGCGCTTCCTCGCCCTCGTGTTGGGCCCGATCGTCGTTGTCGGCACCGTGCTCCAGCTCCCGCTGCGACTCCACGTCGTCGTGCCCCGCCGCCGACGCCATCGCCATGTCGACCAGCTTATATTACACGTAAGAGCTGATCGTCTTCGCCGCGCCTTCTCGATCGATGACCGGTACTGGAGGCAGCTGGAGCATGCAGCCGATCGATGGAACGTGGGGGGATTTAAAGGGCCGCGCGGAGATCGATCGGGAACGGGAATGCATGTGGTTGTGGCTGGGGGTGGAGGGCGAGCTCGCCGAGCGTGCCAGGCATTTCTCGGCCGGCCGGCATGCACTTGGCTTGCAAGGCACAGGAACCTCCCGCTCGCCGGCTAAACAAATCGGGGGAGCACGCGGTTGCTTGCACGAGAAACGGCCGAACGGGGCCTGTGTTTTTGTGGCTCAGTTCGGCCTTGGCTTTGCTTCCCGTTGCACTCCATCGACGCGAGCGCCACCGTGCTTATTGCGTCGCGAGGCCGGCCGGTTTAAGTGACGGGACGGGCGCGGCGGCGCGTGATCGATCTGGCAGGAACAGGGGTTCTTCCCTGACGAGCACTCGCTCGCTCCCCCGCTCGACGCTCGAAGAGCCCTCCGGCCCACGTCTTTCACCTTCTTCTTCCTCCTCCCTCTCCTCCGCCGCCGGTGCTACCCCACCGTCGCCCCACACCCGCCCCACCCCCGCCCTCCGGAGACCGCGGGCGCATCAGCACCCTCGCCGCAGCCTCCCCGCCCGCCGGCCGCCGCCCCTCCCCGCGCCGCCGTCCCAAGAGCTCCCCCGCCCCAACCCTGGCCCAACCGCCGTCCTACCACGCCCGGCCGGCTGCGCCCCTGCCGCCGGCCTCAGCCGCCGGCCACCCCGTCACCACCGCCGAGCCGACCTGCCTCCCCGGTCATCCCTCTAAGTCCGGCGGTGGAGGAGAACAAGGGAGGCGACGACAAACCCCCGAACCCGAACCCTAACCCCGAACCTCGCCGGCGGTGGAGGAGACGACCTCGCTGGCGGCCCAACCCCAAACCCAAACCCTAACCGATGCCGCTGCCGCCCGGGATGCCGCCGGCGCCTTGGCACCCTCGCCGCGGCCTCCCCTTCCTCTTGCCGCCCCGCCGGCCCCTTCCCGCGCCGCCCGGTCCCATCCCGACAGCGCCACATGGCGGCCGCAGGAGGGTGCGCGCTGGGAGGGGCCTGTAGCGCGCGTCGAATAAGGATGGTGGGCTGGAACCGGCGGCCTTCTAGCTTCGCCATCCAGCGCTTTCCTTTTGTGATGAGCTGGAGCTGGACCGACGACGCATTGTGAAGATCGGGCAAGGTTGCTGCCGGTGCTCTCGATCTGACGAACGGTCGACGTCTCTCTTCGGAGGGATAGAAGGTTTTGTTTTTTTTTTTAAAAAAAAGAATAGTAGATCATGTCGTGTGATGGCCTGGAATGTGTTATTATTCCACTTTTGCAAGATACGAGTGGATGGAGTTGTGGCATTGTGTCAGTGTGTGTGGCTCACAAGACAAAACAAGACGTTGCTTGCATTTTCAAGGAAGCCCACCAAGGCCTCAACGTGCGCTCCATGAAAGGAAATAATAGGCCCAACAGTTGTGGGCCGCCTGCTCCCACTCTTCCTCTCCATTTTTCCTTTAAAAACAAGATTGTCAACCTCACTTTGATCACTCTGAAAATCTACCCCAATTCCCAATCAGAAGACTCGAGTAGTATCCATGTTCTCCTTGCACGTGTTCTCCACTCCACTCCAGCATTCTAAAACAAGGCAGACATTGCATGGCATACGCGACCAAAAGGGCCGCGATGGAATGGAATAAAACACTTTAGGCCACGACAAGCAAAATGCTTTCCCGGTTTCGCCAGCGCCAGGACAAGCCTCCTGCCGTGGGCATGTTATGTTCCCTTTCCTTTTAGGCCTTGTTTGGATATTTTGTATATTTGTTCACTTGTAATTAGTTTCCGTTTGGAATTTCTTGTGCACAAGAACACAACCGAAATTTTATTCCCTAGAAAAAAACACTGTTTGGACTGCTGCTGCTTCTTCAATTCGTCTCCGTCCCCTCACCTCGTCCTGCTCCTCCGCAGGCCCGCTCCACCTCCCTCCCGGCGCCACCCCGCCTGCGCCCTGCCGCCCTAGCTGACACCACCACCCCGTCGATGCAGCCCTCGGAGAGCGGCTCCAGGCGGTGCGGGCAGGCGTTGTCGATGACGCGCCATTTGCCGGCGCCGCGGTCGTACCAGGCGAACGACCCTGCCCAGATGACAACAGGGACTGCGGCTCCTTGGTCCGTCGCGTCTCCATCTCCACGGCAGACACCGACAGCCGGGCGGCACTGCACGAAGACTTCTGCCATCGGTGCCCTCTCTCTTGCTCGCTTCCTCCCTCCCCTTGTGCCTCCCCGCCGCCATTCTTGCCACCGGCGGGCTCCGCCCGACCGCCACCGCCAAATCCGGGCCCGAATCTGCTCTTCCCCTAACCCGCCGTCGCCGGATCTAGGTAGTGCCCGGTCCCCTCCGCCTCGGTCACCATCGGCACCTAGGAGGCAGTCCTCACACGATGAGGCACCGCCGCCGGCCGTCGCCAAGTGAGGGAGAAACGGGCCGGGGCGGCCAAGCGTCAGCAGGCGGCGAGGGAGAGGCAGGTGGCGGCAGGTGGGCGCTCCCGGTGATGGAGAGGCCAGCGGCCGCGGCCGCAACCGGGCGTCGCCGGGCGAGGGAGAGGCAGGCGAGCGATGGGACGGGACTCACCCGATATCTGTCGTTTTTCTTTTCCGGACCGGACAGACGATTATTTTTTCTGCCGGTTTTGGCCCAATCCGGTTGTATATTTAGTGGGTTCACCGGTCATCCAAACAATATTTTTGTATCTGGTGTGTAAAAGTTTGTACGTCTGTATTTTACACCGGTTTTGCTACTGTTACCGGGCTTCCAAACAGGCCCTACCGAGTCTAGTAGTCCGGGTAAAAAAGCCGGATATAGTGCAAAACGACACTGTAGCAATATTGTTTACAGAGATAAGGATAGTTGAAACAGTGAATAGATGAGGATATGCACCAGCTGCTAGAGTCGGTGTTAGTAGTCTTTACTAGCGGCCAATGCCATTGCGAGCCCAAAGACTTCCCTGTTCCCTGTGCAGGAAGATTCCACAACATTGCATTGCAGTTCTGCTTCTGCATAGTCGGCACCCAGAGGCAGGGGGTACAATTCGGGAGAACATTGCAAAGTGGATCATGTGGTTCTTTTTCTGAGCATGCATGCATGGATCCATCGCAGCATGATCATCTCAGGGAGCGTCGCCCTGAAAACGTTTATTTTTCCTTTTCAGTTGTGCAGTAAAAACTATGAAGCCTTCCTCCTCCCGAGCGAGTCGTGTCCTGACAGTCACACGGCACCATAAAATAAACGTGCAACCAATTCCAATTAGCAAGTGCGGTTTCCAATAACAACGAGGAAGCTTAAGCTTCTTCTGCAAAGCAATGAAGCTAATTAAGCACTCGTTGAGGACAAAAAGTCCGTACACACGACACAAACACCGATTGCATCTATAGGAAGTACTTATTTCTATTCTGACCGTGTGCATGCAAATGTGTACCTGTCAAATGTTACAGCTCATCATCATCAAACCACACTAGCTAGCCATCGTGAGCTCATCATATGCGACGTGCGAGTTGGCACTTCACGATCAGAGCTCATCCACGGAGACAAATTATCTGACGCCGATGAGTTGACAACAACCTGATAAGGTGATGGCAGTACCAAATAAATACTCATATACACACATGTTTAGTTGAATTGGATGGAGTCATGGAGCTACTGTACTCGTGAAGGGGTACACTGTCATTTTCTGACAGAAGCGTAGCATCCGCTGGCTCCCGATAATATCGCTAGAGCTCGTAGCCTGTACGTTGCAGATCGATGGATGGATCGCGATCTCACTTTAATTATATATCAGCACAAGAGACACGCGTATGATCTCTGATCTGACCTGATGGCTGGGTTTGGATTAAGCCACGACTGAGCGCGGCGCCTTGTACTAGTAGTTCGCCTCGGCAAAAGGCCTGTAGCACAGTGGTTGCAGTAGTTCGAGCGGCTCCTGAGGTCCTAGGTTCAACTCCCGCTGAGAGCAAATTATTTCGAAATTTAACGGTTTTATTCATTAAGTGGTAGGCGATTTTTCCGTCGACAGTGGGGCGCCCGTGGTGATTTCGTCAATCTCAAGATCGAATCTGATTCACAGCTATTTTTGATTGATTTGGCCAAATGCATCACATTTATGAACTTTCCACACACACTTTTGTGGTTGACTAAAACTTTCTTTGGAGTTAATGTCAGATACTGAATTTTAGAAATGCTGCTTGAGAAGTTTTGGAATCTGCTCAACTCAAGTTGATATGAACAATTAGGAGAGGCGCTACCAACTGGATGAAGTGTATTCATGCCAAACTCAATATTCTGCTAAAATTCAGATATCACACTAACTCAACTTGATCTGAACAATTAGGGGAGCTGCTAGCCTGCTACCAACTGGATGATTCACACCAAACTAAATATTCTGCTAAAATTCAGATATCACACTAAACTTTCGCAATTTATTCAAGTTCAAGTAAACATGCTCTTGATTCAGTTAGTCAATTCAAGTAAAGAATGCAACACGAAATACTACAAAACTATCAACACAAGTGTGCATAAGCGAGGGGGGAGGTGGTTGTTATCTTGTATTTCATTAGCCATTCTCAGTATTACAATAAGGCGCTTGGTCCTTACAAACAGGCCCTTAATTTTTACAAACGAGTCCTTGCTAGGCCCATTTCCCCCAACAGTAGCCCCTCGGCTGCTTTGGCTTGGCTGGTACTGCAAGACGAAGCGGCATATACATGGAAGAGGCCTAGATACTACTGTTACATCTACGTGAGAAATCCTCTCACTTTCGTGAGGGCCATCGATGATGATGAGTGGCGAGGGGAGCCCCTTGATGTCGGCTGAGTTATATTGTTGAATAAAAAAGGAGATAAAGAACTTCACCATATACGTTTCTAAAAAGTGTAAAAGAAGTCGCCATGTTCATCAAGATGATCTAACGGTTACCATATTAATCAAAGGTATTACCATTTATTAAAGCAAAATGGATATCACTATATCCAGAAAAACGTAAGAAATGTAAAATGGTACAGACCGTTTACAAATCAGAGGTTTCTACACAAATCCATAGCCCAAAAACACAAGGAACGATTTTGTGCGTTGATGCATGAAAGTGACGTTTCATGCATGCAGTGACTATGTGAAGCGACTTCGGAGTAGGGACGTTCAAAATATTTTTCTATTTCATTGCAATGTGTAGCCATATTTGTTATAATAATTTAATCTTTAAAGGGAGTTATCTTTTGAGTGGCTAACATATACTCTAGATTATTATATTACGTTATATAATTTAGAGGAGGCAAATTAACTGCACTGGAGTAGTTGGAATAGTGATGATAGAGGACGGGGGAGCTATTAGATTCAGCCTTATATCTCTACTACTTATTAAGACCGTAAGGTGAACAATAATCCCCGTGTGCCCCCGACCCCGCTCGCCCAGAAGGCCTCTGCGCAACCGCTTCTGACGCGTGCTCGGCCGCCCCGTGCTCGGCTCGAAACCGCTTGACTGCCACGCACTCGCCCAGGACGTGCCCATCCGCCGCACGGTCACCCCCAATTTCCACACGTGCCCCGCTCGACCCGCCGTCCTCCGTGCAACCACCGCCAAGACCGCCTCGGCCATCGCGTGCTTGCCCCGCACCTTCTCGGCCTTTGCGCTCTCTGTCCGTCCGCCGCCGCTCGTTCCGTCCGCACCGAGCCTATCCGCTTGCCCCACTCCCCGCATCTTCTCGCCCCTCGCCTCCGCGCTCCTGCCGCCGCCGCTCAGGCCATCCGCGCCGCGCCTTTGCCTGCAGCCGCTCCCACGCCTGCCCGGACACGCCCTGTCTCCTTCCCAATCCGCGTCTGCCTCCCCTTCGCCGGCCGGAGCGTCCAAGGTGCGGACGGCCACGCAAGCCGTCCTCCGCGTTCTACCCCTACTTACCATTGCCCCCGCGCCCGATGGCCCGAGACTCCAGTTCGCGAACAGCCTTCGCCTTCGTCGCCAACCTCCGCCACGCCTCCTCCGCCGCCCACACCAGACCGTGCCTTCGTGCCTCCATGGAACGCCTCGCCTTTGCCGTCGCTCCATGGCCCCGCGCCGCCATCGCTCCACCACCCGCACGCCGGCCCAGTCTTTTGGAGACGCTCATAGGGATAGGGTGTGCGTGCGTACGATAATAGAGGTGAGTGTGCGTGCGTATGCGAGCGTCTGCGTTTGTACTGTGTCTAGAGAAAAAAATAGTTCGCCTCACCTAATAGAAGCCGTGTCTGAAACGAAGCCTGTCAGTGTGGCTGCAAAGCTATAGGACCAATCGAATCAGTTCCCGGGTCATCATAACCAACCAGTTCCTGCCACGCCACCCCAACGCGACACCTACCAAATTCTGATCCCAACATATCGTCGTCTTTCCAAGCTTCATACCTGACGCTGACGACATGACGATGTACATACGCACTACTAGGCTACTAGTGAGTAGCCATGCATATGCTAGCAGTAGTAGGTTAGTCGCAACTAGAGGACTGTATACTATTTTTTGTTGGCAGGTGACGTGCTGTCGTGCTTATATATGTGAGTACTATATATGTTTACACGACGATGTACATACCTGCGATCTGCGCCTCGAGATCGACTGCGATGAAGCACACGCACAAGCACACAGCTTGCCCTGTGGCCTTTTTCGTTCTATTGTGATGTGTGTGGGTGGCGATCAACTGCTGCGTGGTCGTGTAGATCTCTGCCTTGCAACACACTCCACGGCGACCTCGCATCTGATCGAAGCTCCGCTCCCAGCCAGCCGAAGAGCAAAGCACTTCGCCCTCGATCTCCGGCTGCGCGCCCGCGCGGTGGTACGTCCAGCGAATCCACCGGGTTGCCCCGACTCCACTCCACCTGCTCCACCGATCCATCCATTCCATACAGCTCCAGCTCTCCGCCCGCACGCGAGCCAACGCATGACGTCTCGTCTCTCCTCTCCGGCCTTGCTTGCATTGTGTCACGATCGGCCTCGTGCTCTCGATCTGGTGGTGGTGGTGGCCTGGTGGGCACAAAGCAGCAGCTCCCAACAAGCTCGTCGGTCTCTCAAGGATCGATGAGTAGCCAGCGGGCTAGGCTTTGCATCATCGTTCGCTAGGCTCGATCGATCGTGCATTGTCTGATGAACCGCAGAATTGATCGATGGAAGAGATCCACATGCATCCATGTGCGGGGGCCAAAATTTATGCAGTGCAGGATTCAGGAGCTCGTCAATCAAAGGATTTCTGACATCGCATCAGTTATTCCCTGCACACAAAGTCGATCTACATTCTACACACTGAATGTTTGTCCCGGAGATCGATCCAAACGTTAACACGCTGGCCCATACGATGCCACTTGATCCATAATTCCGTACACATGCGTTCGTTCTCGTTATGGATGTGATGTAATTGTATGGTATCTTCCTATTAATGTTTTTTTCGTTTTCATTATTGATGCGTAAAGCTATCATAGAACTGCTGCGAATCTATACAATGCAACCAACCAGGTTCCAGATTTGGATTTCATCCACATTCCACACCACCACCTGCATCTGAATGCACGGTCACCGGCCAGTACAGAGAAGACAGAGAACATATATGCAGCTAGGTACCGTTCATGCATGCGTGCCACAGCTGCTCTTAGCACGGGCTGTACGTCGGCTCTCAACTCAACAAACCTCCATTGATGGTATTATTTTGCGTCTCTCAGATGCATGAACGAGAGACCTGGACTCCGTCGACTCTGTGATCGCCGGCTAGCGCAGAGAATCCGGGCCGGGGAGCCGGTCGGCCCTGGTTTCCTTCTCACGTATACGGAAGAATTTGCGCGCGGTGCCTATACGTGAGGACCAAGCAACATGCCATCATCTACCTACTGTGTGATGATCCATGCACCTATAGCTTGCTTGCTTATTGTGTGCTTCCTGATGTGTATACACATGTACACTCGACTTTTTACCCCCAAAGTACATCAAATTAACAAGACGATAATCGATCTATAGTCTAAGGGGATAGTCTAATAATATATAGTCTATACATAGATCGTCTGTCGATCTAGCTAGCTAGGCGCGGTTCATCCTCCACGGCGATAGATCGGAAAGTAGTTGCGTTTGCATACGTCATGCGAATGTTGAATACACAATGTTTGCTGCCAGTGTCCTGATGGGATGGAGAAGTTACTGAGCTAGACTAGCTGCGTACCGTACGGTGGGGTGTGTGATCGCCGGTAGCTTTTAACAGGGACAAGCCATCTAGCAGCAGCAGCGGCTTCCTTCTTTTCTCCCCCTATTGCCTGATCTCTCTTTCCATGACCAACCCCCTTTGTTTGTTGTTCCATGACCCTCCGTCGTCTTCTTTTAACACTGCTTATATTATTCCTCTCCAGCCGAGAGCCGAGAGCCGAGCCGCCGGCCGGTCTTGAGCTCCGTTTGCCGCCTAGCCCCTGTCATGGTGGGCTGGTGTTGTTATAGCTAGAGAGATCGAGCGCCAAGGCACACCCTAGCTAGCTAGCTAGAGAGATCGATCGGATGACGTGGTGCAATGGATTCAACGACGTGCGCGCCGCCGTGGAGAGCAGCCTGTCGCCGGCCGCCGCCGTGGCCGCCGCGGGCAAGAAGGCCGCCGCGTCGCTCGCCGTCCTGGTCAAGATGTGCCCGTCCTGCGGCCACCGCGCGCAGTATCAACAGGTACGCGCGCGTGCACGTCGTCTGCCGTACTGCTCTCAAGTGTGCAGATTTACTGGATCAGGGACGAATTAGTCCATAGATCAGGGCACCGTGTACGCATGTTTTCAGTCCGAGTTCTTCGTGCATGTCGCGGCCGGCTTGAGAAAACAGTGCACGGCCGGCCTACTCGTGGGCTTCCCACCAGCATGAGCTAGCATGTCGCTGACAGTACAGATGCACACTGCAGGAGGCCACCACGATCCAGGACTTGCCGGGGCTGCCGGCCGGCGTGAAGTTCGACCCGACGGACCAGGAGATGCTGGAGCACTTGGAGGGCAAGGCCAGGCCGGACTCCCGGAAGCTCCACCCCCTCGTCGACGAGTTCATCCCCACCATCGACGGCGAGAACGGAATCTGCTACACGCACCCGGAGAGGCTTCCCGGTACGTACGCAGGCAGAGGCAGCGTGCGTTTCCCTTATTTATATTACTCGCACCACAGGCGGCGCATGTCTGCAGATCATGTCATCTCAGCATGCACGATCTCTCTTGTATATCGATCGATCGGCTTGGTCGTTGATGTTGTTTGTTCGGCCAGGCGTGAGCAAGGACGGCATGGTCCGGCACTTCTTCCACCGGCCATCAAAGGCGTACACGACGGGGACGAGGAAGCGCCGGAAGGTGCACAGCGGCGGCGACGGGGACGACGGCGGCGAGACGCGGTGGCACAAGACGGGCAAGACGAGGCCGGTGATGTCCAACGGCAGGCCCCGGGGCTACAAGAAGATCCTGGTGCTCTACACCAACTACGGCAAGCAGCGCAAGCCCGAGAAGACCAACTGGGTGATGCACCAGTACCACCTCGGCTCCGACGAGGAGGAGCGCGAAGGCGAGCTTGTCGTCTCCAAGGTCTTCTTCCAGACGCAGCCCAGGCAGTGCGGCTCCTCCACGGCGCCCAAGGAGGCAGCCGTCACGAACGGCACCGCATTCGCCGGCCTGGGCCAAGGACATCACCAAGGTGGTGGCGTTCTCAGGGAAGGAAACGGTGCTGATCATCAGTTCTACAGTCCTGGAACAATGATAGGGTATGGCCAGGGGGGCCCGAATAACAGGGCACCTCCTGCCCCTGCAGCTGCTCCTCACTTCATGCCTAGCTTTGCAGTGAATGCAGCAAGGGCTAGCTTTGGCCCTTAGAATCAAGAATTCAGGACAAGAGATGATACAAACTTATTAAAATTACCAGCTAAATAGAGATTTAGGAGCACTGTCATGTCATGTCATCAGGGAAATTCCCATGGCCTGAAAAATACATCATATTCATAGGCGAAGAAATTATGCTGGGACTGTAAAAAGTATATCTTGTTTTTTCCACCTCTAACGTAACGGTCATCTATGGACTGCATTTCTCTTTCAAAAGCATATCAAGATTTGAGAAAGCCTCTCAAGTTGTATCTTGACCATTGCTTTCTTTATAATATAATTGAATATATTATCACTACTACAAAACCAACATTTTGCTACAAAAAGTACACCATACGAATCCATTGACGCACCTGTTATGCACTTAAGACAGATAAAAATACTAGTGATTTACTTTCAAATTTCCAAATCGCCCTACATTAAAATGGATGGAGCGTTGAACTTTTTTTTTGTTAAACATGGTATCGTTGCATTATATAGTACTCGAATACTAAAAACAAGCTCACATATATGAAGGGAAAAAAAAAAGGACATGCTGCTGCGGAGATTCGACCAATTCGTTCCTTCACGTTTGGACTTAGAATGGTTCAGCCTCACCAATCCTCTATTACGAAACTATACTATCTTCAAACAACACCTAACCGCAAACCAGAGATTAAAACTAAGTTACATGCATAGTTTCACTTCAACCTCGATAGTTCAACATTCAGCGCTACCGTGAACTCTAGCAATAATAAAGAGCAAGCACACATGTATTGCCAAGGACCTACTCCTTGCCGACAACATGCTTTTCATATAAAGCAACAATATCCTTCTTGTTGGGATTCCTCAGCTGGAGGAGTTGAGCACCAAATCCTTCCTTGGTGAGCTCCTGCTTCAGTTTCTGCACAGTAAACTTGGTATAGTCTTCGGTTTCTGTCCCTTCCTGGCTCCCTTTGTAAGTATCTTCACCAATAAATACGGACCCACCATCCTCTGTGTGACTGATTTTGAAGGGGCTTGTTGTGCTTTTTGATCGTTTTCGACGCCTCACATTGTTGTCATCGTCAATATCCATATCATGGACAGACTCTGTAGCTTCACCCCTTGGTCGCCTCGCAGAGGTCTTGAGCTTGCTATCAAGTGCAGTTTCATTGAGCTGAACTGATGTCAACTCTTGTTGGAGCATGTCCAGCTTGGCTTGAGTTGCTTGCAAGTGCAACGACAAGGCCTCCGCCCTCTTATTGGCTTCAGCACATGCTTCGCGTTCTGTTGCCAACAGACTCTCAAGCACTTGAACTGTGCTGGATCTTTGCTGGTTATTCCTTTTCAACATCTCATCAATTTCTTTTTCCCGCTCCTCAACACTTTTTTCGAGCAATGAGACCTTGCATACAGCATCACTTTCTGACTGATGAAGCCTCTCAATCTCTTCCACCATCTTAACCTTGTCCCTTCCAAGAGATTCAACCTGATGCTCCATTCTTTCTATCAGTGCAAGTCTCTCCATTGCAAGCCGTTGAGCTTCACCCTTGTCCTTTTGAGCAGCAGCAGCTTCTAAACGAGCTGCATCAGCCAATTCCGTTGCTCGTCTGGCTTCCCTTTCAGCTTCCTTGCACCTAATGTCTGTCTCATCAGATTTTTTGCACTGTAACACATACTTCTCCTCAAGATGATTCTTCTCCTGTTCCAGGATCCTTAATTCCTTCTCACGCGACAGAGCTACACTTCTAATGGACTCCAGGCTATCAGTCAGCAATCTGATCTCCTCCTTCAAAGCCAGCGAATCCGACTCGTGGCTCTTTAACTTTGCTTCAGTGGCCTGAATTTGATCATCTCAATATGAGATTTTGTTGAGAGGGAGTTAAGAGGGAGGAGAAAGGCAAGAGAGACAGACCTCAAGTCTCGAGATTAAACTCATAGCATGAATTTCTGTCTGGCTAACTTTTGCATTCAATCTTGCAATTTCCTCTTCCTGTTAACACATAACACGCTAATGTTAAGTGACCGAGCATGTATAGAAGTGAAGAGAAATAACATTGAATGTACCATAACGTTTTCCCCCAAGCCTAAGAATGCACGTATAGAAGTTAAGAGAAATAACATTGAATGTACCATAACGTTTTCCCCCAAGTCAAGAATGCACCATAACACTGAGGTAGAGGATTACCTTCTCAGACAATTGGTTAGCAAGTTCTGCCCTCAAAGCATCTTCTCTCTCTTGTACTTTTTTATTTGTGCGTTCCTGTGCTACAGCTGCTCTCTGCAGATATGTTTTGGCCTCAGTAGCAGCAAATTCAAATTTGCGTTTCCACTCTGATGCTTCCTCTTGAGCAGACTCAGCTTGTTCCCGTGTTGCAGATAATCTGCCCTCACTAATACTTACCCTAGACTCCAGAGAAGCAATTTGGGATTTTAACTTACTCTCGTCTGCCTTTTGCTGTAAAATACTATGCTCGTATTTGCTCTTCCAGTCATTGGATTCTCGTTTTGCAGTTTCAAGAGAAGAAGACAAGCTCACACACCGCTCTTCCAACTTGCTACTCTTGGTCTGAAGTTCGCCAATACGAGCAGAGTAATCCTTTGAAATTTTCTGTTTATCATTGATGGCCTCCTCATAGCGCCTCATGTACTCAGCCCTATGACCCTCACTTGCTTCGAGCTGCTTCCTGAGCAATGCCAACTTATCATCGCTTGAATTGCATTTCAATCTCAGGGCATTCCTTTCAGCATCTATATGAGCTAACTGTCTTCTGAAAAGGTCTAGCACAGGTCCTGCCAAACTGCAGAAACATTCCACAAAAGAATAAAATGACCAAGTGAAATACTGAGATCATTATTTCACATCAATCAACAACACGAAAATTGAAGAGATTCATACCACCGATGTAGGAAAGTGGCTAGCGTTTTCCATTTTCCAGGACCATAGGCTGTTGACTCATACTCTGTGAGCAGGCTATCAAGGAGCTGCAGTTAATCCAGCAACAAGGATATTAACATAAACAATAATACAGAATAAGGTTCTTGTCAGCTAATTACACCAGCAGAGAAGTTTACAGCTGTCATACCCTGATTACATCATCTAACTTTGCATCAGGATGGTTACATGCTGCTCGGACCTTTGATTCCATGCTCTGTACTCGGTCTGAGCATTGCAAATCAGCCTCCAGAAAAGCCTTCCTTTTGTAATCCTGATTTATGTTCTTAATAGTTAGCACACCCACTAATACCTTGTAATTAGCTGGTGCTTTACTTCAACAATTGGATGGTGTTAATAAGTGGTTCCTGGGGAAGACCATAATAAGCAGGCATGCTGACTTAAAAGCAGCTGATGAGTAAAAATAACGTAACCTCAAAAGCCTTTTTGAGAGAACTGTGAAGAAGCTTTTCAAATTTCGAGCGAGCTGACCCAGCACCAACAGCAGAAACATTAAAAGCACCGACTGCCTTCCTCATTGCATCTTCATGTGCTTCTCTCAAAGAATCCTGCAAAACCCACAAGTCAAGAAATTCAGAAAGTTCAAATGAGAAAACTACTACAACTCACTTATTAGCAACCCACCTCCTCTATTTGTTTTTTTGGGTCAAAAGAAGAGTTGTAAGTGTCCACAGCAGAATCATATGCCCTCCGACATTCTGTTTCCTCCACACTCTGCACAAATAAAAAACTATCAGATAACTCCCACCCAAAGAACACGATATCTTTATAATGGTTGAACCCAAAAGGTTCATTGGCCAATGCATAGGTAGTCTGGTCGCTCATCAAACAGTTGAGAATGTTGGCCAATGCAAATCTAAGTCTTTAATAGTGTTTCAATCAAATTGCAAATTGATGTTGGTGGAATCTGTATTTTTAAGATTACACTTGTACAACCGTAAGGTTATTACATATAGCATTCCATGCATTAAGTTGTAACCCAAGAATAAAAAAAGAACCAGCATAAATACCTGCCATGACGAAGATATAGTAGGGACAGCACCGCTATTGATGGCATCAAGAAATGATTGTGTCAATCCAGCAAGGATGGGACCTGTCATTGTACTAGCACCAAGTTGTTTTGGTCTTGTTCGGTCAAGCACAAATTTTGTGAAAGCATCCAGCCCAGATCTGAACTCTGGCCGGAAATTACTCAGCTGTAATAAAAACAATTAGGAGCATTGCATTAGCATCAACCTGGTAAAAGAGTATGACTATATTGCAGAACATGAGTTATGGTTCCAACTCTAGAAGGGGCAAAACACAATTATTGCATCTTGCTGAACTAAGTTCCTCAAAGCCCTAAGGCACAACTGCATACCTTTTTTTCCCTCTCTAATACTATCTTTAGTGTTGAGTAAAACGAACCAAATGTCAATATTGTCAGCTCCCACCAGCCATAAAGAGACGTAGTATGATACATGCAGTCAGAACTTTTAAAATTTGGATAAAGGTATATTATTTATTTGAATATTGAGATCGAAAATAGAAGAACGCAACAGGAATAAATTTGTTTTGAGAGCACACTTTCATAGTTTTACAAGTTTTACGAAATCACAATACATATCAGTTATTGGAAGTTTGAAACTGCCATTAAATTCTATGAAACTGTCTGGAGGAATTGCAAATATCTGATTGTGTTGTGTAACTACCTCCTCTGTTCAGAAATATAATCCCATCAAGACACCAACACGGTCTATAAGGTGACACCCTTGAGTCCGACTAACAGTACATATAAAAATCAATCTAGTAATATCAATCTTATGTTATCAATCCATACAAAATTTTGATATTCATAGTCAAAGCTAAAAAGGTTCAACTTGGCACAAACCTAGAAGAACCTGTATTTCTGATCAGAGGAAGTAGATATTATTACCATAAAAAATGTACCATTAGTACTAGGCCAAAAGTACAAATATATTACAGTTTGCCCTGACACGAGTCAAAAGTTCTGACTGGTACCTAACACACAATTACCAACAGGAGTGATTTTGAAACATTTTCCATAATACTTTACTCCAATCAGAAGTTCAGAATCATTGGTCAACAAATATATACAATATGTCATGCGGGTACTGGCGTGAATGGAGAGCTTAGCAAAAGTTTTACTCTACCTATGACATACGATATAAGGTGAGCATTATAAGGACAGGGCTAAAAGAGGTGATTCACTATATTTCAAAGAAGAAAATACTTACAGGAAGTTGATCTAAACGTTGGAGATCTTTTTCATTGTTCACAGGTCTCACAAGTGTAAAGCATTCCCTATCTGGAAAAAGTGCCCGGATGGATTCGCGTATCTTCAGCAAAATAAGTATCAGTATAGTCCATATGTCACGTCACTAAAGCAAAAGGTACATAACTTGTTTCACAAAGAACACCCACTAACATACCGCATTCTTTGTAGATACATCCCTTCCTCCACCTTGAACAGGCCTCAGAGCTAGTTCTAGATAATCCCGCGGAGTAATTTTCCTGCTGTCTTCGGTCAAATCCAGGTAGAAGTCCTATAGAAAACAAAGCAGAATGGCATTGCATATCAAAAGATGTCTGATGCACAATATCAATATGGACTGAGGCTAGCTAAACACAATAAATGTTTGGAAGAAATCTGAAGATGATGCACAGCTAGGAAACAGTTAAAGCATTCAACAGGGCAAAAAGGCATGCGATATCTTACTCTCAACAACCAAACAAAGACAGGTGAAAACTGCCCAAGTTCAGAAGCAGTGGACCTTCCACCTGAGGCCCTGACACGTATATGCTTCGTCATCTCCGTGACAAGTGATAGACGATCCAATGCAGCTTCATCTATACCTCCCATCTAGAAGAAGTAGCAGAAGGCTCAGAGGTTAGAATCCTTCGATATAACAAATTACAACTGAAGCACCTACCTATCAGTCTATAACTCCCTCCTTGTTCCAAAAATGAACAAGATTCAGAAACATACCTGATTGTAGATAAACATGCTCGACAACAGAACAGCCAAAGAAAATATTTGGATGCTATATGTCCCCTGCCAAAACGGAAACAGTGAGCATGAGATAACACTACAGAAATTACAAATATATGTTTTACTACACAATAACACAAAACCACCAAATAAAAATCACTAGAGAAGTAAATGATAGCGAACACTCTTTACGATTCACCCAAAAAAGTGTTGCTCAACAAAAAAGGTGTGAATCCAATTATAATAACATCATAATATCAGTAAGCACATACTGTTTGATCGTAAGCATCAATTCCTTCGGTATCCAACAATACAAGATTGTATTCGGTCCCATCCAGACCAGTTCTCTTCAAAGGTGCACTCCACATCCAAAGTCCCTTGGTGCAAGGTCGATGTGTTGAAGCCACTTTAAAACCACTGCTTCGCCCAAGAAGCTGTATACACAAGCCAAATTTTTATCAACTGATGTAGAGAATCAAACAAAAATAATGTGCAGCAAAAAAATATATAATTCTATATCAAAACTGGGTATACAATGACTAATAAAGCCATAAGAGTGCCACATCATCTCAATTTAGTCCTACTTTCCAAATTTCATCTCATGGATGCTAATGCGCATTGAGAAGCATTAACATGCAACAATAGAGAATAGAAATATCAAGAATCCAGAACGTAGAATACCTAGAAGTAACAAAGATTTTCTCGTACTTAATTAATACTGCAAAATTCTGAAACCGTTTAAATGTTTCATGCTGGTATGGCACTAATAAAATGATTATGCTAATGAGGCATACAAAAATGATTAATAGTAGTTTGGTATTGACCCAGAAACAAAATGTCATTCGACATTAATCTTCACTCTTTGTCAATTTGTATCCATCCTCCCCTCCTATATTACTTTAACACGCCTAAATCAAATAGCTTGTTTAACAGCAAGTCAAGATCCATAGTGACATTTAACCAAAATTAATCTGTTCTTATTTCTAACATTTCCACATCCCACAAAGTGTGCTTATCGAAGATATGCACCAAAGAACTCATCATCGATGACTTGCAAAGCTTATGTCAATCACTGTTTCAGAATCTCAAACAATCTTTAATAATATTTTGCAGCATCACAATACCTAAAGGACCAATCATTCATATACAGTGACAACTTTATATATTCATACTAATCCATATACGCACACCTGCAACCAAAAATGCGATGCAAACAAGGCTAGGCATTCATTTTTTTTATTTTTAATAAAAATGTAATACACCATTTCAAAACCAGAATGTAGCACAGTTCTATACGATGTCCAAATTGTAGTTCAGGTACTAAACCTCATTGGAAATACACAGTTTACTAGCAAAAAACACAGGTCTAAATCTAATGCATCAGCACAGAACCTTTCGCCATTAACCATTGCGTGCAGATTTAAGCCACCCACATTGCTTAATCCCTATGTCCAATCCCTTTCTCCTTCCAAAAACTGGACCCGTGTTGAATTCCAATATCACAATCCTTCAATCAAACACTGTGAACATGCAGCGCACTTCAAAATAGCAGGAAAAACAAACTAAACGAGTAAATGAACCTTAGAGTCCAAAACGTTACCTAAACCCTACAACTCCAGTTGCAAAATTTTAGCACTAATAACTTCCAAAACATCCCCACTCGAAGCCCAAATACATCCGCGGGCATGTCTCAGAAAACACCGCCGAAACCCTAGCCGCCCACCAGCGACGCTCAGAGCCTCAGACCCAGACTTTCCCCCCAAAACCTAAGTTCGCCCTGTCGCGCGCCGTACCTGGTTGAGCACGAAGCTCTTGCCCTGCCGCGCGCGGCCGCAGACGGAGACGACCCCGATGGGGCCCTTGACGAGCTGCAGAGCCGCCACCGCCTCGGGGTCCATCACGAACTTGCCCTTGTCGTCGCAGTACACCAGCCGCAGCGGCCGCCCGGGGCCCGCGGCCGCGTCGCCGGCCCCGTTCCGGGCGGGGGTCGCGTCGCCAGCGCTGGTGCTCCCCGCGCCGCCGCCGCCCCCGCGGAGGCCGAGCATGTGCAGCATCGCGACTTCGCCGACGGCGAGGGTCCCGTGAGCCTGTCTTTTTTTTTTTTTTTCGCTTTCAAAAACGGGAAGAGGGAAAGGGGTCGTGGGAGATCGCGAATGCCCTCCAGGGTAAGCAAAAGCAACGAAGCGGAGGAGTTGGCCAGTTGGGTTCGGGTCGGGCGGCGCCGCGGCGGATGTGGTCGGTTGGGAAAAAGTATAGATAATCCCCCAAGCTATATGGGGGAGGATACTTAACACCTCAAACAAAAAAATAGTATAAAATACACCCTGAACTATTCTAAACCGGATAGGGGGTGGTTTTGGGGACTGGTTTGCTGATGTGGACACTAGTTTGCTAACTGGACACGTTGTTTTGGTCTAAGCTTGCCCACCGCGGCGCCTGGCCCCCATCGCCGTCATCTAGCGCCGCTCGGCTGCTGCTGCCCCTCCGCCGACACTCCACGCCCGCGCTACCCCTCCTCGCCGCCGCTCCACGCCCGCGTCGCCCCTCCCTGCGGCCGTCCCCGCCTGCCGCAGCTCCGCTACTGTGCTCCCCGCCCGCCACCGCCTTCGCTCCCATGCTCCCACCACCAAGCTCCACCACGTCCATGATGCATCGTCCCAGGCTGTCCAGCCGCTCGAACGCCGCCTTCCGTTCCTGCTCCTCCGGGTCGACGGCGGCGTCCGGGCGCGCGGCGGACGCGGAGCGGTCGGAGTGCTACCTCGTGGCGGACCAGCGCTTGGCGCGGCACCATCGCATCAGGTCGACGACCCACCAAATGCGTGGCATGGAGGAGGATGTGGTGGTGGCATCTAGCGGGAAGGCCGATGGGCGGCACCCTGGCGGCCACGGCGGCACGGCACACGCAGCGGCGGCGACCCGTAGGAGCTCGCCCCTGCGCAACGCAGCACACGGCTTTGTCTGGAGCGCAGCGAGCTCGACCAGCGCCTCCCGGAAGTTGCCGTGCACATCGGCCAGGCGGAGAAAGTCGTCCAACTGCAGCACCAGCGGGGAGGGGTGACACGAGCGTGGAGCGGCGGTGGGGAGGGCGGCGCGGGCGTGGCGCTGCGGCGGGAGGGGCGGCGCGGCGCGGGCATGGAGTGGCGGCGGTGGGGCTGCAACAACTAAGGAGCACCGAAGGGGCGCTGGGTGACAGGGACGGGCGCGAAGCGTCACGGTGGACATGCCTAGTCCAAAACAACCTGCCCAATCAGCAAACCGGTGTCCACGTCAACAAACAAGTCCCCAAAACCACCATAGGGGGTGATCTATTCGGTTTAAGATAGTTTAGAGTGTATTGCATACCATTTTTTTTGGGGGGGGGGGGGGTGAAGTATCTTCCCCCATGTAGTTTGGGGGTCATCTATACCTTTTCCTGGTCGGTTGGGTTCCCGCTGCGTTGGGGCGACGCGGGCACGCGGCTGCCGATTTGTTGGGCTTCACGCGTTGTGTCCCGTGCTTGAGCTGGACTGGTGGGCCTTGGACCCTTGGTCGGTGCAGAAAGCCTACCCTTCTCTGTTCTTTTTTATATTGTGATGAAAATTAGAAGGTGCTGCCAAAGATAATAAATAAATAAACTAGAAAGTTTTGTGCCCAGCTGGGCATATTTCACGGGCCCCACCTCTCATCTCCTCTCTCCAAGCCTTCCAAGCTCTCCCACGGGTCAACCGATTTAACCCTCGTCACCGAGCCAACGCCGCCTTGCCATCTTGTCTCCATCATCTCGCCCACCTTGCCATCTTGCCACCTGCCAGAGCTGTTGACGCCCTTGGGTGAACCCGAACCCCAACGGCGAAGAAGATGACATATGAAAGTGGTGAGGTGAGGCGAGCCAGGCCGATTGGGTCACACAAGTAGCAGGAAAAAAGGAAAAATGAGGTGAGGTGTACTGTGACATGTTCATGACTTTGTCTTTTTAAAGTATATACATGTCTAATCTTTTCGGCGTGCCTAAAATAGTATGGATTTTTTACATATGTTCAAAGGATGATTGTGTAGCTGTGTGTTATATGTGAGCAACGCGTGCAACCAAGCGAGCACGTTAAGCCGTAATAAGAAATGTTTTTTTCCTGCGAAAGTTAATAGTTCTTTAGTTAAGCTTGGAGGACGGAATGCTCCTCTTTTCGTGCTGTGCGTGGGCAGCCTTGTCTTAAAATAATTGCAATTCATGTTTTAATCACACTATAGAAATATACTCTGTAGTTGTCTTCTACGTCAGGCCTTTTTCCTTTGACTAAGTTTGTAGACAAAATTCATCAACACCTAAAAACGTCACATTTGTAGTATATTATATCCGCCGGTGGGATATTTCTTGACTGTGCATTCATTTGGTACTGTACGCGTTGCTATATTCTGATAAATTTGTTCGAACTAAGAAAAGTTTGATTGAGGATAAAACCACAATGAATTATACGAGGGGGCATTTTTCATTGCGAATATAATTGATTCATATTGGAATCATTGATATTAGTCAGTTTTTATTAGGTCAGACTTAATTTTTTTTATTTAGAATAAAACTAGAAATGTAGTTATCTCAACACTGATAAAACATGTTTAGTTTCGGAAGCTTGAACTGCACTAAAAGAGAGAAATGGAATTGGCGTGTGAAACGGTGGCACCGTGTTTTCTTCTTGGGCCTCTCTAGACTGTACTTTTGATCCATGGGCCTTCACAATGTCTGGGCGACCTCTGCGTTCAGTTTTTCAGGAACCGTTGCTGGAACCAAACCACACTTCTACTCTGCTCTTGTGCTCCACAAAGCTACCAAGATAGCATATTTTTATATCATTTTAGATAAAACCCCAAGTAATGCTTGCGTCTACAAATAGGTTTTCCAGGTGTAGCCTTTTGGTGGTGCTGTTCAGAAGCTGGAGTGAGCCGAGCACGATTTATTCGGGCAGGCCCATTATTGCTTCACCGTATCCGCAAAGCAAACCTGTCCGGATCAAAGGCCCGTCACATCCATACCAGATTAGCAAAAGGCGGTCGCTGATGGCTCACGTGGCCCTGCCAGAATTGCACCGCCGGTTCCTCTTTTGTGCAACGCCGTTCGCGACAGAATCTTACAGGCGCCGCTTGGTCGGACGACCGGTCTCCACCGCCGCCCCCGCGCCCGCCTCCCGTTCCTTCCGCAAAGCCCAAGTTGCAGCCGCTGTTATACTGACAGCAGTTTCAGGGAAACGAATCATGCTTTTGCCGTCAAGATTATCGATTGTGCTCAGCAGCATGCCAGTGTGTAAACACTGTCTTCAGCCATCAGCAGTACGCTGTACGCCCAAGTGCCCATCAGCAGTACGCAGTAGTCTGAACACCAGCTGTTCCAGAACATTGTGATCAGTGGGTGTGCTCAGCAGTTAGCACTGAAACAGCAAGAAAATACTCCGGCATTGAGTGGGTTTACAGTGCCGACTGGAGACAAATGGCGACAGCAGCGAGTTGGATTTACAAGAGGACACTAGATTGCTAGTTGATCCTCAGAAGCCGGGAAAGTGAGCGGTGTAGGCCAACACTAGAAAGGGAGCGAAAGCAAGATGCTACCGAACAAAAGGTTGAGCTGAAAAGGAAAAAAAATGCTCGAGCAGCTGACACTAACTCCCATGATGTTCCGTAGCACACTGGTACCAGTACAAGAGGGCTAGGTTCCCTATCTGATTGCCTAGAGCACTTATACTAACTCGCACTCAGACCCCTCATGCTGCTAGAGTAGGTTGGCTAGATTGCAACGTTTCGTTTATTCGGACATGCTAGCTGTTGTGCCGTCCTGTAAACACCCCCCTTGTGCTGTCATGATTAAATATAGCTAGTGCACTTGATAAATTCAGCTTCTCCTGAATTCTCCTGAATACTCCCAGACAAGACATGCACAAAGGTGTTGCATAGAAGCGTGCTGCGCCGCCTTGCCGACCGTCTGCCATCCACTCAAAGTAGTGGAGTGGATCAAGAATTCCCATACCGGATCAAACGAAGCAAAGCCGCACACGGATGGACTAAGAAGAAGAAAAAAAACGACAGAGCATGCATGCTTGAAGCTGCTAGTACCACTGTCCGAGCCGCACTGTGGACGACGCACACATACAAAGCCACAGTCCGTCATCAAGCCATTCAGGACAAGCAGTGACTGGATGGACGCTTTAAATGGCGACGAAGCCGCGGTCCAATATACGGTGGCGGTCCTTCCCTTCCGCGACGGCGACGGCGACGACGTCACCTTTTGGCCCGCGCTGCCAAGATCTCCGCCGGCCACGGCCAGTCGCTGCGTGCGGCCCGTCCGGCGTCCATCGCGGGCGGGAGGCCTGCGCGATGCAGAGCTGACGCTCGAACAGGCCGGCAGGCGAACACGCGCCCACCCGGCGGCCGCCCCGGCTCAAACGGGCAAGGTCCTGCGACCCCTTTCGAGCGCCTGCTCGCCGGGTCCAGCTAGGCAGCTACGTCCCAATCGGCCGTGCTTGCCCTAGGACTTGCGTGGCGCCTGTCGTGGCTAGCATGGTCCTGCTCCTGCTGCTGCTGTACCCAGAGGTCTTGTCTTGATGCACCGGCAATCCCAGAGCGAGCGAGGCCACAACCAACCTCTGCCGCTGTATGTAGATCTTTGTAACAGAGCCTGTAGAGTAAGTATACTATATAATACATCTCTCTCTACTAGTGGTAGACCCGTAGCGGTACAGTTTGGTGCTCTTGTTGGATTAGGCTATCCATAATAATGAGACTCCTCAAATTCCATTCTCTATTTTTATTTTAACTATCTTTCTCTGTTTACAGTAGAGCATTTATTTCAAACAGTATAAAACGGTGTATTGAGAAACCGTTCGAGGGATAGCGAAGTGGTTGCTTGTGTTCCTCATGCATGCCCCCGCCTTCCCCGGGAAAAAAGGGCGTGCTCTGGGGTCTTCATCTGGATGTTGTCAATAGACCGGGGGTTTAGTTAGGGGCTGTCTGGTCTCTGGTCTAGGCATAACAGGACACACACTACTCCTATATGCCTGTCCTAGTAGTACGAGTAGACAGATTAGACAAGCACGCCAAGGGTAGGACTAAGTATAATTCTCCTTCATGATCACCATCACACTACGATGGTCTCACCTGGCTTTGCATCCTTTTGGATTTCATGTAGTAGCAGGCACCAGGCAGAGTGTGGGGGATAGAGCACAGACGAACGAATGGCTTTTTAACCCCGCCGCTCCAGGCGCCAGCATCTGCCAAAGCTAAAAGCGCGCGGGGCCTTTTGCTAAACCACGGGGGGATCCAAATCATGAGGCCGCGGCAGTCGGCACTCTCGGCACGGGCTACCAAAGCTTTCTGTGTGGGTCAGAACTCGATCAGAAGGGCCAAAAGCTCAGATATAGACTAGCATAGCATGCTCGTTCATGGCATCTGTGGCTTGTGATGATTCTCCGTTACGCTTTGATGTTGTCCTCGGCGAGATCGTACCGTCGTCGTACGTTTTTGTGATCTGATTGACGACGCCCGTTCTGTGTTTTCCCCCTACAGCTACAAGTGGGGGAAAACTTTATCTTGAAGCCGGGTGCCAAATCGAGAGGCGTGTCCCGCAGCTGCGAGGACCGGCCGTGGGGTGCTGGTAGTGCGTGGCAGCTTCTTTCAGTGAAGCAGAAGCAGCTTTGATTGCCTTTGATAGGTAGATGCTCCTTTTCTAGCGAAAACTGGCTCTCGATGAGTACGTCTGCTCACATCTTTTCTGCTGTTTGGGCCGGTCTGCCGCACCCTCTTTCTCTTTGTAGGCATGCACGCAACAGGCCCTAGGCTAGTATAGTACCCTAGCTAAACACTACCACTGATTCTGAGTGTGCGCTGTGAAGGTAATCCAATGAT
This sequence comes from Paspalum notatum, assembly GCA_022530915.1. Classification (NCBI taxonomy): domain Eukaryota; kingdom Viridiplantae; phylum Streptophyta; class Magnoliopsida; order Poales; family Poaceae; genus Paspalum; species Paspalum notatum. The sequence goes on from CM039692.1 coordinate 38,977,885, forward strand.
CCAATCGCTATGGCTTGGACACGACCGAAGTCTCTCTCTAGGTAGCAGGGTCTCGCTAGTTAGTATCCTGTTCTTTTACTGTTTCAATTGCTTTCTTCTCTCTATAAAAATGTTACAGTATCAAACATTGTATAGACAACTATTTTACACATTTTTCATTAAAAACAGTTTTATTAACGTAGCCGACCCATCCGCATATATACGGCGGTAGGTTCCTTTTCGCCCTCACAAATCACTGCCCAAAAGGGAGCACTACTGACGGTGCAGCGAGCATGCAGGCAAGAATGGCACGGCAAGCACTCCCCTGGATGTAGCGGAGCTGCCCTAGTGCTTCGCTGTTCTATTCACCGTACGTCCTAGGTTGCGGCGTCTTTCGGCCACCACACCAAACCCCTCCCTCCAAGCTTTCAAAAAAAAAAAAAAAAAAAAAACTCCCTCCAAAGGAGCGAGACATGCCGGGCCTAAAAGCTCTGCTCGACGGTTTGCGAACCAACTATATAGAGCACTCAAATATTTGTATATGCATGTCCTCCTAGAGCTAGAGTATTTCGTACTGCTGATGGTACACTACGGTCTAGAGCAAACAGGGCAGTGGTACCATACTATATACGTACCATTCTTGAAGCGTACGCGCAGCAGCTAGAAGAATGCACACCGGTAAATGCAATGATTTTTTTGTATTTTCTACGGAGTGGCGGTAACACAAGTCCTTACTACAAGTCATTTCACACACTCGCGTAGTCGGTTCTGCACCGGGCACCGCCATCATCGCTCGCCACATTCTTCGCTCCAGAAGACCAACATGAATGCTGATCTCTACACGGCACAACAGTACAGTAGCATGAGTACCGCGAGTCGGTACCACTACCCACGCGACTCCATAGCTCCACAACCACAAGTGGCAACGTTTCTCGGCTGCCTTTCGGTGCTCCGCCTCCGCGGCGTGGTACGGAGCGCCCTTTAATTTGCCAGAGCAAGCGCTGAGATCTCTTCTTCAATTCCCAGTCCCGGCAGCCGGCAGGGGGATTAATGGAGTTATTCATAGCGAGGGGCGTTGCATTTGCACCCAACCTGCCACAGCACTGTGGACTGTGGTCGCGCTGCACGGACGAGAGCGACGCGTCCGGTCGCGGCGAGGCCCGCTCCATCGGCACAGGGCACGGCACGGCACGGGCCTCCCTGAGGACGAGGGTGCATCGAGAGTGCGACACGACGACGGCGGGGGTGGAGCCGGCACCCCCGGCAGGCAGGATCAGCGCTCGCGACAGAGAGGTTGCCTGCCTGCGGTGCGCCGGTGCGGGCCTATCGATCGATCGGTGGTTAATCGCATGGCCCCGGATCGACGGGGGGCGGGCCGGCGGTGGACGCCCACCACGTGACGCGCTTCCGGCCTGCCTTGCTGCGGCCTCCCTGGCCAGGCCATCTCCTGCATGCATGGGACGGGCCCTGGGGATCTGTAAATAAGGCCGGCCGGCCGGCCGGCCGGAGCGCGCGGCGTGCGTGTCTTTGTTACCTGTACAACGTGCCCTACTTCTAACCATCATCATTCGCTAATGCCGGGTCCATGTCGGGTCACGTGGGTTCAGCACGGTATCATATCGACCTCTCTCGCTCGCTGCCGGGGACCGAGATTTTACACCGGCGTGGACGGCAGCCGCTGTGTCCTGTGCCCGCTGACCGCCACACATTTCCGGCGAAGATTCGGCGGCTAGCGATCGACTAGCGAGGGGAGGAGGACGCACGCCGCGGCCGCCCCCGGTATTCCCACGCCCCAGCACGGCGACGAGCGAGCTGAGCTCCTCGCGAGCAAAAAAAAAAAAAAAAAAAAAGAGAGTCAGTGGATGCTTGCGACATAAAGAACCACTGTCTTTTCTTGCGCGTAAAAAGTGCTTTGTCTCCGTGTCGCGGGCAGACGCACAGGGCGGTACTCTATAGTCTGTAGTCTGTACGCCCTTGTAACTCGTAAAAAGGCTGCCCCTCCATTTGTGCAGCCAGCGCTAGGAGCCACTTTTATCGCTCGTCCGGCTAGCTGCCGTTCGTGATTCTCCCCTCGTGAAATCCGCCTCCTCCTCCTCGCATCGTCTACTCCGTGCTCTTGCTATCGGGCTTTTCCAGTGAGCGTGCAGAGCCGTAACTTTCCTCGACGACAACATTTCTTCTTCAGATGCCTGTGGCGTCGCGAGGAAACCGTGCAAAGTGAAGCTCCGAAGAACAGTGGTCGCCGTTCTGCACTGTGTGTGCATCCAATCCGTACCACGGCCACGGCATACTCACCGAAACGGAGCGTTCGCACCACGGAACCTCAAGAGTACGCGCACCGGTCGGCGGTCGGGGGTCTCGTCGGTTGCTCGTCAAAGATCCCCTCTGCCCCGCCTAGCGCCCCCGTCACGGGCCGAACGGGGCGACGACACGCGGACCCGGGGGGCACGAACCGGCCGCGCAATCATCCGGCGAATCATGGCGCCTGGCCGCCGCGCGGGGCGCCCGTGCCGCGCGCCGAGCGCGTCGGGCGTCGCGTTCGCCTAGTCGCATCAGCGCAGGCGCCTGCCTTGCCTGCCTGCCGCTCGTTTCTGCCCCTCGGGCGCGTACGTGCAGTGCTGCCGGGCCGGAGCGAGAGCGAGAGGCAAGCAGCGGCCAGCCACGGCCGGGGGATCTTCTGCGCTCGCGAGGCGTCGTGGCGCAGGGTTCCGCACCCGACATGCCGGGTGGAAAACGACGCTCCTAATCAGCGATGCAAACAGCGGATCTTGTTTTTCCAGCGTGTTTTATTAGTGTTGGATTGGATATGGGCGATTAGCTAGCGTGATGTCTTATGAGGACCGTTGAGAGTAACAACAACAGAGATGTGGCATCGGTTCATGGGACCAAATTGTCTGCCTGGCACTGTCGTCATTGATTAGCTTTGTGATTCTCTTGATCTGCACCGAAAACCACGTCTGACCTGTGCTTATGATTCAAGCCTCACCTGTCATTAGCTACTAGTCTTGTCAACCTAGTTTTCTGACTTCGACACAGGAGTACAGCGTACTTAGTAAGTACATTGAGAGAATGTTTTGATCGGCTGCACGTTAGGAAAATCAGCTTAAAAAACCTACTACACATTAGATCAGAAGTTTCAAGTTTAAGGCCCCGTTTGGAATGCGGGATTTTCTTCTCATTTCTGTGTTTTTTCTGTGAAATTGATTTGATTCCTGTAAAATTCCTATAAAATTCTTACGTTCCAAACACTACGTAACAGGACGTAAGATATGATAAGCAGGACGTTGGCCTCAAAGCGGAGGCGACAGCAGGGCCCCGTAATCTCTGTGGCGGGGCCGTATCGAGCAGGCGAGGGCATCGAGCAACAGGCCAAGAAGGCCAGCAGCCCCAACAGCGACGAGCCGACGACAGACAAATTCAGAGACGCCGTGGCTGCTCGCTTCCGGAAAAGCAGAGCGGCGCGGCGCGTCCCCCGTCTCGTCACCCCTCATAATAAAAACTCGCAGCCCGCGCGCTAGCCTCTCGCCGCAAGCCAACAAGCCCGTCGACTGCTCGCGCACGTACGGCGCCTCTGATCAGCTCCCCCGTGGGGTTCCCAGGGGGCCGGCCGGGCCCGCGCCAGTGAAGCTGTGAACTACTGCCAGAACCAGCCGGCCGCTGCGAGCAACGGAGCACGGGGGGAGCAGCTCGCCTCCGTGCTGTCCGTGGTCGGGCCACGGGCCACCCGACCCGCCCGTTGCTTACAGCTGCCGGAGGGCTGGCGACCATGGCGTGGGCCGCCGACGAGGGAGTAGTAGTGGTGCCTGGCTCCTGCCCTCAGTTTTCGCTCGTGAACGGCGACGCATGCAGGACATGGAACAATGGGGGTGGACGGACAGGACGACCGTTGACCGGTGGACCCGTCCGGTCCTCGTGGGCGGACGGAACGGAGCAGACCCCCCGGCGCGCCCGGGCTCGCATCGCACGGCAGCAGGCGGTGGCAGAGGCTGGCTGCCAGCGTGCGGGCGGTGCCTGCGTGCGGCAGGCGGCCCCACGCCCGGTAAAAGCGAGGAGAAAGTAGGGGAGTGGGACGTTTCACGGCCTAGGCAGCAGCACAGCCCTGCGTCTGTGCCCGCTCGACGCCCTACTGTACTGTACGCGCAGGCGCTGGCAAGCCTGCCACCCATTTCCATCCTCTTGCGCTCGCATTTTTCTACGCGCGCCTGGCAATCCTACTACAGTGGTGCAGCACAGACGAGGCGATCTACGCCGAGACGCCTCTCTCTCTCGCTCCCTCCCTGTCTGCCTCTGCGGCTCTGCCAGACTTGCCGAGGCCCATGCCGCATGGCGTGGGTGGCCGTGTGCGCGTGGGTGGGTCATGGGTGCATACTGTTGTATACTCCTCCTATCTGGTGCCGTGACTGTGCGCTGCTCTCGGTGTCGTTGCTGTGTGCTTAGATCTCTGGAAAATGACACTGTTCTGAACTGAAAATTACTGTAGCACTTTTCGTTTGTTTGTGGTAAATATTGTTCTACCATAGTCTAACTAGGCTCAAAAGATTCGTCTCGCAAAGTACATCTAAACTGTACAATTATTTTTTTATTTCATCTACATTTAGTACTCCATGCATGTGCCGGTATTTTGATGTGATGGAGAATCTTATTTTTGCATAGTAGAATTTGAGAAAAATTTTTTTATCTAAACAGGCCCGTTGTTATTGTGTGTACCGTGTACGAGTCCGCGGCCCTACCCGCCGCTCGGCGCGCGCGGTGGCAGCGACAGCACCATCAAGTTTGGCAGCGCAGCGGCGGCCAGGGCCCCAGGGGGCGCAGGCAGCAGCTGCTCTGTCAATATTCATGCATCGCCGAGCGTGGATTTGGACGGAGGGCTCCTTGTGCACTTGGAGCGTTACGCGCGAACAAAAAGTCCCCCAAGCGACAAGTTCACACGGGAAAGGAGGGACGCGGGAGCATTCCGCTGCGGCAAGGGCAACAGTGGTGGTGGAGCACCACAGGAGCCGTACAGTAAGCGGCAGCATTAAACCGCGACAAATCGAATCCTCGCCTTAACGACGATTTAACGAGCCACACCCACACCAGATGCGGTGCCCGGCGTGGACCACGACCCGGCCAATAATGGCTAGGTGGTGGCGTGCCAACGCACGGACATTAACCCGGGCCCCGGCCGCAACCGGCGTTTCGTTTCCTGGGTGGCCGGCCGATCATCAGACCAGGAGAACGCAGACGCGATGCCCGCACTCTCCGTCTGTAACGACGATCAGGGCAGGCACGGAGCCACGGACGGAGACGTGGGACACCCGCAAATGGCTACAGGGAGTTGGCAGTAAATGGACGCCCGGGCTGCAGGAGGTACGGGCCGCTTTGACACTTTCTTTAGACGACGGGCGGCAGACGGTACACCAAGCCCAGAAATAACACCGGCACAGCCGGCAACGTATAGGCGTACATGGACGGTACGCTGTGGAGGCACCGTTGGCATTTTGGCTAAAACGAGTACTAGGAGCAGTACTGTAATTAAAACGCTGTGAGTTGCGTGGTCCTACACGTAGCAGCATTCAGTAATGCAGTGACCGTAATACGGTAGTATTAGACAGCACATTTATATACACTGTATTCAACTTGATCGTCACCAGCAGGACCAGAGCTCGCTACCCTTGCACTTTCGCCTACAAGGACAGGCGTCTACTACACTGTTTCGGCACGTATCAGTAGAAGTGAGCCGTGCCTGTAATCGTACTACCCAGTAGCGTACTCCTGCGGCGGCTTCACTCCTGTGGTAGCGATAGTGGTACAGGCAGCCCACTCCACTGCTCTCTCCTCGTCCTGCTCTGCGGTCTGCGCCATCACTGGGCACACCTCCCGCATCGTCCGCTCTCTTTTTTGTGTCACCCACCCTTCCCAGCTCAGCAGCGGCTGACCAGCGGCGACCGCCACGCCACAAAAACGCAGCGCCGCGGCAGCGGAGAAGAAGTAGAAGTATTGATTTCTACTGGTACGCACGGCGCGGCCACACCCACACCCAGCCGTCCCCGTCGCGCGCCCTGCACCATTTCCGGCTGAGATGCTGCCTCACTCGCAGTGACAGGCACGCGGGCCTCCCACCCGTCGTCGTCCCTCCCTCCCCCAGCTCCCCTAGCTGGCTCTACTAGGATTAGGAGGCGAGGTACTAGCGGCTATGTACCAGTGCTTGCTGCCTATAGCCTCGCTCCCCATTCATGGCCATTACCACGATGTGTCACCCCACCACACCGCCCCCTCCGCTGCTGCCTCCCTAGCATCTCAGCCTCTGCTGCTGCTTGTGCTTGGTGCTTCGCGTTGCCCTCCACAGCTCCACTGCAACCCCCCACCCCCACGCACCCTCCTCATTAATCACTTGGCTCCCTCGCCTCGCCTCCGCGTGCAGCTTGCTCCCCTTCTCGTGCTTCGCGCTCCGCCGCCCGCAGCAGCAGGCATGGCGGGGATCGACCTCAACGACACCGTGGGGGAGGACGAGGAGGAGGCGGAGCCCGGCAACACCTGCTCCCTCTCTCAGCAGAGCCGGACCAGCTCCGCGGCCACGGGGACGCCGCCGCCCCCTCCGCCGACCACGCCCAGGCCGGGGCCGGGGCCCGCCGCGGCGGTGTGCCTCGAGCTCTGGCACGCGTGCGCCGGCCCCGTCGCGCCGCTGCCGCGGAAGGGGAGCGTCGTCGTGTACCTCCCGCAGGGCCACCTCGAGCACCTCGGCGACGCGCCCGGCGCCGGCGCCGTGCCGCACGCCGCCGTGCCGCCCCACGTCTTCTGCCGCGTCGTCGACGTCACCCTCCACGTGCGTGCGCCGACGAGCTCAATGCGTTGGCTGTGCGGGTGAAGCCTCTCTCTCTCTCTCTGACTGACTGGTATGTTGTGCTGTGCGTTTGTTGCAGGCGGACGCGTCCACGGACGAGGTGTACGCGCAGCTCGCCCTGGTCGCCGAGGACGAGGTGGGCGGAAGCTACAGTATTCCAAGATCACCATTTTTTTATTTGATTTGTGTGCCGTGCGGCGGCTAAGATTTTGGGCTAAGCTTTTTTTTTTTCCTTCTATATACTGCCTCTGACGCTTGCAGGAAGTCGCGAGGCGGCTCCGTGGATGGTCGGAGGACGCGAGCGGCGGCGACGGCGAGGATGGGGAGACCGTGAAGCAGCGCTTCTCGCGGATGCCGCACATGTTCTGCAAGACGCTCACGGCCTCCGACACCAGCACGCACGGCGGCTTCTCCGTGCCGCGCCGCGCCGCCGAGGACTGCTTCCCGCCTCTGGTTCGTTTGCAATGGCTCGGTGGAAAAAAAAAATCAATCTTTTGGTTACCCGGTTGATGCTCTGAACTGCTCCGCTGAATCATTTCTTTTGGTTTTGGGCGCGTGCAGGATTACAGCCAGCAGCGCCCGTCGCAGGAGCTGGTCGCCAAGGATTTGCACGGAACAGAGTGGAGGTTCCGCCACATCTATCGAGGTACATCAAATATACCCAGGATTTTACCTTGTTTTAACAGAGGTAGTATGACCCTGCACACATGCGTCTTCTTCATTAGGCGTCTGTACAGTGTACACTGTACTTGTTCGACCTGAGCCATTCAGTATCATTGAATGTGATGGGGGTGATAGCACCTGTGAATGCTTCATCTTTGCTCACCCTGGACCTAGATTTACAGCATGCTTCCAGCTCGTCCTTTTGGAATATATTTCAGCGTTGTATCATCAAAACTAATGATTATATACTGGGAGATGTACAAACTATGCCAATGTTTCATGCTACCTGCATTTGCTTTCTTGCGCACTGCATTCTGCATTCCTCTCATAGTATCTGAATCCGCCATGCCCTTCGTGACCTATTGTTACTGTCTTTACAGTTTACGTTTGCTTGTGAAAATCGTCTGAACATTTGTTGTGAAGTTATGGTCCCTTTCTTATGAATGTAAAGGACAAAATGAGAAGTTATGTCATGGGTGGTCCATGATTTCTGATGAATCTGCATAATGCAATGCAGGCCAGCCCCGCAGGCACCTTTTAACCACTGGATGGAGTGCATTTGTCAACAAGAAGAAGCTTGTCTCAGGGGACGCCGTACTATTTCTGCGGTAGGCCATCAGGAACATGTAGATGATTATCACATGTTGGTGCCGCTCTTTTCTGAAGATTCCTCATGATTTTCAGGGGAGATGATGGGGTGCTAAGACTTGGAGTGCGCCGTGCCGCTCAGCTTAAAAATGGATCTGCTTTTCCATCGCTTTATAATCAGTGTCCAAATCTTGGTTCACTAGCTAACGTAGCACATGCTGTGGCCACGAAAAGTGTGTTCCACATCTACTACAACCCCAGGTAATGAAAAGATACCTGTTTCTATTTAATACTTTCCCACGCTCATGCCGATGCAAATCTAAGATGGTAGAAACTAGAATGTCATTATCAGGTACTGTGTAAAAAAACTATTTACTGTGGGCAGATGAGGATTTTAAGATATTCATTGCCCGTGTTGTTTCAATTGCCTACAAACTCTGTTATTGGTACACATTTTACATTACATATTTTTTCTAAGTGATTAAGTGTTCTTACTGGAATCCAAAGTTGGGTGATAGACTAGATCTCGGTATTTATACCTTGGCCTTCAATGAAAAAGCTTGTTTCACAAATGTTCTTCTAAACATTATAACAAGTAGGCATGGAGTGATATTTTATCTAATGCCTATTCTGGTCCTGATGGGAGTTACTACTTTGCAAAAATCTTGCAGAATAAGCCAATCTGAATTCATCATACCATACTCGAAGTTCATGAAGAGCTTCAATCAACCATTTTCTGCTGGGTTAAGATTCAAAATGAGATATGAAAGTGATGATGCTACTGAAAGAAGGTTAGTATGCTCCAAAAGTTACTCTGATCTTGTACAAATTTATCTTTAATTGTTGACACATCTGAGATTGTTTTGCAGATACACAGGGATCATTGCAGGTATAGGCGATGCTGACCCCATGTGGCGTGGTTCAAAGTGGAAATGTTTGATGGTATGTTGTCTTTTCATATGTTTCACATGATATATATGGCTTCATCATCACATTACTTTTTATGTAACTTTAGTTGGTAAATTTTGAGCTATATATGAAACTAACTCATGCTTAATATATATAAAATATAACCTGTTTCTCTACACAATATTATTTACCTATAAGCTTATTTTAATCGCCCTGATGTCCTGGAATTCCTACGCACCTAATAGTTTCCTCATTGTGGAGGCAAATGATATTTTCTAATGGCTTGAATCTCATCATTGAAGCTTTTCACTGAACTTTAGTGGCACCAGCTAGAGCTCCCTTTTAAGAAGTCAAACGGCGGAAAACTATATTTATCGGCTGCCCAAGCTGGCCTTAGATTGCAACAAACACAACCCTCTTGATGAATTTACTTATTTTTTATACTCCAATGGTTCTTTTTGCAGGTCAGATGGGATGACGATGTAGATTTCCGTCGGCCAAACAGGATTTCTCCTTGGGAGATTGAGCTGACTAGTTCAGTTTCAGGATCCCATCTGTCTGCACCAAATGCAAAGAGACTGAAACCATATCTTCCCCATGTCAATCCAGACTACCTAGCTCCGAGTATGTCTGTTCTCCGCATCCACCAAAACAGTCCAATTTAATTATTATGCTTTTGATGTTCATGAGTTATATTGTTTTCATTTTGTTAGATGGAAGAGGTGGTCCTGATTTTGCGGAATCTGCCCAATTCCACAAGGTCTTGCAAGGTCAAGAATTATTGGGTTATAGAACTCATGACAATGCTGCTGTTGCTACTTCTCAGCCATGTGAAGCAAGGAACATGCAGTACATTGATGACCGAAGTTGCTCCAATGATATGAGTAACAATATCCCAGGGGTTCCAAGACTTGGTGTGGGAACACCACCAGGGAACCCTGGGTTTTCCTACCATTGCTCAGGCTTTGGGGAGTCTACAAGATTCCAAAAGGTCTTGCAAGGTCAAGAAGTATTTCGTCCGTACCGAGGATCTCTTGTTGATTCATGTTTGAGAAATAATGGATTTCATCAGCAAGACAGTTCTCATGCACCCACTGTGAATAAGTGGCACACACAACTTCATGGATGTGCTTTTCCTGGGCCACCAGCAGCAGTGCTTCAATCTCAATCATCCCCATCATCTGTCCTAATGTTTCAACAAGGTAATTCAAAGATGTCTCAGTTTGAATTTGGGCATGGCCAATTGGATAAGAATGGCGATGATAGACGAATGTTTGCAAATGGAGGTATTGGAGCAACTGAGCAAACACTGATGCTCCACCCTCTCCGTGTTTCCGCTGAAGTGCGAAATAGACACGTGACAGTTGAGAAATTTCACTCTGGTGTTGCTGTTGGCAATGATGGACCAGATAACAGGGAAGTTAGCAAAAATAGCTGCAAAATATTTGGGATATCTTTAACTGAGAAGGCTCCAGCAAGTAAGGAAAAGGACTGTGTTGAAGCCAACTATCCATCCTCATTCCTCTCTTTAAAGCAACAGGTGCCCAAATCGCTGGGCAACAGTTGTGCCACTGTAAGTGTTCTATGGTCTGCAACTCTGATGTCGTTCTAGAGCAAACTGCTTTTTAACTAAAAAATCGTGCAGGTTCATGAGCAAAGGCCTGTTGTTGGCAGGGTGATTGATGTCTCAACCATGGACATGATGATCTGATCTGTTAGTCAAATTATCCTGGAGGTGAACAAATGCTGTTGATGGCTTTGTCTCCATGTTAGTGACATTTCCAGGATCTAAGCGTATGAGGTTGATGTGTTCTCCTGCAAATGTGCTTATTCTAGTGTTAATATATTTTGCAGGTGCTTGTCTGTTGTGCAGTGTGGATAGTCTCTGATTGATGATTGGGTCTGATGAAGATGGATGGATAGAGGATGCTGATCAAACTTGTATCCTAGTTGTAGTGTTAGGGCACTTTGACAACCTTGAGTGCTCCATGCTGTCAGCATTTGTTGCTGATCAGAACTTGCCTGCATGTTTATAAGCTGTATGCTTTGGCAAACCCATTTATAGAGGGTTTGTTTGCATTAGCATAGTTCTAGACCGTGTACTTTGAGAACATGATTTACTTGAGGGCTGCTATGCTCCTCTGCCCCATTATCTTTCTTGCATTCAAGTTAGCCTGTCGGTCAGGAATTCACTAGGTATACTAGGGATTAATGGTGGCAGCATTAATCTGATGAGGTTCCTTGTGCTATCTGATCGAGATGGCATGTCTCGTCCCTATTCCCTCGTATGGCAATGATAGTAATAAAATCCTATAGTGCACCTCACGGCTGGAGCAGTGAGGCAGACATTTAGGTTCGATGTGCCCTCTGTAAATATTTTCACGTAGGTTAGGTCTGGTTTTCGGGAGGACGACAAGCAGAGGTAGGTTGCAATATTGCGCGATGACACTGTCCTTAGAGAAGGTTAATAAGGCAGCCAACAGCAGGTTCTATGTGTGTCATATCACATATAGCTAACTAAAAATCTATTTATATAATAATTTGGTGTTGATATAGTTTTTACAATTAATTTTTAGCCCACATCTCTTACAAGATATTTTGGAGCTTGTGCTTCAGTTGTCTATAAACTAACGGCCCACTTTTTTTTTCTTTTAATTCAGTGAAAATATGATATGGCAACTCTCACAGTCCGCTGATACAGACTTATAATACTGCTTCGCTCTTGGTCCTTCATCCTACATCGCCGACCCAGCAGAGGTGGCATATAATACTTCGCTCTTAGTCCTTCATCCTACATCGCCGACCCGGCAGAGGTGGCATAGACGCATAGGTACCTGAGTGCGTGTGACAAACCCCATTCAAGTACCCGTTGTGCGATGTGCTTTACGTTTTTGCTGTTCCGTCCATGGCCCCACTGTCTCCCCAGTCCCCAGCTCTGCTGCGATCGTGACCGTGCGCCCGAGCCTCACCGACCACCCAATCCCACGATTTCCACCGCCGCTCTGAAGTCTGAAAGCATTCGCCGACCAAGACCTCAGTTATCACGAGAGTTGCCGTTGTGCCACCGCCTCTATCAGTGGTCCTTTGTGGCTGCGAACCATGACCTTGGTTCTATGGTGTATCTTTTCCTCTGAAATTTCAAGCAAGAATTGACACGATAATTATATAAGCATGCTGAGGAAAACTGATTATGGCTGGATGGACATGTTCAGTGAAAAATAAATCGAAATTTGCTTTAGGATTTCTCCTAATAAAGAGTCTGTTAACCTGAAACGACAGAAAAACGGTTACTAAAATGTTGAGGCAATACCTTGTTGAGCCAGTTAACTTCGAGACCGCCTTGGTCGATCGATCATGTCACCGTCAGGTCCTGAAGACAACGAGCGTATTTCCTGGTGGGAATCAACCCAATAGAACAAAAGATAGCTTGATACACAAGAAAATTGCCACAAAGTGTGGAATAAGTCTCCCAACCTATATATACTCTGCAGTTAGATTAGTTCACAGTTCAATTCATCCCAACACAAAAGTTGCATCCCCATGAAATGGGCGTCGAATACAGCACCCAACAAGACAAAAGAGCGCATCCTGAACATAGAACCCATCTTCAAAACAGCAACCGTCATAGTGCATCCTGAACAGACTAGACCCTATCCCCACAACGACCACAGCCTCAATCATCTTCGTCTTCATCAAGTAGATCTGTAAAGTCCTCTACATTCGTGGCATTTGGAGCAGTGGGCCCGGATGAACGCAGCTCTTCAATTTCAATACGGAGGAGAGGATCACAGACAACATTCCCTATCTGTAAGATTCTAGGACAGCCTGGTTGAAGTGGAAAAGCCAAGGTGACTACCTCGTGAAAAAGGAACCAGGAAACAATGGGCAGAGAGCAGCAATTTACCTGCAATAGGGCACTGAGGTGGTTTTTTGGACCTGATATAATGCATCACTGGGTTCTTTTCATATATGTGCCTGCAATCCACACTGCATAGGAGACCACAATCAGTCCTGCCAGAGCAATGAATTATTACCTACATCTACATGTATACTGAAGTTGAACCAATACATTTAAAATGACCTAACTAGAAATCATCTTTATAATTTACTCAGGGCAATGAATTGACTGAGGTGTTTAAAATGTACTCCAGGTCAGATGAGACAGCTCAAGATCAGGTTAGGAGAGCGGGTTGTACAAGTAACAGTAGTGACCAGATATCTGGGGTCAAAACTGTTAAATTATTGACAAACACAAACTAATAGTGTCATCTGGGCACAGAAAAAAACCCCATTATTCTGACATTCATGCAATGTGATTGAGGCCAGGAAACTCCTGATTTCAGTAAGCCGCCAAAAGGAAACAAGACAATATATAGTGCTTCCTCCGTCCCAAATTGTAAGGGGTTCTAGACCTCTATTAGATCCGTTCATTCATCCATGTATGCATGTTCAATATGTGTCTAGATTCATCAATATCTATATGAATGTGCACAAATAAAAATAGGGCTAGAACAGTGCTGTTGGAACATGTTATTTGTGCCTACAGTTTTCGTTCCATTTTTATCCGTTGAAAGTAATCATTCTCTTTTAGCATGACACAGATTAAAAGCTTCAGCTAACTTTTAGCAGGTCAGATTAAATTTTTTTTTTAAATTATCAGGTCAAACAGTATACCCCTCAACCTTTGGCTATTGAATTGGATAAAAAACAGCTACAAACATTCAAAGAGTTACAAAACAATGTGCTCGTACCAGCGAACAGGATTTTCCAATTCGATCACAGGTTTCCCAGTTAATGGGCATGTGACATTTAAGATAGTCATCTGAGTGCTAGTCATGACAATGTCCTCCTGTTCCTCACCAGGCATTGGCTGACCTGCATGGTGAACATTCTGCAAAAAACAACAGAGGAACAAAGATAAGAAGTTTGTCAATTACACACAAACATAACATTCTTTATTTCTTTTCCTAAACGTGACCCAACTTAAATTCATTATGGGATGCTGATATTTTCAAATTCACTTTCAGGTTCCAACCCACTTTCGATCGTACTTGAGCACAGACACGATGCGTAATCTTGAACAATCATGACATGACCATGAACATATTACTCTGTAACACATACCCAGACAGACTCCCTGAACTGCCGAAAGAGTGGGTTGTTCTGTCCAGATGCTGATGAGGCTTGCTTAATCTTGCCAACCTCCGCCTCAAGCAATGTCTTGAAATTCGTTTCCTGGAAAGTGGAGGCCTGACCAAAGCAACAAGGCCAAAAAGAATTAGACAAAATTGCTCCAATCCAAACACCCTAAAAATTGCTTCAGTTGGTACGGCAGGCAGCAACCCCACCTGATCAGACGGCTGATACACGCTAGGCACGGCCTTAATCGCCTGGGTCAAGGCCACACAGTCCTCGTACGAAGCCACCATCTCCAGGACCGTCTCCTCAAGCTTCTGCACCTGTAAAGGAAAAATCTCATGCGGTTGGGTGTTAGGAGTTCAGAGGCTACGTGGGAATGGGATGGGGATTAGAGGAGGAGGAGGAGGAGGAGGAGTGGGGGGCACACTCGCGTTCGCTTGCCTTGTCCGACTGGCCGTCCCTCTCAAAGTCAACGGCAAGGGACTTCATGCTTCCTAGAGCCTTGCGCATCTCCTGCGGATTTGGGGAATCGACGGGGGGTTAGGGTTTTGCGGGCGCGGCCGAACAGGGAGAATAGGTGCCCGGGGGCAGAGAGAGAGGGGCCGGGATGCGGAGGGCGTTTACCACAACTAGGGCTTGCGCATCCGACGAAGCGACGTCGGCGATGTTGGAGAGCTTCGCGGCCACCGACGACATCTCCGGCAATCTCCGTCGAACTCCCGCGCCTTTTCGCTGCTTCGAGAGGGAATGGAGGGAAAGACGAAAGAGAGACGTGCCCAGGTTCGGTAGAAACTGGGTGGGCTCAGTGGAGGACGACGGCCCGGTGGCATCGTACGAGGATTCGAGGACTGGGCTGGACATTAATCAGCCCATATCGCCAACTTTGGTTTTTGCTCCATCCGTGCACAGCTACACGTCTCTAAAAAAATAATACCTCAGATCTCAAATATTTATCATCCACTATTTCATTTGAACTAAAATACGACAAATAAAAGAGAGGAAGAGCGAGAGAGTATCAAGCAGGCAGTTTGTGCACGCGTAGATGCTCACACACGTATTGTATTATCACAAAAAAAATATACCAAGTACTAGAGACAAATCAACTTAGCATTGAAACTTTGATTTATGAAAACCTCACTGTACATTTACATATTATAGACTTCACGTGGCATTAGTCTAGAGTTCACATTCCAGGCACAATGAGAAAGTAATTCTAAACCATGTAATGGGGGTGGTGAATACGCCACTTTTGACATTTCAAAATTTTAGTTCAACTCTTGCTCGTACTCATTTTGACCCCTCTCATAAGATGTGGCAGAAAAATAAAATGAATAAAACATAAAAATGAACAAAACATAAAGCAAAAGTACGTAGCTATCGACTTGGTAATTGATAGACTAATGGTTGGTTAAAAGACTACAAGCTTTAACAGTTAAAACGGGTGCACAACGTCCATGATTAATTAATTAAATAATGGTACTCCTCTCCGTTTTTTTATTTGACGTGGTTGCTTTTTTTTTCAAAATTTTGATCATTTGTCTTATTCAAAAAAATCATTGCTTATTATCATTAAGGATAATTTGAGCACGACTTGCGTTTTTATATACTCATACAATATTTTTGAATAAAAATAATTAGGCTCCCTTGCGTGTGAAATTGAACTGTTTTCTGTGAAATTTCTACACAATTCCCGTAAAAATTCTGCATTTCAAAGAGGGTCTTAAAGTTTTGAAAAAAAAAATCAACCTCGCCAAATGGAAAAATAGAGAAAGAGCAGAAGAGGTAGCATTTAGTGGCGCCGATCAGATGACTTGCAACCAGCCATTCCGGCGTTGGTGAATGAATGGAGGCTACTGGCTACACTACACTCATCACACGCGGCACACGTGCTGTTCATGTGACCGACCCGCCTGATCCTGCTCGCCGCAAGCCTGGACTCTGCCCCAAGGCATATATGGTATGGATCAAGGTGCACAGCTAGGATGCTGGATCTTATCCTACAAGTGAACATGCAATGGGGTCTCCATGCCTCCACACGACAGCGCACAAGCCGGGACTCCCATCCAGCCTGCGGGTGAACTGCCAGCGCCAGGCAATTCGTGTTCCTATCCACACCCCATTGTCTGCATCTGGAAGCTGGAGTGCTGCTGAAGACTGAAGTCGATCTAGAAAAAACACCCTGTATAGACGAGCAAGCTGCCGCTTCACGCATACGAAAGGCACAGGACATTTCTGACTCAGCCTTTTCCAGGTGAGGCCATGAACCATGACACTAGATGCCTGCCCTTTTACAGCACAACTGATACTAAAAGAAGGTGCATTTTTTCCCATAAAAAGAGAAGGGGTAGAGCATAATAGAAGTGCCAGCAACACAGTTTCATTCAGACGAAGGGACGATCTATGAGATGTCAACGGGGGAATCCGTCGGTGAATAGCTCCCAACCCCATCCCCGCGACGTAAAAATCTTCCATGGGATCCCCACGAACGCTGGCCGGAGACATTTCTTCCCCATCCCCGTTCCCCGCGGGGAATAATCCCCGACAGGGATCCCTGTCCCCGTTTAAATTGTAATTAATATGTATGTAGTTTGTTATTATTGTAAAATACTGTCACTTATACGTATTGTCAGAGGTAAAAATTATTTTATGTCCATCAAAATAAACACATTTGTACAAATAAGTGCTCACTTGACAAGGTAGTTATTTATTTTTATAATTAGCTATTACAAAAAACATCATTACACGCAAGTTTAACGGTCCCCGCAGGGAACAGGGATGGGGAATGCCTCCCTATCCCCGTCCCCGTTTACCCGTTGGGGCGATTTACATCCCCGTGGGAAAAGAAACTCCCCTATCCCCGTTCCCTAATGGAGGAATTCCCTGTGCGGAATCGGGGATCGAGGCCCATTGACATCCCTATCATCTATCTGATGTGAAGGTCTTGAGTGTTGTATCAGCAGCATGCACCTCACTGAGGGCATGTACAATGCTATGACGCTTAGAGAGATGATTAGAAAAAAAAGTTAAGTATCTGCACTAGCACTTTTTCTTACAATGGGAGCACCTGTATTTTCCAGTGCTTAGTTAGGATGCCGCTGGTGCCTGCCGTGTCCATGAGCGCACTTGCTTGCCTTAGATAGGAACATGACCATGCATGCATGCAGTTGAATGGACAGAAGCCTCGCCTTAAAGCATGGGTGATAAAAAACAGCGACAAATTCAGACGAAGCGTCGATGCCAAACTAAGCAGCGCTCCTTCTGCTAAGCACCGATCCCTGCGGGTTTAGAGAAGAAAACCAGATATTTTCCCTTAAACACCGGTCATAAGCTTCCCATTGAAGCGAGCAAATTCCCTTTCGAGGACAGAATGATAGCAGCGCATAAGTCTAGCGCGATGCAACTTGGCACGTGAACATATGCCGGCCAACAAGGCATCCCTGCTTCGCCGTGGGGTCAACTTGCAGGCACAGGCACAGCTCAGCAAATGCGGCTACTGCTGCACTGATGTCCTCCTAGCTACCTCTCATCAGGGTTTTTCTTTTTGTTTTTACTGTGGCAAAATTTTGGTTTAACTAAAAAATTTGACATCCATATTTTTGAATTTAAAACCGAAAAACAACGATTTCCGAACCAAAATTTGTTTTCCGGTGTGGTCCGAAAACGAAATTCCAGTCTGGAGTTTCGGTCTGGAACGATGAACCCTGCCTCTCGCAGAAGCTATGAATATACCCTACTAATCAGGCAGGCCGAATTGTATGCACATTTTCGCCCACACAGTTCAGTGATTGTTCCGTTGGAGGCTGGGCTGACTGCACAATTTCCAAGCATAAACTGTCGTCGCCTCGTCGGGAACGGCACTTGCATTCCTGCACTGCCAAGGCATATAACGGCTCCTTTCTGGCCTTGTCGTATGCTCCTGCTGTAATAATCAACTGCTGCTTCGTCTGATCAAGTTCAGAAACACAAAATGCTTTGCCTACGCTTGCCAGTACTCCCACAAAAGGCATATAGTTTACGTGAGCCAAGAAGAGATCTCGCAAGAACGCGAAGCCCACGTGTTGTCCTACGTGGAGGCGATCG
This sequence comes from Paspalum notatum, assembly GCA_022530915.1. Taxonomy (NCBI): domain Eukaryota; kingdom Viridiplantae; phylum Streptophyta; class Magnoliopsida; order Poales; family Poaceae; genus Paspalum; species Paspalum notatum. Next base: position 38,996,066 of record CM039692.1, read on the forward strand.
GACTGGAGACGGACGGTTGACTGAAGAAGGAATGCATGCAGGTTTTACGGTTCTGAAAGAGTCTGTCTACTGTGCATTCGGTTGTTTTACCGTCCTCCAACACCCGGTTGTTAGCACCAGCAGCAACAACCGAATAATTGATTGAGTAAAAATCGAGTGTTATAGAACCCATCAACACACGATTCTGTCTTGCCCGTCAAATTAAGATCCGATGGCCAAAACAAAAATGTTCACAAGTATAACTACTTCTGATATTTTGAGCAAATCGATCAGCTTAACAGGAACCAAACAAACATACAGTACTTGATGAATATTAAATATGGAGAACAGAAAACATAGAAAAAAAACGCAACACTAGAAGATTAGAAATACACTGTAATTATGGCTGTGATACACTGTAATTATGACTGTGATACACTGTAATGATGATAGTGATATACTGTAAATACGCTATTCCTAATGGGTATTACTATCATACTCATTAATGAGATACCACGTAGGATCTTTAGATAATCTAGCACACCATTTAATAGGAGCAAGAAGAAAGCTGTATCTTGAGCAAGATATTGCTTTGGTAAAATATCTTAGATCATGGTACAAAATCTAATACTATGAGTTCACTTTTATAGACATAAACATCATTCTAATTAATTACTTTGAACATTTATGTATGATATTATGCATTGTGAATGGTGTTTCTTTCTAATAGTATCATATTTTTCATCCCATGTGGTATTTTTGGACACTTTAGTATGGTACTTTGCACTGGGAATAGCCTAATTATGATGGTGATACACTGTAAATATACTGTAATTATGACGGTGGTACACTGTAAACACAGTTGTAACATTATATCTATGACGATATCCGCCCCTGTAATTTCAAAAAAAATAATCAAACATGGTAACACTATCAAATATGGCCCACCAATTAGTGTAGAATGTCACCCTCTCGTCATCGGCTTCAAATCGGACAACGCACAAGCGTCCCGCCATGCTGAATCAACGGACAAACAGCCGTATGCTCGCATGGTTCAAAATACCAGATGGACAGGATAGCTAATCAGACGCACACAAACAAACCCAGCACACTGATCCGACGGAGTAAAATTCGTGTGATGGAAACAGATAAAACAACCGAATGACATTTAGCTTTTCTCTTCTGGAACCCATCGCCCCTGTAGAATTCCCCCGCGGAGCGTAGACTGGTGAAACCGATGCGCTGGCGTTGGATCCGGAACCGGCTTCCTTGGCGCCGCGGCATTGATCTCTGGCCTCTCGGTGCGGTGGGGCCGCGCCATGAAATCATTCAAACAGACATTGCCGTTGAGCAAGGGGGGCCTGTTGTCATGGGCGTCAGGCAGGCAGGCAGGCAGAGCATTTCGGATTGATTCTTGGCAACACGGCCGAGCAAATAGAAACAGGAGCCGGGACCTTCACAGCTGGATGGACTAGCATCCTGTTAACTCCTGCGATTATGTTATTTGTTATGTACCAGTACCTGCTCAATCATATCACACATTTGCAATCAGTTTCCGTGGAAGTTGCACGCCTGGGCATTCCCTTTTCGTCGTGCTAGTCGCGAAGCCGAAGCTAGCTGAGCTGCCGATGGCGGACCGGCACAGCACATCTTCTGTCGGTGGAACGACCAGTGGCAGACTCCGTTGGTGGGCGAGCACCAAATCGATGTGCCCGACAGCGAGCACAGCTGAGCTTCAGTTCGGTGTTCTCCATGACGGCATGCTGCTTGGAGTCGTGCAAACACGAACGGCTTCAGCAGGTGACCGTTGTTCAGGCTTGAATGAGGGTTGGTGGTGGCTTTGCTGATTGCTCAACATAAATAAAAGAAGGAGAACCTTTTCTGATCATCCTATCACACAGTAATTTGTGCTTTTCTGGCGGATCATGCCGTTGTCATGCAGTGTTCTGCAGAGCCCAGAGAACCACTCGTTCGTAACTTTGGACACATGTGATCGCATTTCAGAAATGCAGGGAGTTGAGCAGCAGCAAGAGCCGCTTGCAGCATCAACGTTATCAGAATTGGCAAACCATCAGGGCCAGAAAACTGCGGTAGTAACGTGTAAACTGCACTCAGGAGTAGCACTATAAAATTGGAATCCACGCAAGCCTTTGAAACCGATCTGTGATGCGCGGGTCTTAACTAGGCGCAAATCCAATCTGCATCTCGAGCAATACTATAATCCTGTGACTTGGAGGAGGAGAGATTAAACAATCTGGTTCCGTACTCGCAATTTGCACCTCCACTATCAGATCCCCGGATCATCCGGTCAACACCAGCCCTTCTCCTGCCCGCCAGACTGTCCCCTCTCACATGCTGACAACTGCAAACCGATACACGCACACCTGTTACTGCTAGTATATATCGCCATCATCCCGGTCCCTGACTCTAACGGTGTAGTGAAGGAGGGCTGCGTGAGCACTGAGCACCGCCACCGCCACCACCTCTCCCATAGTCCCATCTCATCATCAATGGCGGCGGCAAGGGCAAGGAGGCTCCTTGCGGCGGCGGCGTTCGTGGCGCTGGCGTTGCCGGCGGCTTTGTGCCAGAAGGCGGCGCCCGCCCCCGCGGCGGCCAAGGGCCCGCCGAACGTGACGGCGATCCTGGAGAAGGGCGGGCAGTTCACGACGTTCATGCGGCTGATGAAGTCGACGCAGCAGGACACGCAGCTCAACAGCCAGCTGAACAACTCCTTCGGCAGCGGGTACACGGTGTTGGCGCCTACGGACAGCGCCTTCAACAGCCTCAAGCCCGGCACGCTGAACAAGCTGTCGCAGCAGGAGCAGGTGTCGCTGGTGCAGTACCACATCCTCCCGCAGTTCTACTCCCTCGACTCCTTCGAGACCGCCAGCAACCCCGTCCGCACCCAGGCCTCCGGATCCGACGGGCCCTACACGCTCAACATCACCGCCGACAGCAGCAACCAGGTCAACGTCTCCACCGGCGTCGTCGCCACCAGCGTCGGCACCGCTCTCAGCTCCGCGCAGCCGCTCGCCGTCTACTCCGTCGACAAGGTGCTGCTGCCCAACGACCTGTTCGGCGTGAAGCCCCCGGCGTCGGCGCCGCCCGCGCCCGCCAAGAAGCCGTCCAAGGGCGGCAGCTCCTCCTCGGTGGCCGAGGCCCCCGCTGGCGCGTCCGACACCACGCCCTCCGGCGCCGCCCCGGGCGGCGCCAGGGTCGCCGGCTGGACCGTGGCCGCTCTGCTTCTGGGCGCCGCCGCCACCCTGTTGTAACTTGTACTCCCACCACAACGCAACGCAAAGAACGGGAGAGAGAGAGAGCCTACGTGGTGCATGTGCATGAGTTCTTGCTGCGATTTCCTTTTCTTCTCTCGATTGATCTTGGATTCATTTGTTGCTTCACCTGGTTTTTGAAAGAAACCGGGCCTTGTGATCCCGATCCCTGAATGTCAATGCCGCGACCATTTGTACTAGCACATCTTCTCTGTCTTGGTACTTTGGTAGCATTAGATTTCGATTTCAGTAAAGTAAAATCAGTACTGTTCAGTACTACTAGTGCATTTCAGTAGTGTTCTTACTGGTGAGAAGAAGCAGACTCATTTGCAATTCACCATGCTATAACGGTTGGGTTGGGCCCATGTGGTGCTTGGAAAACGCATGCCAAGCCCGGTCCAACCCGGCCCAGACACAGGGTCCTCGTTGAAATTGAAACTGTGTGATTCGCGTGAGCGGCAAAGAGACAAGGGGGTTTGGTGTTGCGAAGCACATTCTAGAGGCGACGGAGGGCGCGGCGAGAGAGACGGCATGGCGGCATGGGGTTGTCCTGGCTGCCAGGCGGCACCTCTCGTTGAGCCGTCAGTTTCTCCCGGACTGAAGCTTGCTCGAGGCAGAACGAGGCAGCTGCTCGAGTCTTGCAAGCTGCAGGAAAACAAGTGCGGCGACGGGGGGCTCACCCGTCGCCGACGCTCTTTTCCTCTCAATCGTGGGTCCCTCCTACGCACATGGCTACATGGAGATCTGCCGAAGACCAGATGACCAGATCCTTAGGCAGTTGTTAGTTGGGACTTGGGTGAATCGAAATCTGTAGGACTTTATCATACGGGCTGCGAAATCAGCACAGTATATATAACGCAGGAATTACTTTACTGAAAAATCTGAAACATGAGCTCCATCATCATGTACTGAAAGTCCAGACAGGTTCAGAAGTTGAGATCAGGCATTGCTTTGCGCGGGTGGGTGGGCCGGCATTTTTGTATTCTCGTGTGGTCTGTGCCCGGGCCACTCAAGCCGAAGAGACTGAACCGTGCCGATCGATCGGCGGTCGGTTTCCCTGTAGCTGCGGTGTCGCCGTCGCCGATATCTCCTCTCCACTTCGTCAGCTGGTGGCCCGGCGCGCGCAGCCCTGCTAGCTCCTGCTTCCACCGCCACCGCGACGTGCTTCTTCCAGTACTGCTTGCGCTACGCTTGCCCTGCGGATCCGGGCAGCAAAACACATTATCAAAGCGCACGTCGTCACAGCATTTCCCACAAAATTCGGCAGATTTCACTGCGATTCAGAAGAAAACCGTGCGGTTTTCATTGCATATGTGTAGTGTTAAACCTGCTGCCAGGAATTTTTCTTTGTGCACGCTGGATGGATGAACTCCAGTATGTACGCGGGCTGTCTCGCACGTCGCCGCGGCGTTGCGTTGCGTGGGCGCTGTCGCTGCGGCAATGATTTTGAAGTGGACGCCCAGCTTGCAGTAGAACAATGGACGACGGAAGTGGAACTACTATACAGCTGCGTGGACTGTCGGTGGGATTCGACTATGCCTTTGCAAGCTAGTGCATGATTGGAATTCTCCTCTTCTTTTTTTCGCGACGGCGTGATTAACAATCAGCATACGTACACTTGTGTCATTGTGTGTATATATGTAAAGCCACTGGCGCTGATACCTGATGGTTGATCACCACCATTATTATTCAACGATGATCCTACAATAACCAATAATGTAACTGGCAAGCATCACCCTTTTTCTTCTGCATATACAACTCCCCAGCCGACACAAACTGCTGCGCCCACCATGTACGGGTCAGAGAGAGGCCAGCATGTATAAAACATATAATCCTCTTGTGCATATAAAGCGCCCTTGCAGGTAGAATATAACACCTCTGAAAAATTATGAGAGGGTATTATTTGGAGCTGGAGCGCCCTTGCTGGTAGAACATCACTCTCTGGCAAGCTGGCAATAATCCTGACTCGCGTCCACATGCGGCAGCGGCAGCCTGGAAGTACGTACTTACATGCGCATACATACAGCATACGTACCTGACTGGCTGATTGGCACACCCACCAATACGTGTTACAAACTGCCAAACCTCCAATGCTGGGCAGCCTAGCTAGCTCCTGGTACCCAGACGAGATTTTTCCATGAAATTCACAAACAAGCTTATCTGTGTGTGCTTCCTGTAGACTGAATGCAACTAGACGGCGCGTGTACGTGAGTGGCAGTAGTAGCTTCTTGCGCTGATGCCTGAGGCTCGGGTGGTTCGCGGATCACATCGCGGCGCACGTAAAAGAAATTAAAACGATGGCCGCCGTGACGCTTGACTTGCCACGCTCGCAAAGGCAGCGGGCGGCCGGCACCGGCACCGGCACCGGCACCCCCACGCCTAGCTATATCCCTCGGCCCTCGCCACCGCAGCGCACCCACGTCCAGCTCACGGGGCGCCCGCACAAACGCTGCTCGCGTCGCCGTCGCCCGCCACCAACCGGTGCTATAAGTCTATTAAACACAGGCCCAGATCCGCGCCTCCACCACCAGCCACCACCCCGCCAAGCACCACCAACCAACCAGCCGGCTGCAGCAGCTAGCACAGCAGCATGGCCGCCTCGCCACGTCTCGCCATCCTGGTGGTGGTGCTCCTGGCGGCGTCCTCGGCGCTGGCCGCGGCGCAGAAGACGCCGGCGGCGCCTGCGAAGGCGAAGGCGGCGCCGGGGCCGGCCGGCGGCGCGGGCGCGGCGGACGCGGCGCCGCCGACGGACGTGAACAAGGCGCTCAAGGACGACCAGTTCAGCGAGTTCAAGCAGCTGCTGCACGACACGCGCGTGGACACGCAGATCAACGCGCAGCTGACGGACAGCTACAACGGGCTCACCATCTTCGCGCCCACCAACGCCGCCTTCGACAAGATGAAGTCCGGCGTGCTCAACGGGCTGTCGCCGCAGAACCAGATCCAGCTGGTGCTCTACACCGTGCTCCCCAGGTTCTACAGCCTCTCCATGCTCGGCACCCTCGACGGCAAGGTCAACACCCAGGGCTCCGGCCACGACGGCCCCTACAAGTACGACATCAAGCGCGCCGGCAACAACGTCAACGTCTCCACCGGCGTCAACTCCATGCTCCTGGGGAGCCCCGTCAGCAAGGACTTCCCGCTCGCCATCTACCCCGTCGACAAGGTGCCGCTCCCCTACGAGCTCTTCGGCCCCAAGCCGCCCACCCCGGCGCCCGCGCCCGCGCCCGCGCCCACCAAGTCCAAGACCAAGAAGCACAAGAAGTCACCCGGCATCGCCGAGCCGCCAGCTGCCGACGACTCCACCGCCTCGGACAACGCGAAGACCTCGGCCGCGCCCGGCGCCGGGGTGCCCGGCAGCAGGTGGGTCGCCGCCGCGTTCGCCGCGGTCGGCGCCGCTGTCCTTGGCGGCCTCTTCTGAGGAGAATTAATAGGACATTCAGCAGACCGGAGGTTTGTGGTGGTGTGATCCATGGCGATACTCGTGCACCGTGCATTTGCCAATGCGCGGTCGAGCTGGTGGTGGCCCGTACACTCATTCATCGATCCATTGTTGATGATTCATGTACCATGCATACATTTGTGCTTCTGCTGCGTTGAGTGCGTGCGTATTGTCCGATCCATCGGCTTTATTCATTCTTCTTTGGGGCTTCTTGGTGATTTGTATTTGTAACTTAATGTGATGTATACACTAGTAGCAGTACTTCTTTTCTTTCATTGGATTCCATCTTGGTCTCTGTGATCTGGATCTGCCAACTCTATTTGTTTGGACGTTAGCCTTTGTGTCTGTTTTCGCTTGTGTTGCAAGCATTTTCTGGCACTGAAAAAACAGGCGAGTGCAGACAGTGCAAAGCGGTTCCCAAGATAAGGTGGTTGCAGTGCTGCACACTAATAAGGAGTACGTACATCTTGCTTGCTTTGTTTTGACACCAATGTCTGATCAAAATGCATGGCTTCGACGTTGAAGGCAGTGATCATCTCAGTCAAATCCCCGGCCCGGTAGCTGCAAGCCTGCAAATGCTGGTAGAGGGAGAAGCAGGTTGATAAATCTACATCTATTTGCCTGAAACACAAGCAAAAAAACACTGAAAGCTCCCTCCTAGCTTTCAGATCAACGATCTGGCATCTTTCAGCCAAAAAAAAAATTGTGTTTATTAGTACTTTAGTTTCGATCAAGTGGAGCTGGTCCAGCCCGGGGCATATTATTAGTGGGTACGCCGTTGGGCCGGCTCAATGTCTATTTTTACCTGGAGGCATCTTGATCCCTTTTGCGCTATGCCTCACATGCAGCCTACCTACTCTGGATCTGGACCCCCGTTGTTCTCGCGGTGGATTTAAACCGGTGGCGAGAACTGGCGATGCACAGGGACACATGTGATCCGAGTCAGGAGAGCCGGCAGATCTTGGTCCAGCGTTTTGAGAAGTGACTCTAGTTCATCGATTCCTGGGGACACGTATTGTTTTCTCAGTTAGTCACCGTATTGAGTGTACTATTCAAACTTGGTACTTCAATCGTTCAATGCCATGTTCCTTGTGTCTTTTTAATGAGTTAGTAAGATAATTTTTTTTGGTATTTTGGTTTTCACTTATCTTATTTTGAGTCTTTTTGTTTAGCCTTATGTTTGTTATCTTTTCTATTAGTCCTCAACAGTAGATGTACATGTGGGCACTCATGAGTTTGTGTACGAGTACATATGTAGCATTGCATCGCATATTTATGTGCGATGTATGGGTCGTGTTGATGTATACTGTATTTATACACATGTACAGAGGAATTGATTTGGTAGGCAATGTTTGCGCTGAGCCGCTGACCCATTATAGTCGTACTGATGAGTTTTTCTCATGTGGTCGTTTTTTTTTTCACTTGACTACCTTTGTACCTTGTGTTATTTTTATGCATATTCAATTTCTTTTTTTTCTAAAAATTATTTAGAAGGGTTGGTTTCTCGATCAGGTTTTTTTTAAACAATTTAATGGATGATTTGAGTATATATGCATAGTCTTAATAGAGACCACTCAACAATTCATATGAGCAGAACACACATATCTAATATAAATTGTAATAATGATAGATCTCTTTGGTATAAGATAATTAGATTAATTTAGATCATTGGATAGTTATGACAACTAATGGTGTATCTTTCACTTTTTATTGACATGTGATTGCTATATGACTTGAAAATAGACTGCGGGATGTTCACAGAATCCAAAAGTCTAGGTTCTTTTCTTTTTCTTTTTGATTATTGTGGCAATTTCTAGGCTATCAGGGGAAATGATGGTTATTTAACACTCCCTTATTTGTGTAATAGATATATTTATCTGTGTGCTTGTTGCAAAGGGGAATCTACTAGCTCCACCTCAAAATAGCTATGTTTTTATCTTCGTCCCAAGTTAACTTTTTAAATTTTAATTATTTTTATAAAAATATATTAATATTTATGATACAAATATGCACAATTATATTCACAGTGAAATATATTTTCAACTATATCTATTTGGGCTAATAGCACTCCTCTTTGCTTTGATTTTCAAATCAAATATGCAAGAATGATAAGGGTTACTGCAGATGAACCCAAGATGGTGTCCACATGCGCCTCGATTCTTTTTTTTATGGTCACTGGAGGGAGAACATCTCCACCTGAATTGTATTGATATTCATATGGCAAGCCACACATCAACAATCTCGTTTTTAGGGAAAATGAGGCAAAACCCTACATCGCTCGGTTAATCTGAGAAAACCGGGCTAAAACAACAACCAACACCTAGCTAAACTAGGTACACACCCAAGCTCAAGGGTGAAACGGCAGGCACATTCAAAACACGCAGATTGGGCCGAAGCCAGAGATGGCAGGGACATTTTTGTATTCTTATTCTTAAGTTTTTAGCAAAAAACAAATTGTCCTAGTCTGACAATTTATAAAACGCCATATCGTCCGACAATTTTCCTTTTTCCTAGTAACACTTCTTCAAAATCCATAACTTTTACACACAAACTTAGGAAGACACAAAAATTATATAGCTGTGATAGAGATTGAAGAGATCTACAACTTTGTAGTTCATAAAATTTTCATTACAGCCCATCTTGATACAACAATTGATGATATAATGTTCGGACATATATATCTAAAAATTTGAACATTATATTGATTAATTCAATAAAAAAAGGTTTTGCCAATAGTAAGGTGGTAAACTAAAAGCTGTAGATCACATTAGCTCTACTGTTTATATAAAAACTCTACCTTTATTGAAGTTCATGTATAGAAGCTATTGGCTTCGCTACATGTTTATTTGAAAAGTCTTAACTAGCTTCAAAAAAAAAAAAAAAAAGAAGAAAGAAAAGTCTTAACGAAACTAGAAGCTTTAGCATAGGATATCATACGGACATAATATTTACAGCTTCATCGTGTATCTGTTTTATGTTTAAAGAAATATTGGTGTTCAGATAATCATACAATGCCTATATATTCAAATATATCTAGACATTAGTTATATTGATTATTTAGGTAGCAGGATGGCTTGACATGAAAATAGTTTGAACTACAAAGTTTTAGATCTCTTTCAACTCTACAGTTTCTGTATGAATTTTTTCTTCATCTGAGAGAGTTATATAATTTTTTTTGAATAAGTGCCGCTAGGCAAAAAGAAAAAAAAAACGCCTGATCGGCTGAGTGGCTGACCCTTTTTAAAATTCTACCATCTTGAGTGGCTGTATTTAAATTCCGCCGCCATCCTCAATGGTGGTAGTAGTATAGATTTGTATTTCTTGTTGAGACAATTATTTTTACAAAAGAGAGATAAAAACAAAAAAAAAGAAAATCAGAGTTGCAGCGGTCCAGGCTGGGTCGAAAACACATGTAGGGGAGAGGGTGGCAAGCCGAACTGGCCCAGGGAAAAAGGGGAGAAGGGAGGAGGCAGTGGGCCGAGGTGGCTATTGCAGTGGCAGGCCAGCGAGACGGATCTCGGGTTGGATGGAGGAAATAACGGGCTGAGGCAAATTTGGGCCCAGCTCGAGTTATATCAAAAGGAACCCCTCGGACATAAGTTGAACCATCATCCCTGTGGTGCTCAGCGCAACTGCATGTCCCGGGAGTCATACCCGGGTGCTTTTCACAGCACATCTCCGGCCAGATCGTCAGGAACCAGGTCGACGCCTGAGCCTGGTGACCCGTGTGATGTAGCGTAGGCGAGCGAGGCATGATGAGCAATTAATTAGCAACAGGGTACCGTTCATATCGCCGGAGCCAAAGACGCATTTTCTTTTCTCTTCATGTTTTTTTGCCCGGATAAACAGACGGCGGCACAGAATAGAGGGCGAGGTACGGCCGACCGCGGCGGCGCCGTGGCCGACGCGGACGTGACAAGGCATGCAGGTAGCTAGGCGGGCGCCGCCGGCCGGCCCGGATCCCGATCAAGCACGCGTACGGCCGGCCGTGCGCCTCCGCGGCCTCGGGCTCGCCGCTCGCGCCGGCGGTTTGTTCCTTCCCGCGAGCCTTGTCTCGCTGCACTGCTGCGCGAGGGCGGCTGCGGCTGGGCGGGTGCCGACCTGCCGCCGCCTGCCGGCTGCCGCGCCCTGCTGCATGCGATGCGGCGGATCAGATATTTTTGTCGCTCGCCGTCGTCGCGGCGGCACTCGGGGCCACGCCGCGCGTCGAGCATGACGTGATCGAGCATTGACGTACGTGAGTACGTGCGTGACTCGCTGGCCCGAGAGCGTGACGCTCTCGCTCTGGCTCGATCTGCTGGTAGTTGCCAGCTCCGCGCCGACGGCATCCCGGTCGTCACGGGAAAGTGACAACGGACTTCTCTAATCCTGATCACCGATTCTATAGAAAACTGTAGCACGTAGTACAAGAGGTATATCTTGACAGTGCATTTGTGTGTGGTTTCGATATATATTTTTTTCTAAGCCATCGTCTAGTAAGAGAAACTCGTTAAAGAAAGTTAGAACAGAGCTGAAAGTCTTGACAGTGGATATTTATCTCCCTCCTGAGGTCATGTGTGAGAGAGTAGCGATAGATCAAGATCGAGCGACGCACCCTTCATCGTGTTTGTTAGCTCGTTGCTATCTCCAGCGATCGACGATCCTCTTTTTTTTCAACGTATAAACGGAGGAACGATGCACTCCTTTGGTCCTTTATGACGTACGTACTCGTGTCTCCATCACATCCACCTGATACATGCACGGCTGTGTGGTCGTGCATGCACGTACGTACACGCCTCGGCGACGTGAGGAGGTGTACATGGCTGCTCTTACGTGTCCCAGGTGTGAACGGTAATACACGGTATGTTGGTTTGCTCGTCGGCGCACGCAGCCGCAGCCAGGGTAGGCCCGATTTTTATTCTCAACTCTCAGTGAAACCCGGGCGGGGCGGGCGAACGATTCCGTAATTTGGGAAAGCGAATATGTTCGACCACAAAATGGAAAAGGCGACCTCTGCTAGCGTGAAACCTGTTGTTTCTAGAAGCTAGCTGGCTACCAGCCTACCACACGCACACACGAAATTCTCCTCCATCCCTAGCTAGCTATCGCATGTCATGACGGCGGCGGTACGATATCGGTCGTTGATCAAATCGCAGTGACACAGCACCAAAGTCGTCACCTAGAATCATCATCAGCCACGCACAAGAAAAAAAAAAGGGGGGGTTCATTCGCATTTTTCCTGATCTGCATGGGACACACAGCTAGCTCTCTCGACAACTGCACAATCAACCTATCCCAAACCCATGGCCGGCCGGATTATTTACAGTAGCATACTCCGCCCGGATTAGTATAGTAGATCTTGTTTCGGCGGCGGAACTATACTTTATGTTTCGCACAGACGACACGTCATCAGTCGCTCGACGTAACGTAGCTCGCTTTAATTTGGGAACTATACTTTATGTTTCGCACAGACGACACGTCATCAGTCGCTCGACGTAACGTAGCTCGCTTTAATTTGGAGTTTGGATATGCATCACAATGTTCAGAGGGAGTCACGATCTTATCCGGATCCAGAGAGAACGGGGGCGGCGGCCGGACGACAGATCCTCGAACGCACGGTCGCATGCAACGCGCGCGCGACGACCGACGCTACGCGCCATCGCCGCCCCCCGCACGTACTAGCTAGGCTGCTGCCGGCCTGGTGCGGTCGAGACGTACGCGACGCCGACACATGCTGCTGCGTGCTGCCCCTGCCAATCTGCCATGCACGGCTGCATGGATGTACAGCCTGCCCGCAGGGGAGCACGCGGTGACCTGCTGCGCCGCCGCCCAGCGCGGCGGTCAGCGGTGGACACCCAATCGCTTGCGCGGCGCGGCCACCTCCAAGCCGAGCCGAGGCTACGCCAGACGACACCATCTCCAGTTCACCACGCAGGGGAAAAGGTCTTGCCGACGACGACGACACGCGCGCTGCTCGTACACCTCCAAGAGCTGAGCTTCTCCCACCGGCCCGCCGCACGCAGTTAGTTGCCGGCGGCGGCCGTCACCGGGCCCCACGGCGGAGGGCCAGGCCAAAGCCGGCCGCCCGTCACCACCCACGTCACCTCCCACGCGCGGCACGTTGCCCGCGCCCCGTCACGGACCGTGGCTGTCGCGTGACGGGCCCACCGAACCACCTCAGCTGCGGCTGACGCCCCGCCACGCCACACCGCGCCGAGCCAACCGCGCGGCGGTCGCCGTCCTCCCTAGTCCCTCCTCCCCACCCCACCGCGTGGGGCCCGCGCCAGGTGACGCAATCCCCCGCCCACGCTGACCTCACCGCCTTTTATATATGCCCCGCCCTGCCCGCTCCCCTCCCTCTCCCTCCCGCCACCACCACCACCGGTCGTCCATCGCACGACGCCACACAGACGCAGGTCGCAACCGACCGAACCAAGAAGAGAATGTACCAGGCGATCCCGTACAGCGCCGCGAGCCGGGCGTGGCCGCCGCGGCCACGGCCCGCGGCGGCGGGCGCCGAGGCGGCGGCCGTCGTCGTCGTGGACGGCGGCACCGTTGATACGGAGGAGGAGAGGCTGCCAGTGGCCGCCGCGGCTGTGCGGCCGGAGGCGGCGACGGCGGCGGCCAGGGAGGAGGTGCGGCGCGCGGTGGCGGACTGCCCCGTGCTGGTGGTGGGGCGGCGCGGGTGCTGCCTCAGCCACGTCGTCAAGCGCCTGCTGCAGGGGCTCGGGGTCAACCCGGCCGTGCACGAGGTCGCCGGCGAGGCGGAGCTCGCGGGGCTCGTCGCCGGCGGCGACGGCGGCGGCGTCGCGCTCCCGGCGGTGTTCGTCGGGGGCAAGCTCCTCGGCGGGCTCGACCGGCTCATGGCCGTCCACATCTCCGGCGAGCTCGTGCCCATACTCAAGGAGGCCGGCGCGTTGTGGCTCTGATGAGACTGTCTGAAGAACGAAGACGACGTACGGGGAGCTCGTGCCTATACTCAAGGAATCCTCTCTTCAGCTCTTCCTACTGGCGCTTCTCTTTTTCGTCTTCCATTTCTATTTTCACTTGTTTGGGAGTGCTAAATTAATGATCGAGGGTGTTGTTAACTTTTTGCTAGAATTATTAGAGATAGGATTTTGATTCTTTAGGGAGAACAAACAGCTAGGAGGAGATCGAGCAAGTGCGTATGTGTTATACTTGTGTTCCATCATGCATGTGAATAGCAAGTGTGCTGATGAGAGTTGCCTGATGAGCTTGCGCCAGTGTCACGACAAGGACGTGTGAAATGTGTGACATTCCTCGTTGTTCGCGGCGGCTGAATCCAGTTAAAATTTTCTCATTAATCAAAACATCCAACTATCGACACAGTACCAGCAGGAAGTGACATATACCGCACTCAATGCATTTCAATTCTCTTTAGCTGCTTCATAACCGCTAACCATACATGTTTAATTCAGAGGCTCAAACTCGTCTCTGCGGAATTAATTCTATATAAAAAAACTGGCTTCACATCTTTTATTTTTCTCCTCATGGAATTCATCTCCGGCCGTATTCAATTCACTCCACGTCACATGTTATGTCATTGTTGCTTCTTCTCAGATCTATATTAACGCTAAAGCAGTGACACGAGATTACGACCTGATCACTGAGAGGGACCTCTTTTTCCTTTTTTTTTTCTTGTAAAAAAAGAGACAAAAACTAATTCAGTAGTACTACGTAGTACATGGAGAACGAAGAAGCAATCGTGCCACGTTGGCACGTCGAACCATGTGCTCCAGCATGCACATGACGTACCTGACGACTACCTGAGGCTGCGTTCCAAAACTAACCAGACAGGACCCAACGGCACATACTATGTAATCATACATCACTAAGGAACAAAGACAAGTACCACGGAGCAGGAATAAACGGGTACTACACGAATAGAGGCATATTTCTCTGCTGCCGGTGCCGGCTCTCGGCTCGTCTGGTGCGAAAATCGCAGCAGGTGAGGTGTCACGAGACAAAAGCTTGCACGAAACGAGAACCTGCAGGGCGATCTCATCCCTGCTGTCCAGACCCTACCTGACAGATCATATGCACGGCACCACCGTGCATCACACTGTCCTGAGTGGTACACACCAACTACCTAGTATATCGATCGATGATCTCTTGCTCCAAAAGAAATGGCACACTCACTTTCATCTCCCCCAATTCCTGAGGAACTAACGGCACGTACATTGCTTGTACGCAGCCGGGGTGTAAAATAAACCTGGCGTTATATTGGTGAGTGTTAAAAAAAAAATGGCAGCAATAACCGAAGGGTGAGTGTTAAAAAATTGGCAGCAACCGAAGGATAAGGTTTATTAGCTGAGGTTTATTTTTATTTAAAAAAAAGGCTGGGGACAGGATGTCAGAACTCAAACGCATGCATGCTGATATGGACTTTGCTTCGAATTATAAACAGAAAAATAAAAGAGTTGAGATGTCACGGTCGATTAGTAGCATTAACACACAGCAGAGCACGCCCAATAACTCAAGATGCACGTGGCAGGAAAAACGAGACGGGGGGCGAAAATGACCGTGATGAACTCACGCTGAAAAGGCAAGGGGAATTCCAGGCATGTACTGCAAGGCAAAGCCTCCAACTACAACCAATTTGAAGCAAGGAGGAGGAGCAAATATCTAGAAGCTGAGTTGCTGAAACGACCCGAAATGTGCTCGCACAGTTGACAGTTCGGTTCTACTCCCAGCTACCGTACGTTGCTTGCAACCGTGTCCGGGCGTAAAGCAAGCCAAGCAAGCAAATACGTACACCAGCGGAGCGGAATATGGGTGTCAGTTTCAGTTCACATCCATGGGCACACCAGCCAAGCGGATCAGTGGCAGGCCAAGGCCGTCGAGACTCGAGACCTCACTGACCTCAGCACGAGCAGTTACCATTACGAACGCACTCAAAAAAATTAAAAAAAAAACGCATGGCGATGTAATAATCGGGTGACGCACGGCCGCGGCGTGCCTGCGTGGCGCGAGCGCGGCCACGGTCCGACGTGGGACGGAGATACGGGGGATCGCGCCGTGACACCAACAGGTTTGACGAGTAGCAAGCGGCCGGGACGGCGAGTGAGGTCAGAGGCCAAGAACTACCGGTTCGACGTCACGCCGCTGCGCATCGGCGCGTTGGAGTACGTCAGGTGTTCTGTTTTGTTTGTGCAATTGTGCATGACCAACTAACTACCACTGCCGCCTGAGGTTTCCAGCGCATCCTAATGGAGGACTTTGGGTGCGGTTAGGACCGGGTCTCTGTTCAACGAGCGCTGTCAAGAACCGTGGCTAGAAAATCTGGCAGCGAGCTCTTGTTTCTTCAGCACTGGTAACTCTTGTGTATTGATGCCGTGGAAGGAACCCATGGCTTTTTACCACTGAACCACAGGCCAGTCAGAAGCCAAGACTTGCTGCAAGGACCTTGGAGAAAACGGGCAGTTTTTTGATGAGCAAAGAAACAGATGCTAGCCTTCCAGTAGCTAGGCAAGGAGGCGTCACCATGTTGTGGTGTTGATCCTACAAACTGGTAAACAGGCATCCGTGTTGTAGGAGGATGAGTCTTGGATCCACATCAGAGGGAGTCATGACGACTTGAAAGCAATAGTAATGGTAAAACTGCTGACCTTGATCGACGATTCAAGCTGTTAGGTAGTTAGCATTTGGCACCGAGGCACCATGCCTCCAATTTTTACTGTGCACAGCTATTTATATATCTGCAATTTCTGGTGGGTTGCAGATTTCGTTGACGGGCGACCGAACAAATCGTATTCTATATGTAAGTTTCTGAATGAACTTATCTTCAATGCTGGGTGCAGGCCTCTTACCCAAACATGGAGCTGAAATCACGGGTATGGGCAAGGGCGATGCTGTCATGCCGCTGGCCCATGAAAGTAACCAGTTTTGGCTCTAGTCCTGCCCCACGTAACCCCTGGGATGATGCAAGAGCCACATCGTCTCCAGCCTCATGATAATACCAGGATTTTTTCGACAAAGACAGGGTGTCAAGATATGCTCACGTCTAGAACGCTGCACAAGTGGAAAACAAATGAGGTGCGAAATCATCATCACCCCACACACTGAAAATGATAAAAGGCAAAGCCAATTTCATTGAATATTCATACCAATTGTATCGTTCTTTTCACAATAAATGACCATGTCAAAAGCAACCTTGCAATGGTTTTTTTCTTGTTCCAATGATCAGCTTCCAAGTGACAACTGGCGAACCCATGTCGTACCTTTTGCTTAAAAATCAGCTTTCCCCCGAGATGCATGTGGTCCACTAAGTGACGCATCTGAAGTGTTCTTCAACAAAACCATTGGCCAGGAGGCAGCAGCACACAGGCTAACATCTGAATCAGCCAACAAAACTAAGAAGCCCCAAGTGTTAGTTGCACAGGCTTCAAAGTTAGGTGATGAAGACCCACATGACCCGTCAAAGTCAGTATAGTTTACAAACAGAATAAAAGTTGCACATCAGTGAACAGACTGAATCATGGAACACTCTCTAAAGAGGGGACGTGAACTGTGAAATGTTTGCATTAGTTTGTTTCTGAAAAAAAAAAATCAACAAACAGTGGTACAACCTGCACAAACATGCTAATCTCAGTTCACGATGCTACATATCTTAAGCTTCTAATTTTACAGAAGTCAGCCAACTGATCAATACAACAATAACAGCCTTGCAATGAACCGGTGCAGAAGACAATGCCCTATCCACTTCACACCTCTCATGATAACTCAATACGGATACCTGAGATTGTTCTCCAATAGAAATCCATATAAAAACGGGACCTTTTGAATTCAGCTTCCTGAAGTGCTTGCGAGTTAGTAGATTCAATAATGGAAGGCATAAGAACTTTGCACTGCAGAGAAGAATCACTGAGGTCAGCCATCACTTCCTCACATAACCAACCTTTTTCTCCCCTAAAGGGAATCAAACCATGAATCAAAATCATCTGGTGTAGTTGAGGGACCAGAATGAGGTGGGACACTGTCATGTGCGGTGCTTTTTGGCCATTGTGCATCTGTAGTTTGCTTTGGCTCATTTAAGCTCGACAAAGGGCCTCCTCCAAGCAAATCATCCACTGGATCATCAAAAGAGGCCACCACATCAATTTTCTTCACATATCTGGAGTCAGTGTTATGACCAGATGCAACAGTTGGATGAGAAGGCAAACTCTGTGCTTCTGCAGCAAAACCTTCATTCTGTACAGGTAGCGAAGTCTCTGAAAGCAAGTCATCTAGAGCATCGTCCAGATATGCATGAGAAGGCAATCCAGAAGACCTATTGGGTGTAATATCCTTGTTTGACAAGCGGATCTCTGTATCATGCAAAGTAAAGTCATGTCCAAACGATTCATCCAAGTTGGAGCTAGAAAGGCGAGTTCCACTAAATGAATTCAGGAGCATGTCAAGTTCTTCTTCTGCAGCACCCACTTCAGACTTCAACACTTTGCTATGGCCTGTAACAGGATCAGTATCCATAACTCTTGTATATCCCTTATCTTCTTCATTGTCTGAATTTGTTAGATGAGTATCGATCTTGGGCAATATTGTAGTTTCTTGTTCAAAACATTGTGACTGATATTCTGTTGTCATTAGATGAGTTGCACCTTTCATGGGTTCAGAGTTCAAGTTATGTCTAGCCGAACTGCCTTTAGCATCACTTTCCACAGATGTGTCACATTCAATCAGTATCTCAGCGTTGTCTGACGCATCAGCCTATAAATAATGAGATTAATCTAAGGATATCAAGCCAAGCAAAATGGATATGAAAGAGGATAATAAAAATATAATAGCATGTTTATCAAATAAAAACAATACCATGTTACTGCTAGCACTTACAAGAACTAGGCTTAGAATCTCCTGCAACGAGAAACTTGATAGGAGGCATACAAGGGGAGGGGAAAGAGCTCATTACTACTTACTACTTGTGTGTATCGTGCAACAAAACAAGCTAGTAGCAGAGGTTTTAATCAAGCACAACGGAACAGATAGTGCAGTACTGCACTGATTTAACAGTAAGACTTTGGTCAGCGATTTTTGAAAGCTAAGATAAGCTTTGCTGCTAATACGGGTTTAGCAGTATTAGCCGTTGAGTCAACTCGCATGATGGCTATTGTTCCAGAGAGAAGTAGGGGTTGTGACAAAATTGCAAAGTGCATATGTAGCGGCATGATAGAAAGAGCGTGAAAACACTCCACCCTTGTCACAGATGATATAGTGATGGGTAGTGGAATTGGTTGAAACAGAAAGCCAATGTGTTATGTGTAGCAACAATCACAGTAGCAACTCTAGTTCTGCAAGATGTTCATAACATTGTCAAAATAAATCTGGGACAGAAAAGTAAACAGGTAGTTGTGGGTGACTGTGGTAAACAGGACAATATTAGATTAATGTGTGGTTAGAATTTAGAAACCTGGCAAACTTAACAGAATAGCTATAAATAAGAGCATACCAGATCCTCAGGTAGTAGATCTTCTTCGACAAAAAGTCTCTGAGAAAGCTTAAGCTTTGAAAGCTGGTTGGCCAATGCGTGCAAATCCATTGAGAGAAAAGGCACCTGAAATATGGGAGAAGTGCGTCACAAAGATATAAAAGTTTACATGTTTCTATATGCACATGGTAAGCCCAAAAAACACAGAAGGTACACCACTCCAAATATGTCTACTCTTCAAACCCAATATTCTAACTGATATTCTAACAGGCCACTATCATCTTGTTAACCCAAACAAAACTTCTGTCCACAAAATCTAAAAGAATCCGAAAGTGTGGTTACGGCCATGATCCATCTAATTTTACATTGTTTGATGCTAGTAACATTTTTAAGATAAGACTGAACCTTATAGCAGGCTATTCATAATTTGTACCGCACAGCACACTCCACAAAGTTGATATAATGTACCTCGAACTCTGGTGCTAAATCGTCCTCTAATATGAAGTTATCATCAGCACACCAGGACAAGATCCCTTCACCTTTAGCTTCAAACATAGATGTAGAGGCCTGCATGAAATCTAGAAAACGGCAAAGCAACAATCTTAAAGCAACATCAGGAACAACATATTGATTTGAGGAACTATTGAACAATTGTATATGCAATGATTATGAGCTAACTCGTGTGGTAGGAATTCTCTAACATTGTATCATTTCGGTTTAGAGAGATATGAGCTGAATTCAAAAGTTCATAAGAGAACAGCCAAATAGCTAAAAAGAACATAGACGACCTACGATTTTGTTATGACCTCAAAGTTTCTCGTAATCAGTATGACTAGAATTCCCCTAGTAACCAGTATCCACAATACAGTATTTCTGCATATTTGTGGGATGATCACTGCTGCAGCTTCAGGTGAAAATGCCAATGAGCTTACTCAATGTACGGATAGTGGCAGAGCAGGATGCAAGTAGCCGCGGAAACGAAAGGTCGCGGCGCTCACTCACCAAATTGCAAATCATGGGAAGGAAGCCACGGCGTGCTGAGGTCCCGGGCCTCGCGGGGCTGCGCTCGGGCCTGCTCTAGCAGAAATCCGAAGTCGGCGCCCTTGCTGCGCGGAGCCACCTCGCCGGTCCATTCTGCGGCGGGCGCGGGGTCCTCCGCCTCGCCCTCGGCTTCGTACCGGTCCCAGTTCGAGGGGAGGTTGCGGCTGCGGGGGCCACTCGATGTGGCGGCGGCGGCGGCGGCCCGCTTCTGCCTGTGCGCTGCCGCGGCGGCGGGGGTCTGGTGGGCGCGGCGGCCCTGCACCGTGTGCGAGCGCTTCGACTTCGCCGCCGCCTTGGGATCCATCAGGGAGGAGCACCGAGGGCTCGACCGTGCGGGTAGAGACGAGACGACACGGCGGGGAGGTTTCGCCGGTGCGCCGCACAGTTGCTTTTGTTTTTCCACGTATACCCTCTAACTTTTCTTATTACTGTTTGAGACCCTGCGGAGACGCTTTGACCCATGAATTTAAGGCTCAATATTCAATTTTATAATTCGGTGAGGGTTTCGCACAGAAGATTCTCTCCATTGAGGCACCCCCCTGCCGCCTCCACCGGATCGACGAGTACGGAATCGCAGCCGCCCAAAACCCTTTCGCTTGGCTCGACGGGCCGGCGGCGGCGGGGAGGTGGAGATGCGGTTCACTTCGTCTCCGGTGGTGCATCTTCCGGTGGGCGGCGCGGTGCTGACGTTCGAGCAGGACAACGACTCCTTCGAGGTGGGCACCTCCGTGTGGCCCTCGTCCCTGGTCCTCGTCAAGTTCATCGAGCGCTCCCTCCGCGACCCGGCCGGGGCGGCCCTCCCTTTCGCCGACGTGCTCCGCTTCGCCGGCACCCGGGCCGTGGAGCTCGGCTCCGGGTGCGGGCCCGCAGGACTCGGCCTCTCCCGCCTCGGCCTCACCGACCTCGTCCTCACCGACATCGCCGCCGTCCTCCCAGCGCTCCGCCGCAACCTGCGGCGCAACCGCGCCCACCTCCCCCGCGCGCCCCGCCTTGCGCAGCTCCACTGGAACTGCCCCGCGCATCTCGCCACGCTGGCCACCCCGCGCCGCTTCGACCTCGTCGTGGCCGCTGACGTGGTGTACGTCCAAGAGTCCGTGCCGCACCTCATCGCGGCTATGGACGCGCTCGCCGACGCCGACCGCGGCGTGGTCTTGCTCGGCTATCAGATCCGGTCGCCTGAGGCACACCAGCTCTTCTGGGACTCTGTCACGGCTGCCTTCCCGGTGGTCGAGAAGGTGGCACGGGTGCACCTGGACCCAGGCTACGCCTACGAGGAATCCGATGTGTACATACTCCGAAGGAGGCCGCGTCAGTGAGATCAGGTGGTTAACTACTTCTAAGAATTTTACTTGTCTAAGAATTCAGTTCACAAGTTGAGCTCCTAGCCATGGTGACTAGTGAGGATATGCAACAGAAATTCCCTAGTTGTTTCTTGATGAATCAATGAATTGTGTGGGCTGCTAAACAACTCGACTTCTTTATGATGTATGATATGATCAGATCAAGTCGATCAGCTTTCTATACTGTGATTGCCTTTTAACCACTGTGATTGATGAGTACAAATTAACTTCACTTATGGTCCCTTAGGACTAGTTTGGGTACTTTTGGATTGAGAGTGATTGGAGTTGATTGGGAGGGGTTGAGGAGGATTTAAATACACTCCAATCCCTCCAAAGTCCAAACCACTCCAAAACTACTCCAATCCAAGAGTATCCAAACTAGGTCTTAGTCATCTTAATGCTCAAGCGGATCGAGCATTTTCTGGGATTAACTATTCTTGTGTATTTTAATGCTTTTCTGGCCTTTTGATGGGTTGTTCGTTTAATGAAAATGCTTTACTTCCCGGTTAGCTTTAATGCGACTAGCTTCATCCTGCTTCAAGTATGCAATCTAAACCAAACGTGTCATTAGCATCACGTCTTTTGTTGTTCCGGTTAAATATTTTGCTAACTATTGCTTGTGAAACAATGATTGAGTTTTGAGAACAATGGTTAAACTCTCATAATCTCATGGTTTCCTTGTAATAAGAATAGTAAAGCACCATGAGTACTGGATGCAGCAATGGTTGTAGCACTGTGAGTTCCAGTTCTCATACCCTGATAAGTGTTAAAACAATGTGGTCATTTGTTATCTAGAAATTTCAAAGCCTTGGATGAGTCATGAACTGATCAAATTCTGTATGGTGCTTTTGTTATTTAGAATAAGGGGAGTTTTTTTTTTTGGTTTGGGGATCTACCCCATCCTAGATGAGGTGATCCATTATGAGTCAATTCCATAATATTTGGTGAGATGACTTCCTTCCTCATGTTTATACTAGTTATTAGCTTGTGATGAGGAATTTGGTGATGATGGATCAGCCCATTCCATTCCATAAACCAAATAAAAAAAGTGAAGAGTGAGAAGATGATACCTTACCTCATTCCCCCCAAACCAAACATCCTATAAGTGAATGGGGAACTGAACTTTTAATACAACTGACTTTATATCCATCTATATTTCTGATATGCCGTAAAACTTTTAAACAAATTGTGACATACATTGGGCTAGTGTGTATTTGTAATTCCAGCCTGCATAGTTTTCGTCTATCTCTTCATTTTAGGGAGTTGAATTACCCGGGCATAAATTTTGAGTCACTCTTGCTTCTAAGGAAATATACGGAGTAATGAGTATGCATATCACACTTTGCTTACAGGTTCTGTCGTTCTGAGGAAAGCACGACATTTTAACATCCTGCCCGCGATGAAATTACCAGTAACCTCCGAAGGTGGGTGTTTTATTGGGGGTCCTGTGGCCAAGTACTTGTGTTTGTGGGGGATATATCCGGTGCAATCAAGTTTACGGTACAATCACCGTGCAATCTTACTAAAAAAAATTTTAAAAAATTCTAAAAAAAAATCATGAATGTACATCTCAGCTTACCCCATCTATATATATAAAAATTCAGAGTTAAATTTATCGTACTCTAGCAGTTACGAAAATGACAAATTTAAAGTGCATTTTCGTAACTGTCAGAGTAGGATGAATTTGACCATGAATTTTTATATATAGATGGGGTATGCTGAGATGTACATTCATGAATTTTTTTAATTTTTTAAAACTTTTTTTTCGTAAGATTGCACGATGATTGCACCATAAGCTTGATTACACCGGATATATCCCCGTATCTGTGATCATAACGCGATGCTGCCCCGGTTGTTGTGTACCAGTACTTGCTTGCGGTGATTGGTCATTAGGCTATCCACACTCATTCAACCCTAAATTTCAACTCTAAAAGGAATATTTCATCCTATTCACCACCATTTTGAAATACAGTTGTCAATTCTCTGCGCTCACGTCGACTCTATACCTCAACTCTATACCAACTACCACCATATTTTATTATTTTTCCATCCCACCGCTCTCTCTTCCTCTCCCTCCCGGCCTCTCCGAGAGCCACACCCGCCGCCGCACCCGAACCCCGCCTCCTTGGCCAGCCGTCGCGCCGCGCGCCACCCCGGGCATCGCCCCTCGCCTCGTCGGCCAGCCGGCCCCGCCCCGTGCCGGTCGTCTTCCTCCCTGCCGACCACATCCCTAGGGCCGCCTCCAGCAGCACCCCGCCATGGCCACCCCCGCCGTCAAGCACTCGAGCTTCTCCCCACGCCGCGTCGAGCTCCGCCCTTCTCTCCGGCGACAGAGTCAGCCGCCACCGTGCCTACCTCGCCTCCTCCCTCTCCTCTGCTCCTCTCCTCCGGAACCGTCGCCATCGGCGCCCACCGCGCTCGGCCGCAGCCTGCCTCCCGGATCCGCCATGGCCGCCTTCCGGCGCGGATCCGCCCCCACCGCCGTCGCCCGCCCCGACGCATCCGCGTCCCAGTCCTCGCTGCGCCCTCTCCCGGCCTTGGATGCGGCCGCCGGCCATGGTCTTGGATTCACGGCGCCGCAGCCCATGGGTGCCGCCGCCTCTGCTTCTTCCGTTCGCGGGCGCCAACGAGCCACCGTTGGCCTTCGGCAGCTGTGCCTCCAACGTGGAGGAGAGAGAGTTCGATAGGGTTGGCACTCCATCCACCCCAGGTTTGGCGTTGGAGACAGCTTTGGGAGAGGTGCAGTTGGCTATCCAGTCTTCCGCTGCAGGCCTCGGGTCAACTGTATACCTTTAAGGTGGGCTTTGCAGCTAGCCACTACAGATAGCCTTAGCATCTATTGTTTTCCCTGGATCGAGGATTCGACTAAGCCATGTTCCTTTTGCTGCTGCGCTTTCGATGACAGTACGATCTTTTAGACCATATACATTTTCTATCTCTATTCATCCACTGTTCTAACTACTCCTCCCTCTGTTTACAGTAGCGCTACATTATCAAACAGTGTATAGGCATTCATTTTCTCTATTCATCCACTGTTCTAACTACTCATCCCTCTGTCTACAATAGCGCTACGTTATCAAACAGTGTATAGGCATTCATTTTGCACATCCCTACTGAGGATAGCCTGGGGATAGCCTTAGAATCGATCGGAGTAATGACTGACACAAGGGCTGATCATTTATCATCTGACTCCCTCTCTTTTACCTGTGTTGTGTCATTGATATTTGCCTCCATTGGCCCTTGGAATTGCACTTATTGCCATGTGTCATTGATATTTGCTCGACGGCCCTTGGCCCTTGAATTGCACTTATTGCCATGTGTTGTACTGTACGATTTCCTCCGAGTTTCAAAAGATTGTTGTTTTAAAAAAAAAAGCTAGAAATCAAATTTTTAAAATTTTGACTATATATAACTTTTATATTATTTAATTTTGAATGTTGAAAGTTATATGTGAAGATTTATCTTAACAAGTATTTTTATAAAAATATAAATTTATTTTGATATTTATTTATATTTTAACAAAAACATTGGTCAAACTTATATTTGGAAGACCGTGTCAATGTCCAAAACGACATTCTTTTAGAACATGGAGGGAGTACTGGCTGATACCGTTCACTCTGGAGCTATAGTGAGTTAGTGACTAGAGAGCTGTGGGTCGGTGGGTGGTTTTGTGCTTAGGATGCAGGCCGACTGGCCCCGTAAATAGGCGTGAACCTATGAAAAATTTATCTCCTTGCAGGTTTGCCTCGCTATTTGTGGTGCGTGGGCAAATTTTTTCGAGAATCTTAGTGTTGATGGTAGGGAACGAGACCATTATGCCCAAACTAAAATCAATCCTATAAAATATAATTTTCTACCGCATTCAACCAGAAGATCATGTAAATAGGGTGTCAAAAATCGTTACCACTAGACACACAATGCAACAGAAATAAGAGTTGAAACAGCCCAGTAACTGAAACATTTCCTCTTTGTATCCTGGCAGCAACATTGCTTTTGGTCGCATCGTTAAACAATCTTCTAGTTTTATAAAAAATTTAGCCTATAAGTAAAATGATATCAGAGAAATAAATCTAACTTCAAATAGAAAATATTCTAGCTTCAAAGAAATAATATCATAACTTTACAAGAAAATATCGTAGCTAAACATAAGAAAGATGTTAGGGAAAAATACAGCTCCAAAGAAGAACTATTATGTCTTCACAAGTGAAATGATATATGCTTCTAACTGATAAAAAGGTGAAAATTATAAAAATATCACCAAAATAGAAAATGTTTTGGTTTAGTTTAAAATACCCCAAAGCTCAATTACTATGTGCTATTGAGTATTCACGGGTGTTCTACTGTTTGCTACTCCTCAGTTTCAAATTATCAGCGTCCTTCACTTGTGTTGAGACAAAATGAAACAATAATGGTTGATAATTAATCATCGCACAAGCATTAAGTGTTGATAATATATTTATAGCACTTTCAGTCTTTCACACCTTTGTTCATGAAAGAAGGAACTTAGTAAGGTTGCTGTCACCAGATGGCCCAAAAGAAAATCCCAAAACACTGTTTTGCACTGTAAATGCAGACAGAGAAGGATGTGGTTGGACAGTGGATGAGCGTACTGTAGACGCAGATGTGGTTGGAACAGTGAATGAGCGTACTGTAGACACAGATGTGGTTGGAACAGTGGATGAGCGGGGTTGCTCACTAGTGACAGCAAGCCTAAATAAGACGGCAGGGAAATAAAAAGAAACGGACAGCAGTGGGCAGTGGCCCAACGACGTCTGTTATTGGTCCAATAGAGGTCGCTGGGCTCTCGACTTAGGAAGCAGGCCTTCGTGGGCCAACGACTGAAGGGAAAACGAACATGAAAAGAAGATGGCCTGCGGAGCGCGTGGACCGGCCTAGCATCTCGCTCGGGCTCGACGCCGTGCCGGCTCCGACTCGCGTACGCCATGGAAGCCGCCACATATATACGACGCCCGGTCTGCGTCCTCCCCTCGCTCACACGCGTGCCCTGCCTCTCTCTCTCTCTCTCTCTCTCGTGCCTTCGTTTCTGGTGGCGACGACTGGGCCGACGCCGCCGCTGCCCTACGCCGGGTGTGCCCGGGTCTTCGTCGGGGCCTTCACCGGCGACAAGCACCCACCAGGTATCCCCCAACCCTTCCCTCCCCACTTCCCTCTGTGCGAAGCCGAGCGCCCAAACCCTAACGCAAGCTATCTAGCTATTTCTATCCGGATCTGGTCTGATCGCAAGTGTATACAACCTTTATGCCCAGTAGCTTCGATTTTTCGTCAAAAATTATCGGCTGTAAATGTGTACGCCCATGTCTCGCTGCTCCCTCAGCTGCCCCGCGAGCCCGATCTAGGGTTTTGATTTGTGTATCCCCCGCTTCCTCCGGCGCTCAGCTGCCCCACGAGCCTGGTTTTGGTTTGCACAAACCAGTAATTCACGCCTCCGGCGCTGTTGCTCTGCTCTGCAGCACAGCTGGTGGCATATGCAGGAGGTGTAGTATTTTAGCCTATTGAATCAGCTTTTAGAATCAGAAGAAGCTTCTCTTTGTTGAGATTTGCTCCTCAAGGCTGATAGCAGCTGGAATATTGTGATTTGTGACATACTGTTGCCAGATTGCTGGAATCATGAGCAGTTTATAGTATGTTATTCAAATTACGAGTGGATTTTGCTTTTCTCTGTGGTAGTTTTATCTGTGTTTTGGTCTGTTTTCCTTTCCATCGGAGATTAATAATAATCTAAAATGGTGTGCAGCTTAGGTTAAAATCAAATAATATTTTGTCGGGCGGATAATACAAGGCCTACGCAAGAAGGAATGCCCTTGTGCGGCAGGCGAACAGCTGTCTCGTTCTGCAGTGTTGTTTTGTTTATTTTGCAGTTGCAGGGGGAGAAACTAAACATTGTAGCAGAGAGACACTTCTGTCTTGTTTATATTTAGTTGATATGCTGGGCATTAACCGTTTTGAACGGTGTGCAGATTTATAGGCCGAAAAGTGATCAGTTACCACGAGCAAGAACTTGCCCTGTCCAAAGAGTCCTAAAGTAGATTACAGCTATTTTGGTCTCTGTATTCACTTTTTCTATTGATATTTAACTTTCTTTGAGTAAAGTGTGTGCAGATTAGGTCTTTAAAAGGGATTGGGATTAGGATTTTCTTGCCAGAGCTTGATCTGTATAATTTCCCAGTTACACATTGGGCCGTCCAGGGGTAATTCACAGGAATATTGCTTGCTGGTGATACTAAAAGATACATATGTTGCGAACCCTGGTTTGTTTTTAGCTTCCTGTGTTGCTTTTTTATCTACTTAGTCTTGCACACTGAGGACCTTTGTTGAGGTATTCCTTGACCCCCATGGTTTCTAGGTAACCAAACCATGAATTCAAAGATACTCTAATTCTCCTTATATTGAACATGGTTTCTGACACTGGCCTTTCTTATATTTTCAGGTTGTGTCAGTCTGAGTGTTGAATCATGGCGGAGCACTTGGCTTCAATCTTTGGCACTGAGAAGGACAGGGTCAACTGCCCTTTTTACTTCAAGATTGGAGCATGTCGTCATGGGGATCGTTGCTCTCGTCTGCACAACAGGCCAACCATATCACCAACTCTTGTGCTTGCTAACATGTATCAGCGCCCTGATATGATAACCCCTGGGGTTGATGCTCAAGGCCAACCTATTGATCCTGAGAAGATGCAGGAGCATTTTGAGGACTTCTATGAGGACATCTATGAGGAGTTGAGCAAGTTTGGTGAGATTGAGAACCTGAATGTCTGTGACAACCTTGCTGACCACATGATAGGGAATGTCTATGTCCAGTTCAGGGAGGAAGAACAGGCCGCTGCAGCATACAATGCTCTTCAGGGCCGCTTTTACTCTGGCCGCCCAATAATTGTTGAGTACTCTCCTGTGACCGACTTCCGTGAAGCAACCTGTAGGCAGTTTGAGGAGAACAGCTGCAACCGTGGTGGCTACTGTAATTTCATGCATGTGAAGCAGATTGGCAGGGATCTGAGGAAGAAGCTGTATGGACATTCTGCTTCCAGGAGGTACCATGGGAGAAGCCGAAGCCCCCCTCCACCTCAAAGGAGGGGCCATCGTGATCGTGACGACTACCACCACCGTGACCGTGATGATTACCGTGGCGGCGGCGGCGGTGGACGGGGAAGAGGCAGCAGGCATGACAGGTATGATGATGGAGGTGGCAGAGGTGGCAGGCACGACAGGTATGATGATGGAGGAAGGCGCAGGCATGGTAGCCCTCCCCCTCCAAGGCGCGCAAGGAGCCCAGTCAGGGAAAGCAGCGAGGAGCGCCGGGCCAAGATTGAGCAGTGGAACCGTGAACGGGAGGCCAAGCAGTGAGCTCTCCGTGGCAAGTACTTAAAGACGAGCACTGTTCGCCTTGAGGCGTTGGCTGGCTCGTCATTTGCCTCTATAATTATGTGAGCCTATTTGGGTAGCTATTCTGCGTGGCTAAGTGACCATTTTTAAGTGCAGGATTCCTCGGTTTATTTTTGTTGTTAATCAGACATGTAAACCTTTATTTATTTCCATCTGTAATGTGTTATGTGTTGGATCTTTTTGCGGGTATGCTATGCTGTCCAAGGTATTGATATCAAATTATTCGTGGTGTTATACCAGACTTTTATACTGGTGCTGTTGCTTATTGCTTATTTACCGTCCTTTCCTTGTCCGAATGACCTGAGATGTTGCTGGCCATATGGTCTGTGCGGCACTCTTGCTGCGGCATGTGTGAGGCAAGCAAGAGGGGACGGGATCCTTTCTTGCCGTGTCTGATCCTGGTTTGGAAGTTGCATTCTTGTTTCAATATATATTGGTGCAATGCTGCATAACTAGTTGACTGACTTGCGCTTTTGTATACGCTCTTAACATACTTGGGTTGGTTGACTAACTCGCACATTTTTAAAACAGACTTCGGTTGACTTTTGAACCCGTTGTATACACGGCCGCTAACTGAGCACGTGCCAGGAGCCAAACCTGTTGGCTAGTATGAACTTTCGAGTCCAGAGTGCAGAATCAGTGTAGGCGTGTAGCCTGACCTGCAAACAGGAGACACATTCCGCTGTGGTGCGGCATCTTTACACGGCGAATATCCTGGTCCAGCTGAGAAATATGCTCTCCTTTTCGCTTCCAGGAAATGAAACCGTCCATCAAAACGGAGCCGCTCCTCCCTGCGTGGTCCTTGCCATTTTTTGCGGACTACTGCTCGATCGGCCAGAAAGCCCAGAACTGAACGTAAACAAATCGGGCGCACGTGAATGGCAATGCGGTGTGCGCGCTCGCCCCGCCCCCGTGTTCCACGGCCTCGTCTTCGTGGCAGAAACCCAAGGCCCCGCGCCGCGGTTTGGCGGACGGATCGCCGGCTCGCCGCCCGAGCCCCGAGGCCGTTGGCATGCGGTGGTGAGACGCGCACTGTAGAGGCCCGCCGTTTCGTGACACGTACGGTGCCGGCAGCCGCGGCCCCCGCCGGGCCGGGGGCATGAAGCTTCATTCAAACCCGCTTGGAGGCCGGCCAGGACGCGCTTATCTATCGGGAAAGAGCCCAGCTGGATCCCATCTCTTGTCATCATCCGCCAGAGCGGCACGCCAAAGGCCTAAAGCGACCTGACGCAAACGGCCTGTGCGGTGGCCCGTCCGGCGCACGCAGTACTGGCCACACCACCAGTCCACCACACCGCACACCCGCACGCAATGATTCGAGGACCAGCCCACCCAACAACCAGGCAAATAAACCAACGCACGCACCGTCGCCCGCATCGCACCGTCCGTCGAATACGCCACACGGACACACGGTCCACGAAACAACCCAGCACGGCGTCGTCTCGTCACTGCGGCACTCCGTTGTTCATCTGATCCGAGTTCCCAACCCGCGTCCTCCCGCTCCCGGCCGGACTCTCACAGGGTGACAGCCCAGGCGTTGTACTTGTACGTCTGGGTCTGGGGCCTCTAGCTACCCACTTGTTGCAACGGCGATAAGCAAGCCTTGCGGGTGGACGGAAGACCGGCGTCCATATCCCAACCTCCGAACGAAGGCGTCGCGATCAGTTGGGAATGCCTTTTCGCGGGGCGGATGCGACGTACAGTACGAGATAGATACCAAAGTGCGCATGGCCAATTAAGCTTTGCTGCTGCATCAGATAATAATAATTGTAATGTGACTGCCGAGGATATGGCTGGATCTGCGGGAGCTGCTCTGCTGGTGAAACTCGTGGACGGCCGTGCCTTGCCTGCCGTGCCGGCCGCCTACTTACGTGCAAGCAAGCAAGGGAAAAAAAATAGTTTTACCATCTCGTGGACGTCCACGAGACCGTGACTGCTGCTCTTGGCTGTCTATCTACGAGCACGCAGGAAACGGAGCTCTGATTTCTTTGGTCAAAAAAGCGTTAGCTGCCTACTAAGATGGAGACGCGACGTGTCGACGAGGAGCTCGCATCGAGGGCCGGCCGAGCCCGAGATGATGGGGGGTGGGGCAAAGGCGCAAAGCAAATGGCAACGAACAGTCTCGTGTCGGTATCTCTCTAATCACTCCGAGACAGAAAATCGCCCAGGGACACAAAACGGGTGACCGAGGAGGCCGCGAGGATACGCTTTGACACGCACATGAACACAAGTAGAGAGATAAACAGATATACATGCGTGTAGTATGGCTAAAAAAAGGATGACAGCAGCGCAGAGCCGGAAACCTAGCCAGCACGAGGCGCCCGAAA
This sequence comes from Paspalum notatum, assembly GCA_022530915.1. Classification (NCBI taxonomy): domain Eukaryota; kingdom Viridiplantae; phylum Streptophyta; class Magnoliopsida; order Poales; family Poaceae; genus Paspalum; species Paspalum notatum. The sequence continues at coordinate 39,027,288 of CM039692.1, forward strand.
GGAAAACGTGACTCGAACCGCTGCACCATTCGTATCGGGACGCATTGAAAAGGCGAGCTGTGCCTGTGCAGACCCCCCCTTGGTCATGCAGTTGGCCTATTTCTCTCCCCCTTCCGGCCTTCCCTTCCTTGCCTCACCTTGCGAAAAGAAAAACTCCCCTTGCTTATAAATACGGCGGGCGCCCCGTCCCGTCGCCCCCTTCCGATCCATCCCCCACCACGGGCACCCGCACCACCACCGGATATACCACCGCCACCAACAACCGATTCTGTCCTGTGCGGGCCCCACCTCCCCGCCCCCGTCATCTCTCGGCCGGCACACCCGCTCAGCTCTCCTCTCCAGGCGACCGACGGCGACTCCCCCTCCCTCCCCGCGGGATTCCTCCCGCGCTGATCGCCGCCCACCCCGACAACGAACGAACGAGGTGAGGGCTCCCGAACCCTCGCCGCTGGTTCTCCCCACCCCCCCCCCCCCTTTTTTTTTTCCTTCTCGAATTGCCTGCGCGGGTGGGTGAGCGGGGACGAACGAGGGAGGGAGCTTTGCTTGGTTCCGCGCCACTGTGCTGCCGCACCCGGTTCGGGCGGCGATTGGGCACCCCGGCCAGTTGCCCGGACTCCGAGCGCTGTTGAGGGCCGGGGCGGTTCCGTTCCGACCGAGCGCCTCCGCTCCGCGCGCGTTCCTGCCGCGAGCCGTGCTGCTGGAGGACGTGCCTGGTTCCCGTTGTTCCCTTTCGTCTCCCCACGGATGGTGTGGCCTAGCTAGTAAGTTGCTGCTGGGTGAGCTGCGGACTTGGACCTGTGGCGGGTCGCGGACGTATTTGGGTTGAAATCTGCGCGATGTACTGTGGTTTTCGTCTGGGGTGGCTGTACAGATTGAGACTCCGAACTGCAGCCCCATCTGGTAGGCATGGGGAGTTTTGCTTGGGAATGAGAGACTCTTAGCGGAACTGGGGTCAGGTGATAGCTTCATCAGTTCGTTGTCATGCTCTTAGATGATTAACGATGAGACTTGATTCTGGCAGCCAGGGAACGGTTTGACTTGCAACAGCTCTGTCCGAGCGTTGGTTTAGCTTCAAGAATTTAGTTCCAGTACGTTCTTCATTTCTGTTTCTAGAGTTCGGTATTTTTCAGTTATTCGCTACTACGGCCTGGGATTTCGCGGTTGCTACCATTGTGGGTCGAGGTAGTTTTTGTGCTTTAGGTTGGTGTTCTTTTTCTTTGTTTGCTTGTGGCGTTGAAATAGCATACGCTTCTTATGTGCTTTGCAATCATATAGCACTCGTTCAGCTTAACGCTTGATAACTTAAATTTGCAATGTAATGTAACCTCCGGAAGAAGGGCACGGATGGGGAAGAGACGAACAAAGAAACACCAGAGAGAGGCAAGCTTGGTAATGGACAAGTAGATAATGTGCTTGATGGCTAAATTTGTTGACCCCATCTCACATAGATAGATGTAATTATCTTGGAAACAGTAAATCCTTCCTTTATTGAAAAAGAAGTCTTTAATCTTCTTAAAATAGCGATAGGTCAATATCTACTAAAATGTGTGGGTAACCGATTAATTTATTCCCAACCATGGGAGCTCTATTGTTTCCAGTGTTGTAATGATTCATGAGTTGTCATAACTTCTTCTGCAGCTTACCTTTTGCCCACTTCACTTCTTGGAGCTATGCCCATAATTACTCCCTTCCAAGTCAAACAACTCATCCTCGAGCTTGACGGTGGACATGGATGAAGCCCTAGGTAGTATGGTTGGTAGTGCCATGGCCCCATGGTGATGAAACGTTATGATGTTCGCTCAACAATGCACAAAAGAAACCACAAAAGAATTTTATGTGTTGTTCTCATATTACTCTTTCATCTATCTCTCCATACACCTCTATCTCCTTTGGCAAACTCCTCAACAACAAGCAAAACTTGGCCAACTGATTACATTTTCATTTCTATCATGTCACATCGTTTGTTTGTAGTTGTAGGAGCGATGTGTGAATCAAGCCTGTTTAGTTAAAACATTTGACGACCCTTCCACTGCAATGTATTTCAAGCTCGAGGCCCTCTGAATGTTATTTTCTATTTTCAATGTTCATGTACTGCCTTTCCTAACTGCATGAATTTCTCCTTAGCAATTGTTTAAGTTCTTATGGACTGGATTGCATAATCTCTTAATAAGTGTTTGAAGCCTGGGTTTTTGTTCAGATCAATCAATTCAATACCAGCAGTGATTGTAGTAGTGGTTATGTGTCACAACCTAGCTACAACCACAGAGCATCATATTCGTACCCAACTTAGTATTTAGCGTCGCTAAACAGGATTGTAACTATGTGAAAATTGTAGTAATTGACTGCATGAAGATTTGAAGGCAATAGAAACTAGTTGTTGTTCATCAGGTTAATGTACAGTAGACTATAAAATTGCCCAAATTGTTGCAAGGTTCTAGTTTGTAACTAGCAAATACTTATTTATTAACTAGCAGAATCGGGGCATTCCATTTGGTGCACTGGCGTCAAATTTGGAATCCCTGCATTCATGTCAAATCAATATGGCCATTTAAACACAAATCACACTAATGCCACCGAGTTTGCTTAAAATACTTTTTTCCTAAGAGGAAACATGTGTAACTGTACAGCACTACAGCTACATGGAAGTATGGAACAAACAGTGAGCTCAGCACCCATTGAGCCTTGCTAGGGTTAGGGTGAATAGGATAAGTGGAGGAACTGGTGCGCCACTATGTTGAATGTTGTGGCTCAATCTTACATGGTTGTCACTTGTTCACACATGGCAATTCAGCTGAACATGGAGCAACACTGGTAAACCCATGACCTGGAGATCCACCACCACACACACACACGCACACACCCCTGGGCCGCCGCTCGGGCCCAGCATTCAAGTCCATTAGGTCCAATCATTGAGTAGCCAATATATAGAGGACATGAGGTTAAATCACTGCTTAGAACACCTCAGGTCTTCTAAAAACCCTCAGGTCTGCAATGTGGCCCAACTTCCTTAAGGCCCGAGCTAGAGTGACTCTTTGCCTAGTGTAAGTTCTCACTGCCTCTGTTGCTCCTGACCCTGTGTTATTTCAAATCGCTGCATTGAGAATAATTCTCAGGCACCCTATCTGCACCCTGATAGATCCACCCTTGCTCATGTGCAGAGGTTTAGGATGATGCAAAAATTTCATAAGTGAAAAAACACACCGCTTGTTTTGCCAAGTCTTCTATTCCTGCCTTCCTTGTTGACCTTTGAATTGTGCATGTTTGATGTTAGTCGCCTATTTGGGTAGGAAGTCACATTGTTTCTTTTCTTTTAACACAAGTAATGAGTGACTCAATAATGCATAGCTGTACCTTCGGTCTTTGGTTATATTATGTCATAGGTGTGGTCACGTTGGTGTCGACAACTGTTCATCAATGACCATACTCCAAAGTTATGATGCATAGCCTGTTGTAGGGCTGGTATGACCTGTCACTTAAGATGCATTCCAACTTGAACAAATCATACTAATGAAGATCTAATGTATTAAAATCCTATATAAAATATTGCATATGAGCTAATATAGTAAGTTGGCACCTTGCATAGTAACCTCTGTTGTAACTACTACAGTATCATACTATAGAATCATTGTGCCGCCGCCGCTGTGAATCAGTCTTGTGCCCATGACCTATTACTGGAATTTTAGTTACAATTTGCAATTGATGATCAGATGCTTTGAATGATTTGTCTTGCACAAAAATGTGGACAAATAATTGTGCACACAAATCATAATCCAGCAGTTTTTTCTAACAAAAAAAATGGTTAATGATCACTCATTTTTTGTGGCGCAAGACATAATGGCCTATAGTGGAGGGGGCAATGCTACTGAAACTTGAATCACATGTTATATATGTTTCTGCAAAATGTTTTATGGCACAAACTGATAGTTCCTTTAGTAAACAAAAATTCTCTTCATATAACTGACGAACATTTCCTTTGGCTTGTAAGGGTGTAAGCCAAGTCATTAAGGCATCTGTATATCACCAATAGTTATTTTGCTTATATATGGACTGTTCAATATCTTCGGTTACTTAGAGCCCAGTCACGTGCATGTTTCTTTTGCCAATCTTTTTGTTCTCACGATCTTTGGCATGTACTGGGAATCATCTTGTCTTCTACCATCATTAATTAAAAAGTCATGCTTTGTTTGCATTTTACATCTCTACTTATCCAGATTAGATTGAATGCTGACTGTGTTTGGTCAACCTTGAATGCAGGGAGAGGTAATGATAAAAGATAATTGCTGACCAAACTTGCCATAGTTCTCCTTAGGGAAAAAGGAATTGGCATTATGTCACATAGAAATATGGTCTGGCCACATCAGCCCGTTAATCCTGAATGGGAGCAAAGACATGTCCAAGTTCAACCTGAAAGTTCCTATTATGCAGGCACTGGAAGTGGTTCATCCAATCTGGGTGTGCAAGTTTCTATTGCAGTTCCAGGAAATGCTGCTACTGTTGGTATATGTGATCTGCGGAATCTTGAGCACCAGCGTGTTCATAATTCATATCCACATGCTGGTGTTGCATCGAGTTTTGTCTTTCCAACTACTATGTACAGCCCTAGCATGTCAACAGCAGCCGTGAGCATATATGTTCCTCAGACTCAAAGCTTTGGGCTGGGCAATGTGCCACCGCCATCTTTATATCATCAAGTTTCCACAGGAACTACTGATGAGAGTAACAGCAGTGTCAATTTTGGTGATAGTTCTATTGCATTCATGAAAAGGAAAAATGCAGTAGTTGCTGAAAACCATCAATTTCTTCATGGATTTGCTGGCTCGAGTTCATCTGGTCCGGTGCCTCAGAATCCTGTGCATGGGCCATGGAATGGTTCATTTCAATCAAATTGTTTACCCAGTTCTGCAGTGCCAAACCCATCAGAGTACCACAGTAGTAATGGTTGGTCATTCTTAGAAGAATCTTCTGCAGATGCTCCTAACAGTTTCAGTTCAATGGCTTCTCGACCGGAGTTGGTGCCTCATGTTAACTATTTATTTCCAGCTTTTCATATGGGCCAGCGCAATACATGGATTGCACAGGCTGCAACTCATGGAGTACCACAGTGGGGATATAGCAATGCAGTGGTCAATCCTCCAGGTTAGTAGACTTTCTGAATGATGATAAACTGATCTGATGCTTTGCTGAATGATGATTTAAGGCATCATTAGATGATTTGCAGTTTGTTTGGATTGATGAAGTAGATTCCTAGTATTTTTATTAGCTTTGCTAGTAAGGTTATCAGTAAACCACTGCTATCATGGATTGACTGGCCATAGAATAGAAATTTTTGAATGTAGGATTTAGTGATGTGCCTGGTATGCTTATTAACCGGTCTTGTTGTTCATCAGGAACCACAGACATGCCGAATGGAAGTCTTCAGGGTTATCAAGCTGGACATTCTTCTATTCATGGGCCTCTACCTCATTTCTGCCAGAATCCTTCGCATACCATACAAGCACCTCAAATACAAGTACCCCATCAACAGTTCCTCAGTAACAATGTGGTGCATGGTTTAAATCCTTCTGCCACAGGCCTTCCTTTAGATACAAGAATGTTGTCTTTTCCATTCAATTCTGAGCACACTTTTGGACATCCGATGCATCCACCTCTGATAAACCACGTTAGCAATGGGGCATTACGAACTCTGCCATATCAGGTGGCTTCACATTTCCAAATTTTACTCCCTAAATTTTGCTTGTGTAGTTGCATCATGCTCAATAATATTGTATATTGATATATCTTCTTTAATATTTTAATGTGCCCACCACAGTCTATCTTATTGGTTATACATAAAACTTATATTACAGTTGGAATTACCATGCGGGCATGCATCATTGATCATGCAGGGAGATCAATGTTTGTGTTTTATACTCATTCTTAAAGCACAATACATTTTTTATATAGACATAAAAATTGGTTGATGCTACATATATAATTGATGTCAGACTTAGCTGCAAGAGTTCACAGTCATGGAAACCTTGTAGCCCTTCTTTGTTGAAATACTTTAGAATCTGGATTCATCAGCAAGTTATATCATGTTCCCTCACTTTATAATTTGGCGTAATATTATCTTTTTAATTCTGTGATCTGCTGTCATCTTAATCTAACTTCCCATTGCTGTCATGGTATATTGTCTGAATATCCTTGCTTTTGCCAAGATGTACGAGTCACTTAGTTTTATTGCCATGATATGTGAATCTTATAGCGCAGCTTCCTGCTGGCCTTAAGCTAGAAAGAAGTATCAGTGGTACTGGTACGACCTGTCTGCAATATATGCATAACTGAACATGTTCTCCATGAACGTTTCCAATTTCATGCGGCTACCTGAAGTAATTGATTTATATGTGCAGAATGCTACAGTGACAGATCGTTCAAGGATTTATGATGCAGGACAGGTTATTGATGAACATAGAGATATGCGTCTAGATGTGGATAACATGACTTATGAGGCATGTGTTTCATTTGAAGGATTGTGAATCCCTTTGCCTTCACTGAGGGCATATGTATCTGATTAGATTCTTTTATTTGCATATTCTGCAGGAGCTTGTAGCATTGGAAGAGCAGATAGGCGATGTCAATACTGGTTTGACAGAAAGTTACATCGAGGAAAACTTGAGGTCAATCTTTTTTATTCCAGGAGCAGATGGCTTGTCTGATCAGTTTTGTGAGCTTTCTTTGGAGAATGATGCTTGCATAATATGCCAGGTTAACCTCTTTCCACGTTCACTACTGAATTATAATCTGTTAGCTCTGTAAACCATTAACCAGCTGCAGTGATATGACAGATTCTGCCGTTACCATAATAAAGATACTTGTACCCCCATCGATATTAGAAGCACTAGCCTACTGAAAATAATCAAAACATCATGTTTCACATTTGCTCGAGATGACCAAATATATGCTTCTTGTGCGTAAGAAGAATGATTTGGTTCGTGTCTTGCAGGAGGAGTATGAAGCTAAAGAACTTGTTGGAACCCTTGAATGTGGTCACAGGTACCATGTGGCATGCATAAAGCAATGGTTGATGATGAAGAACTTGTGCCCCATCTGCAAGACAACAGCTTTGCCATCAGATAGAAGGAACGGGTGATCATCACCAATAACATTATGGTTATTTACAGCATGGAAAATTAGCTCGATTTTGTATATAGACACGGTTGCCTGTATTTGCAGTCCCCTTTTCTGTGGACCTAAACTGAGCTTCCGAAAAACTGTACAGACATTTTGTAGGATATGTTAGGCGTTATGGGTGTAAAGCTCCCGTGGTGGCCTTGCTGGATGCTCGCTTCATTGACATTTGTACATTGTATTTATCTTTACTCTTTTCCCAAAAAAAAAAAAAGAAACACGAAAGCTTTCTGTACATTTTGGAATTGAAAGAACCAAAAGATTTCCTGACTTCTGGAGCATTTTGCTAAAGCTGCATGAGATTTGCAGTGGATCGTCCTATCTTACTCGGGAAATTTGCTGCCGAAGTAATACGTAGTTTTGGTTATGGTTTTTCATTTTCTTCATGCATTTCGTTTGTAGCACGTGTAGGTCCCGTAGTGTTGGTTTCTTGAGTCGCACTTGCATTGCAGTCCCACTAGCAGGTGGCGCAGGATGGTAATTTGAACTTACTTTTGGTAAAAGTTTTGCCTTAGTTGGAGTGGAGATAGCATTTCTCTTCTGCATGTCTAGGGAGTTTTGCAAAACCCAAACATCTCAGAGATAGATATAGCAGTAGGAATTTGTTGAACAAACCACACTTCTTAGTAGACGTCAGGAGTCCATTGATGAAAAAGAGCCGGAGAAAGCTTGAATCCAAATCCTACAGTGATGTACATGCAATGCAATGCTACATTGCGCATCGATGGTTTTATAGATAAGTTCCTACAGGGTGCGTGCTTTTGCTGCTGCTGATGCCATGCAAAATATACACTTTGCCATGCCGATTGCCAAGAATGAGGCAATGAGCTACCCTTGCGACTAGCAGAATAGGATAGCAGTTTGCACGACGGTATCAGAGTCAGAAATAGGATAGCAATTTGCACGACGGTATCAGTCTAGCAAAGCAAATAGCTTGTTGAAGCAATACAACTAAGCAGATCAGGAAAGGAACAGTGTACAAATAGTACAAGTGGAAGCAACAAGGTAGGAAAGGCCTATTTGAAAAAAATCTGATTGCCGCACACTTTCATATCCCTAAACTATACCAGCAAGCTGATGTCCTGAATGAATTAATGTATCAAATGGCAAAATGAACACGAGAGACCTGGTAACACGTGAGAACAGATTGAGGGCCGTGACTGCAATAACGCCCTGTGCCCTCCACCGCAGAAGTATCAATCAACCAACCCAAGTACATGTTCTATATCCTTCCAAGCTAAGACGAACAGCAGGCGGACTTCTTCACCGCGGACACATCGTCCTTGCCGCCAACGTTGATGGTCTGGCCCTTGGGAGGCGCTGCAGGGTCGTCACCGATGTCGAGGGCCTTCTTGCTCACGACGCGGTAGATCTGGGTGAGAACCTCAGTGAAGGCGTCCTCCACATTCATCGCCTCCAGGGCCGACGTCTCCATGAAGAAGGCGTTCTCCCTCTCAGCAAAGGCCTTGGCGTCCTCGGTCGGGACGGCCCTGAGGTGGCGTAGATCCGCCTTGTTCCCGACCAGCATGATCACAATGTTGGCGTCGGTATGGTCCTTGAGCTCCCTCATCCACCTCTCCACGTTCTCGAAGGTGACGTGACGCGTGACATCGTAGACAACAAGCGCCCCTACTGCTCCACGGTAATAGGCACTTGTGATAGCACGGTATCTGCAGAACCAACGAGCAAGTGATGACAGTTATTTTCTGTGCAGAAAATAGTTGAATGGCAAAGAACCAATGCAGCCATGCATCAATCTAACTGTTCAGCTGTTCAGCACAGGCCAGGCCACAGTTATGATTTCTAGGCTCAATTTCAACGTCCATAATTTCATATCTAACGAAGCGGAGCTCCTGGTCCTGCATAGTCTTTAACTGCAGATTCTGATCGCTAGAAATGTGAGAGAATGAAAATGGTACGTGCAATCACGGAATATATGAATTGAATGTGTACAGATTCTCTCCATTTCTCTTTCAAAGATCAGAGCAGTTCATTCACGTCCACGTGCAACAACAATTTTAAGTGCCACCGATCAAACGAGCTACAAAGCAGAGATCCACACAGAGCAGAGACATAGTACCAATCGCTAGCGAAAGGACGAATCGGAGAGAAGGTAACGGGGCGGTGGGGGATCGATGAGCCTCGCAGAACGCAAGGTGGATCTGGGGGGCTGTACTTGTACCTTTCCTGGCCGGCGGTGTCCCAGATCTGGGCCTTGACGACCTTGTCGTCGACGTGGATGCTGCGGGTGGCGAACTCGACGCCGATGGTGGACTTGGACTCGAGGCTGAACTCGTTGCGCGTGAACCGGGAGAGCAGGTTCGACTTGCCGACGCCGGAGTCCCCGATGAGCACCACCTTGAACAGGTAGTCGTAGTCGTCGTCCGCCCGGTACGCCATCGCCCCTCCCCCTTCCCTGCCTCTGGGCCGGCGGGGGCGCGGCGGGGGGCGGCGGAACGGGCGGTGGAGGAGGGGAAGCGGATGGGGGAGGGGGGCGGAGCGGAGCGTGGGGGGAGCACGCGGACGCTGATGCGGGTTTTTCTCAGTTCCACCCCCCTTTTTTTGCTCTGTTTCGTGCGGCGGGGTCGGTGCCGTCCGGGCGTCGTGCTCGGTTGGGTTCGGGTGCACGCCGAGCGAGCGAGCGACCGGGCGGCGGTGCCGAGAAGATCGAGTGGATGGGGACGTGGAGAAGGGCGAGAAAATGAGCGAAATGGCCGTGTTTTGGCTCGTTTTGGGGGCGTTTTCTGGGCTGCTGGGGCCGATCGTGCCTTGTTTTCTCGGCAGATCAGTCACGTAGGAAACGTCCATCACCACTTCATGAGCGGTGCAGGCTTCTGGCTGGGACTGGGGAATGCTCGGAGTCGGAGCCAACAGAGGCAGAGCCTGGCAGTGGCATCACCCGGACCAGGTTGGCGAGAGTGCGAGTGCGCCAAAGACCTGTTCGTGCAGCTGGCACCGCCCCCTGACAAATCGAGGTTTCCGTGCCACAGATTAATCGGTGGGTGTGACCGGACACATGAAGAGACGATTTGGCAGAACTCTCTGAACAGTTTTTTTTTTTTTTTTTGAATCTACGATGAGCTCTACCAGACATCTACCAGACAGTACCTAGACGTTTTTTTTTTCGGAGTGGATTTTAAAGTTCCGACAAACAAATCTCTGAATGACTTTATGCGACATGATTATTTGAAATGAATTCAGGGTTGGGAGCTAAAACAATATAATATAGCTTTTTTTTTAATTTACTCCCAATACAGTATTGGTTTCTTTATGGAGTTTATCCTATGGAATTGCTATATAATCACTTTTGTTCCTTGAATTACTTCTCCCGGAAAACCAGAAAATCAGAATTACAAAGAACATTATCATATAGGCCCTCTAGTCCTCTATAGGGGAATCAAAGTAGCTTCTTCCGATTCACTCTCAACACAATATTAGTTCTCGTAGAATTCATATAGAATTTATAGTTGTGAACCACGTTAGACACATAATCACTTGCCTCAAAGAATCACTTCCTATGCAAAATCAGATTAGATAAAGCTCTACCAAACAAACCCAAAATTCATAGAATAGATTGCACTCTTATATATACTACTGAGGGCATGTTTAGAACAAAGGAAAGCAAAACAGAGGAATGGAAGAAAAAACACAAGAATGAAGTGGTGTGAAAAATGAAAAACTATAGGATTCTAAAACACAGGGAATATATACTTTGAGTTGTTTGGATCGTAGGAAAATGAATGAGTAGATTGTGTGAGACATGGAGTGAAGATTTTTTCTCTTAGATTGGAGTGGATGTTTTATTTCCTCCATTTTGCATAGGAGAGCGAGCCTTTCCAAAGGAAATTTTCATTCCTCCATTCCAAACACCATATGATCTAAGCAAAACATAAAAATTGGATTTTGTTTGAAATTTGTTCGATCCAAACAAGCCCTGGGTAAGAACCGCCCGTATATTTAACTCTGCGGAAGAAGAATGAGGTGCTTCGGTGCCTATATCCTCTCTCTTTTTTTTCTCATCTCCGGTATGGCTCTTTGTTAGTCCGTACAATGAGATTTCATAAAATATAGTATTTTCACTCGAGATCTGAGAACGTAGTGTGAGATGCCGCGAGCTGCATGGACCTGTCGGTCCTTGTCTCGTGCTAATTAGGCACAGCTCCCAGCTGAAAACCTTCATATATGGCCATGTTTCCCGGGAGTATTTACTTGGGAAGAACCATGTGGTGGTTAGCAGGTGCTGCTTCTCTGGACTGGAGTTGGAGTGGACGATCGATTGCATGTCGTCCATGCTTCGGCGTTCACATCTGCCAGCCAAGAAGAGACAAGGGAGACCTGCTGGCTCCACCGGCAGAGATCAGCCGATGCTTTCATGAACATGTTCGTGTTCGTTCGCATGCACTCGTTTCTTGTTTTACCTCTCACATGGACCGTGACAGGTGAAAGGTGCAGTGTTCCCACATTGATCTGTCAGAAATTAAACGCTGCCTCGCCTTGATAAAGTTTGGAGCATTCAGTTAATGGCACAATTGATTCGTGCCTGCACGCATGCTCCCCAAACGTGCAACAGCCGCATTTGCATTGCGTTCACGGCCTCGCCCATTTACAGTACCGTCTCCGGCTCCGGTCTCCCCCGCCCGGCCTCGGCCCATAAATAGTGTCGCGTTTGACACGGCAACAGCAGCAGGTAGAAAGATTCCCGAAGCGAAGCGGCCGGGAGCCTGCCTTGAATGGCAGGGTGGCCCGCCCTGGTCATTCGCTCCGACGTCTCCGGCCGGCTGACCTCCCCATGCAATGTAAGCACAGCACCGCCGGCCATGGCTGGTCCTGGCCCTGGCTTGGTCTCTGGTTCTCCAAAAGCCAGGAGAGGAGGCTCTCCCCCATTCGTGCTTCACCAGCAGGGGGCAGCCAGAGCAGTGAGCGAGCAGTCTCTGCTGCTGGTACTATACGGCATGGCCATTGGCTCCTTGGCATTCTGCACGCACCGTGTGCCACGGCCGAGATGTGGACCGGAAGAGTGAAGGGAAGGAACACGGGCGTCGGCCCTCGGCCGGGCGGGGAAGAGACCGAGGGAGAGCTGTGCGCCTGGGCTCGCGCGCGGCCGTGGCAGGCAGCCCAGGACGACCGCACGAGCGATGGGATCGGTGGCGCGTGTCGACCGATGGCGCGATTCCAGCTGCGCGCGCCGGTCGGCCGGCCGGCCGCTCCTCTAGTCTCACGTCGCGTCCCTCACTCGTCTGCCATCACTGCAGTCGTCGAGACGATGTGGCCTCCTAGTCTTGATCCGTGCGCGCGCGTCGGTCGCCCTCCCGGCGCTGCCAGGGTCGATCCATTCCACGATCGAGGTGTCGGAGTCGCCGTCCCCCACGGGGGAGCAGAGAGAGCACACGTACGGCCGGGCCGTGCAGGCGCACGAGCGCGCGCACGCACACGAGTCCATGGACAGCCGTGCGTGCACCAGCGCAGGAAGGATATATGGATCACCCCGTCCGTGCGCCGTGCCGACGCCCGACGTAGCGCCCGTCATCATCGTCTCCAGGCCACCCGTGCGCGCGGCAGATGGAGACACGGAACCGGCGGTCGGCGCTGCGGGATATCATGCATAATCATACCGGGCGAGGCTGCCGCCGTGGCATGGGGCGTTCCATTTTTATTCGGCACGCGGACGACGTGTGTGGCTGGCCAGAGCAGCTGGTTGTGACTCGTTCCCTGCGGACTTCGGCGCACCACGCCACGGCCACGCGCGCACGTACGCCCGCCCCGCTCCGCCGGAGCCTCCGGACGCGCCGGCCACGGCCGTTTCCCAATCAAAACCTGGTCTCCATCCCACGCCCGCTTCCCGGTCTTTAAAGCTCCCCGGCGGAGAGAGAGAGAGAGAGAGAGAGAGCAAACGACACGCATCCGCCATGCGCACGATCGAGCGTCGTCTCTGATCGCCGGTCGATCTCCGGGTTTCCCTCGGCGCGCACCTGGCTCTCCGCGTCATTTACTCGATCGGCAGTCTGCCTGCTTGCGCACCACACCCAACCCAAGTCACCAGGTCAGGCGCATCCACATCCACTTGAGAGTTGAGACCGCTCGCTGCGAGTTCCGCGACGGCCCTCCTCTCGCCAGCATGCCCGGCGCTAGCTCCTGCATGCGCTGATATCCATCTCCGTCCCCATTCGCCATTCAATGCCAGCAACAGACCGAGCAAGCGTGCGTTGCTGTGACCTGTGAGACGAACAGATCAGGCAAGTAGTGGTACAACGATCGGAGGAATAGCTGGGGAAACCATGGAAACGATGTGGATCTCCGTCTGGAAGAAGGGATCAGGGCGGCGTCCATCTTTTTCTCTCTCGCCCATGCACGCAACGCAACGCTAGCTGGATTGATTGAAAGGGATCGATCTCGGAGACTGATCGATGCTCGCGCGCGCGCTCCACTCGATCCCATTAACCCAGCGATTTGACTGCACGCGCGAGATGGGCAAATTCTAGATTGTGCTCCTCCTACCAGATTGCTACTTCTCCGATTGTTGCCAACATATCGGGAACTTGCATGTTGTAGTATCTAGGCCTTTCGGCATGTAGGAGTTTAGGTTTGCTAATTCTGTTTTCTACGCTATATAGCAAAGACGTATGGCAATTCCAGTTTTGCCTTACATACACGCAGGTGCTGAGGTGCATGCCGTTTTCGTTTACACCATCCATCCGGTCGTCCTCGACCACCTGATCCAGTGGTGTCACCGCTGCCCAGGTTCCTCCCCACCGTTGTCGGTGACCTTCCCTAAGCAATTGTACATGAGCCTCATCTTGAACCCCTCACCCAAATCCTAACCTCATTGAACATTTGAACCCAACTGGACTCGAGAAAGATGGTGAGGACTTGAGAAAGATGGTGAGAGCTCGAATCAGGCGCGCTGCGATTTGGAAGCTCATCCTTGCATTGGTCCGGATCCGGATCAAACAGATAAAAAATACTGGATTTTAGTGATCAATCGAACACTCAGTTGTTGGTTACCTTCAGTCTGAACAAATCAATATCTACTAACGTTCTTTTCGCGTTGATCGAAAACCGTTCAAAAACTGTACATGATGCTCCGATTTTGGAGATTAGATGTCACATCAGAGTTTAGATAATCATATTACTATACAGCAAAAAAGAAGCACTGCGTTTGTCGTTGCAACGTATAGTTAATTGATCCATCTAAGCCATGCCATCCTCATACTTTCTGATGCAAGCAAAACAGCAAAATGTAACAGAAGAAGGGCAGGCAGAAAGGCACCTGCCTGCCAGCCATGTCATCCTTGCTTGACAAACTGGAAGAAGGATCAAATCACAGTGTCCTTTTCATCTACCCCATCCCAGCTACCACTAGCTCTCACCACTGTGTAGCTAGGCATGTCCATGTCCCCATCCATCCATCAGTAATAATCCCCTCTTCAATTCTCAGCCCTGCTCCCCCTATCTCACCAGTCATCACCTCCTCCATTTTTTACGCTCGTACAATCCCAAGGGATCCATCCAGCAAAACAAAAGGAAGGAGGGGCAAGCTACTCTAGAGTCGTGGCGGCATTAACTGTGCTGTAACTTTGCTGCTCTACACAATACGGTAGTAGGTAGGCGAGGAAGCCATTTATATAAGCAGAAGCAGCGGGGGAAGAACAGGAGAAGAGAGCCATAGCCAAATCCTGCATAGGGTTCTTGGTCCTTCACCCCACACTGTTCCTCTCTACAGAGACTACAGGAACAGCAACAGCTGGAGATAGACACGCCCCTTTGCATGCCCGGCCGATCGATCTGCTCACCGTCAACAGTCGTCGATCACCACCAGCACCCATCGATCGAGCACAAACCACCACAGCTGTCTTGCTGAAGGCAACACGCCGGGAAGAAGGACCACCGGCCGGGAATCCGTCGATAAAAGAGCAGATCATATCGAAGCGGCATGGCGTCCTCGAACAGGCACTGGCCGAGCATGTACAGGTCCAGTCTCGCCTGCAACTTCCAGCAACCTGACATGAACAACGGCGGCGCCGGCAAGTCTTCCTTGATGTCCTCAAGTATGTCTCTCTATCTGATCTACATGTTGTTCCTGCATGTTACTGTTTCTTGCTCAACAGCAGTTTATTATGTAGCTAGGGTTTGGTTTCTTGAAGCTTCTTGCAGGCGCTGAATCCGCCGGTGGTTTTGTTTAAATTCGTCCATCGTGATCTGATTCTGCCTGACTGCTGTGCTCAGGGTGCGAGGAGAGCGGGAGGAACCCTGAGCCGAGGCCGCGGTGGAACCCGCGGCCGGAGCAGATCAGGATCCTGGAGGGGATCTTCAACTCCGGCATGGTGAACCCGCCGCGCGACGAGATCCGCCGCATACGCCTCCAGCTGCAGGAGTACGGCCCCGTCGGCGACGCCAACGTCTTCTACTGGTTCCAGAACCGCAAGTCCCGCACCAAGCACAAGCTGCGCGCCGCGGGCCAGCTGCAGCCGTCCGACCGCGCAGCCCTGGCGCGCGCGTGCGCGCCGCCGCAGGCGCCGGCCCCCGGCCCCGTCACGCCGCCGCGGCACCTGCTCGCCGCCCCCGTGGCGCCCACGTCCTCGTCGTCGTCTTCCTCCGACCGGTCCTCCGGGTCGAGCAAGTCGGTGAGGCCGGCCGCCGCCGTCGCGCCTGCGTCTTCCACCGCGGTCTTCCACGGCGTGGCGCCGGTGACGGCCATGGACTTGCTTACGCCGACGACGCCACCGGCTCTGGCCGCACGCCAACTCTACTACCACAGCCAGCTCATGGCGGCGCCTGCCATGCCGCCGATGCCCGAGCTGATCACCTCCCCCGAGCCGTTCCTTCTGCAGTGGCAGCAAGGCGGCCACTACCTGCCGGCCACCGAGCTCGGCGGCGTCCTCGGACTCGGCGCCCCCACGCACGAGCCGGCCATCATGCACCGGGCCGTCTCCCCCAGCGTGCTCTTGGGCCTGTGCAACGAAGCTCTAGGGCAAGATTGCGTCGACATGGGCAGCTCCAAGGGGCTTGGCCATGGCCAGTACTGGAACACCAACCCCTACGGTGGTTCTGATCTCAGCAGCAATAACAAGACCGACGCAGTGAGCGCCGTGATCCGGGACGACGAGAAGGCCAGGCTGGGATTGCTCAACTACGGCTGCTTCGGCGCGACCACCGGCGCTGCTGCCGCTGCGGTCACTTCGGCCCCCCTTGCCGCTCCTGTGCTGGCTGCTGCAGACGCCAGTACGGCGGCGGCCATGCTGCTTCCGAGCTCTGCGCCGATGATCAGCAACGTTGCTGCCGCCACGACCACGAGCTCCGTACTCACTGATCAGTTGCAAGGTATGTGATGATATCGATCATGCATGCTTTATTTTTGTCTCTTTTCCTTTTATTTCTGTTTGGTTTTCACATGCATTGTTCGTACGAGAGATTGTAAAGCATGCTGCGCATGCATAGAAGGGTCTCCTCGTTCTGCTGCCGTGCAGCATGCAGTAGTGATGCACATATGCATCGTCGTCGTCGTGCCTGGCAACTGGCATGTCTCGATCTACTTGTAAGCTTGGCTGTAGCGAAGCTTGGCATGGCCGGGGCAAGGAGGGTACATGCCACTCCGATGATAGAATGCATGGCTCCAATGCAATTCCCTGCAATCGCATCGGATGCCAACGTATGCATGGTGTGTCGCAGGCAATGAGACAAGGTTAGGCATGCATGCATGCGTGCAAAATCTCCTGTGCATGCACCGATCTTGTCAAGCTGTGTATGCACCCTGTTGATGCGTAGAGTAGAGGTTCGATCGATCGACCGGTCGACATTTCCATGACAAGGTTACACAGGGGGAGCTTGTCAGCTTGTAACCGTATGTATGCATCGCCGGTGGCTGCAGTAGAGATCAGGTAGAAAAGAACCAAAAGTTGTGAGCTGTTTCCCGCTCCCATTTTATGATTGGAAAGCACTGTGCAAAGCCATACAGTACTAGAGTCGAGGTACGTTACACACAGTACAGTAGTACAATACATATAGAAACACATGGACAAAGGACTGGGTCATATGCATGTTCATGCAAAAGTATTATGGTCATAGAAACTCATTTTAAGCATAAGATTCCAAGACAAGACTTTATGCACGGCATCATATATAGCTGCAAACATGTTGATTGTGCTGATCGTTATGCACGAACACCTATAGTAGTCTTCTAGTATACAGTTTAATTGACCGTGCATACGCAATGTCATTCCGTACCTGATCGATTTATGTCGAAAGAAAAGACGCGGTGATTGTACGTGCCCTGAAAGATGAGATGAACCGTGGAGATCCAAGAGCAGATCGACATCTTCAGTGAACAGTGGCAACTTGGGTCTCCATCGAGGTCATAAATGGCGCCCTCGTCTGGTCCTGTCGCGCTGCTGCTTCCAAGGGGAGGCTGAAAGATCTCGAGAGGGCTCAAAATTTGCACGGCGCGTACGTTTTTGTTGAAAAGACTGAGAAAGCGATGGCTGTCAAATAGTCTCCTGCTCGACCAGTCGATCGTGTCTCCAAGCAAACCCTCTTTGATTTCTTCATTTCCACATAGCACAGCTAGCTATAGCTAGGGCATTTCCTAGTTTGTACAGTGCCAACCTTCAAAAAGCTGCGTGCAGGTTTAATTTGGTTTCAGTGGTATTGTATTGTGATTCCGCTCTCTGTTTAAAATTCTCGTTGCATGGCATGCAGGGCTGCTGGATGCCGGGCTGACCACTGGTGGAGTGAGCGTGACGCCGCCGGCGACGGCGACGGTGGTGGCCGTGGGCCGGGACGCCGCGGGGTGCGCGGGCGCCGCCGCGCAGTTCAGCGTCCCGGCGACGCGCCTGGAAGTGAAGCTGGCGTTCGGCGAGGCGGCCGTGCTGGTGCGCCACACCGGCGAGCCGGTCCTCGTCGACGCGTCCGGCGTCACCGTCGAGCCTCTCCAGCAAGACACTCTCTACTACGTGCTGATGGTAACCTGGCCACCCCATCATAATTCGATCTTTCGTTCACTACGGCGTTCGATCGTTAAAAGAAATGTTCTTTGGCATTTAATTTCTCGAGTAATTTATCTGCATTTTCCCCGTTATTTTGCTTCCACAGGCGACTAATAACTGAACAAGCTGCACGTCGACTGAAAGAGAGTGATGAAGTGGCATGTGCTTGGGAGTTGGGACGGAGTCTTGCTAGATAGCCCCTCTCATCTGTATTTTCCTTTATTAGCCTGGATCATCATGCTTATTAGATATTTTGCCATGTATTTTATGTTAAGTCAGGATCAAACGAAATTGTGTTTGTTTTAAATTTCATGAAATAAACCATCATCCCAAGTTATGTACGTATCAAGTTTTGTTTTCTTGAACAGAGGCTCTAGCTAATTATTAGAGCTACGAAATTAACATGCCATGGCATGCTCTCCTCCGATGAGAGAGATGCAGCAGCCAGCAGAAACTACGGTGTGGTCTGCTCTGCAGGGTGCGCAGGTGGAAGGAAGGTTTCAGAAACGCAGCGGCCTTTATGATCACGACTACTACCTTGTACTGTAGTACTGTGGAGGAAGGGAACATACGTTACGTGTGGGCAGGCCTCTCCCGTGCGCAACCTGCCTTGCTCCGCTAGCTACCTGGCCGGCCGCGGCTTCCGTCCAAGGTCCAGGGCGTCGTTGGCAGACCAACCGGCGGACGGTTCTGCACCAGTGTGCTCAGGCTCCTTCTCTCTCTTCTGCTCGCAGCTCGATCGTCTCTCTCGCTCAACGGCAGAGGAACTGAACCCATGTCCCTGCGTGTGCGTTGCGCGCGCGCTCTCTCTGTCCCACCTGCATCTGCGCGTCCCCCCGGTGCAGTTGTGCATTGGCATCGTCTATCTCTTCCGTTCTTGCGACCAAAGTCCAACCACATCGTCAATATAATTATTTATAGTATAAAAATAGCAGAGTAACTATACCGTGGAATTTAAATATAGAAGTTAGGACAGACGATCTGCTGGATTCAGCTAAGATCAAGTCCACCAGATCATTTATAGTATGTAGACAGAATGAAATTTGATGAATATATATGGTGGGACATAGATGATGCGCATAACTCAACCTATCAACCTAATGGCGGCTCACGTAGATGGAGAATCCAAAGGGTAGGGCTGTCCAACATGGCAGACGTGCCTGCAGCGCCAATCCAGCATAGAATGTAGCAGGGATTTTGACCTCACCGATTTTAACGGCGTTGTTCGCCCACACGACTATTTATTCAATCATATTGGCCGTGTCTAATCCTTTTATACTTTGTTTTTTAGCCTGTTTAACTGGCCGTGTAGTTCGATGATTAATCGCTAAGCGAAGAAGAATGACAGATTGTTTAGCGTTCACTGTTTGGGTAAACAAACACTGCTTAACGGTGATGTTTCATGGTCCATTGATTTGCGGCAGCAACGACGCACACAATGACCTTTTTTACTTGAGATGTGCATGCAAATTTTGGGCGACGAGGTGCTATGCTAGGGTTTCAATTCAGCTCGGTCTTCCATGTGCACCGTACCCCCTCTGAATTATGTACCTCCGCCGCGGTTGTACCTCTAGCTTCCATCGTCCCTTGTGTTTGGTTAGGAGTGTTTAGATCTAAATGCTAAAATTTAGCCCACTTCACGTCGAATGTTTCGGTGCTAGTTAGAATTATTAAATATGGTTTAATTAGAAAACTAATTACATGGTTGAGGACTAAACGACAAGACAAATTTATTAAGCCTAATTAATTCATGATTAGCAAAAGGTTACTGTAGCATCACATTTGCTAATAATGGATTAATTATGCTTAATAAATTCGTCTAGCCGTTTACTAAGCCTCATCTGTGTAATTAGTTTATAATTAGACTGTATTTAATATTTCTAACTAGCGTCCAAACATTCGATGTGACGAGAGCTAAAATTTAGCTCGGATCCAAACGGGCCTTACATGCACACCAATGACAAAGTAAAATACAAAACAATAAATTGCCCCTTTCATGCTAGGCCGCTAGGGTGGTCATGTATATAAAAAGCATCAATCTTCTCTTACTAGCAACAAAGTTTCAGGCAAGTATATATGGGGAGGCACATTGGTTGTCGTATGGATTGGAGTAAGTAGTGTTTTGGATCATCAGCTAATTAATTATAGTGATATTTGACATCTAAGATTATTGATTCTTTTAAAATAATTGTGTGGAATGCTCTTAGTTCATTTTATCAACTTTTTTAAATCAACCCGATGACTCAAAGTGATTAGGACTTTTGCATGACCGGAGGTTGCCGGAGACAACGCCCGGCTGGCAATCAGCAATCCTCAAGGTCTGTCAGAGATTACTTGAGTTCCTCAGTTTCTCATCTCCTATCATTATTTTGACTATTGCGGTATTAGCGGTGGAGTGCTTAACAATTGTGCGTACGTGCGGGTGCATGTGCACGACCTTCTGGCCGTTCATTCGTGCGCTCGCCACTGGTTCCTTCACTTGTGCGCTCATGTCCATGTGCCTTCATGCTTACAGCGTACACCTCAGACATCATGCACACGATCGCGTACGTATCATCAGCACTTTGGTGCAGTTCAGTTCAGTACTTCAGTTTTAGTATCGATATAGGAGTACCATTTAGTCTCAGTATCAATATACAATTATTAGTTTGAGTTCTGCGTTAACAATTCTGATACCAAATAATTATATTACAATAATAAATTCATGATGTGAGTCTAATTATACTTGTTTAGTATCACAAATATTGATATTTTTATATATAATATTGGGTTGTTATATATATGACGATTTGACTTAAAAACAAATTAATTAGAAGCACACTCTACGTCGGACAGAGGGAATAGCCACCAACTTTGAGTCTTTGACAATTGTAATTTTCTGGACATTGATGATTTGCAATGGGTCTATACTCTACACCACTATACATGTGTATGACTTCTGCACCGGGACCTAATGGTTTAGTTCACTTTATATGTCCTGTTTCGGGGAGGGGGGATGTTATATAAATTTTTAAGATTTAGTTCGCTTCTACTCCCTTCATTCTTTTTTTTGTTTGTTGCTTCTTAGTTCAAAAATAAACTAGCAGGCGATAAATATTCAAGAACGGAGGTAGTACTAAATAATCCTAAAAATTTAGTTCCTAAAATATAATCCCCTTTATTTGGCCCTTTTCAAACAGGGCTTCTAGCTGGAAGCTCTTCAGCGCATTTTGGATGGTTTATGTACGTTATTGTGTACTTGTACACTTTACACTTATATAACTGTAACCGAAGGGTTTCCCGGGCATGATGAGTGATATATATCATCAAGAGCGATCAACTGTAGCTAATTAACCACTCAACTGAAAATTTATAAGTACATATCATCAAGTGATCAGCTATGTAATCACCTAATAATCATGGCTGGCTACACAAGAACAGTCAAACTTAGCTATACAAATTACCGCTGGAGATTTAAGAATTAGCCAGCATTTCTCTGCTTTCCATGAATCCCACCCACGACCCTATCTAGGATTCTAGGTGTACCCTTTTTTTTTTCTTTTCTTTCAAAGCCCTAATAATTTGGTGTATTTGATCACCGTCCCTACACCATAGGCCCGAACAAGTAGTCCCAGTACTCGCCACCGATGTCCTCGAACTCGATCACTGCACCTGGATCACTGATCGAACGTTGTTGCATCATCGACGTCCCTTGATCTTTCTTCGCGCAAGAGAACGACACCATGGTCTGATCACAACCAGTAGTTGCCGCCGCCATACTCCCATGGCTTCTTGTACCAGCAGCACTGTCACCTCTTCTCCTCTTCCGGCGCAGCACGCGGGTCGCCTCGGCGTAGCCGCCGTTCCCGGCCGCGGCGGCCAGCTCGCGCTGCACCACGTCGAGCGGGAAGTTGAGGTGGGCGCGCGGGCCGCGCATGCGCAGCGCCGCCTTGTCGTAGGCCAGCGCGGCCTCCTCGGCGGTCGTGAACGTGCCCAGCCACACCCGCGCGCCTTTCCTCCGCGTGTCGCGTATCTCCGCCGCGAACTTGCCCCACGGCCGCCGCCTCACGCCCCTGTAGCTCTTGCACGCGGCCGCGGCCTTAGAGCTGCTTGCCCGGCCATGCGGGTCTTCTTGGTTCGCCGCCGGCGAGGTGGCGAGCAGCTCACCGGAGGCATCTGACGTGAGCGTAGCTTCACTGATGAGGAGGAGCTCGTCCCACTCCTCGGCTCCCATGGAAATCCACCTCCCCAGGCTCGGCAGCCTCTGCAAGATCTCCCCCGGCCTCTCTTCGCCGACCTCTGACGACGAAGCGGCCGTCGACGACGCCGGGATGGTGGTGGACTCTGTCATGATGGTAGCCCACACATTCTCAAGGATGTTCGCAGCAGCAGCCTCGTTAGGCTGATGCGAGGAACCCGGTTCTCCAATCGCCATTGCTGCCTTGTGGTGTCAATCTGAATTTTTTCGTCTGAAGATTGTAGCTGTGGACTGCACTGGGCTATATATACCTGCCTTTGAACTGGTTGTGTCATGGCTGACACGGGCTGGCAGTTGGCGGTTCCTGGCAGATGAAGTCAGTATGGCTCATTCGTCAAGGTACCTAGCGAAATGAGAGGGAAACTTAGCTGGCCTGCAAACTTGAACGAGTGAACAAATAAACTTTGTGCAAGATCTCTGCAGAAATTCAGGGACGTTCCTGTGCATGGCATCTTGCGGCGGTTGATTTTTTGTGTTCCTGCTATTTATTTATTTTGCAGGGTTGACTAGAACCATGGATGCCAATATGCCATGTAATGCATAGGTCGGCTGCAAGCGTTTCAGAGTTCAGACCTTCGGTAGTTCGGTGAATACTGAATAGCGTTCATAGTTTTCGTACTGGCTTTATTCAGAGTTCAGGCAGCACTCCAGTTGACCAGTAAAGTTTCAGTATTCAAATTGCGTTTACACGCTGTTCTGACTGTTTCTACTGCCACATTGTGCGAGGGTCGTCTGAAGAGAATTTGACTGAAATATGCATGGCAACCGCAATACATTAGTGGCTTCACAGTCATGTATATTGTATGATGCGTACTATACTACCACTAGACGCCATACCATACAACATCCCCATCGATTCTCCAAAAGAATAAGCAAACATCTCGGCTATCGAGGCAGGAGCAACACAACACCTCCTTTCTGACCAATTCCCTTGGCGAGTAAGAAAATATGCTCATGATTGGTCATCTTCTCTTCTGCCCTGACCTCAATCGCCAGCTCCACAAGTTATGCATATGCATGTTGCTCTGGTGGTCTATCATTGCATCTCACCGATCTGTGGGTCTTATCTTTGAACGAGAGCTGTGGTTTATAACATAAATAAATCCACAAATCCTTATCTGACAAGTCATCAATTCAACAGACGAAATCGTCACTCAACCTGAACAGATTAATATGGAGCACACAAATGCAGTAGTATAAATTCTTTCATTCATCTTCAGAGCCACACGCATGCAGGTCGCTTAGCTCTGACGATCCATGTTTAACTAGTTTATCCTTGGGGATTCATCTGCAAGCCAAGCTAAGCTAGGCTCGCAGTTTCGTCGGACCTCGAGTTGGGGGGCACTTCATTGAAGCCGGAAGCCAGCAGTGCGCACGCTTGGATCCGTCGAGGCAGCCCTGGCTTTCGGGAGGAGATCGCGTGCGGCGTCCCGTTGCGCCGCTCCTACGCCGGATCAGAGCCAGAGCAGAAATGTCAAGACGCGTCGTCCGGGTGCAGGGACTGACCGTCATCGGCCATGATTTGGAACGCGTCCCAGTTCTTTGATCATGGCTGGCTGCTGCAACTTGCATGCATGGTGGCAGAGGGCAGCCGGATCGCTTTGGGAGGTTGCAGTGCGTCGAATGTTTGTGATCTATGTCCCTGAAGAACGTGGAGATTTGGAATGGTTTACTAAAACATCCACTTGCGGATCTGGTGGTCTCGGGCCTGCAGTGCGACTCGTTCGTTCTCAGTGTTGATTTGCCTCTTGGGGTCCAGTCTGTCGTCCAAATGGATCAGGATCATGAGATGGAATGATGGATCATGCTAAGCAATCACTATTTATTTATTTTCTAAATACACTACTAGTTTTCCTGGAAACAGTGGGTACTATATATGTAGGAGTATTTACACATTGACATTATCTTCATTCAGCCAAATTTTGGCCTGATCAGTTATTCTAGAAGCCAGCTGTACAGCCGTTTTCCTGCTTCTGCAATGGAGGCTGTACGGGCCTTTGGTGTCTGGGCAATTTTTGCTTCAACCAAAAAAAGAAAAAACAAAACAGTCACGCTTTGTTATCTGGGTCGCCGTTTTGGCCCAGAGACTAGCCCAGTCCATCCAGCCCATCTCTACTCCCAACTACTCCCCCCTCCCTCGACCTCGCCTAGTCATCACTCGCCATCGATCTCCTTCCAGATCCCACAGCGCGTCCCCCAGACCCCCCAACACGCCGCACCTCTTCGTGTCGTGTCGTGTCGTGTCCGTCAACGGTCAACTCGTCGCCCATGGGAGGTGGAGGGCCCGAGCAGGAGGCCGACAGCGGCAAGGCCGGCGGCTACTCCTCGCCCGGCCTCCCGCCGTCGGAGCCGCCGCACCTGCAGGGCCAGCCGCCGCAGCAGTACGGGTACGGCACGTTCCAGGGTCGGCAGCCGCCCGTCGGGTTCCCGCAGCCCGCGCCGCCTCCCGGTTTCGGCTCCGGCGGGTACCACAACCAGCAGCAGCCGTACGCGCCCGCGGAGCCGTACTACGCCCAGGGGTACCAGGCCGTGCCAGGTATGGTGCTCTTTGTCGGTCATCTTGAATATCTCGAGGGAATTTTGCATCTGCCAGAACATAATTCAACTGAAATAATTACTTTATGCACAACGAGAACAGACATTACTTGGTCCGGATGTACTACCAACGAGAACAGACATTACATAGATCTTTACTACCTGCCGAGCTAGATGATCTCTTCTTGGTAGCACCTAAAAAGAAAGACAATATAGATAAATCAATTATTCTGCGTATTTCTATAGTATACTGGGAATTATAGAGCGAAGCTGGCATATGTTTCAGCGATGCTATCTTGCAAGCCAAACCATAATGTCCTGTATGTCCTCATCTCCTTTTTTTGGCGAAAGAATGTGTCGTTTTATTATACATGCATTGTGATAGATGCAATCATTCATCTATATTGTCAGTTCCCTTTGTGTCACCTTAATGTTTGAGGCATATTTACAATGCACAGTTACACATGATCATATTAGGCAACGTGAACAACATTTGTGGATGGATGGATATAATCTGAATGTGTGCCCTCATACACACCTGTGTAAGCAACGGTTGATGGAATCATTTCAACTACATCAGTTCAACCAGACATGTTCCATCATGTGTTTGGTGAATACTATACTAAAGAAATTAGTTTGATGAATACTATACTAAAGAAATTAGTGGTGGTTTTGAAGATAAACTTTGAATCACCTGCAACAGTTTTATTTTTTTGAGCAAGTGAGGCAGGTGCTCCACCCATTCATTTATAGTAGAAAGCAGTTACAGTCAAACAATTTACAAGAAACAAAAAACACAACCACAAGGAAGAAAACAACAACAAACTCCTGAGGCCACTGCCAGGGTCAGAGACAAAAAAAGACAAGAAATCGACTACTCAGGAGTTTCATGCGCCTGTGAGTAAGCCTGAATGTTCTGCATACAGTTAGCTGCTGAGCGCTGTTTGCCTTGTTACCAAAAGACTCGGCGGCACGCCGACACCGTTCTTTCCAGACATGCCATGCTGCATAGATGATCAGTTGTAGATGTAACAGAATAATCATTAGCTGCATCCATTTGCTCCCATCATTTCTTCAAATTGGCTTGGTTTTGGCTCATTGCCGATCTGTCTGTTGGGCGAGTATGCTCTAGACTTCCTGTGTGACCGAACAAGAGATCAAGACATGTGTAGCGGATTCATTTCTTGTCCAACATAATTGGCATATCAGATTTGCCTAGCCCCCATTCTGAATGATGCGGTTCTCAGTTGGTATTCTGTATTGTAGCAAAAACCAAATAAACAGCTGACGTTTGTTCTCAATTTTTGCCTTCCATACCCTGCCACTCTGTCCCAATTCCCATCAACTGCAATAGTAGATCAAAGGTTATATTCCAGCTATCCAGCTAACTGATAGGCCAAGCCAATCGGCATGAAGGGGTAACAAGCATGAAGAGCAGTGATCAGCGTCACCTGTATGCACTTCCTTGCAGCAATCAAGCCTGGCCCGGACCTGACCTCACGTCGTGGCTCAACAACTGCAACAGTATGAAACAGAGCCGGTCAGCAACAGAGTAAATTTATTCAGTAGGGGTTTACCCCATCATGTTTCCTCAAAAAAATAAAAAATAAAAAATAAAAAAAATGCAACAGAGTAAAACCATGAGAGAAAGAGAAGCAGCCAATGGCCCAGTAGATTCACCTGCTTGCACCTTCACCCAACAAAGAATCCCTTGCCGATGCACAACAGTATCAAACAAAAGTCCCCGTGAGAGGTGAAGTGAGGGAGAACCAAGCAGCAGATTGGTAACGTATCTTTCGTGCATGCCATGGGAACCGAACAGCAGCAGCTAGAGGCTTGTCTCTTTTGTAGGCATGACGGCATGAGGCGAGTCGAGGCCAATGGAAGGTCATAGGTTCCTTCGTGAGTGCACGGCATTGCACTGGCCTTCTCCGACAGGATCCATAGCGCGCGGGGACCGGGCCAGCCAGCGTCGAGCGAGCTGTGGACGGCCTAGTAGATCTGATGGGAACAGAGCGGGGGCGGTAGCAAGAGCGGCTAGAGAATCTAGGCCCTCAGGGAAGGAACGGTAGTAGCTATTCATGTGGTGCTACCTGGCATCTGCCGCTCATTGAGAATGGCGACGATGACTGCGGGGTGTTGAGGACAGCAACAGTGGCGGCAGAGTGGCGCGCACGGTTTCAGGAGTTGGGTCTCGGGATGCTACCAGATACGCTTGAGCAGCTCAGCTAGGCCAGCCCACCGGGAGGTTGTGGGCCCATGGGCGAGGAAAACAGAAGCCGCGATGCGCTAGGCGGGTGCTCATGTGGGGTCTCGCGCTCCTGTGTTGACTCACGACCACTCCTGCTTTAAAGGAATAGAGATAGATATTGTTGGTAGTGACATTGCGGATTTTCATTATGGAATATAATTTAGCTAGTCTAAGATAATTAAATCCACTTCTCTAAAGAGATGGTGGTGCGCCAATGACTTCTTGTTTCTGGTCTTATTGCTCTTATCTCCTTTGTCACTCTATACTTGTCTGAAAGCACAGAAGAAACATAATTCCAGACCGAATCTGCATGAACTGTGTGGCATTAACAAATAAATGTTGTGCCGATACTGAAAAATAGAAATCTGTGTTTAATCATCATGTGGTTTCTGGTGCCTTAGGCTACGGTCCTGTTGCTGAAGGAAGACCTGTGAGAGTGAGACTGCCGCGCCTCCCATGCTGTGGCCTTGGCTTAGGCTGGTGTCTGTGAGTGTCTGTCTCACCATCTGTTATTTTGATGTATGTTCTGAAGTTACACAGCACTACTAACAAAGTTCATTTCTATTCCCTGAACAAGGTTCATTACTGGGTTTTTTCTTGCTGCCATTCCATGGTACGTTGGAGCTTTTATTATGATATGCGTGCGGGTACATGACCAGAGAGAGAAACCAGGATATATTGCATGCACGATTGCTGTAAGTCCCTTTCTACTAATATAAATGCAATCCTGCTATTTATTTCACCTTTGGAATTTTAGACTGAGCTGCGTGGAACTATGGAAGCAAACTGTTTGGTTAAGTGCCTCGCTTGTAATTACTGAAATGAAAAGATAAGTGTACTAAAAATACTCAGGTACTGAGGTACTGATAAAAAATTTTCGACCAAATACTGATTGAAATTTGCAAATATGCTGAAGATTAGTATGATGGGATTGACATGGTTGCTCAAACATTTACATTTAACTGTGCACGATTGCAAAACTATTGAATGCGATTGTATGCGGGCTGCACTATTTTACCTGAATTCCCTTCTCTGCCCTTGTTTTTTTCAATGTCATGCTGATTTTGCTTTGAATTTGTTGCTTTCTTTATACAGGCTGCAATTGCTGCCGTTGCCATCCTCCTGGGGGTAACCAAAGGAACTGACGTGTGGTGAATTTCCTACAGGGTATTGACGATCCATGTATACTTGCGTTGTGTTGTATATCTATGTGTATTACAAGTGTGGAGCAACAGTGCAGCACCCATATGTTCTTATGTCCGTATATAATGTACTGTATAATGAAAATTTAAACGTGCAATCAGCTTCTTGCAAGAAGCATTGCATCGTATAATAAGATACCCTGTGGAGCTTGCGAATTTTCTTCAAATGATTTGTCAGATGCAGCACTGGACTGGACACACTAGTCATCATACGACTGGTTAATACCGGCCGTTGTTGCAGGAATTTTGTTTAATGATACTCCACTTATTTTTGTAATAATGTTATAGTGTTGTGTTCATAAATGGTACCATAGATGAATTCTCTATTTTGTTGAAGTGGGAATTTGAACATACCCTATCTTTGTATTGCATGCATGAATCCACGTAAAATCGTTAAAAGACATAAATAAAGAGCATTGTGCATGGTGATGTGGCTAATGAATAATGAACTCCTGTGGTGATATGGCGGCAGGAGGAGCTAGAAAAATCCTATAGTGGGGTTTTTCTATTTTTCTATTTAGAGATAAAAGATTTCTTTGAGGATTACGACCCCGGAAAGTAGAGGAAAGAAAACAACAACAACAAAAAAAAAAAAACAGTGAAGAGAAGACAGACCAAATAGGGGCCCATTTGCCAGAGGAAAGTGTGACATCTAGTCAGCCCAATTTCATTTTGCCCCATATAAAAGCCCAACATCTTTTCGGCCCAGTATATTACATTGACTTGGACAAAGTAATCAAGCGTTCAAGCCCACAGTATACGGCCCATTAGGGTTTCTAACCCTAACACATAAATACTCCTCCGCTTCCACCTCCTCTCTAGTCGGCCGCCATCTCCCCCGCTTAGGTTTAGGTCTTCTCCGCCGCCACCTCCGGCCTCGCGAGATCACCGAAATGGTCGCCCACAGGGTAAGCTTATCTCCCTCGCCGTCGTTTCCTCCACCTCCTCTTCATCCGCAGCGTCTTTGCTATTCCTGGTGTGGCTGATCTCCACTGCTTTTGTGTGATTTCTTTTCGATCGCGCAGTTCCATCAGTACCAGGTGGTGGGTCGCGCTCTGCCGACCCCGAGCGATGATACCCCCAAGATGTACCGCATGAAGCTCTGGGCCACCAACGAGGTTCGCGCCAAGTCCAAGTTCTGGTCAGTGCCGTACACTCTCGTGCCGATGCGAGGATTCTCTGATCGGTGCGAATTTCTCACGATGGCTCCCCGCTTTTTTTCGCAGGTACTTCCTGAGAAAGCTCAAGAAGGTGAAGAAGAGCAATGGCCAAGTGCTTGCCATCAACGAGGTACGATACATTCACCTCTTGCTATGAATGCTGCAGTGCTTCGTTAATTGGTGTGGATCAATGCTGCAACTGCAATGCTTTCTTAATTGGTGTGGATCGAATGGTGTCGTTAGTGTGATGCTGCGTTTGATGTTATATCTTTCCTGTCTAGTTAAGTGATGGTGCCTCTCACTATCTCCGTCATCATTGATTAGTTGTTCAATAGATGAAATATGTATGTGTTCCGTACTACCACTACCTCCGTCCTGAATTGGAAGGGGTGTTTGCACTTATTTTCTCTGTTCATGTTCGTATGGATGTTGATGAATCTAGACACATACGAAACACATGTATACATGTAATATTGCACTAGTTATCACTTGCCAGTTATTAATATTAATAGGCCTCAAAATAAGGGCCCCAAATCCTTGGCTTGTAGAGATGGTCCTTGCTTCAATGTGGAGAGATCTTGGATTTTGCTTAAGATTATTGAGTACTGTATTTGTCAATTGTGTGGGGATTAGTTTGCTTGTGGATTACTTGAGCAATGAATGGGTGCTGTTCTACATGAATTTATGATATCATGTTATCATATATATTTGATGGACAAGTTCTAGTGTATCTGTTTCTGCAGAAGCTGTGGTACCATATCCTACCTCTGTTGTGTTTACTTGTCACTTTGGACTTTAGCCATTACCTAAGCAAAGGCTTATTGACAAGTAACTATAAATGGGACAAGTACATCTGTACATGTACTCCAATCTTGAGCATTTGGGTGCCTAAAACATCTAGAGCTTAAAACTTTTCAATTCGTGAAAAAATCCTGTTGGAGCTGTGTTAGTGTCCACTGTCCAGTGTAAGACCGGTCACCTAGTATTCTTAACGTCGGAGCTTGTGCTCCCTAGCTTGTGATGCATATGAACCCTGTTGACCAGATTTTTGTTGCATGTGAATATGTAATAGACATGCATCATATTGGTTCAGTATTTGGCTGTTGACTGGTGTTTCTATAATTAGAAATTTTGTTGGTTGTTGAGGGATTCCCTTGGTCTCGTTTTCACTAGCCTGCCTCATGTAGATAGAGCCTGAATAGAGCTGGATGATGATGGGCTTTGCGGTCCCAAAGTAACTTGACTTCTTAAAGTCCATACAGAAATTGACTGATCTAGAGTTAATAGAAAAACTTGAATGTGATAAATGTTGTACCCCTTAAGTACTTAATACATCTTAAGTTTTCTGCGGTGTCTGCTTCTAAAATTGCTTGATGTTTCCAGATCTTTGAGCGCAACCCAACTACGATCAAGAACTATGGCATCTGGTTGCGTTACCAGAGCAGGACAGGTTACCACAACATGTACAAGGAGTACCGTGACACCACCTTGAATGGTGCTGTTGAGCAGATGTACAACGAGATGGCCTCCCGCCACCGCGTGAGGTCCCCATGCATCCAGATCATCAAGACGGCGACAGTCCACTTCAAGCTCTGCAAGAGGGACAACACCAAGCAGTTCCACAACGCGAAGATCAAGTTCCCGCTCGTGTACCGCAAGGTGAGGCCACCCACCAGGAAGCTCAAGACCACCTTCAAGGCGTCCAGGCCTAACTTGTTCATGTGATGAGGTCACAGCAGATGATGGTACATCTGTTCTGTGTCTTAGAGATTTTGCCTGTGGAAGTTTTTGTGCCCTGTGGATTGAACTATTTGATGTTTCCAGTTACGAATTTGAATGATGCTATGCAAACCTTTACTTTCGTCCAATTAGTTATCATCTGACTGCTATATTCACTTGCCCTGTTCGGCTTTGTGGCATTGCTGACAATCAGTATCTTGCTTGGTTGTCTGATGGCCGCGGATTATGGTATGTCTATACCGTGACCCTTCAGTTGAAGCTCAGCTCTGCCTGCAGAAATTTTTACTTGAACTACTGCGTTCACGATACACGTCTGTCATGCCGGAACATCGAGGTCGGAGCAACGTTAGGGCAGGGCATCACCTAAAACCACCTGAAAGCACAGCTCAACTGCCAATCATGGTGTGTTTTAATGCGTTGTACATGAGTGCTAGGTCCCTGGATTTGGTTTCCTGTTGAATGGAATGGTGGTTGTTGGAAAGCAGATTAGAGGTATGATTACGTCGACAAAGTCAGGAGGATCCATTGTTTTTGTGAACCGGTAACGACGTTTGCAGCATGATGCCATGGCGACAGAGTAGTGCGGTGGTTTCATGGTGAAGCAACAACAGTCACGACTCACTAGTGGTAGGAGGCTAGCAGCAGCCAAGCAGGCCATATGTGAGCCCCCTCTATACTGTAACTGTTTGCACCAAAAAGTACTTGGAGACAGGCGTGGTTTTCCCCTGCAGTGACACGATCATCTCATCAGCCATGAAATGTCAACTTCGCCTGTAGTACGTTGTGAACGGATGGATCTCTCACAGTTCACTGCCTGTCGAAACTCCAAATAGGGGAAGCAGATAATAGTGGCACACGGCATGGACAATCGCAGGTCCCGCTTTCCCTTCCACTCGATTGGGGGTGGACTCGAGTGCGTACGTACGTGCTGGGCCACTGCCCAATGAGTGCAGCCGTAGAAAGAAAACGATGCACCACATCGACACATATTC
Organism: Paspalum notatum; assembly: GCA_022530915.1. Lineage (NCBI taxonomy): Eukaryota > Viridiplantae > Streptophyta > Magnoliopsida > Poales > Poaceae > Paspalum > Paspalum notatum. The sequence goes on from CM039692.1 coordinate 39,059,551, forward strand.
ATGTCTTTTCTGAATCCATTTTTTTCTTCGGTCCCTCAGACTGAAACCGTGGTTGGCTCTGCAAGCATGTGACACAGTGACAGTATGTGCATCAGTGTGTGCATGTGCAGCAACATCGTGATCTTCTCTCTCGAAACCACTGAAAAGGAGGATGAGCTGCTCTGTGCATTACAATAAGACTGCATAATGTATACTCAGCCGTAGTGCTTCGGTTGTCTCGGACCCAATAGTTGCGTGCCTAGTAGGAGGTGTATACAAAACAGGGGCGGACCCATGTGGAGGCAAACCCGGGCAGCCGCCCAGGCTCCATCGGTGAGATCCTAATGAGAATAACATGTTTTTCTTTGTTCATGGTCTTAATCTAAGCACAATTTTATTTTTCTACGAGGCATGAAGATACAACTATCTTGACACACCCGAACTCCGTTTAAACTCTTGGTCCGCTACCGTATCCGGCATATCACGGCAGCTAGTTAGGGCACGGTAGCATAATTCTACAAGGAGAAACACTGGAGCTCTACACCTACACGGATCCAACTGCAACCAGACAAGGGGAGATTGGGGGACTGATTATGGTACCAAAGCTCTCAGCTTTCCGCTGCTGGCAACAGCGAAATTCTCCAGCTTGACCATCCCTTGTCTCTGGCTGACAGGGACTTGTTAACAGAACCTCCATTACCAACAACTTCTGGCTGCTGCAAGAATTGCTTTGCGTCCATCAGCCATGCAATGCATGCAAATCCCTCGCCTTGCATGGTCAGCACCTCCAGCTTTTTTTTTCAGTGAGAACCACATGAGATAAAGCGACGGCTACTTCACCAGGGAAAGAAGAACAAAGATGGAAAATAAATTTGAAGTGATGGCTACATGCGAGCAGACATGTAGAGGGACTGATGAGGTAGGGAGGCATCTTGGGCGTCGCCATGCACAGTTGCACAGAGATTGGGTTGGCATCCAACATGCAGGCATGGAGTTGGTGGGAGACCGACGGCCGTACTGGCCGGGAGGGCACACGCTCTTTCGCTGCTGTACTGGACCGAAATCTCACTGGCTCGTGGCTCCCATCGAGGATCGTCGAGGCGATGGTGTCTATCTGCAATCTTTGCACTAGCCCGCTGTTCAAGCAATCTCAACTGATCCACATCGCAGAGGCGCAGATTCAGATCCCCGGGTGGGCAGATGAAAATGTTTGCAAATGTCTGGAGCTTGATTAGGTTGTGACAACATTCTGTGATCAGAATAAAGTAGTGCCCTCTCTTTATTCCAGTGGTGATCTGATGATAAAGTAATCATGATGAAATCTGCAGATCATCATCATTATGACGAAAACCCTATAATATTATCGCTTGTTGTGCACAAGAAACTGCAACAAAAATGAACCCCCTTATGAACACATGATGTGTTTTGTGGGAAAATGCAGGCTCATTTTATTCACCAAGAGCTATAATTAACACTTACATCCTGTAGCCATGTAGCATATCATTGTGGTTATCCAGTACCGTCGTTACCGTATCTTCTGAAGAAAAGCAGGACGATGACGCAAAGCAGAGAGCTAGAAGGTTTGTTAGCCACTGCCCCTAGCTAGTCACCTACCTTGCCTAAAAATCTTTTCCTTTTTGTGAAACCTTGCCTACAAACTTGCACAGTAGACACCCTACTTTCAGACCTGCTTTTGCAAATGTGTTCATGGATGCTGCTGATGATGAGGAGCAGCCAAGCCAACAATGTCTTCGGTGCTTCCTGCAGCACCACCACAAAGCCGTCCTTTCACACCATCATACCACAGAGCTGTCGAACCATACCGGCCCAAAGCTCAAAGGAGCTAAAGAGCACCCCATCTACATCTGATTCCATTCCATCCCCCAACAGCCCAAAAGTCCACCACACTATATTATCGCTAGGCGGCAAAAGCAGCAGCAGGCAGCAGCTGCTCATATCCAAATCATTCGCTGGACACCCCCTCCCAAGTTATTCCCCAAGACCGGTTACATTTTTGTTCTTTGAATTCCTTGGCAGATTCTTTCATTCGTCCGCAAGTCATCTGTTGGAAGACCTCGGCTTGGCCGCATTGCGCGGAGAACTGGGCGAAAGCATCGGTTTTCTGCGGTTCTTTTTGTTCATTCTTTAGTGCAGATAGATAGGTTTCTTCAGCTAGCTCTTCTTGTAATTCCAGTACATAAAGGACGCCAATGGCTTGGAAGAAAGGAATGACTTGGGTGTGAAAGCCTTGCCTGTTCTTCCTCTGCCACCATTGTTAGGACAGTACAGGCACACAGTTTTTTTGCTTCATTTTTGATTCTCTGGGAGCTAGCTGTTCAGGAGCTCTGTTTCTTCAGCTGTTGTTTGCCGTCGTTCGGTGTTCGTTTCTGCCGAGGAGAGACTGAGAGTTGGCAGCAGGCAGGAGCAATGCTACTGTTGAGGAGAAAAGGACTGCTCCTTGCATCTGCATGTCTTATGCTTCTTTTGCTCTTCACGCCAACGACCCAGGCCGACTCAAATTCACAGCGAAGCTTCAAGATCGCGCAGCCTTTGGAGGTACAGTAATTTCCATGTCATTCGCTCGTGGTGAAACTATCAGCAGTTTTTTTTTTCTTTCTCTCTCTAAATTTGTTCACCTTTACTAGGCTCTGAATATCTGTTGACAGCAGAAGCCGTATCACTGACTGACTGAATCTCTGTTGTTGCAGCTCACACCCAAGCTGTCGCTGCAACTCAAGCTCCACGCCTTCCTGCTGTGGTCCTCAGTCGGCTTCCTGATGCCGATAGGCGTGCTGCTGATCAGAGTCTCCAGCAACGTCAAGAGCGCCCAGAGCGTCAGGCTTCTCTTCTACTGCCATGTCGCCTCGCAGGTCAGTACTCATCAGTACCTGGCGCGAACTCCATCTGCATCTGCAACCTCCCTCCCAGTCGTTCGTTCACAGAAACCATCAGATAAATGGTCACACGCGAATCATCTGGGCGTCCTCGCAGATCCTCGCCGTCGTTCTCGCCACCGCCGGGGCGGTCCTGTCGATAAGCAACTTTGAGAACGCCTTCAACAACACGCACCAGCGGATCGGGCTGGCCCTCTACGCCTTCATCTGGCTCCAGCCGCTCATCGGCTTCCTGCGCCCGGACAGGTCTGCTTCTTCTGAATTCCGATGGCCAAGCTGACGGTGGCTGGGCGAGCTGACATGGTTTGTTCAATTCAGAGGCGTGAGGACGCGGAGCGCGTGGTACCTGACGCACTGGCTGCTGGGCATCGGGGTCTGCGTGGTGGGCGTCGCCAACGTCTACATCGGCCTGCACACGTACCAGGAGCGGACGGGCCGGAGCGCGCGGCGCTGGACCGTGCTGCTCACCGTCGAGGTCGCCGCCATGGCGTTCGTCTACCTGTTCCAGGACCGGTGGAACCACGTGGTGCGGCAGCAGCAGGAGGAGGAGGAGGCCGCCGCCGCCGCCCTCGGCGACGAGCGGAGCCAAGGGTCCACCATGTTCCCGGCGAACGACCACAAGGAGGTCGTCGTGGTGCCTTAGTTAACTTTATTTGCTCCCCAAATCGCACTAGCTGCTAGTCTGGCCGACGACGACGGACCGATCCATGGAGCAGATGGAATGACATGGACGCCGTATTGGGGAGCTTGCTGCATTTGTACAGGTGAATAGGACGAGCTGGGTTTCTCGTGTCCAGCTCAGAATAGATTATAGAGCCGCTCGATGCGTGCGTTGCGTTTCTCCTGGGTAACACACGCGATTTGCGTTGTTGTTTCAGAGTCCAAGCAACGGGTACCAGCAACAGCAGAGACGTTGCGTTGCACAGCTTATTGCCTAGCACGGCACATGCTAATAAGAGCCAACAATGTCGCCCCAGCAACGTAAATGACATGTTTTCCAGGCAATGTTGAAACGGACCAGACGAAACAGATATATATATGAAATAAAGAGTAGAAGCTTTCACTGAACAGCGATAAAACTTGATAGCTCGCCCTGGCAAGCAGCAAGTTATGTGCAGAACTACAACACACCGTTACTTAAATGATCATCATATTTCGCCTACTCAGGCAAGTCTGGAGGTATCAGGAACATCCTACCGAATTTGTAAACAACTGTGGCTAATGCACACAAAAATCACGCAGGTTCCTTGAATAAAGCCATTGTCTGCTGCTTTCGTATGATCGTATCAAGGAAAAAGAGAGAGGGAGGAGCATTTCAGATAGAGAAAAGGGGGTCTTGTCTTCATTCAAGCGAACAGCAATACACAGAAGGTGCCATCTTATGTAATACTGTCGCGCCTAACCTGTACAAAGGAAAGCAGTTTGTTAAACTACTCACAAAAATTGATATCTCCAGTGCACAAAAATCAACCCCAATAAACACACGGACACATGCAGAGAGTTATTTTCATGCTCCCGTATTTTGCTCCCTGTTCTTGCCAGAATTCTTCTCCAAGACCCAACAAACTTTGATACTCTCTCTCTCTCTCTCTCTCTCTCTCTCTCTCTCTCTCCCGCCATTAATATACGACGGTCTCCAAATCAAAATTGAACTAAAAAGCGTCATATATTAACGGGAGGACGTAGTACCAGTGAGCAGTATATATCTCTGAAGCTACCGTGTGGAAATGAATTCTATCGCGTGTGGAAATGAATTCTATCGAAATGGAAAGGAAAATGATTACTCAAATAGAGTTGCATAAAAGAAAAGAAAAAAGCTAGCATCATTATATCTTTGTGCTGGATGGTAGTTCCGTGATGGTTCTAGTTGTAAAAGTTCAGATAGTAGTATCTATTAGCTCTTTTTAAGTATGCGTAACCAAGTTCATCTGCATATCGGTTGCTTGGTGCGGCCATTATGTAAAACAGTTGCGGGAAGAGTTTAGAACTTTGGCTGAAAAACTAATGTAATTTGGCTGCCATTTGTAACAGAACCAAGATGATCCATATGGGGAGCAAAGAAAAAAAGACAGCTTTAAACACTTCTGGAAAGATAGACAACATGCGATGGAGAATATGGTTGTCTCTTGACCAACAATATAGGTTTAAGTTCTTAAGTCACAGTGACAACAAAAAACTTTCAGTACAATAAATCAGCATAGGTCTTATGTTGATTACCTTATCTCACTTGTACAATAGACAAAAGTACATAATGTGAAGTATACAACTAACTTTGATGGGGAAAAACATGAGGTATAGAGATGCATTGGTTCAATAATAAATATATGATATAAAATTGCGGCAGAAAAATCAAAGTTCTTTTACCTAACAGGACACGAGCTTGAGCTGAAGCTCTTTTGCAATTTAGTATCTCAACTAGTGGATCATCTGAAGAATATGGCTGTTCATCAACATACAATGTGCGAAGAAGCTTTGCTTTAGAGAGAATAAGCTTCATAAAAGAAATTTCAGTTGGAAGCCTATTGATACGACTCATCTGCACAACTTGAAGACTGGGACACATGCCATCAGTCCACTGAGCATTTAGGAACTCTAAATCTGCCTCAATATCTGGATCATGATAATCACCAATAAAAAGAAAAAAGAAAAATCAGTTGTAAGCGACAAGATGAATTGCAAACAGTGTAAATACATATATCCTAAAGAGATGTAAAAAATCATTACTTCTATTTCGAGCTTTTCAAGGTTGAGTGAACTCCTTAGTAATGTAAACATCAGTAAAATGGCGTCCATATGAGTAAAGTACGTAGATAATTTCAAGTTCTTCAAGTTGTGAAAGGTGAATGGAAGTGTATCCGGTATCTGAACTTTGTGGAGCTGTGACAAAAAATAGGTTGAAAAAAAAAAGATCAAATAAGAGCATTGAAACTGGACGTGGTTCTAGATATAAGGTTAAGATTCTTTTTGCATTATCTTAAAATAAGGGACCACATGCACGTGGAAGAATCAAGGATAGAATGATGCAGCCAAAACATGTTTCCTTCGTTAGTGCAGCATTTCATGTTAATTAATTTCTCTAGGAGAGAATGTTTGTTGTCCCAGATCTATTGAACTAGCTCAAACCAAGTACTAGTGTTTCAACCTTTATTTGTGCCAAAGAATAGAACAGGGAGAAGAGGTGAAAACAGTGTACCGGCGAGAAGAAAGTGAAGTTTCGAACTTGAGCAAACCGAGCAAGGAGATGTCCGAAATCATGTCCATACTCCCGATATTTTGACACATTAAGGTCAGCATCTTCGAGGCACGGCAGCTCCCCAATTCTCCAGCCATAGTCATACAATGAGAGGATTCTTAGGCTATGGAGATTGGACCCCTGAATCAGTGAGTCTGGGCAGCCGTCAGGGAAGCACACGCAAATCAGCTTCAGATCATGAAGCAAGGGCGATTGACGAATGATAACCTCCAATTGGTTCCCCACATTGGCCCGGAAGTGAACAAAACGGAGTATTAGCGCCTGGAGCGCGGGGAAGCCGGTGAATCCAACGGGAAAGGGTGGGATCTCGCACACAGAGAGCTCCAGTGACACGAGACGGTTGCAGGAGAAGATGGAGTGGAGGTTCAAGTTGCCTGGTACGAGTTCACCAGAGATGTCGATGGACTCGAGCGCGATGAGCCAGTCGTCGACGCGGGCGGCAGACGCTCCGTTGAAGACGAAGGCGAAGCGGGAGACACGGGGGCCGGTGTAGCGCCGGAGGACGCTGTCGACGGCCGACGGAGGCGTGCCTTTGGGGAAGGAGAGGGAGAGCACCGAGAGCGACTTCCAGAAGTGGCGCCAAGCGCGGGAGAGCGCGGAGGTGCGCACGGCGTCGCGGAGGTCGAGGCGGACGAGGACCTCGTCCCGCATGCCCTCCGGGAGGGAGGAGAGCAGGTCGGGCGCCGCCGACGGCGAGGGCTCCATCGTGCCTCCGGTTCCAGACTCGCCGCCTCTCCGTGCGGCACCGACTCCAGCAGTTGTAGCGGCCGTCGCCGGCGGCGGCTCCATCTGCGCTCCGCCTCTCCCGAGCGTCGGCGACTCCGACGGCCCAGCGACACTTTTGAGCGGAAAAATCGCCGGAAACGCCTGGAGGCCCGCGACCAGCCCATACTGCCAGTGTGCTGGCCCGCTTTATTCGCGGTTTTTAACAATTTACCATCCTTACGCAGACGCAGGTCTCCTCTTCAAATACCGGTTTTAGTTTGGTTCTTACATTTTTGCCACCGAAAGACGAAAGAAAGTACACAATTATCACTTTGTCCGACGTGACAAACCACATCACCTCGCCAGCGTGGATCAGGGGCTGCAAATGTCAGTGCAACCCCTCCTTTCCTAAGTCAGTCATACTACAGGCATGTGGGATCCACATGTCATGGTCGTCTTTAACCTCCCTGCGAGAGACTGCTAGCCATGGGGGACCTCCCCACGCCCACCCGTCCGCTACCGACGAGTTTGACCCGCTGGAGTTCCTCTCCCGCTCTTGGAGCGCGTCGGGGCGCGCGTTCGCGCTGCTGCCGCCGGTGGCAGCCCCATCGCCGAGGACGCCGCGTGCGAGCTCGAGGACACCGACGTCGTGTGCGGGGTTGGGCGGTGCAGCCGCAGGCCCGCGTGCTGCTACTGCTATCCACCGCCTCTTGCTTGTGCTAGCACGATGCTGCTGTTTCTTCTCGAGGCCCAACTCAAATCACCTCTCTGATCCATTCTTCTTTTTCCATGACTGAGCCAATTACAACACAGTAACACACAAGTATGACCAGAGCCAGACCACGCGGCTGCCATGGCGAGCGGCAGGGCAACGTCCAGCACGAGGGAAGAGCGGTCAGGGAGGAGCAGCCGCGACGGCGTGTGGTTGTCCCTCGGGGCGGCGCGAGGCGGCGGGTCTGCTGGGCGGAGGAAGGCAGTGGTCGGCTGTGAGCTTGCTGGGGGACGGAGGTTGAAGACGAACTGACGCGTGGGTCCGGCGTGTAAGTGGCTGAGAAAATAGGATAACTAATGGCCGATGTGAAGGAGAAGGGGCACCATGGTCATTTCGCGTGCTACAACCATGCTGGCATAGCGGCTTGCCTTGTCACGTCACACAAAATGGCAATTGTGTAGCATCTTTCGTTTTTCGGTGGTAAAAATATAAAGGCTAAATTAAAACGGGTATTCAAAGAGGAGGCCTCCGTAAAAATAGTAAATAGTTAAAAACCCCGCTTTATTCTGGCCTATCCGGCCTCCAATGGACTTGATTTGGCCCGCTTCTTCCGAACAATCTACGGCTCAACGCTTTCCTTCCCCCGAACGAGCAAATCGAAGGATCCAACATGTACCAGTTGAACGATCATAATAACTCATCATAAGAAAAAAAGGGTTATTTCAACAATCAACACCAATGTTTCTTTGAACGTAAAATTTATATAAAAAAGTCATAGATTTTATCAAGCACTTCAAGTTTTATAAAAGTTTTGTCTCTATACAAAATCATATGGAAAAATTATGGTTTGATGAAAATATTTCAAGACATACTACATAGATATTGAATATCGCTAACACTACATATCTTTAAAGATCTTAATTTTTCCAGGGGAGCTCAAATAAAAATAAAATTTATATAAACCTGTAGAGCTTGACGTGATCTATATTTTTTAGTATAATACTCCCTCATTTCCAGAAAACAAGTCGTTTTGGTTTTTTACTAAGTCAAACTTTCTAATGTTTGGCCGAGTTTCTGTAAAAATATATAAATATTTATTATATCAAATGAGTACCATTAGATTCGTCATGACATATATTTTCATAAAATAACCAATTTATTTTATAAATTTTAACAATTTTGCTATAAATCTGGTCAAAGTTTTAAAAGTTTGACTTAGAATAAAACTAGAATGACTTGTTTTTTGGAACAGAGGGAGTATTTCTTATATTTGAAGAAATATAGGTGTGGAAATAATCGATGCAATGATCAAATCTATAAACATATATCTGACGTGGTTATAGGTCTCTTATTTGTACCATTTTAATATATTTTTTACTTTTATTCGAGCTTCTATGTGAACGTTATTAATTTTTATAAAGTTCTACGAGGAAAAAGCACCGGATGAATTGGTGTTTTTATGAGAAAGGTCGGATGTGCTTGTTGATGTTGTGCACTTGTGCTGTACAGCATCAACAGTCCAACAGCATCCTATACAAGAGCAGCCATATGCTATTTTGTTGAACCGTGGATTATGACAGTTTACACAGCCAGCCGCAGCTTGTAGCAGCACATCCGATCATATAATTCCACCAACTCATTTAACACTATTTAAATGCAGCCATATCAAGTGGAGGGGGCATATATTTTTGTATTTTTTATTTGGATAATATTTTTGGAAAAAAAAGGGGGAAAATTGTTGCTGTCACAGAGCGATTGGCGATTCAGTCACCACGCAACTGGCGCGGTTGGCCGAAAACACCGTAGCCGGACCGCGCCACCGCCGGCGAAGTGTGCGCTAGGCCCCTCCCCTAGCACGCGTTGAATAAGGATAGATGGGGCTTCTTCCTCCGCGCGCGTGCGTTGCAAGCGCTCGAAGAACGCCTCCGCTCGTCTTCTTCCTCCCGCCGCCTCCTGCCGCCGCCTCGCCGCCCCGCCGCCCGCCCACCACCCACCGCCGCCGGCCTGCCGCGGCCCGCCGCTAACCTAGGCGGCGTTCGCCCCCGCCCCGGCCCTCCCCAACCGCCATCTCCCGCCGCCGCGCCGCCGGCCTCTCCGCCGCCCACCAACCGCCACCTCCGCCGGCCAGCCTGCCTCCCCCGGACCTCCCTCTATGGCCGGAGGTGGAGAAGATGGGGGGCGGCCGCCGGCGCCTCGGCACCCTCGCTGCGGCCTCCCCGCCCGCCGGCCGCCGCCCGCCGCCGCACCGGCCCCCTCCCGCGCCACCGCCGGCGAAGTGTGCGCTAGGCCCCTCCCCTAGCGCACGCTTTGAATAAGGATCGTGTAGATGGTCTGCGCGGGCCGTTTTGGGTTTGGTACTGTTCTGGGGGCACTGTTCATGTTGATCTGGCCAATAGTTTCCGATCAGACGGACCGGACTGCTGCGCCAGTTACGTGGCGCCTTTTTACCATCCCAGTTGGACCAGACAAGATGGCCGCGCGACACCGTCAACGGGCATGGAACGGCACCTGCGAGTAGCGGCAAAACGGCGGCGCTCAACAGCTGCCGCAGAGCCATCATGGTAGATGCACGCCAAGCAAATGGTGTGCATCAACAACTGTACTATATAAGCTGGGAGCAAAAATTTAGATGCAGCAACGTAAATGACTCCTTCACCAAGCAAATTAGGGAAAGCTAACGTTGAAATACACCAAACTGATACGAGACGAAATTTGGCGAGCAATAACTTCTCAATTCCATAGATCCGCTATTGTATTATCTACTAGAGCAGCAACTTGTGGAGAAAGAGCAGAGTTTTAGCGAAAGAATTATCACATTTCGCCAAGTTTGGAGGTACCAGGAACACTCTACCGAATTAGCAAACAACTAATACCACATCAACACCCTTCAGAACAACCCACGGAAATCACGCACGCTGGTCCTTTGATAAGCCATATTCTGATGCATCGTATGATCTATGAAGCGGGGAAAGAAACATTCAGATAGAGAACAGGGGGTCCTGCGTGTCTTCATTCAAGTGAACCAATCTTGCACTCAGCAATATGCACAAGATGTCACCCAATCTAATATTCCCCCACCCAACCTGCACAAGGAAAACAATTTGTTAAAATATATCAAAACTGGATCAAACAAAATATAGCACAAACTGTTAAAAAAGTCTCGGTAAAAAGAAACTCTTAAAGGGATCCATTAGGAACCCTTAAAAAGATAGCCGGAACATAGTGCTGACTAGGTAATCATTGGATGCTTCAACGAAATATTTTAGCTACTAAACTGAAAGGTATGACGACTGACTAAAAGAAAATGTTTTGTTACCCTCCCATTCTAATCACGCTCTAATATTTTGCTCCCAGTTCCTGCCACAATTATTCAAAAACTCCAAGAACTAACAAATTCTAATATCAAAGCTCAACGATGTACCCCATATGAAACAGAATAATCAGTGGACATTAATTTAATATCAGTGGACATTAATTGAATGGGCTTTGTTGTCTATAACTTAGATCTAAGTTCTGTCCCTTCCATTCTGCGCGTTGTCCACTGCTGTCGTGGGGCGAGGCAGCCCTACAACGCGGTTCTGCCTCGCAGCCATGCCAGCTGCATGCAGTGGCGGAGGACCCTGTGTGGCAAGGTGTGGCAGCTGCCATACCTTAAATTGATTAAATGACGTATATTTCCATCACAACCTAAACAGAAGTCTGTCCTAGTGGTTGTTATCATCTGTTCTCAGCTGCGCTTCTTGAGTTTGATTCTCAACAAGGTGTCATTTTTGTCCTTTTTTCCATTTCCTCTTTTCCAGCCACCATTTTTGTTCTTTTTTGTTTCATTTTTCCTTTTTCTGGCCATACCTTGTTTTTTTCCCGTCCTCCGCCACTGGCTGCGTGGACATGCTGCAATCTCCATCCTTCGCGGCAAAACCAAGGCGATAGAGACAAGGGGGGTGGCGGGAAGTGGAAGACAAGGGCATAATGAGCAAAATAACACTTCCACATCTGGGCAGCAAATGGATGGGAAAGCTAACATAATGGCACTGAAGGCATAACTGTTTAGAGTGAGGGTGACGGAGTAGTTTCGAAAAAATTGACAGCACATAAGGAAGAGCTCTAATATTTGGAGGCGCCCAGGGAATTGCCTCTACGTAATGTTAAAAACTTTGGCTGAAAAACTCATGTAATTTGGTTGCGATTTGTAAGAGTCCATGGTTTGCCTACAGGTCAAGTTCTAAAGACACGGAGGCCAAAGAAACTTTCAGCTGGTCGAACTATGGGGGTAAAATAACCCACTCTCGCTTGCACACCATAGACAAAAGTACATGTGAAATATACCACTAGCTTTGACAGGAAAAAAACATGAGGCACAGAGATGCATCAGTTCAAATAATAAATATACAGTATAAAATTGCGACATACAATCAAAGTTTTTTTACCTTCAAACAGGACACGAGCCTGAGGTGAGGCTCTTTCCCATTCTAGTATCTCAGCTAGTGGATCATCCGAAGAATCTGGGCATGTATCAACATACAATGTGCGAAGAAGCCTTGCGTTGGAGAGAATAAGAACCATAAAATAAATTTCATTTGGAATCCGAGTAATATAAGTCATCCGCACAACTTGAAGATTGGCACACATGCCATAAGTCCACTGAGCATCTAGGAAATCCAAATATGCCTCAACAGTCTGATCACTATCAACATTAATCTTCATGAACAAAAGAAAAAAAATCCGTTGTAACTTGTAAGCAACAAGATAAACCTCAAACAGTGCAAAAACAGATATCCTAAAGGATGCGTAAAAATACATTACCTCTATTTCTAGGTTTTCAAGGTTATGACAACTCCTTAGCAAGGTAAATGTCAAAGAAATGGAATCCATCTGAGTAAAGTGCGTCCATAATTTCAAATCCTTCAAATTGTGAAAGGTGAATGGAAGTGTATGCGGTATCTCAACCTTCTCAGCCTGTGACAGAAAAAAAAAAAGGGGGTTGTAAAAGATCAAACAAGGACACTGAAATAGGATGCAAGTCTAGAAATAGGGCTTAGATTTTTCACACTACTCTCAAACAAGGGACCACAGGCACATGGAAGCAGGACAGGAATGATAGTCAAACATGTTTCCTTTATCAAGGCAGCATTCCTGTGATTTAGTAGGTCTTTTGCTAGGAGACCATGTTTGCTATCCCTGATGTATGCAACGACCTTGAGCCAAGTACTACCGTTTCAACCTTGATTTATGCCAAAGCACAGAACAAGGAGAAATGGTGAAAAAATGTACCGGATTGAAGAGAGTGAGCTTTCGAACTGAAGCAAACCGAGCAAGGAAATCTTCGAAATCAAGTCGATGGTGATCATAGAATGAAACCATCATGTCGGCATCTTCGAGGCATGGCAGCTCCCCAATTCGCCAGCCAACGTCATACTCTGAATGGATTGTTAGGCTATGGAGATTGGGCGACTGAATCAATGCGTCTGGGCAGTCGTCGGGGATGTACACATGAAACAGCATCAGACACTGAAGCGAGGGTGATAGCCGAATGATAACCTCCAATTCGTTCACCCCATTGGCAGGGAATTCGACATCGCTGAGTAATAGCAGTTGGAGCGCGGGGAAACCGGCGAATCCTACGGGGAGGGGTGGGATGTGGCAGCGACAGAGCTCCAGTGAAGCGAGACTACCGCAGGAGAAGATGGAGGAGTGGAGGTTGAACGAGCCTAATATGAGTGGGGCACCGATGTAGCCACTGAGGTCGATGGAGTCGACGTTGTGGCCGGAGAGCGCGATGACCCAGTCGTCGATGCGACCGGCAGACGCTTGGTCGACGCAGACGGCGAAGCGGGAGATGCGGGGGCCGGTGTAGCGGAGGAGGACGTTCTCGACGATCGAGGGAGGCGTGCCTTTGGGGAAGCAGAAGGAGATCATACCGAGCGACTGCCAGGCGTGGCGCCATGTGCGGGAGAGCACGGAGGTGCGCACGGCGTCGCGGAGGCCGAGGCGGAGGAGGATCTCGTCCCGCAGGTCCGCCGGGAGGGAGGAGAGCAGGTCGGGCGCCGCCGACGGCGAGGGCTCCGTCGTGCCTCCGGTTCCAGACTCGCCGCCTCTCCGTGCGGCATCGACTCCATCAGTTGCAGCGGCGGCCGTCGGCGGGGGCTCCATCTCCGGTTCCACTCCGCCTCTACCGAGCGCCGGCGAGACGGCGACTCCACGTCCCAGCACTTTTGAGCGGAAAATGGAATTGCGGAAATGCCTGGAGGACCGCGATCAACACAGATTGACAGTACGCCGGCCTGTCCCTCTCCAATGGACCCGATCTGGCCCGCTTCTTCCCAACAAGCTCAATGCTTCCCCGCCTCTCGCACGAGCACAAATCAAATTTTGGACTCTGACCACTGCCCTATTTTATTTCACAAATAATTTTTTTTAAAAAATAATTGCAAATCTGATTTTTTTTGCGGCTGCGCCACCATGATCAGTGGCGCCGCAGCATCTGACCCCGTCCAGCGTGGCCTGTGGCGGCGCCACGGGCCGTGGCGCCACAAAGCCCGTATGGGCCGCGTCCTGGGCCTTACCCACCCGGACGCCTCCTCCTCCCGACTGATGCCGGCAGCCGCCCACCTTCTCTCCGCCCGTCGCCGTCCGCCTCCTCCTGCCCACCGTGCCGCCCGGCCGCCGCCCACCGCCTCCTCCGCGCCGCCCACCGCGGCGCCCACCGCCTCCTCCTCGCCGCCCGGCCGCCGCCCATCGCCTCCTCCTTGCCACCCACCGCCTCCTCCGCGCCGACGGGTGCCTCTCCCACCTCCTGCAGCAGCGCAACGGCCCGCCTCCACCGCCGGCCGTCGCCTCCCCCAACAGCGCCGTCTCAGGTATAAAATTGTGGCTTGGAAGTGTCTTCTATTTTCTCTTTAAGCCGATCTCGATTCGCTTGCATTTGATTGCTAGCTAGATTTGCACCGATCGGCAGCCATGTTCTTGTCTCCCATTAATTGATAAATGGTAATAAGCAATCCAGGCTTCAAAAGCTAATGCTAAATCCTAATTAACTAGTTGGAGCTATATGGGACCGATGAGTAACCATACAGCAGCTGTCCTTCAAGATCTTTTGATGATATCTCGAGCGATTTAAGTATGTTTTCGTGTGCAATCATCAGATGGGGATGAGTATGCGTTCTTACCTGTTAGGGTTCAGGTCACCTCAGTTTGGATAGTTAAATATCGTGGATTTGCGCTTTATACCTGCCTTGGTTAACTAATGGATTGTTATTAAATTAGTGTAACTAGTAGGTACGTGGTAGTCATTCAGAATGCCACGCTGCGGATCGAGTGTAGCTCAATTAATTGTTAGTTCTTTTAAAGGAAAAGGGGCCATTTTTAAAATTTAAATCCGTCATATATAGGTATATATTTTGATTTTGGACTCAGAAAACTCTTGGAACCATGGAGGTCCCGTGCGACCGCGGCAGCGAGGAGGGAGTGGCGGGGTTTATTTTTATTCTTGAGAATCATTGGATGACCTAGATAGTTAGGGTGTGTGTTTGAATGTGTTTGATCCCAAGGCTTAAATTCTAACACTCGATCATTTTTTACACCTTTTGGCTTGGAATTCGTTCCTAACATTTTGTTTAATGTCTTCGCAGGATGGCGGACCCTCAGTACCTCCTTCTTGAGGCGGCCTACGAGTGAGACCACCGCGCACGACGTATCGCTGCTGGCGAGGTAAAACACACTTACTTTTGTATGAACATTAGACATACGCCCGTTAATAAATGTGCAAATATGCCTAACGTTACAAATATTTTGCAGGAGTTGCTGCCTCTGCGGGGTCGTATTCACGCGCACCCCCTTAGTTGGGACGAGCGGTACGTCACGTACATCAAGGAGGCCGGCCTCCTAGACCTTGCCCGGGCGGTTACCTCCGGTCTCCCACCGTTGGACCCAGCGCCGTTGACAGCCTTGGTCGACCGTTGGAGGCCTAAGACCCACACTTTCTACCTTCCATGCGGGGAGATGACCATCACTCTGCAAGACACGACGATGATCTTGGGTCTCCCCATGGCAGGTTTGCCTATCATAGATAGGTTAGAGCCCACGGCGTGGCATGGTCAGGTGCTGGCTTTGTTTGGTATAGCACCTTCGGACCGCCAGCCAGGGGACCGTCGCACGTAAGTTATTTAATATTGTGTTCAATTCAGCTTGTGTTCATGTATTATGGCACTAAACGTTAATTTAACACTGCAGGTGGACGTCCGGTGTCACTACGGGGTGGCTCCGAGAGCACTTCGGGGCGTGCCCGCCGACGCTATACCGTTACAGGTGGAGCGGCACGCCAGGGCCTGGCTCTGATATCTGTTGGCGTGTTTCCTACTCCCAGACTTGTCAGGGGACACGGTGTCGTCGACGATGCTCCCTGTCCTGGCGCGGCCATGGGCCGCCATTGCCACCTACAGCTGGGCCTCCTGTACCTTGGCCCACAAGTACCGACAGCTGTGTGATGGCTGTTGGCTCAGGGAGAAGACTTCGAGCATCGGTGGGTGCCTCTACCTGCTTCAGGTGTGGAGCTGGGAGCGCCTGTCGATCGGTAGACCAGTGAGGCGAGACCGCGAGGTTTAACATGGGAACGTATCCGATGCAACCGAGGGAACGGTGTAACCACCGTGCAACCCTACTAGAAAAAGTTTCAAAAAATTCTAAAAAAATCATGAATGTACAATTCAGCCTACCTCATCTATATATATAAAATTTCATGATCAAATTCATCCTACTCTAACAGTTACAAAAAAGACAAATTTGGGGTGCATTTGAACTTTACTTCTTGTCAGAAAATTTATCTTTTTTGTAACTGCTAGAGTAAGACGAATTTGATCATGAAATTTTATATATAGATGGGGTAGGCTGAATTGTACATTCATGATTTTTTCAGAATTTTTTGAAACGTTTTTTAGTAGGGTTGCACGGTGGTTGCACCGTTCCCTCGGTTGCACCAGATATGTTCCCGTTTAACATATGGCATTTGCATTGCATCTTAACGCATGAATTTTTTCGATCAGTTCTTAACATATGGCGTCTGTTCGGATGGCAGGAGTGGCCCTTTGAGGACAACAGACCCACTGTCCTATGGCTTTGGAGGAACGTGGAGGTTGTTTTCGGTCGGATTGTGAGGAGATACCAGCGCTACACGAACGAGTTCGATTGTGTCACCCACCGCCAGGTACTTGAGGTCAATTTGAAACTCATTGCCTTGCACCGCGTCCTGTGCAATACCTAATAGGCCTGACATTTTAATTTATGTATTAGGTTGAGTGGACCCCGTACGCTAGGGAGGAGATAGAGGAGGCGGAGCTAAGCCCACTGTGCTGCAGGGACGAGAACCTTTGGAGGGTTGTCGTCCCACTGATCTACTTCGTCGAGGTGGAGTACCACATACCTACACGTGTGATGCGCCAGTTTGGACAGAGGCAGGTCGTTCCTCCACATACGGTCCCTACAAACCAGGCACTCCACAAGTATAGTTCCTAATCATAATGTTCAATAGATTTGTGCATGTCCACTTACACCGTTATTTGTTGGTTCGTGCAGGATAAAGAAGGGGAGCCGGTACAGCGAGACCGAGTGGCAGATCACGCACATAGTCCACACCGGCAGGTGGGACGCGAAGGAACCGGTGGACGTCGAGATCGGTGAGGCCCACGTCGATGCCTACTTCGTGGAGTACGTGCGGTGGCTGCAGGCCCACTCACGGGTTAGGCTGCGATCTAGCAGCGACCACCGGCCGATTTGCGAGGTCGGCTCGGACGACAGCGACGAGTACGACACCAGGACTTGCGTAGGAGTTCAGCCTGAGAGAGCGCCCGTACCGGACTACATGGTAAGCCCGCACTTTTGTCTCCTATTACGTGTCGCTACATGCAATATGCAACATTTCCTTCTCTCCTAACTAAACCTTAATTACAGAGGCAGCAATTGGCCTGGCTGACCAATAAGGCTGGTTCTTTCCTTGCTCGAGCTGGGCCATGACCTCTCGGTGCCCTCAAGTCCTTTGTTCGAACAGTTAGCAGGCACTGCAGCAGGTTGAGCAGGAAGATTGGGTGCTACAGCGCAGCTGCACTCACTCCCCAGCCACGCAGCGTTCGTGGTGGGCCTTCTGGCAGCGGTGTCCGGTCGTCGCGGAGCTCTAGGTCTAGAGAGGTCACTCCACCTATCTTCCGACAGAGCGCCGCCTCTGAGGAGGAGGAGGAGGAGGAGGACGATGACCACGATGGGGACCGCGTTCAGGACGTCCTCTCTGGTAGCCAGCTGCACGACGCGCCACGCTTCACGCAGACACAGCACGACGCCGAGGCGGTAAGTTTTGCGCTATTGTTCGTACCCTACTAATTGTCGAGATTGCTCTACTAAACTAACATCTACAATTGACAGGGTCCGTCGAGTCGACTTTCGGCTACTAGGCGTCGTAGGCGTGCTCGTGACCCTTCGGACGTGGACAGCGGCAACCACCTCAGCACTCGCCCTGCCAGACAAAGGCATTCGCGTGACCGTTAGACACCTAGAGCGTCCTAAGATGTAGTTATTATGGGTTCACTCCTAGGCGTGGACGTGACTTTTGATTTGTAATTGTGTGGATGGTTGTGAACCTCGATGTTATTCATATGGTTTGACATCATGTTTTGCTCGGCTGCGAAAACTTTGTGGATTCTTGAATTTTTTCTTGCCTTATTTGCTATCCATATCCGAATGCTACACGAATTTTGAAACTATCCCGTTTGGTTACTATGGAAAAGAAAAAATTATGAAAGAGAAAAGATGGAAAAAACTGGACTGAAAAAGATTATGGAGGAGAAAAGATGGGAAATGAAAGAGAAAATATGGGAAAACCTGGACCGGACTGCGGCGCCATAGACCCTGGTGCCGCAGTTAACTGTTGCGGCGGGCTTGCGGTGCCACCACCTATGGCGCCGCAAGCCCTGACCGGGTTAGAGGTCCGCGACCCACTGTAGGCGGCCCATATGGGCCTGGGGGCTGCGGCGCCATGCACCCTGGCGCCGCAGCCGGGGCCCACTTCAAGCCACGTCGGACGAGGTCATAGGCTGCGGCGCCACGCCGTAAAAAAGGTCAGATTTGCATGTACTTTCAAGAGGGGGTCATTTGTGAAAATAAATTGAGGCAGGGGTCAGAGTGCAAAATTTGTGCTCGAACGAGCAAAGGTGAACGCCCAGAACGATCGTGGTGCGGTGGTGCCTTACCATCCCACTAGTATCTATCTGTGAGAACGAGTTCTTTTAATATCATTATCATCCAACGAAAATATCTGTATTCTTCATATCTTCACATAAGTTCCGCTGCATAGGTTGAAAAAATTAAAAATGGATAGAAAAAGGTTTAAAATAGGAAAAAACGTTTTCCATCATTTAGCCTGTAACACCCCGAAAATTAGCCTCGGAAATTTTCTTCTAGTCTCCCCCTAATTCAAAATCAATTCTCAAAATCTTTTTGTTTAAGTGTGTTAATATGAGCTCAACAAAATTTTCATAAAACTTTCAAATGCTCCAAAACATTTCCCTTCGATTATCATCCAATTACCTCCACCAAATTCCTCCACAAAAATCCTCCTCCAAAATCCCTTCCAAATTCGGATCCAAAATCCAGAAAAAAGAGAAAGCCCCCTTGGGCCGAATCCCTTCCCCCGCGGCCCACCTCCCCCTCTTCCACTTTTCCTCCCGGCCCAACCCCCTCCTCCTCACCAGGCCGAACCGGCCCGCCGGCCTGCTCTCCTCCTCCTCCCACTGATGCCTGGGCCCGACCCCTCCGCACCTCACTCTCTCACCGACAAGCGGGCCCCGCCTGTCAGCGTCTCCCCCTCCTTGTCTTCTTCCTCCGGCACGCGCGTCGCATGTGCGCAGGCACCGCCGCCCGCCGCTGCGAGCCGCTAGGGCCCGCCTGGCCCCGCCACCGGCCCCGCTAGCCGCGACAAGCCGCCGCTGGCCCCGCTGCCACACAGCCACCGGGCCCCACTCCCCTGATAGCACCGCGCGCTGCGGCCCCGCCATGGCTACCCTCCCCCGGCTATAAAAAGCCCCTCGCCGCCGCTCGCTGTCCTCCCCCCCGACCCTTCCTTCCCCTCACCGCCGTGCACCCCGCCTCGGTCGACTGCCCCGAGCCACTCGGGCGTCGTTAGACGCGGGCACCGGCAGCCTATTGGCCCCTCCTCTCGCTCTGCTCCGATGTGCCACCACAGCCGTGAGCCTCGCCACCAAAATCCCTCCCCCACCGACCGCCGGAGTACAATTAACCCACTCACCCCTCTGCTCGCCGCGACCGGCCCCCGGCACACGGGCGCCGCTAGCCACGGGCACACCTTCCTCCCCCTCCCCCCCTCTCTGGGCTCTGTCGAGCCGCTACCACGGCGAGCCGCCACCCCGACTCCTCCATCCACCCACCTCCGTAGTTCGATTGGCTTCGTGCCAAGCTTTGCCACACCACCTTCTACTCCTTCGGCGCCTCACTGCCGCCCCTCCTCCTCTCCACAGAGCCGTCGACGTGCGAGACATCGCTCGCCGCCGCGCGCACCCGAGCCGCCTACCGTGGGCACCCCATCTCCGACCCCAATCCACGCCCACGATACCCCAGGAGGGTCCGCCCCCTTCCCTTGGTGTTCGCACCACGGGCATTGGCGCCGGAACCGCCGTCGGATCGCTGCCGCCCCCGGCTTGGTTCCGGACCGAACCGCCACCGTTACCTCCGTGATACCGTCGCTCTGCCCCCTCTCACTGTCACGCGGGCCCCACACGACGCAGTCTCCCCCACGCCGTCTCCAATCCCGCCGCCCGGACGCCGTCACCCCGTACCACTGACCGGTGGGCCCGCAGGCGACGGCGTCACCACGCCGTCGCGCCTGGTGGGCCGGCCCACCAGGCCGCGTGCCGCGCGCCAGCGCGCATGGGCCGAACCAGGCCACGCGCGCGCGCTTAGGCTGAGCCGGGCCGAGAGCCACCCGGGCCCAGGTTCATTTCCTCCAAGCCAAAAATCCGGAAAAAGTCCATATCTAACCCTCCAACTTTCCAGAAAAGTCTAAATCTACTCCCTAGCCATTGTATACCCCGTATCTCCTCTGTTTGAACTCCGATTTGGGCGATTCTTGCGTCTAAATTCATCTAAAATCAAGATCTATCCATCTATACACTCCACATAGTCATTCCCTTTGGCCGGAAGACGTCGCTATGCCACCATGACGCGTCCTACGCCCAGTCAGTGCTTCACACTAGTCCCACACGAGTTTGTGTGCCCACTGTGATGCCGTTGACCTCCCACTCTCTAGCAACTCAAAAGATCCTTGCCTTGATCCTTCCAATTCCAATTCAGATGATGACGACACCGAAAATCATCTGAATATTGATTCTATTTCACAAAAACCATCCAACCCCAACATCATCTGAATGTCTTGTTCCATCTCGTCTATCTCCCGAAAGACCTTTCCCCCAACATCGTCATGCGACCACCATCTCGTCGTTTCTGTTTCCACCATAGCCGCCCACTTCCTTTTCCCTGGCGTTATCGCAATCCCCGCTACCGTGTTGGGCTGCATCTTACATCCTATCAGAACCAACACCGTTGGTAAGCACCACCCACAAATAGCTCATATCCTTGCCAAACAACCTATTATTCCCAACACACCCAAATAATGTTGCACGTGCATCTATATTAGTTATGTATACAAGCTGAGACACGGATCCTGGCATGCCTGTCGCACGTGCGTGTGCAAGCATTTTATACTGCACTTTGCATCATGAGAACAATGATTTGCGCATTTTACTAGAAAACCTTAGTTGATTTGTTCTAGGAAGTCGACGGGACCAAACATCCAAAAATCAAAAAAAGAAACCTGTCTCCATACAGAATTAGTTTCTTCTGATTCTGACGTAGCAAACAGTTTCTATGAAACATCAGAAGCCCCGCTTTCCCCTATTTATATGATTTAAGTCATTTATTACTCCCTATTTATACGATTTATGTATATAAAGCATTTTTTTACTTTAATTTGAATTATGCTTTTGACCTTAGAATGCTACCATGTCTGATTTTGGATTTTAGATTTTAATTAATTAACAAGTAAAAGAAGTCAATTAATTTTCGATGATGGATGGAGCAGATGGAATGCCATCTTGGCGAGCTTTCATTTACATTCGCTGGGTTTACAGAGGAGCACGATTCCTCTCGTTGCGTTTGTCTTGGGGCAACATGTGATTCGCTTCCTCTCAAAAGAAATAGTGATTCGTGTATCGTCAATCTTTTGTGATCTCTCTGTGTCATGGAAGAACGAAATGAATAAAAGGAACACAGATTACCCAGGACCAGAAAAAGTGCTTAGGCAGAGTAAAGTACAAAATGACCCATCACGTGGAAATGCGAAGAGTTTATTTATTTAATTTTTATTTCATCTTTAAAAAATATTCTAAATTTACAAAAAGTGCACACTACTGCCACCCAATGATATGGAGTGATTTGAATAATGCAAAGTGAACTGGAGTAATTAGAAAAAAAAAAGCCAATTCAACTAGTATTTTAACTTTTCTCTCACACACACATAACGTCTTAAAAGATCATGATTCTGACCCATGAGTTTGAATGAGGACAAATTCATATTTAAATCACAGAGCACTAATAAATCTACAACTTTATGGTCCATAGCATTTTTTTGAAATCATCTTGGTGCCTAAATGATTTATACAAATACAATATCTAGATCTACACATTGTACCCAATTTCAACACCAAGATGTTTTTTAACACAAAAGGTATATATACATTAAAGTTATATAAATCAAGCACAAGAAGTTTTATATAAAATTTGTCTCCACATAAGATCATATGAAAAACTTATGATTTTATGGAGATATTTCAAGACATACTACATAGAGAGTGCATGTCGATAACATTTTATTATATCTTTAAAGAACAGAACTTTTACTTACGAGTTCAAATAAAGATAAAATTTATATAGACCTATAGAACTCGATGCGATCTATATGACTTTCCATGTAACATATTCAACATCAAAATGGCTTCAAATAAAAATGATATCAAAGACAAGGTTATATAGCTCTTCGAATTATAAATTTTTAAAAGGTTCAGTGGAGAAAAAAAAAGGCACAGGATGAATTTTTTTAATTATGCCATCCCATTTGACACTATTTAAATCCACCATCTCAATTGGAGCTCATTTGACACTATCTAAATCCAACCGTTTCAATTGGGGTGAGATGTATATTTTTGTAATTTTTTTATTCAGACAATACTTTATGTAAAAAAACGAAATGAATTTCCTCTAGAGCCTCAAACATCAACGCCCAAACACAATAGGATGGCCATGCCATACCGTATGCCGTCAACGAGCATGCAACAGCACGTGCGTGTAGCGGCAAACTGCGGCGTCGCAGCGTGCCAGCGTTGAGTCCAAGCAACACTCTAGCTGCAACAATCTAATCAGAGCTGAGCTGGCTATGCTGCAGCGATCAAATCAGAACTGAGCTGGCCAGGTGTCTTATGGTAAAACATTTCCACAGGATTCAAATCCTCAATTTGGTACGTGTGCTCGTATTTTTTTAAATTTAATTTAGGAATTATAGTTTTGTTTTTTTAGTTGTACGAGTGCTCATATTTTTTGAATTTAATTTAGGAATTACTCATATTTTTTAATTTAATTTAGGAATTGCGGCTCTATTTTTTTAGTTGTATGTGACATTCTTGTCGACGGAAGGAGCATGTGAGAACATCAATCTCAACCTCTAGATGTCAGTCTAGCATGTTTTTTTTTTAAGGTCTTCGCAGAACTTATGTACAGTGCCTTGAGTACCAAGAGCCTTTTTTGTATGGCTTCTGGTGTAACTTTGGCTCCGGTTTTTATAGTTTTAGGTAAAGGTTTACTAAACATTTTTCTAAGAAACAACTTGAAAAAATAGCCATCAAGAGAAGAAGTCATTTTTATACTAGAGAAGAGAAGCTACTAAATCATGGCTTCTCCGGTTTTTTTGGCTCATGGGTTGAACCCATTTCTTAGAAGCCCTACCAAAGAGGACATAAGACATGCGGCAACGTAAATGAGCTGTGCAACACACAAATTAGAGAAGTTAATGCTGAAATACACCAAACGAGAAAAAATTTGGCAAGAATAATCTCTCAATACTATGGATCCGCTACTGTATTAACTAGAGCAACGATTTCTGGAGAAAGAGCAGAGTTTTAGGCTACTAGAGCAACTCTGGAGGCACCAGGAACATCCTACCGAACTAGAGTAGCAAACAACTAATACCACATCAACTTCCTTCAGAACAACACACGGGTCCTCCGTGTCTTCATGCAAGTGAACCAGTCTTGCATTCGGCCATATGCAGAAGATGTCACCCAATCTAATATTCTCCCACCCAACCTGCACAAGCAAAACAGTTTGTTAACCTGCATCAAAACCGGATCAAATAAAATATAGCAGAAACGCTTATTAAGGTCTCGGTAAAAAGGAACTCATAAAAGGTTCCATTAGGAACCCTTAAAAAGATAGCGCAACGTATGCATAACGCTGCTAGGAAATTATCTGATCCTTCAATGAAATATTTTAGCTACTAAACTGAAAGATACGACACAATAAGTAAAAGAAAATGTTTGTTACCGTCCCATTCTACTGATACTGTCATATTTTGCTCCCTGTTCATGCCACAATTCTTCAAAAACTCCATGAACTAACACAACTCTAATATCAAAACTCAATGATGTACCCTATATGAAACAGAATAATCCGTGGACATTAATTGAACGGGTTTTGTCGTCTAGAGTTAGATCTGAGTTCTGCCCCTTACATTATGCACGTCGTCTGCTGCTGCCGTGGGGCGAGGCAGCCCTGCACCAACGCGGCTCCGCCTCGCAGCCACACCGGCCGCAATTTGCTCCCTCCATGGCAAAACCAGTTGCGAAAGAGAGAAGGGGATGGTGGGAGGTGGTAGACAAAGGCATAATGGGCAAAATAACACTTCCACAGCTGGGTAACAAATGGATGGAAAAGCTAACAGAATGGTACTGACGCATAACAGTTTAGGGTGATGGTGATAAAGGAATTTCGAAAAATTAGATGGCACATAAGGAAGAGCTATAATATTTGGAGGCGACGGGGGAATCTTCTCTCCGTAAAAGAGCTGAGGAAGAATTATAATGTTTAAAACTTTGGATAAAAAACTCTTGCAATTTGTAACAGAGTCCATGTTTGCCTATAGGTACAAGTTCTTAAGACACGGATGCCAAAGAAACTTTCAGCAAAATATATCAGCATCAGTCTTATATTAATTCCTGTTCCTTGGCCGGTCAAACTTTTGGTTGAAATAACCCACTCTCACTTGCACACAATAGACAAAGTACAAAATGTGAAATATACCACTAACTTTGACGGGAAAAAAATGAGGTACAAAGATGCATCAGTTCAAATAATAAATATACATAGAATCAAAGTTCTTTTACCTTTAAACTGGATATGAGCTTGAGGTGAAGCTCTTTGGCATTTTATTATCTTAGCTAGTGGATCATTGATAGAATAAGGGCATGTACCAATATACAATGTGCGAAGAAGCCTTGCTTTAGTGAGAATAAGCTCCATAAAAGAAATTTCATTGGGAAGCCGAGCAATATCAGTCATCTGCACAACTTGAAGATTGTCACACATGCCATCAGTCCACACAGCATTTAGGAACTCCAAATCTGCCTCAACAGTCTGATCACTATCGATAATAATCTTCATCAATAAAAAAGAAAGAAAAATCTGTTGTAAGCAACAAGATAAATTTCATACAGTGTGAAGACAGATGTCCAAAAGGATATGTAAAAAAATATTACCTCTATTTCTAGGTGTTCGATGTTGGGACAACTCCTTAGCAAGGTAAATGTCAACAAAATGGAATCCATCTCAATAAAGTGTGTGCATAATTTCAAATTCTTCAAGTTGTCAAAGGTGAATGGAAGTGTATGCGGTACCTTAACCTCCTCCACCTGTTACAAAAAAATGGGTTGGGAAAGATCAAACAAGGACATTGAAACTGGATTCAAGTTCATAAATAAGGCAGAGATTTTTCGCACTATTCTGAAACAAGGGACCAGAAGCAGATGGAAGCAGGACAGGAATGATACGATCAAACATGTTTCCTTTATCAGTGCAGCCTTCCTTGTCATCTATGCAACGAGTGTGATTTATATTTTATACCAAATCTCAGAACAGGGAGAAGTAGTGAAAAGAAAAAATATACCGGCGTGAAGAGAGTGAACTTTCGAACTGGAGCAAACCGGGCAAGGAAATCTCCAAAATCATGTGGATGATGATCATAGAATGACACCATCATGTCGGCATCTTCGAGGCATGGTAGCTCCCCAATTATCCAGCCATCGTCATACTCTGAAAAGATGTTTAGGCTACGGAGGTTGGGCGCCTGAATCAATGAGTCTGGGCAGTCACCAGGAATGAGCACATTATGCAGCGTCAGATACTGAAGCGAGGGTGATTGCCGAATGATAACTTCCAATTCGTTCCCCCCGTTGGCAGGGAAGTAGACATAGTTGAGTAGTAGCACTTGGAGCGCGGGGAAGCCGGCGAATCCTACGGGGAGGGGTGGGATGTTGCAGAGACTGAGCTCCAGTGACGTGAGACTACCGCAGGAGAAGATGGAGGAGTGGAGGTTGCACGGGAGTGGGACACCGAAGTATCCACTGATGTCGATGGAGTCGACGTTGTGGCCGGAGAGTGCGATGACCCAGTCGTCGACGCGACCGGCAAACGCTTCGTCGACGTAGACGGCGAAGCGGGAGATGCGGGGGCCGGTGTAGCGGAGGAGGACGCTGTCGACGATCGAGGGAGGCGTGCCTTTGGGGAAGCAGAGGGAGATCATACCGAGCGACTCCCAGAGGCGGCGCCAGGCGCGGGAGAGCGCGGAGGTGCGCACGGCGCCGCGGAGGTCGAGGCGGAGGAGGAGCTCGTCCCGCAGGTCCGCAGGGAGGGAGGAGAGCAGGTCGGGCGCAGCCGACGGTGAGGGTTCCATCGTGTCTCCGGTTCCAGACTCGCCGCTTCTCCGTGCGGCATCGACTCCATCAGTTGCAGCGGCGGCCGCCGGCGGGGGTTCCATCACCACTCCACTCCGCCTCTCCCGAGCATCGGCGCCGGCGAGACGGCGACTCAACGGCCCAACACTTTTGAGCTGAAAATGGAATTGCTGGAAATGTTTGGAGGCCCGCGATCTTGACAGTGCGCCGGCCCGTTTTACTGTGGCCTGTCCACCTCCAATGGACCGGATTTGGTCCGCTTCTTCCGAACAAGCTCAACGCTTCCCTGTCATGTCTGCCCTCTCGAAAGGGTCTAAAATAATATAAATATAAAATAAAATGTTTCTACACTTTTTTATTTATTCACAGCGTGTCGTACCCTTCTACCCATATCTACCGTATATTTTTATTATATTAGAATTAATGAAGAAAATATGTCAATTACATGGTCATTCTTTTTTTTCTCATTTCTTTTTTATTGCCTGGCTGGCTAGTTTCTTCCTGTTTTCCTCTCTTCGTGTGATTCGAATAGTTTCATTAAATATGCAGGTCGAGACGCAGTTTATGGCGTGCGTGCCACATGTATGTCTATGCTAGTATTTTAAACCGCATTACATGTGTCTCCAGTATTAGAACAACGATTTGTACAATTTGCTAGAAATGGCCTTGGTTGACTTGTTCTTGGGAGTCGGCGGGACCCAAATCAGACCGATCTCGATGATCGATGGAGCAGATGGAATGCCATAGATGCCGTCAATGCGAGCTTTCAGTAGTAGGGTGTGTTAGGATAGTTTTTTTTAGCAGGTTGTGGCTGCTGCGGTGCCTTCCCATTATTGTTTGGTACAGTCCCTACAGGCCATCACAATTGCTCTGCAGCAGCACGCGACAGCCCTCCATCCGAACGCACATTTGTTGGGTTTACAGAGGAGCACGATGGCTCCTCGCGTTGCGTTTTTCTTGAGGCAACACGTGATTCGCTTCCTCTCTCAAAAGAAAGAGTGATTCTCTTATAAAAAGAAAGAAAGAAAGAAAGAATGATGATTCGTGTATCGTCATTCTTTTGTGATCTCTCTGCCTTGGAAGAACGAAATTAATAAAAAGGAATGGAGATTACCCAGGATCAGAAAGTGCTTAGGCAGAGTACAAGAACAAAACGAACCCATCACGTGGAAATGCGAAGAGTTCATTTTTTTATTTCATCTTTACAAAAATATTCCAAAAATTACAAATAGTGCACACTACTGCCGCCAAATGATATGGTGTGAAGTGACTGGAGAAATTAGAAAAAAAACGATTCATCTAGTATTTTAACTTTTTTCTCTCACACACATGACGTCTTAAAAAATCATGATTCTGACGCATGAGTTTGAATGAGGACAAATTTATATTTTAATCATAGAGCACTAAGAAATCTACAACTTTATGGTCCATAGCATTTTTGATTGAAATCATCTTGGTGCCTAAATGACTTATATAATATTTAGATCTACACATTGTACCCAGTTTCAACACCAAGATTTCTTTGAACACAAAAGTTATATAAATCAAGCGCTGCAAGTTTTATATAAATTTTGTCTCTAGTTCTCTACATAAGATCATATGAAAAAATTATTATTTTATGGACATATTTCAAGACATGATACGTATAGAGTGAATATCGTTAACATTTTATTATATCTTTAAAGAACAGAACTTTTACTTACGAGCTCAAATAAGAGATCTATGACTTTCTATAAAACATAAATTTGAACATTATATCGATTAGTTCAGCATCAAACTGGCTTAAAAAATGATTAGTTCAGCATTAAAAAAAGTCTACGCAGAACTTATTTACAGTACTTCTGAGTATTAAGACACGCAGCAACATAAATGAGCCGTGCAGCACACAAATTAGAGAAGCTATCGTTGAAGTACACCGAACAGAAACGAGAGGAAATTTGGAAAGAAATAACCAATCAATTCCATGGATCCGCTATTGTATTGATTAGAGCAGCAATTTCTTGAGAAAGAGCAGAGTTTTAGCAAAAGAATGATCACATTTCGCCTACTCGTGCAAGTCTGGAGGTACCAGGAACATGCTACCGAACTAGAGTAGTAAACAACTAATACCACATCAACTTCCTTCAAACCAACACAAGGAAATCACGCAGGTTCCTTCAAGTGAATCAGTCTTGCATTCAGCCATATGCAGAAGATGTCATCCAATCTAATATTCTCCCTCCCAACCTGCACCAGGAAAGCAGTTTGTTAAACTACATCAAAACCAGATCAAATAAAATATAGCAGAAACACTTAAAAATGTCTCAGTAAAAAGAAACTCTTAAAAGGTTCAATTAGGAACCCCCTAAAAAGATAGCGGAAACATATGCATAGTGCTGCTAGGAAATCATCTGATCCTTCAATGAAATATTTTAGCTATTAAACTGAAAGATATGACACACTAAGTAAAAGAAAATATTTTGTTACCCTCCCATTCTAATCATGCTGTCATATTTTGCCCCTTGTTCCTGCAGCAATTCTTCAAAAACTCCAAGAAGAAACACAACTCTAATATCAAAACTCAATAATGTACCCTATATGAAACAGAATAATCGTTGGACATTAATTGAATGGGTTTTGTTGTCTATAGTTATATCTGAGTTCTGCCCCTTCCATTACGCATGTCGTCTGCTGCTACGGCGAGGCAGCCCTGCAGCGACTCGGATCTGCCTCACAGCCACGCTGGCCACAGTAACAGGCTGGAATCCGCTCCCTCAGTGGCAAAACCAGTTGCGCTATAGAGAGAGGGGGGGGGGGGGGGGGGGAGGTGGTAGGCAAAGGCATAATGGCAAAATAACACTTCCACAGCTGGGCAGCAAATGAATAGAAAAGCTAACAGAATGGTACTGACACATAACTGTTTAGGGTGATGGTGATGAAGGAATTCTGAAAAATTCGATGGCACATAAGGAAGAGTTATAATATTTGGAGGCACCGGGGGAATCATCTCTACGTAAAAGAGCTGAGGAAGAATTTTAATGTCCAAAACTTTTGTTGAAAAACTCATGTCAATTTGTAACAGAGTCCTTGATTGCCTATAGGTTTAAGTTCTTAAGACATGGATGCCAAAGAAACTTTCAGCAAAAAATGTTTAGTATCAATCTTATGTTAATTATACTGTTCCTCCGCCGGTCAAACTTTTGGTTGAATATAACCCACTCTCACTTTCACGCAATAGACAAAGTACATAATGTGAAATATACCACTAACATTGGCAGGTAAAAAATGAGGTACAGAGATGAGATGCATCAGTTTAAATAATAAATATACACAGAATCAAAGTTCTTTTACCTTTAAACAGGATACGAGCTTGAGGTGAAGCTCTTCGGCATTTTAGTATCTCAGCTAGTGGATCATGGATAGAATATGGGCATGTACTAATATACAATTTGCGAAGAAGCCTTGCTTTAGTGAGAATAAGCTCCATAAAAGAAATTTCATTGGGAAGCCGAGCGATATCAATCATCTGCACAACTTGAAGATTGTCACACATGCCATCAGTCCACTTAGCATTTAGGAACTCCAAATCTGCCTCAAAAGTCTGATCACTATCGATAATAATCTTCACCGATAAAAAAGAAAGAAAAACCGTTGTAAGCAACAAGATAAACTTCAAACAATGTCAAGACAGATATCTGAAAGGATATGTAAAAAAAAATTACCTCTATTTCTAGGTGTTCAAGGTTGGGACAACTCCTTAGCAAGGTGAATGTCAACAAAATGGAGTTCATATGAATAAAGTGAGTACATAATTTCAAATTCTTCAAGTTGTGAAAGGTGAATGGAAGTTCATGCGGCACCTTGACCTCCTCCACCTGAGACAAAAAAAAAAAGAAGGGTTGGGAAAAATTAAACAAGGACACTGAAACTGGATTCGAGCCTATAAATAAGGCTGGCATTTTTCGCACTATTCTGAAACAAGGGACCAGAGGCAAATGGAAGCAGGACAGGAATGATGCAATCAAACATGTTTCTTTTATCAGTGCAGCCTTCTTGTCATTTATGCGACGAACGCGATTTATATTTTATACCAAATCTCAGAACAGGGAGAAGTAGTGAAAAAAAATTATACCGGCGTGAAGAGAGTGAGCTTTCGAACTGGAGCAAACCGAGCAAGGAAATCTCCAAAATCATGTGGATGGTGATCATAGAATGACACCATCATGTCGGCATCTTCGAGGCATGGTAGCTCCCCAATTATCCAGCCATCGTCATACTCTGAAAATATGTTAAGGCTACGGAGGTTGGGCGCCTGAATCAATGAGTCTGGGCAGTCTTCAGGGATGAACACATTATGCAGCGTCAGATACTGAAGCGAGAGTGATTGCCGAATGATAACTTCCAATTCGTTCCCCCCGTTGGCAGGGAAGTTGACATAGTTGAGTAACAGCACTTGGAGCGCGGGGAAGCCGGCGAATCCTACGGGGAGGGGTGGGAGGTTGCAGAGACTGAGCTCCAGTGACGTCAGACTGCCGCAGGAGAAGATGGAGGAGTGGAGGTTGAACGCAAGTGGGACACCGAAGTAGCCACTGATGTCGATGGAGTCGACGTTGTGGCCGGAGAGTGCGATGACCCAGTCGTCGATGCGACCGGCACACGCTTCGTCGACGTAGACGGCGAAGCGGGAGATGCGGGGGCCGGTGTAGCGGAGGAGAACGCTGTCGACGATCGAGGGAGGCGTGCCTTTGGGGAAGCAGAGGGAGATCATACCGAGCGACTCCCAGAGGCGGCGCCAGGTGCGGGAGAGCGCGGAGGTGCGGACGGCGCTGCGGAGGTCGAGGCGGAGGAGGAGCTCGTCCCGCATGTCCGCCTGGAGGGAGGAGAGCAGGTCGGGCGCCGCCGACGGCGCTGGCTCCATCGTGCCTCCAGTTCCGGACTCGCCGTCTCTCCGTGCGGCGGCCGGCGGCGGTGGGGGCTCCATCCCCTCTCCGCCTCTCCCGAGCGTCGGCGACTCCAACGGGCTTTACTAGCGTCCCATCGCTTTGAAGTGGAAACCACCTGGTTGTGGGCCTCGAAAACGGCCCGTACGGCCAGCCCGTTTCCTCCTGCCCCACTCCAACGGACCAGATTTGGACTGCTTCACTCTCACTCAGACCCCAATCTGACTCCAACGGACTAGATTCGGCCCGCTTCACTCTCAGACCCCAATCTATGGCAAGCCTGCATTTGTACAAGTGATATGTTCGAAAAAAAGAGCAGCTCGATGCTCGCGTTTCGTCTGTCTTGGTTAACTCGTGATTCGTGTGTTCCCGGTCTATTGTGTATCTCTCGTCTCTCGATCGTGCCAGAACGTACTGAATGGATAAGGGTTTGTTTGGATCCACCGTAAATTTTCATATCTAGCCAAAAGGTAGTAGTCAATATTAGCTAGATAATAGTTACTTTGATGGATAATATGTGGTAGTGTTTGGATCCACAGCTAATAGAATATATAATACGTAGAGTAAGAAAAGAAAAATCCAATTATTTTCCATTAACTAATATTGAGTAGATAATGAGAATATGAGGTCTAGATAATCATTATCTCCCCATTATCTAATCCGCTTGAATTCAAAGCGTTAAAATTTAGCAGATTCTCATTATCTACGTGAATCCAAACAAACCCTAAAAAGACAATGTAGAACTGTAGATTACAGGGACCGGGACAAAGTGCTACTGATTGGGCAAAGAACAAACGGCCCATCACGTGGAAATGCACACAAGGTTTCATTCGTGCGAGCGCAGAGCCGCAACACACCAAACTACAGTATGGCCAGGCGACAGCCGCGACATCGTGCGCGACGCCGAAGCAAGTCAACGAGCGTGGGACGGCACGGCGTTGACATGCAAAATAGCGCGGCGCGGCGACCCTCCTGTTCTACGCGTGCGCACCACCAGGCCCTTCCAGCGCGCACCGTCTTCTTCCAATCTTTCTCCTCCCTTTTCTTCGTCCTGCCCACCCTGTTCCTCTCGCCGTCTCAAACGCCGCCCGCGGCCGGCGCCTCCCAGCGCCTCGCCGTTCCGCCCGCCGCTAACCTAGGTTGCTCGTCGCCCCCGCCCCCGCCGTCGGCCCCAACCCCGGCACTCCTAAACCCTAACCGCCGTCGCCCCGCCCCCCGCCGCCCGGGAGCCCGGCGGCGCCTCGGCACCCTCGTCGCGGCCTCCCCCGCCAGCCGCCACGCTGGCCCCCTCCCGCGTCGCCCGCTCCCGTCCCGAAGCACCACGTGGCACGCGCACAGCCAGCCCCTCCCGGCGTGCGTGCGGAATAAGAATTTGGGCGGCCCGGCATTGAAGTCCAAGCAATGCTCAACAACAACAGCAGAGCCGTCGTACGCAGTGCCGCACAACTAATTTCCTTATTCGGTGTTTGGATACAATCAACTAATTTTTAGCCAGTAGCTTGTAGCTAATTTTTAACTAAGAGACAATCTATCACTTAGTTAAAGGTGTTTGGACATTTTATAGCTAATTTTTAGAAGATAATATTTAGTTGGATGTATCCAAACACCCGTACATACATGCTTAAGAGCGAACAATGTCGATGCAGCAACGAAACTGACCAAACAGATACTAGTACGAAATAAGAGCAGCTTTCACTAAACAGCGAGGAAATTTGGCGACAGATAACGCTCAATTCCATGGACCCGCTATTGTTGTAAGTATTAAAAGTAGAGCAGCAAGTTCTGGATAGAGAAAGGATAATCATGGACCCGCTACTCGAGCAGCCCGGAGGTAGCAAGGAACACACTACCGAACTGTAGTGCTAGTAAACAACTACTACCAAATCAGCTTCCTTCAGAACACCACACGGAAATCACGCATGTTCCTTGGACGAACCATTTTCTGCTTGTTCAGTATGACCGTATCAGTGGTGGGAAAAGAAACATTTCAGATAGAGAAAAGGGGGTCTGGTGTTCATTCAACCGAACCAACCAGAAGATGATCTTATAACTAACACTGTTGCGCCAAACCTGCACATGCAAAACAGTTTGTTAAATTAGATCAAAGCAGCAATAAAGCAATCCAAGCAAAATATAACAGAAACTTGTAACAAAGGCCTCAGTAAAACATATGCATAGTGCTGAGTGCCGACTAGGCAATCATCACAAGAGTCCAAATGATCCATATATGAAGCAAAGGAAAAAGAAGGTTCTGAGCACATGTGGAAAAATAAGATATCATGCACTGGAGACCATGGTTGCTTCTTTACTGACAATATAGGTTCAAGCTCTTAAGTCACAGAGGCTACAGAAAACTTTCAGCACAAAACACAATCATAGGCCTTTGTTTCATTATCTTTCCTCAGCAGGTCAAACTTTTGGGTGAAATATAACCCGCTCTCACTTGTACAATAGACAAAATCGCATAATGTGAAATATAACACTAACTTTGATGGGAACAACATGAGGCACAGAGATGCATCGGGTCAAATAATAATAATATATGGTATAAATTTGCGACAGAAAATTAAAGTTCTTTTACCTTTAAACAGGACACGAGCTTGATCTGAAGCTCTTCTGCATTTTAGTATCTCAACTAGTGGATCATTCGAAGAATATAGGCATCCATCAACATACAATGTGCGAAGAAGCTTTGCTTTAGAGAGAATAAGCTTCATAAAAGAAATTTCATTTGGAAGCCGATTAATATCAATCATCTGCACAACTTGAAGATTGGCACACATGCCATCACTCCACTGAGTATTTAGAAACTCCAAACTTGCCTCAATATCTTGATCATCCTCGAGAAGAATCTTCACCAATAAAAATAAAAATCAGTTATAAATAACAAGATGAAATTCAAACAGTGTTATGATAGACATATTAAAGGATACATAAAAAAAACATTACCGCTATTGTGAGATTTTCAAGGTTGTGACAGCTCCTAAATAAGGTAAATATAAACAAAATTGGGTCCAACTGAGTAAAATGCGTAAATAATTTCAAGTCCTTCAAGTTGTAAAAATTGAATGGAAGTTTATCCACTATATCAACATCGCTGATCTGTGACAAAAAAAAAAGGATAGAAAAGTATCAAATAAGAACATCGAAACTGGGTATTGGGTATATAAATACGGCAGAGATTTTTCACGTTGTTTTGAAACAAGGGACCACAGCATGTGGAAGCAGGACAGGGCTGGTAGAACCAAAATATTTTCCTTTTTTAGCACAGTGTTTTTTTTTTTTTTTTTGAACGAGGATGATTCTACTTCTATTATCAAGATAACAGAAATACAGGTGATAGGTAGCAGATAGGAAAGCACCTAGACAGGACTTGTGTTCTATGTAACAGGACTTGTGTTCTATGTAACAGGACTTGATTTATGCCAGTTGCCAAAGCATGTAACAGGGAGAAGGGTGAAAACAATGTACCGGCCAGAAGAGAGCGAGCTTTCGAACATGAGCAAACTGAGCAAGAAAACCTCCGAAATCATGCCCATGCTGCCAATAGAGCATGACCTCAATTTTGGCATATTCTAGGCACGGCATCTCCCCAATTCGCCAGCCCTTGTCGTTGCCTGAAAAGATTGCTAGTTTATGGAGATTGGGCGCCTGAATCACTGAGTCCGGGCAGTCCGTAGGGATGGTCACAGCAAACAGAGTCAGAGCATGAAGTAAGGGTGACTGCCGAATGATGGTCTCCAACTGGTTCTCCCCATTGGCTGGGAACTCAACAGAGTAGAGCATTAGCACCTCGAGCAAGGGGAAGCCGGCAAATCCTACGGGGAGGGGTGGAATGTTGCAATGCCTGAGCTCCAGTGACACGAGACGATCGCAGGAGAAGATGGAGGAGTGGAGATTGAAGTGGCCTGATTCCGCCGGTCGGCCATGGATGCAGATGGACTCGACGCTGTAGCGCGAGAGTGCGACGACCCAATCGTCGATGCGACCGGCAGAGGCTTCGTCGACGTCGACGGCGAAGCGAGAGACGCGGGGGCCGGTGTATCGGGGGAGGACGCTGTCGACGACCGAGGGGTGGGGGAAGGAGAGGGAGAGCACCGAAAGCGACTTCCAGAAGTGGCGCCAAGCGCGGGAGAGCGCGGAGGTGCGTACGGCGTCTCGGAGGTCGAGGCGGATGAGGACCTCGTCCCGCAGGTCCTCCGGGAGGGAAGAGAGCAGGTCGGGCGCAGCCGACGGCGATGGCTCCATCGTGCCCTCTCTGTGCGGCAGCGGCCGCCGCCGGCGAGGGCTCCATCTCCTATTCGCTCAAGCTGCCTCTCCGGAACGGAGCGTCGAGGCCCGCTAACGGCCCATACTGCTAGCACGCCGGCCCGCTTCATCCTATCGCCCTCTGATGGACCCGATTTGGCCCACTTCCTCTTAACAAACTCCAGAGCTGGACGGAGTTCCCCTGCAGTAACTGCTGGTGTAGTTGAGTCACTGCAGGTGGGGCCTATGTGAGTCGGGGCCCACTGGCAGTGACTCAACGTCAGCCTCCCCAATGTCACGGGATCAGCCTCCCGCTTCCCTCTGGTGTGGAGAATCTCCAAGTCAACCCGCATCTTCTGACTTCTATCCTAGCTCGGAGCAGAATCT
Source organism: Paspalum notatum (assembly GCA_022530915.1). Taxonomy (NCBI): domain Eukaryota; kingdom Viridiplantae; phylum Streptophyta; class Magnoliopsida; order Poales; family Poaceae; genus Paspalum; species Paspalum notatum. The sequence continues at coordinate 39,095,700 of CM039692.1, forward strand.
GCGCTCCCCCTTATCCCAATTCCACCACCAAACTCCCGATCCATGGCGTCTCACGATCACCACCACGACCACGACCACGACCACCATCACCACCACGGGTGCGTGCGCGCGTGTGCGCTCATCCCTCTTGCGCCGCCGCGTTCTCGCTGTCTGCGCATCTGACTCGACGCATGCTTTGGTGTGGTTCTGCTGCGCTTTCAGGGACGGCGGCGGCCATGCCCATGCCACGGGGGGATCGTGGGTCGGGGAGGACGGCCGCGTGTGGCACTCCCACGACGGCCTAGCGCCTCACTCCCACGAGCCCATCTACTCCCCCGGCGACTTCACCAAGCGCGCGCCGCCGCTCGCCTCGCGCAACTTCGCCGACCGCGCCTTCACCGTCGGCATTGGAGGTCCCGTCGGCACCGGGTAAGCTCGGCTGTTCGATCGATACTGCTTGCTTTTACACCGTCCTGTTGCTGGTAGCCTAGATCTCTTAATTTCGATGCGGCCGTTTGGTGGTAGGTTCTAGGTTGTGAAATTGTGAAATCAGTTTACAACACTGCATGTACTCGCGTTTATCTTGTAGCCAGAATCACCAGAATAACATTCTGCTGCTGAAAAGTGAAAACCTGTAAATTTCATTGTTGCATATTCACTGGGCGGCTACATTTGCAGTTATATGGTTCCTAACGCTTCTATGAATATTTTTCCTTATTCAGGAAAACTGCCCTGATGTTAGCACTCTGCAGATTCCTACGCGACAAGTATAGTCTTGCAGCGGTATGTGACATACTAACTGAAAACACAATGTTACGCCTCTGGTCTTAAGAATTTTTCGCATCCACGGTCATACAATTTTGGGATATTAGTCTATAATCTAGTGCTTCAATTTTGCCCCTGCTTCTGATTTTCAGACTTGTCACTTGTTCAAAAAGCTCTTATTTATCGCACTTCTGATAATTCAACTCAAACAAAATCGTGTTTTCTTGCCTTCATCATTGATCTACCTATGTGGTCATACAGAAATAAGTATAACCATTTGACCTCCTTACGACATTTCCTAAAACACAGAATTTCTGCTCTGCAGCTTGAATCACACATTTGGGCATTCTGTCTATTTGTTCTCTTAAGGTTACAAATGATATATTCACAAAAGAAGATGGAGAATTCTTAATCAAGCATGGAGCACTCCCAGAAGAGCGCATACGAGCAGTGGAAACGGGAGGTTGCCCTCATGCAGCTATACGTGAGGACATCAGCATAAATCTTGGTCCTCTGGAGGAGCTATCAAACTTGTACAAAACTGATTTGCTACTCTGTGAATCTGGAGGAGGTACTTTTATATTGAATCGAAACGAAATATGTGATTTGTATTGTTGTATATGTCTCTGTAAACCAGCCTATTAATCTAGGCGGTCTTATTCCAGAGTAGCAGTTCACTAGTTCCTACTTGGATCATGTTGCCTCTCTGATGCTTGTGAAATATTATCATGTGAACTTACCCTCATGCTTGATGTTAGATATGGAGAATGCTTCTTTCATGTCCTTGCAAAAATCCAAAACGAAAAAAAAAATGCATGCATATTCTTCTTTTTTGGGGCATCATGTTTATCTGATATCTCTTGTTTCCTAAATCCTAAATTATCTGTCTGCCTTTGAATAATAATGGGTACCCTGAGACCTGAGTAGTTTCCACTTTTTCCACAACTCAATAATGAAGGATTAAACAATGCCATTTGTGCATCATGCAGATAACTTGGCTGCTAACTTCAGCAGAGAATTAGCAGACTACATAATCTACATAATTGATGTCTCTGGTGGGGATAAGATACCAAGAAAAGGTGGCCCTGGGATAACCCAAGCTGATCTTTTGGTGCGTCATGATGTATTTGTCAACTTCATCTATAACTGCATGAAGTTATTTTGACTGTTGATGCACGGGTCATATTTTACCTGCTTGGAATAAAATCCTTCTTATTGACTGATCACTCTGAACTCAGGTAATAAACAAGACGGACCTTGCACCTGCTGTTGGAGCTGACCTGGCTGTAATGGAACGAGACGCACTTCGCATGCGGGAAGGAGGGCCTTTTGTGTTTGCACAGGTGCGGGATTGAAAGTTTAAAACATGCACATTTTTATTCATTCTTGGAATGACCCCATGCTAGTCAAAAGCAATATGGTTTGCATGTTGAGATATTGTATTTTTACTGAAACATCTTTATTCTGTCCTGGGTTCAGGTGAAACATGGAGTCGGCGTGGAGGAAATCGTGAATCATATATTGCAGTCATGGGAAATTGCCACGGGCAACAAGAGGCGATAGAGATCGTGTTGCCACATGTTCAAAAAAAAAAAATCGTGTTGCCTCTTTGTGGAGTGGACCTGTACCTGATGCACGTACTTGGCAAATTGGCACGCGTAAGCCATCAGTTTGTTTTTTTAATAAACTACGCATCATTTTGTCTCAGTTGTGTTACTTACTAGAGACAAGGTGCGTTAATTTTCCTTTCTTCTTGGAAGAGAAGGAAAGGTCGACCAGACAACTCCCCAGATTGGGATGATGGCTTGAGAATGCTGTCAAATGTCAATGGCTGAATGATGACACTCCATACCTCTGTGGCTCTGTCTCGCTATCGCTCTAAGTTGGATATTCTAATGTAGCATCTAAGCATCAACACGGCATTCTTTCTTTGCGCGGAGACAAGCTGTAATGCTGCAGTCGGGTCGGAGTCCAGTGAAAAAGCGAAACAAAAGACGTGCAACTGAGAAATATCGAGGCCGCCGCTGGGAAAAATACACAGTAAAAAAATGAGGACATTTCTGTCGACTCCGCTGGGGATCGAACCCAGAATCTCTGGTTCCGTAGACCAGCGCCTTATCCATTGGGCCACGGAGTCAGAGACGTTGATCAACTTAGGCAAATATTAATGTTTCTATTTCATCCCAAGATCCAGTCAACCAAACGTGTTTATCCTACCTTCTACACTAGGGTTAGGCACGCTCACGCAACAAAACACCTCCATGGTGCTTTCGCGTTAATTTCTAACGTGATAGCAGGGGACGTTAGAATGTGGAAGGTTGTTTTCATTTATGCTTTGGGCAATGTTTATCGACAATACAAGCCAATGCAGGTGATGATTTATTAACTACATCCATGAACAGCATGGTGAATAAGAACAAGAGTGTGTTCGTTTACAAAGGGGATTCTATCGTAATGCGATAGAACAGTAGAAGGCTTGCCTCCACGCCGCACGATGTGAAAAGCGTGCGGTTTCGAAGCTTCACATCCTTTTTCATTCATGATGTTTGGCTTGTATTGTTAACCAAGCGCAGTACTAGATCTTTTTTTTTTTTAGATTCAATGTCCTTGACTTTAATTTCAGATGGGGCATTCTGTCAAATATTTGAATGTTCCGAGTTAAACTGAATGTTTCTGATTTGTAAAACTCGAAGCCCCAATTATGACCAAGCTAGACTTTAAGATTCTTGTGAACTTAACAACGGTACTTGAAACGATGAAGGAGCACATAAAAAACAATTGAGGTCTTTACAGCATACATGGATCAAGGCAGCACATCTATAGTGCTTTCACTAAATCATTGCAGCGGCAAAAAGGCAGAAGAGAGAAAATATAGACCTGCTTCATTCTTCGCTTTCTTGTTGACTGCATGAGTTTGCTCAGAAAACGGCAAAAGGGAATTCCTAGTCACTAGTGACGAACTGTTCTCAAGTTCCCAGACACGTTTCTTGATGCCAACCCCATTGCTTGTGCAATGCTTCTCACCTCAGCGATCATCGCCACAGCATCGTTGAGTTTGTTAATGGCAGAACCGACTCCCTGCAGTCAGAAGATGAAAACAGCAAAAAACAGTTATTGTAAAATTCACATGGTTGATTTTTCTAAAGAAAAAACTTCAGGCGTACCACTCCAGCAGCTCCTGCAGTTACTGCCATTGGCGCAGTCACTGAGCTTAACCCTGATGAGCACATCACTGGAATGCTCACAGCCCGAGAGATGGAGTATGCTGCGGCCAGTGTTGGTGTCGCCTGACAATTTTAACACAACTTCATAATTCTGGTACAATGAAGAATCAGCTCGATACAAACACACACTCGTTTATTTCAGGTTTACCATACCTTTTCAATTAATCCAAGCACTCCAGGCTTTGTAGGGCTAGAACATTTTCCACCCTCGGTTTGGATGATATCAGCACCTTCCTCTTCGAGTAGCTCTGCAAGTCTCACCTGCAAATAAGAATAGAATTTAGCAAGATCTATTCCAAAATTGTACTCTGTATCTAAAAGTAGTGATGATCAACCTGATCTGGCAGGCTCAGTGTGTGAGGAACAGTTACTGATAAGGTGATGTCTGGAAGCATTTTCCTTGTCTCCCTTGTCAGCTTCAGTATCTGAATTTGATTACACATGTACATTTCTCTCAATATTCAGCCTTGGATTGTGTTTCAGTAAGCGATTCGCTATGCGGGAAATTAGCAGCTTCGAAGGGGAAGGTTAGTGAGCACTGAGCACCTGCTCCGAAGAGAACTCGATGCCCATCTCATAAAAGGAATCATAGTTTCCAATCTCAACCTGCAAGAAAGAAGGTTTATGGGAGTCTTTTAATGCCTTACTTTTATGTATTTATTTTTGGCGTGTGGTTCTCAGCCAAAGCTCAATGCCTGACCATTTTGGCTCCAGCTTCTACGGCAGAATGGAACGCTGAAGGATCTACAGATGAGACACAAATCTGCAATATGGAGTTCCCAAGATGCACTTAGCATTGCCAATTTTGCAGTCGAGTAACACTGAAGGAGAAATTAAAATTGACAAGTTGCAATAACGCCACTGATGGGTAGCTCACCGGAAGGGTGGTAAGATCCAGAGCAAGCTTTACTAAGTCCTCATCGCATGCTATATCAACATGGGTGGCACCTCCCTAAAACCATCGCAAAGCGTACAGCAAGTTTTTGAACATGAGTATTCCTTCATTCCAAATATGACAAGACCATTAAGATAGTAGCATTCATCAGCAAGTTTGCTGATCCAAAGTAGGATGATTACAAGCTTTGCCACCTATGATTCAGACTACCATTGGTTAAAAACTAAATAAAAGAGGCACATGTCCACCTTTTTTTTCTTAAAAAATTAACAGAAAGTTAGGTTGCTTCATGGTTATTGTAGATGTTGACATTAGATGAAGAGGGTAGTTTGATGATGCAAGAAACTTCCATTGATATTGATAATGACTAGTCCAAAAGATACTTCACAATTAATCAAGTATCAAGTATCATATTGGATAAACGATAATGAGTGCTGGTTCTGGATCATAGAATACTGGGGCAATGAGAACACACTGCCGTCTGATTCCAGACTTCTTTGTTGACAAAATCATCAGTGACATAATCTTAGATTATTCATAGATCTAGAAGACGTAACACTAGTATGCTCTGTGATTGACATTCATGCTATTTTCATTTGTTTTTCAAGGAAGCAGGCAAGACCTTGACCCCATTTTTTCGCAAAATTTAGTCTCAAAATAAGTCTACAAGAGTGATATAGTAGTACACATTCTCCGAAAGATAGATGCATTTTACACACCTTATCTGCAGCAGTGACAACAGATGCAACATTGCTCCTATCGAAGTTTTGAAGCCCAGAAATTATCTGCACAGTTCAAGAGCCAGTGGCTGTCATCATTCAGCTAGGAAACTCATCCAAACACACATTTCAACTCCGTGTGGGAAGTAACATGTGAAACTTGCTGCATCCTAAAGGCACGTTTCATAGAGTTTCTTTTTACCGGGAAACAGTTCAACCTCGTGTTCCGAATAGCGCCTAAACGTTAACATCAATAGATTAGCATGGAGACATGTTAGAAGATAAACCTTGAGAGCCCTGTTCTCCCTGAAGGCCTTGAGGACGGCGTCCTTGTTGACGGCGTCGGCAGCCGAGGCGCGCACGGCGAACAGTGCTGGTGGCGCTCGCCGCGCAGGTGCCCGGCTCGCCACCGGCTGGCACTTAACCGCAGCGAAGGACGGAGCGTGGAGAAGTCCCAGTGAGCCTGGCGTTGCCATTCTTGTTCGGCTGGCTCCTCTTCTACTCCCTCTGCTGAAGATTTTGAGAGCGAAGGAGAAAGAGATAAGATGATGACACTGCACAGAAACGGCCGTGCGTATATGTTATCTTCGACGGTGTAAATATCTTTCTGAGTTTCTGGCACATGAAAAATCTTGCACGGTTCGGCAGGAAGCCCCCTGGTGTTTACACACCTTGCAAACTACTCCTCAGATAATCATTGGTTTTTGTCTTTCCGGTGCAGAGGTTTCAGTTGATCTGGTTGCTGTGATAAGGATGGTATTTCACAGGAGCTCAAGCAAAATGACAGCCACAAACCAGCAAGTCAAGTTTGATACATAGTTGACATATGAAGAGTTGATGCATTTTGACACAGTCCATGAAGCGTTGATTCATATTGACAGAGTCTATGAAGCTCCAGCTCCTTAAACCCACGCTCCCGAATTTTATTCAGGAAACATACATATGTTTTCAATTCAGATCCAATGTGGTATTCCGGCGAACACCTTGGCTGCTGCCTGCGCTACTTGCGAATGCCGTTCAGGCGCTCAATGACAGTGATCAGTGCCTGCAAGCACAAGTCGCCGTCGCCGTTCGCCACCATCGCCGAGAACATCTGCCGAAACAGCGAAGCTCCGGGCAGCACGTTGGCCTCCTCCTGGTGGTCCCCGACCTCCAGCGCCATGCCGAGGTCCTTGATGATGTACCGCACGCTGCCCCCGGACGCGAACTCACGGCGCAGCAAGCGGTCGCTGAAGATGTCCATGACGCGCGAGCCCGCCGCGCCCTTGGACACTGCGTCGAGGAACAGGGCCGCATCGAGCCCCGCGGCGCTGGCGAAGGCCACGGACTCGCTAAGACCCACCACCGCGCCGGCCACCGTGATCTGGTTGGCGATCTTGCTGCTCTGGCCGCTGCCGGGTGCGCCCATGTGGGTCGCCTTGCCGAGGTGGGCGAAGAGCGGGGCCAGCCAGGCGACCACGGCCTCGTCGCCCCCCGCGAAGATGGCCAGCGTGCCTTCGCGGGCGCCGACGTCACCGCCGGAGACCGGCGCGTCGACGGCGTAGCACCCCGCGGCGCCCACGGCCGCAGCGATCTCGCGCGCGAGGGAAGGGGAGGAGCTCGTGCAGTCCACCAGCACGCCGCCGGGGCGGAGGCCGGCGAGGGCGCCGGTGGCGGCGTCCAGGACGACCGCGCGCACATCGCCGGGGTTCCCGACCATAGTGAACACCACGTCGGACGCAGAAGCCACGGCCGCCGGAGAGCCCGCGAGGCTCGCGCCGGCGGCGACAAGGCCCTCCGCCTTGGCCAGCGTGCGAGCGTACACGGTGACGGCGAACCCAGCCGCGAGGAGGTGCTTGGCCATGGCGCCGCCCATGACGCCGATGCCGATCCACCCCACGCGCGTGGCCCCCGGACGCACCGGCGCCGGGAAACCAAACGCCGCCGCCTCCATGATCCCCGCCAGCAGAGCTGCCCTCAAAGCTCCCGATTATCCGAAGCTATCCAAAGCTAGCTGCCCCGATTTGTATGGACAATCGACAGCAATCCCACTCCTCTTTTTTTATATTGATGAGACAACGACAATATATGTGCAAAAATAAACAAGAACTCAACTCATTGGGTCCCACGTCCCAGCCTCACAGATTGCAACGCATGACATCATCCGAAAACACACAGCTAATCAACTCCCAATAGACATTTGCGAAATTTCATTTTTATACCGTCAAAGGTGGGAAATTTACAACAAAATAATGGGCAGAAGAACCCAAAGAGATCGATGGCATTCGTTACACGCCCAACAAGCCAAGCAGTAGCGGTGAAGGGGAAGGAGAAGAAGTGAAGAAGAAGAGCTAGTAGGAGCTTAGAGGTGGCATCCGCAGCAGAGGAAGAAGCAGGAGAGCGCGAGCCCCAGCACGACGGCCTCGACGACGTACATGACCCGGAACGCGACCGCGTCGACCACGGCCGCCGCGGAGCCGCTGCGGATGGTGAGGGAGGAGAGCCCCGGCAGGCGCTTCCACCGCAGCGAGCGCGACAGCGACGACGCCAGCCTGGACGCTCCGCTGGCGGACGGGGGGGCCAGCCTCCAGCGCCGGCTCCTCGGCAGGTAGTCCCGCGGGATGAGCTTCCGCAGCCACCCGCGCGGCCGCGCCGAGCCCTCCACCCCCGCCCCCGCCGCAGCAGCCTCGACCGCCGGCGACATGGGCGCCGTCTCCGATACCGCCACGGCCGCCGCCGCCGCCGCGCCCGCTCCGATGGCCATCGTGCGCTCTGCCGCCGCCGCCGCCTTCGCGCCTCGCGGGGAAAGAAAAGATCGGGTTTTGGTTGGGAAAAAGAAAAACTGGGGAAAGGGACGTGGGGGGCGACGTGCTGTGCAGTGCTGCGGTTGCCGGGAGGGAGCGGAGGACTGGAAGACCGGGGATTTATGAGGAGTGCGGCGGGCGGTAGGAGCGGAGCAGGGGCTTGTGAAGTTGTCACACTTTGGCCCCCCTGGGTTTTTAATTTCGTAGCGGTGGGATCCTTGGCTTTGCTTTGTGTACAAGGCAACAGCGATGCGACGAGGAGCTGGAGCTAGCAAACTGATGAGGGTTCCTTCTGCTTAGAGAAGAGAGGTTGGCAACTAATAGTAGCAGGTCAAGGTCAGCATCGAAGTACTAATAGCAACAGCGACGAGGGTGCAACGCATGTGCCGCTGCAAGCTTCTGGAAGAACCAGCCAGGCCAGCAGGGTGCGAACCGCAAACCGCGACGGACGGGACGGCGCTTTACAACTGTCCGCTCTCCATACCGCGGCAGCTCAAGGCAGGTGCACGGAGCAACGGACGGCCAGCGAGCGCCGAGGCAACAACTAGCTGGGCAGGGACGAGAAACTTGCACCGGACGCCGCGCGCGCGGCCACAGCTAGCTGGCCGATGGCACGCAACGCACACAGCCAGCAGTAGAGTAGGCTCTCAACGAGGCCGCCATCGGTTTCTTGCCCACCTCAGCCGATGCCGATGCCGATGCCGAGCTTTGTTTATTTCTCCGATCCACACGCCCCCAGACGCGTCGCGCTCCGTTCCGCTCTCCATCGCGCACCTGTTTCGCCTGCCCTGCCCGGCTGGCCCCCGTTTCCTTCGCTTTCGCCAGACGGCCAGAGCAGTCTCGCCGCCGCTGATCACGAGTCATGAGGCGCGGCGCGGGCCGCTGCCACGCGCGCCGACGCCGCGCGGCCAGTGGGAGAGCCGCGCGTGGAGTCCGTGCAGGTGCCACCTCCGTGGCTCCGTAGGGTCGCGGCACGGTTGATGAGAATTGAGAGAGGCAACGCGGCCGGCCGGTCCAGCGGCGTGGTACGGGCCTACGGCCTTTGGGTTGGACGGTTGGTAGAGACTGGCGAGCCGTTCGGCTGTGTGCCTGCCAGCCGTTGAGAACGACTTCACTGTTGTGCTACCGATCTCTGCTTCTCTAGAAGTTTCTGCCCCCTTCATTTCCCCCTATTTTTTCAGCTCCAAGCAGATGGAGAGTACAGTAGGGTAGGAGTACAACAGTGACATTCGAGCCGTTGGAGTGATGACCGGTAATACCAGTCGTGTGCTTCATTCACTTCCCGCCAGATTACTTGCGTCGTTGGTAAGCACCACATTCAGCTCGATTTTCTGAAGAATATGCGCAGCACAGTTCAAAGACTCAGGACAGCTCAGTCTGTATCCAAACGGATCAATCAGGACCAGTTCAAAGGTTACAGTTAAACAGTAGTTGAAATATACTAGTCTGCATGTGTTAGTTGTTGCGGAAGACAAATCTATAGAATAATGCGACTTTATGCAGGGCAAGCAAGAACCAGCGCCACCCGTCCGTCCACCAATAATCATCAGGCATCAGAGTAAACTAAACTAGTGCCCGATCTAGCCGTTAACAGCTATCCATCTATCCGCAGTTGGCTGAACCTTGCGAGCTGTGAACTCGAATGTTATATCGTCTTTCATCGCCATAGGCCAGGGGCAGAGGGGTTTAGTATTTAAAAGTGGAGAAGAGACGAGAGAGACAGGCTAGCGTCATCGAGTGCTCGCAAAATGGAGAATAATCACGGCACTTTCAGGCACGCCAATACGAAGATCACGCACGAAAGGGGAAATTAAATTTTTGCCTTAAACAAGGTGTGGATGGATGCTGCTTTGCTGCTCCCAGTGATACTAATTTCTTGTTCTTCTGAATGCATCTGGAGGGGTGCACGATGATCGCAGCACTGAGACTTGTTCCAGAGGCCAGAGTGAGCGAGCCGGGCATGCAGGCAGGCAGGTAGTATATTCTGCACCAACTGGCTGGACCTTTTGCTGTTGCTGCGCACAGGGGGGATTCCTGGTTAGGTGTGACAATCAGCTATCCTGCAAGCGAAAGCCAAGTTAACGCGCGCAGGAAACGAGCCGCGGAGATCACTTTCTGTCTTTCTAGCTGTGCAAGAATATATTCCCCCTAGAAAAAACCACGTCGATTTTGCTTATTTTTTTCCAATTCGAGCGATGGTCGCCGTCACATCGTCTTTTGCCATTGCCAGTGTGTTCGCCTACGCACTGCTCTGCACTGCATATGCGATTTCCTCTCGCCTTTTTTCTCTCACGTTCTAGCGAACGAATATGTTCTCTGTTCGTCCGTAAAATCCAGACCGCACGCACCAACTGCTGCAAAACAGGGGCGGACGAATACGCGTGTTTGTTTGACATATGGAAAACCTTGGCAGCGAAGCAGTTTCTGCTTAAAGTATACTGTGCATACATGCATGAGCAGAAGTGCAGAACAGTGCACAGACTGAAAGACACAAGAAAAAGAAAAGATACATACACTGGTATTCTTTTGAAAAGAAAAAAAAGGGGAGGACAAAAGGATAGGCCCATTCCCTGCTGAGCAAACTGCATTGCTTTTAGCTTGTGGGATGCAAAAGCAAAGGCAGGTCGGGGAGGGAGATGCACGCGGCCGGGACATCGACACACCGTACGCACTTACCTCTCGTCGCTTCCAAGCTCCATCCACCACGGGGACTTCAGCCTGAATCCAGCGCGTGGGGCGGGCCTGAATTCACGCGGCGTTCACGCCTCTCCATCTCTAGACGCCTCTAGAAAAATTTGTGTTGCCGGCGGGCTCGCCTTTTCCGTTTCCTCGGGAGAGACGAGAGACGGAGGGCCGCCGGAAGTGGCCCCGCCGGCCGGCGCCGCGCGCATACACGCCGCGTAGTAGCGTAGCATCGGGTGGCGCGAAAACAAAGTGCAGGATTGTGGTGGTGGAGGCTGCCTTTTTCTTCTCTGAACTTGCGTCTTCAGAGCGCGCTGGAAATGGATATGGCGGGACCGCGGGAGTCATCTAGGCCAGCCCCATGGACTTGGACATGTATCACCTGCCCTGTGCCACAGATCAGATCACTGCCAGCCTTCAAACGCTATGATCGCTGGTCCATCATTTGCCTCTGCAGATACAGTGGTCCGGAGTTTGGACAAAGCCCACTAATCCGAAGTGAAATATTGGTTGTAACGATCAGATGATGACACAGACATGAGAGCATAAACACAGCACTCGGCACTGCTTGGCCACCCCTGTTCTGCTGTCTCCCTCCCTGTACGCATCACGGTAGGGGGGCAGCGCTTTCCGCGCTCATGCGTTGCTCATGATCACCCCAGTTCCGGCAGCATAAATTATGGATGGGAATCAGGGATTCAGGGCATGGCGCCCGCGTAATCGACGCTGCCTTTTGGCACCGAAAGACGATGGGTCCGTTCTTCAGCTCCATGACACGGCGCCACGGTATGGTGGATCTGTAGCATCATATGTATCCAGAACAGCCGACAGCAAAGCTGTTAAGTTCATGACTAGTGTTTTGCTTATGGAGGGGAGGCCAGACCATGGATTTTGTTTATTTAAGCAAGAAAAAGGAAAATTCAGCCCAATATGTGGGTGAGGCTTTTGCCCACCTTCGTTTTTATGGGCCTCTCGTTTGGGCTTGCTCTGTGTTGCAACTTTCAAGCATATTTTTTAAATTTCGTTTTTTTTTACCTATTCCGCCAACTTAAATGGAAATTTTAAATCCTACCGAAGCAAATGGCACTTTATCTATTTTCTGCTGAACACAACTTCAAAAAAAGCGTAACCATTTCATATATAGATTCATATGGTGTTAAGATATGGATGAAATCTGTACAATTCGAAGAGATCTGCAGCTTTGAAGTTGACCACTGGTTTTTACTTCAAAGTGTCTTGATACTATTTGTATCTACAAAAATAGATTTGATCATTGTATGAATTAGTTCAGTACCAAATTCTTTCCAAATACAGAATGTGGTGAACTATAAATTTATATATGAATAGATCTGGTTGAGACATATAACGCCCATGTATATTTTATCTCCATATTGAGCTAACATGAGAAAAATTGATTTTCTTCAGAAGCACATCTGAAAGCTCTATGCAATGGATAAACCAAGAATGGTCATGGTGCTGCATATCAGAAAAAATCATAACTTGTATTTAAAGTCTCATATACGAATATAAAAAATTATACTATAAAAGCTGTGGGGGATTTATATTCTGTCATTTCGTTTGGCAGTGGCCGTTTCAGCGGGTGGTGTAGGTATACTTGGGCCTAATACGTCATTTCGTTCATGGGCCGTTGCCTACTGTTTGGGCCTAATACTATAAAAGCTCCTTCGTTTCTTTCCTCCGATGAAAAACGTGATCTTTCTTCTAGGAACAAGACACAAAGAGCGTGTTCGTTTTTTGCGTTACGATACGATCCGATCCGATACTGGCAACTAGCTGCCTCTGCTGTTATCGTATCGTATCGGAACCAGCCGTGCGAAACGAACGCTGCCAAAGTCATGTGATCATGTCTTTCTTTGAAACAGAACCGTAGGAAGAACTCGTGTCGTGCTCGTGCAACACGCAGGCCACCCAAGTCCACCCCATCGTTCAACAAGAGCCTTCGCGGCGGGCGCGAGAACATGTGCGAACACCAACGGGCTACACGTACGTACGTGTGCCGTTACGCCAGCCACCAATCTCCTGTCTCTGTAGTCTGTGGCAGCGGCAAGGGCAGCCCGGTAGGCGGCGTGCCGTGCAGCCACACGAGCGAGCGCACGGTGACACGAAGGCTTCAAATTGGCATCCACGCCCGGAACCCCGGATTTTCCACGGCCGGGCTAGCAGCTAGCTAGGGTTAGTTGTTCTCCAACCTCATCAGTCGCGCACGGGGAAAAGTATGAGCGCGCGCGCGAGCGATCGGCCGGTCACGCGCTCTGACGACGGATCCATGCCTCCATGGCATGGCATTCATCTGCTGGCTGCCTGCCTGCCTGCGTGCCTCTGTCTTGGTCTCCTTCGCAGTCGCAGCTCAACCCCGTCGTCCGCCGCCGCGCGCGCCCATGCTTTCGCTCCCTGAGACCGAAGCGAAGCGAGAACGAACGGCCTGTCGCCACCACGGCTGCATTTGACCCCGGCGGGCGCCTGATTTGTCTCCGTTCACCGCGGCAAACGTCGTCGAGTCGACGCACTGATTTTTTCACTAGCTCTTTTTCCACCGCCGGCGGTAAACTAGAAAATGTCCCCCCAGTAGCTCTGACTTTTGGGGAGGGCGGCAGACATGCGCGTCGTCGTCGTCGTCGTGCACCGTCGTTTTAGGTTTTTTAGGGCCGCGCCAACGCTAATATAAGCAACAACGCCCAAGGCGCACGAATCACGCGGGCGATGCCGGCGCCAACCCAGAGGAATCAAGGACAGACATCTCTCGTCGCTCTTGCTGCTATTGTGTGTGCTCGTGTGCATTGTTTAACTGTTACCACCGCGCTGACAGGCCGGCCGGCGTAGAACAGCTTGAGAGGAGTTGACCTCGGCGCGCGATCTCGCAGCTGCATGGGCATGGGTAGAGCCGCAGCGGCCGGGGCCGGCCGGACGTGGGAAGAATCTTAGCCGAAAGAGCCCGAGGCGTGCGCCGTGTGGGCTGACCACCGCCGCGGCATGTGCCCGTGCATCGTGCCGCGCGCGCGCGTGTCCCCGTCCTCGTGCTCTGCCGCCGCGCCGCGCTGTGCAAACGCGTCCCCGCTGCATGCCTGCATGGTGCATGCGCCCCACCATACTGATCGACGCGCGAGCTGCTCGATCACCGCGTCCGATCTCCTAGCTAGCCAGCTCGGTTCTGCCAAGTGAAGCCGGTTCGCGGGTGTGAAACTGAGCGCCTGTGGTGGACTCGAGAGCGTGGCTACAGGTAGGTTTAGGCCTGTGTGGGTGCACGCGTGCACGCGGCATGGATGGATGCATGGTGCAGCGCAGTGCAGATCATACAGGACTACAGGAGGTCTTCAGAGACTCCGAGTGCAGAGCACTTCATGTGAGGTGCTGGGATGTGTGCAGCGGTGCAGTGCAGCCTGCCTCGACCAGGTTCAACCGGTGAATTTTACATAAAAGTTCAGAGACTCGAGATATAATGTCCAGAAGCAGACAAGCAGCGCGTCTTCGCGTGTTCAATATAATGTCGAGTGAGTGAGTGAGTGACCCCTACTATCTTTTTTTTTTTTTTTTTTTTGAAAACACAACGGACGATTTGTTTCTCAGCCGTACAGTTCGTTCAACGCTCTTCTTTTTGAACCAAGTAACTTTCAACGTTGTTCTCCAGACTCCAGTTATGTCAAACTAGAGAAAGATGATCCACCACTTTCCTGACTGAACCTTCCAGCTTTATCCCTTTCATTTTACCCACAGGGATAAGGAAAGGTGCCACTGTATTGTATAGCTTCATGCACCAACATTCTCTGCTGAGTGCTGTGCTGAGACACAGAGAGAGAGAGCTAGGACTGAGAGCAAGGCATGTATATACTATCGATCGATTATTTGGGGGCAAGGCGTCCCACGAGCCACCCAGCATTGCAGTGTGAACCCCTACGAGGATGGGGCTCATGCAAAAAAGATTCCCTGCAAGGCCTCAGCTGCAGTGCAGCCCCAGAAAAAGAGGCAGACAAAAGAACAAAAGAAACATAATATGATATGACAAGAAGCAAGTCAAAAGGGCCAAGCATAAAACACAATTATTTGGGAATAAAACCTTTCACCTGCCACATTAACAAAGAGCCCAACCCTGCCTGTGGGGTTCCTGGTCTGCCCTTTATTTAACAATGGTCCTTCACGAGTGGATCACATGACGCAGATGCTGACTGAGAAAGCTTTCAATGTTTATTGGCTGCTGCTGGTGGTCTCGTCCAAAAAGAGTATAAACTATGTGGGGGGTGGATCTCCACAGAAATAACCTTGGAACAGCAGGGGTCATCTCCTCTGTTGACTTCGCCACCAAAGCTCAGCATGCCATGTCCTGATGTCCACAAGATGTACTAGAATATATCTGCTCTGCTGACCCTTCACCAGGAAAAATTTCCTCAGTAAAAATTCCATCTTGCCAAAATGTTCAGAGAAACTGAAGTTCTGAAAATCCGAACGTCAGAGTTAATCGAAGGACGCAGCGACACAGTTCAAACGAAATGTATAGATGGCCAGACAATTGTGTGATCAATTTTACAAGGTTACTCCGTCGGTACTAAGTACTTGTTAGTTATTTATCTCAAAACTCATGCCGGTTAGAACCGATGTTTACTTTCCTTTCAACCATAGGGCCATTGTAATTTTCCTGGTCCAAGATCCACGAGAACAGGCCAAACAAATGGATAATTCTGCGGCCAAAAAGCCAGGCTTTTGCGCATCAGATCCAACTCCGGGCTCATCAGATCACTTTCAGCACATACAGGGCGTGAGTTTTCAGATTACAAAAGCAGGATCAAAAGGGGTGAGATTTTCAGATCAGAAAAGTTAACCTTTCTACGTCCTGTCTCTCAGTGGGGTGAGAAAGATACTGAAATGCAAGGTTTTCCTACCCATTATCCAGCAACTAGCACTAGAAAGCTGCTGAAATTTCTCGCGCCTGTCTTTCCTATGGCCATCAGTAACCTGCCTGGCTTTGCGACTCAGTCAAGTTGATGGCTTGGTTCGTCCCCAGAGCCGATCTGACTGACTGGCTGGCTGACTGAATAAGCATGTCAACAGTTGAAATCTTTGGCATTTCTCGCTTTTGACAAGATCAAGAACGTGCTGCAAATGTTGTTGTGGTGGAATATATACAGTAGTTCAGTAATTATACTAGCTTCTTAGCCTTCTAGTAGGCGTGCCAGTTTGAACGTGGAAAAAGATTCCAGCTGTTTTTTTTTTTTTTTTCATGAGGAACTATGCGGCTGATTGAGTATCTCACGTGTTTGGCAGGACAGGGGACAGGCAAATGGGATGTTGTTTTCATCACAGGAACTTTTCAAATATGCCTGTTCTTCTTTCCCTGGGGCAAGGCAAGGAATTGTTTGGAAAATATGTTTATTATGATGAAGCGTTCAGGGATAACAAAGACGCTGAATGAACAATATGTTCCAGAAGAGTTGAACGGATCTTTTCCAAGAGGACCGAATTATATTCTCCAGAATTTTTTTGACTGAATAATTGAGGCTCCAAAAGATTACAGAACACAATTACCTCCTTCCCGTATAGTAAGGTAATTTTGTTGGTAAGTGAAACTGATGACTGAAATATGAAATGCTTATCCTTTCTTGGATAGATCAATCATCAATAATATAAAAGTTGCACCACTGAGGACAATGTCATGACGATGGTCACTGGTCCAAGTTGAACATGTTGGAACGCAGTCCAAGAGCTGAAATTGACTTGGTGAGGCTAGTTCAATTTTTAACCGGAGCAAGTCAAGCCTGTCAAATAATAATTTCCTACTGTGTTTTCAGG
The DNA here is from genome assembly GCA_022530915.1 of Paspalum notatum. Lineage (NCBI taxonomy): Eukaryota > Viridiplantae > Streptophyta > Magnoliopsida > Poales > Poaceae > Paspalum > Paspalum notatum. The sequence continues at coordinate 39,112,546 of CM039692.1, forward strand.
ATTTACCCCTGCAAGATCTTTATTTTTTAAACATTTGATACCATACCAGAGGGATTGTAGAATTGAATTGATTACAAGGTCCTAAGATTAAGAAATTTATTATCAAACAAGGGCTGTGCTACGGTACATAAGTTACCTCCTAGGAGGTAAGACTTCAAATAGATTTAGACCATTGAATTAAGAGAAAATAAAATATAAATTAAATGTGAAAAAGAATAAAATATGAGGAAAAAAAGCATGTTCCCCTCTCCCACCCTACTCCCTGCCTATTCCGCGACCCACGCCCGCACACGTTCCGCAGCCACGCCGCCGCTTCTTCCGCAACCCCACGCCAGCCGAGCCAGGTAGCGCTGCGGTGTGGAGAGCAGAGCAACCAATGATGCAACTGCTCGAGATTATTTAGGTTTGGACGTCTGGTCACTTACGAGACATGCGAAAATCATGTATGCGTCCTTCCAATGAAATGATCGATGGCTGCCCGGTTCCTCCCACTCCGCCTTAGCTTGGCATGAAATGAATGAATGAAAGCACCGTGGATCTTGTTAAAAGCTTAAAAGCTCCACTCGTCCAGACTCTAGACCAGCGTAATGTTGCTTGCCGTCGACCAGCCAGGCAAAATCGTAATGACACGTTTATACGACAAAAATGCAGTTATCACGTTCAATAACAAAACAGACCACACGTCCACAGATTGGTCACGTACTCACGTGTCTCCAATCGATCGGTAAGGTTGCCGTCGGAAGATCCATGATCACGCGTGTCCTCATATGGATCACGTCTCCTTCCGAGAAAGCAGGCCACGTCTGTTAGTTTAGAATAATTATAGATCATTATCCTATTAATAAATAAATTTTTAATTATTTTTAGATATTACTTCTTAGAAGATAATACCTCAATTTAACTACTTAGATCTGACCGAATGGATGGTTCACAGTTGTTTCAGTGTACCGTAGCAATAATATAATACTGTCTCTTGGGAGCAAGTACATGTTGATCCATACCTTTGCAGGTGGGAAACCTATTGAGCAGAAAGGTTTCTAAAAAGAATCAAGCAGAAAGATATATGCTTTTCAGGGGAAAAAAGAGGGGAAATAATCTAAGCAACTACTAGTAGTAGTGGTGGTACTTGCTGTCCTTTGGCCTTGGGCTCTGGCTGGCTGCTCATTCCTATGGAGCCTAACCTTCCCGCGCATTGCATGCCATAGAGCAGCATCATGATGCCAGTATGTTACCGATGCAATGTAAATGCATGCAGCTGGGAGATCCGATGGCGCCACTTCCGGTTTGTCAGTTTTATTAATTAGTGCAGTATACTTCGATTATACAGCTGCGCACCGGTCGCCGGGAACGACGGCGGCAGCACGTCGGCCGGCGGGTATCGATGTGAGCGGCGAGAGGGACGGCGGTGGACTGGGGTTCAAAAGCGGGCGCTGCCTCCCCGTTCAAACTCCAAAGGTGAGAGCTCCTGCACTTGTTACCTTTCCATCGAACCTTTCCAAGACTGAATTAGCGGGCAAAGCACGCAGTACGATTAAGTACCAGCGTCGAGTGATACTTGATCCGGTCAACATTCTCAGGCTCCAATAGTCCCCATGAGTCTTTTCCATATTTCATTCTCGAACAAGCACTGGGACGAAATCACTCTAATAATGTACTGGCTTGAACAAAAAAAAAAAAAACGCAATTCGTTTAGTACTATACGTCCAAGATTAATTAAAAAAACGCTATAGTTCAATGTGTATTTTTGTTTAAACTCATCTCACAATTTGATCGATGGGCATCTTTTTCAGTTAAAAACTTGTTTGACGATGGGCATCTTGTGAGTTCAAGTACAAAGAACAGACACAGCTGCATGGGAATTCACGCTAGTGCTAGTAGATAGGATGAGATCAAATAGTTTTCTTTCTCATATACATACAAGGCCGATGATGCGTGCTGTCGTGGTGATGCGGATTAGGTGAGGACAAGGTCTTTGCCTGGGTTAATTAATTAGCCAAAGCGATGGACCGAACACAGGACTTGGGCGCAAGTCAAAGGTCTGGCAGATGATCGCAGGTCGCCGTGTCTCGCAGGGGATTAACAATGGGTAAAGACGTTTGGATACGTATAGGTTAGCAGTTGGCTGCCTGTTGCCTTGCATTTGACGTGGTTAGTTGCCTGTTGTACTCTCCCCTACTAGTTGCTCTCAGATTGTAAATAAATGTGCCCTTTTTACACGTAAATAAAGTTTTATTGTGGGGACGAAAAGTGTCTTTCTTGTGGATAGCAGTTGTCCTTTGCACACATCTACAGATTTGGGATTGACTTTAGGTTTGGCCGCTTCCTACTAATCATGTGTCAAAGGCTAAAAAAACAAAACTTTGTTAAGAAAAATAAACAGTGGCAAAGATTCCTACTACCCCACTCGCAACTCTCGATGGGAGGGGGAAAAAATAATCTTTCTCCCTATGTCTGAACTCTGAAAGTCTGAACTATGGCCACAGCTTGTGTGCGCCTGAACTCAGAATTTCGTTGCATCCTAGCAGCAGAAAAGAAAAGAATGGAGGCGGTTGTTCTGGCGTGCCACCGCTGTCTTGACTGATGAAGCTCCCAACTGTTGATGGGATTCAGCACCCAACTGCTGTGTCAAACACAAAGAAAAACGCTGCCTGTACCTGAATAATCCAGCTATCTATGATCTATCTATCCATCTATTGGAGCTCCGCCTTATATATATAGCAAGTCCCTGCGATCTTCAAGCGCGCCTATTATTGCTGGTTGTTGAGTGATAGCATAGTATGCTATTCTAAACGCTAAACAACGCTCGATCGCTCTGCATGCATCACGGGAGCTAGATTATTAGTCGATCGACGCGGTGACCAAATGGATATTTAAACCATGACAAATTGCCAACCCTCATCTCTGCATGATTGCCTGATCTCGTCCGTCCTGTGTTGCTTGAACTGGTGGCGTCGATTAGTCAAACTCGATCGCGTCAAAATCATAATGTGAACCCAAATCCGTTGAGCGCAGTCACTGAGCACAACAACAATCCGCCGTGAGACGCTTGGAATTGGAATATAATCTCTGCGGCGCGAAGAAACCAGGACATCTTCAGTGAATGAGAGCAAATGCCGCGGAGGCGGAGAGATCGATCGAGCACCACACGTCGAGCGGCTCAGGGTCTCAACTCGCCAGTAGCCATCTCATCGCCGCCGCCGCCGCCGCCGCCGTCGTCGTGGCGGCCGCGCGATCGTGCCAAATCTAACCTTTTCGCCGCGGCAAAAAGTCGCGCGGAAACAGCGAGCCCTCGCGTCAAATCAATCGAAACGCTCACGAAACAAACCGGAGCGCTCCGAAACCAGCCAGCCAGCCAGGGTGCGCGCGTTGCTTTCCCTTGTGCCGGCCGGCTCGTCGGCTGGCACGGCCATGGTCCGATCGATGGATGCGTGCTGGGTGCACGCCGCGCCACGTACGCCGTCGCAGGCACGGCGTGGTCCGCGGTCGGCCCGCCCGCGACCAACCTCGTGACCTGTCTGTCCCCGGAACGAGCTCTCGCGCGCCGCGCGGCGGCGCCCGGCCCCGCGATTACGACCAGGCGCCTCTCGCCGTCGCCGCCGGCGGTGGTCGCCGGAGCCGTCGGATCGGAATGGGACGGAGGGCGGCTCCGGTTAGGCACCGGCGGCGACGCGGCGTCAGCCTGGCATCAACCGAGGGCGGGCAACACCTGGGCGATGACGCCGTCGGCTCGGTCAGAGAAGTGGGGCCGGTCAAAGTGGCACGGACACGTGGCGGTGAGGGCGCGTCTGAACGGTTTGACGCAGCACGGCGGTTTGACCTGCGTGACCGGCTGCCCACGGTAGCCGTCGCTGACTCACCAGATGCGTACCGTATGCGACCTTGGACCACTGCGCTAAGCCACCCCCACTAGTGTGTCGCTCCACTGTTGCTAATGACTTTTTCTAGCAACAGACAAAACCATTGTCTGAAACAAACAGCTAACTCCACAGTTGAGAGGAGTAGGCCCGGTACAAACACAGAGAGACAAATTCGGCTAAAATTCGCTCATACGGAGTACTAGCTAGTAGATAAGTACAATCATCTCAAGCTCAAGATTAAATGAAGCCTAGGAAAATGGAGTGCACAGTCACAGATGTGAGATGTGTGATCAGCAAAAGGACACAAAATTTTGACATGTTCACCATGCATGTGGTCTATTTGATAAGAGTGAGATGGTAAAGCCTGGCACCGACTACTGCTCCAGAGAATCGGTAAAAAAATGCATGATGATGTTACTAGAACGTAAAGAAAGTTTGCTACTCCTGTTCTAATTGATGAGACGAATCAAATCGACACAGCATTAGCTTTAAGCAAAGTCCAGAATTACTAGTCATTCTAAACGGAGCCCTTATTAGCTAGCCCGCCTCCCACCCAACCACCCCTCCATCCATCTCCGGCTGATCTTTTCCCCCGCACACGATCACACTCTCTCTCCACCAAGCTAGCAGCCCTTGCTTACACACCTCTCCCTTTCCTCATCCTCCCTCTCTCTCTCTCTCTTCTCCCACCCGGCCACCCCTAACCGTGAGCTGGAGGGAGCAATCTATATGTGAGGAGAGAGCACGCGCTCAAGGTCACCAGCTTGGAGCGAGGCTTGATCTGAGGTAGCCAAGCCAGCTGCTGCTTCTCTACCGCCGATCCATCCATGTCGGGCGCGAGGCATGACCACGTCGGCGGGCACCACCTCTCCGGGGACTTCCAGTTCCACGACGACCTGCTGACGGCGCTGTTCGCGCCGCCGCGGTCCGACGCGCCGACGCCGGCGATGATGCAGCAGCAGTGGTTCGCGGACTACCTGCAGACGCCGCTGATGGGCTACGACGCCTTTGCGGGGCCGGGCTTCGACGTGCCGGTGGGCGTGGAGGCGGAGGCAGTGAAGAGGGAGCTCGTGGTGGACACCGCTATTACTGGCGGCGGCGCTTCTGCCGGCAGCGGTGGCGGCGGGACGACGACGGCGCCGCTCACGCCGAACAGCATGTCGATGTCGTCCACGTCCAGCGAGGCCTGTGGCGCCGGCCCCGGCCCCGGAGCGGGCGAGGAGTCAGCCGGGAAGTGCAAGAAGGAGGAGGCGGAGGGGGAGGGACACGAGAGCCAGGACGGATCGGCGGCGGCCAAGGAAGATGGGGAAGGAGAGGAGAAGAACAAGAAAGGGTGAGTTCATCTATCTGACCAGATTCCGATCACATCTCTCCAGAAAATCTATTCGGATCTTGTGGAGTTCCTTTAGATCAGCTATATGCCTACATCTAGAGCTAGCCTCGTCATATGTAGCTAGGTGTTCGATTTGCCAACCTGATGCTAGATGCATCGCGGAGGAAGTTCTCATCGGATTTGTCGATGATCTTCGAGAACATGAATCAAGATCTGGAGCAATCCTATCTTGATCTTGACTGTTCATTGCTGATGCATGCACAATACGACGACACCAGCCGTGCTCCTTTTCGTCTCCATCTTTGGTTGTGTGAGCTAACTCTCTGCTAGGGTTTCTAGCCAGCTCATTTAGCATGCTGTGCATGCCCAAGGTAAGAAAACAAAAAAGAACGTGATCTTTAGGGTTCTACGAAATTATTTGATCGATCTTTCCTTCCCGCGCGCCTTTTTTAACTTTCTTCTCATATATAGGATTGCTTTGCCTCTTGTATTGGATTTCGCCTTCCCATCTGCCTCCAATTTGACCACACCAACTGCGCCTGCCGTTTTCGTCATCCATAATCACACCTACCCGGAAGGATTTAAGATGGGCAGACTTTGATCAATCCAATCAGCACCTGCGTGTGTTAGCTAGCTAGCTAGCGTGCCCAACTGATCCATAAATTGCATCGAAACATACACTGCAACTTCCCTTTTATTCTGTTCGTTGCAACCTGTGACCATGACGGATCTCCAAATCCGGCAGAAGGTACAGAAATTAAGAAGTGCAGGTTGCACTTGCACATATGTGTGAACCTGAAGCTATGTAAGCACTCCATATATGAATGCGGCGTCGGACCGTACATACGTAGCTACTCTAATCTACACGACAGCCAGCAGCCATGCATGTTTGAATGGACTAACTAACTGATAATCCTTGTAGTAGTTTGTACAAGTATGAAAGCAGCAGCTGGCGGCACATTGAAAGCATGCGTTCAGATCGATCCGGCTACCGCCATGTTTGAATAGATTGTGATCAAGTTGCTTGTCAATTGGCATGTGTGTGTGTTTGCAGTGCGGCTAAGGCCAAGGCCAAGGGCGAGAAGCGTCCGCGGCAGCCGCGGTTCGCGTTCATGACCAAGAGCGAGGTCGACCATCTCGAGGACGGCTACCGGTGGCGCAAGTACGGCCAGAAAGCCGTCAAGAACAGCCCGTTTCCGAGGTACGCGTAGGCGCCATTTTTTTTTTTCACTTAATGAGGTGTTCAATGATCAATCTCACCACGTCAGGCAGGCATCGATGGATTAGGGTTCTGACGATCGATGAGCATGGTGACTGACTGATGCAAATAATACAGGAGCTACTACCGGTGCACGACGCAGAAGTGCCCGGTGAAGAAGCGGGTGGAGCGGTCGTACCAGGACTCGGCGGTCGTGATCACCACGTACGAGGGCAAGCACACGCACCCCATCCCGGCCACGATCCGCGGGAGCTCGCACCTCCTGGCCGCGCACCACCCGGGCCTCCTCCACCACCCGCACTTCCGGATGCCGCCGCCGGCACCGGCGGCGGCGCTCGGCGTGAGCGCGGGCCTCGCCTTCAGGCCCGGCGCCAGAAACGCCTTCGACGCGCTCGGCCTCCTGCAGCCGCAGCCGCAGCAGCTGGGCCACCACCACGCCGTGCAGCAGATGGTCAGCGGCGGCGCCGGCGCCGGAGTGCAGCAGCAGCAAGAGGTGAACGCCGCCATGTCGAGCCATGCGCTGCCTGCCCAGCACGGCCTCGGTGCCATTGCCGATGCGTCTACTGGTACTGCTGCCATCCCGACGGCCGCGGGAACCACCAGCGCTCCGCTCCGGATGCAGCACTTCATGGCGCAGGACTACGCTGGCCTCTTGCAGGACATGTTCCCATCCTTCATCCACAACGACGATGGCGACAACCAGTACTGTTGATCGATGGCTGAGAGCCTCTCTTTCTTCTCTTCTGAAACGGTTGATGATGATGATGATCGAGAGCTAGCCTTGATAGAGATCGATTTGGTTGCTGTTAACTTTTGGTTTCTTGGTACCATTGTATGGTACGTGGTACGATGATCTGAGGTAGCTAGCTGCCTAGTAGTAGCATCTAGTAGCTAGCTAGGACGGGCTCCAGCACTAGATGATAAGTTTGTTGTACATGTACCTGATTCTAATGCATGGGCTCATCATGCTCGCGCTCTTAATTAATTTGATTTGGGACATATGCATGTACTGTACTGTCTGACGACGTTGAGCCTGGAGAAGCTCCCGATCATCTCGGTCTGTTTCCGCCAATGTTTCCCCGCTCCCCCTCCCCCAGCCCCCCTAGCCCCCCCACCACCACCCCGCCGGAACCCCAGTCCCCGCCGCCGGCTTCCATGGCGCCGTCGTCCTCCCTTAACCCTGAGGCTCCCCCCTTCCTTGGCTCTGCGGTAGGATCCGGCGAGCGTGTGCGTCTGAGTGTATCCCCTATGTCCCTCTCGGATGGTGAGCGTTCTGATGACGGGTGCATCTCTCCGTCATTCCTCGAGGCTGTGCAGCGCAAAGGTAAGCAGGTGGCCACTCGCTCCCCTTTGCCCCCTAGGCGTCAAGTGGGCTTCATGGCCGACGCTCGGCGGGCGGTGGCCTCCTCAGTTCGTGGCGAGGGCCCTCCTAGTCGCCCAGGGCTGTTCCGGCAGTAGCCATCGTCGTCGTGGGTGCCGCCGGCTATGGATGGTGATGGCTGGACCATGGTGGCCTCTCGCCGAAGCCGTACATCGGCTCGTGGCCCTGTTGCGCGGCCCCAGCGGAGGCCGCGCCCTGTGCCCCCGGAGCTCAAGGGGCGTTGCTTCAACTGCCTGGCCACGGATCACGTGGCGGTCGCCTGCCGTGCGGCTTCCAGATGCTTCAGATGCAATGAAGAAGGTTACCAGGCCAGAGAATGTTGGCGCGCTCGGCGTCGTCGCAATCGGTCGCCAAGGGCTCGGCAAGCTACTGGACCTAGTGCGGCGTCGCAGCCGGCTCATCCTGCGGCGGGCCGGCGTCACTCCCCCCCGGGTGGCTCTTCATCACCGTCGAGGGGCTCGCGCGACACGAGATCCGCGAGGTCGAAGTCGACTGAGGACGGTGGCAGCCCGCCGGTCGCCTGCGCGAGGGCGTCACCCGCCGCGGTGCCGGATGCGGGTTCTGTCGAGGACCTGGTGGTGATTCCACGCTCGGCCGCGATGGATTCGGAGGAGGCGCGCCTTGGTCTGGCGCTCGTGGCTACCATTGGGGGCAACCGCCCGTCGGTCACGGTGGACCAGGTTAGACAGCACATTGTCTCGTTCTATGGTGTGGCTTCTGAACTTTTCTCGGTCCATCTCTACGCTCCGGAAGATTTCTTGGTTGTTTTCTCCGACTTGGCTAGTCGCGATCGTGTCTTGCATGGTGCTGTTCTGCGGCATTCGTCCTTTCGCTTGCTTTGGAGACCTTGGTTGCGGCTGTCCATGGCGACGCCAGACAAGATGCGGTTCAAGGTGCTGCTTGTGCTTCGTGGGATCCCAGCTCATGCCTGGTCCATGGATTCTGCGCAGAGAGTTCTTGGTTCTTCCTGTGCGGGTCTTGAGGCTGCAAGGGAGACCATTGATAGGGTTGATCTCAGAAGGTTTGTAGTTGCTGCTTGGTGCTCGCATCCCCATCTGATTCCGTCGGAACGGCGTCTTTGGGTGCCTGAACCGAAGAAACCACATGTTCCAGGCAATCTTTTCCTCCGGGAGCACGAAATCATGCATACGGAGTTCCTTGGTATGAAGTACCTTGTCTCAGTTCAGATTGTTGAGATGCAAGAATGGTTCGTCCGGCCGTCTCGTGAGATTTCGCCAGATTGTAGAGACTCTGATGACGACAATGACTATCCTGGGTTTCATGAGTACGATGAGGATGATAGCTGGCAGCCATGGCCAAGGCGTACGAGGTTCGTCATGGATTCATCGCTTCCAGCGCTGGGGCCAGGCTGGGGTGATGCGTTCCAATACTCCAATGCCGCGTTGCCGGCGTCGTGCCTGAGGGCAAGCTTGCCGGCGAGGCCTCCGGTGTCGGCGGCAGAGCCAGTATCCCTGAAGAACACGGCTGTGCGGACGGATCGTGCGCCATCGCTGGGCGGCACCGCGTGCACCCACAACGGCTCCTTCGCCTGGTCTTGGTCTGGATCCTTGGTCTTTGGCAAAAGCTGGGGTTTGCGGAGTAAAGTGCGAGGTCACTCACGTGAGGCCGTGGACATCTGCCCATCTGCTGATAAAGATGAGGTGTTGGGGACAGCTGGTTTTGATCCCATGCTCCTATGCTATGAGGCCGATAGAGACCTGCTCCCCCATGCCGGGCAGCAGCGGGATTCCTGCGGCACAGATACGGTGCACGCTGGCAGTGTGGCAGAGCCTCATGCTGCCGGCCCAGCGTTCCCCAGCATTGCTGAGGTCGGCTCTCCCGTCCGTGATGCCTGCGTGGAGGCTGCTGATTTGGCTGGGTGTGTGCCTACATCGCCGGTTCATAGCCCGGAGCTGTCTTCTGACGAGGTGCCATTAGAAGGCATGGAGGGGCAAGCTGGCCCCATCGCAGGCGCTGATGATGCTGTTGTAAATGATGTAACGACTCCTCCTGCTCGATCGCCATCTTCGGTGGTAGCAGGTTTCGCTAGGTGCGTGAAGTTGCCGCTGGCGACGCCGGTCTTCTCTGGCCCGGCCATACAGCGTATCACAAGGCGGCGATCGTCTCCTCCAACTGAGGTGCGTAGGAGCGCTCGGTTAGCTGCCACAAAGCGCTACAGGGCTGCTAATGCAGAGTTGCAAGCTAAGAATGTCCTAATCAAAAAATTAGGCTTGGTCGTTGAAAGTGAACCTGTTGGCGCTGACGCCGTCGCTGCTTATTGCAGATCCTTTCAGGAGGGGTTACCAGATTCCAAGTTTGCTGCCCTTGAAGAGCTTTTCCCTGGGATGGAGTGGGAAGAGGAGGTCGTAGCCACGGCGATGGCGGTTTGAGTGCGTCTGCTTGGCGCGTAGTGGTCGCTGATATTGTTGTTAATGGATTCGCAAAACATTTGTGTATGGAATGTGCGTGGCCTAAATGGTCGTGCGCGTCGTGACTCTGTTCATGAATTTGTAGTGCAGCATCACCTTTCCATGTTATGTCTGCAAGAAACTAAGCTTGATGATGTTTCCAACTCGCTAATCTATGAAATGCTGGGATCTTCCTTCGACCATGTTCTTGTGCCGTCCACAGGTGCGTCTGGTGGCCTGCTGCTAGCATGGCGTCGAGATGTTTGGGATGTGTCAGCAGTTGAGGCACGCCCTAGAGTTATTATGGCTAAAGTGCAGGTGCTCAGCAGCTCGATTAACTGGTGGCTAACCGTCGTTTATGGGCCTTGTGAGCCTGGTGATAGAGCACAGTTCCTGAGTGAACTGAGAGAGATGCGCGCAGCTCGGGTGGGGCCGTGGATGATCTGTGGAGATTTCAACATGATCTACATGGCCGCGGATAAGAATAACACTAGGCTTGATAGGCGAACTATGCGGCTGTTTGGTGACTTCCTGGGGGACTTGGCGCTCTCTGAATTTCATCTGAATGGTAGGTTCTTTACCTGGAGTAACCAGCGCGACCACTCCACTCTTGAACGGATTGATCGTGTCTTTGTATCCTCGGACTGGCTTGAGCTCCTACCGAACCACTGGCTGCGAGCTCTATCCTCAGATTGCTCGGATCACTCCCCTCTCTTGCTTCAGACCTGCTGTGTCCCATGGACTAAGCGTCGTTTCAGATTTGAGAGCGTCTGGACTAAATTCCCGGGCTTTTTGGACATCGTCCGTGATGCCTGGTCATGCCCAGTGCTTGGCATGGACCGTTCTAGAGCACTTGATGTCAAGCTGCGTTCGACGGCCAATGCGCTCAAGGGTTGGAGCAATAAGCAGATTGGTAGCGTAAGACTGCAGCTGGCTATGGCCCGTGAGGTGATCTACCAACTTGATTCTGCTGAAGAAGTGAGAGTGTTGCTGCCTCGTGAGATTGCCTTTCGTCGCAGCCTGAAATTCAGGTGTCTTGGTCTTGCTTCCTTGTCCCGTACCATTGCGCGGCAAAGATCAAGACTGTTGTTCCTGGAGGTGGGGGATGCGAATACAAAATTTTTTCAGTTGCAGGCTTGTCACAGGAGTCGCAAAACTTTTATTCCGGAGCTTCGGGTTGATGGCTCCCCGGTGCTTGATCCTGAACGTATGGCTACAACTTTATTTGATCATTACAATGTGGTGTTGGGACAGGGTTTCGTGAGAGATCATGGGCTGAATTTTCATCAGTTGGGCCTCCCCTCGTTGGACATGCATGAGCTAGATTGTTGTTTCTCTGAAGATGAGATTTGGGGCATCATCCAAGAGATGCCATCTGAGAAGGCGCCAGGGCCTGATGGTTTCACGGGCTTGTTCTTCAAGTTAGCTTGGACTATTATTAAGGAGGATGTTGTTAATGCTATCAATACTTTCTGGTCCCTCGATTACAGAAGCTTGTATCTAGTTAATGATGCTTATATGGTGTTGCTAAAGAAGAAAGATCAACCGGAGGAGATCAAGGACTACAGGCCCATCAGCCTTATTCATAGCTTTGGCAAATTGCTCACCAAGCTACTTGCGACCAGGCTGGCTCCAAAGCTAGATGAGCTAATCATGAAAAATCAGTGTGCTTTCATCAGAGGCCGGTCTATACATGATTGTTTTAGAGCCATTCAGTTATCTTCGCGTCTGCTGCATAGGAAAAGAGTGAGCTGTGTCCTGCTCAAAGTTGATATCGCTCGGGCATTTGACTCGGTGTCTTGGCCCTTCCTGCTAGAGTTGCTTCAGCACCTTGGCTTTTCCCAACGTTGGTGTGACTGGGTGTCGTTGTTACTGCAAACCTCGAGCACCAAAATTCTTCTCAATGGCAACCCGGGGCGTAGGATCTGCCATGCCAGGGGACTTAGGCAGGGAGACCCCCTCTCCCCTATGCTGTTTGTCATGGTAATGGATGTGCTTAATGCGCTAATCAGGTTTGCGGAGGATAGTGGGCTGTTCTCGTCTCTTGGCCAGCAATCCATTCGTTGCCGGGCGTCGCTTTATGCTGATGATTTGGTGCTCTTCGTCAGACCTATGCGTCAAGATTTGCTGGCTATTCGTTGCATTTTGGAGATTTTTGCTGGATGTTCAGGGCTTTGCACCAACCTGGATAAGTGCTCTGCCACACCGATCCGTTGCTCTGATGAGGAGCTTTCTTCTGTCCATGACATTTTGTCCTGTCAGATAACTCCTTTCCCTTGTACCTACCTTGGTGTGCCGCTGAGTACCAGGAAGCTGTCACGGTCGTTGGAGCAACAGTTGGTTGACAAAGTGGCTCGAAGGATCCCTCGCTGGAAGGGTAATCTGCTGAGTGTCGCTGGAAGGATGGTCTTGATCAAGAGCACTCTCTCGGCCATCCCGGTTCATATCTCTATAGCTACATGTCTATCTGCTTGGGCGATCAAGGCCATTGATCGACTGCGTCGGGCTTTCTTATGGTCTGGTTCTGAGGTGCTTGGACGCGGGCAGTGTAAAGTTGCTTGGCGATCACTGAGTAGACCAGTGGAATATGGTGGTCTTGGGATCACTGATCTGTCGCTGCTTGGATTGGCCCTGCGCGTCAGATGGAGCTGGTTTCATAGAACAGATCCTGACAGAGTGTGGACCGATTTAGAAGACCACAATGAACGGGCTGTTCGTGACTTGTTCAGAGCTGGCACTGAGGTAATCTTGGGTGATGGCTCGTCTGCTCTTTTTTGGCTTGACAATTGGTTAGATGGCGCTGCTATTGAGGTCGTCGCGCCAAACCTGTTTGCTGCTGTCCCCCAGCGCTTCCATCGTCGAACTGTCGCCGAGGGGCTGCAGGATAGGGCCTGGATTCGTGATATCAAGAAGCAGCTTACCATGCCGGCTATCTCTGAATACGTGGACATTTGGGAGAGAACACAAGGCATCGAACTTGTGGACAGGCCAGATAGCTTCCGTTGGCGATGGGAAGCAGACTCTCATTACTCTGCTGCTTCAGCATATAGATCCTGCTTTCTGGGCTCTTCTCGGATGGCTGGTGCAAAGATCATTTGGAGAGCTCGAGTGCCTCAGAGAGTCAAATTCTTTGCGTGGCTAGCACTGCAGGATCGTTGCTGGACTGGTGAGCGGCGTCAGCGGCATGGGCTGCAGGAGACAGATGATTGTGCTCTTTGCGATCAGGAGGTTGAATCAATGGAACACCTCCTGACCAGATGCTCGTATGTCAGGGAGATTTGGTTCTGTGTGTTTAGCCTCCTAGGCTGGTTGCAGAGATTACCGCCCCATGATCTTCCTTTCATTGACTGGTGGACTCGTGAAAGAAAGTTCTTCAGCAAACTCCAAAGGCGAGGCTTTGATGCGTTGATTCTACTCATGATCTGGTTGGTCTGGAAAGAACGTAATGATCGTATCTTCAGAAGGATGGCAACCAGCCCGGCAGCTCTCGTGGTCAAGATGGTGCAGGAAGCCAAGCTATGGGCTCTAGCCGGGTTAGCAGATATCGGCATGCTGGTCGCTGGCGTTTCGTTGTCAGATAGGTTACGAATTGGTTCTGTAAATTAAGACAACATATTGACTGTGTTAGTGGTCGCTCTCTGTCTTGGTAATCTATGGATTACCGTGTTGTAGCTGTTTTCTCTCCATCTTAATGAAAAAACGTGCTATGCGCGTTCGCTAAAAAAAAATGTACTGTACTGCTGAGCTGTTCAGTTTTATGCTGCTGGCTCAACAATTATGCCATTTCCTCGAACCAAGGACAATGTCATGCATGGGTTCAACTATATTTAATTTTACTCCGCGGTTTTCTGATGATATCAACCAAATCTAACGGTACATAGACTACAGAATACATATCGTCACGGCATGCGTCGTGAAAAAGAGAAGGAAAAAAAAAAAGGCAACTACTACAGAGAACCATATGCATGTACGACGCGCATGCACCTAAAGTGGCGTTTATTTGTTTGACTACGCGAAGACGTTTTGTTTCGCATGTAGTGCGCGGGGCTAGTATAGACTGTATTTTGACGTACATGAAATATAGGTCACCGCACGCACTTAAATTAATGGCACTATGATTCTACAGCCGTATGAACCATGCAATCAAATGAATTAGAAATGGCTTTATTAATTACCCTTCAGATCATTTTACCTGCTGTTTGTGCGTGCAAAACGTACTCTGGCTGGCGATTAGTCAGGAAATATAATACTATATATGTGTGACGACGGCAGGGGTATATGTGGATTTTTATTAGCACTACCATCTGACAAATCGCATTAATTAAAGTCGACCACCAATGCAACGTGGACGTACGCAGGCGGGAGGCGACGCACTCAACACGTACGCGCGCGATTATCAATTAATGTAGCTAATAAGCTAGCTAGCTCGCATATATAGCAGCAGCGGTTGCACCGGCCATTAATCATGGATCGTCAACAGCGGACGCGACGGCGACGCCGCCCGCCAGGCGAGACGACGAAGGCCGGCTAGCTTTGAACCAAAGGAAAGTCAGCTCCTCCTGGTTCAACTCCGGGCGCAGCGCAGCCATGACGACGACGACGACAGCCGCAACAGCGACGACTCCGATCCATCAGCAGGCAGCCAGGCATGCATCAGGCTACACGTACGCGTAGGAGTACGTATACGTGTACCGTGTACGTATGCTGCCGATGATCGACAACACACCTACCACCCAGGCGGCACAGTAGGCCTCTGACTCGATCGATGGGTTCGTTCATTGTCCGTAGCCGCCTAATAAGCTAGCGGAGCCATCATCGCATTGATTGGGCGATCGAGCTCGCCAAGGAAGAAGGGGTCGACGAAGATCGGTAATTATCCGGCCGGTCAAATGGCTGACCTGCGCACACGTACATACGTGTTAATGTTCTCTCCGACAGGGATCCGTCGAAGCCGACGAGCGTGTGACCCGGCCAACCTCTTGCTGCGCCGCACCACCAGCCCGCGCGAGCGTACGTACGTTAAACGCCACCGCGTGCCACCAAATTTATGCCATCTACAGATATTCATCTTGCTTCGTCACCATCGGTATATACAGAGAGAGCCGTGCTAATCTCGTCGTTGACGGTCGTGGATTTTACCGCCCGCCAGTAAAAAAAACTGCGGTGGTGGTGATCGATCATTTGCTAGTTAAGTCCCGGCCGGTGCCGATCGCGCGCGACGGCGAGCGGCGCCGCACATGCACGGCACACGGCGGCGCGTTCGATCGGGCTCCATCGTCAGTGCGAGCTGGAGCTGCGACGGCAGGGAAAAGGTCGAAGCCGGATTTGCAAGCCACCGACCGGCGACAGCGAGCGCCCGGCTTCGCGGAGACTCAAAGTGGCGGGCCGGGAGCGAGCGAGCGAGTTTAATTGCGGGAGGCCCGTGCGACGGCTGCGTCGCAACGACGGTCGACGAGGTCAGGAGCAGCTCGGCGTCGTCGGCGGTTGCTGGACTGGGCACCTAGCCATCAGCGCCAACTCCGTCCGTCCGTCCGTCCGGGCGGGGCGGTCGAGGCGAGGTGGACGGGTCGATCGAGCTCTCGCCGTCTTGCAACGGGGACCCGTCCGATCCGGCAATCAATGCCAAGAGGTGAGAATGGATGGTTGGAGCGGATCGATGAGGGTGAGGGTGGTGGACAGTGACAACAGTCGTCCCAGTCTCGCTCTGCGTCGTTCACAGCTAGCGGGGCAGATGCAGATCGATCGATGTCCGTTCGGTTCCGTGCACGTATGTGCCAGCAGACGCTAGCTCTGCCCTGTCCCCGTGACGGGCGAGGGTGAAGTACACAGGTTTAATTTATTTATTTATTGAGCTCAATTACACAGGTTTAAATGGATGGTGAAACGAAAATGGAATGGACATGACCAGGCTCTGCTCATATTCACCAGCTTCAGAAACTCCTGGACCTTGGGCTGAAATGTCGAGAGAAAGCTCAGCCCAACAGCAGAAGCCGCTGCTCTGGCATCGTCCGCACTAGCCCAAAGCCACAAGGCCCAGGCAGTCTCCCAGTCGGCCCGCGGGCCGAATGGTTCAGCTTAAACCTTCACCTTCTCTCTCTACCCTATCCACCGTCCTCGTTCCCTCCCGCTCGGCCGTTCCTCTCCGGCCTCCGTCGCCAAAACCGCGGCAGCGGAGCAATGGCGTCTGCGTCTCCCGCCTCGGCCCGGCCGCTATCCCTCCCCCTAACCGTCCCTCGATCCCCTCGCGTCCTCCCCGCGCCACCTCCCTCCCGCCTCCTCCCGCTCCGGCGCCTCGCGCTCGGCCCGCCCCGCCCGGGAGCCGTGCTCCTCTCCAGCCGCACCGACGCTCGAGAGCAGGAGCTGGAGGGCGACTTCGACGACTACGACGACGATGCTGAGCGGGGACAGGAATACAACGACGACGAGAGCCTGGTGGAGGTGGGCTACGTGTCCGGCGCGCACGGGGTGCGCGGCGACGTCCTCGTCACGCCGCGCACCGACTTCCCCGAGCTCCGCTTCGCCACGGTGAGCCCGGCGTCGTTTGGTTGTGGCCTGCGGGCTGGGCGGGGGGCTGCAGCCCGAGTGATAACCGCCTGACGATTTCCCGTTTGTTTGCCCTCACGTGACAGCCGGGGACGAGATGGCTCAGGGCTCGGGCTGCTGGGAAGCCACAGGTCAGGGAATTCGAGCTTGTTCGTGGGAGGGCACACACCGGGAAGAAGAGCTGGATCGTCAGCTTCGATGGCGTCGATGATCTGGATGAGGTCTGCCTGCTTCGAACTCCCCTGGATGATTTTATTTGTCAATTTCGGTACCTCAACCAGTCTAAATTTCTAGGCTGAGCATTATAAATCAACTATCCGAGCTGTAAATACTGGGTTAGAGTTCAGTGGACGGCTTGCTGGATATCCTCGATTTCATTGCGAAATGATGTGTTCTAGTACTATTTCTGTTCCTTTCAATCTGCGTATGAGATATAGAGTCGCAAATCACAGCACCTGCCCGAGCAGGTCATGTTCTATGACTGGGCATGACTGTCAGAGTAGCCCAGCTCAAACTAGCGGACAGGACAGTCACCTTCTGACACAATTCTCTCTTTCCAGGCTAGGCAAATAGTCGGTTCAGCTATACTGGTGAAAGCTGGAGATAGGCCAGAAATTGAGGACGGTGAATTCTATTCACTTGATCTTGTTGGAATGAGAGTTATTGTCAAGGTGCATACATCCTTATGTTCCCTTTTCAAATTATTGCCTCAGTTGATTTCTGTTACAACACCAAGCTACAATGTGGGCAATTTTAAAAGCACGCTACTCAAGCACCCTCACTACTTGATGAGGGAAATTTAGGTCTATGTGTTTGGTCCATGCCACTGTTTTATGGGACTTATTTGATTCATGCCCTTGGTATGCAAAACTTGTTTAGTCTAGAGTCATTTGCCGACTCCATAAAATAGAAGGCAACAGTTAATGCCTGCATTTGTTACCCTATATAGAAGAATTGCTTTGTCCACCCCCTGAAAAGTAGGCACCACAGTCTAAATTCAGACAAATTGCACGGAGTATCCTACTTATTTTTCCAGGGAGGTATTGTTATCACAGTTTAACTGAAAGTAGTTTTCACAGGATACAGGAGAGCTTGTAGGAACAGTTAGTCAGGTTTTCAATTTTGGCGGTGGAGATCTGCTACAGGTGATGATTGGCTCTGCTGAGGGTACTGCTGTTAACCCAGATTCAGAAAATCAAGATTCAACTTCATCATGTGAGCATGTGTGGATTCCATTTGCCGAAGATATTGTACCCGATGTTGATATGGAGAGCAGAGAAATGTGGATTACACCTCCAAAGGGGTTACTCGAGCTCAATTCACGTTCTGATAAGAGATCCAAAAAAGAAAGGCGTGCGATGGTTAGGTCTGCACCATCCTTTTCTTTCAAGCCATGTTCGCATCTACTGATCTACATTCATGGTTTGCATCTTAAAAGAAACAAATAATACTTCTGGTCCACTTTGTCAAAATGCTGATATCAGCAAATGTCTTGGCTATTAAATATTGTAGATACACATGTAGCATTTAGTATAACAAATCAAAGTATACAGTGAACTTTCATGGTTCAGGTCCTAACAAAAATCGTTGTGATGTTAGATGCTTGATAATATGGTGTTCTTTTTTTTTTTCAAATAATGCATGACCCGGTTTGGATTTTTACAGGAGTGGAAGGACAGGAAGAGGCTTCAACGTCGTGTAATTGCAGGAAAGAAGGTGCTCTCTGAAATGAATCAGGGCCATGTTCTCGAAGGTTTGCTATCAGGAGACAAGGTCCAAAAGGCATCACTTGCAGAGCAGATTGGGTGCATTGACTTTCAATTGTTCCGACATGGAGTGAATTATGTTAGCAAACAAATCAAGAGGTGATGATGCCCTTTGTTCAGCGTCCTGCACCTTCAAAAGAAAGAGATTTACTGCACCTTTACTATATACACATGCTGGCACTGCGTGTGCTGATTATGGCAATCATTCCTTGTTTATGGTGGAAAAACAGCCTTTAGTCACTCATCCAAAACTCTTAATCTTATTTGCTCTTCAAACTTGTCAATTTCAGCTCTTCAAAGAATTTGCTGGCTAACTCTTCATTGTCAAGAAAAGAAGTGATCAAAGTACCATACGAGATTCCCATCAACCTTGGGGAGAAAGGTGAACATGCATTCAGTAGTGAACTCAGAAAAGGTCTTGAGATTCTTCATAAGTCAAAAACAGCTATTGTACTCATTAGAAATGGTTCTGACTCTGATGCTGAGCTTCTGAGTTTGCTCAATTCTTTTAGCGACTTAATGAAGGTACACATTCTTTTTCATGGTTGTTAATTCTAGTTTTAACAAATATACGCAGAAATATTTAATGTGACTTTTTATTCTCTATTTGTTTTCATATATTGTTAATTCCTAGCATGCATAATCACCTCAAAGAACATAAGAAATAAAATTATAAATGTAGGAGAGTGGAGAATTGCTGATGATCACTACTGCTGATACTGGAGTTGAACTTGCCCACTGGTCCTGTAGCGTTTTACTGTGCTTTAAGTGGATAGCTCATTTTTAAACCAGGAGTATACACGATGACAAAATGTCATCACATGGACAAGGCTGATTCTTTTTTGTTTGACACAGGTTGTTGGAAATCGTGTTGCTCCCCCTTTCATTATTGTTTCACCATCTGGTCATTTGGAGTCAGTTAGGAACTGCCTGGTAGAGAATGACTATTTTGGTTTGGACACCCAAAAGGTACAAAGCATTGTCTCACCAGGGTTCTCATCCTAATTCCTCCTTTTTTTCCTTTCTAAAATGTTTTGTGCAATCATTTGCAGGTGTGGGTGTTGGAAGAGCTGGAGCTTCCAGTTATCAGTATATCCTCCGAGGCAAACGGAAGAAAGGTTCTGATGAAGTCTCCCTGGGAGATAATTAAAAAACCAGCAGGGTCTGGGGGTATTTTCAGCTTACTATCATCAAACAAAATTCTGGAAAACCTCAATGAAATGGGTGTACAATATACACAGGTACGTTCATGTGTCAGTCACCTAACTGTCTTCTCATGAAAAGCTGAATTGCATTAAACTAATCATTCTGAACTATGGAGTATGGACAACAACTAAGAGCTGCATTCCGGTTAAGCTTGCAAATTCCTTCGGGGTTTGGAAATGCGAGCTCAAGTCTCACAAGTTTGCACCTCTTTTTGTTGATCCTAACACTCTGTTCTGTAGCTTCGTGTTACGTGAACCTAATTTACCATTCTGTTGCAGATATGCAGCTCATCCAACAGGCCAGTCATCGGGCATCCTTTGCTCTTTGGGACTGTGGCTTCCTGCGGGGCTGATGTTGGTATCAAGCTCTCCAATTCTAGCGAAATGGAGGACGTTTTCGACTTGATTCTCTCCATCGATCAGCTGAACAAGATGTGCCGAGATGTCACTCAGATCAGGTTCTCCGGCCGCCCCGAGCAGAACTCGCACGTCGAGAATGTCGAGGGCCAATGGGTCGCCGTCCAGCCGGAGGCGGCGAATTCATATCGGCTGCACGCCGATATTACAAGTGTCTTAAATTCATGCACTCCTGATAGGTTGTGTGTTATGGAGATTGTTGAGCAATAAAAAAGTCTCCTCAGTGCACTCGCCCATAATGCCAATTGCTTGTTAGCTGCGCCACGGCAAATTTTTTTTTTGTCCCTTTTTTTTTTTTTTTGTGCTATATCTCTGCAACTCATTAAGACTGGATGGGCGACGTCCAACCCTTTCCTCGTTGGTCCGCCCCGCGTCCCCACGATTCGCGCGCCCCGCCTCCTGCAGAAACCGCATCGCCTCCCTTTTCTCCGCCTCCACCGGCAGCTACACGCGGGCACCACGCCGCCTCCTGCCTTTCCTCATCGCCTCCCTCTCCTCCTGCCTCCGCGCTCGAAGCCGCCTGCGCACCACCGCCATTGCGCGTCGCCTCCGTTACCCACCACTCGGCCCGGCCTCCGTCGCCACCGCGGCCGGCGGAGCCGCCTCCGTCGCCCTCGCCGCCAGCACCGACACCCTCGCACCCGCTCCGCTCCGCCTCTGTAAAGCACCACGCCGCGTGGGCCGCCTCTTCCCCATCCCGCCCCGCGCTCGCCCAGCCCCGCGCCGCCGCTCGCCCTTGCCCTCGCCCCACCACCACCGCTCACCCTCGCCTTAGTGCCTCCGCTCTCCCTTGCCGGACCGATGGCTTCCTCGCCGCCACTTCAACGCTTGTAAATCAACGGGCCGGGCGCCCTCAACCTGCCCAGCGCTGCACCGCCTCCCCACAAAGGTGCTTCCTGCCCTGGCCCAATCCTCTCCCCCACGTAGCCTGTGCCCCAATCTGCACAACCGGAGAGGACCGAGGCTAGCCGGCGGTGGAGAAGCCCCTGCCAGTGGCATCACCTTCTTCCCGTGTTGTTCCTACATTAATCTCTCTGTCTCCACCGATAATGACGACGACAACGGCCATGGCGGGGCTGACCTGCATCCTCGTCCTTTACCGCATCTTCTACCTTCAGCCCAATTACTGCTCTACCTGGAGGTCCTTTCAGATTGCCATCGACATGAAGAGCGCCATGGCGTGCAGCTCATCGTTGAGGCTGTACAACGGACTGGAGACGTGAGAGACTCCATGCGTTTGATTTGCAAGGTGAATTAAAAAATGAAAAACAAAACCATCTCATCGATTTATTGGTTCTGGCATTTTATTCCATTTTCCCGATGGACAAATTTATTGATTTTAGGAAGGTGCGGATATTATAGCTGTATTAGAATTATACACACCCTCAGTTCTGTTAGATGTTCATCATGCGTGCAGAAATTTCTTACGATCCTCTTTCATTGCCTGGTAACTACGGATAAGCAGAAAATTCCTGCTATTTACAGCACCTAGGAATATGATCTATCTGGCTGCTTCCCTGTAGTAGTTACAGTGGTTCTTGTGATTTTATAATTCTAGGTAGATTAGATTCTTGTAATACTTGTTGTTTTGACTAATTAATGAACACAAAGACTGTAGGTATGAAAGGTGCTGGTTTGGTCTACTTAGGTGTTGGCATTCTCCCTATCAACTTAATGCATGGTCTGTGACATCATTTTTAGTTTTTCCATGGTGCATTTAGCATTCTGCATGTGTTGCATTCTTCTATTTTCAGGCTGTTTTTACTATCTTTGCCAATGTGGTCTGTTAGAATTATTCAAGGTTAAGTATACTTCATTACTTTGTGCTCAATGGGTTCGACCATAGCATGAAAAATTGGCACTATTGGCTGCTGATCGGCTGTCTTCATGGACATGTTCGTTGTAAAGATAGATGAAGTTGGTACAAAGGTTTGGGCTTGTATCAGACTTGAGATAGCTTGGCAGTTTGCAAGTTTGCTTATATTCAAGCATTCTTAGATGTATGCACTTCTTTCTTCTTTTCTTTTAAATATGGACATATGCTTATAAGCTTCACTAGCTCAACTGTACAGAGTATTTGATATTTATTTTTACTATTATCACTTCAGTTCATCATTGTTCTTCAAAATGTAACTGAACTGGGTACTAAAGGAAGTTAGAAAGATGATATGTCAATGTGCAATCAGATTTATTGAAATTGACTAAACTGAATGGTAGTTAACTGAACTGCGTACTAAAAGTGCCTATGAAGATGATATGTCAATGTGCAATCATATTTACTGAAATTGACTAAACTGAATGGTAGTTAACTGAACCGGTAGTAGTGATAAAAATTCATTCCTTTACTCGTTGATGTGGTGTTGGTCACCTGCATTCTTTTGTGTCCGTTTAGCATTGCCAGACAACCAAACTTCTGTAAATATTTCTAAATGATGAAACCCTTCATTTGCAAAAATTGAATTAGCGGTTAGGATATGAAGATATGATGCTAAATTATTGCTCGACTTTAAAGATGTTGATTCAATTATCTGGGAAACAGCCTGGTACACAATGCATACATTAACTGGAAATATTATTGATAGTGATCAGCCTAGGCTCAAATTGCCATAGAAAGATCCGATAAGTTGGAATGATAATGTTTAGCTCGTACTTTAATTTAGACAATTATCAAGTTCAGATATAGTTTCTTGGCACCTTCTCAGGGTCTAGACATTAATACCATTCTACTAGCACAGTAGCACCACTCATTTCTGTTCTCAACAGCAAGGGAGAAGGTCTCCATCGGGATGACAGAGTCACGGAGAGGGACTTCAGGCTGCAAGCGTTATATTTCTCCTCATTAACCACACTCTACAAAAGAACTGCATCTTTTTTCAAATCACAACTAAAGCTAGCATGCATGGTTTCCCCAAGCCTTGGCTCTATGCCCAGTTTGACTGATGCAACACTTGGGCTGTTGGGCGTCAATAAGAAAGAAGGAACCTTGTGCTTGCGGATCAACTATGTAAGGTGGTTTACTGCTATAAATGTGGCCTGATTAATAATACCCATGGCAAGTTAATACCCGTGAATTTGTGTTTATATGTTCAGGTACCAATCAAGGAGGCCTACAGTCTCTGTCAGTGCAATTGAACGCGGGATTCTCTAATAAATAGAAGGAGCAGTTGATGTTCCAGAGCAAACCGTCACCGGAATTGGCTAACTCATTGAACCTGCATATGGTGACATAGGCTGTTGCTGAAGAGGATGTAGCACTGTGATGGTGCGGCTATCGATCTCACTCCAATGGCTGTGACTAGAGGCCTTCCATCTAGGTCTGGGCGTTCAATTCTTCGGTTCGGTTCGGTTCCTCGGTTATTTACAAATTTGGTTCTTCAAAAATGAGAACCGAAATAGCTCTCAACAGAAGTAGGAACCGACCACTTCGGTTCTCGGTTAGTTCGGTTCGGTTCCTCGGTTTCGGTTCTTTTTTCCCAGGCCTACTTCCATCAATTAAGAACTGTTTTATATTGCTGTTAACGACTTCAAGAAACATTTTGACAACTGTAATGTGTTCTTTATACTTAAAGAATTAGTTCTGTAATTTGTGATGGTCTATAAATAAATATGCTTGTAATATATGTCGATTTCTTCTTGTTATAAATTGTGCGCTAATGTTACATTTGTTATGACATCATCATGTTCAATTGGAGGCACTGATTAGTACTTAGTTCTTAATATCACCATTATTTAGGCTTTCTCCAAACAATATTTGTTATTTTTTATCTATGTTTTGCGCCAATATGTTATGCCGCCATGGCAACGCACGGACACTCGACCTAGTGAAGTTTTAAGGGAGCAGGCACACAAATGGAATACTAGGCACTGATGAACTGATCACCTACTGACGAATCTAGTGCTCCGGTAGTAAAACAAAACCGGCACTGCCGTCCTAAAATAAATAGTAATACTTCTAGCCTCGTGCTCGTATTCAGTCCTGCTTTAGAACAAAGGAAAAATGAAGTAATTTTAGAGAATTGACTTCCCTATATTGCTCTTCGAAATAAAAGAGTTGCTACTAATTCCATGATTTTTTTATGGAAGAGCTCGTTGTATTGAGATTTTGGAAGAATTATAACATACACTCTAATTTTTTGGAAACTTTGTGTTATCTCACTTCTAATTCCTTTGCTCTCAATTCCAGTAGGATTTGCATGTAATATGCAACTCTGTTAGTGTAGTGTTTTTTTTTTCTATTCCCATGGTTTAGAAATCCTACTTTCCGACAGGCCCCTCAAACTACGCTGTTTGTAACGGATAAACAAATTTGTTTCCATTGAATGCAAATATGAATTTAAAACGTTATTAAATATGAATTAGTGCATCTTCTTTTCTCCAAAATTCTCGTCTTGTTTCGTTTTTGTCTACCTCTTAGTGCGCCAAGAGGCCCTTGACATTATTCACTAACATTTTGGCCCATGTAAGGGCATCTTTTATGGACTTAGAAATGTGTAAAAGACACACGAAAAGAATCTACATATAAACATCATAATATGATTTAATCATTTAAATGTATAAAGTATAAACTGGATCAGAACGTTCAGATGTTAAATACAGTGATACAGAATTGAACGCTGCACTGTACACGTATCCACAACTCTTCCCCCACCCATTTTTCCGATGGGTCGTTCTTGTCCTTTCTTCGAAAGGAGCAGCTAGACCTTCCAAGTTCCCACCGTGCTGACCTTCTCATTTTGCCACATCTGGAAGATCACAACACTGGCTCAGGATCTCAAGTGAGTCGCCATTTTACCCAGCCTGAAAATCCTTTCCAGACGCTTGCATCGTTGTCATTGACCAGGTATGCGTCTCCGATCCTTGCTCCGAATTTCCAGGCTGGTGGGAAGGGGCAGCTGGAGCTGCACTCCGGTACCCATCTTATTACCCTCCCCAAGGGCATTGCTCTAGTACAAACTTGTAACCCCATAATGAAGAACACCGGCCTTGCTGTACCCACCAGCGACCGCCGTGAAGCCATTGAAGGGAGCAACACCCTGCAGCATGCTCCTTTGGAGGGTGGCCCTGTCTGCTAGATCAGCTTTGGGTACGCCCCTTGAGACATAGTACGGCGATGGCCGCACATCCCGAGCCATCTCAGGCACTACCTTGGTATCCATGAGATGCTGCCCTGGTCTATACTGCATCCGGTCTTTCTCCAGCTCTAGTTGATGCTCCTGTCTGTCAGAGCTGTCTGACTTCATGTGGTAGCACTGGACTGATGAGTTGTTTGTTGCTGAAGGAACAGCTGGAATCCTTGCCACTCGTCGCACAATGTGTTGATCAGTGGCGCTTGAATTCTCAAATGGTAATACTGGACCAACCACTCTTCCTGGTCTAGCTGCAAGATTGGCATAGATGAAACATGTAAGAAAAAATGGAAGTCAGGAGTGCCTTTAAAAACATGACTGTTGGGTAGCTAAAAACAGTAAATAGAAACAGTTACCTGTTGGTATCCTTTGAGGAACCTGGGAGGTTGCAGCTGGCTCTTCCTTTGCAGAAATTGGAGTCGAGTGAACAGTTGTAGTCCTGCAAGCAGCCAATCAAGGTCAACAGTCAAGTTTGAGGACAATTTCTGAATTTATGATACCCCAACCCAACCCATCATCAGATAAGGTTTAATCAATTTCAACACACCAATCCATGATAACACAAATAAGTGAAAGACACTAGGAAAAGAAAATGAAGTTACCTTGGGAGAGAAACATGCTTTCTGTCGAGTGTGGCATTCCTCCCTCCATTTTCTTCTAAGCTAGCAAATTGCCTCCGGAAATTGTCAACAGCACTGCATAATAAAAAAAATCAAGAACAGTTAAGGATGTATGTTGTGAATATTTTCATGCTGAAACATAATAAAAAGACTGAAAAGAAACCAAAAGTTACAGTCAAGTTAAACACCTGGGATATAGAAAGCTTGTCTTTTCAGAGCCGTTCTTATAATCCTTCAGAAGTTGAGGATGGTATTCCAGTATCTCCTGGAATATAAGTTCCTTGACATCCTCTTTGGTAAACTTTCTCCGTTCAAACTCAAATTCCAATTTCGAAATTGGTTGGCAGGATGGTTCCCTCTCCACTTTTGCAATGCCTTTAAAATAGGGATCAGCCAGCGCCTGATCATAAATACAACACAATTTTTTTCTTAGAACATGATTCTGCAAAGTAACACAAATAACAGCAGCACAAACATAAAACATGTGTTTCATTAATAAAAAAACCTACCTCTTCAGCCGTTGGTCGATCCTTAGGATCAAATGCCAGAAGCTTTTGCAAGAGTTTGAGCGCTGAAGGGTCTGCATTGGGGAACTTCTGTGAAAAAGGTACCGGCTGTTTCCTCCTCATGCTGCTCAGATACCTCCTTGCTTTCTCATTTCGAATCTGTAGACGAAGGAATAAAACATTTAGCGACAATTTATGCTTGAGTATTGAGCATGTCCATATTTACATTAATAATAAATCATACCTGTGAAATAGTGTCCATCGATGGTATGCCCAAGAGATCGGTCATCAAATCCAACTGGTGAACCACATTTTTACCAGGGAATAAAGGCTTTCCAGTCAAAATCTCGGCAAAAATGCAACCAATGCTCCACATATCAATTGCTGGTGAATACTGCACAAGAGAATCAACTTAATATCATCAGAATAATATAGGTATTTAAATTTTAAAACTAAACTAAATGAAGGTGGAGGAGATGAAAAGGAGCCGATATGACTTTAACTAAACCACAGTATGAGGAAAATGAGCACCTTAGTAAAGAAAGACCCACACAGCTCAGGAGCCCTGTACCATCTTGTAGCAACGTAGTCCTGAAATTCATTTTAGGGCAGACAGTGAGGCTTAGGTTTGAAGTAGGACTATCTCGCAGAACATACTGCATCAACCATGTGTTGACACAGCCACAAGAGCCTATGCAATATTGTGAATCAACTACAATAGCATTGTAAAAATAACATACCGTCCAGAAAACTGTGGTAGGAGAGTCATTAAATGCAACCCTTGCTAGTCCAAAATCACATATCTTGAGTTTGCAGTTAGCATTTGCTAATATATTTTTTGGCTTTAAATCGCGATGATAAACATTAGCTGCAGCAGAATAGGGAAGTCATCAGAGCATAGCTCAAAGTCACTATATGGAAGATATAAAGTAAATGCATATGACATGTTTCAATCTCGCAGGATTCAATTAAGGAATTACACAAAAGAAATAACGACGTATGGAAATGTGTGCATGAAGATTATCGCAAAGAAATGAGGGCAGAATTGATCAAGCCACTATGACAACACAAAACTAATTTTCTAGGATAAATGTTGAAATCAAGAGTAAAGACATGTATTTTTCCATCTAACTACGGAGAGCGTCCACAATATTTTGATTTTTCAACATAAAGAAGGGAATACTGCATAATCAAAACAAGCTAACTTGGGGAAGCTAACTTGTACACACATGACGATAGTGGGATAGGTGGAAAGACTAACTTTAGAGAATAGGGAGTACAGGACAAGTCCTTGTCATTGATTATTAGCACTAAAGTTGATATCATGTGCAAATGCTAGAGTTCTAGACAAAACCGTTCAAACAAACAAACAAACAACAAACAACAACAAGCCTTTTAATCCCAAGCAAGTTGGGGTAGGCTAGAGTTGAAACCCAAACCAAACCGCTAGAAACGAGAATTTTTTTTTTTTGAAATGTCACTTTCAACAAGAAAACAAGGGTTTTAAAAGATTTTTTTTTTTTTGAGAAGCACATAGAAGAGCCTAGTCAAGGCTCGGGTACGTGGATAGCTGCTTTCCAAGCAGCTCTATCCAAGGCTAACTCTCTCACTATATTCCAATCTCTTAGGTCTCTCTTAACTGCCTCCTCCCATGTCAAATCTAGACAAATTGAAAAGCAGTATGAATGCTAGTAGTCAGTAAGGCCATCAGGGTAAAAATAAGGCATCCTCAAAGGTGCATACCAGTATGAATATATTTCAATGCACGCAGCATCTGATAGAGAAAGAACTGATGGTGTTCCTTTGTTAAGTCATCGTTAGCCTTGATAACTTGGTGAAGGTCGGTATCCATCAGTTCAAAGACCACGTAAATATCTCTGAAGTCCCTCCTCGATGTAGGTAACATTACATGTTTGATCTCAACAATATCAGGATGCCTTAGAAGCCGGAGAAGCTTGATCTCACGGAGGATCCTAGCAGCATCAGACAGATGCTCAAAGATATTCTGTATTTTCTTGATTGCTACCTTCTCGCCAGTATGTTGGTCGATAGCTGAACAAACAACCCCATAACTTCCTTTGCCGATGATTTCCTGAATTTTGTATCTGTTGGCATCGCCATATTCACTGAAGAAATCCATCTCTGGTGAATTCTGCAAGTTTGACAAGGGGAAATGTTAAGATTGCACAGACAGCTACTATAACTCTTTTTTTCTGGAACACATATTCAAATTGACCTTTACAGAATGCAAGCAATGACATATGGCATGGAAGATGGGAAGAAATTCAGTGGAACTGCATGTTTTCACGTTTTCAACAGCTGAACCACGAAAAGTCAAAAAAACAATCAGCACAGGAAGATAAACAGAGGTGAGATCTCCGAAGGGGAGATCTAAACTGGCTCTTCCACATATAGCAGGAAACGCCTACTTGTGACATGCACCGAGAGAAGCATTCCTATTACAAGAATCTGGTTTGTACTACTTACCCGCACACACCACAAACAAGTAAACGACGGCAGGTAATCCAAACAACTCAAACGCAAAAGCTCTGCGGCATCTACACCCTCTGACCCAGCCCTGACTGACCTTTGCCGCCGGCCAAAGGACTCGAGATCTCTCAAACTCTTATCACGGCTAATGATCACCTCTGAACAGGCACTCCCCCACCTTAAAATATACTGCTAGTAGACGGTAAATATGCCTCCCCAGTGGGCGCGGAATATTTATGGGTCGCCAAAACTATCTCTGTCCACAAAGGAAAGAAAAAATACGCCGGCTTGGATTAGGATAAACATACCAAGTCACCGAATCCAATATCCGCGTTTACCAAGACTCAACGGCCACCAGCCTCGCGTTGCGTGGTAAAAAACAAAATCACCGCGCCAGCTTAACGATGGCGTGAGGAGAGCCAGATTTCGGGGGATTCCAAGCCTTAACTGAGAGAGGAGGGAGGAGATTCGAACGAAGCTGAAGAATTCGGATAAGACGGGATCCCCTAATAAGGCAAGAAATCGATGTGTGTAAATAAACCCCATTATTCTCTCGCGCAGGAAGCAAGCTGTGCTAGTACTAGCCAGGCTCAGAAGCGCAAGAAATCCAAATCCCCCGAAATCCAGCAGCTCGGGCGCTTGCCAAAATCCGTAGAAGAGGCCAGCCGCATCCATCCTTATCCAGAGCCATCCCACACGAGCGCCGCAGCCGCTGCTCGCTCAGGGCGGGCAGGACGCCCTCCCTCCCTCCCTAGTCCCCACGGGACTCTTCCTTCACACATCCATGGTACCAACAGGGGAGAGAAAAGAAGCAATCTTTGCTTTTTTTTTTTTTCGCACAGGAGTCAGGACCCGAGCTCCCCACCTTCTTCCTCTGCTCGCCCTGCGCCAGCGCAGCGGCATTTGCCTCCGGCATCGTCAGGCCGCGGCCGGTGAGATCTCGCCGGAGAGGTAAAGCTCCTGCCGCCCCGACTCCGCAGCGAGGCCGCAGGCAACGACGACGGGGGATCGAGGAAGGAGGGAGGAAGGAAGCGGACGGCGACGACGCAGGAGGAGGAGCAGCGAGCGGCGACCCCCCCTTGGTTATATGCGCGAGGGCGAGGGCGACGGAGGCGTGGGCGCTCTTGGCCTCTTGGGCGGGCGGGTGGACGGTCCTACCCCTCGGGCCGCGCCACAGGGCGGCAGGCGGCAGCGGGCCCTGCGGTGTCGGTACGCGTCGTAGCTGCGGGGAACCCGTAGGGGCAGTTTGGTCCGGGGAGTTTTTACTGCCGTGCTGGTTTTAACGTGGCTCTTGGCTGGTAGGTGTGGCTGCCGTTGACGTCGCTTTGTCCGTCAAGGTTTAGGTTAACCCGCTACCTCTATTGTGGTTGTGGATAATTCTTACTGTATTTTCCCACGTGTCTGAGATATGTTGTTCTCGTTTGTACCTTCCTGGAAAAGAAACGGTACTCTGGGATTTTTCTTTGTAGCCGTGGATAAAAAAAGGCTGGCGGGAAAAGAGAAAGCCAAATGTTACTTTAATGTCATTTTACATGGGATTATGCACGGCAAACCCAACTTACTATGGATTTTATTTTCGATTTTGGCAAGATTCAGCGGTGGCACAGGGCTAAGTCTGATGTTACCGGCATATCTATCTCACCGTTTATAATTCAAATTCTACGACGTGTCTACCGTGCGCAAAATGACATCAGACCAATAATAATGGGCATCACCTATGTGCAACGGAATATGCTTGACACTCACATCTTCGATTCCTGCATCCGAGTCATCACTCAGCGGAAAGAAATCATTCATTATTTTTCGCCGATTCCCCCCACATCATATGTGTGGTCTCGAATCTTTTGGTGCGCCGAGGGGGAGGAGACACACTTCCGCTAACGAATGTGCTCGCTGAGCCCCCAGTGCAAGTACCGTCCGGTCCGGCGCGGTACGATGGATCTCCTCCGTCAGCTAGCGACAGGCCTCTTCAGCTTGCCGCCGGTGGTGATGGAGTGGAGTAGGTGGCGGGTTCCGTTGGCGCTGTAGCGTGAGCCCGATGCCCCAACTGACCGCGCACGGGCCTCCTCCTCTCCCTCTCTACTACTGATTGAGCTGGGCTTTTTTTTTTTTTACAGTTTCTGTGTGGCACACATGCTTTGCTCGCTTGTTTAAGCAACAGCGTGCTGGTGGCGCATGCATCGGATTCTGAGATCGGCTTGTCCGGTAGCTTTGCCTTGCCTTGTTGAGGGTTTATAATGTGCACTTTTTGGCAGCAGTCGGTGGTGGTTGAGCTTGGGCTGTGGAGAGGATAACGTAGCGTACGTACCTTGATTTATTATGTATAGTATATGTGTCCTTCACATGTCCGCTCATGCAGGGATGTTGTATACTATCTAGGCCTCCCTCCCTATGGTGTTTTTAAAAAAAAAAAAAAATCCTCCCAACACTGAACTATGTGTGGCGGCATTATTAGGTGAGTGATGACGATCAAAAGGACCTAATTTTTCCCCCCCGTCACATACAACACGGCCGACCGGTAGTTTAGGTGATGCGCACCTGTCGGATAGTGTGTAATATAGTCGTGTTTTTTTTAACAGGATGAACCGATGATGAATATAATATTTGGGAGAGGTTAATCGATGGTGGGCACATCATCTTGCTATGCATAGATAGGAGAATGAGACCCAGTTCATGTGGGTGGTGGGTCTTTGAAACTTGATGATTTGTGGACGAATATGGGTTGCGTAGAGTCTCGTGGGGTCACATGGGACACACGCCATGGAAAGAGATCGAAGGCGGTGGGTGCTGTCGGTGGCGATACATGCAATCATTTCCGTGTCACTGAATGTGATCACGCTAATTCTCTGTCGTCCCAACTTGTTACACGTGTGGACCAAAAACGGCCTCTTATTTTGACAGCACCATTATATTCACGAGAGAAAAGCTGCAGGCACAATATGTAAACTTGGATATTATATTGCTGACAGCAGTATATAGCACGCATGTGCCGCAGAGTGGTACACGCTTCAGTAAACAGTTGCAGGATGGCGACGACTGGCGTGCCTTGACACGCCAAAGAAGGTTTTTTTAGGGTCAACGAGCGAGCACAGACACGAGCCGGTGCCGGGCCCAGCGTGTCCGTCCGTGTCACACACTGTCGACGTGGCGCCATTAAACAACGCTCCTGCTGCAGGTATAGCCAGTCACTCAGTCGCCCGCCGTGCCTTTCGTGCGACGGTGAGGCGCGAGCGAACGAGATCTTGCCGGGCCCGGACGACGCGCCTGCCTAGCTAGCTCGTCGGTTGCCGCGGCAGCGATCGATCTTAAAAAAAATAGGAGGCGGCGGCACCGTACCGGCATGGAATTGAACACGCGCGTCGCTGTTGTCAGCTCATCGGCTCAGATCAGCTCCGCCGCAGCTAGCACGCACGCGCGTGAAAACATGCCAGGCCACCAGCTCAGCTCAGCCCCGCCGCCTACGGCCAGAGATATTTCCCGGCTCGATCGGTGCCGTCAGCCCGTCCATCCACGGTGCGCATCAGCGCATGCACGGCGCGTACGAGCTCGGACACGGGCCGGCGGGCGCACATGGCGGGCGAGATCCCCGGTGGATTTTGGCATGTGCCGGCGGTGGATTTACCCCCGCGGGCTGCAGACTGCGGTGCCCCGGGCGGAGCGCAAGAAACACGAGGGGAGGCTGTGGGAGGGGATGCGTCACGCGTACAAGTCCCG
Organism: Paspalum notatum; assembly: GCA_022530915.1. NCBI lineage: Eukaryota > Viridiplantae > Streptophyta > Magnoliopsida > Poales > Poaceae > Paspalum > Paspalum notatum. The sequence goes on from CM039692.1 coordinate 39,145,131, forward strand.
GCCCGGCGTGGAAAACGCGCGCGGCCGCGTGCTCGGCAGGGCGCCCGGCGCGGGTGGCGGCGCTGGGAAGGCATGCAGGGCCTCCATCCATCGTGGCCGCGGCCGCGGCAACGAGGTGCACGAGCGAGCGGCCCAGAGACCGGGCGGGACGCTGCAGCGGACGCCTTCCCCTGTCAGCGATTTACCACGGCGCAAGCGACTGTCGGCAACTGATTGGCTGCCAAATTAAAGCTTTCCGCTCCAAAGGAATGGCTGGGCGACGTTCCCTCCCACAGTTCCATCATCACTGATTGCCGGCCTACCGTTCTTCGCTCCCCGGCCTAGCTACGGATTATTATTGATGGCGCGCTCGCATCAATGCATAAATTCCATCGGGCGGCACCGTGCCGATGGAGATGGCACGGTACTACGGAGATGCGGTAGATCTGCTCCCTCCCACACCTTTTTGTAAAAAAAAAAAAAAAAAAAAAAAAAAAACTGTACGAGTAGCCACGGGACTAGTAGTAGATGTCATGCGTGCCTACTGGTAGGTACGAGGCTACGACCTAGAGCGTGCGTACGTACGTGGTCCGTAGGGCAGAATATCCCGAGATATTTGCGTAGTATCTGCCTGCAGCCGCTCGATCGGACGGACCGCTACGTCAGTCAGTACGTGCAGGCACCAGGCAGCTGTACCTAGTGACTGCCTAGGAGTAGTGAGCAGCGACCAGTGTGCCCGCACACGCACCAAGTGACGCAAGCGCCCCCTGTTTTGCCGCACGTGCTGGTCGACCGCAGCAGGGCCGGGGGCGCAAGGCCACGGCCAGCGATGGCGACGGGGCCACGCACGGTCCGAGCCCCCTTTTTCCGGATGCCTCCTGGCACTTGTCTTGTCCCGAGCCCCGGCACCGGCAGTATCCGCCGGACCTGGAAAGCACGGCCGCCGCCGAATATGGCGCACAGAGGATCCGCCCCGGCTGTCGGCATCGCGCGCGCGCCGTCGCTCTCGAGGGTCCGGCCGCGGGCGCCGGAGCCCCAGCGGCGGCCCCCCAGCGGACGTGGACGTGTGTGGCGAGCGTGGTCAGGAACGGGAGGATCGTCTGGCGTCGAGTGTTCCGTCCGGGGCCACCGGAGCACGGACGGAGCAAGGGAGGGAGGGAGGGTAGGGCAGGGCAGCCGCGTGTGAATTGTCGCGACCTTGGCGGGGACCCCAGCCCGCTGCATGGCCTCCGTCGCTGATGCGGCTGGTGCTCGTCACTTTTCTCCGATGGCAAACTATATTGGCACCTGCACCTCTTGCCGTACCCTGTCGCCGTCGCCAGCTCCGGCGGTTGGATTCTTCTCTCTTCGATTCGACCCGGCCATCCGGCTGGCGAGTGGCGAAACTGCTGCTAGCTCCTTGCTGGAGTCCAGCTAGTTTTGTTGTACTTGGAGACTTGGTGTGGCCGTTCACGGTTGCAGGGTGCCTGCTGCGCCAAGGATGAATGATGATCGATCGATGAATGGCCACACTAGCTGCGACCAGTTAGCAGCAATGAGTGCACGAGCAGAGCGCTTAATAAGAGCATCTCCAATGGAATGGATAAAGGAGATAGATATAACACTGTTTTGCTACTGTAGACAGAGAGAAGTAGTTAGAATAGTAATAGAAAAGATAGATACATGTCCCGCTGAGGATAGCCTAACCAGTCAAATCTCGAAGCTGGGGGCTGGGCGTGGTGCCGTGCATGCCATGTCGGAGAAGATATGCATCGGACAAACCTGCTGCCATGTTCTGTAGCCGGGGAGCGCACAGGTGGACGGGTGCGGGCCATCCGCAGGGACGGACGAGCAGTGAGCTAGGCTAGATGACAGACGGCTCTCGGCCGTCCGCGCCGTACGCGCGTGCTTTCATTTTGCCGAGGGCGACGGCCGACGGCGGCGACGATGGTTGTTTTCGCTACGGCGACTGCTAGTAGTAGAACTTGTCATCGATTTTACTTCTTGGCGTATGTGTGTGATGATGGAACGGTTATGATTGAGAAGCGGCTCGCCAGAACATTCTGAGGGGGTACAGAGACGGGAACGGCAGAGGAAACAAATGGCCGGCCGGGAGCATGCACCGGACAGGACTGTGTGCTGGTGAATGGTGATGATTGCGTTGATGCGCTCACGTCGCTCGTTGACTGTGTGCGTAAATCACCGTCAGCAAGACGTTTGTTGGATCACAATTCACCCGTAGACGTAGGCGCCGGTCTCGGCTATTTAACTGATTGAAGTGGTTTGCCATCGTTCGAATGGCAATAACATTTTTGCCATTCGGCAGAGCAAAGTGCGAACTATTTGCCACTTTTGCTGATTTGGCAGCCCACGTATACCATCTACGCTGGCTCCCGCGTGTGAAAAGACCGTTGTGCCCCTGCGTGTTAATTCCTCTTCCCCCTTCTACCACCGATGTGTGGCCCCAGGTGCCCAGGTTTTTCTTCCTCGGCCTTCCCAGGCGACCAGGCGCACGGCGCGGCGTTGTCGTAGCTCCACCCGGTCCATCCCATGCCGGAGCCTAGACGCGGCCCTCCCAGATGCAGGGTTGGTCGTCGGCGCATAGCGCGAGGAGGGCCGGCGGCAGGGCTAGACTGAGCGCGGCGGCGCCAGCGCTGGGCGCGGGTGAGGCCGAGGCAGGGCCCGTACCGCGTGTCGAACGTCACGGCGAGCAGCATGGCAAGGGAGAAAAGATGAGGATGCCGTAGGTGGAGGAAGAGCAGTAGGCCCTTGGGCTTGTGAGGATGCCGTAGGCGAAGGAGGTGAGGGAGACGACGTGGTGGTGGTGGAGCGGTGGAATCAGAGGGAGGAAGAGCAGTAGGCCCACATGGGCGCGCGGGACGGCGGCCGGCGCAGCGGCTCTGGTGCGCGCGTGCGGCCTCGTCCCGCCTCTTTTCCTTCCCCTGCGCTCGTCCATGTGGCCTCCGCAAGCGGCGCTATGGGCCATGGAGGGCAGCGCCGGGCGCCATGAAGGGCGCGGGCAGGCGCACAGGCAAGAAGCAGGCGGCGGCGCGGCGGGAGCAGCCGAGGGTGGGCGCGGGGCCGGCGACCCTACGAGGGGGCGAGCGGCGGCGAGCGGGCGCGACGATGAGCGGCGGCGCGGGCGCATAGCCGGGGGGGTGCGACGACGAGCCGCGGCAAGGGTGCATAGAGGGGCGAGCGCGAGCGGACGTCACGGCGAGTAGCATGGCAAGGGAGAAAAAGGGAGCGGTGAGAGGTTGAAGATGGGTATGACAGGTGGATCCCACGTGTAAGTGGCCAGGACGAACAACACAGGAAGAAGAGAGAGGAAGAAGAGACATAGGCACTGTGGTCTTTTTTCATCCTCTCGCCACGCTGGACAGTGTGTCTCGTCACGTAGACTAAAATGACAAATAGTTTATGCTTTGTGCCATCAAATATCAAAAATGTAATTGCCATTGTAACGATGGCAATTGCCGGTCTCGTCGGCAGCCAGTACAGTACGATACAGACAGCGCTGCAGCTCGATCGGCTGTCGTCAGGACGGGCCGTGAGTCTGAGGAGCTGCAGCCCAGGGATGGCCTTTGCGCTCTCTCTCTCTCTCTCTCTGCAGAATACTCCATTTTACAATGGATTTGCGTTTCCATGCCGGAAAAATATTGCAGGAGGATCTCTCGACGGCGACGCTGTGAGTAGCTGAGTTGCTTCTCGCCGGCAAAAACGAGATCTCACGGCCTGATCAGGATATCTTTGCCACTTGGCTACTTGCTGCTGCGGCGACTAAACTACTACTAGCATACTGTACTAGCGGCATGAAACACGGACGTTGTCCCGAAGCGCAGGCTGTCCGCACTTTTGAACTCTATTTCTCTATTTTAAAAGTAATATTTTATCTTAATCATTCAGATTTTTAACTCTATCCTACAGTCTTATGTAATTATATTTATTTTATACATCAACCCTATACCAACTACCACATTATTTATATTTTTATTTTATCCCATCCGCCCAACCCAGAACCTTTCCCGCCTCGTGTCCTCTCCTCCGGTAGCGGCCGCCACCCCCGCGCCCGCTTCATCTTTTCCGACAGCGGGCTCCTCCCCCACACCCGCCTCGCCTCCTCCAGCGGCGGCTCCCGCGCCGGATCTATCGCCGCCGCCTCCAGCTCGGGCACTCGTCGTCGCCACCTTCTTTTTCTCCGCGGCTCCTCTTCTCCATTCTGCCCGCGCGCCGGCCTCCGCATCCGCCTCTGCCGTCCTCCTCCCCACCTCCACCTCTCCCACCGGCGTCTCCTCTCGTCCCCTCCGCTCGTGCGCCACAGTCCTCCACACCCCACGCTGGCGTTATCGTCCTCTGGATCCACCACCAGGGCGCGTGGAGATCCGCCGCGGCTTGTCCTCCTCCCACAACGGCCGCCGGTGACCCGCTCCACCTCTTCGTCCTCCACCGGCCTCGCCCCGCGCCCCCACCTCCTCATCCTCCACCTCCTCCCCGCCTGGTGACCTCTGCGCCAGCGCATCCTCTGCCGTCTTCGGTCCATGGCGGGAGAAAAAGGCCGTTGGCCACGTGGAGGAGAAGAGAGATGGAGTAGGACGGGATGTACTCTGTATTTGAGGTGACAGACGACTCTCCCTATCATCCTGTGCGCTTTAGGGTGATCCAGTAGCGTTTGAGGTTGCCCACTGCAGATAGCCTCAGTTCAGCTCAAACTGTTGTCAGCTCTCGCTCGCAGAGCACGCGTGACCCAATCACCAAAAGCACAATTGCCCAAGTTTACATAGTTCAACATTCCACAGCATATATATTCATGAGCCTGTATCAATTGCCTAAACATTATTTCAACTATCTTCCTCTCTGTCTACGGCAGCGCTACGATGCACAGACAGCGCATTTAGGCAGTGTATTTACACGTTTCACTGGAGACCGCCTTAGAAATTTAAAATATTCTCACCGGTCGGCATCAATATCACGTCACCCAACAGGTCACAGCCTACACATCGTTCATAGCAAGGCACCAAAGATTTGGCTTCGATGCCTAATGCTCGTATTGATTCTCGTATTGATTGAGACAAACCAGTGGAAATGGCAGAAGGGAAGTAGAATGCCCGGCGGCCCCTTACCCAAAGGATAGCCATCCATAAAAAAATAAACTACGGACTACTCCATGAATGATAAAGATTGCACAACGTGGTAGATAAAGAGAGCAAGAGAAGAGCAAACTCTTTGATAAATATGGTAGATAATTTCATTGATTTTTTTTATGTGTTGCATTCTTGTCTCATGCAATGTTCTGAACAAAGGAAAATTCACATATACTCTCCAATAGTCAACAAAGGTTTCGGTGACATTCGGAGGATGCCAAAGAAAAAAAAGAGGAAGATCAATAAAAAGAACAGTTTGTGACGAAACTCAAGGAAAGGCCTGCGAAACAGATAAAACCGGCCCACAAAGGAGCAAACTCCAAAGAAAAAAAAAAGGCAGAGCAACAAAAAACAGCTTGAGCCAAAACGGAAGAGCAGCAGAATTGCATTGCAGTACTGCAGCAGAATTTAAAAATACCAAATTTTATTATTTTTACTTGTAAGTATGAGTTAACATGCTTATAAAATATAAAACATTTAATCCGTGTACAGTCTAAACACTACACATGCCTCATCAACCATTCACAATTTAGAATGACACTCTGCACTGGCAGTTCAAGAATGACTCTACAGTTGCCGTCTTGCCGGACATTCCAAGTCCACAAGACCACAAGTACTGCACAGCATCAAGTCAAAGAAAATCACTGAGACACCTTAATCAAAGACCCTCTTTAGAACGTAGGAATTCCACAGCAATAGCACAGGAATTTCACATCAAACGGTTCATTTTCATAGGAAAAACGCAGGAAACACGAAAAAATCCCGCATTCCAAAGGGGGCCTAAACCTCGACCATGCATGATTCTATGAATTTGTCACGAGTCACAACTCACGTTCCTTTGCCAACCACAAGTTTCAATTGTGCATACTGCAACCCCAAACCTAGAGCACAGGGACAGAACCCACAGATCTCTTCACAGCCTATACAACATTTCAAATGCATAATGCACTAGCAGCAAACATCATCAGGTCCACTGCCACAAGCGCGCAAGCGCAAACATTCTAAGAACTGTATAATGCACAAGCAGCAACATTATCAGGCCCACTGCCACAGTGCTCAAGCGCAACATTCTAAGCATAAATAAAAGTTTTGATAATGCATCGGTTGACAAGGCTCAACAAAAAAGATATTGAAGCGGACTCAGTGGCTCAAGCAGAAACGATTACCAGCATAGTACCAAATTCCAAACAAAGGGTGCTAACAAAATCTAGCTAGCATGTCTAAGCATGAAAAACGAATGTGATAGTTTTCTCATTAACCGAAACAAGACCTGTATCAATACTGACAGCTCAATTCTTAAGGAAACAGATAATTAGCCAAAAAAGTGACCTTTCTTGCAAAGACAACAGAATACTTCATTCCCTTCAAGCAACAGTTGCAGCTGCACTCTTCTCGCCCTCACCAGCATTGGCGGCCGATGCAGTGTTGGCCTCTGCCTCAGCAACTGCATCCATTTCCTCTGCGGTAGCATCAACATCTGCAAGCGGGCGAACTTGCTCCTCCTCTGGAAGTGGCTCTTCGACGTAATCATTCTCAAACGCATCAGAAGGCACCTCATAGATCCTCACCTGTGGCTTTGCTGGATCCTTCACAAACACATACTTGCCCTCTTCAAACTTCATGCAGATATCCACAATTGACTTGACAATTCCCCACATGTTTGCAGTGTTGAGATTGATCTGCGCGGCAAAATCCCTAGGCTTGTACCCCATCACACTGAGTATGGAATGGTTGTAGTGATCACGAGGTTGCACTCGTGACACATAACCCAACTTCATCATGTCGGCACCAGCAAGCAAAGCCTGGGCAGTCCAGCGAGCAAGTTTGTTCGCATTGTTCTTGAGCTCTGTAGCAAGGACAGCTCCGCGCTGGGTCTCAAGCTTCTGCCTCCAGTCAACGCCAGTAATCTTAGGATCAAACTCATTGAGGGCATTGAGTGTAATAAACTGGCGACCACCACTTGGATCAATATTGGCAGCATGCACCTCACAGCGAGCAACAATGCTGATCTCATCATCCAGCTTCCAGCGGCGGTAGCGGTAGCCAACAGATGCTGCCTCCTCACCCTCGGAAGCAAATGGGTTAGGCTCATCAAAGGTAACCTTCTCACCATCACGGTGCAGCACCTGCTGCGAGAAGTTCTGGTTGATGTAGGTGGCTTCAACAGCGAGCGAGTGCGCTGAGTTGATGTCCTCCTTGTTCTCGGGGAGCTGCTCCTGCGCAGTCTCATTGACAGTGAGCAGGTCGAGCTGGGAGCCATCGCGCTTGTCAAAGAACAGCTTGTTGCCTACGCGCTGGACGACAATGTCCCACGACTGGATGCTGCGGGGCGTGCACATGAGCGCGGCGAGGATGGCATCAGTGGCGAACACCGTGGCTTTGTCCTCCTCGGCGAGGCGGCGGATGACAGGGTCGTCGGTGGTGGTGACCTTGAAGAAGTTGCGGGACTTGAAGCGCTCGAGACGGCGTGCGGCCTTGGGGTTGACGCGGTCATAGGCGCGATCATAGAACTCGACGGCGCCGCAGACGAGGAGGTCCTCGGGCTGGTCGGCGACGGAGAAGGAGAGCTTGGTGAAGTTGGCGAAGGGGATCTGCTCGCGCATGGTCCAGTCGGGCTGGATGTCGACGGAGGGCTTCGCCGACGAGGATGGCTGGTTGCCGCGGAAGCCGGGGTGGTGGTGCGAGCGGTTGTTCTGGAAGTGGCGGTCGCGGCGGGCGCGCTCCTTCTCCGCTAGGCGGCGGCGCGCCTCCACCTCCTCGTCTTGGCGCTGCGGGAGCTGCGGGCGCTGGTTGAAGCGCCACTTGGGGCCGAATCGCGGCTGGCGCGGCGGCGGCTTGGCGTCGACGAGGCGGAACGAGGAGTCCTCGGCCCCGGCGGCGAGCGAGTCCTCGGCGGAGGTGAAGTCGAAGACGGAGTCGCGGGAGGCTGCGGCGAAGGCGGCGGGGCCGGCGGGGTTGCGAGTCCAGTCGGCGATGCGACCCAGCTTGTCGGAGCGGGAGAAAGGCGCGAAGGGGATGGAGGCGCCGCCACCCAGGGACTGCGGAATCGCCGGCGCGTCAGGAGGGCCCCAGCCATCGGGGTTGGAGGGGACGACGCCCACGTCGAAGCCCATGGTTGCGGCGGCGGCGATGGTGGATTGGATCCGGAGGAGGATAGAGGTGGCGGCGGCGGCTGGGGGGGCTGGGCTGGGCAGAAGGAGGGGGCTTTAGGGTTTGGGGGTAAAAAAAAAAAACAAAATCTTCCTAATATTGAAGTTTCGGAGGGGCCACATGTCAGTGTCAAGATTGCAGGGTCATATGGATTATGGACAGTTCTTTTCGTATACGGTGAGGACTGCGTTTGCGCTCAAATGCTCCTAAATCGCACAAAATAATGCATACTCCTACATCCATATCAAACAATTTGATTCCCCTATATGATTTGATCGAATTTTTCAAAGAAAAAATAAACTAGGCAAGGTATGTTGATGGCACTGGCTGATTTGCATCGGCATTTGAGATGAATTTTCCGAAACGACATAATCTAATCGACGTGGAAATCCATATAAAAAAAGTGAATATTTTAAAGATGCTACGAGGCTGCCACATTTTCATGAGATCCATGATCGACAAAAAAAAAAGAACAATATCGCCACTTTAGCAATATAGTGCGTAACTTAGGCCGCTAACAAAACGGCGGTAAAGAAAGCTCCATGTTGACAAATAGGATCATGCTCGGTATATCACAGAAGAAACAACAAACAAGCATTGCTATCTAGGAAAACATGACACGGAAAAATGTGTGCCTTTTCTCAAACAGTGAGCCTTGAAAATCTAGGACAACACAATCGTCGTGTCATGTTTCCATCTCGTAGATGGAATGGAACGACAAAGCACAATAGATAATTAGATAATGCATTTGACGCTTTACAATTCATGTTGATTTTTTGAGGGCATAGCCGCATAGGCATTACTACATCTTTCGGATGAGCACTATGTCATTAGGCTATATCAAGGTGCGTACGCTTTGGACCATATAACCAGATATTCTTATTTGGGAAAAAAAATTAGGAAGACTTATCTCTATTTACTAGACGGAACAGGCTCAACCTTGTCCTTATGGGCTAACCAGCAAGAGATCGGTCAACCAGAGACAGCCCATCGGCTTAGCCCATTTATATGGCAGTGGCAGCATAGCATATATAGCAAGTTCATGACTTCATGTTTTCAAGAAGAAAAAAAGCAAAGTTGGCCAACGGCGGCACACCTACCCTCGAGTCCCGAGTCCCGACCTCGGCCGCTCCCTGTTCTTCGCCCTACCTGCGACTGCGAGTCACGCTCCCTCATCTCTGGCTATCATGCCGTGTCGGGCTCCTCCACATTGCTGCCGGCGCTGCGCCGCTGCCTTGCCCTTCCCAGTTCCCACCTGTGGACAGGATTAGGGCCCAAAGCCACGCTGCCTCCGGCGCTGCTCCACAGAGCTACCGAGACGACAGTGATCACGCACCACTCTGGAACAACAAACCTGCCGCGGCCGTCAACGCCCATGTCAGAAAGAAGAGGAGCCCGCCGCTGCCGCCGTCCGAGAAGGGCGCCAAGAAGCCCAACACGGCACAGAAAACTTCGCCGGCCTTGTGCATCATGGAGGACACGGCGAACGCCGAGAGGAAGCGGGGCTCTGGACAAGAAGGTCGCCGGCTACCTTTTGACCCGGCCCGGAGATGGGCTGGCGCCGCTGCTGCCGCTTGGCTCCAGGAAGGCGGCCACACCGCACTGTGGTGCGTGTACGTGCCCGGAGCTGGTCGTGGATGGGGAATCACATGGGCGGTGTCCTGCACGGCGGCAGCGAGGTACTGGTGCCCACGGTGCGCGCAGGCCAAGGCGCGGAGATGTTCGCCGAATACGTCAGGTGGCGAAAGAAGGTTTGGATGCCGAGCCAGTTCTACAAGGAGCTAGCACGTCCACGCGATTGACGCCGAACAGGAGGACTGAATGCAAGACATTGCACGCCACCGCGTCGTGCTCTATAGGTGCTAGATTAGGGTAGCCATTAGAGCAAATATTAAACTTTAGACATGAGAAAAGGCTGATTAATGTATGCCAGCATCCTTTATCAAAAAAAAAAAAAATCAAAAAATATGCTATGAGGATTGGCTTTTTCAATGGTCATATTATATCTTAGTGGTGGGCTTGTTTGGTGAACACATTCATTTCCTTGTTTCGAGATTACTGCACGAATCTTTCTAAATCTCCTCTAAAAGTTTTGAATTACGGTATTATAAAAAAGTGACAAATTAGTAAATCTAATTAAAAAAAGAAGAATTGCTTAAAATCTCCACTAAAAGTTTTGATATAATAAATTTTCCGTCATCGTTAACTGGATGAAGATTTATTACGGAAGAAAAAAGGGTGGCTATGTGGTTCGACCCAAGAATACATCAACTTAAAAAATCTAAAATATCTCCCCCCCTAATTCTCTTTCAGCTCAAAATATTCAAATTATGATTTGAATCACTAGTATCCTGTGATCCTATCAATCATAATAAATTTTCTATATAACATCACTATGAACCTTGCCTGCCCTTGGTAAAATATGAAAAGAAATGACCAAAGAGATGGATGTTCAATTTGTAAGGTTGAAAAAAAAAATGAAAGATATAACATCACCATGGTGTTATAGATAACTATTTGAAGGAGGATCATGATTTGTTTTTTCTTTTCTAGAAATGTTTACCAACTTTTGAACATTTTGATCTTGGTATTTGTAGTCTGAATTATCTTGTTTTTTTCTTGTAAATGTTTATGCTATTTCATGTATTGTTCAAATCATCTGGTATCAAATGCTACACACAGTAGCTTTATGATTTCAATTCTCACATTTGTGACTTTGAGCATGTCTGATGTTGTCATGCCATGCTCTAGTTCTAGATTAGGGAAGCCATTAGAGTCTTAGACTATGAACATGATCGAGAAAAGTTTGATTAATGTATACCACTGTACCAATATTTCACTCATAAAATATACTATGGATGGATTCTTTTACTTGATCACATGATATCTTATTTCTAAGCTTCTCTTTTTTTAGATCACATTCTCTTCGTTATTTGACATTACTGTTCAAATCTGTCTGAATCAAAATTTAAACTAAAATAATCAACATAAATAAATCGCTAAAAATCTCCTCCAAAGTTAAATATAATTAGGTTTTGGTTGTCGTTATCTAGGCGCAAAGATTTTTTCCTAATAGATACATATCCACTTGGTGGGGGCACGCATTGGCAACGTTGGCAACCCAACAATGCATCAATTCCACTCTTTTTTCAAAGAAAAAAGAAGATAATTTCTCTCTCGTATTTATGTTTCAATTCGAAATATTCCATTCCCGATTTGAATGATGGGTATCCAGTCGACCAGTCACTCCTACTAACTTTTTCTATATGACATCATTGTTTGTCTCCTCCATAGCAAAATATGAAACATAAAAGATATAATATCATCTCATCCCCTCTTCCCTTTTGCCTTGTATCTTGCTCTACTCTGGGGTGTTTGGATCCAGAGACTAAACTTTAACTCATGTCACATCGGAGGTTTGGATGCTAGTTAGAAATTTTAAATATGATTTAATTAGAAAACTAATTACATAGACGGGGACTAAACGACGAGATAAATTTATTAAGCCTAATTAATCTATGATTAACGAATGTTTACTGTAGCATCACATTTGCTAATCATATATTAATTAGGCATAATAAATTTATCTCGTCGTTTAGTTCTCATCTGTGTAACTAGTTTTATAATTAAATAATATTTACTATTTCTAACTTGCGTACAAACATTCGATGTGACGGAGCTAAATCTTCATTGTCTGTGATTGGGTATGGTGACGCACCAGGGCGGTACGAACTGGATGGAAAATGTGGGAGGCTGACAGGTCGGATCCACCTGTGAGAATGGACCGATAAACCTTATTTACTTTTATATTAGTGGAGATCTGCCCTTTTGACGCACAAACCTAATTCAATTATCCAAATCAGAATAGCGGCAGCAAGAAGGGGACAATCGTGATGCACAAGAATGCTTGCAAAAACTACCACTCTCCCTGCGAAAACATGTCCCGCTAGGCCATTTCTTATGTCTGAACTGACAACTTATTACAACTGGAGGGAGTAATAAAATTTGTTCACGTTGACTACAAGGTCTCCACGCTCCCATAACAAAAGTGTAATGTTCCCTTTTTCTCAATATCAACAATGTTTGAATTTGTTTATCAGTAGGAAAAAAAAACAATCTTCGCCTTGAATCTTGTATGAATCATGTTTGTTACTCTAGGAATAATGAAGAACAACAGACACCCAACACAGCAACAAAAGTCATCCATTGACCATTGGCCATAGCCACCCCTAGAAATAGTTGTCAGTAACAAAAAAAAAATGGAGTAGGAATCAACATAGTGCGTTCATCAAAACTAAGAAGCATTCATAGTATATTGCAGACAAAGGAAGATGAGAAAACAATAGGTATCAAACAATCTTTTCAAGAAATAGCGGCATTGATATCTAAAAAAATCTTTAATTGATGCATGAGATTATGCTGCAAAGTGCTGGGCAGAGTGAAAAAAAGGCACAAAGAGAGATCAAATCGAATGATGTCAATGTCATACAAGATCGTTACACAGCACAGACTGTAAAGCAAGTACTACACTGCCGGTGAGCCGGTGGATTTCCACCGGTAAATTACATAGCTTTCTAAGTCACTTAGTATTACATCCTACCTAGAAAAAATTGACGATGCAGGGTCGAGCCACTCCTTGTTGCAGACCTCCAAGGCTCCAAACAACAACTAAGTGACTAACACTGATTAACCAGAAGCTAGCCTCCAAGCTTCGGCGGTTCTTGCTGCTCACCACAGATACTGATCTGAAACATCAACGCCTAGTTCTTCGGTAAAGAACTTCATATTTTCTGCAGACACCTGCTCCACAATGCCATCTAGAGTCGGCACCTGCACATCAGCTGACGCTGACGTCGAGGATGGGAGGAGACCCATAAGGTAGCTGCTGTCAGGTACTTCTAGGTGGCTCTGCGGGAAGTTGTCGTCGCCGTCGGCCACATCAACAAGCGGTGGGAGTTCTTCGCCGCAAGAAGAAGAAGCGTTGTACATCGCCAAGAACTCATCGTCGGTCATCACCCCAGAACATGGAGGCGCAGCGGCAGAGCCATCGACGGGCACCGCGGCGTCGGCGTGCGAGCTCTTCTGCTGGCGCCCGGCTTCTTGGCCATCCGGCACGCGCTTGCGCTTTCGTCCGTGGCCGGTGAACGCGACGTGGCAGATCCTGACGTTGCACGGGCACGGCGGCGCGGCGATGGTGTACTCGTGCATGACCCACCCGACGCTGCCGCCGTGCTCGCCCTTGCCCATGTGCAGGTTGAAGTTGCTCTTGCAGCACCGGACCGTCTCGCCGCCGATGCGGAAGCACAAGTCGTCCTTGTTCTGCTTCTTCCACGTCCCGACGCCGCCGATGCAGCCGCGATCCTGGCGTGCGCCGGGCTTCTTGTCGTCGCTGCCGCGCACGATGAAGTGGGCCTGGTCCTCGTCCCCCAGGCCGTGGCGCGCGAAGAGATCCCAGGGCAGCGTGCTCCCCGCCGCGTCGTCCTCGGCGATGACGCCGGGGAATGGGTTCTGCCCGCAGGCGCGCGGGAGCAGGTAGTGCTTGACGAGCTCGCGATCAGTAGGGCGGAACTTGTACGCGGGCGGGACCACGATCACCTCCGCCTCCGGTGCTGCCGACATGGCCGGCCGGAGAAGAAGCAGATCGAGAGAGGCAAGCGCAGCAGGCAGCGGCGGTGAGTGCGTTGGGCGATCGGGCCGGGAGAGGAGAGGAGCACCACGCGCAGAGCAGAGCAGATCAGGGCAGGGTGAAGTGCCAAGGCCCGAGCAGGAGGTGGGAATTTATAGGGTGGGGTTCGCTGTCCGAGGCTGAGCGGACTTGGATCCTTGGTCGAAGTGGTTTCACTTTCCGGTGTGGTTCTTGATTTTGCGCGGGGACTGCGAACTCCTTGTCCGAACGCTGCAATTTTGGGAATTTTCGATTTCGACTAGGGTTCGGGGTTGTGGAGTCTACCATGTGTGATGTGGACGTGCGCTGGGCAGCTGGCGGCGGCACCCTTTCCTTTTTTAGACTCTGCCCTGTACAGGTGTGTTTTGCCTGATGCCGTTGTGGTGACGGTGACAGGTAAACAGAATCAGCCGTCGGATAAGGTAATTCTGTATGATTTGTGGTTGGATGAAGCACCCTGACCTGATCAGTCGTTGCTTTGCGGGTTTACCTGTTGAACGTGTGTTGATTTCGGTAGGGTAGACATTCAGTTAAGATTGTTGAGTTGTTAGATTAGATATGGCAACTGTCAAAGGGAAACATTACCTTGTCTCTGAATTTAAGTCATTCGGTATATATGTTTAGTCATGAATTCATAAAATAGAATATCATCTTTTGTAGGCTAATAGCTTCTTGGGGAATACCATTTCCGAGTTGTCTTCAATGGAACAGCTATCATCGGAGTGTTCCTTCAAAGAGCTAGTGAACCTCATGTGGGACTGAAAATGGGCCCATCGGTACCCTCTTGAATCTTGATGGCGTGGTCAAGGGCTCAAGGCTGCGGTGACGACAGACATGGACGAAGGATAGCTGATATGCGCGGTCCTTGATCCCATCTAATCGTAGTCAAGGGCTCAAGGCCTCATAATCAGGAGATCAACTGGAAAAAAGAAAAACTGAATTGGATGGCTCTCTATCAATAGCAGTCGATCAGATACATAGATAGGTTCTTGCTGCTATTCACACACAACATAGTTCGGTGCTACCATGAAGATGGTTACTTGATTAGTTGACTCACTGGAATCTGAATCTGGCAATCGTTCAGAACTTTTAACTAACTAAATATTGTGTAAACAAAAGCTCACAGGAATATGAATCAGAAATGTCAGTTGCACTTCCAGATCAGGGCTAATGCTGAAATCTTCCATTGATCCAAACAATTCTAAATGGTAAAGAAAGCCCCATGTAGCAGACAACAAATAGGAGCCAGCTTTAGTACACCATAAAAGATACAACAACAAAAAAAGCGCTGCAATTCAGGAAAACATGACATGGAAAATGTCTGCTTTCCTCAGATAGTAAGACTGGACCATCCAGTTGCCAGAAAGCAAGTATCCGACTGTTATGCTCTACTTTTGTTTGCTGAAACGTCATGTTGCTGGTAACAAAAAAATAAGTAGGAATAGTCACCCCTAGAAATAGTTGCTGGTAACAAAAAATACGTAGGAATCAACATGGTGCTTTCATCAAAACTAAGCAGCATTCGTATTTCATAATGTATTGTAGACAAAGTAAGATGAGAAAACAAAAGGTAACAAACAATCCTTTGGATAAATAGCAGTGTCTTAACTTGGTGCATCGTTATCTAAAAAAAATCTTACATGCTGCATGAGACTATGCTGCAAGTGCTGGCAGAGTGAAAAAAAAAGGCACAACGAAAGATCGAATCGAACAATGGACATATTCATATACATTTGTTACAGATACATAGATTCTTAAGTCACTAAGTGCTACATCCTAACTACAAAATTGTTGATGATGCAGGGGTCGAACCACGTCTTGTTCCAGACCTCCAAAAAACAACTAACACTGATTAACCAGAAGCTACCCTCCACCTAGCCAGTGCTTCGGCGGTGGTGACCATTGTTTCACGGTCTTCTTGGGCTCTGAAACATCGATCCTTTCCTTCCTCAGAGCATAGAAACATCAATGCCCAGTGCCTCAAAGATCTGAGTTTGAGACAACCCCTCCAAATTTATTTCTGTATCTGGAGTCACGCATGGAAAATCCACAAAGTCGTTGCTGTCTAGCACTCCTCCGAGATGGCTCTGCTG
The DNA here is from genome assembly GCA_022530915.1 of Paspalum notatum. Classification (NCBI taxonomy): domain Eukaryota; kingdom Viridiplantae; phylum Streptophyta; class Magnoliopsida; order Poales; family Poaceae; genus Paspalum; species Paspalum notatum. The sequence continues at coordinate 39,161,138 of CM039692.1, forward strand.
CAAGTTGTTGCCACCGTCGTCTGCCAGAACAAGCGACGGGAGTTCTTCTGGCGTGCCACCGCACATCGGAGGTTCGGAGCCATCGGGCACCACGGCGTTGGCGTACATCCCGTGGAAGAACTCATCATGGTCGGCGTGTGGACTCTTCTGCTGGCGCCCGGCTTCTTGGCCATCCGGCACGCGCTTGCGCTTCCGTCCGTGGCCGGTGAACGCGACGTGGCAGATCTTGACGTTGCACGGGCACGGCGGCGCGGCGATGGTGTACTCGTGCATGACCCACCCGACGCTGCCGCCGTGCTCGCCCTTGCCCATGTGAAGGTTGAAGTTACTCTTGCGGCACCGGACCATCTCGCCGCCGATGAGGAAGCACATGTCGTTCTTGTTCTGCATCTTCCACGTCCCGACGCCGCCAGCGCAGCCGCGGTCCTGCCGCGCGCCGGGCTTCTTGGCGTCGCTGCCGCGCACGATGAAGTGGGCCTGCTCCTCGTCCCCCAGGCCGTGGCGCGCGAGGAGCTCCCACGGCAGCGTGCTCCCCGCCGTGTCGTCCTCGGCGATGACGCCGGGGAATGAGTTCTGCCCGCGGGCGCGCGGCAGCAGGTAGTGCTTGACGAGCTCACGATCCGTGGGGCGGAACTTGTACGCGGGCGGGACGATGATCACCTCCTCCTCTGGTGCTGCCGACATGGCCGGAGAAGAAGAAGATGGAGAGACGATCGCGGCGGAGGGCAGAGGTGAACGGATCGTGAAGGGGACGCGACGCGGCGGAGCGGAGATCAGGAGAGCCGAGCCAGGGTGTTGCAGAGCAGAGGTCAGGTGGGTGCGCTTTATATCGGTTGCAATCGCTGTGGCGGCGCTGGGGTTTGCGAATTTTCGCGGGGACGGGGGATCCAGTCACGCTATTCCGAACTCTTGCATCAAGCCTTGTCGATTTCAACCAGGATTCGCTTGTAGTAGTGCCTGGTTCTAGCGGCGGCACCTTTCCCTTTTTTTTTTTTTTGTTGCCTATCGAGTGATTGATGCCGATGCCGGTGTATTCACTGCCACTGTTTTTATTTCACTTATTCGTAAAAAATTTGACTTAATACAACTAACCTAGATAGATCTTTATTGGCGATTCGATGAAGTACCTGATCTTTAGATGCTTTTGTAGCTTTTTTTTTCCTATGAATGAACGTGGATTGATATGCCGGTAGGCACTTGATTAAGATACTTGAGTTTTTAGATGCTAATCAAACGGTCCAAGGGAAACATGTGCCTTGTGTTCTCTAATTTTAAATCATTTAGTAGGTCTAATCATGAACTCATGTTAGCAACAAAATAAAATAGAAGTGGGATTAATGAAGCTAAAAGAATAATTCACCTATCATCATCCTAACCGCCGTACCCATTTTCACTAGACAAAATTAGCCGTTGACATAAAAAAAATGAACTCGACTGGCGAGAGCGAGATGATGTAGTGGAGGAACTTGACTTCTGGCCCGCGCTCTGGTTTCGAGCTAATTTGCTAGGAAACGTTATATCAATTATTACCATATCTATTTCTGCAAGAAAAAAAGAGAAATGTTAGCAAATGCCGCCTTCCTTTCCCTTATCTCTTTTTATTTGGAATATACACATGGCTAGGACTGCACCTCACGTCCATCGGTCACCACTTCTTCTACCACTGCCGCTCGGCATGTTGCCAAAGAGCTAACCGTAGCCGAAGCCAAATCGAGCTTACCGTATGTGTCTCTCCCCATGTGAGCGTGCCATGCACCATCAATAGGATTGGCATCCCATCCCTGCACGCGTGTTGTGCGCAGCCACCACGTCGGGGCCGTGTGCCGCTCTGTTGTAGCCACCTAGAACCCTTACATTGCATGTGTGCCATGCGTGACCACCGCTACCTCCCCTAGCCCCTCCACAGTGCTGGACTCTCTTCATGGAAGAAGGATCATCGTCCACCTATCCTACACACGTACCGTGTGCCGCCACCATCCATGGCCCGTAGTGTCACCACTGTGCTGCCCCTCAGCCAATATCCACCACAACCTCTCCGCGCTATGGGAGGAAGAGGAGAGGGCGGAGGGAAAAGCACATTATGTGTGAGGCCAGAGGAAAAAAAAGAGAAATGGATATTGCATTGCCTTGTCTCCTCTTCCCAATCAGAAATCAATGATATAAATTTATAACAGATGCTGTGTTTTTTAACAAACTAGCATAGGCGTACGTGCAACATGCACGTGTTGTGAGATAATGAAGCAGACAATAGAAAGAAAAAAAAGAAAAATAGAATTAAAAGGAAAAAATCCTGATTGATTAGCATGATTCATTTTTCATTAAAACCAAAAGAAAGAAAATAACATATGGGTATGGGTATAAAATGAGGTAAAAAAGAAAAAGAGAAAGTGGATGAAATATTTTGCATATATGGGTTTTGGACTTTTCCATCCCTTTCCAACCTTAGCGTGAGGGGTATACCTATGCCTTTGTAGATAAAATTTTTTTTTTAGAAAAACTAGCTCTTTTACAGTGTAGACTATCACAATGCGGGATGTGGCTTAGAAATATGATTTTTTTTTTCTTGTGTCATGTTGCCAAATTAACGATGTTTGGAATATCCCATAGCTAATTTCGCCTTATTCCTTTGGAATTAAATTAATGTGAGAATCCACCTATCAATACCTTTTTATCGAATATTTATATTATGGTCGCGTTGGTATCCTCTTAACAGCGTCAAGGTGGCAGTGACAATTTGGACGAGGGACATAAGTCCAATATGTAATGCCCCTTCAAGAACCATATCTAATCCATTCGAATCTTGGTTGCAGGCGCACGTCAATGCACAAAAATCTAGTTCTTGGATCAAACTGCGATCTAGTCGATCAGCTCTAAAAAACATGACGGCATTTGCGTTGGTTCGAATAGAACCGAGCAAACTAGACCTACATTTATTACTCTGCCAAATTCAACCATCAACATAACCACTACGGGCCTATTTGGATCCAATAAACTAATCATAATCTGCTAAAGTTTAGCTCTAAATATTCAAACATACCTAAATAATAGAAAAAATAAAGTTTATCTATACCCTAAATTTTCATTATCTCATAATCCATCTAATCCTGGATATCAGCAGATAATATCCCATACGGAGCCGTGATTCCCGCGGTACCCCTCTTTTTTACCCAGGCCGACCCTACATGCAATGCATGCACTCAGCCACTCAACTAGTCCGTTTTATACCAACATGCATCAATTAGAGATTAGTCAATCGACATTACGAGACGGTAAACTTGTAGTACGTGTAAGACTGAACTAGAGGACTAACAAAGGAGAAGATTAAGAGAAACCACTAAAGAGCGGTTATTGCCACTAAGGTGTCAAAATCTTTTTGGACGAACATTACCAAACCAATCCAAGATCATAGCATCCTATATAGTAGGAGCACATAATGAATGAACGAGTCTTGTTTTTTTTAAAAAAAGATCCATTTTACGACCTCGAACTGTCAGGATTATTGTTTTTCAACCTCCAACTATGAAACCGAGCAACCTAAGGCCTCGAACTAACCAAACTGGGTAAAATACCCCTCGGACAGTATTGGAAGTGGTATTAGATGGTGGTTTTTTATTTTTAAAATAATAAAATCATTTGTAATCTTTAAAAATTATAATTAATTCATTTTAAAATAGAAAAATATAAACTGATATCGGTATTTGTCTAAAAACATAACCTATCTATTTATTTTTTTCATGATGTAGTCATTAGAAAAAAAATCATATTTGCAAATATTTTTTTGACAAGACGAGTAATTTTATGTGCACGGAAATAAATGCAAGCGACCGTCTTATCTAAAAACCCAACCTTTCTTATGTATAGGCGACAACGACAGGGGATGGCGAGAGAGATAGAAGGGATTGGTGGGGGAGGAAGAGATCTAAAAACCCAACCTTTCTTATCTAAAAACCCACCTGTCACGTTATGAGAGAGATGTGAGGCTAACACATAATCCATCCGTTTTAAATTGTACGTCGTTCTAACTCTTTTTTTTCTGTTTATGTTTATTTGCGTGTTGATGAACGTAGACGCATATACATATCATATCCATAGAAAAATAGATGTATCTGTTTAAAAGACAAAACGACCTACAATTTGAAACAAAGGGAGCGGTACTTTTCCTTTTTTTTTTTAATCCTCAATGCTAAGTACAAGTTGTTGTAGTATAAAAAAACTCGACCGGCGGGGGTAAGACAACCCCCACGGCATTGTTTTAAACCTTCTCACACCGGTCGAGAAAATTTCCGAACCACCGCCCCGCCCTTACATAAGGGCACAACATCCTGTAAGAAAAGGACGTTTCACATAATTATGCTATGCTTTGGCGTGTGACAGACAAGGGGATGTTTTTAACCACAAGCTAAAAATTCACTACCATAAGGAATCGAACTTAGGACCTGCGGAGTGACTCAGGGTTTCTCTAACCAACTAGGCTAGGACCCCTTGGCACAAGTTGTAGTATATGAATTCCATGCACAAATACACACCACTACACACGCACACCACGCGCACGCCCACAAAACTCAAGTTAGACCTACCTAACTGAACACACTGATATTGCTTTTTTTCCTTCTTTGTTGGTGGTTTGCCGTGAAACATCAGCGTGCCACGAGAGCCGCGTGAGTAGAAACCGATTTGAAGGGCCGGGGTGTGGGGCCCATCCGTCACTGACGAAGGGTGTTTGCAAGTGCTGGTTTCGAGGAAATGGACTAGAAAGCAAGTTGGGCCTTTGACCCAGGCGCACTTCGTAGGCCCAAGGAAAACGGCCTTATTCATCGTCGGTTCTTCTCTCGCGACTTCACGAGTCCCGACAGACGCCAACCAATCGTGTGCCTGCAATCCCCTAGCCTGGCCTCCATGGCCGACCAATGGCGGCGCGGTCGGAGCAATGGCGATGGCAGCGGCAGCCCGAGCCCTATACCGAGCAGCAAGAAGGGAGCGATTCTGGACATCATCTACGGGTACTACAGGAATGCAGTCTACGCGCTGCCGCTGGAGGACATGCCGGCACTTGGCCCTCGTCTCCTGGGCTCCGGCGTCTGCTTTGGTTTCGCGGACCCTGTTACCAATATCATCGCCAACACCATCTCCGGCGAAGACTTGCCGGTGCATAAGATCAAGAAGCGGAAGAGGAGGAATACTGACACGACCAAGGGGAAGAAGAGGGCAGGAGCGAGGGACGAGATCCTCTCCGAGATTGTCGCCGCCGGCGACGCCCCGACCGTCGCGAAGCGCTCGCTCGCGGGCCTCGTCACCTTCCTCACCTCCTATTTCCGCTACCTCGACACCGGCGATGCGCTGTGCTACCTCTGGCTGGCCCGAGCCGATCTCGTCGTTGCCGTCCGCCGCATCGAAGAGGACCACTGCTACCGCCGAAAAGACAAAATCAACATCTGCTCGCGCGCCTTCCAGACTGCCCTCAAATGTGCCGCCCTGTCGGCTAGGCAACCCAACATCGATGCCTTCCTCACCGGCTCAAATTCACTTGTGTCTCATCTCCACGAAATTTCAGAGACAACTGCGCCGTCAGAACGCCGCCGCCGCCTTCTCTCTGTTCAGCACATTCTCTTGTTGTCAGGATTGCTAAGGAAGCTGCCGTCGGAGCTCAACGACTTGCAGAAACATCCTGTTGATCTTGCTGCTGCACGGTCGCTTCACTATGGTGGTGAGGCCGGCATCGAGAAAGGGATCACCCGCCTGACAGATTCACTCAGGGCTCTTCTCATGGATGCCATCCATGGTCAATATCTCAAGGCGATTTCCAGGATGCCAACGGAAGAGCTCCGCAGGTGTCACTACCGTGGTCTCCTCAAGGCGGGCTACTGCTTTGGCCCATTCGACCCAGTGTCCAACATCATCACTAACACCATCTGGTACGACACCACCTTCCCCACAACGGAAGAACTCGAGGTGGTCGACATGATCAACACCACTTACATTGAATCTCGGTCCCTTGATGTCCTCATCAAGCTCTTGCAGGAATGCATTCCTGAGGTTTCTCAGCACGATGCCATGGTATATCTGCTCAAGAGTAATATCAGATTTCACAAAGCAGTTGGAATGGCTAGACAAGAAGGCCGCTCTACATCTAGCTGGACTGCTAACGTCTACAAGGCTGCAGCTGTTGTCGCTTATCACCCTCAACCGGAAGCACTCATGGTGTTTATCATGCAAACTCTGCCCATGGTGCGGTCTGCTGTCAAGAAGCTGCTGAAATCTTCTCGCATACTATCCTCCAGGGAAGTTACTCCTCTTTCTAGGCTCCTGTCACCTTGCAGCCCCCCAATATCTTCTCACCCAACTGATAAATTGACAAAGGAAGCTCTAGAAATGATCTCAAAATATAAGGAAGATTTCAAGAATAAACAGGCCTTTGTCCGTGAAAAGGTCAAAGCAGCGTTGCATAAGTATGAGCAAACTAAGGTTAGTGTATTTTCTACAATTCTATTCTCCTTCACCTAGACCACCCAAACAGCACAACTGTAACTGTTAAACAAAACTCTCTCCGTTATTCCTTTCAAATGTATGGGCACTATATCATCAAAGTCCTTAGGCTGCTCTCACCAGAGGGCTCAAAAGGAGAGCCCAAAACACTATTTTGCACCGTAGACAGAGAGTTGGAATAGTGGATGGACGGGGTTAGATAGACACTCTGGTGAACGTAGCCTTACATCAATGTGTTCCCTCATTTGATACTCCTGGTTGTAGGGCGATCGATATGAGCTTCATGTTATATGTGGATGGAATAGGGATGTGGGAATGGAAGACCCAATCCGTCACTGGAACATTCTTTGCAACTACTCACATAACTACTCACATGTCAACTTTTGGGCCACTCTAAAAGATGGAACAGATCCTATACTGTTCTTTGCAGAATTTAGCAATGATGGCTGTGTTTAGATCCAAAAAACTTCTCCCAAATTCCATTATGCAAAAAGAAGATTCTCCATCACATTAAAATGCCGGCACATGCATGGAGTACTAAATGTAGATGAAATAAAAAATTAATTGCACAGTTTAGATGTACTTTGCGAGACGAATCTTTTGAGCCTAGTTAGACCATGGTAGGACAATATTTACCACAAACAAACAAAAAATGCTACAGTGTATTTTTCAGCGCTACAGTGCATTTCACCCCTCAAAACTTTAGATCTAAACACAGCCGATGAAGATAGTGAAAACCATCAATCTTTGTGCTTCCCTCTATTTGATATCTCAACTCATGGTATGTTTTCCATGAAATTAACTTTTTCATAAAGTATTTATTCTAATTTTGATCACCCCTGGTTGCACGTCATAGCTAATAAATTCATTTCTTATTTTGTTGGAAAAGTCCGTTGTTGTTACTGTGAGAAACGAAGGGCTAGAATTGTGCATCCAGCTGGACGTTACTGCGGTGGTGAACAGGATTTTGAGTTAATGGCTGTGTTTAGAACCCCAATTTCTTTTCAAAATTTTCAAAATTTCCATTACAACGAAACATTAAATGTACCAAAAAATGCATGTCCGGAATATGAAATGCAGGTAAAAACAAAAACTAATTGCACAGTTTAGATGTACGTTACGAGACGAATCTTTTGAGCCTAGTTAGACCATGGTAGGATAATATTTACCACAAACAAACAAAACGTGCTACAGTGCTTTTCAGTTTGGAACAATGCCAGTTTTCAGGGTTATAAACACACCCAATGGCTTGTGAGGAACACCATCTGACCAATCAAGATATTGCTGGCTATGGGAATGTTATGGATATCCACCTCCGCATGTCTGCAGATGATTTGATCTTCCTTGATCCTAGCCGTGATTCCATGTTAATCGAAAGGGCTAATCATATTGCTTGGGTGAGGAATCTTGATTTTAAAACTGCATTTCGGAGGTCCTAAAAAAGGTTGGAAGAACAACGAGCTCACTAAGCATCAATTTAGGATGCTTTTGCGACAGGTATAGTCCTCTTAGATTGAATAGATAGGGCCGCACAAGTTGTTTATTTCCTTGAGATGTTGATCCTTTATTTCCTTAGCACTGTGGTTTGTACTTTGTTTGTTGAACTTAGAGATTGAGGCTCACCAAACATCAAGATAGGATTATTTCCACCTGCACCAAGTTTGTCAGGTCCTGTCCATTTGGATGTGCACGAAGTGCTCTATTTCAATCTCTATAGGATGATTCCCCGGAAATGGGCCCGTCGGCACCCTCCTGAATCTTGATGGACAGACATGAACGAAGGACAAGTGGATAACTGATGCTTCCTGCAGGTTCCAAAAGATTGTCGTTTTAGAAAAACCAAAAGTCAAACTTTTAAAACCTTGACTATACATAACTTTTATATTATTTAGTTTTAAATGTTGAAAGTCATATGTATCATAGATTTGCCGTAACAAGTACTTTTATAAAAATATAAATTTATTATGATATTTATTTATATTCTAATAAAAACATTGATCAAACTTATATTTGGAAGACCGTGTCGATGTCCAAAACAATATTTTTTTTGTCCAAAACAATATTTTTTTTTGGATCTGGAGGGAGTATGCGTGATCCCTTAACCCCATCTATCATGGTGGACGGTGGACAAAGAAAGCAATTATCAGTGGTTGCAGATGCTAGGTCAATGCACTAAGCGCAATGCAGATGACGGTTCTTAAACCACAGGGCGCAATATATGCACTCGTCCGTTTTATACAGCCGTGCGCCCGTGCCACGCGTTGCATCGATCAGCCTAGACCAGCACACGGTAAACTTCAGAAGTAACAACGGAGAGAATCTACGTACAGAGAGAATTCAGTAGCAGCGGGAGAGCAATCCCTGGCCCTGCGGCATCGTTGATCTTTTGGAAGAACAACAACAAACCAATGCAAAGATCCCCAGGGCATAAAGGATATATCATTTCATACGTTTTGGACAATATATATAATATAATATAATGAATGAACGACTCTTATATTTGGTACAAGAGCTAGGAGTACTAATACGATGCTGCATTACAAGGTTTTTATTTGTCTGTCCTTTGTCACTCGCAATGAGGAGCAAACTCTTGCCAACTCTTGCCTAATCCGAATCAGAATAGCAGCATCAAGGGGACAATCGTGATGCAGATGATGGCCAAGGTCGCAATGATCGATCCCTGCTCAAAGGCTCTGCCTACACTTCCCACCCTAGTGAAGTGCTGAAAAGCAAGATACCCTGCTATGGCCAATGACAGTACTGCACCCCCTTGAGTTCCCCTGCAACGAGAAATGGGGAATCAGAGATTCAGAGCACATGAGCAAAAAATTAACAACTTTTCTCGTCACAAAGAACAAGCAACAACTTTCATAAGGGAAATCTCAGTTACATGTCGGCTCAAGTTATGCCTCGTAATCAGGGCATCAACTGAAAAAAAAAAAGAAATGAAATGGATGGTTCTCTATCAATATTCAATAGCAGTCGATCAGATACATAGATAGGTGCTTGCTGCTATTCACACAAAACATAGTTTGGTACCTATGATGAAGATGGTTACTTGATTAGTTAACTCACAGGAATATGAATCTGACAGTCGTTCAGAACTTTTAGCTATTCACAGTCGTTCAGAACTTTTAACTAACAAAATGTTGTTGTAAACAAAAGCTCACAGGAATATGAATCAGAAATGTCACTTTTGCACTTCCAGATCAGGGCTAATGCTGAAATCTTCCATACCTCAGATTCATTAATTGGTAAGGAGCAACGCTCACGAGCAGCATTGTTGACAGCGGAAGCTCCAGTTCACCTATGATGGTCAGATTTATTAGGTATAATGAACAAATATAGACCTCTAACACAAGTCAGTTCAGAATATATACTACAAAGATGGAACTGTCTTCTAGTCTGCTACAGTAGGATTATGGTATTACTTTGTACTGACCATGTTCCTTTCTTCTTGAATCTACGCATGAATACTTGCAAAAACTAGTATATTTTTTCAGATTGACTACAAGTCTACATTGTTCCCATAAAAGAATATCATAACTCACAAACAATGTGTGAACTTGTTTATCAGTGGACAAAAGAGTTTTTTTTTTCTTGAAGGAATAAGAGGGGCTTGCCCCTACTGCTTATATATATTAGAAAAGAGAAAAACTGAGTATACAGCACGACGAAATGCAAGAAAATAAAGGAAAAGGAGACCAAGATTATGAAAGCGAATATAGCCAAACACTAATGTGAGGTAAGTAAATCTCCTTTGCAAATGAAAAAGGCAGTGTGAATTCATGCTTGAACTTTGCCTTGCAAGATTTTACTGTAGGTGGCGCTTGATTGAAAATCCACTCGTTTCTTGTCTGTCAGATGCTCCATGCAAGTAGAATACAAAAAGAAATTTTGCCATGAATAAATATATGCATCATATTTGTTACTCTACCTGGAATGAAGAAGAAGAGACGCACCAACAGGGCAAGAAAAGCAGTCCATTGACCATAGTCACCCCTAGGAATGTTTGTAGGTAACATAAAATAAGTAGGCATGAACATAGTAGTTCCATCAAACTAAGAAGCACCCATAGTACATTGCGGACAAAGGAAGATGGGAAAACAGGGATATCAAACAATTCTCTCCACAAAAAGGAGTATCTTACTTGATCCATGAGATTATGCTGCTAGGTGCTTGCAGAGCGAAAAATGGCACAAGGAAAGATTTGTGTATAGCTGTGCCTCTAGCAAGCAGTAGCACTCTGCAAAAGATAAAAAGAGTTAACATTACGCAAATAAAAATAATATATATAGGGTATTGCGAGGTATTTCGGAAAGTCCTAAAAGGTTAGGAAGAAGCTGAATTTCGAAGTACATGTGCACATCCCATTGATTCACATGACTGTCCAAGTGTCATACTAGGGAAGAATACCATGAATATGATAACCCATCAAAGATCTGAATCAGGATTACCTTCGCATTAACTCTATTTTTCAGTACATGTTAGTCATAAATTCATCCTCTTCAGAATATGAGCATGTGTAGTAACTTTTGTGTGACAGAAGCATGAAGCAGATATACAAACAAGCAAGCAAGCTAAGGCCAAGAGGGCCAAACAGTATTTGCAAGGTCAAATAAAATTGTAGTACCTCAAGGGTTTTTTGTTTAAATTCATCCTCTTCAGAATATGAGCATGTGTAGTAACTTTTGTGTGACAGAAGCATGAAGCAGATATACAAACAAGCAAGCAAGCAAGCTAAGGCCAAGAGGACCAAACAGTATTTGCAAGGTCAAATAAAATTGTAGTACCTCAAGTGTTTTTTGTTTGACGTTCGTTAGTGAAAAATTGTACTACTATTTAGCATCAAACATATAAAATCGGAGGGAGAATAAGATCAGGTCCCAAGACAATCCACTCATATCTTTTCATATGAAAAGTGAATGAAAAAGCAGGACGACATTTGTTCTAGTCTTCACTGGAGTTAGCACTAGATCGTAGTAGTAGCTAGTGCTGGAGTGGTGGCAGCACAAGCTAACGACGCGCTCTTTACCCACTGTAACAGGACCAGTATATGATCAGGGTAACAAGACGTACCATATATCTTCCAACATGGATAAAGGTCACAATCCACAATATGGCAATGCCATAATGGTAGTACTACAGTTATCATGATCTTTAGAGGCAAAATAGCCAACCGATGCAAGGGGGGGAAGGCCATGTTTCTGAACATGTGGGTAGGTGCTGCATCTGAACATGTTTCCAGTGTTTCACACAAGAGGCTGTGGGAAAAGCGAGAGGTTTCCTGCGCATCCCCGAAAGAAAGGAGAGCGGAAAGCGACTTTACTGTTAGGGAGGCGAGACAGGACAGGAGGCAGTCAGACTCACGCGCTGGCCCCGGCGGAGATCCACTGCATCGTCTGCGCGCTGAGGTACGCCGACGAGTGACACACGGCGGCGGCGCCCCTGCGCCCGCTCGGCAGGCCCGCGCCCGCGCCCAGGGGCTGCGGCTTCAGCGGCAGCGAGGCGCACCCCCTGCACAGAGATTAAGATAATGCGCATCACCATCGCAGGAAGGAAGGACGAGGGGGGCAGAGCGTATGCAGCCTCACCTGAGCGCGGCCGTCTCCGTCCGCGGGGCGGCGCGCGCGACGGGGAGAGCGGCCGCTCGCACCCTCAGCCGCGGCGGCGCCACGGGCGCGGCGGCGGCGGCGAGGCGCATCGAGACGGACATTTTCGAAGAGCGGGAGCGGGTCGATCGCCGCTGCTCCTGGTCGCAGTCGCTGACACTGATGGGGTGGCGCCGAGGTGGTGGTGACTGGTGCCTCTCTAGAGTCCCGGAGAGGTTGCTCGGCTCGGTCTCGGGCTGGAGGTGGAGCCTTGTCCGGAGTGGAGTGGAGTGGCAGGCTGAGATAAAAAATCGCGGGGCGGGGCGGGGCGGGGCGTGGGAGTCCGCGGGCGGCCACGTGGAGTGGCGGGGAGCCGTCGGCGCGCGCGGAGGAGGCCACTGTCCCCCACGAGGGGCCGCACGCGGCCGTCGCGCGCCACGAGGGCCGAGAGGGGACGCCAACGACGGACGGCGCGCGGCGCGGTTGCTTGCGTTGCCCGCTTTGCCTCGCCGAACGAAACTGATCGCGCGCCGAGGCAGACAGCCAAGCCCAAGAGAGCGACCTGGCGTGGCGGGCGCTTCACGGGAGAGGGCGCGTGAGGGGCTTGTCGCTGCGGACCCGTGCTTTTGCCGTGTTTCCGTGGGTCCTTTGCGTGTTTTTGCCCCGTGCCGATCTTGCGTGTGGCGTACCGGGGTTGGAATGGAACGATGGGAGCTGTGACGACGGGCGAGTGAAAGCTGTCAACTGTCATGCTCTTCATGTGATGTGGTTCACGCAAATCGGCGGCGGCCATGGATGATGGATGCAGATGCAGATGCCGTGGGAGAGCATGGGCTTGCAAAGTTCAGTTGGTTTGCTTGGATTGGGCCATGGGGGCATCGCCGCCTGGGGTTTTGGCCCGTCAACCGGCTCTGGCGCACTGCCTACAGTGGCCCCAGGAGGCGCCTTTCTAGTGGCCCATTATAAATGGGCTGGTCCACCAAACACGCGCTTCGCTGCGATTCTGGGAGATTGGGCTGGAGGCCTGGAAATGATGGGCCACGGTTCGTTCGGCCCATGGCTGCTGTAACTGAGGCTGCTGACGGAAGTGCAAGGACAAAAAGGACGACAGGTACATTGCTGCTGTCGAGTGTCGAGTGTCGACTGATGATATCTATCCGGAAGTTACCACAGACTTCTAGAGTTGTTTTAATCCACCAAATAAGGCGAGCGCAGGAGGCATTTCTAGTGGCTGTAAATGTCTAGACGTAAAAATGTCGATGGCCAGTCGAGGTTCAGAGAAAGAAAGATGTGCCAACGTGCAATAACCACTACCTTGGAGACCACCGTGTCTCACTTGAGTCACCGTCACTGAACACTGACGACAGCCCCTTTCAATCCAAAACAAAACAACGACAACTGGTGCTTCGTTTTTCACCGTCCCCCTCTCACGGGGTGAGCACTGACCTGCAAAAAATATCAACGGGGGGCTGTGAGGAGGCTCAGTGCATGTGTGGGCATCCCAAAGAAATCTGAAGAAAAATCCACACCCACCACAAAAAATCCAGAACGCCCAATCACCCTCCACCGAGGAGATTCCTAGCGCCAAGCCGCCACAGCTGCCATGCTGCTTGAGGCTCCCGTCGCGCCAAGTGTTCACGGAACTCACGCGCACCAATGGCGTCGAGGCAACAGATTTTTTTGCAACTCCCGGCAACGTTCAAGATAGAGAGAGAGAGAGAGTCGATCTACACCCTCCGACGACGCTTTAAATACCTTGGTCGTCTCCACGCATCATCTCAAGCCTCACTCTTCTGCAGAGCATATAGTGTAGCAGCTAGCAGACCAGCAGTGAAGGAATGGCGACCAGCACCATGGCCCTCTCGTCCCCGGCCTTCGCCGGCAAGGCCGTGAACGTGCCGTCGTCGCTCTTCGGCGAGGCGCGCGTGACGATGCGCAAGACCGCGGCGAAGCCCAAGCCGGCGGCGTCCGGGAGCCCGTGGTACGGGCCCGACCGCGTGCTCTACCTGGGCCCGTTCTCCGGCGAGCCCCCCAGCTACCTGACGGGCGAGTTCCCCGGCGACTACGGCTGGGACACCGCGGGGCTGTCGGCCGACCCCGAGACGTTCGCCAAGAACCGGGAGCTGGAGGTGATCCACTCCCGGTGGGCCATGCTGGGCGCGCTGGGCTGTGTCTTCCCCGAGCTGCTGGCCCGCAACGGCGTCAAGTTCGGCGAGGCGGTGTGGTTCAAGGCGGGCTCGCAGATCTTCAGCGAGGGCGGGCTGGACTACCTGGGCAACCCCAGCCTGATCCACGCGCAGAGCATCCTCGCCATCTGGGCGTGCCAGGTCGTGCTCATGGGCGCCGTCGAGGGGTACCGCGTCGCCGGCGGCCCGCTCGGGGAGGTGGTCGACCCGCTCTACCCCGGCGGCAGCTTCGACCCGCTCGGCCTCGCCGACGACCCCGAGGCCTTCGCCGAGCTCAAGGTCAAGGAGCTCAAGAACGGCCGCCTCGCCATGTTCTCCATGTTCGGCTTCTTCGTCCAGGCCATCGTCACCGGCAAGGGCCCGCTCGAGAACCTCGCCGACCACCTCGCCGACCCCGTCAACAACAACGCTTGGGCCTACGCCACAAACTTCGTGCCCGGCAAGTGAGGTCTGTCGGTCTGTGTACCGTAGGTGTTTGTACGTGTCGTCCTGGCTTGAGCGCGCGCATGCACTGCACTGGGTTCGGTTTGTACCATGATGTAAATTACGAGGGTTCAGGATCAACCGAGAAGGAATGATTATTGTGTTCATTGTCTCGCGTCCAATTCCCCCCTTCCTTTTTTTTTTTTTGTTGGCGTCGATTGTGCCTGAGAAATTGTTTGATCAGAATTCAGAACACAGCAACTGGAACTGGGTGCGCATGCATGCCTGGTCGGTAAATGAAACAACGACCAGACCAGGGCCTGGATGAACACTGAAAACTGCTGCGCTTTCGCTTCGAGCATGGACAGAGCAGTGAAGCAGAGACGGTGTTGCTCGATCGTACATGGAGAGCGCAAGTTCTACGAGCTACTCGAATGCCTGTTAGTTTCCTCGATGCTGATCTGATGCAGGTAGTGGGACTAGCACCAAAGGATTTTTGCTCGATTTTTCCTGGGCTCCGCTTGGTCACAGAAAGTCAGAAACCCTGATATTTTTGCTCAGTACTATGTGCGGTTCTTCCTAACAAACAATCCGTGCTCCTTACGTTGGGAAATTACAAAAGTGATTCTACTACTACTACAGTTCTAGCTGCATCCTGCACTGTTGAGCGAATTCTTCCTATCCTTGTGATCGAGCTATTGAGCAATAATCGTACTCGAAACATATAATCAGGAAGCTGAACTTGTGTTCTTTCGACGGAAAAACGATACCACTAATCGCTTGGACGAAAATCGTCTAGCAGTTTGCTCTTCGGGAGGTGTTTCTTCAGTGACTCGTCCGTGTAGTGCTTTGTTCTTCTTGTTTTGTGCTATGAACTTAGGGTGGCGTTAGTTTGGATAGCCTAGGTAAACTTATTTGTTTTTCTTCTTAATTCAATGGCAGAGCTCTTGCTTTTTTTCTTAAAAGGAAAAAGAAAATCGCCGACGCAAGCATGGCTGTTCGGCTGTTCCCATTGTTTGCAGGATGTTGGGTTCGGGTCAGCACTCAGCACGCACAGTACGGCCCAGAGACTGCAGGAGCCGACGAGTCCCCATTGCCATGGGCCATGGACCACCTTTCTAACTGGGTCGGACCGATGTCAAGGGCAGGCTAGGGCCTACTTTGGTTTTGAAAAGAGATGGGGTGTTTGTGTGGAATAAGAACTCTAATTTTACAAACCATGGTATTGCTAAAACTAAAATATTGTGTTTTAGAAACTGCACTCTATACCTCTTTTTTCCTAAACCATGGTTTTGTACATCTCTTGTTTTAAAACTATTGTTTCATAGTATTACGGTTCCTCAAAACTTCATCGTCCAAACATGGCATAAGTCAACTTAAACTTTCAGGCTTGATTTGGAAAACATGATTTTAACAGAAAACAATTCAGTTTTATGTGAAAACACACAGAAATGGAAAAAATTTCCTCCATTCCAAAGGAGGCCTTAGCTTGTTTACATAATGATTAGACGAACCAAACCGGCTTGATGTCTACCCATACACAATGTGCCCACCACAAGCAATGTATGATGTGGCTACTGACATACTAGGTTTGGACAACTAGGGTGACTGAGGAAGACATGAAAAAAATAAAATCAATCACAAGAGACACATGTAGCACGTATCAATCTTGAAGAAATTAAAATTGATGCAATAAACGCATGGTGTTGCAGATATTAACTATGACACACTCATTTATTTGTATTGACAAAATATATTACCTATCTATGGCGGCCAGACAATACATACTCCCTCCGTTCTCTTTTATTTGTCGTGCTTTGGTTCAAAATTGAACTAGTGGGCGATAAATATTCAAGAACGGAGGTAGCAACATAAAGCCATCAAAACATTGCTATGGTAAGGAGTGGCAATGTGGTACAGTTGGAGGATCAAGGTAGCTTGAAGACGAAGATACACTATCCTAATGTTAATGCGCCCCCGATGAACACAGTGGGTTCATTGTGCTCTACTGTATGTGTATCAACTCTAATGCACTCAGTTATTTTTGCCGAATGAATATATTCTCTATTTATGACATTGAAGCAGTATGAATACGTGTTCCGTAAGTGACAATTGAACTTAAGAAATAATACAAACACAATAATACAAATTCATCTAAAAATGACACAACTTTTAGACCGAGCAAGGAGGTGTATATGCATTCTTTTGCATGTGAGTGTGTCCGCTTGTTTTTTGCCCTAGCCAAGCAAGCATCACAATTCACGATGCAATCCAACTTTTGAGATGCTTATTTATATACTTTGTTTTATGTTCATTACATTGACAATGATATATGAATATATTTAGGGATATGGACGTGGAAACCAGGGTATGGGAATCTAATTGTACATGACTCGAACCTAGACAAGCATACTTGTACACAATGAGGCCCTGTTTGGAACGCGGGAAAATTTCTCCGTTCCTGCGTTTTTCCTGTGAAATTGAACTGATTCCTGTGAAATTTCTGCACAATTCCTATGAAATTCTTGCGTTCCAAACAAGCCCTGAGATGACGATCCAAGCCTGAATCATATCCTACTTAATATCGGCCATCGATGAGTTTTACCAGATGTGTGATGTGGTGACATTAGTTTAAGATTGCGACACACTAGGTTTGGACGACGCGGATAGCTCGCGGAAGATACCAAGAAATAAAACCACCCATTCATCTAGCGTGAAGCCCTTACTAACCCTAAATCTTATAGATCTGGTGCTATAAACTCATTGTGTTGTAGATTTCAATGTAGCCATTTATTTCTACCTAGGAAAGAAAAAAAGAAAAATAGAATTAAAAGGAAGGAGTCCTGATTGATCAGCGTCGTTCCTTTCTCATTAAAACCAAGAGAAATAAAGTAACAAGTGGGTATGAGTATAAAATGAGGTGAGAAATAAAGAGAGAAAGTGGATGAAACATTTTGCATCTATGGGTTTTGGGCTTTTCCACCTCTTTTCAACTTTTTTCAAACCGCGCAGTGGGATCAGCGGAGAGATATACCTATGCCTTTGTAGGTAAAAAAGATTTTTAAAAAACTCGCTCTTTTATAGTGTAGAAGAAAGATATTCTCTATTTATGACAATACAAATAGACTAACACGAAACCACAAAGAAACGTCAACGAAGCAAGCGACATCATGGTAGGTTGAGTCCTGGAGGCCTGGAGTGGCTTGAGGACGAAGACACGAAGAAATAAAATCAGCGGTCTATCTTCGTTGGCCTGCGTGAGTCCTAAAGCGACCTAGGTGGACGCTATAAATACGTCGTGTTGTGCTGTAGATACCAACTTTGGCACACTCATTTATCTTTGCCTGTAAACGACATTATTTGTTTATGACAGTTAGACTATACACATATATTAGCACAAAGGCCACCGAAAAATTTGCATAATTGTTTGCGTGTAGCCCTCAAATTGCTAGCTAGTAACAATAAGGCTACCAAATTTGTCAGGAAAAAAAATGGCGGCTTTATTGAGTCAATGACCTTAACTTTGTCATAACAAGTCATGGGTGTGCAATTCCTATAGTAATGAGAAAAAAATCTTGTGGCTTGTGTAAAAACCATATTTACAAACTACACATCCCAAGCATAGGAACACAAAAGTGCGGGGAAATGGCACAACCATTACACCTCTCATCTCAAGATGGTAAGTTAATAATATAAGAGTAAAATGCACTAGCGGTCCCTAATGTTGGCACGCTGTGTCACTTAGGTCCCCGAAGTTTAGAAACTTGAAGTGCGGGTACAGAAAGTTGGCTTTTGCATCATCAAAGGTCCAAACGGGTAGAATCCGAACCCGTTAGGTCTACGTGGCATGCCACGTTGTTTTAGATAGGCCCACCCTTTCTCACCCTTTCTCTCTCCCCTGATTCTCTCTCCTCGTTCTCCCGTCGCCGGCCGCCGCGCCCTGCGCCCCTCGACTGGCCGCCCCCCGCGACCCTGCCTCCCCAGCCGGCCGTCGCGCCCCTTTCCGGCACGCCGCCGCCAGCTCCTCTGCGCGCTCCGTCACCTCCCGCGCGCACTCCTCGCCGAGCAGGCTGTTGAGTTCGCGCGCGGCGCGATCGACGGCCTGCATCTCCGCGAGGAGCCCGGCCGTGCTCACGAGGCCGCCGCCGGAGGTGGACCCCTCTTCTCCCTCCGCCTCCACTCCTCCGCGACCCGGTCCTGCAGCGCCGCCATGGGCGCGGCCTACTGCGCCTGCTTAGGCGGCGGGGTCGGCGCGCCGATGGCCGCGGACGCCCGGTCCTGGCACGGCACCGCGGCCACCAGCGCTCTGGCGGTGAAGACGAGCACGGAGCTCATGGTGTGCAGCGCAAACCCCAGGCCGCGGTGGTGGGTGCCTGCGCGGGCGGCGGCGCGAGGTGCGCGGCCATGGCACAGACGTGGTGGCGGCTGGCGGACCAGCTCCTAGACACGCTGAGGGAGAGCGCGCGCATGGTGCGGGTGGACAGCGAGGGCACGCCAGAGCCGCCGCCGCCGCCACCGGACTTGCCGTCGGGGAAGAGCCTGGCGAGTGCCCTCCGCGCGCGCGAGGGCGCGAGTAGGCAGGATGCGGTGGTAAGCGCGGCGCAGAGCGAGGCGAGCGCTTGGGACGCGGCGTTGAGGACGTCGAGCGCCTTCACGGCGCGGTCGAGGAGGTCGGCGGGGGGCCTGGCGAGCGCGGCGGCCACGGGGTCGACGGCGAGCACGGTGCGTGTCGGAGCGTGAGCTCCGGCCGGGTGGCGGAATGCACCCGCCCGATCCTAAGTACTATGAGTAGTTAGGGGGAGCGATCGCTGATAGCCACGTAGCTAAGGCACGATGGTGACACAAGGGTTTAGAGTGGTTCGGGCCGCCGGAGCGTAATACCCTACGTCCACTGGAGGTGAGGTCTTGTATTGGTTTGAGTGAGAAGGAGAAGAGGATCGTGAGACTTCTTCTCTGGATGCTCTTCGGGTGTGTGTTTCAGCCTCTCCTCTACGTCTCGCATGCCCCTCCTTTTATAGACCAAGGGGGTGCATGTACATGGTGACCGGGGCCCGACAGGTGGTCCCGGTCTGTTATGTCTACCCGTCAGAGTTCCTTACGCTGTCTTGACTTCTTGGGTTATTTCTGGCAGAGATCAGGGCCTTCGGCAGCGCCTCTGTCGGTGTGTCCTATACTCCGTTCCGTATGTCCTCTCATCTCTGCACCTTGTACCTGTATCCGTCGCAGCAGTATGGCGCCGTTCGGGAAGTGCTCCGCCGGTCTGGAGTGCCCGGAAATGTCGCCACGCCGCCCCTGCTTGCACTGTCCGGTCCAATCCGCCGTAGTACCCGGCGGTATGGCTCTAAGGGCAGGAGTGGGCAGCGCGTCATTACAGGCGGGTTACTGCGGCGTGCCACAGTGACCCTATCGCTATAGCCCGGGCGTGGCCGTCGTGCGTGGCGTAGCCCACTCCGCGTACGGTGTACTTGTTTATGTGTTTTAATCCCTGGTATCAGGCGGGAAGTTGACCGCTACGCCTTGTCACGGCCGCCGTTCCTCGGTAACTCGCGACTCACAGTATGGTCACTGTCGCCTGTCAGCGGCGGTACCGGAGCCCGTCAGCGGGTGTCAGGCCACGCCCGCCTGTCCGCAATGAATGCGGTAGGTGGGTGTGGCCCGCTACCGGGGACCCCGCCACGTGTTCGGGGGACACGTGGCAGCCCCGGACCAGGCTGTTGCGGGGGTGAGGACCCTTCGCAGCCCGCAGCTCCCTCGCTGGGGACACGTGGCCGCTCTGGACCTCCCCGAGCTGGGCCGGCTCGGCTCCCTTCCTGGGGTCGTGACGCGTCCCTAACTTAAGACCGGACCTTGTGGAAACAGGTCCGGCCCACAAGCGGTGGGTCAGAACTGCGAGTGCCTTTGGGCTCTTTCCTTACTGTGATACGTGGCAATACTGGCTGCTTCCTCTGGTTGACGGGGAGGCCAGGTGCGTTTTTCCCAAAGGGGGATTAAACGCTTCTTTGTCAGGCTGCGTGGAGCCTTGTTATGTGCTGTAATTAGCTTTTGACCTGTATAAGCGGGTACCCGGTTTGCTGGGTACCGACAGTGGCCCCTGGGCCCATCTTAGGTGAGCTTGGGAACCTAAGGTGGGCCCACCAGCGCTTACCGCCTGCACCATCGGGGGCTTCGTGTGGCTTTTGGCTCTGGCCCCTTCGACCCGCACCGGATCACATGGGCGCCTGACGGGCCCCGCACGATCTGGTCGTGCCAGGTCGTGGGAATTTCCCCGAGTTTCGAGGAGGGCAGGCCTGCGCCGGTCAGACGAAGCGACGGACCGCCTGCCCACCTCTCCGCAGTTAAGGCGGGGGCAGCGGATCGCACGCTTGCCGCGCGAAGGCCGAGAGACGGTTCGCATTCTTTCTCACCCGGTTTCTTACCCGCCTGTCGCGGTTTGCGGCCCCTGGGGCCCCTTGTCAGGGGCTGGACGGGTTGCGGGTGCGTCCGTGCGTGTGTGCTTATGGAGCGCGCCGATGGCTCCATTAAATCGGGCTTTTGACCGGATGCCTGGTACGCTTTCTCTGGCTTCGTCTCCGTTCCCTTAGCAACCGCAGCCGCGCCTCTCCTTCTTCGCCGTAGAGCTCTTTGCCCTCGCCGGCGCCGCGCATCCTCATCGCCTTTCGCTACTCCGATCCATGGCGATGGGTCTCGGTGATCCCGCCAACTGGCAGTCTGAGGAGGACCTCGACATCGTGCGCCGCCTCCTCGGCTGGACGGACGTGACACGGCGCGATGGCGTCCGCGCGGGCTCCCTCCCCTTCCGCAATCTGCGGCCCGGGGAGTTTGCGCTCTTCGTCTCCTACCTCTACTGCGGCCTAGGGGTGCCGATTTCGTCCTTCTTCCTGCTGTTGCTGGAGGGATACGGGCTGCAGCTCCAGCACCTCACTCCCCACTCCATCCTCCAGGCGGCGATCTTCGTCCACCTTTGCGAGATGTTCGTGGGGGTGCCGCCCTGCGTGGCGCTCTTTCGCCACTTCTTCTCGCTGAAGGGTTCCGGCAGGAGCGCGAGCGACATCGGCGGCTTCTACTTCGTGCTGAGGGGGTCCGGGAGGTCATCAACCTACCTTCCCCCTTTTTCCAGCGCCAAGTGGGAGAACTGGCGCAACGACTGGGTGATTGCGAGGGCGGACCCGAACGACCGGCTGAAGCTCCCTGAGGGCGGTCCAACCTCGCCCCGCCCGGAATGGGGTGCCCCTGCGGACCTGCCGGGCGACTTCTCCACCGTGCTTGTGAGGATCACTGAGCTCGTTAATGATGGGCTCACCTCGATGCACGTCCTCGCGGACTTCCTCACGCGGAGACTCGCCCCCTCGCAACAGCGACTGAGGCGGGCATGGAGCTACACCGGCCCCAACGACTGCGGTCGGATTGCTCGGGGCGAAGTTAACAACCTGGCGCCCGGGGAGCTAGAGTCCTTGATGTGCCGCATCGTGGGTGAGGCGTTCGTCCCCGAGCAGCTGGCTCTGCCCGCTGCCGTTACACCGCTCTGCAACAACCAGACCCTGCGGTCGGCGGTGCTCCGAGACATGCCTACACTCGACGACGCCGGGCTCGCGGTGCGGCAGCTCGGGGGCAACCCCAACCGGGGAATCAGCATTGGCGATGCCCCGATCGGGGACGCCCGCGCTGGGGGCTCCACCTCTGCTGGCAAGGGGAAGGAACCCGTGCCGACGGCTGGCGGCGAGGAGAGGCGGCGTAGGCTGGTCCGCGGCGACGGAACCTCCGTTTCAGAGCCCGAGCCTAAACGCCAGCGGACCACGGAGGAGGGAAGCTTGTCCGGGCAGTGGGGGCGCCCTTCACCTCCTTCGCGTCCGGACCAGCAGCATCAGCAGCACCAGCAGCAACAGCGGCAGCATGTACCGCCGCCTCCGCCAAGGCCGAGCCAACGGCACCAGCGGCAGCATGTACCGCCGCCACCCAAGTCGGACCAGCAGCAGCATCGGCAGCAAGCGCCCCCACCGCCCAAGCCGGACCCTCAGCAGCAGCGGCAGCAAGTACCGCCACCGCCGAAGCCGGACCATCACCAGCGACGGGCTCCTGGCCTCCGAGGTCGCTGGACGGCGCAGACACCGAGGTAAACTATTTTGGGCTGGCTCAAGCTTTTTTGCCGTGTCGCTGCTAGCTCCTCAAATTCTCCCGAGCCTCATTTCCTGCCTTGTTCAGGACATCTCGCCCGGTCAGCTCCTCCGCGGCTGCTCCTCCCGCCGGTGCCGTTCCACCCAGCGGATCCGGTGGTCGGACGGACACGACTGAGGCGGTCGCTCCAGGTGGTCCGACGCCGGGGGCCGCGACGGAGAAGACCGCACCGGTCGTTTCGACGCCTGAAGTTGCGACGGGGTCCGAGGCCCCTCGTCCAACCGAGTGCGGCTTGGAAGACGTCCAGGGGCGGCCGCATTCGTTCTTGCCAGGGGTGCCGACTCTCCCCCGTGTGTTGCGTCGAGGACTCCAGGCCCTGGAGGACGTCAAGGAGGCGTTTCAGCTGGAATGGGCGCAGCTGGAGCAGGAGCGCGAGCGCTTGGCTGGCTGGCAGTCTCGCTTGGGAGAACAGATCCGCGCTACGTCCTCCCGGTACTCCCAGGTCCGCGCGGAGCTCACCGCCGCCTGCAAGGACCTCAGCGCCGATCGCGAGGCCTATGAGAAGGACCTACAGCTGTTCGTCGCCCGAGAGCGTGCGGTTGCTCTCCGGGAGAAGACGGTCGCTGTGGGCGAGGCGAAGCTGAGGCTTGATCGGGCTGAGCTGGAGTCCGAGATGCAGGGGATGGAGCGGCGCAGGAAGGAGATGCTGGAGGTGTCCGAGCGGCAGCTCGCCGTCAATAAGAGTCTAGACGAGAAGGAGGCGGCACTTGACCAACGCGAGGCGTCGGTCAAAGCCCTCGAAGAGACCCTTTCTCTGCGCGAGGCTGCTGCCAAGGCCCTCGAGGACTTTGCTTCCCAGTGCGAGGCGGCAGCCAGGGCCCTCAAGACAGAGGCCTCCCGCCTGTCCGGTACCCTCAAGGTCCGAGAGGATTGGGTGAAGTCCTGGGAGGCGGAGCTCGACGAGCAGGCGAAGCAGCTCTGGGCAGAGCAAGCTGCTTTGGAGCAGCTAAAACTGGAGGCCGCCCAGCAGGCTCTGGCGGAGAGTCAGGCGCAGCTGCGCGCCGACCTCCGACATTTTGCTGACTGGGCTGGGGAGGCGAACACCGCTCTGGTGCCGCTTGGGTTGAGTCCGATCCAGGTGCCGGAGGTGCCGTCGACCATGGCGGACGCTCTCCCCGTCCTTCGCTCTGCTATGGAACGGCTCCGGTGCTTGGACTCCGCGCTTGCAGAGCGCCTTGAAGCCGAGGGTCGCGATCTGCTTCGTGCCGTGGCGGAGCACTTGCTGGTCTGCTTCCGGAGCCACGACCCCGCCATCTCCCTGGATCCGGTTGTCGTAGGTCCGGTGGAAGAAACGGAGGTCGCCGCCCGGGCAAGCGTGCAGGAAGTAGTTGAGATCGTCGCCGCTCGGTTTCAGCGGGCCCCTGCAGATGAGGAGCTGGGTGCACCGGAGGTAGGAGTTCCCCCAGCGCCATAGAGGCTTCATTTTGCTTTCTTTTTATTTCTTCTTCTATGTAAAAGTAAAATCTAGAAGGAAAATAGAGATCGTGACTTATCTATTTCGCTTCTTTTGCTGCGTGCTGAGCCTTATAGGCTATGTGGGCCATCGCCGGGCCCCACGGTCTAGCGATTCAGGTCGTGGGAATCTCCCGCCTTTTGAGGCGGCTGGCTCGTGTTGACTGGTGACACTACGCCGTACCGTCCGGTTCTTTTCCCTCTTATTTAATGCGATCGCAGCGGTTCGCTCGCCTGCACGCGTTTGCACTGCCGGTGGGGCGCTCGAGGGACTCGACGGGTCACGCGCGTGCTCTCAGCAGGGTCTCCCCCATCCCCCTATGTCTAGTCTTGTCTCTGCTGGTAGGCAGGGCATCGGATGCTCTCCTACTTTATCGCAGGGATAGGTCACCCCACTCTCGAGCGGCGCGGCCCCTACAAGGGCGTGCGCTCTCAGTGTGACCCAGGCACGTCAGGAGGGAATAGTACACCCGTGAGCCACGCTCTTTACCACGCCTTGGGCTCAGCAGCTGCAGTGTCTTGGGCTGTTCCTATAAATAGGGGCGTGCTACCCGCTCTTAACACAACTTCTCCAACTGCATAGCCAAGCAAGGTAGGGTAGAACATGGGACTCCCTCCCTCTCTAGGAGGGGCATGGCCCCTTCCATGCAGCAAGGCATGGGAAGTTTTCCCGAGAGTGCTTCCTCAGTTTGGGAAAGATACTCTTAGGATAGCGTGGGAGTGTTCCCATGGAACCCTTCTTCTTTGGCTATGAGTTTCTTCATATGTGTGGCGATTTTTGGCTACGAGTGTCTTCATAGAGGACACTTGCAGCCAACCTCCCTCCCAACGACCGCGCACCTACGTCGCTGTCGAGGGGGATCCGGCACCGGCGGTGGGACGGGACACTCCTGAACCACTGCCAAGCGCTCCACAGCGCGCGCATGGCGGCAGTGCGGCTGGTGGCGGTGTGGCCATGGCAGGAGCTCAGCAGCTTCGACGCCGCCTCCCCGTCGCTTGTGCCGACGCTCCTCGGCTTGCGCGCCCCGCGGACCCCGAGCTGCGTTGGCTCTGCGCGGTTGCCACCGAGCCGTTGAGCTCTCGCGCCGCCTGTGGATCTTCTGCCCTTGCCTTTGGCAAGAACAGAGCCCCCTTCAATCCGGCTTCAAGTGTATCTTTTTTTTTTTGGATGGGCAACTCAACTTATGAAATGAGGGAGGATGGGTGTTGTGACTTATGTGTATGTTGTACATTCCCTCTTTCCTGTTGCACGCTGGTATGGTTCTGCCCGACCTCTGGCCCCCTGGTAGGTAGGCTCTAGTTTTGAGGCTGGCTACCACCAAGTCGGACCTGCATGCAACTCATGGTAGATGTTAGTAGCAAACCCGCGAGACCCTATTCTGAGCTGACTTTTCTCGACTGGCTGAGGTCCGGCATTCCTAAGTGCATGGTCCGTGACCAAGGTACCCGGATGGGGATAGTAGGGTGCAGAGGCTTAGGGTGCAGGACCAGGCTAAGGCACTGTACAGCCCCGGACTATCCCTGTTTCAGGTATCTTAGACACGGACCGGCTCCTGACGCTATAGGCCTCTTTCAGCGAAACACATCTTTCTCAGGTGCCTTAGGGCTTTACGGGACCGGACCTTGTTAGTCAGGATCTGGAGAGCTTGCTAATGGCGAGGGTGTGGTTCGGCGTGCTGCACGGAACCAGGCCTCCTGGTACTGGGGAACTTGCGGCGAAGTGGGGAGTATACAGTGCTTAGGGTACGGGACCAGGCTAAGCAGCTGACGACTCCGGGCCACCAAGGCGAGTTCCTTTTCTCGGGAGCTGGCCCCCAGCACGACGGACCACACCCGAACGATTAGACAAGATCTCCCTCACCTGCTCTCAAGCCAGGTTTTCCCGTTTCAGGCTTTAGGCGATAATAGGGTACCGGACGGGGGTTAGTGATAATGATATTGATAGGGAGATAAGGAGATAATTGAAATCATCGCAAAGGCAACAACATGGGCAATTTTCTTTATTTACAAGGTGAAATCATGTGATGTCAGCCAGAGGCCGGGATTACAAGGGCGGACCTCCACCGCTCTGGTCCACATGGTGGTATTACCTACCTTATAAAGAAAGAAAAAAGCCCTGCTTCTGCCTACGGATAAAACTTACGGAGGTGTTCGATGTTCCATGGGTTCGGCAGCGGAACGCCCTCCTCCGTGGCAAGACGGACGCAACCGGGGCGACTTACTTCCGTCACCTTGAAGGGCCCTTCCCAGCTAGGGGAGAGTTTGTTGAGCCCTTCTCGGTTTAGGATGCGTCTCAGGACCAGGTCCCCAGGTTGGAGGACCCTTCCCCGCACGGTCCGTTCATGGTAGCGCTTGAGTGTCTGGTTGTACCGCGCGTTCCGGATTGCCGCTTGCCACCGTCGCTCCTCGACGAGGTCGATGTCGTCGCGCCTGCCCTGTTCCTGCAAAGATTCATCAAAGGCTTGGACCCGTAGGGAGCCCAAGAGAATCTCTGGCGGGAGGCATGCTTCGGCCCCGTACACCAGGAAAAACGGGGTTTCGCCGGTCGCTCGGCTGGGTGTGGTCCGGTTTCCCCACAACACACGGGGAAGCTCGTCGATCCACTTGGCACCATGCTTCTTTAAGCAGTCGTAGGTGCGAGTCCTGAGCCCCCTGAGGATTTCCGCATTAGCTCTTTCTACTTGTCCATTGCTCCTGGGATGTGCTACCGACGCGAAGCATAGCTGTATGCCAACACCGTCACAGTAATCCTGGAAGACTCGGCTCTTGAACTGGGTCCCGTTGTCCGTTATGATACGGTTAGGGACGCCGAACCGGCATACAATGGACTTGAGGAAAGCTGTTGCGGTTCCTTGGGTGATTTTCACCACTGGGGTTACCTCCGGCCATTTTGTGAACTTGTCAATGGCAACATAGAGGTACCGGTACCGACCGACGGCCCTAGGGAACGGTCCCAGGATATCTACCCCCCATACCGCGAAGGGCCAAGAGGGCGGAATCATCTGCAGCGGTTGAGCTGGTGTGTGTATCTGCTTTGCGTGGAATTGGCACGCTTTACAGGACCTTACCAGCTCGGCTGCATCCTGGAGAGCTGTCGGCCAGTAAAATCCGTGCCGGAAGGCTTTACCGACCAGCGTATGGGACCCCGAATGATTCCCGCACTCGCCCCCATGGATTTCCGTGAGTAAATCACGGCCTTCTTCCCGGGTTATGCATCGCATGAGGATGCCGTTGGCGCCACGCCGGTAGAGATCCCCTTCTACCAGTGTGTAGCGCTTAGCCAACCGCACTATGCGCTCAGCAGACACATGTTCATCGGGAAGGATTTTGTCCTTCAGGTAGTCCCGGATCTCGGAGATCCATGCATCGGGACTGCCCTGAGCCAGTGGATGTGTCCCTGATGACGTGCCGGGGTCATCAGTCCACACGATCCTTGATGGCCCCCAGAGGTGGAGGACCATCGGGACTGCTAGATTCGAGGTGCTAGTTCCGCCCCCTTCACCCAGTTCGGCTGGCTGGGCGGTTGGTCTCAGTAGCTGTATTTCAAAGACTCCATCGGGTACTGGGCCCCGAGTTGATGCTCTCGCGGAGAGGTCATCTGCTACTGAGTTGAGGTCTCTTGGAATGTGCTGCAGCTCCAGGACCTCAAAGTCTTTCTCGAGCTCCCTCACTCGCATGAGGTACGCCGCAAGTTGGGGGTTGTTGCAGCAGCACTCCCCCCGGACCTGTCTAATCACCAGCTGGGAATCTCTCTTGACTAGGAGCTGCTTGATTCCCAGTGACTGGGCGGCCATTATCCCGAAGATCAAGGCTTCGTACTCTGCCATGTTGTTGGTGGCTTTGAACTCGAAGCGTACTATGTACTTTACTTGATCTCCGTTTGGGTCCACGAGTACCACACCTGCTCCGGACCCCCTCTCGCGGGCAGACCCATCGAAAAAGAGCGTCCAGTGTGGCTCGGTGAAAACTCGGACAGGCCTGCCCAGCTGTGAAGGACCCGCCTCATACTGCGGGCCCCCTGGCTCAGCGGTAGTGGGTGTCCATTCCGCGATGAAGTCTGCCAGGACCTGGCTCTTGGCAGCGCTGCGGGGCTGGAAGTAGAGTTGAAATTCTGCCAGCTCCGCTGCCCATTTGGCGATACTCCCGGTGGCGTTAGAGTTGTGCAGGATCGCTCTTAGTGGGTAAGAGGTCACTACAATAATTTTGTGCGCCTGGAAGTAATGGCGCAACTTCCTGGAAGCTACTAGTAACGCATAAGCGAACTTGTGAGTTTCCAGGTACCTGGCCTTTGCCCCGTGGAGGACCTCGCTGACGTAATACACCGGCCTCTGGGTGGTCCGGACCCTTGCGGAGGATCCAGGACTTCCCGCCTTTGTTAGGTCAGCCTCCTGGGCAACCCGCCCCTCTCCCTCTGGTAGCCCACTACCTTGGCAGGGTAGGGCGTCGGCCGGACCTCCTGTTTCGGAGCCGGTCATCATTTCTGCGGTGGACGGACCACCGCCTTCCACTCGTGAGATCTCGGTCCCTCCCTCGCGGGGGTGCTCTGGTCTTTCAGCGACCAGGACCATGCTGACTACCTCGGATGTTGCCGCGAGGTAGAGATACAGAGTCTCACCAGGCTCTGGCGCCACCAATATGGGTAGTGTGGTGAGATGCTGCTTCAGCTCCTGGAAGGCTTGCTCAGCCTCTTTGGTCCATATAAATGGTCCGGACTTCCTCAATAGCTTGAAGAAGGGCAGGGCTCTCTCAGCTAGTCTTGAGATAAAGCGGCTAAGGGCTGCCAAGGACCCGGTGAGCTTTTGCAGGTCCTTGATGCAGGCAGGTGGCCGCATAGCCTCGATCGCCCTGATCTTGGTTGGGTTTGCCTCAATACCCCGGTGTGAGAACAGGAAACCCAACAGCTTACCAGCCGAGACGCCAAAGACGCACTTCTCGGGGTTCAACTTCGTGCGCTGTAACACCGTAGTTTAAATTCCAGCATTTTATAATAAATTCTAAGTAATTTATTTAATTTTCTAAGGCTTATGTGCTTAGTTGCATTTTTAAATGATTTATTTAAAATCAATACTTGTATAAAATAAACCATAGGCCAAACTTTCTTGTGCATACATGCTGGTGCATCCTCTTTTGGTTGTGTGAATTAAGGATTCAAATTCAAATTTATTTGAATTTTAGACCCAATTTCTATCCCAATTCAAAGGAATTCAAAAAGAAAAAGGAAAAAAAAAAGAAAGGGAGCCAGGCCGACCGGCCGGCCCGGCCGACCGGCCAGCCCAGCCCCGCGCCCCCTCTCCCCGCCTGGGCCGGCCCAGCCATCCCGGCGCCCCGCCCCTTCCCGCCTGGGCCGCCTCCCGGCCCATTCGGCCGCGCCCTCAGCTCGCCGTCGGCTCGCGCCCCCGCACCCGCTGACCGCCCGGTCCCACGCGTCAGTCCCGTCTCCCTCCTCCCGCCGCAGACACCGCGCCTTCCTTCTCTGCTCGGGCCACGCCAGCGCTTCGCCCGCGGGGGAAGCCGAATCCGAGGCCGCTCCCTCCCTTCCTTAAGCGCCCGCAGTCAAACCCCGCCATCCCCGCACCGGTTCCCCTCTCCCTCGCCTTCCTTCACTGCCGACGCGAGCTTTCAAAGCCGCCGAGCGGGATCACCGCGGCCGTGCTTATCCCCTTCGCCCGAGGCTCTATAAAACCCACCCCGAGGCTCGCCTCCGTCCCCTTCGCCTCTCCACCAGAGCTATTGCCCTCCCGTGCCCTCTCGAGCTTGCAATCGCCGCCGGAGCCCCGCCTCGGTAAGCCGCTCCGTCGCCGAATTCGGCGTCGGTGTAGCCCCTCCGGCCGTGACTCCTCCCCCTCTCGTGTCGCAGGAGCATCCCGGAGCTTCGCCGCCCATCCTCGGAGTCCCGCAGACGCTTCACCCTCACGTTCCACGCGGGAGAACGCCACCCGTGAACCGACGCCGCCGCCGCTCGTCGCTAGACCGCCACCGACCATCTCTCGCCGCCCTCAAGCCCTCGGTGAGCTCGCCGTAACACCCTCGTCCTTTTAGGCTAGCTCTAGTCGAGCCTAGCACACTCCCTGAGCCGGAACGCCGCCGCGCCGCCGTTCCCGCCGCGCGCCGAGAGCGCCATGGGCGCGGTCGCCGTCGCCCGCGGCCCCGGTCTCTCTCCGCCGTCGGATCTCGATCCGACGCACGAGAACAGAACCCTGATCCGATCTAACGTCACCGTTGGATCGAGATCTAACCGCTCTCACTCGCCGATGACCGGTCAATACCGGTCAGCGCGGTTCGTTTTGCTAAAGAGCCCCTGGACTTTCGGGAAATCAACCCGCAGTCCACCGACGTTGAAAAATAATTAGGTTTAGGTCCTGTTTTCTTCGGTTTGGCCCCTGGGCTTTCCGGGTTTTGAACCCGCGGTCCAGGCTATGGAGATTTTGCTCCAGAGCCCTTGGCGACTATGTTTAATTACGTATAGGTCCTCGGTTTTTCAAATCTAGCCCCTGGTTTAATGTTTCTATCACAGTTATGCCCCTAGGAGCCCGTTTTATGCATAACTTTCACGTTTTAACTCCGATTTGAGTGATTCTTGCGCTCACGCGACCGTGGAAACACGTAGAATGTTTTTAGTACAGTTTTACCTTCTGTTTTTATGATATGATGTACTGTTTCTCACCCTTGGCCAATTGTTTGCATGTATGTATGCGTGGAAATGTTTGTACGTTGCCGTGATCGTGGTTAGACGGTGAGCAGTTTGTTGGTGACGAGGAGCAGCAGTTTGAGGGTGTTGAGCAGCAGCCTCAAGACCAGTTTGAGCAAGGCAAGTATAACATGGACACAACCCAATAATCCTTTAATCACTTCATATGCACGTGTCTGTTTTGGTATGCCCATAAGGACTGTACCTAGCCTCTTTATCGCAATGTTTACCTATGGGAATGCATGTTGGTTAAGTTTTGCTAGTCGCCGCGCGAACTCATGTATCTTTTGTTAATAATTTTGTTTAATGGATCTATGCAATCAAATCCTGAGCTTGACCCTCTGTGGTTCATGTTTCTTTAAAAATGGCTTTTTAGCAACTTGGTTTAGGGGGCATAAGCATGTGGTTTGCTTATGGCCACTCTCCTTAAGGACCGGTTCGCAAAGCGACAACCTGGGATAACAGTGCTACCATGAGACTGGAATGGGACGGTCTTGGCTAATTAATTAGGTTACTTTGGTTTGGGGGTAACTTACCGACGGGGCAAGAGGGGAGGTGAGCTTCTGTGGCCCTCGCGCTACTTGGGTTGAGTGCGTTTATCTCCCCTTGAGGCTTGCTCCACAGCCGCGGACCCTGAAACCTTAGCGGTTACACCTTACCAACGTGATCTTTGTAAAGGCCTCGTAGTGTGCTTGCTAGCCATCTCATCTAAGGTAATGTGGTGGACTACTAGCGTAGCCCACGACTCATGGGTAAAGTTGTACGACCTCTCGAGAGTGTAAAACTGACATGTCAGCCGTGCTCACGGTTATGAGCGGCCCAGATCCTTTATGCAGATTAGTGGTTCTGTTGGGTTTCCAAAGTGGTTCATATGATCATGTTGTTAAATAATGTTCACATGTTATATCTTGGGTTAATGGTTATCAACTCTCTTGTAGATGCTAGTTGTTTAATAAAAACTTGACCAACTAAAAGCTCATGCTAAGTGTCAGCCAACCCTAGATGCCTCATAGTTCATGTTGTGCTTGTTGAGTATGAAATACTCACGCTTGCTTTACTTTAAACCTACTGTTGGCTGGAACCCAACCGCTGCTCAGCTCCAGAAGACTTCGAAGAGTATGTTCAGGACTTCAACGAGTTCTAGGCGTACCGATCCACCAGTCGACGTCCCTGTGGCGGCTCATTCGTCTTCGTTTACGCTTCCGCTATGACTCTGGTTTAAAGACATGTTGTCTTATTGTAATAAAGTGATGTTCTACTCTATGTAAACGTGTTATTTATCGTTTAAGCACGTTCTGTGATGTCACTATTGTCATTATATATGTGAGACACGTTCCTGGCACATATATGTTGTCCCGGTTCCGTTGGTTGAGAACTGGGCGTGACATCGCGTTGTGCGCAGCCTGTCGAAAACGAGGGTCAGGTCCTCCAGCAAGGTTGACCCTTCCCTGGTTTTGACAACGATGTCATCGACGTAAACCTCGACTATATTTCTGATTAGGTCGCGGAACGTAAAGTTCATGCCACGCAGAAATGTGGGTAAAGCATTCCTCAGACCATAGGGCATTACAACGTAACAGTACAGACCATCTACCGTTACAAAGGCTGTATGCCTCTTATCCTCTTCATTCATCCGGATTTGATGGAACCCGGAATATGCATCCAAGAAAGACAAAAGCTCACACCCGGAGGTGGAATCTACTATCTGATCTATGCGCGGAAGGGGATAAGGGTCCGAAGGACACGCCTTATTGAGGCTGGTGTAGTCGATACACATCCGAAGCTTCCCGTTCGCCTTCGGGACAACTACCGGGTTGGCTAGCCACTCGGGATGATGGACCTCTTCGATGAAGCCCGCGTCTAGAAGCTTCCGGACCTCCTGACGGATGAAGTCCTGACGCTCCACGGACAGCCTTCGTGGCTTTTGCCGCACCGGCTTGGCATCCGGGCTGATCTTCAGACGGTGCTCAATCACCTCCCTAGGGATCCCGGGCATTTGTGACGGTTCCCAGGCGAACACGTCAACATTTGCTCGGAGGAAGGCAACGAGCGCGTCTTCCTATTTTTCCTCCAGGTTCCCCGCGATGCGGGTGGTCCGGGAGGCCTCCGCCCCGATCTGGACGATCTTGACTGGCACGTCTTCTGGGCCAGCCGGGCGCACCTTGGGCATCTTCGGGTCCTTCGCAGGAGCCTTAATCCCAGAGGTTGAGGGGTCGGCCCTCTCGGGGCCCGCTGCGTCAGCAGCGAGGGCGTGGAGCTTCTCCACGGCGGCGACCGCGGCGAGGCGGTCCCCCGGCACGGTGAGGACACCCGCCGGGGAGGGCATCTTCACGACCAAGTACCCGTAATGGGCTACGGCCATGAAGCGGTAGAGCGCCGGTCTGCCAATGATGGCGTTGAACGGCAGGTTTACATCCGCAACGTCGAACTGGACGCTCTCCGTGCGGAAGTTTTCCGGTGTCCCGAAGGTGACCGGGAGGTCGATCTTCCCCTTCGGGTGGACCGGCAGTGGGCCCACTCCGGAGAATGGGCGCGATGAAGCCAAGCGTGACTCCGGAATCTGCAGCTGCTTGAAAGCTGCGTAGCTGATGATGTTGAGGGCGGCCCCACCGTCGATCAGTACGTGGTAGAGCCGGATATTGGCGACCACCGGCGACGTGATGATCGGTAGGAGGCCGGCCCCGGCCATGTTCTCTGGGCAGTCGGATGGCCCGAAGGAAATGGTGGTGTTCCTCCACTTGAGGTGTGGGGCCACCTTGGGGACACTAGGCCTGACCGAGAGGACCTCTCGGCGCAGGGCCTTCACGTCTCGCCGGGAGGAAACCTCCCAGCTCCCGCCGTACATGACGTACAGCTTTTTGCGACGCTCGTTGTCGCTGGAGTCGGAGTCGGAGCTGGCCAGAGCGTAGACGCTCTTGAGCTCCCGCTCCGGGGGCTGGTAGCCCATCTCCTTGCCTCCAGCGGTGGCTCCGCCGTCGCTGGCTGCCTTTCCCTTGCCAGGCCGCTGGCGCGGGGGCGAGTCGTCCTTGGGCGGGCGTTCCCGCCGCTCGTTGAGGCGCCGCTGCACGAGTTTCTGTATCTCGCGACAGTCGGCGGCGCTATGGCCGCTGTTGGGATGAACAGGGCACGAACCGCCGCTGTTCCGCGCCTGCTGCCTCGGGCGCTTGCCGTTGGCGTCACGGCCGCCAGGGGCAGCCGCGGCTACGGGGGCTCCTCGCACAGCCGATAAGGACCTCTGTGGACGTCGGTCCTTCTTCTTCTTCTTGCCACCCTCGCGGGCGGCATCGGCAGAGCCTCCTGCTTGGGCTGCCGCGTTTTGCTGAGGGGAGTGCCATGCACGGCCCTCAGCAGCCTTGGCGCATTTGTCTGCCAGCGCGTACAGCGTGGCGACATCCTGCACCTGGCGGGTTGCTATCTTCTTCAGCATCTTCTCATCACGGACGCCCTGTCGGAAGGCGGTGATGATGGACGCATCGGAGATGCGGGGAATGGTACCCCGCACCTTGGCGAAGCGTGCGATGAATGCCCGGAGTGGTTCTCCGGGCTGTTGCCGCACAGCATGGAGGTGGGCCTCCACGCCGTACTGCTGGCATGCACTGGCGAAGTTCGCGATGAACTGCGTGCATAGCTCCTCCCAGGATTGGATCGACCCTGGGGAGAGGTTCATAAGCCAAGTCCGGGCTGGTCCAGACAAGGCGACATGAAAGTATGACGCCATGACGGCGTCATTGCCTCTGGCCGCTGAGATAGCGGTGACATACACCTGCAGGAATTCCGACGGGTTAGTGGTCCCGTCGTACTTCTCCGGCAAGTGTGGTCGGAACTTCGGTGGCCAACGCGTGGAGCGAAGGCCGTCTGCTAGCGCAGCACAGCCGACTCCAGCCGGTATGACCCCTGGCGGTGTCTGTGCCCCGGCCAGGGCTTGTGCACACCCCGGGGGCCTAGGCGCTGCAGCAGCGAACACTGCGTCAAGGTTCTTGCCCTTGACGGCGTTCCGCTGCAACCGTGGTTGCTCCACAGTTGTATGGGTGCCTGCTCGCCGGCGGTTGAGTTCGGCGCGCAGGTCTTTCGTCGGCGCGCTCCTCACCGTGGGGGAGCGCACGGACGCTGCTGCGTCGAGCGGCGCGTGGCGCTCCGTCCTTCCACCATTGCTGGGTGGAAGACGAGACCCAGCCCTTGATGAGCTGGGAGCGGCCTCAGCTAAGTGGATCAGGCGATCCACGTCACTGCGCCATTGCGCGAGAGCGCTGGGAGAGGCTGCCGGCCCCGGAGGGTGATTGAGCAGCTCTCTGGCCGCGGCGAGTGGTCCGCGGATAGCAGCGCGGTTCGCCGCGGCACTGTTTGCCGCTACGGCACTAGCCATCGCAACATTCGCTGCCACTGCGTCCATCGCAGGGTGGCGAGGTGCTCGTGGCGTCCGCGTCGTGCCGCCAGAACCGTGGTGGGAGGCGTGCGACCCTGACGAAGCCACCTCCTCCGTCGCGGCTGCGCCATCATGGATGTCGCTGATGCGAACCATCTCACCTCGTGGATGTGGCTATCTGACGCTGCCCCCTACCTGGCGCGCCAAATGTCGGAGCGTGAGCTCCGGCCGGGTGGCGGAATGCACCCGCCCGATCCTAAGTACTATGAGTAGTTAGGGGGAGCGATCGCTGATAGCCACGTAGCTAAGGCACGATGGTGACACAAGGGTTTAGAGTGGTTCGGGCCGCCGGAGCGTAATACCCTACGTCCACTGGAGGTGAGGTCTTGTATTGGTTTGAGTGAGAAGGAGAAAAGGATCGTGAGACTTCTTCTCTGGATGCTCTTCGGGTGTGTGTTTCAGCCTCTCCTCTACGTCTCGCATGCCTCCCCTTTTATAGACCAAGGGGGTGCATGTATATGGTGACCGGGGCCCGACAGGTGGTCCCGGTCTGTTATGTCTATCCGGCAGAGTTTCTTATGCTGTCTTGACTTCTTGGGTTATTCCTGGCAGAGATTAGGGCCTTCGGCAGCGCCTCTGTCGGGTGTCCTATGCTCCGTTCCGTGATGTCCTCTCATCTCTGCACCTTGTACCTGTATCCGTCGCAGCAGTATGGCGCCGTTCGGGAAGTGCTCCGCTGGTCTGGAGTGCCCGGAAATGTCGCCACGCCGCCCCTGCTTGCACTGTCCGGTCCAATCCGCCGTAGTACCCGGCGGTATGGCTCCAAGGGCAGGAGTGGGCGGCGCGTCATTACAGGCGGGTTACTGCGGCGTGCCACAGTGACCCTATCGCTATAGCCCGGGCGTGGTCGTCGTGCGTGGCGTAGCCCACTCCGCGTACGGTTTACTTGTTTATGTGTTTTAATCCCTGGTATCCGGCGGGAAGTTGACCGCTACGCCTTGTCACGGCCGCCGTTCCTCGGTAACTCGCGACTCACAATATGGTCACTGTCGCCTGTCAGCGGCGGTACCGGAGCCCGTCAGCGGGTGTCAGGCCACGCCCGCCTGTCCGCAATGAATGCGGTAGGTGGGTGTGGCCCGCTGCCGGGGACCCCGCCACGTGTTAGGGGGACACGTGGCAGCCCCGGACCAGGCTGTTGCGGGGGTGAGGACCCTTCGCAGCCCGCAGCTCCCTCGCTGGGGACACGTGGCCGCTCCGGACCTCCCCGAGCTGGGCCGGCTCGGCTCCCTTCCTGGGGTCGTGACGCGTCCCTAACTTAAGACCGGACCTTGTGGAAACAGGTCCGGCCCACAAGCGGTGGGTCAGAACTGCGAGTGCCTTTGGGCTCTTTCCTTACTGTGATACGTGGCAATACTGGCTGCTTCCTCTGGTTGACGGGGAGGCCAGGTGCGTTTTTCCCAAAGGGGGATTAAACGCTTCTTTGTCAGGCTGCGTGGAGCCTTGTTATGTGCTGTAATTAGCTTTTGACCTGTATAAGCGGGTACCCGGTTTGCTGGGTACCGACAGTGCGGAAGGCGGCGTTGGAGGAGAGGACGGCGTCGAGGAGCTTGAAGAGGAAGGGGAGCGAGAGGAGCGGGGCGCCGGAGGGGCCGGCGGAGTAGAGGGCCTGCAGGCGGTCGGCGACGTGGGCTTGGAGCGCGTCGAGCGCGAGCAGCTCGTCGTCTTACGCCAGGTCGAAGGACGCGACGGCGGTGGCGCTGCGGTGGAAGCTGAGCATGCCGAAGAAGCGAAGAGAGAGGAAGAGTGGGTGAGGGGCTGACTTGTGGGCCCCATGTTGGGGTGGGCCCACCCAGAACAGCATGGCGTGCCACGTAGGTCTAACGGGATCGGACTGTACCCGTTTGGACCTTTGATGATGCAAAAGCTAACTTCTTGTACCCACACTTCAAGTTTGTAAACTTTGGGGACCTAACTGATACAGTGTGCCAACTTTAGGGACCGCTAGTGCATTTTACTCATAATATAAGGTAGCTAGATTTGTCACAAAACATCAAGCTCTTATTGCATCGATGATCTCAAAAAAGACTGATTGCATACAAGTTTTCTCCCAACTTCAATGCACCCCTTTACACCTACCTAAATAAGGGTATTTGTATTAGTTAGAAAAAAACAATGTAAATATACATTGGCACAAAACACAATTAATTAAGTGCCATTAATTAATTATCAAGTTTAAAAAAGAAGAAGAAAGGAAACAGCGAGAGTCCTTGGAAATCATACATGTGACTCACGTTAATTACCGCGTATATATGGCAGTACTACTACGCCTACGCCGTAGCATCAAAGACGGGCAGAAAAAGAGTTATGGTCCCGTGTTAATCCCTTCTCCGTAATCCAACCCAAGCGCGGCCTTTCATCTCATCTAGCTATATAAACTTGGCCGCGGCGAGGGGGAGGGGAGGAAGGGTTTTGGAATTGTGCAGCGGCCGCCGTTGCGTGCGGGAGAGCAAAGTGAACCAAGCCGAAACCGAAGCTACCACCACCTGCCGCCGCCCACCGCACCGCCCCGACGCCGGGCCCTCGCCCCCCTTGTTCCCGAGCCCGAGGAGGGGATCCCGTCGGCCAGGATGAGCGGCGGCGGAGCCGGAGGGAAGGGGGCGGCGGCGCCCGTCCCGCCCGGGTCCAGGAAGCTGGTGCAGAGCCTCAAGGAGATCGTCAACCGCCCCGACGCGGAGATCTACGCCGCACTGCGCGAGTGCAGCATGGACCCCGACGAGGCGGTCAGCCGCCTCCTCTCCCAAGGTCCGGGCACGGCTCGCGATGTATCCTCTCCCCCTCCCCGCTCCCACGTCTCTGTGCCTGTTTCGCTGCCTGTCCGAGGGCGCGTTGTTAGGGTTTAGAGGGGTCTTAGCCCCG
Source organism: Paspalum notatum (assembly GCA_022530915.1). Classification (NCBI taxonomy): domain Eukaryota; kingdom Viridiplantae; phylum Streptophyta; class Magnoliopsida; order Poales; family Poaceae; genus Paspalum; species Paspalum notatum. The sequence continues at coordinate 39,199,412 of CM039692.1, forward strand.
CGGGCTCTCGTCGATCTGGGGCGATTCGTCAGAGACCGCGGCCGGATTAGTGGGAATCAGATGAACCTGTGTCGTCCTTCCCCCTTCGTGGCCTCGAGTTCACACTCGATTTAGCTATCTATATGGTCGGCATCAGACAGTAGTATTAGATTTAGGAGTTGCCGTGCCGTCAGAAATCTCGTCTACGCCTCTAGGGTTTCTGTTTTAGATTTCCCTGCAAATGCTATTAGTGGTAAAGAGTTTCCTATTTTGGAATAGCGCGCAGATGCACAGGTAGGTTATGTTCTTTTCTGTCCATGTTGTTGTTGGTTCCTCTGTTTGTGTTTATGCGGTGAGTTTAGGTAGCGTCAGCCAGTCACTTCAAGAATGCCTGGCTTTTTGTGGCTGTCGCTTCTGGGGAGGATTTGCTTTTCTCCGGTGGAATGCGGTGATACCGCGACAGATGTGAACAACAGCTTGGTAGAAAGTGAGACAAGTGTGCTGCATTAGACTGAACCTTTTAGCGTTTCAATGTAGGACATGAGCTGAAATTAGTTAGCAGACAGATTTGACTCCTGTACGAGGAATCAAATTTGGAAAGAACCAACTGCAGTAGGTTTATATGCTTAATTTGGAAAGAACAGCTGTGGTAGGTTTTAGATGCTTCATTTGGAAAGATCAGCTGTGGTATTTAGCTATATAGCAGGTTTGGAAAGAGCGGAACTTAAAGACTTAGATAGGATGTTTGAAATCGCACTGTTTTAGATTCTGGTTCCTGTCCTCAAGTCATATAACATTTGAAGGATGGTGTTTATGTAGCAGGGTTCCCCCCATCAGGATCTGTTGAACATGTAAATTAGATAACTGGTTGTCTTGTATTCTTTTTTCTTAGCTGTATCATTTCATGTATAAGAACAACAGCTTTTGCTGCTGCTTCTGATTGTGGCATTTCTCTCCCAATATTTTAATTCCTTTTTAGAACTTTGAACTCGCCACAACTTCTTTAGCTTTTGGCATGTTGACACATTTGCTGTAAGACGATTTTGAGCTTCAAATGATATTGTTATCTATATGTTTTAGCATTGGTACCGTAGCACGACTTGCATGCTTTTCTTAGGTCCCTGAAGTTCAGGGCAGTTAAATGAAGATTAGAAAGTCAAACCATTTGTACTAAAATAACATGAGCAGTGTTTGTGATTTCCTCCCCCCTTTACTTGTTATTCTGTTTGATAGATAAACTATATCCTAACTCGGCCGCCCTAGTGTACATTATACATGTGCTTTTCATGGAATGAAATTTACTTCTAGCCAGAAGTGGACATGAACGGCCTTGGATTTATGGACTTACCGTGGCTTGTTGAATTAGCAATGTAAATAACTGTCTTTAAATAGCTGTCTTGGTATCATCTGATCTTGCTAACAATGTTGTTTGTGATTCTTACACTTCAAATGTTTCATATGCTGTTTATATCTGTCACTAGGCCCCCTGTTATTTTTTATTTAGTTTGCATTATTTATATGTGGCATTGGTACTGATATTGATTGTTTATGCCAATGCTTGAGCACATCCGTGGACATTGACAATTCATCACTGTTATTTTCTTTTCAGATACTTTTCAGGAGGTAAAGAGCAAGCGCGATAAGAAGAAAGAGGTCAGTTGATGGCGTTTTTTTTTTTAAAACTTCAATGTGCCATATCATCTTGCACCTGTAATATTCAACTCATTTCATAAGCTATGGCTAGCTTTTAGTTGCATTATTTATGAATTGGTAGCCAACCATCTTCTTGCACTATATTGGTTTCATTAGGTGAATACTGAAAATAAAATCTGTCTACACGGTTGATTCATTCTTCTACTGTGTGATTCCTTGTACCAAAAGTTAGCATTCAGCTGCAGTTTTGGTTATTGTTGCAAAAATAACTGACAATGAATGGTGCACATTAAACAGATTAAAGATGTTCCTGAGCCAAGATCTCGATCGGTAAATAATTCTACTAGCCGAGGCATTAGAGGTGGCGCCGATCGTGGTGCACGGAGCAATTCTGTGCACTCCAGCTCTACTGGTAATAGAATAACTGCCAATTCTACTTCCAAGCCTACTTTTTGGCTGTTATTTCTTCTGACACTCTTCATTTCATTATACAAATTAGATAACACGGCCCCAAGGCCTCTGGCCTCTGGACCGGGTGCGGCAGTTAATTCCAGTCAGAGGCAAACAATGGCAAGGTAAGGAAAAAACCAGTGAACACTAATCCATCCAGAGGATATATCTGTGTTGTTTATATGCATTTTTGTGGCGCAATTATCTACTTTAACTGATTGTTGCTGCCCCTCAAATAATTTTGCTCTTGGCTTGTGATGTCCTTTTTTCGTTACCATTGATGTTTGTGCCATGTTGAACATGGAAAAACACCCAAGGACAGCACATCTTATTTCTCTGAATTTCTTAGTTTTACTATTATTATTTAGGTAGTTCTTTTCATTGAATCAACAGAATGATGTCCAGATTTTTGAATGATGGCTACCTCTAAAAGTTGGGAATTATTCTGAACTGTCTATATTTTCAGCTAGTTTGCTTGTTATGCATATTTTTGTTTATATCCTCTTTTGTGTCCTGCAGTTCGTCTGCAAACAAACATGTGGTTGCTGATGGACCGCCTGTATCAATGCAATCATCATCTGGGGTCCAGCTTGGTTGGTCTGGGACACCTGGTCAATTGTCGATGGCTGACATTGTGAAAATGGGTAGGCCTCAGACAAAGGCTTCTAGCAAACCTGTTGTCAAAGCTGACAGAGGATATGCTGGCCAGTACCCATCTTTGCCAAGCACTGTAAACCAGAATCTGAAACAATCTGGAAGCACACTTCCACAAACAGAGCTTGACAAGGGGTTACCACCTGCACAAGATTCTGTTCAGGTTAAAAATCATAATCATTCTGGTGCTGACAGCCAGCACACATATGGGACCGATTGGTCTCCACAAGACGAGCCAACATCTGCGAACCAATCTCCCCTCCCAGAGACATCTGGTGACTCATCCTTGTATGAGACATCATTGCAGACATCTACGTTGGTTACTGATGTTCATTCACATGAAAATTCACACTTTGAAGAAAACAGCGCCACTGCAATGAGACCAGCATCTGCCTCTGAGAGACACTTGGAACTCAGCGAAGGTATTTCTGAATACAATAATGGAATACTGAAGGACTCAACTTCCTACCAGCCCCAGAAGTACTCTTACACAGAACACGAAGGTGAGTGTAGAACTAACTGTACATACCTGCTGGGCATCTGCTGGTTAACCATCGCAGAGGTCAATAATTTTTCTAAACATCCATCTAATTTTCCTGTATTTTTATGGATAAACAAGTAACATCTTCAATTAAAAGATGCCATATGGTATCTGCCTGAACAGTTCTGTATGCTAATGCTGATGCCAATCTTAGTGAGAATCATGGAAGAAGTGGTAATTCAATATGGTGAACAAATTCTTTAGTTTAGGAGGGTAATGCAAACTACTCATCTATGTAGTAGTTCTGCCTCTGTACAGCACCCTGGGCAGAGAGAAATAACCCAACTTTATCCTAATGAGGGATAATTTTCAGCTAGCACAGTAGCACTGAACTTTGGACTGTTGGTTAATTCTTTGCTTTTTTCATAAGGGAAATGCATTCTTCCTTTCCATTTTTCATAGGCTTGTCAAATTATACATCCAATGTGCGATTTTATGCATATCCATAGCTTCACATTTTGTACTGTCTATTGGATATCTTATGAATCATGTTGTGTTCTGGTAGCACTGAACTTGGTCATGTTTTTAGTGTTGTACAAAATTGTAGGCCAGTGTGCTACGAGTTCTGATTCCTTCGATAACTATGGTCTATACTCTATAACTCTATATATGTTTATCGTCTGATCATAACATTTCTTAGCAGTTGAGGATTCCAGTGCTGATGTATCAGCGGCAGCAGCAAGCTTCCAGAGTTTAAACCTACATAATGAGGAGTTAGTTGCAAAGAAGATCCCCGATGATAACCCTGCAGTGATTATTCCTGATCATTTGCAAGTTACAAACACAGACTGTGTCAGTTTAAGCTTTGGCAGTTTTGGATCTGGTGCATTTTCTGGGCTCCTCCCGCAAAAGACCACTGATAGCATTGTGGAATTGCCTGTTCGAGAGGAATCTGCAACGGTGGATCAAATAGATGCAAGGTTAAGCATTTTACAGCCATTTGTTTTTTTTTTTGCGGCATATGATATACCTCTGTGACATGAACTTTGACATTGTGGAATTGCCTGTTGCAGGAATCAAGATTACTATGAAAGTGCTGCAGTAAATCTGTCAGCGGACAAGAATCTCGAGGCCATGATGGGAGCTAACATGGAGAACATTGATGCGCCTTCTGTTTCACAGACTAATGAACTTAGGGTAGATGTACTTGATCCACCTGGTCTTCAATATGATGTGCCGTCAGTTTCAAGTCATGCATATTCAAACACGAGCGCATCGCAGCCAAGCACAATGGAGGACCCACAAGGAAACAACCAAGCACATACTCTTTCCCATTTGTCAAACTTGATGGTACGCTGTCTCTTCTTTCTCTGTTCTTTCCACATCCTTTTGTAACTACTGATCTTCCATTGCCCTCAAATTTGTTTTTTATGGTCATAGATAAGCATGTGTTACAGCGTTAAAGAAAACTTCTTGAATTTCCTTGATATGATAACAAATCTAGACGCACTGGCCTACTGCAGCATTTTTTTTTGCAACATTTTCTGATGAACTGCACTTAGATTTCTCTGTGAAGTTTTCTCACCTTAAATGTCCATATCTTGGTTAACTTGACCTAATTAAAGATCAAGTCAGGCGTGCATGTTCAAATAATGTCAAGCTAATGCTTGGTCTTGTTTTTTGTGCTGATGGAAAAAAACATCATGATTGCTTGGGCTATGCAATAGATGGGCAGGGAACTGACACCTCCAGATTTAAACTGTGTTGCACAGGTGTAGTTAAAAAAAAGGTAAAATGTGCACTAACATACAATCTGACCAATTTCGAAAATTATAATAGATTGAGTTTCACTACCTTTGGTAAAAGTATAAGAAGCAGCTACGGTTACAAGGAACAAATTTCAGAGAACCACAATACTGGCAGTGTTACAAAAAGCATATTAAGCGCTAGCGGCGGTGTGGTAAAGTGCTGGGTTGAGGGGGGGAACATGTCTTCTTGAATTATACATGGTAGGTAGGCGCTAGGCGGTTGTCGGCTCTCAGTTGTGTGATGCCTCCGCCGTTTGTCCCATGCACGCTTCCTATAGGTTGTTTGCTCCCAGGTGTGCACTCCTCTGCTCTTCCTCCTATGTCCTCCCTCCTTACTCCTCACAAGCTGAGATATGGGATGCAAAATCAGTCCACCTCGGATCAAACTGAGAGCATAGGGGAGTAAGAGGTGTACATGGGCTGTCGATTTTTTTTGCGCCCGATTGAGCTGTGGGTGTTTGGGGAGGGGTTGGATTTATGAGAAGAGCATGGAAGGGGAGCTTGACAAAGAGGATCCAGCCATTCTGGTGAGGGAGTCAATCTGGTTGTTCCCAAGAGATGTCAGATATCCAGACATTTGATAGAAGATTTTTTTTTCTTATGGAGTTAACCAGGCTTCATGGACGATTTTATTGGGCTGAAGAGTCCACGGGGAGTGAGCATGCTGGGCTGCTTACTATGCATTGATTGCTACTTTACGTTCTATAAGCTGAGCACTTGCTTCTTGTGTCATAAGTACTGATTGCTTCTATCATTCCATTCCAGAAATAAGATCATGTCGGTTCTCAGATTTTCAGGGTTCAGCCTTGATACGGTATAAAATGCCTATGCTTAGGAATGCATGCAGCTCTTGGCAGTGGGTCACCGCTCGCTTAACACCTAGAGCTTGTGAAACTGACTACTGGCACTTAGTATTTAACAATACTACCCTCATTAAGCATTGCTGTATCCAACAAGTGTGCGCATTCCCCAGTGTTCCATAGGGGAGCGGATGGGGCTTAATAATGTGTGGAAAAAAACAGTGTTTTGTGAAGCTATTGCTTAAAGTGTTGTTTTGTGATACATTTATGCAAATAAAAGTGCAGTTCTTTGAAATTATTTCTCAAAAGTGTGTGCATGCTGCCACATTTATAACTTTGATTTGATGAAGGCAGCATAAGTTTGCAAAATGTACTGAAATTATGTTGTGGGTCATAGAGTGGCCTCAAGTGTTCACTTTGTACTGTTGATCCAACAACATATTCTTAGGGCTGTTTTTAAGATGTTTGCTTTACCCTGTTGCCTTATATATTTGATTCTTTCAATTGAAGTGATTCCCCACATTTGGGATTCGTCTTTCTAACTTCAGAAAAATTCCAGTACCCTGCTATGCAGTGTTTTGGCCTTTGCTTTGTAGTTTATCCAAATGTTTGGTAATGGAATGCAATTTGGTGGACCAGCTTGCCCCCATGGCCCTTGTAAGCATACTGAGGATGGCGGATATTTGTCTATATAAATCTCTAACTGCCTTTGATGACTAGATGAGTAATTTAGAAATCCTATTTATATCTGAAATAGTGAAATGCAAAATTCTTATCTGCACATTCCCTAATCCAAGCAGAAACTGTGATTTGATTCAATGGTTTGAGCTATGATTTTTTCTAGCCAGTTGCTTCTGGTGATTTGGGCTAGGGTTTTTTAAGCCACTAGTCTTTTTCTAAGCGCCATATGAGCCAATTTGAAAGTATAGCTGTAAGGTGATTTGGGCTAGTGTTTTTTAGGGGTAAAGGGAATTTTATTAGCTATATAGACAAATTACAGAGAAGGGCCAAACCATACCCTATTGGAAGTTATGTAGTGCTCCTTGCACATTACATAGATGAGTATGGACAAGTGCCTCACAAGAGTAAAGACAAGAATTAGGGATGGCAGCTTGTCTTGCCTGCTTAGCTAGTTATCAGAGATCTTGTTGGTTTCTCTTCTAACATTGATGACTGAGTGCTCCATCTTCTATGCAATACCTGTAAATTCAGCTTGGATAGGTCTCAAGGGCTAGTTTAATTCTCTGTGAAAAAGAACCAAAAAAATGACAAAAAGGCCTTGCTTGAGGTGTAAAGCGTGCAATTGTATACTGCTACAAGATTTGGGTCCATTCAGGAAATTCTTCTTTACATACAGACTAGCAGTTTCGTTCAGTTTCTTGTGCTGATTCAATTCATGCCATGTTTGTTCAGTCTTCCTCAATAATTATTATGCTAAAATTAATGTTCTTCTCTGTATATTTGTTTAATCCAGTCCAGCTGATTTTGCCTGTCCTTAGTTCTCACTCTCTTTCATTTGTTTCACCAGCAAGCAAATCCTTTGAGCACAAGCAGCCTGTTGGGGTCAAATCAAAATCATGCAACTCTACATGGCTTAGAGTTAGATTTACAGCCTTACCTGGAACCAAAATATAATGCAGGCTCAACTACGAATCCTAGACCAGCCATCTCCATGCAGGAGGTTAGTTAAATATAAAACTATTTGAACTATTTTTTTTTCTCATAATCTCATCTGAAGTATTAGATGCACATGCTATTCTGTATCTTAGTATTCACTGCAGAAGTTGATTATGTGCTGTGCTATTGTAAAAAAAAGTTGCTGTTCATATACTTGAACTCGACCAGTTAGTATGAAACTATGAATTACTGTGAACTGTGAAAGTTAATCAGAAAGGTCATAGAAATAGCACCCTAGTTTAATGATATGTCATTTGCAGGAATAATTAAAACCATCTGACCTTCTATTGTGTTCCAGTATAGAGTCTGAACTATCTTATTTAGAATTGTCCGGTTTTTCCTCTTGCCTAAGTCTGCATTTTGTGAATTTGTTTCAGGCCCTAAAAGCAGGTGTTTTTTCCAATTCTCAATCCACACAAACTCTTCCAAGTACTAGCATTCCGACAGGGCCTCCTCTTCCTCAACAATTAGCAGCCCACCCTTACTCTCAGCCAACTCTGCCCCTCACACATTTTGCTGCAAATATTGTTGGCTATCCGACATATGTGCCACAAAACTATGCTACTTACCTATCTTCAGGCGCCTTCCAGCAAGCGTACCCGAGTAATGGACCGTTCCATCAGTCTGCGACTACTTTGCTTGGATCTGGTATGAAGTACTCGACACCGGAGTATAAGAATAACCTGTCTGCTACAGGCTTACAACAGCAGCAACAACCACCACAACAACAACCACATTCGTCAGTCATCTCAGGCTATGGAGGCTTCGGGGCCTCAAGTAATATTTCAGGAAATTTTGCCCTTAATCAGAATACCGGCTCTGCATCAACTCTTGGGTTTGATGAAGCATTAAGCAGACAGTACAAAGATAACAGTCAATACATGGCTCTCCAGCAGGTATTCATCACACATTGGCCTCATAACTTTTTTATGCTCTCAATTAATGTCCTCTCTATTTCTTGATGAAGGTCCTTACATAAACGTTGATTTGTTGTTATATCTCTTTCAGGGCGATAACTCTGCAATGTGGCTTCATGGCTCTGGTTCAAGAACAGCGTCAGCTCTTCCACCCAACCACTTCTACGGTTACCAGGGACAGAGTCAGCTGGGCGGCTTTCGCCAGGCGCAGCAGCCACAGCCTTCGCAATTTGGAGGCCATGGGTACCCAACTTTCTACCAGTCTCAGGGTGGCCTGACGCAGGAGCACCCCCAGAACCTTGCTGAGGGCAGCCTGAATGGCTTCCAGCCTGCGCCGTCTCAGCCATCTCACCCGAACTGGCAGCATCAGCACACCTACTGAGCCCTGTACTCGCTTGCCATAGTGGCTCTATCTGTCGCAAGCCAAGTTTCGCGTGCTTGTGACCTCACTCGATGCGGAGTAAACGGCTCGGATTAGCTGAGCTTGTACCTTGAGCGCTGAGAGGGTCCCAGGCATACATCAGTTTTAGAGAGCGTTTTAACATGTTGCGTGTGTTGTCAGACTGATAAACTGTGATTTCTTTTCAATAGCGAGTTATATGTGCGGAGGTGCAGTTCTGTAATACTGAGACATTATCGCCTAACAAGGAGTCTGCTTCTGATTTCCAGAGTTGTTCCTCTTGTGCTTGAGGCGATTCTGCTTTCGTTTCTGAAAATACTGACGGTGTTGAGTGTTCTTGTGCCGTCATGATTAACTAACATTTAATATTAATATTTCATCAACTTTGCGGATGCCTATGTTGAAAGCTTTGGCAGTGGTTCGCATATGTAAGAATTGATGTACCAGCAATAATAATAATAATAATAAAGTAGCAGTAAAAGATGGGGGTTTCAGGTTTGCATGTCCACAATTGTACGGCGTTGAAATATGCCCTGTCCGCAATCGTTTATATCTTTGCCTAGACACTTCGCCTTTCGCAATCGTTGATATACATCTATAGTGAGGTTCCAACTTCCCATCGGTCACAGGCTCACAGCAAACAATAGCTGCATGAGTAGAGTATATCAGCTAAGCGCCATCTGGTTTGTTTAAAAAAAATACTATGGCTCACAGGGAATTGTCTCTCTCTCTCTCTCTCTTTTTTGGTTCCGGCTGCCGCTGCGGAGGCTACTGTTCTCCGCCGGTAACCAAATCTCGCCGCCCGGCTCTCCGTGAAGGCCGACGCCTCAACCTCATCCCCCACCACAAGGCCACTTTTTGCTGACTTCTTCAGTTAAGTTGGCGAGAGGAGGGGGCGGCGGCGCTCGTCGAGACCTCCCCGACGCTGAAGCTGCACTGGTACTCTCGTGCTCAGGAAGGATGGCAGAACTTGTTTGCGGCAAACGGTACACCTGTTCCTGTTTGGAACCCCGGTGCCGTCGCTACATGCGTGATGATCCCCCGGCGGTGAGCACAAGCTGCTTGCGGAAATGTCTACACCGTGCGTGCAAGGATCTGTTGCCATGGCAGCTGGTTCAGGTTCTACTTCCACCTGGCTTCTACGAGCACTGGAGTTCTTCTGAATAATGATGTCTGAGGCTAAAACTCAAAATGACAGATTTCTCAGTCATAAGGATGTAAACGGTAAGCTTCAGAGAGCTGCAGATGCGGGAAAGTGTTTCTATGAATCTATGAATTTATATCAAGCTCAGTCAGGAATCAGCTGCTAGCATTATCATTCATGACTCCTGCGTTTGTGGTTCTATTTCCTGCCTGTTTTTCTTGAACATGACTGAAAATCTCACTAGAAACCAACACACTGCCAGATATAGAGGAAAAGCATGTATATTTTGTATGCAATATATGATTTAGTGAACTCTATATATTTTGAAGTTTCAGCTCACTGAAAATGTCACCTGCCTTCTCCTTTCGTCTGCCCACAGGTTTTTGTTAGTTCAACAAATATGCACTCAGCCACTCACAGGTTGAGAGACAGCACAGCTGAAGTCCAAGGATAAACCAATTCGTGATTTGGAAGAACAGATGCTTGCCTTATTGTTTTTCGTGTAAATTATATATCTTTTCAGAGGCTGATATTTGTAGTTCACGCACAAGGGCTGCACTCGTTAACACAGTTGTGTAAATCTCTTGCAGAAAGGATTTAAAATCTTGCATCAAGTTGCAGAAGTCAATAGAGAAGAAAGACGGTGTCAACTGTCAAGGTAGGTAAGTTGGTGCAAGATTCAGTGTGATTTAAAAATCTCTTGAAGAAGATCTTGTACTGATGAAGTACAGTGTGATTTCAGAGATTCTCGGGGGAAAATGTGGGAGATAACACACAGCACTGGACTTTTTCCACATTATGAACATGGACACACACTGCAGACGAAAACAGAACAAAAATTTCATGTTCACTACATAATAGGTAGAGGAGACTGTCAGCTGTCAGGGCCCAATTCAATTTCTTAGTAACACATAGACATCTTATAAGTGGTATTTGGGACAAATTTACGAAAACAAACACCAGAATTTCTGGGCACTCCAGTTCATGCAAGTTTGCAAATGGAGGCTGGGTAAGTGCCACAGTATTTCATGACCAATTCTTGTTTCCCTGCTGGTGGTGACTGAATGCTATTGCTGCAATCTACAGCTTGAGGATGACGGAGCGTCCAAACGGGTAGCAAAAGGAGAATGCAAGGGTGGCCCAAAATGTCAGCATAAATGATGCAGCGATAACCAGATAAAGAACTGGATCATCAGACGTCTTGTTCTCACCCACATCTTCCAGTGCAGCAGGGGGAAGGGGAACACGACCTGAGTTGACAGAGCATGCATTCCCCAGGTTCTTGTTGCCTATGTAACTATCTGTGCTGAATGAGGCAAACTGGCCAGTGTCTGGTATGCATCCTGACAGGTTGTTGTACGCCACCGAGAACACCTCCAAAGACCATAGCTGAGACAACTGCCAGGGTATTGGTCCATTCAAATCATTATGCGACAGGTCCAAGCTTTCTACAGCACTCATGTTTGCAAGGGTAGTTGGAATTCGGCCACTGAAGAAATTGTTTGATAGGTTGAGGGACTTGACATGGCTCAAATTCCCTATCTCCCAAGGAATCTCTCCCAATAGGATGTTTCCAGACAAATCAATGCCAAACATCAGATTGAAGAAACTAAGACTGTATGCGTAGACATTCCCTTTGGTAGAGAAAGTGAAGCCTCGCAGGTCATAGCTGGTGTCATACGTGAAAGATGGATCATCCATATCCATATTAGAAAACACCGCTCCAAAGGAAACAAGCTCAAACAAGGTCAGAAAATCAAGGTCATCTGCATGGTATCCAAACGAGATGCCACCGATGCAAGGCGGTAATGAGCCAGAAATTCTGTTGTCTGATAAGTCAAGTATACTCAAGTACTGAAGACGGCATATGTTTGGGGAGATTTGCCCCTCAAATCTATTCCCACCTAATAGAAGCAGCTTAATTTGAGGAAGAGAGTGTATCCAATCGAGACTGCCAATGAAGTGGTTATATCTTAGATCCAGAATTGTAATATTGGAGCTATCAAAAAAGCCACTGGGGAACCCTGAGAGGGAATTCTGAGACATGTTTAGCAAATACAATTTTAACTCGCCAGCGCAGTTTGGTGTAGATCCTACAAAGCTGTTGTCTGACATATCTAAAATCTGAAGAGAAGCTAATTTGCAAATGGATGGATAAATCTTGCCAGTCAGGTTATTGCTAGCAACACTCAAAACTTGCAGCGAAGAAAGATCCCAAAAGGACGCATCGAATTTTCCAGACAGTTTATTATCATGTAAATCCATAATCGCCGGATTACCCGACAGACTGCTAGGGAGTGTTCCTTCAAACTTGTTGCTGTCAAGGAATATTGCCCCTACTAACAGATTACTAACCCCGCCAAGTATTGGACCTCCAAGATTGTTGTTTGAGAGTTTCAGGATATCTAGCGAAGGAAGATCTGTGAACAAGCAAGTTGGGACTTCTCCTGTAACTTTATTGTTTGATAGGTCCATAATTGCCATGCTGCTAATGTTGCAAAATGATGGTGGCAAATGTCCAGAAATGATGTTATTAGAAGCGTCTATGACTAACAAATTCGGAAGAACTGAGCTGATGTTGGTTGGAAGCTGCCCTGCCAAATAGTTCCTAGATATGTTGATCATCTGGAGAGCAGATTGGTGTTGCCACATTGGATCTATCGATCATACTAGCGAGTTATCTGCAATATCCAGATAAACTAGAGTCGCCATGTTTGCAAAGATCCAATTGGGAATATTTCCTGTGAAGTTATTGTGAGACAGATCAAGCATTTGCAGATGTCGTTGTGTGCATAGGAAATTCGGTCCCACGATGACGTTGTTGTCAACATTACACCCAGAGAGCATCAGTGATCTCAGTTGAAATGGAGGCACTATTCCAAGGAATTCCACATCAATAGATAAACCATTGTTTCCGGACAGGTCAATCTTCTCAAGCATTTTGCAGTTTCTTAGCCAGAAGAAATAAAATGCACCACTTAGATTATTTCCAGATAACTTTAGAGCCCATAGTGACGAAGAAATATTTGCAGATGGGCTTAGAGGTATATGCCCTTGGAAGAGATTTTCTGAAAGATCCAAGTATTGAAGGCGTGGAAGCTCAAGCAAGGATGCTGGGATGCTTCCACTCAACTGATTGGATCTTAGATGCAATTCTCGCATGTTCTTGAGATTTTGGAAATCTGTTGCACTTGCACAAACATGCAGTATAGTTAGAAAAAGGCACACATTACTCCTTCATGTATAGACATTGTCGTGACAAACCCCTAAACAATAGTTTCTCTGTAGAATGTCTAGTTGTTGCTGTACCTGTGTTCTGAAGAGCACCACTCGCATTGCTCCTAACAAGATTTATGACTTCCAGAGAAGCCAATTTGCCGAGTGATCTCATGGGGTCTCTCCCAACAAGGCTGTTCTGGCTGAGGTTGAGATACCTGTGCTTAAGTCAACCCTTGAAGACCTGATGAGGAGGTTAATAATTAGTTTGCTCGAATTAGTACTTGAATATAAGCTGCAGCTTAATTATACAGTATTAAAAGAGAAGTAGTCATCATATATCGCTCTTGCATTGCATGGGTAGAAGAGAAGCTACGCATTTATGACTTACCATCAAGGTTTTGTAAGCAAGCGTAGCTGGAAGATAAATCCAGCATCTGAAGCTCACGCAGCGGGGAGAGAACCGTCAGATTCAGGGTCCAGCTGCACCCATTATTATTCTCAGGGACGCCGACGACAGACTTCTCCTGGGGCGCATACACGTACATACTGGTGAGGTCAAGAGCCGACACCCGTGCGACAGCGTCGTCGTCGTCGTCGTCGTTGCAGTTGCACGTGACTCTCTCCCAAGAACAGCAGTCGTTGCTCTGCCCCCATGAACCAGGGACCATGGAGCTGGCCTTGATTAACGAAGACCGCACCTGCATCAGAGCGGCCCTCTCCTCGGCGACGCAGCCGCGTGCCACGGAAACATGCATGGGCTGCGGGCAGGTGCAGCACGCATAGGATTAGGATCCAGAGCATGGTTTAATTTGCAAAGGAACGTTGCTGCTGCTCATCATCTTTGCGTGCGCTAGCTCTTGCCTCTTGGTGGTGTAATATATATATATATATATATATATATATATAATATACCTTAATTGATATGGAATATCAATCATTCGGGCGTGGAAGACAGTACCCAGATTTTTCCAAAAGACACTCAAGTGCGTCAAGACGTGCGAAGCAGAAGACAAAGCAAGGACGAATATTGTACTGTGCTCAGTACAATAATTGAAGAATAAAAGGACGAAATACTGTGCCAGGTACAATTATTGAAGAATAAAAGGACGAGCTACTGTGGCAACAGTGAAAGCACACAGGAGGAGTGAATTATTGAAGCCATCCTTATCAACGAAGCAAAGGCCCTGCTCGGCTATAAAACGGAGCACCGGACAGCAGCTGAGGACATCAGAAAAATCGCTCGCCATCCGCCATCGCCATCCAAAGAGCATCCAAAAATCAAGATCAAAGAAAAGCATCCACAAGACATCCATAATCCACACCCACTCATCCACCATCACCGCACACACCACCCACCTTGTAATGATAGTAGTATTAGCATAAGGAATAAAGCCGTGGAGCATCCAGGCATCGTTTGTAAGGTAATCTAAGTTTGTGCTAAGTGTTTGGGGTTTTCCGAAAGGGAAAGCCGTATGTAAGCTGTGTTTGTGGAAATGAAGTAGTTTTCCTTTGAAAATCCCTGCTGTCATTCTAGTCCGCGTATATGGGGAGAGTTTATGTGCTAGGGACCCTATAGGAGAAACCTCTGCGTTTGATGCTCTCGTTTAGCCCGGAGTTGTGGCGCCTGGAGGGCCGTGTCCGCGGAGAAGTGTTCCCTTCGGGTGGAACTGCCTGGGGAGACGACATAACCTTGCCTCGTATGCATAGACTGGGGATAGTTCGGGAAAGATTAGCTATTTCTGAAGCAAACCTGCTCATTGTACGGTGAGTATCGAGTAGGACTAAACAAGCATAGGAGCACAATCCGGCCGAATATTTTTGGTCTCGCCAGCCTGCCAAAGATCCTGTGAAATATAATACCGCCGAAGAGTTAATACCCGCTTAATATAATCGCGAAAGCGACGTTCGCATCTCATCCTGAAGAATTGGAGTAGTGGGAATAGTAATCCCCCACCATTGCATGCAAGAGTGGAAGTGCTCCCTGAGTGCTCATCCAACTTCCATATTGCGGAATTTGAATAGTAGCAGAGCGAATTTGAATAGTAAAAAGAATTTGAATAGTACCAGAGCGTATTTGAATAGTTCCATTTCGCGTTCGTATATTTTGTTGCTCTGTGTTTCGGAATTTCGCAGCCTCGCATCCCTCCGCCGTTCGCCGCGACCCGTCTCCCAAACACTGGTATCAGAGCCTGGTTTATATTTTTAAGCTGTTAATTATATCTGGTTTATATTTTTAAGTTAATATTTATATTTGTTTTATATTTTAAGTTGTTAGTTATCAAGTTTATATCCAAAGTTGTGCCTGTTTAATATCTTAAGTGCCTGTTTAATATCTTATCTATTCAGTTATTTCGTGCAAGTTCTAAATTTCAGTTATATTTAGAAAGTTTGTTATATTTTGTGCAAGTCATATATCTTAAAACTAGAAGTCTGAAGTTATCATCAGTCATCATTGAAAAACTCAAGTATTTGAACTTAGAATTCAATACAGGTAAGACTGTCAATACTAAAGAAAATATTAACATAAGGTGCAGAATCAATCATTTTGAAGAACATATTTGGCATACCTCACAAGGACAATTAAATTTAGCAGTAGATTTAATACATAATTTTTATATAGCTTGGGGTAAAAGACAAGACGAATTAGAAGTAAAGTTTGAAAATTTATATAAAGAGCATAAAAAGTTAGAAGAACAATATTTGATCATAAGCAATAAGTTTGACTTAGCCTTGCAAGAGCTGAGTTATAGTAAGACAGAACAAGGAAGGATAAGTCAAAATAGTGATTACATTAAAAAAGATTTATCTTTATTATACAAAAGAATAGAAGTCTCGCATAATACTACTGAATCCAAGAAAACAGAAGAGTGTACCGAAGATTTAAAAGAAATCAAGGAGTTAGTCAAAGAAGTAAAAAGCGTAGCTCAGAATCTGAACCAAATAAAAATTGAAGAAAGTGGCAAAGAGTTAGTGCTGCTCTCATCAGGAATAGTTTCATCCACCAGGGAGATAAATTCAGGAAAATGGAAGTACCTCAAAATCTCATCAGAAGAGACAGAGAGCTCCAATTAGTAAATAGAGATGTAAAACCTTTAACTTTAATGGATAAGTTAAAGTGCAAATATGATAATATAGATAATCTTGAAGAAGTAATAGACGTAGAAAGAGATTTAGAAAGATATCAAAGAGACTCTCTCAGAAAAATAAGGCCTCAACAAATTTACCAAATGGGTTGGTTCGAAAATAAAAATGGGTTATATAGAATATCAAGAGAAGTGGAGTTAAGTGTCTTAACTCAGCCAGTAGAATTAAGAATAGTAAGTAAGCAATTTGAAAATAGTCTAAAATATTCAGGATATAAATATATACACCAAGGCATGTATATCATAGGAATTAAAGGGATGACAAGAAAGAAGTTAGGAACTAAGGTCCTAATAACTCTGTTAGATAAAAGATGGGATACAGTAAACAAAGCTGCAATGGGATTTTTAGAAGGTGATATGAATGAAAATATGCTAATAACCTATATAGCACCAGATTTAATGATGCCAATTAAAGAGTTCATAGAAAAAATGGTATTTGGTTTTCAGACCAAGGGCTATGAAAATTTTAAGGGAACAAATTTACTTGTAAGCTTAGAATTTATTGGAAGATTAACTAATAGAAGTGGTACTAAATATAAGGTAAATGTGAATAATGTTATAGAAAGTATGCAGTATAAGGGAATTAAATTTATGAGTCCTCTCAAGATTAGTTCTGAAGAAAGAGCAGGAGAAGAATGAAATATAAGCGAATTGATAGAACCTAAGATTTTAAAACAATCTGAAGATTATATCAGTTACCAAAATAAGAAAGGCAACACTAGTATAAGATTTATGAATTATAAAGAAAGGGCTTTAGATGATTTAGAAGCAACAAGTTCAGAATCAAATATAGAAGAAGATAGAAGGCATAGTGTGTGTGAATTCATGGAAATAGTAGATTTAGACAATGAAATTAAGCATTATGAAATAAAATTAAAAAATGCATCAGATGAATACAATAGCTCTATGATATGTGAATGGGGTAAAATAAGAGAAAAAGAAGTTTATTTTCTCAAAGAAATACAAAGGCTAAAGAAGTTAAAAAGAGAAAAAGAGTTGAACATTAAGAATTCAGAAGAAAAGAAGGTTGTAACCAATATAGAAATAAAGAGAGATGTCATAAAACCAATAAATTCAATAACAAGAGAAAAAGTCGCAAGTAGTCAAGAAAATAGTCTAAGTGGACATAATAGCATAAGTGAAGAAGAGCAGTGGAATATGAACAATAAGTTGTTGCTCGAAAGTTATGAAGAAATTCAAGAGGAACCAAATGAAGAAAATAATGCGAAGGAAGAAGAGGTTAATTTAGATGAAGAAAGAAAAGATAAAGAGATTAATGAAATATATAAAGAAACTGATAATGCAAAAGAATATAAAGAATTTATATATTCATTAGGAGAAGATGAGCAGATTAATTTAGACAATATGATGGAAGCTATGGAAATAGGAGTGAGTAATTCAAAAAGAAAAAAAAAAGAATATGGTGACAGTTCTGTAAAAAATGAAGGAGAAAGAGAAAGACCTTCTAGAGTTTCAGGAACTTGGCCACCTAAAAAAAAAGATACCTCTTATAACTATATACCAGGAAGATATAAATATATGGGATCTAGAAGAAGAGAATTTGAAAAACCAGTAAAATTCCAAAACTACAAAAATGATGGTGCAATATTAAACTTAGCAGCACATGACCCTATAGATTGGCCAAATATAATAAGTGTATGGAAAGGTTTAATAGTCCAGAAATATATACAGAATCAGCATAATATTGGAAATAGGGTAGAAGATATGATAACATATTTAGAAACCTTTTTAGGAGAATCTGTAAAAGTTTTATGGGAACAATGGGTAGAAGCATATCCTAATAGTTATGAAGAGTTAAAAAGAGCTGGAAGTAATCCCTATAATTTTGTAAATATCATATCAAATATAGTTATAGCAGAAGATCCAGAATTAGGTTTTACCACGTTGCAAAATGAAAGGTTAAGGGAAATAGAAAAACTGACTTTAACAAGTTGGAAAGGTATAAAAGAATTTTCACAGCATTATTTATATAATGCTACAACTGCTAAACAAGGGTATAATAAAGGAATAGTTGAAAGATATTTTAACAAATTACCAGATCCTTTGGGATCAATAATATTTGAAGAATACAAGAAAGAAACAGAAGGTGTTGTTATTAATATATCTCAAGCTATAACTTTTGTGTTTAAACACTTAAGAAAAATTTGTACAAGCATACAAGCTCAAAGATCAATGAAGCATTCAGATTATAATTTTTGTAATAAGATAGTCCAAATACCTTTAACATATGGAGAAGAGAGGTCAAGAGAAAGGAAATACAAATCCTCAAGGAAACCATATAATCAAAATCTTAGAACAAAGAAACGCTATTTTCTAAGAACATCAGATAATAAAGCCCCTTTCTTACATAAAAGAAATGTAAGAAGATATAACCCTATGAAAACATATGATAGTACATGCAGGTGTTTTATATGTAATTCTCCAGATCACTTAAGCAAAACATGTCCTAATAAAGATCAAAAAAGATATTCTAGCAAATATGAAGAGCAAGAAAGAGTTTTGATTGTAGATAGTGTAAATGAGAATATTTTGGTCTGTGATGATGAACTCAATGATGATGAATCAATATATTCAATCATAGAGACAGAAGAAATAGAAAATGGAGATATAGATTATAGTTCAAGTGAAGATGAATTAGATTTAGTAGAAGAATTAGCAGGATTAAAAATTGAAATGATGGAGCAAACAGATAATACCATTAAGAATATCAAGGATATTGGTTGTACTAATACAGTTTTTTATTCTGCAGGTATGGAAGCAAAGAAAGGAACAATGAAAGCTGATTCCTATAAGAATATAAATGAAGAAAAATCAATACTCCTGAAGAACAATTTAATATCAGAAGAAAGCAAGAGAAATAAATTTATGGATAAAATTTCCAAAGATAATATCAATATTCCATATGAATTTCTCATACCAAGATTAAGCTTCAAGACAGATCAGATGTTGTCTTGTTTCAACAAAGACATCAAAGATCTAATCTGGAAGAAATATGCAGAAAGACAGAATAAGATGTTTCTAATGCTCCAAGAATATTTCAAAAATATATATATTGGAGAAGAAAAGATCAAAGGCATAGCAATTGAAGCTCATACATTTCCAATAATTCATTTTGATGGTAGGATGATAATTCAGCCTTATCATCAATATCTTATATTCAAGGCAAATATAGATCTGAAATATTTCAGAAATATCAAGAATATATCATTACAAACCATTATAGATCATGGGCTAATCCATGCTATATATGGTACAATAGAAGATATCCTCAATTCAGAGCTTGGACAAGCTATCAAAGAAGCTTGCAAAAGATTTGTTTATACCAGAGGGAAATATAAGATCATATTCTGTTCCAATCCTCCAAAATTTACACAGCCAATAAGACCAGCTTCTCATGATATCTTCATTACCAAAGGATATTATGCATTCCCTAATATGTGGTACTCAAAGCTCTCCAATTCCTATGAAGAATTATTCGCTAGAAATACTAATCGTGACAACTGGAGAATATTCACAGAAGCCAAAGAGCTCAAAGGAAATATCAAAGCAGATCCGAGTTATAGAATGATATATCAAAATAAAATAACAAGAATATTCCTCCAAATGCAAAAAAGTAATTTTGGTGCATTAACAAGAAATGTAGGCAAACTTATAAAACCAGAATTGGGAAAGGAATTACAGTTAAGAAAAGAATATAGAGAATTATTATCATGGTATGAGATATGGGAGCCTGAGCAGGCAGATAGCATAGAAAGTGCACCATGGGTTGAAGAAGAAAATGTCTGGCAATAAGTTCAGAATAAAATAGCCCAAAAATATAATAGTAAAAATAAGCCCAAAAGATAATATATGTTGAAGATAATAGTTACATATATGTTGATATGCGATATCAACAATTTGGGCATGGGAAGACATATACATAAATTCATATAATATACCTTAATTGATATGGAATATCAATCATTCGGGCGTGGAAGACAGTACCCAGATTTTTCCAAAAGACACTCAAGTGCGTCAAGACGTGCGAAGCAGAAGACAAAGCAAGGACGAATATTGTACTGTGCTCAGTACAATAATTGAAGAATAAAAGGACGAAATACTGTGCCAGGTACAATTATTGAAGAATAAAAGGACGAGCTACTGTGGCAACAGTGAAAGCACACAGGAGGAGTGAATTATTGAAGCCATCCTTATCAACGAAGCAAAGGCCCTGCTCGGCTATAAAACGGAGCACCGGGCAGCAGCTGAGGACATCAGAAAAATCGCTCGCCATCCGCCATCGCCATCCAAAGAGCATCCAAAAATCAAGATCAAAGAAAAGCATCCACAAGA
The DNA here is from genome assembly GCA_022530915.1 of Paspalum notatum. NCBI lineage: Eukaryota > Viridiplantae > Streptophyta > Magnoliopsida > Poales > Poaceae > Paspalum > Paspalum notatum. Next base: position 39,220,090 of record CM039692.1, read on the forward strand.
CATCCACAATCCACACCCACTCATCCACCATCACCGCACACACCACCCACCTTGTAATGATAGTAGTATTAGCATAAGGAATAAAGCCGTGGAGCATCCAGGCATCGTTTGTAAGGTAATCTAAGTTTGTGCTAAGTGCTTGGGGTTTCCCGAAAGGGAAAACCGTATGTAAGCTGTGTTTGTGGAAATGAAGTAGTTTTCCTTTGAAAATCCCTGCTGTCATTCTAGTCCGCGTATATGGGAAGAGTTTATGTGCTAAGGACCCTATAGGAGAAACCTCTGCGTTTGATGCTCTCGTTTAGCCCGGAGTTGTGGCGCCTGGAGAGCCGTGTCCGCGGAGAAGTGTTCCCTTCGGGTGGAACTGCCTGGGGAGACGACATAACCTTGCCTCGTATGCATAGACTGGGGATAGTTCGGGAAAGATTAGCTACTTCTGAAGCAAACCTGCTCATCGTACGGTGAGTACCGAGTAGGACTAAGCAAGCATAGGAGCACAATCCGGCCGAATATTTTTGGTCTCGCCAGCCTGCCAAAGATCCTGTGAAATATAATACCGCCGAAGAGTTAATACCCGCTTAATATAATCGCGAAAGCGACGTTCGCATCTCGTCCTGAAGAATTGGAGTAGTGGGAATAGTAATCCCCCACCATTGCATGCAAGAGTGGAAGTGCTCCCTGAGTGCTCATCCAACTTCCATATTGCGGAATTTGAATAGAAAAATCGCTCGCCATCCGCCATCGCCATCCAAAGAGCATCCAAAAATCAAGATCAAAGAAAAGCATCCACAAGACATCCACAATCCACACCCACTCATCCACCATCACCGCACACACCACCCACCTTGTAATGATAGTAGTATTAGCATAAGGAATAAAGCCGTGGAGCATCCAGGCATCGTTTGTAAGGTAATCTAAGTTTGTGCTAAGTGCTTGGGGTTTCCCGAAAGGGAAAGCCGTATGTAAGCTGTATTTGTGGAAATGAAGTAGTTTTCCTTTGAAAATCCCTGCTGTCATTCTAGTCCGCGTATATGGGGAGAGTTTATGTGCTAGGGACCCTATAGGAGAAACCTCTGCGTTTGATGCTCTCGTTTAGCCCGGAGTTGTGGCGCCTGGAGAGCCGTGTCCGCGGAGAAGTGTTCCCTTCGGGTGGAACTGCCTGGGGAGACGACATAACCTTGCCTCGTATGCATAGACTGGGGATAGTTCGGGAAAGATTAGCTACTTCTGAAGCAAACCTGCTCATCGTACGGTGAGTACCGAGTAGGACTAAGCAAGCATAGGAGCACAATCCGGCCGAATATTTTTGGTCTCGCCAGCCTGCCAAAGATCCTGTGAAATATAATACCGCCGAAGAGTTAATACCCGCTTAATATAATCGCGAAAGCGACGTTCGCATCTCGTCCTGAAGAATTGGAGCAGTGGGAATAGTAATCCCCCACCATTGCATGCAAGAGTGTATATATATATATATATATATATTATATATATATATATATATATATATATATATATATATGTGGTGGTGTTTGTCTGTTTGACTGACTGACTGCTGCTCGATCGCCTTTCAGGTGTACTTGTATATATATGCAGCAGCTGCGTGCTCCTGTTGTTCGTACGTGTCGAATTCAGGCACGATTAATATTCATTGTTGCGTTAGTCCATCATTGTTCACATCGGGGTCGTGGCCGTCGCTGACATGTCGATTCCACGTGGAAACGGTGGAGTTTGTAGTGGGACGGATAGTGGGGCAATAGCGCGATCGAGGCGGCATGCAGGCGTGCGTGGTGCGGGACTGCGGGGCATATTCCATCGCGATAGGCGATGCAGTGCCAGCAGATCGCCTTAATACTCCACTGCGGTCGGTGTTCCAAGGGGATACACATACCGTTTCCACGCGCTGCGCTGATGATGAGGTCGCGCGGCCGCGCCGCATATCCATGGCTCGCCGCGCGCCGGCAAGTTAGTGTTGTCTGGGCTTATTTTTTTTTCGTGTCATGTCTGGGCCGGTTCGAACGACACGGCCCAAACTTTCTAGCACCTAGTCCAATCCGGCGGCCTAGCAACGTAACGGCCTGTGGAACGTACGCTTCGATTTGGCACCGCCAGCCAGTTTTCCGTGCTCCTCCTGAAGATGGATCGATCGATCATTCGATCATCTTCCCGTCAGCATCAGGTTAGGCGCCGCCCGACCGGATCGCCGGAGGCAGCGCGCGCATTATTACGTTTGTATGCACCACATCACACGCTACAGCCCATCAATTCGATCGCTGCATGCCATGCTCCGTCGACGACATCCACACGTACCGCGCCCCCAGGCCCCAAGCAAGTTCAATTCCTTGGCGTGGCAAGCTGCTCTGCGTGATCGCGGGGACGACATAATCCTATATATGAATGGCACATGGAACGGGTACACGTAATTAAGTACACCACCGATGACTGATCCGATCTTATTACATTACATACACACGTACGCGCACCGACAGGAATAATTGATCGATCCGCCGGACGGACGGGAAAACGAATGAAGGTGCAATTAATGCAGCAGTTGCCTCCAGCAAGCGGCAATCTCTAATTTGATAGTTCAATTTCCGGCCATGCATGACAGCGAAGATGACGGTCGCCCAGACGCAAAGCATCGTCTATATATCGCGCGCGTATTCGCGTGCATGCAGCACCGGCTAGATCGACTTGCCTCTGATATATCCGTCGATCCATGGTCCAGGATCAATAATCGAATACGTATATGGTCAACTGTGGGTTTATCTCTCTCTGCTGGTCAGCTAACAACTTAACTTTGCTTCGTCTAATTTGATTGATCTGCGGGGTTTTATTTTTTCTTGTCGTTCCTAGCTAGCTCGCTAGATTACTTGCTCGCTAATCAACTCCAGGACGTGAGTCTGAGAGCGAGATGATATATAAATACTGCTAAGACAGAGAACAAATTATTCTGTTGAGGAGATAGATGATAAATGCTAGTTGACAGCGTGCTTGCATTAATTGGCCGTACGACAATGACAGCGTCGACCTCTATTAGCTAGGTAGTACTGAAGGCGGCGTCGCCTTCATCAGTTCATGCTCTCGTTAAGCCTACTTTTGTCACTTGAGGGCTCCAAGTTGGCACAGTCGTCTACACGCCGGCCACATGTAGAAAGACACGCTTGGCATTTGAGAAAGCCTTAAACTTGGACTGTTAATAATCCATTCAAATATCTATATACTCTCTCTAGACATGAAAAATAATGGTCCATTCGTCATCATGAAAACGCTGACATATTTTCTCTACTGGATTTTTGCAATCATGCACCTTAAGGTCTCTGCTTGCTGAGGCTAGCTGCTTCGTTTGGAGGGTAGCGCCCGGCACGGAATATATAATCCCACCGTGTACAGCGATCGATGAGCTGATTGATTTCTGACATGATCAAACTGTTTGGTGTGATGGCCGGTGTTCATCACGCCGTAGCTGTTTAAAGGTATTCTTCGAACATGATCAATTGGTCATCGTTTAGTTCAGAAATAAAATCGATACATTCTAGTAAACGATGATTTCTGATAAATAAAAAAATATTTTTTTCGTTGTCACAAATGTTGTTTGCACGGCGGCTACTCAAACGGTTTGTTGTACCCATGAACAAATGTGCCGCGAACACATCGATGGCGGATATGGAATACTACTACTATAAGCTAGCATCTAAAATTTGACTTATGGCTGAACCTTTTCCTAAATCGATCTGAAGAAAACGCCGACACTGGTTAGCTCCCTCCCTTGATGCCGCATTGTTAATCCAGGGGCGTGCGCTTACGATATACATTAGTACGTACTAGTACCAATTATATATCACGATTAATCTATACTCGAGCAGCGTGCGTGTGATTTGTCCACCTTATCGGCTCAACCAACTAGCAGTACTACCAAGATTAGTGATAAAAAAATTACTCTACAGAATCTGCCTCCTCTGCATATCGATTATCCCATGGTTTGTTTTGTCCTTTTTTGGGGCCTTGATCAGGCTATTGTCACCAGATGGCCTAAAAAAAGAGTCCAAAACAGTCTGTTTTGCACTGTAGACAGAGAGAATAATAGTTGAAATATGGAAAAAATAGGGTTTTTTTTTTGAATGAGGGTGAGAGCGGCAGTTCACACGGCGACCGACCGACGAGACGACGGGCCATCCGATGCGGCGCGGGCGAGTGCGACTGGCCGCTTCTGGCGTACACGCGATGGGGTGCGCGGAGCAGAATCCCGCTCCCAGCAGCAACGCGTCGCTCTGCGCACACGCTATCCTTTCCTCATTCCTACCCCACCCCACCCGCCGTCCGTCCGTTCCCCGCCCTACCCCACTTCTCTGGACACGCCAGTACGCCACGTAGAGAGGTAGGCACTGGCCCTGGTGGGCCCGTGTGTCAGAGGGTGAGCCGGACCGGATGCATGTGTCGCTAGCTGGCCAGGTGCGGCAAGCCCCCCCGCCGTGTGTCACGCTAGCGCTAGCACGACCAGGAGAGTCACCACGAGGTGTTCATGCAATCTATCTGCTCCTACGTCACCCCCACTCCTGCCCTATTTTGGAGTACTACTATACTGTACTCCAGTGGTACTCTACAAGAATGGAAAAGCCGCAAAATTTTTTTTTTGGTGCAGTGTCTTGAGTCACTCTGAAAGCCAAGTACACGTACGTGTTTAGGACTGATACAATATCTGTGTATTTTTTTTAAAAAAAAACTTTTTACCTAGTTTCTGTGGAACTTCCCTATAGTTCAAACTATAATATGTCCTTACATAGATGATAGTGACATGAATTGTTACAAAAAAAAGAGCAAATAGTTCTTTCATTAAAAAAACAAAACAGTGACATGAATCTTCTTTACTTCAAGGCAAAGTAACCAGCTGCATGCAGCAGCCAGGAGAGGTGCCTTTTCATGCACCGAAAGTCTGGAGCTCACACCCGGCGCGGTCACACACACCGGATACGACCCTGCTGCTGCGTCTCTATCTATACATCAAGCTAAAAAGAAAAACGTTCGCCGCTACATGCTGTTGAGCATCTTCAACCGGTTTCCTATACCCCTCCCCCGTGCATAATCCAGATCTCTTATTATTTCGAATACTCCAACATTTCCTATCATTTATTTTTTAAAGAGATCTTCTAAACTAGTCTCCTCTCCCATTAAAAATATAATAAAGGTGATAAAAATAATTTTCTTTTGGCAAAGACGATAAAAGGTAGAATATATGAAGGATTAAGATACTCTTTTTTTTTATACACTTGAGATGATGGGTAGTATGAGATAGTTGTGGTAAGAGCATCTCTACTGTATCCCTGTTATCAACTTATCATCACCAATATCAGGCATCACTAGATCACTATTCGCTGTTACAAAAAAAAGCCCAGTTCATCCCAAATGAAGGCAGGAATGCCACTTTAGTACAGATGGTAAATATGTTGACCCTGATCACCGCAGATCATTTTTGGCTACCGCCGCTGTTTGAGTACAGTAAAACACATCGCATCTACAATATAGAATAGTAAAAAAAAATACAGTCGGAAAATCTAGTAAAAAACAGGAGAAAAAACAGTACGAATGTACTAAGTTTTCTCTCCCACGAGTGATAAGCTTGTACGAAATACTTTTAATCCGTAGAAGCGGTACAAAAAAAAAATCCCCGAGCACAAGTTGTGGTAAAAAAAAAAAAATAAAATCCTCGAGCACATCAGTAATCGGTTGGTACCGGTAGCAATTTCAACGCGCGGCCCCGAGGCTCCTATCCTCATCCAACGGCCGGTCCCATACGGTCGTCGAATCCAACGGACAGCAGAGTGCGTGGCCTCTCCCCCGTCGCCCTATATACAGAGCGCACCACGCCTTGGCTCCCTAGTGCTGCTGCTCCTTTCCTCCTGCCTGCGGTTTCTGCCTTTTTCTGGTGAGTTCGATTCGATGCTGCTCGTGGACTCGCCTCGACTGTGTGTGTCTTGAATTACCTATGAGACTCGGTGCCCTTGCTGTGGATTCTGTTCTAGATCTGCTTGTTTCCGCGCGCGCTTGTGGGTGCGATCCACCTTGCCCGATTTGTTTTTGCGATTTCCAAGCAGTTTTGATTTATGTTGTTTTTTTCTGAAAAAAAGGGTCTCTTGTGGGTTGTGAGTCGTGTCCTGCAGGCTGCAGCTACTGCTCTCCGAGTTTTGAGTAATTTTGTATTCGGGTTTTGTTCATCCAGTGCCGAGTTCATGGGCTTCGATCCTCGATCAGTTCGATCCCGCCAGGCCTTTTATATAGATGTTAATTAAAACTCGAGGGAATTTTCTGTCCATGTTTGTAGCTGTTTTCGAATCAGTATCAGTTGGAAAATCAAACACACCTTTAATTCCAGTGTTTTCCCCATCAGGGTTTGTCCGATCTAACTAAACTTCAAATCCCCTCACACCCCCGTTGGGTCGCTGCAGATCGCAACCATGGGAACCCGCAGCGTCGCCCTGGTGCTCCTCGCGGCGGTGCTGCTCCAGGCCCTCCTCCCCGCGTCGGCGGCGGAGGGTTTGGTGCGGATCGCGCTGAAGAAGCGGCCCATCGACCAGAACGGCCGCGTCGCCGCGCGCCTCTCCGCCGAGGAGAGGCAGCGCCTCCTCGGCGGCGCCAACTCCCTGGGCTCGGACGGCGAGGGCGACATCATCGCGCTCAAGAACTACATGAACGCGCAGTACTTCGGGGAGATCGGCGTCGGCACGCCGGCGCAGAAGTTCACCGTCATCTTCGACACCGGCAGCTCCAACCTCTGGGTGCCGTCCGCCAAGTGCTACTTCTCGGTGCGACCTCGTTCCTTTGCCTCGTCCGGGGCCTGTTTTAAGGCTTAGCTGTGTTTCGTGCTAAGAGTGGAGTGTACTTTTTTTGGATGTTGTGATGCAGATCGCTTGTTACTTTCACTCGCGCTACAAGTCAGGGCAGTCAAGCACCTACAAGAAGAACGGTTTGACTCTTATTCCATTCTCCCAGAACATGCCTAGTTTTTTTCCCCTTGTGGCTGTCTGCTTTTCAATTTACTCATCGACGATGGATTGAGACATTCCTTGATTTTGTCATATGTGTTTTTCCCTTAAAATTGATGCCCCTTGGTATGGGACATGTCAACGTCTAATCTGTTTTCCTTGTTTAGAAGAGAAAACTACCGATATTTTTTTGAAACATATGGCATGACATATATTGATGGAAAACTAAGTGAATACTTGTGGACAGAAAAAATCTGAGTTAGGAGATTATTAGGTCCAAGCTGTTGCACCTAGAGCGACACATGCTTGTGAATTGAATGTAAAATTTTCTATGCCTGCTTTCGTTTCTTATATTTCGGAACAATATCAGTCGCAATAGTAGTAACCCCACACATGCACCGATGGAAGGGTTGAAGCAACAGGAAGGTTCTCGTTGGCTTGTAAATGAGCAGAGCCTAATGTATTGCTAATAACATTCAAGTTAAGTTTGCTTAGTTCCAGCCAGAAGAAGTCTGCTCCATTCCTTACCTTTTGTTCTAGAATAATTATCAATATCGTTGAACAGAAATTCATTCTGCATAGTTGGCAACATCAGTGGTAGCTTTGCAGTTGCAACATCCTTGAAAAGGATGTTGAAAGCAACTGATGTACACATGTAGCTGAAATTGAAGTAAATGTAGCGATGTGGCGTCAGGATTCAGGAATGACAATGACATTTTGCACTAGCTGTTTGTTGAATTTGATAATGACTCCTTAAATGGAAGCCCTAAGATTTGGTATAACTTCAGTGCATGTGACTCTAGGACATATTTGGAAACGGTTACTTCTTGTGTAGTATGGAAAGTTTTTGTTGCAACAACAACAAAGCCTTCTAGTCCCAAGCAAATTGGGTTATGCTTGATATGATACCCAACATGAGCCACAAAGAAGGAAAAAGGGGACAATATTTATAAAAATGCTTCAAGATACCAGCTTCTTGGCAATGACATGTTATCTTGTTTCATCTCACCAGGAAAACCTGCTGCCATTCAGTATGGAACTGGTTCAATTGCTGGTTTCTTCAGTGAGGATAGTGTTACAGTAGGTGATCTGGTTGTGAAAGATCAGGTATGTGCACTTTTGTTGTGTTCCACATTCATTTGCCAGTTATCTCTGGTGATATTGAGTCCACGGGAAAAATTAATATCATCTGGTTGCTGACTTACTGTTTCAGGAATTTATTGAAGCTACTAAGGAGCCAGGCCTTACTTTCATGGTTGCCAAATTTGATGGTATTCTTGGGCTAGGCTTTCAGGAAATCTCTGTTGGGAATGCAGTACCAGTGTGGTAAGCCTTCATGGCCTTCAATGTTCAAATCTCGTTTGTTTATTGCTCTGTAAATTACAGTAAAATCAATAGCTGTTCCTTTGTGCATATAGCCTTTGCTGTGTTTAGATTCTTTCAATAACTGAAGAACGTTGCAGTCAGGTTGTTCATAACACATGATATTTCCTGATCTGCTGTGTAAAAGAAAAGGTTGTCTTCCTGGCATAGGAGTTTTTGTTCCCACATTTCTTGTAATGCTTATCTACTTAAAGCGTTTTCTGGGTATCTTATGTGTTCTGGAGCTATTATTTAGTTAGATGTGCTGTACTTAGCAGCATAGTAAGGCATGCGATTGTGGTGTTTGTGGAACTTTATTACATCTTGGTTTATAGTTTGTTGGGGGCATGTAATGGAAAATCAGTGTCAGAATATGATTACCATGTACTTTGCACATCTGGTCCCTGATGACAACGAAATTACAGGTATAACATGGTAGAGCAAGGTCTCATCAGCGACCCTGTTTTCTCTTTTTGGTTCAACCGACATGCTGACGAAGGAGAAGGTGGTGAAATTGTGTTTGGTGGAATGGATCCTAGCCACTACAAGGGTGATCATACATATGTCCCAGTCACGCAGAAGGGATATTGGCAGGTTGGTATTGTTTCTTGTATTATGTAGTATCTTCTTTTTATACATCTGGGTAAAGTGTACAATTGGTTTCTGCAGTTCAACATGGGTGATGTCCTGGTTGATGGGAAGTCCACCGGTACTCCAACGTTTCTCTCTCCATGTTTATGCTAGTTTCATGTTAGTGAGAAATATAACTAAGTGGTACATCTGTCATTACCAGGTTTTTGTGCTGGCGGCTGTGCAGCAATTGCAGATTCTGGAACTTCCTTGCTTGCTGGCCCCACTGTAAGTTTGAGCTTGGCCTTTTCGTTTTTATATGCAATACCAGTGATGGGATTCACCTTTTTGCAGTTGAAGCTGCTTAATTTTTTTTGGTGATATTTGCACATAATAAAACTTTTTTTTACTTTTTTTCGTAATTTTGAAACAAGTATCCTGACCTGATGACTCATTGAATCCAAAATGTAGATGATGCCGTCTATTGTGCCTAACAATCGCTGGCTGACCACTTTTTACTGTTCCATCATACCATACCCTTGTTCACAAATCCATAGTCAGGTGTTTAATTCTTTGATAACCATAACATTTGGAAATTAAACTCAGGTGCCTCTTAGAGACATCATGATGGTGTCTTTATCTTTTTTGTAGTTTTGTACTATCTTTTATGTATGAAACGTCGAAAAGTGTTACTTTTAGCAAGTATGATTTCAGCAATTCCGCAACTCTGGCCTAATTTTTTTGAGAAAAGAGCACCACGCTCCTCATGCATATAAGTTTTAATACCGTCTAGTTGGTGATCTGAGTCTCTGATTATCATTATCTGCTTTTCTGCATTTTGTGTTCCGCCCTATGGTGTTCACATGCTCATATGATCAACGCAGGCCATAATTACTGAGATCAATGAAAAGATTGGTGCTGCTGGCGTTGTCAGCCAGGAGTGCAAGTCTGTTGTTTCTCAATATGGACAACAGATCCTAGATCTTCTGCTAGCTGAGGTTTGTACATTCCAAACTATGGGTTTACTTTTTTGTTGCTGATTTGATCAATCATTTGTCCAGTAACTAACTTGATTTTTTTTTTGCAGACACAACCAGCAAAGATCTGCTCTCGGGTCGGCCTTTGCACTTTCGATGGCGCTCATGGCGTTGGGTGAGAACTGTCATCACACTATGCATATTACTTAACAGCTATTTGTCTCTCTTGTGTTATAGTTGATATTGCTGTGACAGCTTTTCATGGTAGACACTGTTGTTGACCATCTAGGCATCCTGTATTTCTGTACTTGTTTTATGCTGCTACAGTTACTCATTCCTTTATAATATGCTATACCAACACAGCGCTGGAATTCGGAGTGTTGTGGATGATGAAGCTGGGAAATCAAATGGTGGTCTCCAGAGCGATCCAATGTGCAATGCCTGTGAGATGGCTGTTGTATGGATGCAGAACCAACTTGCGCAGAACAAGACCCAGGACGTCATCCTGAACTACATTAATCAGGTGAGCTTTTAAGGGCTTGTGTAGACCATTTCTGTACCGCTTAAGACACTACTTCGCATAACCGTGCCACTATGACAGCTCTGCGAGCGTCTCCCTAGTCCAATGGGAGAATCATCTGTGGACTGTGCCAGCCTTAAGTCCATGCCCGACATTGCATTCACCATTGGGGGCAAAAAGTTCTCGCTGAAACCGGATCAGGTGTGGTTTCTTCTCCCATTGTCATACTATCCTCTCGATCCCTTCTTGTGCATACATATTATTCCCAACCCAGCCCCATTTCCCTCCAAAACATCACCACCTAGTTGCAGCATCTGAACTCGATTCTCTTTCTCTCTGGTTCTGCAGTACATTCTGAAGGTTGGCGAAGGACCTGCTGCCCAGTGCATCAGTGGATTCACAGCTATGGACATCCCACCTCCTCGTGGCCCCCTCTGGTAAGCTATGCACCTCGTAAGCTCCTGATTCTGGCTCCGACAACGCTTGATCTTTGCATGTAACATTGGGACTACTTGCAACCGCAGGATCTTGGGTGATGTTTTCATGGGAGCCTACCACACCGTCTTCGACTACGGCAAGCTGAGGGTTGGCTTCGCAGAGTCGGCCTAAGAAATGTATGGTTCCCCGCCTCGTCCAGAGGCGCATGCGCCGGGAGAGAAGTTTAGCTTGTTTTAACTCGCCTAAATTATCCGGGCGGCGATGTGTGTATATATATGCTAGTACTTTGTCTAGTGATGCTTCCCGAGGCCTTGAGATAGCGCCCGTCTGTTTTAACATGGCAAGAATATTTGTGGATGTATTTGCCATCATGGTTCAGCACCTTTGTACTGGATTGTCGACGTGGAACATGGTAACTTGTCATAACCTTGTTATGTGTGACATGAGTGCACTGACAAACCTAATCGTATGTTTTCATCGCAGCAACGTTTTACTTTCCTATATCGAGGATTTAATTGTCGATGCAAGCCGTAGCTGAAACGCAGTCTCCCATTGCGTCAGAATCAAATTTGGCACTAACTGTTAGTATCTTGCAACTTAAAAGCATTGGTCGTCAATTTGCGCGTCTGTTTCTTCACGCTGAGTTCTTGGGCCAAGTTGGTCACTGCAAAACGGAGCACTAGAGTTGGTTCACTCCGGTCTCCGGGTCCTAGGTCAGGGTCAGTCAACTTTGGACCAGCACATCGTCAAGAAAGGGCGTTGGTCACTCACAGGTCCTTCAATTACATGTACATGAAAATCAGCCCCCTCTCTTTCCACGGTCTTGTTACTACGCTCAATTAATGTTCCTAACAACGGTCACTGTGTTCCAGCATGGTGATGCTTGGATGCGCATCCCCTCTTTATCTTTCTATCAGGCTAAGCAATTGCACACTGGTAAGTATGGATAATAGTAAGGCCAGTTTTATCTATCTCAAAAAAAGGAAAGGAAAAGATAAAACACGGCGAGCAATTGCACGCATTGGTGCGCCGGGGCCAACACGAACGAACGAAGGCTCCGTCCGGTGAAGTAGCTTGGTCAACCTCAAACTGACAGTACGTGTCGACGACTCGGTGGTCGTTAGTCCATGCAACAACACACACAGGTCACTCACGCCGTCAGCCCGATCTCCCCTGCCATTTCTCGGATCAGGAGCTGACCACGACGGATGCCAGGCTGCCGCTGCCGGGTCTGACGCTGACCACTTCATTCCCCTGCCTGCCAGGCCAGCCACGGCTCCTTTTCTCCCGCCCATGGACTGGACTCGCCCACCGAGTCGCGCACCAGGGTGACCCTGAGGCCTGAGCCTTCCTCTCTCTCTCTCTCTCTCTCTCTCCCCCTGTGAGTCTGTGACTTGACGCGGCGCGACTGCGTTGCCGTTGCATGCCATGCCATCCACACCACACCACACCCCACCCTGGTCAATGGTCACCAACACTGCCTAGAAAGATGGACTCCTCCGCCGCGGAGCCTCGCCACGTGTGCGCCCCCAACGCCTTCTTATACGCCCCCGGCCCTCCTGCCCCTGCCTGGCCTTGGATCTCCGGCAGGGCATCTCCCCTCCTCCTCTTTCCGGCTCGAGCCATTGACACACACACACAGAGACACCGTCGTTGAGGTCGAGCGCCCATGATGGAGTCCTCCTACCTGGGAAAGCGCAAGCCGGTGGGCGCCGAGCGGGAGGCGGCGGCGGCGGGGTTCCAGGCCGTGGTGCTGCGGTGCGACGCCGCCGCCGCCGGGGACAACGCGGGGGCGCGGGGGGCCGTCAGCGTGAGGGACTTCTTCAAGAAGGCCGAGGAGCGCAGGGAGGAGGAGGAGGAGGCGCCGGCCGGCGGCGCGCGGGACGATCGTCTCAGCATCGACAAGGACGACCTCACCATCAACGTGCGTCGGTGAAACCCCCCGCTAGCTCCTGATCGAATCGATTCACGCCGTTTTCCTTTGTTTTTTTTTTCTCGTGGATCGGGTTTTCTTGACGCGACTCTTCTGTCACGGTTTCATTCAGATGGGCCTGCACGTCGTCGGCAGGAGGAAGAGCGGCAGCGAGGAGTCCATCGTTTCCGACGGCGTCTCCTCCGAGGTGGGAGATCACAGGGAGACCAAAGCTGAGGTGAGGAATAATCCGTTGGAAACCTGCACATATACAGCCGTACTACTCTAGATTGCAGCAACGTAAAACGGACCGTGATCCACGCATATTCTCTCTTGGAAACTTGATTTTTAATCCCTCTCCCCCAGATGCGCCAATTCTGTAAGTTAGTCAAACTCAAACCAAACCCGTACGTCCATGTGCCTTGAGTGACTACTATACGTGGCGGCCGTGTAGAAATATATAAAGAGAGAAGAAACACAAGCCAAGAATCTTACCTTACTGATTTCTGTTTATCTCTGACGATGATGTACTTACAACACCTGTGATCAACAGCTGGCACGGGCCAAATCGGAGCTTGAGCGCCTGAACGAGGAGAACAAGCAGCTCAAGAACATGCTCGGCAGGGTGACCACCAGCTACAACTCCCTCCAGACGCAGGTCGTCACGCTGATGCAGCAAAGGAGCACCCACAGAGTCCTAGCCGGAGCTCCACCAGGCCACGAGGTAAAACAAAACGCACAATCATCCAGAACGTCGATATGATCGATCCAGCCTCCAGGCATGGCGTGCGTACTGACTACGTGTGATCACGCTCGCATCACCAGCAGCTAGGCGTTGATCCGGCCGAGAGGAGCGACCAGCCGCAGCTCCCACGGCAGTTCATCGGCTTTGGCGGCGGCGCCGCCGACGAGGCGATGCGCGCGGTGGGTTCGGCGGACGCTGTGCTGCGCGCCGGCGACTGCTCGGCGGCTTCGCCCAGCCACACGGACGCGGCCTGCATGCCACCGCCGCCGATGGACTACTGCACTGCCGGCGGCAAGGGCAAGGACGTCATGCCGCTGCCCCCGCCGTTCGACCACCACCGCGTCCTCGAGATGGGCAGCAGCTCGGAGGACCCGCCGCCGCACCACTTGCCGCAGGGCTGGCTCCCCAGCAAGGTGCCCAAGTTCCTGCCCGCCAAGGGCCCCGAGCCCGTCGTCCCCGAGGCCGCCACCATGCGGAAGGCCCGCGTCTCCGTCCGTGCCCGCTCCGAGGCAGCCATGGTATGTAAGCCGGCCGTCCCGTCGTCGACGTCGATATAATGCCTCTGATTGTAGACTGCTAGAAGGCGCACTTGTTGTTTTGACTGGTGATGAGTTGTTGAAATGTTTCTTCTTGGTGGCGGCACGCAGATCAGCGATGGATGCCAGTGGAGGAAGTACGGGCAGAAGATGGCCAAGGGCAATCCGTGCCCCCGCGCGTACTACCGCTGCACCATGGCCGCCGGCTGCCCGGTCCGCAAGCAGGTATGCTGATGGTCGGTGGAAAAATCTAAACATTTAATTTGTACGTACATACCATGGATTCATGGCACGTTCTAGAAGGATAATAATAATGCGTATGTTGTGTGCAATGGCAGGTCCAGAGATGCGCCGAGGACACGACGGTGGTGATCACGACGTACGAGGGGAACCACAACCACCCGCTGCCGCCGGCGGCGATGCCGATGGCGTCGACCACGGCGGCGGCGGCGTCCATGCTGCTGTCCGGCTCGATGCCGAGCGCGGACGGCAGCCTGATGGCGGGGTCCAACTTCCTGGCGCGCGCCGTGCTGCCGTGCTCGTCCAACGTCGCCACCATCTCGGCGTCGGCGCCGTTCCCGACCGTGACGCTGGACCTCACGCAGCAGCAGGCCCCGCCGCCGACGCCGCCGCGCCCGGACCCGTCCCAGCTCCAGGCCGCGCTCGCGGAGGCCGCGCGTTCAGTGCAGCCGCCGCAGCTGTTCGGGCAGAAGCTATACGACCCCTCCACGCTCCCCGCCGTGCAGGCCGCGGCGGCAGACGCGGGCGCGGCGACCGACACCGTCAGCGCCGCGGCCGTGATCGCGTCGGACCCCAACTTCCCCGCGGTGCTCGCGGCCGCGATCAAGTCGTACATAGGTGGCAGCAGCAGCGGCAGCGGCGGCGGCGGCGGCGGCGGGAGCAGCGGGACGACCGTGCCTCCGCTGCCGGTGAGCAGCGGCGGCGATAGCGGTAGAGACGACAATACTAGAGAGCAAGACAGCTGAGGTGATGGCAGAGCGATCCACGGCTTTGCGTGCTTGCTTCAAGTTTTGTTCCTCTCTTGAGTTTTTTTTTTTCTCAGTTCAATCCATCTTCCATAATCGAATTTCCTCCGGTCGCCTCGCAGCAGGAGATCACAATTTTGCTTTAGTTGTTCTTCGTGTTCTTTAGTACTCCTTTTGGGTCGATTTTTATGGCAGCAACTGGAGTAGCAGTTTTGTTCTCTAGAGTATTTTGCAAGGGAAGAAAGGTAGACGTTGTCACCATTTTGTTCTCTCGTTCTTTCAATACATATGCATGTTATTGTGAACGTCGATGTAAGGATCAATGAAATGAGTTAGACTTCTGTTCTTGTCTAGAACACTGTGATTGCTCGATACAAATTTCAGTTCGGGGAAGCCAAAAGAAAACTGGGCATATATCGGAGGCTCGATACAAAGGATTTTTTGAAATCTCCCAGACGTGAAACTAACGTCCGAACTCCGAAACCAGGACAACATTCAATTCCTTCATCCAATCAAGCATCCGGTCCTTGGCAAGCTTGAGAAGGGATTGAGACACACAATAATGTTGATGCTTCAGCATCAGGCACGTTGCTGATGACTGCTAGGGGCTGCTGGTGCGCGGCAGGTGTTGATACGCGCCTGGTGTGCCAAACGTGTTAGACTTCGAGCGTGGTGGCTGCCAACACGCAATGCAACGCAACGCAACGCAACGCAACGCGAGGCGCCGAGCCGACCGGATCGGAGTCAGTTTCGCGCTTACGTCGTCGCCTCGCGCTGGGCTCGATCGTCGGTCACTTACGCAGGCTTCGACGATAGCAGGTCATGCACGCAGCGCAGGGCGAGGTTGCAAGCCCGGCGCACGGCTTGGCACGTCGTCCGGCAGTCGTCGACGCTAGCTGTTGAACCAGAAGAAGCGTAGAAGAATAGCAGCTGATCTCGTCACGCTGTTTGACTTCGTTTTTTTTATAAGGCTGTTTGACTTCGTTAGACAAGACAGAAACCGCAGCCCATACGTTATACACTGTACAGTACTATATAGTACTACGTAGGTGGCGGCATTATTGGTTAGTAGAGTGTCAACGTATTGTATCCCCAGGATGTATGTATACGTGTTCGGTCAGTCATACGACCAGCGGTATAAATCATCAAGGGCTGCCGCCGCCGAGAAGCACAGAGTCAACGGCAGCTGCAGGACAGGATCGTAGCCAAGTCAACGGAGCGTCAGATCTGGCTTGCATTGCCAGTTGCCACATGCCCACAACGGCCGGCGCACGGCGTGCGTGGACGCCGCCGCGTAACGCCCACGGGCCACGGCCACCCCACACCAAACCGTTGCATGGTCGGTCGACACGGGGGGTCCTCGTCCTCGTTTGCGGCGTCCGCGCTCGTCGTCGCGTCGCCTCGCGCCCCGTTTCCACCCCGCGGTCGATCCAGACCAGAACCAGAAGTGGCCGGCCGCCGTGTGGCGCGGGAGGGAGGCGTTGTCCTTCCCAGCCCAGCCCAGCCCAGCATCCGGGCCGGTTCCCACGGTAGTCCAGTTCCAGACTCATGTAGTGCTTCGTCCTTTGATTGAAGCGACATCGGTTTCCATGGAACATCAGGAGCACATAATTCGCTGAGAGGACCTCACTAGAAACTGAACTAGCTCGAAATTCAGTTAGCTACCCACTCACATCACCGCCAAGAAAGGACGGGAGCAGAGTTCAAAAAACAAAAAAAGAAAGGAAAAGGGGAAAGAAGAAACCAAAGTTACTCCATTCTCTACTCCTGACCGCTGGTAGTGACAGCACTCCAATAGCAATAGTCTTCGTCATAGTGCTTGAATCTCGCCGCCGTAGCCATAACGTTTCAGAAGCCGCTCATCTTGCCGCCAGTTTTCCTTCACTTTGACCTCTACCTGTACAGGCGAGGGAATCAGGTACTGATGTTAGAAGCTTCTCAACGATAGCTGCAGAAAGAGTTGGCAAGTTCACAGCAACCACACAGAAGGGGAGGGGCTGTCACCTCAAGGTAAACTTTCTTTTGTAGGAAATCCTCGATGTCAAGCCTGGATGCGGTTGCCAACATCTTTATGGCTTTGCCGTCCTGCATCAATCAAACAGATTAGGGGAATGTAGAATGTTTGTCTACTGCATTAGACAATACAAACTGGGAATCTTATGGTCTAATCCTTTTTTTTTTAAAATAATAGATTTAATCTTGCATCAAAATAAGTCCAACTTCTGCTTGTATTTCAAAATTTCAGAGAACCTACGCCATGCATCATCATGGCATCCTTAATTTTTTTTCTTACCTTCCCTAGTATAATGCTTCTTTGTGATTCTTTCTCGACAAGTATCTCAACTTGAATGAAATCCTTGGCAGTAGGCCTGCTTTTGTAGCTGACAACATTAACCTGTTACTCAGAAAAAAAATGTATCAGGACTAACGGCTAGCAAAATGAAACATGCTGCAATAAACTGATATAGGGAAAGCACCACAAGATATACCTGGCACGAATAAGGAATTTCCTGCCTGTATTGAACAAAAATCTTTTCCCTCACTATTTCACCAACAAAGAATCTCTCAGGGTGCTCACTAGCTATGTCCTGAAACATGATAAACCACATGGTTAAATACATGAACAAGATATGCCTATTAATCTCAAATCATCTACCACCCCAAGTAATACATCATCTAATAAACAAAACATGGGGTTCAAGTTACGAAACATATTTTTTTTTAGGAGTAAATTGCATGCTAGGTCCTTAAACTTATTCCGTGGTACCATCTAGGTCCATAATCTTCTAAAGTGATCATCTGGATCATTTAAGTTTTCAAAGTAAGTCCATCAACTTTTCATTCTTCATTCACTTGAAGTCCAATTCGCGGACCTACATTTACACTGGAATGATCCACTTAAAAAGTTGAAGGACCCAGATGATCACTTTGGAAGATCATGGACCTAGATGGTACCACGGAATAAATTCAAGCACCTGGCTTGCAATTCACTCTATTTTTATATTACAGAGCATGTGCTCAGTTAATAGATAAACCACATGCATTGACAGCAACAAACACGACGACGACAATGCACTAAAAGGATGTAGCACTATTAATTGGCTATATTTCAAAGAAGTTCCTACTCTCCAGCTTTAGGAAAAAATATTTCTTCATGACTGGTTTGTAGCAGCCTAGCAGGAGCATAGTAATCATTACACGCTAATTCGTATTTCATACATCAGTGGTTTCAAGTTCACATTGTCCAGTTCACTACCACTAGAAAAAGCGAAGTACCATGCCAGCTGCACAAACATGATTTGTCAGTCCTCCATCCATCAAACTAAGACACTTGATAAGATTTTGTCAAAATTCAACACTGGAATGGGCACGCCAAGTTCAACAACAATGATATTCAGGAGCACATTCTTGACCACGATGCCAAAACTCTGATGGAACTACAAGGCTTAAATGATTTGACTCATTATAGGTTGAGGGGCTGAGGCTGATAAAGAAAATCAAAATAACAAGAATACCCACTAAAATGTTCTGAGCATCTGACTTTCTCAGTTTATGATATATGAGGACAGTCAATAACATTTAAAGGTAAACAGAGCACAGGTGGAGACGCCATCTGAAAAATATGCACGATATGTGCCAATACCTTGGGATAGTAAGCAGGACCCAAAGGGAGCTTTGACAATATCCACTCCTTGATATCATCCACCCCATGACCAAATTTAGCACTTATAGGTATAACATCATCAACATTAGTGAACTTTTGATACCACTGCCAAAAGAGGAAATCAGTAAAGATCGCATGCAGAGGAAAACACAAAAGAGACAGGTTCTAGGTGTTTTTATAAGCCTATAAGGTTCATACCTCAAGTTTTTTTGCGATTTCTCCTGGTTTTATGAGATCTTTCTTGTTCAGTACCAGTAGAACAGGAAGTCCAATATCTTTGTTTCCCACACCTTCTTCAAGCATCTCATCAATCTAAAAACACAAAGTTTACAAGATGTAAGGTAAAATGGTTGGATGTAGGTATCAATTGATTTCGTTGTTACTGCTGGCAATACCTTTTCAGGTGCTTTGCAGGCATCAACGACAACAAGCACACAGTCTGCACTCCCGATGGCGCTCCTAACATTCTTCATCATCATACTGTCCAATTTATGCATCTCCTTTTTAATGACACCAGGAGTGTCATAAAGTATAATCTGCAAACTAAATGATAACTCAGATTAGCAGTGAAAAGCAACATGACCCCCTTGGTGTTTATGGGATCAGAAACTTGAGAGGACCTGAATTGAATTCTGCATGTAGCACATTAGAGACAAAATCGATACCTGGTATGCTGGTTCAGAACATATACCAAGAATGCGATGCCGTGTTGTCTGTGGTTTATCTGTTACAATTGAAAGTTTTTGACCAACCATTTGGTTGATAAGGGTGCTCTTGCCAACATTTGGCTTCCCCAACACAGCAACATAGCCTGAAGAAACACCGTATCAGTACATGCAAATCATTCAAAGTCAAGTGGACCAATTCATTTTTCCTAGAAAATATAAACAAAATTTTTCTCTCTGAAATTTCACCAACTAAACCAAAATTTGGCTAAGAAAATTTAGAACTAAGCGCATGGCGTCAACCCCTATGCTTAATCGACAGCAAACCCGAATAGTTTCAAACTCAGAAAGCCTAACCGCTGCGGTGATTGGCGCAACGAGAGGTGCCCAGCTCCTCCGACTCGTACTCATCCAGCAGCGCCAGGCTCCGGTCCGGCTTCTCGATGAGCTCCAGGCGCGGCCTCGTTCTCACCGCCGGTTCATTCTCCTCCTCCTCCAACTCCAACTCCTCTTCCACCACCCCCTCCTCCTCTTCCACTCCTGAATAGGTAATCCTCGCATTGGACACAACCCGAACTCCATCCTTCAGTCTCGAGGCGCGAGCGCGTGCTCCTCGTAGCACACATAGGGAAAGAAAATCCGGCTGAAGGGCAATGGCTCGACGGGAGAGACAGGGCGGCGGCGTCGCGACGAGCCGGAGTGTGAGGCCGAGCTCCATCCCCATGGAGAGCGCAGCGCAGTGATGTGCGCGTGCGTCCGCCTTTGGGGACCGGATAATAGGAAAAAGAAGAAGAGAGACGACGAGGCGTTTTCGGCCCATTTGCAGTGGGCCGTAATAAAAGGATAAGGCTCAGGCCCACGAACCGGTTCCAACCTAACCTCCCCGGAGCCCGCGACAAAATCGACCCGAGCTGCGAAGCACCCAACCGCCGCCGGAGCAAAACCACCTCCAAAAACCCTAGTCCCTTCACCCCCTCGCCTCGCTGAGGTCTCATCGGCGGCGGCGGAGATGGGTAAGGCGAAGGGGAAGCAGCGGCAGGACAAGTTCTACCACCTCGCCAAAGAGCAAGGCTACCGGAGTCGCGCGGCCTTCAAGCTGCTCCAGCTCGACGCGCGGTTCCGTTTCCTCCCGACGGCGCGCTCGGTGCTCGACCTCTGCGCCGCGCCTGGAGGGTGGGTGCAGGTGGCCGTCAACCATGCCCCCGTGGGAGCCTTCGTCGTCGGCGTCGACCTCGTCCCCATCCGCCCCATCCGCGGCGCCCACTCGCTCACCGAGGACATCACCACCACCAAGTGCCGCGCCGCCGTGCGGAGGCTCATGGACTCCAACGGCGTATCCGCTTTCGACGTTGTGCTCCACGACGGGTCACCCAACGTCGGTGGTGCCTGGGCGCAGGAGGCCACGTCGCAGTCGGCGCTCGTCATCGACGCCCTGCGTCTCGCTACAATGTTCCTCGCCCCCAAGGGCGCCTTCATCACCAAGGTAAGGATCCCCACACCAGAAGGACCGAGACGCTCAATTTTTGCAGTGGACACTTTGTATTGGATTCAAGTTGTACCTTTGCTCATTTTCGAAGGAAGATGTGAATGTAAACTATCTTCATTGAAATCGTGCCATAAACTTTTTTCTAAATGAGTTTGACATGTGATATTTTATTTTTCATTCCTAGGCCGGTGTAATAGCAGCTGTTCTATGTAATGGGTAGTGTAATAGTGGTTCTCTATTGTATGAGCTGCAAAGCAGTATGCATTCTTCTGAGTTGTAATGTTTTCTACGTTACTAACTTTCTAGCTCATATTTCAGTACACATATTTAATCAACCGTTCTTTTTCTTCAACAGGTTTTTAGGTCTCAAGATTACAATGCCATTATGTACTGTCTTAAACAGGTATGTATTAGTTGAGCGTTTTGCATCAATTTTCATTAGTTAACATGTTTTGTTAATTGAAACATCAAACATCATCTCCACTTCCCAGTTGTTTGAGAAGGTTGAGGCAACTAAACCCACGGCAAGTCGATCGACATCTGCTGAAATTTATATCATCTGCCTGAAATATAAGGCTCCTGCAAAGATTCAACCAGAACTTCTCGATATCAAGCACTTGTTCAGTGTGGTTCCAGAACAAAACAAAGTACGTTAAGTCACCTGTCTGAATTATCTATATAGTTTCTTATTTTATGTGCTAGCATCCCTTGATGCTGGGAATGTTGTGTGCTATGCAGTCTAGGGATATTATGGATAGTAAGCGAAAGAGACACCGTGATGGGTAAGCTCCCTTTGTCACATCGCTGCTGGAGTTTGCATCTTTTTATTTCTGTACTTAAGTTTGGAAGACATCAACTAGATACGTTAACAGTTACGTTGGAATGATTGGATGTTCTTCCATTACATTTCCACTCCTTATGTCCATTACAGCATCACTTGATGTTTATTCTCACTAATTCATCCTTTTTTAAAGTCACACAATCAGTTAAACATTTCAAATTTGAGCCAGATAACATTGCTCTTCTGCCCTCTGGGTAGGCATAAACAAGAATTAACATTAGCTGGATATTCCAGTGCTTTAATAATGCAGCATGTAGATTTTGCAAAGCATCACTACAGTTGGGATCATATCTGGTGTATTGCTAAGAGTGTTATGCCGCAAAGATTTTGTGGGTTCTTTTTTATTTTCGTAAGAGTGACTAGATGTTTGTGTGGCTCAACAACCCTACCACAGCCCTATTGATCTTCTTGTGGCTGGGTTTGTTAGAAGGCATATACGATTCCAGCTATGTTGAAACATTGTAGGCAGAAATAGAATCTACCTGTAGAAGTTTTAGCTTTTAAGTTTCTGGTTATACACATTACTGAGTCCTGGTTGACAACGTGACACATTAGATTGTTATACTGATATCGATAATGTTTCTGTAGGTATGAAGAAGGGAATACGACATTGCGGAAAGTGGGTTTGGCATCTGATTTTATATGGTCTGATGTCCAGACACCACTGGAGTTTTTGGGCTCGTACAATGTGATTTCATTTGATAATCCAGAATCCCTGCCCATAAAGAATCATGAGCTAACAACAGATGATGTAAAGAACTGATGCCTTTGCTATGCATACTGGCTGACTTATCTTTCCATCTTTCTAGTCAAGGTGCTGAAGGATTCTTATTTGATTTGTGACAGATAAAGAATTTCTGTGAGGATTTACTTCTGTTGGATAAAAATAGTTTCAAGCATGTCTTGAAGTGAGTACCTTATCTACCGTTCTATTCTCCCATGTGATATATTTCCATTCATTCAAATAGTTACTATAACCCAAACAAGTCTATAAGTTGAGATGCACAGAAGATATATATCTCACATGTATCTATTGCATGACTATGTAAGATGGCGAATTCGCTTACGGAAAGCATTGTTATCTTCTTCACAAGTCACCCCAAAGGTTGATGCTGCTCCTGAGAACTCAAAGGTCACGGATGATGATCAACTTCTACAGGAAATGGAAGATTTGTCCAGTGTTATTGACAGAAAGAAAAAGAGAGAGAAAAAGCGTCTGTCAAAACGTCGAGCAAAGGTATTATGAGATAAACGTACAATCTTTGCAGCATGTGATGTTGATTTGAGTATTGTGCTGACATATGGGTCTCTTCGTTCCAGGATAAAGCACGCAAAGCCACAGGAATGCAGATTGATGCTACAGGAGATGATTATGGCGACCCTGACTTGTTTTCTATTAGTGTTATCAAGGTACCATGCTGTTTCTGTAGGCATGCTTTGTGCATTGCTTCCTTACGGGGTGTTTGGATCCCACCGGATAAAATTTAGCCCCGTCACATCGGATATTTGGACGCTAACTACAAGTATTAAATATAGTCTAATTATAAAACTAATTACACATATGAGGACTAAACGGCGAGACGAATTTATTAAGCCTAATTAATCTACGATTATCAAATGTGGTGCTACAGTAACCATTCGTTAATCATGGATTAATTAGGCTTAATAAATTCGTCTCGTCGTTTAGTCCTTGTTTATGTAATTAGTTTCCTAATTAAACCATATTTAACACTTTTAACTAGCATCCAAACATCTGATGTAACTAGGATTTCCTTGGAATTTTATGCTAGCAACTCACTGGAAGAGCTTCGGTTTTACATGATGTTGAAACTCCTTTTCCTTCATTGAACTTGAGAGGAAACAGCAATATTCATTCCCCCTCTCCTGAATTTCTTAAAAACACACCAAGAAAACTGATTCTCACTCTGGATTTTTTCTGTAGTTTATTCTGGCAAACACAATATACTCATGACCTACTAGATCGTAAGTTTTCATTTTCATTTTTTAGGGTGGAAAAGAACTTCAAGCAGTTGAATCAGCTGAGCTTGATGTGGAAGATGGCAGTGGAGAAAGTGAGAATGAGGATACTCAAGCTCGTGAAGACACTGATGAGGAAATGGATTCTGATGAAGAACAACAGAGGTATATTTTTTGGACATCCACACCAGTAGAACGCACAATTAGGTGGTCAAATGTTCTTATTTCTCATAACATACTGTAAATTTCAGAAGTTTGTAACTAATCATCATTCACATAGGTATGATGCGCAGCTTGAGGAGATGCTTGATGAAGCTTATGAGCGCTTTGTAACAAGAAAAGGCGGGGAGGTAAAACAAGAACGCAAGCGTGCAAAGCGAATCAATCCCAATGCCGATGCAGACTTGTTGGAGGTAATGACAAGCTATTTCATATGAACACAAAAACACAGCAGCCAAGGGAATAAATTTCTACAGTGCTATACAATTCTTTTATGTAGTCATATAATAGAGGGGGTAAGATTTTACTATTTTAGGATGGTAGATTTTCTTATTATCTTTTGAATTTACTAGGGAGGTGAAGATGATGGTGATGATGTTGGAATGGATCAAGGTTTTGACGAAGATCAAGATCCTGAGACCAATCCCCTTCTATTATCTCTAGATGAGCAGAAGCCAACTAAAGAGCAGATTGTACAGCAGTGGTACAGTCAAGATGTTTTCATGGAAGCAGGAACAGGCGTTGCAGATCCGAGTGACAGTGAAGATGACAGAGAGGATTTGCAGAGGAACATGAAGAAGAAGATGGATACTGGCAACAAGGAAAAGGTGGCTAAGGCACAGCGTTTGCAACAAGATGATTTTGAGATTGTGCCTGCAGAACCAGTCCGAAATGAAGAGGATTCATCTTCATCTTCTGATGATTCAGATGAATCGGAGGAGGAACTTGATGATTACAGAAAGGCTGAAGTACTAGCCTATGCGAAGAAGATGTTGAGGAAGAAGCAGAGAGAGCAGATACTTGATGATGCTTACAACAAGTACATGTTTGATGATGAAGGGTTACCCAACTGGTTTGTTGAGGATGAAAAGAGGCATAGGCAGCCCATGAAGCCTGTAACACGTGAGGAAGCAGCTGCGATGAGGGCTCAGTTTAAGGAGATTGATGCCCGTCCATCGAAGAAGGTCGCAGAGGCCAAGGCTCGGAAGAAGCGTGTTGCCATGAAGAAACTGGACAAGGCACGTCAAAAGGCAGATGCTATTGCAGACCAGAATGACATAAATGAGAGGTCAAAGAGGAAGATGATTGACCAGATTTACAGGAAGGCGATGCCAAAGAAGCCTCAGAAGGAGTACGTTGTTGCAAAGAAGGGGGTTCAGGTGAGGGCTGGCAAAGGGAAGGTATTGGTGGATCCACGGATGAAGAAGGACAAGCGGGCCAGCGGGACTGGGAAGAAAGGGAAGAAGGGCAGCAAAGGCGCCAAGGGGAAGGGTGGCCAGAGAGGCATGAGAGGTAAGAGGTGAGAAGTTGAGGAGAGCCAAGCATGGCTGGGAGGGTCTCATTGGTGATGAATTTCTGTCTGGATTATAGCTACTCAGTAGGGGCAAAGTTGTGATAAAAAAGTTTTGTAGCGTGAGTTTATCTTGTGGCTGTAATTTGTTTTGAAACTAGTGATCACTCAGTGTCGTTAAGGAATAATAATTCACATGTTTTACAATCAATTATCGTAACTTTACCCCCCCTTTGGGAACATACAAATGTTAAGAGGCTGCATCTCAAGTTCTCAACTCTCTGTGGGTGGAGAAATTTGGATGCAATCAGGGATCTCATGCAACCTATTTTATTGCATCCAACCATTATTCATCTTTTGCAAGTAACCCCTCACGCTCCTGCCGCTGGGGCTGTACACACAACTGGCTGGATGTGAAATAAAGAGCTGAGATTTGTTGATTGCATGATTGTATGAATGAAGATACTAATTGCACCTAAGTTTTTCCCATATTTGTGTGATGCACGTT
The DNA here is from genome assembly GCA_022530915.1 of Paspalum notatum. NCBI lineage: Eukaryota > Viridiplantae > Streptophyta > Magnoliopsida > Poales > Poaceae > Paspalum > Paspalum notatum. Next base: position 39,245,761 of record CM039692.1, read on the forward strand.
GGTGAAAAGTTCGTTTTTTTACCCCTGAGAGCAACTGAGTTCTTTATTTAAACCAATTTTTTACTTTTGGGTTTTGAGATGACCGTGGTCTCTGGCTGCGTCTCTCTGTGAGCTCTGGACTTGATAGGCGCCTTTGGGTATGAAGTTCCTTTGGAATCCGGTTGCATTTCCTTATCAAATGAAAAGGTGCAGGCTTTGAATCCCCAAGCATTGTGATGCAGAGACCAGCCTGGATTCTCATTCTTCAACTTGGCGATCGGAGTAGAATTGGATCCGAGCTTTTGTATGTTCAAGATTTGGAATCCGGCTGATGCAGAGGCGGCCAGAATCCCAGCTACTTGGTGATAGGATCAAGCAGCTGGCAAGATACCAACTAATGATGGCTCAGGCTCACTAGAAAAAAGACGGCTCAGGCCTTGGAATAAAAGCAGTGAGTGGATCACAGCAAAAGCCGTAATGTCGTAATCTTATCTTACTATTACTAATTGGAGATTCTAAAAATTGCACCAATTTCAAAACACGCTAGAAAAAAAAGATACATCCAAAAAATTCTCACAATAATCAGAAACATCCGACCATCAATTGGTAGATTGAAATAATCAGAAAGATCTTGAGTTCAATTCTCAACGAAAGCAAATATTTTTTTCTTTTTTTCTAGATTTTTTTCCATTTTTAAATTTACCTTTAGTTTTTGTTTTTTTATTAAAGGTGCTAGAAACCTTTCCGTGAAACAGATATTTTGTAGACTTTTTGAAATTTCCATATCAATCCTTACAAGATGCGTTAAAAAAAAATTATAAAAATCCTCACAATAATAAAAAAAATACCCTATCATCAATTAACATGTTGGAATCTTAATAGCTATTAGATCTGTTTTCTAATTAAGTAATCACTCACCTTTATCATTATTAAAATAATATTAAATAACTCCTAAAACTACGTATTAATTACCCACTCCGCCAATATAAAAGAAAATATAAAATAACACCCTAAATTTATATCTAATTGCTCACATTTGCTATTTTGATAGGATAATACCAAATATCTCCTTTAATTTATATTTAAATTGTTCATCTTAGTTATTATGACTGATAATATAATGAAAATAACCCCTCAAAATTATATTAAAATCACCCATTTTTGCAATCGATCAAAGATTATCTAAATCAATTAAACATACATATAAAGTAGTAAGATATGTTATTATAAAAACCTAAGTATAAAAATAGATCTATATATGTTGTACGGTTACGCATAACATATTTAAGACTCTAATCCGTGCGAAAGCACGAGTTGATTGACTAGTGCTTGACAAATTGTTTAAGTGACAGGCAAGTTGGCCGTGTATGCTCGTGCGAGTTCTGAAACTTCGACATCAGAAGAAATGCAAGGACCAATCAAAACATCTCTTTACACAAAAAGCTACAGAACAATATGCTCTTATAAAAACCAATAATCTACTCATTTTCAACAAGATACCCTCACCCCCTACCCTGCTTTAATTTGAAAACAACACAGCATACTCGATCCAGAATCTCCAATTCTACAGGGCCGCGTGCAAACACAAATACAGATTCAATATTTGAATGATCTTATTCGCAATCGATGTCGTAACAGCCCATATAAAGCTATAGACAACTGTACCCTAAAAAATCTTAAGAAACGCTTGCGAAGTGCATGAAAGAAGCCTCCATTTCAATACCCAGCATCTCCTCTGAAGGCCTTACCTGGATGGTTCAAAATATCAGTGGGAATACTGCATCTTTGAGGTGGCTTTGTGCAGATATGATTCGGAGGAGGAGATCTGAGGCTGGCTCGATCCATGCCACAAGAACCAAGACTGCAGCTTGCTGCTCCAATGCATCGGATGGACGAAAACCTTCCACACCAGTTCATCTGAATGGAGAAACAGCAGCCTGCGGACTGGTCAAGTAGCAGCAAATCAAATCTTCTTGCACAGGACAATATACGAATTCCACGAACACACTGGGAACAAGATTAGAATGTAGTCAATTCCCTTTCCAGGATCATTGGAGATGAAAAGTTACATATACCCACATAGATATATTCCTCTGGTCCCCAATGCAAGGGGTGCTCACCGTCTGCTTATCTCCTTTGGAATATGTTCTATGGATTGTACACCGGGTGGCTGAGATCGCAAAGAGATACACGGCGAAAAGAATGGATGTTCTTAGCCCACATCCTGTTTATCAACCATTCTCCTATGAATTGTGACTAGCGGGCTTACCCAGTGGTATCTCCACCTCTTGGCAGTGTTGAGGTACTAGGTGGCTAGGTTCAAATCTCAATGGGAGCGAATTTAAACAAGAGGTTGTTGGTTCTTTTACCTTAATTACAACAATGCCATGGGGGCGGTTCTTCCCCCACTGGGATCAAGTTTTTTTCATGTGAATTGTGCATCAAGTTGTACAAATTACAATCTGAAAGTATCTGCATGTCCTTAATTTAAGTAATCACATTTTGAGGATGCGTTTTTTCAACCATGTAGTATGCCAATATGTCAATGGAAAAAGGTAAATAATAAGCTATCAAGCTGAAGTTACAGCATGTTGAGAGATCACTGTTGTCATATTCATATGCATCAAGCTGATAGGTCAACAAACAATGGTAAGAAATAGGCTATCAGGTAGAGACAAGAATGTAGGAACTATGAAGCATGGAAGCATTCAATCGGAGTCAGAGGGTTGGGTTGAGCACCTTAGTAGTTCTGACTTTTCAGAAAGCACGTCCTTCAGGGCATCTACAGGCACAGCCACACAGCCTACTGGCTGATACGCACGTTTCATGAGCACTGTGCTCTTGGACATAGACCTGCATGCCAGTCTCGTATTTCAGACACTAAAGACAATGCGGGCCTCCATGCTGCAATGCTCGCATCTAGGCTTTATCATGCAATAAGTACCTTGCTGTGCAAGTGCAGTCTCAGAATCGTAAGGGTATAGCTTTTGCATGGACCATAGAGAACATATGCAGTTCCCTCTTCCAAGGCCCTGGTAACAGGTGAAACGTATTATTCAGTCCAAAAGGGGTTTAATAACCCTTGCTTTGCTACCTATTCTTCCAATCTATCAGCATGCAGGAGGCACAGGTGCAGATCAAGTCATTTCAGGTACAAAACTCTAGGCTTTGGATTTCCTTTCACTCGCCATGCAAAAGTTAAAAACATTTACGGACAATCTAGCTTTGTGAAGAAGACGAAAGACCACTGCAAACTTGTTCAGCCAGCTCATCGGACATGTGATGGTTTGAACTGCCACTTAAGGAGAGGCAAACAAATATGTATAGTCACTAAAGGATTCAGCAGTCACAGAGCAAGGCAAGCTTGTAAATTTGCTGGATCTAAGTGCATGCATCCACAGCACCATGCCTTTCTATGTTGTGTGGTCTCTGCAAACACAAAACAGCTGCTAAATACAATGAAAATACATTAGATTTAAGTGCATGCATCCACAGCACCATGCCTTTCTATGCTGCTAAATAAATCTAGCTGTGCGCATGCATCCTATCGGAATAGCCGCTGTACAGCAGCAGCCTACTGTTGACGCTGTTTTGTACAGGAATCTGTGAGAGGAAAGTGCTGCAGCCACAGCCATAACGGCTGTACAGCTGGAGTTGTAGCTGCTAAATACAATGAAAATACATTAGATTTAGGAACTTACATTGACTTTACCATCACCCTCGTCCCTATCTGTAACACCACTATCTTTGCCCCCCCGGGAAAGTATAAATAGGATCAGAACTTGAGACATATATAGTACTGAGAATGCTTCATCACCTTATTTTGTCCTTCGTGCATGAATGCAAACGTGTGTATGTTCAAACATATGATATTGTTTTGCCATCTAAACAAGGTCAAGGTGTAATGTTACCATGTTAATGCTTTGGAGATGAGGCTATATGTTGGCATGTAAGTTCTATTTTTTTTGCAGGAAAAAAAGAGGCTGACGAACAGCTGGTATATTTCCCCGTGGGCTCAAAGGATCAGTGCCTGTGCATCGGAGAAGAAACAGCGAAACAAACCATTGTCATTGCTAGTGATTCAGTGGGCTGCTGAAAAGGGGTGCCAGATCAGGTCATCTCCATCACGGTTATGTGAAACACACAGGCAGCACACGCAGGCAGACAAGAATCCACAGCTTTTCCATTTGAAACAGAATGTCCCCTATTTATGAGCTTTACACACCTGCAAGTTCAGAGGCAAGCTTGATGTGTAGAAAAGGTGACGAAATTAGCTTTAACAACAGATGAACTCACAGGTGCTATGGTCGTAAGCTCGAGACAGACAGAAATAACTCTTTCTCTGATACCATATCAAGCATCATGCACCACAAATCTTATAGACACAAATGGCTCAATAGGTAAAAAAAACACAGATATTCTACTCTTTGAATTTAGATCACACACTCTCCATGCCCCTTGGCTAGCTCTGAAACCATCCCACCTTATTCTCCTCAGCCACCTTTAATCACCCGCCATGATTCCATATGGCTTACAGCTCTCACACACACAGCAGGAAACCCGGGGCCTATAAATAGCAGCCCTTGTGACAAGGAAGATACACCAAAACATAAGAGCTCCTGAAGAGCAGAAGGCCTCAGCCTAGACAGTAGATACAGTGAGCCTTAGCAAGGTTCAGTATCTTACCAAAGATACTTCAAATATGTCTGGGTCACGGAGCTCCTCTCCCAACTCCACCTCAGGATGGAGCAAGAGAGAGGACAAGATGTTTGAAGAGGCACTGGCCTACTATGGCGAGGGCACACCAAACCGGTGGGACAAGGTGGCCAGCGCCATGGGAGGCATCAAGTCCGCTGAGGAGGTGCGCTGCCACTATGAAGATCTTGTCCACGATGTCGGGATGATAGAGTCAGGGGCCGTGCCGTACCCCAACTACAAGACACAGGGATTTTGGACTCGAGGTAAAGTTCATGGCACTTCCAAAGCAAACTGGCATAACATAAGATGCTTCGTTCTTTATTGATAATGTTTTGGTTAACTATAAGCATATATAGTGGTAGTCACAAGCAGCAGGCCTGCAGCTAAGCATAATTCAGTCACCATTACCATATTTGTTATGAATAGTTCGACATGCATGACTATGTCCCGGATGGCTGAACACTTGCATTCACACGCTGACGCACAAAGGGTATCTGAGTAATTTTTGTTCTTTAGCTATTACATGCACTGACCTCATAAGCTTTTTATGAGCCGAACTGCAGACATCCTTTGGCACTCAGAAAAAGGATCAGGGTCTAACTACTTGGTTTTTGTCCTCTAATGACCAAAATCATGTGGGCTCTAATCCAAAAGCTATCAGAAAAATACCCTACTTCCAATACAAAATTTTGAGCCTTATAGTCTATTTCCTTAGATCATCTCCAGCAGAATGACTATCCACTCTTACCTATCACTATTTCAACTACCTCCATCTCTATCTATAGTAGCGCTACAACGTCATTTTGTACTATAGGTAGCCTATTTGGTCACTCCATTGGAGACAGCCTGATGCATCCAGCTTGCAGCCGACATGCAATTCTCATTATCTCATAGCATTCCTACTTTACAAGTCACAGTTTATTGCCAAAAAGTTTATCTCCCTGGCTTTTTTACTAGGGCGGGGCAACTTTTGGCAGTTATTTTTCTTCCTTTGTTGTTATTTTCTTTTGTATTATTTCATCTTATTTTCAAGCATGTGGTTTCTCATAATCAGTCATTTACCACAAATGTAGAAGCAGCTATAGGTGAAATCAGAACTAGTAAATATTTTTCTTGAACACAGAGTAGAGCTAAAAATCAGTAACTGTCGATCTTACATGGTAGAAACAGAATTAATGTCTAGAATTTTCATTGACTTATGTTGTGTGTACTTACTTTTGTTTTTAGGTTGAAGCATTGGAAGCTCAAGTAGTCAGAAAACAAGTCTAAGAATCTAAGATGGACCTAGATTCTAGAAGGAAGCAAAGGAATCCAGCTCTGGTTGGGGAATAAAAGGATAAAAGTGTGTATAAGTATGTATATAGTAGTAGGTTATTGGCAAGTTTAAATCTCCTTGTGGCTTTAGGATCTAGTGTACATCCATAAACCGCATGTATTCATTGTCTCCTTGAACTAAGTTATGGAAGATGTAAAGTCATGTACTTATGTTAATTAGAAAAACGTGTGGTGGCATTTGTTTCCTACAAAATTTTCTTTAGCTGGCCATTGTTTTTAGCGTAAAAAAATACGGGCCTCTAGATTGTGCTCAGGAACAACGCAAAAAACCAAATGCTAGAATCATCAGATTTGATTCAGGCAAAAACTTTATTTCAACTATTTTTCATCTATACTGCTCTAAGGACTAAGTGATATATGGAATGGCATATACAAATAAAAGGCAGAGATACTAACCATGAACCATATTATTTCCACCAACAAATTCTTCCTTTCTCTAAACAAGAATCAGATAGGAGACCCCTCAATTATTATGCTCCACCTTTGTAAAGAAAAATTATTATGCTCCACAATACAAGTTTACAAGCATAGGTGCATCACTATATGCTCACAGCACAAGTTTGCAGGCATACAGTTGTAACCTCACAAGTAGCATTCAACTATCTTACTATTACTAACTAATTAGAGGTTAAAAAAGAAACATGGATTACGATGTGTTCTAGAAAAAAAGAAGATAAAACCTAAAAATTCTCATAATAATCAGAAATATCTGGCCACCCATTCATCACCCTACAACAACAATAACCATTGGATGTACTTCGTTTTCAAAAAAATTACCATGCCATTATGAAAGATAACTTAAAATAACCCTCTGAATTTACATATAAATTATCCACCATACCATTAAAAAATAATCTAAAATAACCATTTAAAATTTGCATATATCTAAACTACCCTCCCACGCCATATTAAAATGTAACACAATGCAACACATCTCATTACTCTTTTTAATTATAATCAAAATAGCATCACAGTAATATTATACATGAAGAACCCTAGCCGCCATCCTATAACTGCTAGCGTGGAGAGCATTATAAAACCTAGGACACGCATACATCCATGAAGTCATGGACGGCGACGTCGACACACGCTTGCAGGAGCATGTAGGTGGCCACAGACACATATATGGCGGCAGCTGGCAGCAGGTTGATGCAGCGCTACAAGCCTAGATGCAAGTTCTGTCGAACAAGGTGTTCTTGATATCGGTGTCTGAACCAGTCGAAGCTCGAGGTGACGAGTCACGGTTCCAGCACCTGCACACCCTTGCACAGCATTTTAGCTTGGCCCCAATGGATGCAATGCAAATCCAAGTTCACATGCATGCAGATGGACAAACGCCACCAGGTTGACCAGATCGAGCAATGTGGCAGTTGTGTTGTTTTAGAAAGACGGTATCTGTTCTGCATTGTCTTTGTACGTTCAGCAGCTTGGAAGGTATTATTTAGGGTGCCAAGTCAGAGGTGAACTAACACTTGACCTCAAGAGTACAATGATGAAACATGGGGATCAATAAGCTATGAAATAAAACCATGTCTTCTTTTGAGAACACACTACAACGCCATACCCTTAGGAAACATGATTTAAAATACCCTCTAACTTTCATTTAAATTACCACACACCATTACAAAAGATTATTTAAAGCAACCCACAAAGTTTGCATATAAATTACCCAACATGTCATTATCGAAATATAATCTGAAATTATACCCTAAATCTTCATATGAATTACCATTATGTCAGCATTGAATATGGTTTCAGTTAGTCTTAAATTTACATTTAAATTATCCATGTTTGTCATTATGAAAGAAAATTTAGTATAATCTCACTCCTAAATGTAAATCTAAATTGTCCATATTTGGCATTATAATAGGTAATAAATAAATCAATAATTTTGCATGTAAATTGTCCACCTTTGTCATTAAAAATTGTTCCACCAAGCCTAAGTCTAAATTACCGATAGATTTTGTTATAGAAATTGGATAAATATAAAGTACATCTACTCATATTTTTAAATGACCCGTGTCTCCTAATAATAATAATAATATATATGAAAACTAAATTAAAGTGGCAATTGGTAACTGCCCCCTTTGTCCTGTAATATAATGTTTTCTAGGTTTATCCTAAGTCAAATTATTTCATTTTGACCGAGTTTATGAGAGGAATAATAATATTCTTTATATGAAATAACCATTACTTGATTTGTTGTGAACTATACTATGTGATAGATGTCAACATTTTTCTCTATACACTTAGTTAAAACTAAGATGGTTTGACGTAGGATAAACCCGAAAAATACTATGCTTTATATTTCAAGACGAAGGAAGTAGAGTACATCACGGGCGGATAAAGATAAAAAAGATTATACAGAGTATCCTATTAGGTTATGAATAAATGGGAGGATAGCATAGATATAAATTTTTATTTTGTGCGAGTTCTAAATTATCTATTAATTTCTAACATAATGTACCAGTGAACCTAGTCAATTTAATTTGAAAGTTACAACTACGGCTGCCCGTGCATTGCTACAAGAGCTGAAATATTCTTAACAGGAAACCTATTCCATCATAGAAAGCTTGTGTGATTATTTTTGCCACCATAGAGATATAATTGGTCTTCACAATGTCCGTAAAATAACTCATGTTCGAAAATTATGGCAGTCTGGTCAGTTAGAGACCATTAATTTAGGACTGGTTTGGCAGCCGGGGGGTAATTAGCCCTGGGAAAGGAAACTCTCCGAGGGATTTATCTGGCCATCCATTTCCCTGTGAGGAAAACCCTCCTGCGGGAGAATTTTCCTGTGGTTGTTTGGAAACAGAGAGGCATTTGCCCCAGCCAGCAGTGCTGCTGTTTATCCCATATGGCACCATATGGACACACAATGGTAAACTCTGTGTGTACAGCAGATAATTTGGCAGCATATGGCCACAAGCTGCACAACCCAGCCCCATATGAACACACGAGCAAGAAACGAATAGATAATTTATAAGTATGGCCACAATGGCTTCTATGCACAAATGTTAGGAGCTTTGGCTAAACCAGACCAAGACATAAACAAAAGTGATATAAAATCCAATAAAAATGGTCTAATAAATTAAGAAAAAAACAACGAAAATTCCCAAGCATTACATCACATGATTCACATACTCAAGTATCAACTGTTACAATGTATAAAAAAGAGTCTACTGAATAGATCATAAGTAATATGATAAGATTGGATGGTAAAGACCGAGCTTTTTTTTTATATATTGAAATTAGAACAAGATAATGACTCCCCACTGCTGCTCACAAGCTTGTTTGGACAATCATCTTTGTATCAGGTGTGGCCCATGAGATCTGCAGTTAGATCAGTAGTTAGCAATGATCATGTGCCAAAAATAAAACAAAAACATAAAACCCTACTTATAAATAACTTTATCTAATATGCAAGGGCACCACTTGGAATAAGGAGATCAACTGCTAGCCCACATGCTGGTCACCTCAACACAGCAGACACACTTGACTGAATTATGAAAAACAAAAGAGAAGAGTAAATTGAGAACCTACTGATGGTTACGATTATAGAAGAGTCAAGTCCCTACGCATAAGAATTCTAACAGTCAATCAATTGTTAATAGAAGAAAGCAAAGGAGAAAAAGAAAATTGTAGACTATGAAACACTGTCAGCAACTAGTTCTAAGCAACCTGCATAATAAAGGTTCCAAGATCATACCTCACATCATATATTGAGGCGGCCATGCATCACTACTTCTAAGCAACCTGCAATTAGCACGAAAGAAGACATTAGGTGTTTGTACTTCAAAGTACCACATTTATACCAGATTAAGCTTAATGGTATTAGAGTAGGGACATACCTAATTTTGCGCCTGAGCCAAATTTCTCTAACATTGTGCTCCGTTGTTGTTAAGAAAATCTCTCTGTTTGTCGCAGATTCAAAAAGCTCCAAAGCGTATGATTTCTCCTCGGCTGTTAATTCATCCATTACTTTCAATTCATCCTGACACTTGCTAATGGAAAACTGTTCCTCCTGCTTCTTCTTTTCTTTAAGAGCTTCAAGTGTTTCTGCAGTTTGGATCTTTTTAAACTCCACATAACTTTCAATAGCTGATCCAACATGGCTTTGCTTACGCTTCCTCCCACTGCCACCTTCTCCCTGCCTTGATTTTGGATTAGATGGGACAAACTGAGCTCCACTGGGTTCATTAGTATTGAAGGGATTAGCTGGGACAGATTGAGCATCAGTGGACAAATTCAGCACACTTGTGGTCTCTTGTCCATCCAAATCAAGTGAATTAGTACTCAATGGATTGAGACTTTGTTCGGACGCACTCCTAGATGAAGGAGCAGAAGGTGGAGCAAGATCAGTAGCAGTTGATGTGAAATTTAACTCTCCGGTAGCCACACTACCTATACAAAATGCAACAGAAGTATATTTAGTTCACATATATAGTGCACAAGTTAAATAGGAAGAAATTGTAAATGCAACACAAACACACTTTCATATAGCCCTTCTAAAAGGTAAAAAAGAGGGAATGGCTTGTTGCGAAACTATGCTACCTTTGGGTGAGCCTATTAAATGCAACATGGAATGTAATTTGTTATTAGCAGCAAAAGTGATCATATTGAATGCACAAAGATAGGATCAGACAAAGAAAATTTGCTTACCTTAATCAGCCTTGGCCAAACTTCTGGTTCAGCCAATACCATGCAAAGAGTGTCGTTCCAACCAACCCCACTTTCATTTCTTGAATCTCTTATTGCCTTGTAGCTTCCTTTAAGCTCTTTCTCCTTCTCTTGCAGTTGTTGTTCAGAGAAATGAGCTACAGGGAACTTTTCATTGAACTTGGTAGTAATACTATTCCATCCATTTTGACCTTTGAATTTTGGATTGTCTTTATGATCATACATCACATCGATTAAGCCTTTCTCATACACGACATTCCAAATCATCTTTTTTCAAAACTGAAATTGTGGAAATGAAACTGAGCCCATAGATTGTATAACCATGCTGTAATAATAGTACATAATAATAATAGTACAGAACTAGGCAACTTTAAGTTCATAAGTAATAATAGTACATGTATAGAACTAGGCAACTAGCTACATGATAGACTACAAACCATACAGACTACAAGCTATGATAGGCACCCCACATCTAGCTATTGTAGGCAGCCCACATCTGAAGTGCGATCTGATCTCTTACTGTGCTTCCATCACTTGATTCCGCGTCATTCAGATAGTTGTTATCTCCCTCTGGGACATCAACATATTGACTTGGAGATATGTAATCAGGTTGGTTGTCAAGCCATCCTTCGTCTCCATTTTGCCCTCTAATTATGTTGTGAAATGCAACAGTTGTGGCTGCAATCTTGATTTGGTTCTCTATAGGATGGAATGTGCCTACTTTTGGAATCGGGAACCTTTTCTTTAGAACACCGATAGCCCTCTCTATATGGTTACAGAGAATGGCATGGCGATGGTTCAACAACTCTTTGTAGTTCTCATAACCACTATGTGATGAACGATGCCTCCTAAACTGGTTGAGATGGTATCGAACCCCTCTATATGGTGCAATGAAGGATGGTGTATTTGCATACCCACCATCTACTAGGTAAAACTTTCCTTCTGGCACACTAAATCCTTTGCTAATAGCAGATCGAAGCACCCCTGCATCTGAGGCTAACCCTTCCCATCCACATGAAACAAATGTGAAATTGAGGTCGAAGTCACACACTACAATAACATTGTGTGATAGAGCTCGTTTCCTGTTTCTATATGGAGGGGCTCTATCTTCTGCTATGGTGATGGGTATATGTGTGCCGTCGATTGCACCAATGCAGTTCTGCAATGAAAGGAATGTGGGAAGATATTGAGGCCATGTGGCAATGAAAGGAAAACAGTTAAGCGAATTGTGTGTTTGGAATTGATAGCTCACCTGAAAAAATGGCATGAACCTAGAATCTGTTGCAATTTTAGTATGAGTTTGGACAGATCTAGGAAGCTTCACGAAACGCTGAGTTAGTGTGGGAACGATATCAAAAACTTTAAATATTTTTCTATGGATAGTCTCTCCACTGTGTTGAAAAGCTTTCTGTAGCATTTGGTTACTAGCATTGTGGGAGATCATGTACATGAACATCCCAAGCTGCTCCTCAATGGTAACTCCTCGTGTGTCATGTAGTAAATTCTCTCTTCTATGAAAATTTGCTGTGGCTTTGAATATTGCTGGCTCCATTCGGAACTCAGATTTGCACCAACTCTCATGTCCTTCAAGTATTTCTCTAACCTTTTTAGCACCAATGAGTGAGGAGGTGTGGATAGACTCTTTCTCTTCTGAGAGGTATGGCGTTATAGCAGGGAGAATGACAAAGAAAAACACATCATCGTCTTCTTTCTCATCTAAAAAAAATTGTCTAACTTGCTCCTTCCAAGAACCCATATCTAGAAAAGTGGATATAGCTCTTATAAGAAACTTAAGCATGCAAATATACAGCTGTGATAACAAGCATTTATATACAAGTGTATTGTGGCGGAACCGCCCTGCTTAATCCAGACTAAGCACACCTGCCACCTCTGGCTCGCAGTGCACTTAGGCCCGATTAAACCCGGTAGTCCGTCGAGAGTACTACAGCTCTCGATAACACCAAATCCCAGAGGAACCGACATCAAACACATCCGACTCTCGAAGGAGCCACAACAATTACATCATCACAGGCAGTTGAAATAGAGAATAATAGACTTTATTTTAGAAGCCAAATGTATGAAATCAAATACATGTTCAAATATAGCGGAAGCGAATTCAAAGTATATATGTATAGCGGAAGCGTTTTCAAAATCTCGCAGCGAAAAGAAACTCAAGCAGTCTTCATGAAGAGATGAACAAGGCGAATAGCACCAAGCCCACCGGTACTACCACCTCCAACACAGCTATCCAGATGTCGCCGATACCTGTAATCCAAAGGTGGGGGCAAACCCTGAGTACTAATTACTCAGTAGGACTTAATGGACAGGGCTTACGGCTGACGCAAAGCATGCTTACTAATTATGTGGATCCTTAGCTGTTGATTCTTAAACCAAGTCATGTTGACATAAGATAGCAGGATTTGACAGTTGCTATCCATAAATCAGGAAGATCATTTATATCATAAAATAAGTACTTGCAGGAAAGTAAAACATGAATACATGTCCCGTCCCAAGATTCACAGTGCCTCCATCCAACCCCTTGGGAGTAGCCGTCTCAGAAGCGATACCACGGTACGTCAGGTCAACCCTCCCTCGACCTCTAAGCATCTCCCAAGTCCATCGACCTCCTAGCAGTGGATGGGCGATACCCTGAATAGTGAGACGGATCATACACATCCAAGCATGTTGTATAAAAAGGCATGACTTAATAAACAGCATGTTACAGTTATTACTACGTTGCCCGTGTGCGATATCTGGCATTCTCACACCTGGTGAGCATCAGCGATTCGAATCGATTTGTTAATTCCCGAGAACAACTAAAAATGCCAGGGGTATATGCTTACTAGCCCTCGCGTTCCCACATATAGCCCCCATCTCCACTTGTCCCATCCCAAGTTCGATTCCAACCCGCCATTCCCCAGGTTTAGCCCCCGTGGAGCGTTACCTCGGCCGCACCGGGTCCAGCCCTCCACGAGTCTACACCCCAAGCACCCCTTGGCCCGATGGTAGAACCAAGTCTCTGTTTTTCGGATGGCACAAGTAAGACTTTCACCGGTCCATTATTCCGGATAAACACCTTAGCAATGTTATGCCGATCAGCAGGCGAACAGCGAACGGACCTTATACGACTCGGGCGGAGTCCAGTGCACAATACCATAAACCATAAATAACTCATAAAATCTCCGCCCGGTCTCCATTTAAATCAGAAGCATATATAACAACTTACCTCAGTGAGATTTCTGTAAATTTTTGAAATCACCTACGCGACGAGTGACTCCATTCACCCGTGTCTACTCGTACCTAGCATTACTAGGCACTCGTCCTACGAACTCTATGTGTAGGTTCTAGGGCCAGGGCGGCCAGGAAGTCTAATGCAGTTGGTTCCAAACAACTCCTAATGCATATGCATAATCATCAAACAATATTGTATTAGTTGGGAGAATTCATGGTCCTGCCTACCTTTGATTGTTTTTAAAAAAACCAATAAACTAAACTAAGTTAGTTTGCCGGGTTGTGAGGCTTTGCCCCAGGCAACCCCTTGAAGCAGGGACGGATTTAATCAGTGACCCTTCGTCTTCTGACTCCAGATATAGCATGTCGCTTAGTTCCCTGATCACTGATTTCTTCTATGTTGATAGCTCCTTGCACGCGGGGTCTATATGCATGATAAAATGCAAGTGAGTGCAAGAGAATGCAGATGCATGTATATGATACAGTGTTATATGTATGACAGTGCAAACAAGAGTACAACGAGTTGCAAACGTATGTATGAGGTGTCAATGATATATGATGCGTGATCAAGCAGTTTGTGAAGAATGGGTTCGGGTACTCTTAGTTAAATACCTCCCAGAATAAGAAAACTCAACGATTTTGCTAAGAAATCATACAGCCCATCACTAAGAAATCGTACAAACCATCACCCTATTTTATCTTTGAAATTATCACGAATTACTGTCTTATATGTGTATACAGTCCATATCAAATGAAATAAAGTTGTCTCTTAAAGTTAAACATATACATGCAAATTAATGGATACGCTACCTTTATGAATAAAATGCACTCATAAGTTCATGTAGTTAGACAACTCAATTCGATCTCAAATTTTTACCACATGCAGAAACATACTTCATAGCGCTACTGCCAAAATGTCAGCTACAAACAAGTTATAATTAATTTATTGAAATTCCAATAAGTTATTAGCCCTACAACTTCTCGGATTTTTCATAATTTATAGGAATGAGTTCTGGACTTGAAATTTCTACAGCAACTCTTACATTGCATGAACATCATGTATAAAAATTAGCAAGCACAAAATCCATAGCTTGATAGGACATCTAATTTCCATATTTTATTTCACCATGAAAATCATATAAATCAAAACAGCAGTATTAAAGTGCACAAAATTACTTTCTGGTATCAAGACATCACTACTAGGCTACTAGATTTTTCCCATAATTTTTCTAGCAGTTTAAATACACTTTTTTCTATTTTCTTTTTCAACTAGTAGCATTTTGTCAATTTCAAAACAGCAGTTAAACAAACATGCACAACCTCATACTTTACCAGTGAGCTACCCATACTATATAGAGTACATGAAAAATACCAGAGGCGATATTTGAGCATATTTTATGTAGCCTTAATTTCCCAAGTTAATTAACTACACAAAACACATGTATAAGGGCAAAACAGTAATTAAACAGCCAATGATAGGGCTACCAAAAATCACACAGTACCTAGATGCTATAACAAAGCTACTGTCCAAGTTTCATAACTTTTGGAGTTCATTTGGTCCGCTTTTACCATTTATTTACCTACACCATGCATGCACTAAACCAAGGGCAAAATAGTCTTTTCACACTTCCACATCATACCTATCCTGTAGATCTAATCAAGAGGAGTCCGTAGCCACTAAGGTTTTCCATTTTGGATTTTTATTTGAATTGTTAGGATTTTTCAAAGCTTCAGCCGAAATAAATAAAAACAAATGGAAAAACATTAGATCTAGGGACTCGTACGCAATTAACCATAGATCTCAGGGACTAGACCGTAAGATTATCATGACTCCGTGCACAGTGCGTAACGGGGAAACAAAAAGGGAGGAAGGTCAGGGGGTTTTAGGGAAAACTCCCTTCTTCTACCTCGCGCCAGGGGGAGGAGACGCGCGGCGGGCCGACGTTCTCGCGGCGTCGTCGGCGCGTCGAGGCGGCTTCCTGGAGCCGAGTCGGGTCGAGGAGGTGCGCCAGGGCACGGTGGTTCTTTCCCCGAAGATCTCGTCGCGCGAGGGGGTCGGGGTCGATGGGGAACGCGCGCGAACCGGGCGTGAACCGGACAGCGGAGTGACGGTGGCGCGGCGTCGATCCGTCGGTCACGGGGTGGAATGGCCACGCCGGCGGGCGCGTGAGCTGCGCGGGTCGGTGGCGAACACGTCGGTGGAGGTCTCGGGCGCGGGGAGACACCAGAAGGTGGTCGTCCACGGCGAGGGGTGGTAGCAATGGCGGCCGTGGGGGTGCGCTCGTGGGGAGGGTGGTTGGAGGCGAGGGCGAAGGGCGAGACCGTGCGGGGAAGATGGAGGGAGGCGCGGGCCGTGCGAGGCGCGCGTCGGCGGGGTGAGAGGCGGCTCGAGGCGGCGGGTGCCGTGAGCTCGCCGCGGCGGCGATGGCGGTGGGCGCTCTGCGCTTGGGAGGAGGAGGCGGAGGGAGATGACTAGGCCTAGCGCGTTGCGCGCGGGAGGGGGAGGCGGTCGTAATGGTGGGGTCTGGAGGCGCGGGGACGGGCCGTGGCTACCGGCGCGACGAGCTCGAGCTCGGCGCCAATGGCGGCGGCGTTCGGTGCGGTGGGAGTAAGCTAGAGAGGGAAAGAGCTGGGCGAGGCGGGAGTGAGATAAAATGGAGCGAGCGGGAGTGCGGGAGTGGAGGCGGACGGGATCCCGTCCAGGTGCGGGCGCGCCGGGGGGGGGGGGGGGCGCGGCCTCGGCCGGCCGGCGGCAGGAGCCGTCCGCCGCGTGTGCGCGAACGAGCGGGGGAGAAGGACGGTGGGGAAAACGTGGACTTGGTCAATGGACCAGTGGCCAGTGACAGGTGGGGCCGGGGCAGTGAGAAAAAGAGAGGGTCCAATGGACCACGTTCGTGGAAGCCGGACGGAGGTGGGACCCACTGTCGGCCCGTTCCAATCCCGCGGGCGGGAGTCCGAACACGGTCTGTCAAGTGGGGCCCACTTGTCATAGAGATAGAGGAAAAGGAAAAAATCCCGAAAAATGGAAAATGGAGTTTGACTGCAGATACACTTGTTTGTATTTCACGTTTTTGAATGAGTTAAAGGCCGAATTTGAAAATATCCCAATTGGATGAAGTGTTCTAAATTCATTCCTCTACATTTCCCTTATAAACGTTTATACCATGTTGTATTCAAAAATGTGGTTTAAATTTGAATTTAATCTGCTGACCAAGGTTTGACCATTAAAACCCTCCAGCTGGGAAATTCTAAAAGTCTATTTTCTAGACACTTTCACAAAAATAGTTTTATACCAATATTGTTCAGAATTTTATGACCTACAATTTTCTCAATACCAGAATTGCAAGGTTTTGGCTTTAAGATCAAGAAAATTTGAATTTACCCTCCAGGTCAAGTTTGGACAGATTTCACATACTGACAGAAAAAGCCCCAAAACTCTATGCAAACCTTCATGCATGTCAAAATACCAATTACCAAAGTTGTTTATCATAAAATTGTCTACAAGTTTGTCAATATGAGTTTCACCTATATCACTACAGAACTAAAGTTATGGGCACAATCACAGAGACATATATGCAGAAAACAGGTTTCGACAAGTTGCATTTCAACCAAGTTTGAACTAGGGCTTAAATACATGTCATTGTATAATGCATCATGATGAGTGTTGCATGTATGTGGGATGAAAATGCACTCGAGATGCCGGAGCATCACATGTATTTGACACATGAAACTAAGCATAAAAGGCCAAGAGTTTATCTGTACTCCTAGAAGGTAACTAGGAGGACACTATTGTCAACATACAAATACTAGAAGAGCAGCAATATCAAGAGTATATTTGTACCAGGAGGTTGAATTGAGAGAGCTAGCCGAGGGAGTGGTCCAGTACTGTACCAAAAAAGCAACCTTGTCCTGGACAATAAGAGCAATGTCAATACAAGAAAGCACGATTACAAGATATATAGTTTGTACAGGCATGCAAACTGAAAGAGAAATTGAACAGAAACTGAAGAACCCTAAGCACAACAGTCAGAATACTAGCAGACTGTTTAACAGATACAAGTCAATGGTACAAGAATAATGTAGCTGACATGACCAACACGCACTTCATATAACAATATACTGAATTTAGCACAAACTCTTTTCAGTGATTTGGAAACAGTACTTCATGATAATACGGTAACAGTCATAAACAATATACCGAATGCTGCTGTGCTTATAATCAAGAAAACCTCATTTGACATGGTATGCAAGAACCGGAATTTTACTATGCTAATATCCATTAGACCATACTGAAATCACATAAACAATCATGCAAGAGCATCGGTCCTCTGCATCGCCCGTGCAGGTACCCTCAGCAGAAAAATCAAACTGCAGAAACCTTACTCAAGACCCTGACATACTCGCAGGATCAGTGGCTCCCAGTCAATTGGGTGAATTCAGACATGGAAAACCAAAGAACTCAACCCAGACACCGATTTTCCAATAAACGAACACCACATTAACCTGTCAAGATCGCTCAAACGAACGAACTAGCAAAAAGGAAACCTATTCAAATCCGGGGGGTATCCAAAGCTACCACTGAATCCCTTCTTGTTTCAGGGCAATTTCGACATGACATGTACCAAATCAAGAACGAAAGTTCATACCTAAGCAGATTGGAGATGCTGAGTGAGAAGTCTTGGAGAGGTAAAGCACGTGTAGCCCAAGAATAGCAGCCTCAGATCACCATATTCATTCTCAAGATCTATACAGAATAGCAGCCTCGGATCAAAGAACTGGTGTGAGAGGAGAGAAGAAACCCTAGACAAGGAGATGCAGATGTGGGAGGATACGAAAATCACCTGTGGAGGACGAGGAGGGACTTCGGTGGAGGACGAGGGAAGGGTGTTGTGGCGGAGCAAGCAACGTCGGCGACGAGCTCGGCCGAGCGGGGACGGCGGGGACGGCGCGGCCGAGTGGGGATGGCGGAGGGGAGGCGGAGGGGAGCGCAGACCGTGTGGCGGCGGCCGGCGGCTGGGGTCGCCTCGCTGACCGCGTCGCGCCGTCACCCCTCGGGAAGAGACGCCAAGACCCTGGAGACGAGGACGCGCTACCCCGGGGAAAATGACAGGGATGGGGGCAGCTGTCCCCTCGCGTGGGCTTCCAAAGGGCCCATGTTTTCGTCCCGGGGCCAAAATCTGCGTGGGAGGTGTGCCCCGGGAAAAGGCCGGTTTTTCCTCAGAGATTTGGGCTGCCAAACTAGGCCTTAAGCGGATTCCTTGCCGCAACGCAACTGAACATTTGTCTCGTACACTATGGGGATGATGAGAAGAGATATATTTAACATCCCAGAGGGGCTATAATTGGAGATACTAACGTGTGGGAATCTGCCAAACAGTTCGGGCCAAATCCTAAAGAAAGCAATAGCAACCTGGAGCTTGCAAACCCTACGGTTGTAGCCTTGTGTCGTAGCATTGCTACCGCTGAAACAAGCACCGTCTTAGTAATTTAGTGCATGCACGTATGTATGAAGCCAACAAATATAGCTTGCCGAAGTCATATAACAACCATAAGGATATCAAAATTTATTTTAGAAGAAATCAATATATTCTAATAAGATCCATCCATACACACGCAATGCTACGACTACAACAACATACTATACAAATTGGAATGACATCTAAGTGGAGCTTCACAAATTTTACAGTTGTTGTGTTGCAGAGAGAGAAGATTTTTTTTTGAGGAAAAACAGAGAGAGAAGATTATTCACCATACAAAAATAGGGAACTCGACAGCATCCAGGAAACGGCACATTTTCAACTTCCGAGTACTCGAAACACATAATGATGTGGCAAACCAAACACAACTTCTTTTGCAACCTGATAATCCGGCTGCAACGGTTCCTAGTGTGTCTCTTGCGGTGCATCTCGTCGCCTGGTGTGGCAGCGTGTTCTTTGTCGCAAGTTGGAACGACAGGACCGATCGAACCCTCGTATATTTGTTTACTGAGGGTTGGGCTGGATCTGGGATTGTACAGCGCGGTTGATGGGAGGTAAAATTGGTCACGTAAAAACAGCAAGGACACGCGTGCGCAACGGTTCGCAGCAGTTCGCGTGAGGTCAGCCGACGTACCAGCGACGGAGCTAGCGATTATGGTGTGGACGTCGCCCTTAGGCACTTAATTAGTTGTATAGAGATAGAGATATATTCGACCAATGGACTTTCTCTATGTTGATACTGAAGTAATTGGTGCCCGATAAAAAGAAAAAACGGGGTTGCACTTGTACCTTAGCAATGCGCAATGTGTCCTGAATTACCATTGCTCATGTTACTTATACTCCGTTAGCACATGGTAAATGTTCTCAAAGGAAAAGTATATATCTTCCCAAACCTTGACTCCAATGATAGCAATCTTGCTAGTGACAAAAATGAGTGACAGGTAACCCCAGAAAAGAGCTCCGCCTCATACTGCCAATATCAAGAAACGAACAGAACAGGTTAACAAAACTGTCATGTGAAAATATGAGTGCACAGCATTGCCATTGGCACATTATTTTAGGACTAAAAGTAAATAAAACGTAACAATTAATGTATCATATGAGGTCAGAGCTAATGAGCCATGCATGATGCAAAAACCAGCAGGATTCAATTATTTTTCAGACAAAGCCCAGCCCGTTCGCTGCTGCTGTGGCTGCAGCTATTGCTGCTACTTTTTACTGTTAAAATACTTGTTTTTACTGTTCTAACAGCAGCTAGCAGCAGTTAGTAGCTGCAGCGAACAGGCCTGATTGATATGGAGGTTGCAATAAAAAAGAGAAGCTTCAGTGTTCTTAAATCTATGCTCCCTCAGTATTATCATGCAGTTGGCATGATGAACTCAAAACAATACAAAAGAGATCCAAGCTTCAGATGGCGCAGATTGGACAAGAGTGCCAAGAAGTTGCATTAGAAAAAGTGCCATGAGAGTAAGCAAAGCCCACTAAACAAATAGGAAGTTTCACATCACGCGAACATACAGGATCACTACAATAGCAAAATTCCTCAATAAAGGTACACAAGCTGTTAACTGCAGTCATTGGTGCAAACAAATAGGAAATTTCAAATCACGCGAACATATAGAAACACAACAGTAGCAAAATTCCTCAATAAAGGTACACAAGCTGTTAACTGCAGTCAATGGTGCATCTGATCATTACTCAAGGAAAAATGCTCACAACTCCAAAGCAGAGACTGGTACACTATGAACTGCTAGCAAACTGTCTTAAAACAATAATAGCTCGCCTGCAAGTTCTCCTAAGCATACCATTTAAAGTGTAACAATCAGATCTGTAATATCAGCAACTACATGGATATATCAATACTGAATGTTATTGTCTAAAAGTTCAGAATGTCCAATCTAGGAAGAGATCTGACAGTACTTTAGAAACTTAACCAAAGTTGCCAAACCAATCGACAATCCCATCACTGTTTACTTATTAATCAAAACCTTCAAGTGCCAATCCCAAGAAGGCAACAGTTTGCAAGACTCAACTCGTGCAAGAGCTAACCAAATGAACAGGACCCGAAGTACAGGCCAATGACAATCAAATAAACTAAAATCGTATGAAAACGGAAGAACATGCTGATTTAATAGCATATCTCATTCAGTGTGGATGAGGTGTGTTTCAAAGCTCCTTTGACATGTTACCAATATGTGGGTGCCACAGAAATGACTATTATCAAAGGTAAAAGACAATGTGGCTCGCGAGTTATAACCTATACAGCTCCTGACCACCTGTTAGAAGCTTCCTACGAATCATGTACAATAAAACAAAATGAAAATAAACATTCCATGATCATTAGGTCTATTAAGACAACTTCAACTATGTCAGTTGTTCATCAAAGTTTCTGGCTCAATGTGAGATTTCCTCAAACTTTGGGATTTGCTATAGAGAGAAATTGCAAAAGAAACATAGCATAATCAAAGCCACATCAGTCTGCAGATCCTTCAAACAAAACCATCAGGGTCGTCTTTTCAACGCTATCTAAAGAACAACGTGCCGGATTCAAAAAAAAAAAAAAAAAAAAACAGAAAGAACAACATGCCAGAGCATTTCTGCAGTGTGCAGTCCAAGTGTCATGACAGTTAACACTTAACACCACCACTTTCAACCCCACACAAATACGGTAGGAATTCAGAAAACGGCAATTCAGATTGGGGGGAGGGCGTCGTTGTTGGTACGAACCTGGCAAAGCGAGTTTTCTGCTGCTGAGTTGGTTGCCTTCTACGAACTCGCCGCAGCGAATGTCGTCGTCTTGCCGCGGACCGGAAACGGTGTGGGTCGACGTCTGGTCGGTGCCGATCGGGGGACAGAAGAAGAAGATGGAGGGACGAGGAACAAGAGCAAGTTAGGGTTGAGCTTGGAATCAGTTTTTCGAAAAAACAGAGGGTTCTTCTGAAGATTTCAGAGGACAGAAATATTCAGATAAAATCATCACACCAAACTTAACCAAACACACGGGCGAAATCTGATCACGGTCCATTCATTACCTGACCATCCATTACACTGACGAACAACAAGTCTCCATAGAACCACATCATCGATTTCAAAAACACCGAACGAAAATGACCAGATAGAAGATTCTATGTACACCGCGCAGGGCGTTCTGGGACTACGCGACTGGGGAAAGTTCACCATCACCGATCTTAAAAATCCCGAACGAATATTCACTAGAGAAAATCAGATCATATGTACACGGCGCAGGACTAGATCGTATCTGGGACTAAGCGACTGGGGAAAGGACAAGAGCATCGCCCTGGAGCCTGTCAGCCGCTGCATCCAGCTCGATAAGGCGAGGGCGCATGACCTTGGGGCGCTTCCCGGCGTACTTGGCCCCACGCTTGCCCTCCTTCTCAACGCGGCGACCAAGGGCGCGGACGGCCGTGCGGGACGCGCGGGGCAGCGGACGCAGACGAGTCTTCTCGCGGAGGCCGGCGCCGAGGTTGGTGAGAGAGGTGTACTTGGTGAGGTCCTCCGGATTGTTGTTGGCGATAGCGTCGAGCAGATCGCGGACGGCGGTGCGGACGACCTTCACATCCTCCGCAATGAGTGCGGCGGCGGTCAGCTTGTTGATGTTGATGATGTCGTACTTCCAGTCAGGCATCACCATCCGCACGTTCTTCTGAAGCTGGTCACACTCATCGACCAGGAGCTTCAACATCTCGGGGGCATCCCCCAGGCGGTCGACGCGGGGCACGACGATCACGACCTTGCTGCGGCCGACGAAAGCCGGCACGCCCTGCAGGAAGACCGGGCTGATCTGAACGTAAAAAGTATACATAACCCTCCAAACTTTTAGGCAGTGGTCTACTTCACTCTTTGGACTTTAAAACCGGATATTTAATCTCTTAAAATTTGCAAAACCGGATAAAACACCCACTGCAGAGGTTTTGAGAGTGGTTTTGCTACACTGATATGAAAAAAAGTATACATAACCCTTCAATCTTTGGGCAATAGTCTACTTCACCCCTGAACTTCAAAACTAGATATTTAACCCCGTAAAATTTATAAAAACCAGATAAAACACCCATTTGGGTGGTTTTGAGGGAGGTTTTACTACAGTGGCACGTTAGGACCCACATGTCAGGTGACACGTGGCGTGGAGCCCACATGTTAGTCCCCTCTTCTCTTCTTCTCTCCCGTTCTGCTCCCCTCCTCCTCTACGGTCTCGCGGCCGCCGCACCCTATCTCCTCCGAGGTCGAGCGCCGCCGTGCCTCTATCTTGCTCACGGCCGCAGTGCAGAGGCCGCGGTGAGCGGGTAGCACGCGGAGCAGAGGCCGCGACAGCTGCATGGGAGGCGGAGGCGCTTTGGCGCTGAAGCGTCCCAGCCCTTAAGCAGGACTAAAATGTGTATTATTACCATTCCCAGGAGTTATGGTAACCACATTTGTTCATCAGATGTATACAGATCCGCCCTAACGGGACAGACCAAACGGGGCGCAGCCCAAAAACACTGCAGCGGAAAACTTTAAAGCGCGACCCATACTTTCCCACAACACACAGTTGGGAAGCAGGCCGTAACCCTCACACGTCCATGATCTTCTTTGCTCTGTAAACCAACAACAAAGCAAGGGTGAGTACATACGTACTCCGCAAGTCCACCTTCTTCCATAGGAAGGGGGATATAAGCTATCATTACATGCAAGATATATCTGGAGCTGAAGGTAAATTTGCAGTAAAACCTTTGATATGCAGGGTTCCTTAGTTCTCAGTTTTAATTGAGAAAACATCTTTATCCCAAAAGAGGTTGCCACTGGACTTGCCGGTCCATCGCTGCTCGTGGCACGCATGCCATCACATTTTCCACACACACACCTCCTCGGCAACCGCAGCTGCCTCAAAACCATCATTTTGATCCCATCCCAAAAACCATATTTTTATAAGAAGCTAGTTCGGAAACCAAGCCGTAACTCGTTTGTCCATACCAGTGGACAGCGGACTATCATGATAGATTTAGTTATACTCTGGCCAGAGGTGCACACTTTACCCACAAGTTTGGTCCAGGCACTCATGATCAGTGAGCCCCTTTCCGCTCGCCGGTTTTCCCCCGCAAGGCGCTCCCCAGACTTCAGCCATGAGAGAGTACGGGCCCACCTGTCGCTCAGACCCGCAGCCACGCGACTGTTGACCCCTGACCGCAGCCATGCAACCGCGCCCATCCACCCAATCTCTCATGCATCCCAGCACACCGGCTTACGCCTGGTTCGTCCAAAGCGGGTTCTAACCGAGGGTTGCCGCATACAACCTCGAGTGGTTGCGCTAGATGAGTTAGGCAAGATGAAACGTCAACTCGGTCCTTCAGGGTGGAACTCCCACAATGCTCACGCATGAGCAACACCAGCCCAGTCCTCACAACAAGGACCAGGTTTCCACCCCGTAAATGGCTTCAACAACCGAAGTCGTCTGCCAGGGTCTTACCCTATGTTTTACTGAAAAACAACTGCCCATACCCACCATCATATTCCCATCATTTTCATCAAGATTAATGTATATAATTGAGTGAGCGATCCACCTAAGCGCACTACATCTAAAGTGGCTCGGGAGGCTATATCCTACTATGTTTTACCTTAGCCAGCAAAACATGCAAGTTTTCTTGTTTTACAAGGCAATAGGATGTGTATATAAAAACATGGGTAATTTATGCATCAAGTGAGGATTCTAGTGGACTTGCATTCATTTTTGTCGAGGTAGCCGGTACGACGGTCGCTGCACCATTGGGCTCCTGTTCCGGCCTCTGAGTTAGCCACCTTCAGAGACGGAACCGAACGGCTCTCCGGAAAACCTACACGTTCAGACAAGCAAAACACACCAAATCAAGGTACACTCTGAGCTCGTTATGATATGGGTTTGGTGGGGGCTAAAGATATCCTTAGGGTTTGCATGTGATCAGAACGGGAGTCAAACGGATAAATGGCGCGTTTGGCCCCCTTTTTGATATCAAGAGTTTGATCTTTAGCGCCAGCCATGCCGGGCTCATGAGACGGATTTTCCGGCAGCATGAGGACAGCATGTCGGCAATAAAGATTAATTCGGAGAAGAGAGAGATGACACGGGCCAGCTCTGGCGCGTGTGGTCTAACTCTTCCTTCCGGTTGGGCTTGGTCTACTCTCGCAGCGCGATGGGTTTACATCGCGGTGAGGGAGAGAACAACGAACTCGGGCGGTGCCAACCATCCCCTCCTGTCGCCCGTATTACGGAGACAGGGGCAGAGCTTGACAACCGTCCGGTTCGGTTCAACCAAACCGGGTCTTCAGTGAACCGATCAGCGAGGGCGGAACTAACGCACAAGTGGCTTGCCACAGGTGCCCTAGTTCCGTCGTCGCGGGTCGACCCAAAAGTGACGCAGACCGTGGATCTTCAGGTGTCGTGGTCGGCGAAGTGTGTGGGAATATTATGAAAAATGCATGAATAGATAGAGCTTGATTTATAGAGAATTTAGGTGCAAGAATCACGTAAAACGGAGCTAGAACGGAAAAGATACGGAGATATTTGAGTCAAGGGGTAGATATAGACCTTTTGGATAGTTCAAGGGGTAGGAATAGACTTTACTTGGGTGAACTCTGGCTTTGGCCCGCAGCAGAAACGAACTTGGGCTTGGAAAGGATTCGGCCCACGGGCTCTTTTCTTTTTCTCACCTTTTTCTTCTTTTCTTTTGGCCCGTGGACGCAGAGGCCACTTGGGCCGGCCCAAGCGGACACAAGGGAGAGGGGGCTCGGGCGCAGTGGAGGCCGAGGCGCTCGGCTCGCGCCTGTCGCCGCCGTCCCGGGCGCGCAGTGCTCGCCGGAGCACCGCGGGGGAGGGTGCTCCCGGCCTCCGGCCGCCGGGCCAAGGGCACCGGCGCACAGAGGGGGCCGAGGCAAACTCGTCCGAGGCTCTCCGAGCAGGGGAAGAGGCTCGGGACTAGGTGGCCCATGGGCGCCGCGGCTGCCGGCTTCAGGCGCGCGTAGGGGGCGCGGTAGGAGTGACTGGAGCGGGGGCTGAGGTCGGGCGACGGTGGACGGCGACGATGTGGTGGTGTAGGTGCGTGGAATCGGACCGAGGTGATATGGGGCAGGGGAAATTTTGTTGCGCTCGCTCGGTGGGGGAAGAACAGGGCAAGGAGGCGACCGTGGCGCTTGCTCGTCGGTGAGGAGTAGAGCAAGACGAGGAGGGCGACGTTCGCGGCGGATGGCTCCCGGCTGAACCAGGGGCTACCCGCGGTGAGGAGGGGGAACGACGACGTCGGCGCGGCTCGTCTCGCGGCGAGCGGCGCGGGCGGCGCAGATGGAGCAGAAGGGGGAAAGGGGACGGCTCGCCGGGGCTCTCGTTTTAAAGGCGCAGCGCGCACTGGGGGGAAGAGGCGCGGCGCGGGCGGCAGCTCGGCGTGGCGTGTGCGTAGCGCGAACGGCAGGGGCCCGGTGCGCGCGTCGCGGAGTGCGGTGGCGGCTAGCGTTGTCGCGGCGCAGTGCGGGTGGTGGACGCGGGTGCTGCGGAGTGGGGGCCTGGTGTGTGTGGACGGGCGCAGGCGGCTGATGGCGCTTAGCGTCACGGCGCGGCGTCGCTTTGTGCGTGGCGGGGCCGATGTCGCAGCGCGGCGCGGCCTGGGACGGCGCGGAGCGTGGCGTCAACGCGGCACAGAGCAGCAGCGCAAGCGCGGCGAGCAGGGAGAGGGAAAAGGGGAAGGAGATGGCCGGTTGGGCCGCCGGTTTGGGCCGGGGCAAAGGAGAGGGGGGAAGAGAGGTGGGCCGGGGGCGTGGCCCACGCGAGAAGGAGAGGAGGGAAAGGGAGGAGTGGCAGGCGGGCCGAGGCAGGCCGGAAAGGGAGGAGGGAGCTGGGCTGCGGCCCAAGTGAGGGGGAAAAGATTTTCCTTTTTCTGATTTGGATTTGGGATAGGAAATTGAATGGATTTTGATGGAGAATTTCTCAGAAACATTTGAGAGATATTTCAAGGAATGAGATGATTTTTGATGAGCTCAAACTGTACACTTTCACTCAAACAAGACTTTCGAAATTCATTTTGAATTTAGATGAGAGATTAGAAGATAGTTTATTCGGGTAAATTTCCGGGGTATTACAAACCTACCCCACTTAAAAGAGATCTCGTCCCCGAGATCAGGTTAGAAGGGTTACAGGGATAGCTTTACTTCAGCTAAACAACTTCTGCTTACAACTGGGACTTTAGCTTGTACAAACAGAAGATGGAACTTCAACAACAAAAGACTCTTGCTCCTTTGTTAAGGATGGATGGAGTCTGCACTTTGAAAAAAACTGCTTCTGAAGGTAGCAACAGAAAATCGGCAGAGGCATTTTCTCTTTCTGCATTGGCCGATTTCCTTGGTGGCATGTACCGGCAACTTCATGTATCCTCCAGAAATTTGCATGCCTCAATTTCTGGGTTTCCCTTCATCAGAACTAGCAGAAGAGAGACTACCCCACTTAAAAGAGTGGAAGTACCCCACTAAGTGGATTAGTGTCTCTTCTGGAAGTGGGGAGTTGCCGGGGAAGAAGCGGCGTTTTGGGATATACTTCTTCAGGTTACTTTTCTTTTTATCCCAAGCGCTTCTGGTTACTCTTCTTTTTATCCCAAGCATAACTTGTTGCCTTATTTTAGGCTTCTTCATCTTGGCACAACTTGGCTAGCAAGAAGCTTCTTCTTGCTTCTTCTCTGCCCGTGGGAGGGTGACTAACCGGAGGAGGATTAGAAGACACAGAACAGTAATCTCAGCAAAGATTATGTAGCGAAGTGGGAGACAGGCTCTGGTTTCTGGGTTCATGCCTCGGAGGAATCTGGGGGATAGTGTGCGAGCACTTGGCTGATGCGGGCTTGAAATCTGACTGTGCTTCGTGCAAGTTGGAGGAGGACTCTGGAGATTTTGTAGAGGAGGGCGCACTGGATGAGAAGGAGTATGTAGATGGCTATACTCATTTCCTGGTCGATCTCTCTTGTTTTGCTCTCGGGGAAGGGTTTGATGAATCTTCCCACAGAAATAGGAGGAATGTAAGGAAGATGAGTAGGGCAATAGCAAAAAAACTTAGCAAGAGTTGCTCTATCCAAGAGTCACCGAACATTCGGGAGTTGGATTTTTTTGGGGTTCAGCTGTGGAGGGAGTGTGTGATGGCTAACTCTGTGGGGTGGATGGAGTGCGATGCCCGGGCAGGGCTTTTATAGACGCACGGAGGGGCAGTGGTTGCGGTGCGGTGGTCTGTGCATCGAGGGGACATGAGCGGTGGAGGGGGGGTGCGGTACACGCGGCAAGCATGCGAGGAGCGAGGCAGGGGGGTCTGGCTTCGGCTAACGGTGGCACGAAGGTGCGCTGCAAAGAGCGGCAGGCGGGTGCACATGCGTGCATGCGCGGTGATAAGGGCAAGTGGGTGGTGGGGACAGGCTCGGTGAGTGCGGCGAAAAGGACGGGGGTGTCAGCGGAGAAGGTGGGAAGACGAGGGCGATGGAGAGACGAGAGTGGCGGGGAACTGTGGTTTGCACAGTTTGCCTAGGAATTGTAGCATGAAGTGGCTCATCCGGTCTTTTCCTTTTTCCCAGGGCCACTATTTCTTTTCACTGTACACACTGTACCTCCTCGTTTTCTGTTGCCTGTACTGTGCTTTCTTGGGCACACTGTTGTCGGGTGTTGACTGTACTGACTGGTTTAAATCTGGCTTCCTTCTGGCAGAGGATTTGAGATGGCTTCTTTCTGAAGACTTGCTTCTCTTTAGCAGACGGGTTAAGGTGAGAGAGGAAGCAGAGATAAGAGTTAGGTCTACTGATGATGTGTTCTTTATTAGAAAAACTCCACAAACAGAAAAAAGCAAACACCAAAACAAACACACTAACGCGGCTACTCGCGCAAGACTGCTTTCAACTTCTGCGGGTTGGAGGCTTGATTCTGCACTGCAGGCTGAGAACTGGATCCTTCTTCTGGAAACGAGAGCGACAAGAAGGCGCCCATGCTGGCTCTGTCTTCCCTGATGTGGGCGTTCACTTGATGACTTGGGTCTGCCTGGACAGGAGGATTTGTTGCTACTCTGTATGCGACTTGCACTTCGTCTATGTGACTTGGGCACTGAGGATTAGAACTGCTTTCCTCTTCCCTTTTGACTTGCCTCAGGATTTTCTTTGTTCTCAGCAACTGTAGCTCTTGTTGAGTTTTAGTCAGGAGGGCTTTTATTCCCTTGTGGCGGACTTCTAGCTTGCCGTACTGAAAACGGAGCTTGTCATACTCCACATCCAGAGTATGAAGGTAGAGGGCAAGGTAGGCCACAGTCGGGTCGTCGGCATTCCTCATTTGCTGCAGGGCTTGGAGTTGTTGGATCCATCGGAGAGAGTTCTTTTCTGCGGGTGGAAAGAGCTTCACAGGGGATGCAGGGTTGATCCCTTGGTAGGATGAGCACAGAATCCTTAGAGTGTCACGGGCAGCAACGTGACATGCATCTAGGAAACTGTTTCCTATTACTGTGCTCCACCATCGTTCTGGAGCACCATCTGCTTTGAGTTGCACTCCGACAACCCATTTCCATTGTCCTTCATCAAGGAAAACTTTTCCATGATACTCCGGGTAACCAGAAAGGTTGAACCACTTCAGGGTCTCTCTTAAAAGCCTGGGGAAACCATCCTCACTTTCACAGGAGCTGACATACTCGGCACCTTCCATCTGAACAAGACGGGCAGAACTCGGCCTAACACTGACTCAACGGAAAACAAAAGCTACAAACACTACAAGAAACACTACAACACACGCGAACTACACGATTCACTCTTACAGGGGGTGCTAACCAAAGTGGAATAAAAATTCCACTACCCACATGTAAGAGGGGAACTGGGTACAACTAACTACGGACCACACGGCTTCACTCCCGGAGGGCGCTGGTGACTTCATCTGGGGACGACTCCCTGGACCTGCTGTTGACCTCTTGCAACGACGGGGGCCAGACGACGGAGTCTTCCGCTTCTTCTACCTCACAGGACGAGGCAGAGCTTGATGGTTCTGGGGTAGCTTCCACGAGAGGAGACGCGGCTCGCGTCCTCAACAGCTCTTCCCATGGCAGCTCACTGAGCGGAACCGGACTGGGTGGTGGGGCTCTTGGGCTTTCTACTGACAGCGGGGAACTGGGTGCAGCTTCTGGGGTTTCTGCTAGCTCTGGTGGAGAGATGGAGGAGAGTTCTGGCTCACTCTCAACTGGTATGCCTTCCAAAATCGGAACTCCATTGATGAGGTCTCCGACCCTTCTCTTCTTTATAGGCGTGGGGGTGCCTTTGAGCGTTGAAGGTTGCTTGGCCATGGTGACTTGCACTTGAGCGGTTTTTGAGTTCTTCTAGCCTTTTGGTGGGCTTTTAAACACTTTGCCGGCATATCTGGGGCTGAGTCCTCGTGTCCCTTTCCCGACAGCAGACATGGCGTTAGGCGCTGATCACTGTGGTTGCGGCGGTCTCTCGTCCTCTGTGCTGCGGTCAAGCCATTCAAGGCAAGGGAGGCGGGAAACACAAGGAGGGTCACTTCCTTGTTTCCCGGTGCACGTCACGGTCATCCATAGGGTAGGGTGCCACTTTTGACTTCCATAGGGTGTGCACGTCTTTTCTTGCAGACAGGTTGAACACGGTCTTCAAAGCGGGGCACTTGACTGAGGACGGGGAAAAGAGCAGATAAACTCGTTTTGAAACGGAGTAAGATAAGGAGTAGAGGTGATTTTCAACTGAATTTGGACTCAAAAACCTTTTTCCAACCTAGGGTTACGTCCTACGGCCAACTTACGGCTCTGATACCACCTGAAGCGTCCCAGCCCTTAAGCAGGACTAAAATGTGTATTATTACCATTCCCAGGAGTTATGGTAACCACATTTGTTCATCAGATGTATACAGATCCGCCCTAACGGGACAGACCAAACGGGGCGCAGCCCAAAAACACTGCAGCGGAAAACTTTAAAGCGCGACCCATACTTTCCCACAACACACAGTTGGGAAGCAGGCCGTAACCCTCACACGTCCATGATCTTCTTTGCTCTGTAAACCAACAACAAAGCAAGGGTGAGTACATACGTACTCCGCAAGTCCACCTTCTTCCATAGGAAGGGGGATATAAGCTATCATTACATGCAAGATATATCTGGAGCTGAAGGTAAATTTGCAGTAAAACCTTTGATATGCAGGGTTCCTTAGTTCTCAGTTTTAATTGAGAAAACATCTTTATCCCAAAAGAGGTTGCCACTGGACTTGCCGGTCCATCGCTGCTCGTGGCACGCATGCCATCACATTTTCCACACACACACCTCCTCGGCAACCGCAGCTGCCTCAAAACCATCATTTTGATCCCATCCCAAAAACCATATTTTTATAAGAAGCTAGTTCGGAAACCAAGCCGTAACTCGTTTGTCCATACCAGTGGACAGCGGACTATCATGATAGATTTAGTTATACTCTGGCCAGAGGTGCACACTTTACCCACAAGTTTGGTCCAGGCACTCATGATCAGTGAGCCCCTTTCCGCTCGCCGGTTTTCCCCCGCAAGGCGCTCCCCAGACTTCAGCCATGAGAGAGTACGGGCCCACCTGTCGCTTAGACCCGCAGCCACGCGACTGTTGACCCCTGACCGCAGCCATGCAACCGCGCCCATCCACCCAATCTCTCATGCATCCCAGCACACCGGCTTACGCCTGGTTCGTCCAAAGCGGGTTCTAACCGAGGGTTGCCGCATACAACCTCGAGTGGTTGCGCTAGATGAGTTAGGCAAGATGAAACGTCAACTCGGTCCTTCAGGGTGGAACTCCCACAATGCTCACGCATGAGCAACACCAGCCCAGTCCTCACAACAAGGACCAGGTTTCCACCCCGTAAATGGCTTCAACAACCGAAGTCGTCTGCCAGGGTCTTACCCTATGTTTTACTGAAAAACAACTGCCCATACCCACCATCATATTCCCATCATTTTCATCAAGATTAATGTATATAATTGAGTGAGCGATCCACCTAAGCGCACTACATCTAAAGTGGCTCGGGAGGCTATATCCTACTATGTTTTACCTTAGCCAGCAAAACATGCAAGTTTTCTTGTTTTACAAGGCAATAGGATGTGTATATAAAAACATGGGTAATTTATGCATCAAGTGAGGATTCTAGTGGACTTGCATTCATTTTTGTCGAGGTAGCCGGTACGACGGTCGCTGCACCATTGGGCTCCTGTTCCGGCCTCTGAGTTAGCCACCTTCAGAGACGGAACCGAACGGCTCTCCGGAAAACCTACACGTTCAGACAAGCAAAACACACCAAATCAAGGTACACTCTGAGCTCGTTATGATATGGGTTTGGTGGGGGCTAAAGATATCCTTAGGGTTTGCATGTGATCAGAACGGGAGTCAAACGGATAAATGGCGCGTTTGGCCCCCTTTTTGATATCAAGAGTTTGATCTTTAGCGCCAGCCATGCCGGGCTCATGAGACGGATTTTCCGGCAGCATGAGGACAGCATGTCGGCAATAAAGATTAATTCGGAGAAGAGAGAGATGACACGGGCCAGCTCTGGCGCGTGTGGTCTAACTCTTCCTTCCGGTTGGGCTTGGTCTACTCTCGCAGCGCGATGGGTTTACATCGCGGTGAGGGAGAGAACAACGAACTCGGGCGGTGCCAACCATCCCCTCCTGTCGCCCGTATTACGGAGACAGGGGCAGAGCTTGACAACCGTCCGGTTCGGTTCAACCAAACCGGGTCTTCAGTGAACCGATCAGCGAGGGCGGAACTAACGCACAAGTGGCTTGCCACAGGTGCCCTAGTTCCGTCGTCGCGGGTCGACCCAAAAGTGACGCAGACCGTGGATCTTCAGGTGTCGTGGTCGGCGAAGTGTGTGGGAATATTATGAAAAATGCATGAATAGATAGAGCTTGATTTATAGAGAATTTAGGTGCAAGAATCACGTAAAACGGAGCTAGAACGGAAAAGATACGGAGATATTTGAGTCAAGGGGTAGATATAGACCTTTTGGATAGTTCAAGGGGTAGGAATAGACTTTACTTGGGTGAACTCTGGCTTTGGCCCGCAGCAGAAACGAACTTGGGCTTGGAAAGGATTCGGCCCACGGGCTCTTTTCTTTTTCTCACCTTTTTCTTCTTTTCTTTTGGCCCGTGGACGCAGAGGCCACTTGGGCCGGCCCAAGCGGACACAAGGGAGAGGGGGCTCGGGCGCAGTGGAGGCCGAGGCGCTCGGCTCGCGCCTGTCGCCGCCGTCCCGGGCGCGCAGTGCTCGCCGGAGCACCGCGGGGGAGGGTGCTCCCGGCCTCCGGCCGCCGGGCCAAGGGCACCGGCGCACAGAGGGGGCCGAGGCAAACTCGTCCGAGGCTCTCCGAGCAGGGGAAGAGGCTCGGGACTAGGTGGCCCATGGGCGCCGCGGCTGCCGGCTTCAGGCGCGCGTAGGGGGCGCGGTAGGAGTGACTGGAGCGGGGGCTGAGGTCGGGCGACGGTGGACGGCGACGATGTGGTGGTGTAGGTGCGTGGAATCGGACCGAGGTGATATGGGGCAGGGGAAATTTTGTTGCGCTCGCTCGGTGGGGGAAGAACAGGGCAAGGAGGCGACCGTGGCGCTTGCTCGTCGGTGAGGAGTAGAGCAAGACGAGGAGGGCGACGTTCGCGGCGGATGGCTCCCGGCTGAACCAGGGGCTACCCGCGGTGAGGAGGGGGAACGACGACGTCGGCGCGGCTCGTCTCGCGGCGAGCGGCGCGGGCGGCGCAGATGGAGCAGAAGGGGGAAAGGGGACGGCTCGCCGGGGCTCTCGTTTTAAAGGCGCAGCGCGCACTGGGGGGAAGAGGCGCGGCGCGGGCGGCAGCTCGGCGTGGCGTGTGCGTAGCGCGAACGGCAGGGGCCCGGTGCGCGCGTCGCGGAGTGCGGTGGCGGCTAGCGTTGTCGCGGCGCAGTGCGGGTGGTGGACGCGGGTGCTGCGGAGTGGGGGCCTGGTGTGTGTGGACGGGCGCAGGCGGCTGATGGCGCTTAGCGTCACGGCGCGGCGTCGCTTTGTGCGTGGCGGGGCCGATGTCGCAGCGCGGCGCGGCCTGGGACGGCGCGGAGCGCGGCGTCAACGCGGCACAGAGCAGCAGCGCAAGCGCGGCGAGCAGGGAGAGGGAAAAGGGGAAGGAGATGGCCGGTTGGGCCGCCGGTTTGGGCCGGGGCAAAGGAGAGGGGGGAAGAGAGGTGGGCCGGGGGCGTGGCCCACGCGAGAAGGAGAGGAGGGAAAGGGAGGAGTGGCAGGCGGGCCGAGGCAGGCCGGAAAGGGAGGAGGGAGCTGGGCTGCGGCCCAAGTGAGGGGGAAAAGATTTTCCTTTTTCTGATTTGGATTTGGGATAGGAAATTGAATGGATTTTGATGGAGAATTTCTCAGAAACATTTGAGAGATATTTCAAGGAATGAGATGATTTTTGATGAGCTCAAACTGTACACTTTCACTCAAACAAGACTTTCGAAATTCATTTTGAATTTAGATGAGAGATTAGAAGATAGTTTATTCGGGTAAATTTCCGGGGTATTACAGGCGCCCGGTCACAAGCGAGGTGGAGGTGCGGCGGCACCCGACCACGAAGCAGATGGGATGTGGCAGGCGCTAGACTGCAGAGGAGGAGGGGAGCAAAACGGGAGAGAAGAAAAGGAAAGGGGACTGACATCTGGGCCCTGGCGTGTCACTGTAGTAAAACCACCCTAGGGGTATTTTATCTGGTTTTGCGAACTTTAAAGGGGTTAAATATTATGTTTTGAAGTTCAGGGGATGAAGTAAACCACTACCCAAAGGTTTGGGGGGTTATGTATACTTTTTCCCGTACCAATGCAGCAAAACCACCCTCAAAACCGCCTTAGGGGGTGTTTTATCCAGTTTTGCAAAGTTTAGGAGGTTAAATATCCGGTTTTGAAGTTTAGGGGGTGAATTAGACCATTGCCCAAAGGTTGGGGGGTTATGTATACTTTTTCCTGATCTAAACCCTGAAGGGTGGGAGCGCCATGGGTGGGGATGCCATGGTGTCGACGGCGGAAAGGGACTGCATGCGGGTGGCGGATGGCGGGTGGTGATGTGGTGGACTGGAGGGAGAGGAAAGGGGAAAATGGTAATGTGCCAATGTGGGAGGCGGCCGTGGGATTTTATTGCAGTTGCCCATCCCGATCCCTCTCCTGCCCAACAAATTTCAGATGGCCGCGGCGCGGCGCGGGTGGTTGGGCACTGAACGGTGATGTGGAGGACCAACCCACCTCAGAGATCTCAGGATCTCTCAGTACTTACTAAGTTTTAAATTTTAGCTTCCGTCCTATCGAATGTTTGTATACTAGTTAGAAGTATTAAGTATAGTCTAATTATAAAACTAGCCACACAGATGAAGACTAAACGGCGAGACGAATTTATTAAGCCTAATTTCCATCCCTAATCGGTGCCACACTGTTTTTATCTATCAACTGGCCGTCTCGGCGTGCTGCGGGTCAGCGTGTTAGTGCTTGGAGAAATGGCTAGGCAGTGACGGCGAGCGATGCAGTCATGCCGCAGCGGGGATGAACCGTGTGAGGATAAATCATAAACAAATTTCTGAAATTATTAGGGCTCAATGCCGAATTAAATTCGTCACTCCGTGACTTGAATCATTGTGCTGCTAGTGGAGCAACATGCCAGTACTCGGGATAGTGTCTTAGGCGTGTTTGGTTGGAGGATTTTTTAGGATGAAACCGTTCCATCCTACTTTTTAGATTCTTTGGTTCATGGATATTTATAGCATATTTCCAATGGAGAAAGTAAATGGACTGTCTATAATATTGTTTGACACTGTTTGATACTGTAGCGCTATGTAGATAGAAAAAAATAGTTGAAATAGTGGAAGAACAGAGATAGCCAATCTATTTGCACAATAAATTGAGATGGTCTTAGGCTATCCCCAATGACTGCGTAAAATAATTATCTATAACACTATTTGATACTGTAGCGCTAACGTAGATAAAGAGAGCTGGTCTAGCGTTGGGACGGTCTTACACCGTTTCCCGAAAACGCAACCACCACTCCCATCCAGACGCTGGCGGCCCACACGTCAGCAGGACAGCGGTCTGCTACATGCAGGTCTGCAGGCAGAGAGCAGCTGCTCATCACATGGGCTCTGACATTTCTGATGTACATCTCCGGAACCTTGCATGTATTTTTAGGCTATACCCAATCAATGTGCAAAATCATTGCCTATACACTGTTTGATACTGTAGCACTACCGTAAACAAAAAAGATAGGTAGTTGGAATAGTGGATAAATATAGATAGACAATGCTTTTGAGCAATGCCATTGGGGATGGTCTTATAGCTTTTTCTTGCGCGCTCAAGCGTATTTCTAAGGCTGTCTACACTCACATCAAACCGGATGCAGTTCCAATTTAGCGTCGTGAGGGGCTGCAGCGGGAGACTGAACAAGGCATGCTACCATCGCGCGCTCCTCTTCCGACGCCACATAAAGCGTCATATGGCAGCGACGCCATCCTCCCCCTTTCTCCTCCACGTCGGACGCGCGCGACAGGGAGCAACGACCGGGGGTTGGCACCCGCGCCCGGAAGAAGAGGCAGTAGAGAGGAGGGTGCGGCCAGGCGAGGACGACGAGGCCGGATCTCGTCGCCGCCGTCGTGCCTAGGGGAAGAGGTCGAGG
Organism: Paspalum notatum; assembly: GCA_022530915.1. NCBI lineage: Eukaryota > Viridiplantae > Streptophyta > Magnoliopsida > Poales > Poaceae > Paspalum > Paspalum notatum. Next base: position 39,282,810 of record CM039692.1, read on the forward strand.
TGCCGACGGTGGAGAGGAGACCGCGGCAGACCGCGGCGACGGCGCCTAGATCCACGCCCCAGACCGCGAGGAGGAGCAAGCCATGGCGAGCCGGCAGCGGCAGGGGAGGCTACCGGCGTAGGGAGGAGGCGGTCGGGGGTGAGGCCGGCGTGGGAGGAGGCGCCGCCCCCCGATCCGCGTGCCGCCGTCTCGGATTCAGGTCGGCGCCGCGCCGTTGCCGACGAGGAAGAAGGAAGAGAAATGTATGGGGGAGACGGCCGGCGCGGGTGAAGCGGAGGAGAAGCGCCGGCGACGGAGAAGCGGCCATGGCGTCGTTGGCGTCGGCGTGGCAGAGCTCGAGCGTCTCTGGTGCCGTGGAGAAGGCGCGGAGGAGCTTGGGGCCGGTGACAGAGGAGCTGGGGGCCGGCGGCGGTGCAGCTCAAGGCCGGTGGAGGAGGAGCTCGGTGCTCGGGGTCGGCGGTGATGGAGCCTGGGGCCAGTAGCGGAGAGCTGCTGCTCTGGATCCATTGAGGAGGAGGAGAGAGGGGGAAGGGAAGAAAGAGGGAGAGGAAGGGGGTAAAAATATAAAATAATGTGGTAGTTGGTATAGAGTGGGGATATAGAGTTGTATGAGTGTGGAAGATTGTTAACTGTATTTTAAAATGATGATGACTGAACGGAATATTCTCTTTTAGAGTGGATGTATAGAGTCCCACAAGTGTGGACAACCTAAAGCTTGTACTCCCTCTGTCCCAGAATTGTAGTCGGATTAGAACTTCGAGACCAAAACAGCAGCGGAGGTAAAAGACCAAAAAGCCCTCATTTACTACAAGCTTTTGCAGCTCGGTAACAAAAGTCCATGCATGCCATCATTGTGCTGCCGTAAAGCATGCAACTTACCACGAATAAACTATTCCAACCAAAGGCACAAGTATGGTGTACGAAGGAGACTGAGGAAGATTGATAAGGGTAAAAATCCAATAGACACATAGGAACTGATGAATCCTAGAAACTGACGAGGACACATGGAGTACTAGCTGGAGCAGTCTAACATGTATTTTGGGACAGCAGTTGAATTCTAGAACGACAACCTTTTTGGACCGAAGGAGTACGTACGTGCAGCTGCACATGGTGGTCCTACTAGTAGTTCTATATTCTCTGCCTAGACTCGGGGAGCTTCCTATATACTGTTACCATGGAAGAACATAAGAGTTCAGCAAATTGTTTGTTTCCGTTCTCTATTTTAAATTTTATTCTATCTACAGTGCTACGATGTCGTTTTTATATTATAGATGATTTTTTACACGATTTGATGGACAGTTCTCATAGCCTGTAGATCCATCGAGCCAGCTAGGTACTGTATTCTGCTAAAGTGTTTCTATGTGCCTGCCATTGGCCACTTGGAAGAGTAGCGAGCTTGCGTGTAAAAGGAAAACGAAAAGGGAAAGCGAGGAAGCAACGGTTGAGGTAGCCTGCGACGAACGTGGTGGTGAGCATGGAAAAACCGACTATGGTAGGTCTAGCTGATCCAGTTTCTCCGAGCTTCCCGGGTGGGTAGACCGAAACGCTGAAGTGTTGTTATTTACTTCCTTCGATAACATAGATTGTCCACTCATGCCCCATGCATAAAAATTGTAGCACGTTTCGAAGCCTTTGTTCCCTTCTTTTTTTTATGTCGGGGGTTGTATATTTCAATATTGCGATAGTTATTTTGGATTACTGTAGAATGTTTTCTCTGATATAGTGAATGAAAATATTCTATTGGTTCTCCTTTTTATCAACTGGAATTGTTGCAATAGATGCTTCCTAATGCTGTGAAACACACTTTTCAATGTTGCAAGAACGAAAATCTCACACAATGAATGTTTCTCCCTCAATATTGTCTCTATGTTTTCTTGATGTTGCACATGTACAAAAATAAATGTTCATTACACATCCTCCAAAGTTGCAAACGGGGTCCTTTTACGGGTGTTGCAACTTGTGTTTTTAAGATGTTGTAATAACAATTGTATGAATGTTGCATCCGGGTCATCGCAATGTTGTAAGGCCACATTTCCGATGTTTCTAGGGTTGGTTAGAGTTTCAGCAGTTTTTTTTAATGTTTCAGCAGCTTTTTGAATGTTTCAACCGTGTTTTATGGAGTACTAGTAAAGACGCACGTGTTGGTTTATGGATAACAATTAGATTCTGTTGTCTAACATTTAAACAACACTGCACTTAGGGTTGGTAAAGAGCTCTCAAATTTTGCCTAGAAATTTTAAAAATCAGACTTAAAAAAGGTTGGATCATATTCCTATTTATTTTTAGCTAAAACCACTAAAAACCTCATTGGGACGTGAGAAAAACATTTTGGATCATGACCTTTTTGAAATACAACGGTAATAATAACCTTTTTGATGCCTTGTTTTTTAAGTCAGATTAAGCGTAGAGGATAATGTAATAATTCTAGAAAATGCAATGAATAGAAGAGAAAAGTTGTTAAAATTATTTCGCGAAAACATAATCCAGCCTAAGTGAACCATTAGAAAATGAATTTAGACTTAGAACTTAAACGATGCGTAAATGGATCAAAATATAAATAAACTTAGCATTTATAATCAAAAAATATACTTGCAATCAATAGAAAAAAATTAACGAATAAAAAAAAGTAAGCATTCAGCCTGGTGAGGCCAACCCAACTATCACAACACCCGGTGCATTTCTAGCCTTTGGATGGTATATCGGATGGCTAGAGTTCACACCATTGTTTCGCAGGCTAACCCTAATCGTCTCCCTTATACTTCCTCTCTGCCCCCTCCATCGGGTCCGGTAGCCACAGCTCTCCTCTGGTGCGATGGAGACTCCGCTAGACCCAGTTTTTCTCTATTCTGTTGATTCTTTGTTCTTTCATATTCTGGTCAAGTCTCGCCTCTCGCCTTGACCTGGGCAAACGTCGGGTCGGGTCGGGTTCGGGTCGGGTCAAGGTCGGGTCGCGGGTCGCATAGGACGGCCCGCGCCCGACCCGTGCCTATCACCGGGTCGGGTCGGGTTGGCCCGTGCGCCTTCTGCGGACGCGTCGGGTCGGGTTTTTTCTAGGTTGGGTCGGGTTTTTTGATCTTTGGGTCGGGTTTTTTCGGGTTGGGTGGGTTTTGGGTCAAAAATCACGGCTCGTGCCCGGCCCGTCGATTGTTGCGGGTCAAATAAAACAGCCCGCGCCCACCCGTCACGTTGCTCGGGTCGGGTCGGACCGGGTTTTTTTCGGGCGGGTTGGGTCGGGTTGGTCAGGTCGGGTGACCCATGCCCAGGTCTACTCTCGCCTATCTCTTGGTGCGTGATTTGTTGGATTTTTGCCTTTTGATCGCGCGCTCTCTCTCTCTTGCTTTAGCCAAACGCATGGAATGCATCCTACTGGCTAAATGAAAATATTATTAAATTTTAATATTTTAAATATCTATTTAAGTAAAAAAACAAAGGTCTAATGTAAATTTGCACAAAATATTATGTAGTTACCATCGTGATAAATAGCTGTTATTTAAAACATATACTCCTCATCAGTGAACCACGTGGATTTGGTGTATACTCTATTCGATTGATAATTTTCCATGTGCAGAAAATAGAAAAAAAACAAAATTCAATCAGCCCACAACAGTCTATACAGCCCACTCCCCAGGCGATAGCCCACATCGAACCCAGCCGCTGCTCTCAGGCCCAAAAAAAATTTCATTGTCTCCCTCCCATTCTGCTCTCAGGCCCAAAAAAAAAAAGCCGTTGCTCTCTCTCTCTACCTCTTTTCTCGGCCCAGCCGCGGAGGCGGCCTGCTCCTCCGCCTCCCCCTAAGCCCGTCGTCGGCCGCCTCTTCCCCGCCCTCGCCCCGTCGATGTTGGATTCTACCGCCGGATCCTCTCTTCGTCACCTTTGATGCCCGTTTTTATCGATCTCGGCCTCACTCTCCCTCCCTGCTCATGGGTGCAACTCCGGTTGCTCAGTGGCGGAACCAGAAAATTTTCAATGGGGGGGCCGACAAACCAAGACCGATACGTATATATTAGAGAAAATGGCGAGTGAGTGTATCTAACATCAAATATTTATAGTTTTTACATGAACCAGGTTGCATGGCAGTATAGGTATAACCCACTAAAGATTCACAAAAGACACCTACTCTTTACAAAAGAGTTAAAAAAAATGTTTATATCTATCTGATCAACCAAATTAATTTGTTCTTGTATACCAGTACTCAGTAGCAGCAACTTTCTCTTATAAAAAGAAAGAAGTGTTTGTATATTTCTTTATAGTTTAGCAGACTGCCATGGCTGTGGACGAGGGCGGCGGCGTCCCAACTTCCGCACGGCAAGAACCACGCCTCGCGGCCTCGGTCGCTTGGAGTCCAGGACGCTTGTGGCGAGGCCGCTTGGAGTCCAGGACGCTTGTGGCCTGGTATATGGATGATTGATCATGTTTCCTTGTTAGCATGTTAGTTTATTGGGCGTTGGGTGTGAACACTTGGGCTGTCTACTAGAATCTGGATGACCAACACGGGGGCTACTTTGGACCCTTGGTACAATCGTAAAGAAGAGCAGGGGTCGAAAAAATTTCGGGCGTTGGGGGGGGGGGGGAGAGGGGCGTGGCGCCTGCTGGCCCCCCTGGTTCCGCCGGTGTGTTGCTAATCTCCTTTAGATCTCGGTTCTGACAGGAGTGGTGGCGCTGACCACGGCTTGTGAGGTGGCAGGAGTGGTGGCACTGACCATGTCTTGTGAGGTGGCCTCGGGGATCTCACTCATGATCTTTTCTTGTCTGCTCAGATGAGCTCGCTGAATGTATATGAGTATGTTTATTTAGATTTAAGATAGCGATTTGGTATATTTATTTGACATTCAACATGACGATCAAAGCTCTATCATTTTGTTCAATGATATTGGGCTATTATGGACCAAATCAGTAGATTGTTGGGCTTTCGATGAAATATGTATTAAAATCAAATTCTATTTCGGGTAGGTAGCAGGGTGGGTACCAGGCGGGTATAAGTTTTAATGGACTTTGTATTTGATCTAGTGTGTTCTATACGAATCTGAATTCCTGGGTGAAAAAATCGGTGAAAAATGTATTAGGAAGGGCGGCAGAAACGCGTAATGATCTCTACGTCATTTTTTTTTCTCATGGGTCGGATTTTGCTGCGGTTGTTTCTGGCGCGTCGGATTTTATTCGGGCCCTGTAAACATCTTTGAGTCTTCCGTACCATCTAAATTTGTGAGCCCACGTGGATTAAATTGATTCGTTCGATCATGTTGTATTGTATTGGAAGATCCAAGGGTTGGTATAATTCTGGGTAGATGACAACCGGGTAAAAGTTATTATTTTTTAACTCGCTCTTTTATATGGGAGTATATAGTAGGTCAACGTTGTAACTTGTATTTTGGATAGTGTAATATGTATCTCCTGAACGTTGCATAAGATGCATCTGTATGTTTCCTTAGAAGATATTTTTGTCGGATAATTTATTGTATCGTTGTATGAGATGTTGCACTCATTATTTTGGTGTTCCTTGAGAATTGATTCCTATGTAATGGTGGAATTTTTTTTATCTCAAATCAGATGAGTGCCATGATCGGTTTAAGGTTTTATAGTATATTTCTACATGTGTGCACATGATGATTGACTATGTTGTGGAGCGTCCGATGGAAAGCATGTCCCAGACATCGGGACGCTAGCAACGCTGGGTGAGAATGGTCTTGGTCCAGGCTAAAATGGACAACAGATTGGCAGGACCCACAACTATTTTAGCGAGAGATAGGGAATTTTAGTGAGAGATGGGGAATTGCGGCACCGCGCGACCGAGAGGTGAGGCGGGAAGCAGTAGAAACTTTTTAAGTATATATATAGGAGAAAGAGATAATGGAAAAAAATCCTAAAAAAGGTGAAATTTCTATAGATAAGATAGTTTCCAAGAGGTTTTAAACTAAATTTATCAAACAATATATTTATCTAAATAATGAAGTGCGAAAGGCCTGGTGCGATTTGGATTGTGGCCGTAGGTGGCGAAGCCAATTTTTTATTATGGCTTGACTGTATTTGATTCAAAAACAAAAATTATGTTATACGACACAATTTCCATTTACATGACTTATTTGATCATGACTAAGACATATAAATGAGAAATATAGTGTTTGATAAATTTAGTTTAAAATTAAATATGGCTAAATCATACACACTAGTAGTCTACTAATAGAGGCGGTTTTTTTTCTTGTCTTTTTGAACTGTTTGTTATGAAAATTCTGTGACATTCATGCGTTGTAAAGGAGCCTAGATATGAACTTCTTTTGATGTCCAAAGTTGTACTATATAAAGATCAACTCAAAATAAAATAAGAATAAAAATTATCTGAATAAAAGTATACAATCTCCGCACCAATTTATACATCGTTTGAATTTTTTACACTAAATTTGACCTATTCATTTTATTAAAAAAATTCCTAATACTATTTATTTTTGTTGTGGTTTAGTTTAATAAGTATATAATATAATTTAACTATGAATTATGATTATCTATAATGTTTATAAATATTTTGAATAAATGAATTGGTCAAATTTGACATAAATAATCTAACCACCTTTAAATTTGGTACGAGTACTCCGTATATATAGGAAAATGGATGGATAAAGGCCCGCGTGGCGCGCCTTGTGGAATCGGAATACAGTACCAGATCGTGGGAGCCCGGATTTCCCTTTCGAGCCGAACTAGGGTCTTAGTAGTCCGAGTCCCTCTATGGTTTTTCTAAACATTGTTTTGCATTGTTTGACATAAATAATGCACTGTACGTAAAAAAAATAGTTAAAATAGTATTCAGGGAGTGAGGATAGAGAGTACATTGAACTCAGCCTTCTTTACCTTCTCCCCATGCCATTGCTGCCTTGCTGGGATATACTTCTGTACACCACAGTGGACGGGGACAGACCACGCCGGAGCGCACGGAGAGAGCGCAGGCGAGGAGAGAGACAGAGAGGGATCGACTGCTGTCTCCATCCCAACCATCTTTTTCTATCATGGGGATGCTGGCGCTGAATCGTCTCATGTCCTTTCAGCGGGAGCGGCGGCGGCGCGGTCAGATCCGAGGTAAGACTATCCACAGTGGGGGACTGTAAAGTCCCCCTAAACCTTTTACAGTCAACCTTCACCCTACAGCCATCGACCGCATATTGGACTGCACCGTCGCCGAGGCATCCTCCAACCCCAAATCCAGCGTCATCTCTCTCCTACCCCATACTCTCCCTCTGCTCAACGTGGCCAACGGCCTTCTTGCTCCCGCCGCGCGGCGAAGAGGGGAGAGAGGACGGCCACAGAGCAGAGGCTGCTTGGACGAGGATGGGGCGCGGCCGGAGGAAGACGAGGCCTCCGCCATGCTTGCTCGCCGGTGCCTAGGACGGGGTCCGGCTGGCGGCAGACCGGATCTAGCCTCCTTGCGCGGCGGCCGGAGTGAAGATGGGTCGGAGGAGGAGGAGGCATCGTGGCCGCGGCGGGAAGGAGGCGCGCCGGCCGCGCGCAGAGGGGAAGGAGGCACGCCGGCCCGCACGTTGCGCTGGTCGACGCGGCCGGCGAGAGCGGGGAGACGCGCGCTGTCGTCGACGCGAGGAGGCGGGCCCGGTCCGCTCGGGAGGAGGAGAACGGGGAGGCGTGGCGCGGCGGCCATGGCGGCGCAGAGGAGAAGGCGGGGACGATGACGACCTGGGAGCCAGTGGGAAAGAGGTGGCGGCGACGTGGAGGAGGCGTGGCCGGCGGGAAGAGGCCGCCGGGCCGGATCCACGCACCGCCTCGCCGGATCCGCACCGCGCCGGGCCGGATTTGCGCACCGCAGAGGCGGAGCCGGCGGGGGAGAGGAGGGCGGCGCGGCGGCTATGTGAAGGAGAAGGCGAGGCGGCGCGCGAGTAGGAGGAAGAGGGAGGGAGGCCGGCGTGGGGTGCGCGGGCTGGATCCGGCGGCGGTGGAGGCTGATCCGAGCGCTGACGGGGAGGTGGACCGGCGAGCGGAGGGGAGGAGAGGAGGCGACGATGGGAGAGGGGGAGGATGCGGTTGGTGGGATTCGGGGCGCCGATTAGCAGAGGACTGGAGGAGGCGGCGGCCATGGAGACGCCGGCTGGAGGGGAGCTGGCCGAGCGGAGGGGACGAGGCGGGCGGTGGAGGCCGAAGGGCGGTTGGAGGAGTCCGGCGGATTGAGGAAGGAAAGAGGACGGAGGGATGCGGCAGGTAGGGGAGAGAGAGAGGGGTGAGGAAATAAAAAAATAGTAAAAAAATGTGATAGTTGGTATAGGGTTGAGATATAGGGTAGATATGGCTGCGGAGGATTGTGAGATAGAATAGAGAATCTCGCTGACTAGGACAGAATATTCCTTTTAAGGTAGAAATTTAGAGTTGAATAAGTGCGGATAGCCTAAGGCTCTCCACCTCTCGGTCATTGTGGACTTCCTGGCATCTGTAACCTCTTCTTCTGAATATCACTGCACTTATCGCCGCAAAAAAACTTGTCTTTTCCCCATTAATTTGGCGAGAGGGGCATATTGATTTGTTTAGAGATCGCCGCAAGCAGGGCTGCCAATGTTTATTTAGTTATTTGACAGTAGCTTTGGTGGATACAAATGCAGTCTCTTTTCTTTATCAGAAGAACAGCGAATGGATTCATTTGGATTTATCCTAGCCGTCTAGGGCTAGCCAGCCTAATACATCGTGACAAATCTTTAGCTGGATACAACGATTGTCCCTTTCCTTCATATATCTATCTAATCCGTCTATCTGGTGTTTATTTGACCGTAAAAAAACTTACTTTACTAGGTATGTGCACGTGTGTTGCCATGAAAAGCAACAAAATTATGAATACATTTCTTTCATGGTTTATAGTCAAGTGTGAATTTCATAACTTGTAAAGGATCAACATCTATTATCTGTCTTTTAGATGGAAATTTGATTTTTTTAAAAGATAGCAATAGAAAAATCCATATGCTGAAGTTAAATTCAGTATAATTTAAAGTTTCAAATTGAACCAAAAGCTTCATCTACGCTTCAAAGTTCAACTACTCTAGGATATTTGTGATGTCCTAGAGTAAAGCAGCAGATACAAAGCCTGTGGCATTAGAAACATCATCAAAGCTACTAAAGATTTTTTTTCTCCTTGTTTAGTTTAAGTGTTTCTCAACTAAAGGCATGCATATTACATCCTTCATATGCTTGCTGAACTTTCAGTGATGTTTGAAATTATGCAATGTTTTCAATTTACATGAAACAAGAGTGGTAGAGTTTTATCACTTTAACTGGAGAGCCCTTGATGCATGGCTCAAACACATCATCTTCAAGCACTGCCATTTCAAGCTTTCTTTGATCCTACAAGCAGTTAGCTGCTTTCTTTGAATTTTTCATGGCTCCAGCTGCGCTACTCTCACATGCATGCTGCTCTGAATCCTGACGATTTCTACACGGCTAATACACATTCACCTTGCAATGACTTGTACAACGCAATGGGATGTCATACGTTCAGAGGGCTTGCTCTTTTATATTTAAGTTGCCTGTCTTACACACAATGATAATTTTACATGCTTTGGAGGTTGGGAGTAGCCTCCATTGCTCACACAGCTGTGCTCCTTCACTTGCCAATCTGGGCACCAGCACTACATCAGAGTATCAGACCCGAGCATAATAGTTTCATTGCCGTCTGAGTCTGTTCTATAGGTTGGAGATCTCTATTGGCTTTATCACACTTTTGTGTTGCCTTTCAACTACAAAGAATGTCTGTACCTCTGGCTTCTCAACATCTCTTGGTACATTGACATTGATGCATGATGCAAATTTGCATCTCTTCTCTTCTCTTCTTACACTTGACAGCCTACAGGTAAAACACCACTGCAATGCTTGTCCTTTTCTTTACTGTCATCACATGGCTCTTGTATTACCCACTTCTAAATCTACATCTTCAGACCTATACATCTACTACTTCATGATGGGGGAGTGGGTTGTAGCACATATATCAAGCAACAGAGAGCAGGTCGCAGGTATGGCCGGCACAAGATTAGTCTCCATAAGAAAATTTCAATTACAAGAACTGTGTAAAGCAGCAGAGGTGTGCCTATACAAGTTCAGATGAAATTATTATGCCTGGGTTGGACACAATCAAGATGGAATACCTGGAAAACACATTTGAAAATTGATATGACGTGATCAAGATGGAAGACCGCTTACCGTGTCGCAATAGATGACGATGGCGGCGTGGTTGCCTAGTCTCGGACGATGTCGGTCGAGGGAGTTGTGAGGATGCGTCATTCATGTAGGCTGTAGATGAAGGCGGCAGCGTGATGTTCACATTCCTGCAGATGGCTATGGCAACGTGGTTGCCTTGCCTAGATGAGAACGGCGATCGAGGGAGACACCAAGACGCCGTGTCCTTGTGGCAGGCTGGCCGCTAATCACATTTTGCAGGTGACAACGGCATCGTAGTTCTAGTAGGGAGAGATGCTGTGTGTAGACGATAGTGGTGGCATGATGGACTAATGGAGTGGATTGGGCTGAATCAATCACGCGGCTGCTTGTTGATTGCCGTGAGGCACTGAATTAATCATGGAGCTTGTTGAATCAATCACACACCAAGGTCCACATGTCGGAGCAAGGTCCACAGGACCACAGCTCGGTGCCACAATCGCTTGGGGCGCGGAGAACACAGGGGTGGAGTGACGAAAGTGATGCTGGATGGGTCCCTTGCTGGCTTAATGTAGTAGAGATTTGGAGTAGGATGAGTCTCTGTACAACACTAACCTCCCTTAGAAAGGATTCGAGGAGATTCCAAGATAGAAAAAAAAAAAGGAAAACTTTGGTTTAGTCATCGATTTTTTATAATAGTACTAGTAATTTCTATGGAGTCAACAGTACTTCAGCGTGTGAACAACAAAACATAATTGGATGAGACTTGGGAGAGAGGAGAGCAACAGGGGAGGGTGGGGAACTGCGGCTACTTATCTCATTGTTTGTTGGCTCCAGCAATTTTCCTTAGGATCGAACTGACATGGTGTGGAGAAGGTTTCAACTATTTACAAAAATACTTAATGCTGTTAGTTCTCTTGTGTAACATTCTGGTAACAAACAAATTGTATCTGCCTATGTGTTGGTGTGCTTTTCTATTCTCTCCTGTCTTTACTCTCTACTTGTCATGACTGGAATGTGTTGCATTGCAGAGCATGGCCATAATCCTCAGGGTCAGAAAAGGAGATATTCTGGGCCAGACCTACCAGAGGTATGACAAAATGCTGATAATGGTTGCTCCATGAATTATCAAAGGGAAATGGTTCTTTATATTGGAAACATAATGAATAACTTTACTGGCTATATATATGTGCTTCCATAGGGTGGGAGGTATGCAAGGATTTTGGAAAAATTGATTGATCTATTGTCTAACTTCTTCAGGACACTGTCCTGTTCACATATCACCAAGATGTTCCATAGCAGGTTTCCTATCTTCCTATCCAATCTAAACAATGTTCTAGATCAAATAGCTAGCCAGACCGACGCCTAATAAATACAAACAACTAAACAACTTCTGCTAAGATGATAGCTTAGGCCTTATCTTGATAACTGCAGCGTCCAATACTGGAGCCTTCTTCCCCATGGGCTAGCGGCAGCATCTTTTCTCTTTGAGAAGGCAGTAATAGTCTGTTAGGGGAAATTCATATAGTTAAAACTTCTTTGTACAATGATCAACCTACTTGCCGCAGTGAATGCATCAGTACACCTTTGATCTCTGCAATGCAATGCCTATTGTGCAATCTTGCACTGTCCACCTATGGTGGCATTTTACTCCATATGATTTTCTTTAATCTTTCGCTAATTGAGGGAATCATTTGCCTTCACAATTCTGATACCCTAATACTAACTTTTCCATGTGTGCTCATGCAGGATATATTGTCTTATACATTTTCTGATGCCACTCCGAGATGCTGCCCGTACTGCCTGTGTGTCTCATGCCTTTTTATGTTCCTGGAGAAGCCGCCCTGACATCACCTTCAGCAGGGCAACACTAGGCTTGAATAATAATTTGCATGGAAAGGATGAAATTGCAAAAGATTTCAACAACAAAGTCGACCACATTCTGAGAAATCGTTCAGGCATTGGCTTGAGGACACTCAAGATAGAATTTTGTGGTTATAGTGCCGACACCTATTCTTATCTCAATAGTTGGCTTGAGATTGCTATTACACAACAGCTTGAAGAACTCAATCTATTGATGCGTCCAAATAAGGTGAAGTACAGTTTCCCGTGCTCCCTTTTATCTAAAGGGAGCGGAAACTCGATTAGGCATCTAGGGCTTGCTTGGTGTGCCTTCAATACCACAGTTGGACTCGATTGCTTGAAAAAATTGACGAGTCTGCATCTATGTCACGTGCGCATTACAAGGGATGAATTAGGGTGCCTCTTTTCTAGTTCGGTCACTTTGGAGCAATTGGAATTTTCTAATTGCCATATCATAGTTTGTCTGAAGTTACCTTGCCTCCTGCAGCGTCTCAGCTCTCTCAGGGTATTTGAATGTAGGAGGCTGAAACGGATTCAGATCAAAGCTCCAAATATATCCAGTTTTCAGTTTTCAGGAATGCAAGTAGAACTCACAGTTGGAGAATCAATGCAATTGAAGGACATGATGCTGATGATGGAATGCACCATCCCGTTTGCTTGTGCCAAGCTTCCATCCATTGCGCCAAATCTTGAAACTCTTTCCTTGAGTGCCAACTTTAAGGCATGTACTGAAAGCTTGGGTAATTTATAGACTAGCAATGTGCTTAGAACAGTGGTTTTATCTTGGAATCTGAGACATCCTTTTGTAGGTGCCTAATAATATACCAATGGTGTCAAGAATATTCTTCCACCTCAAGTACATGAATATTAATCTTTCGGGAGGGGCATTTTCCCCTCATCATGATTGTTTCTTTGCAGCTTCTTTTCTTCAAGCTGCCCCTTCCCTGGAGACTCTTATCTTGCGTGTAAGTTATTATTCATCCTGGAATGGTCTCTAGTAACTATGGTACAAACCATTGACTAGACATCTTGATTTTTCATCTTTAGGTAACACAAATTCGGACGGAGCATGATCCCTTTGTTGAAGGTTCTTCACCTCCAAGGCAGATTTTTTTTTTTAGATAATGGATGAAGCATCCGGCCTCTACGCCTGAGCGTACACAGCCAATTAATACAAGGTCCAAAAAAGAAGAAAAAGACAAAGGAGCCCAACGCCGTTCTCAAAAAATTACAGCAAACGATAAAAATTATTCCATCCTCCATTGATGAACTCCATAGCTATATTCTCTATGTTTCTGCTCATCAAGGATAGTATTGTCTTGGCTTGCTCCTCACGCTGCAGCTGCGACCAGAAACGTAACCAATACGTTCCCCTGAAAATAACTTGCAAAATCGAATTGTATTTGACTTTATGGAAAATAAAATCATTCCGGCATCTCCAAATAGCCCAGCAAACAGCAGCCACTCCCACCCAGATCAGGTTCCCAATCTTTTTTGATTGATTAGAAAGCCAAGCACCAAACATGTGCCTAATCGAACTAGGGGGGGTTAAACCAGTAGCGTAAGAAATTAACCTCCAGATCATTCTTGCATACGGGCAAAATAAGAAAAGATGATTTATATTCTCATTATTATTACAGCCAGCACATTTCTGGCTACCCGACCAGTTCTTCTTAGCAAGATTATCTTTTGTTAAAATCACTCCCTTTTGTAAATACCAGAGAAAGATTTTAATTTTGAGAGGAATTTTTAATTTCCAAATGCCCTTATGTCGAAAAGGTGGATTCATATCTATCAGATTTAGATAATGAGAGCGAACTGTATATAACTTAGAAGAAATCATATTCCAGCAAAAGGTATCCGGCTCATCCACCAAATTGACATGAGCAATTTGGGCTACAAGATTTTCCCAATCAGTAAGTGTATTATCCACCAACGCTCTCCTGAAGGAAACCTGGAGAGGCGAACTGGCCATGACTTTAGCCACTGTGGCGTGGATATTTAACTTTGAAGGGTCTGTCTCCTATCCAGGTATCTTCCCAGAATCTGGTCTTGGACCCATTCTTTACCACGAAGGATCCACGCCCGATGACCTCATCTTTAATTTTCATGAGTCCTCTCCAAAAATGGGAGTCATAAGGTCTGGCTTTTACCTGGGTTAAAGACTTGGAATGTAAATATTTATTAGTTAGTAGCTGTTGCCACATGCCATCTGTATTCAGCAAGTTAACCAGCCACTTAGCCAATAAACACTTATTTTGCAAATGCAAATTTAAAATTCCAAGCCCTCCTTGGTCCTTAGGTCGACACAAAATGTCCCATTTGACCAGTCTGTATTTATGTTTATTAGAAGAACCTTGCCAAAAAAACCTTGATCTAAATTTGTCAAGATTTTGTAAAACCCCTTTAGGGATTTCAAAGAAAGACATCATAAACATGGGTAAGCTGCTTAGTACTGAATTTAGCAGAACGAGGCGTCCGCCATAGGACAGATATTTAGCTTTCCAGCAAGAGAGCTTCTTCTCAAAGCGCTCTTCTATTTTCCTCCATTCCGAATTTAGGAGTTGTCTATGGTGCATAGGGATCCCTAGGTATCTAAAGGGAAATTCGCCAATATTACAGCCAAAGATATTAGTATAATTATCCTTAAAATCTTTGGCGGCACCAAAACAGAAAAGTTCGCTCTTATGGAAATTGATCTTAAGACCTGATAATTGCTCAAAAGCACACAGAAGCAATTTAAGATTCATTGCTTGCTCCAGGTCATGATCAATAAAAATGATAGTGTCATCAGCATATTGTAGAATTGATAAACCATCATCTATAAGATGGGGAATGACCCCACTAATTTGATTATCGGCTTTTGCTCTCTTGATAAGGAGAGTCAACATATCAGCCACGATATTAAATAGTATAGGTGACATTGGGTCCCCTTGACGGAGACCCCTCTTGGATTGGAAGTATGGGCCGACTTCCTCGTTTACCTTGATTCCCACACTACCTCCTGTCACCATACACTCAACCCACCGACACCACTCTGGTGAGAACCCTTTCATGAGAAGGGTTTGCTGCAGGAACGGCCATTTGACCTTATCATACGCTTTTTCGAAATCGATCTTTATAATGATCCCATCTCGATTTTTAGTATGGAGCTCATGTATAGCTTCGTGTAAAATAACTACTCCTTCCATGATATTCCTGCCAGGCATGAAAGCTGTTTGTGTGGGACTGACCACTGTTATAGCTACTTGATTCAACCTAATTGTGGCAGCTTTAGTGAAGATTTTAAAGCTGACGTTCAAGACACAAATAGGTCTATACTGTTGAATCTTAGTAGCATCCGCCACTTTCGGGATGAGAGTGATGATCCCGAAATTAAGGCTGAAAAGGTTTAGGTCCCCTCGGTGAAAATCAGAAAAAAGAGCCAATAGGTCGCCTTTAATCACATTCCAGAACACCTGATAAAATTCCGCAGGGAAACCATCAGGGCCTGGAGCCTTATTATGCTCCATTTGAAAAACTGCATTTCGTACTTCGGCCTCATCGAAGTGTCTAGTGAGGATCTGATTTTCCTCAAGAGAGACTTGGGGGATATCTTCGATTAAATCCTCCCTAAGTGACAAGTCCGAATTACCCGGAGATCCAAAAAGATCTTTGTAATAAGCGGTGATATGGCTTTTTAGATGATCCATACCTACGACCCTTCCTTGATCATCCTCAAGTTTAAAAATATGCTGGTTTCTATGTTTATTGGTAGCAACTAGATGGAAGAACCTAGTATTATTGTCTCCTTCTAGAAGCGTTTTGACCTTTGCCCTTTCATACCATTTCAACTCCTCTTCCCGTAAGAGATATACTAGTCTCTCTTTTAGATATTGTTTCAAATCCAACTCCTGAGCAGATAGTGGATTCGTCTCTGCTTTCTTATCTAACTTCTCCAGAATAGTGAGAAGTCTTTTCTTTTCCTTCTTATAGGTTCCGGCGGTGTGTTTGGCCCAGCCTCTTAGATGTTGTCTGAGCCTACGTATTTTATTCTGCCACCGCTCAAGAGACGACCGACCTGAGTTCTCAGATTGCCATATGTTAGCCACCATATCATAGAACCCATCCCTAATCAGCCACCCTCTCTCAAATTTAAAAGGGTACTGCATAGGTTGGTGGGTCGAAGCTCTCGTGTTAAGAATAAGAGGGGTGTGGTCTGAGATATTCCTATCCCTTGGTTCAACCGTTGAGAGGGGATATTTTATTTCCCACTCCGTGCTAACAAGAACTCTATCTAGCTTCTCAAAGGTGGGGTCGTCACCTGGACCCGCCCATGTGAATTGGCGGCCAGACATAACTATCTCTTTGAGATCGAGTGATTCAATAACAGCGTTAAACAAGTTAGGCCATTTGAAATCAAAATCACCGGAGCTTTTATCCTCCGGACCTCTCATAATGTTGAAATCCCCCCCGATAAGATATGGAAGCGATTCTTTAGAGCACGTGTTAGCCAATTCAGCCAAAAAAGCTTCTTTGTTTTGCTGCTGAGCCGGGCCGTACACCGTATACAGCGCAAACTTAAAGTCATCATGTTTGGAGCGTAGGGTGAATTTAACATAGAAATCACCCTCTGCAATGGCCCCAATATCAAAGACCGCAAGATCTGCACCAAGGAGGATACCCCCTGATCTACCATGAGGTGCCATACTATGCCAAATGAAATCTCGACCAGCGCACCATTTTTTTAATAAATGATCAGGAAACTCATCCCTCCCAGTTTCCGAGAGAGCGATAAAATTTATTTGCTCCTCTTTTACTAATTCTTCCAAAAACCTGTGTTTAGCCAAGTCTCCAAGACCTCTGCTATTCCAAAAAACTCCTTTCATTTGAGTTTAATTTTGGAAGGGGTTTTTGGTTTTTTTGGAGGTCTGCCTCTATTGGGATTTTTGGCAGTAGTAGACTTTTTCTTTCTACGGACAGGAGATAGATCGATAATGTGATCCATTTCCGTGTCCTGCATGTTCTCATTTAGATTACCACACACGTGGCTGAGGACTGCATCTAGTCTACCTTCACTTTCCTCATCGCTCTCAACAAGGTTAACATTAGACTTTGATTGGACTAATTTTTTGCTAGCCTGAAGAGCTAACCTATCAACCTCTAGATTTTTTATAGCAACAACTGAGGAATTAATACCTAAATTATAAAGGTTTGAAGCCATACGATTAATGGAAAAACTAGAAGAAGACATACCTGTAAATTCAAGATTCTTTTTGGTTGCCATTCTCGCAGTCTTTTCCAATGTGTGATCATCGGCCGTAGCCTTGTTCCTGGCACTCCTGCGCAGCGCGGGCACCTTGGACGGGACACCATTTGATTTCGGCGCCCGGACTTGTACAGCAGCGTGCACAAGCTTCACAGTATCATGCAAAGGCTCCATGCTGCTATCCTGCTGCTGTACCTCGGTGACCCCCGGCAGTGCCGGCAACTCCATCAGCTCCTCCACTTGCCGGCCTTGCACAACACCAACATGCTGCACAGTACCATGCAGCGGCTCCACGATGCTTTCCTGCTGCTGTGCATTGTTGCCAATGCTCCGCTGCGTGCAGCCGTCCGGCTCCTGCGCATCTTGGATCACTCCCGCTGGAACCACAACGGTGTCGCTGACCTTCGGAGTGAACTTGACTGCCTCCACATCGGCTGATAAGAGGGCAGCCGGCAGTGGGGAATCCACTGCTCCTTCCTTGTCGACGATGTTCTTCCAGGTGTCAGTGAAATCCGCCACTTTGGCTGGTGTGAGGACAGCCGGCAGCGAGGAATCCACTGCCTCTGTGGGTGCTATAAAGTTAGCATCACCAGCGCCAAGCTCATCCACCTCTTCTCCCTGCACCCCTGAAACAAGTACTGATACACATGGAGAAAAAAGATGATTCACCACTTGTATCTCTGGTTCTTGAATTAAATCCATGCAGGTGACTTGTTCGGCTGCTGGAGGTATATCCCCATCCATAGTAGCATGATGAGTGGATGGAGGTGCATCTCCGTGAAATTGCTGTCCCATATTCTGGTTGCTGGTGCCAGATGATTGCTGTGACCTGTTATTGTCCTCCATAGCATCATCCATGTGATGATCCCCATTACCATCCGTGTTCTTGTTAGTGTCATCATCCAACAAGTCATCATCATCTGGGTTGAAAGAGACATCGGTAACCTCTGCATCTGCCGTGAAGTATAAGCGGTAAATGCTCCTGTTTACACAAACATCCACCTGCTTGGCAATCGCTCTGACATCAAAAGCAGCCACTAAAATGCGGACCTCTCCCGTCTTCCTCAGATGAACCATGTCCACCTTCTGGGTCGCTCCTATGCAAGAGCCTACGGCCCAGAGGGACAGGTAGGACTTAAGAATCCGCGGTACATTGGTCACCGTGACCCATACCTGGTCCAACACCCTAATAGGTTGGACATCTGCCTCAAGCACCTCGAAAAGAAGCGTTCCCTCCTGGTTCTTAGTGGTTAACCTGCGGATCGCCACCATTCTATCCAATTCCTCTTTACAGGGAAAGGGAACAATATAAGCATTCTCGCCATGCACCTGTGCCGACCACGTCCACTGTACCGGAAGGATTCTTGCCAACTCAGATTGGAGCAGCTCTGCTGAAACATTCCCTCGTTCCACAGTGACTAGTGCGGCGAATTCAGAAACCTCCACCTTGACAATCTGATTCGGTTTGGCTTGCTGAATCATAAAGAATCCCATACCATCCTCAGCAGCAGCACAGTAGGCGACAGTAGGTTTCGGGCCCCTGAGGAGAGGACACCTGTTGGTATAATGATCCTCCAAGCAAATTGAGCATTCTAAATTTACCGAGGGCTCCGTCTTGCGCTTTCTTTTCTGCATGCCGTAGTCCGCGTTGTCCGTAGCCTGTGAAGGAGGCGGCGCCGTCGGCGTGACTCTCCTGTTGACGTCCGAATTTGGCGCCCCTTCAGATGGACGGCCATGCTGGCGTCCTGCCGGCGCCCCTCCGGTGGCAGGACCAGCACCGCCTCTGCCTCCCCCCCCCTACCGAGGTCGCGTCCGCGGTTGGGCAAAGGCACCTGGCTCTCGGTGGGTGGAACGGCGTCCGCACGTCCCGCATCTGGGCCGAGGGGGTGGCGTCCGGGATGCCCCCCTCTCCCACGGCGTCCACGTCGACCAGCAGCATCACCACGCCGTCCACCAGCCATGACAGCCTCGGCGTAGGATCTCGGCCCGGGGTGGGGTTTTACGTTAGCGTAGACCTTCGACCCGATGGGATTCACGGGGGCGAGAGTTTGGCGAGGGTGGGCGAACAGCGGACAAATCAGGCGGCGATTAGGCTTAGAATAGGAAAGCTTGGCCCCCTGATTTGCATCTGCCCGATTGATGACTTCCAGCCCCGGACCCACGGTCAGACCTGGACTCATGATCGTCCTCGTAGATATGGTGTTCCGTCTTGCGCCGAAATCCCGCAGAGCCGGAATAAGGATGTCCCCTACCGAACGCTGTGGCGAGACGCGAGGCGGTGGCAAGGGGCCCTTCCAGAGTTTCTTCCATGGCGGTAGACTTCTCTGCGCTGATGCCCGGCCTGATGACCGGCATGGCTGCTGCTGGCCATTGCCCCTCACCGACTGATGGCCACTGCCCCGCACCGGCGACGGCTCCGGCAATGGCGTCGCGACAGTTGCGATGGCGGCCGCAGTACTGATTAGTTCGTCGGCATTGCCAAGATCCTCTTCATCGGACTCGGATGCCCAAAACTTCCCTCCTCCGGCGTTGAAGAATCTGACTTCTTGACGCGCACGGATTAAACTAAGCTCTTCTGCCGCCGTATCGGTGCTCTGCGATTCCTTGGCCGTGCATCGGGAAAGGGCCGCCTTTAGCGACTTGGATATAGCGCAGGTTGCCGGCATCGAGCGGGTATCGAAGCCGCGGCGATACGAGCACACCGGCAGGATCACCGATCAGCACGCCGAGGAACCCTTCATGACGGCGGAACCCACCATGACGCCAAAGCAGTGAGGACGCCGGGCAGCAGATCGCCGTCGACGTCCCCCCTGCCCACGGATCCACCCCTGTCGCAGGTGTTCCAGGTCACCGGCGCTCACGGAGAGGGGGATCGTCGGCGACGTCCACGGCCCGCCGGTGGCGACGAGCTGATCGCCTCCGGATCGCCCGCTACCTTTCAAAAATCAAAAATTCAAAAATCAGTAATGTGCAAGAATCCTCCAAGGCAGATGGAAGGAACCCCCCACAACAACCTTAAGATTGTGGAGATTGCTGGTTTCTATGCTGCGAAGAGCTTGATTGAGCTGACAGGCTACATCCTTGAGAGTGTTACATCACTTGATTACCTTACGTTGGACACCACGTGGGGTCTTTCCCGTAGGTGCTCTGACCACACACTTGTCAGATGCCCGCCATGGACGAGTGATATGATCAGGGATTCCCAGGATGCGTTCGTGGCTGTAGGAGCATACATTGAGGGGAAAGTTCCCCCATCAGTCAAATTTAATTTTCTGGGGCATTGCAGCTTGTGCCATAATGCTGAGGAACTCTAGAATCCAAGCTACCATATAGTTATCCAATGCGTTAGTAATTTTAGAGTGTCGTGCTTTGTGAAATTATATTATTATTGCTTATGCTTGGTTACATTGTTGTGACTTTATTTTTTGTTTTTTTACAATGGGATTTCTAAATAATGGTGGTAGATATGTGCTTTTTTTTCCACTTTTGTGGTTGTGGTGTTAAGATCCATGCTGAATGGGGTTTTTTTGGGGTCTAGTCCAGTCTATTTCGTTTGGCTATCCTTGCAATCCCCTTCGTGTGCACTGTTTAAGGGCCCGTTTGGATACCCCCGGTTAAATTTTAATCCCATCACATCGAACGTATGGACGTTAATTAAAAGTATTTAATATAATTTAATTAGAAAACTAATTATACAGATAAGGACTAAATGATGAGACGAATTTTTTAAGCTTAATTAATCTATGATTAGCAAATGTGATGCTACGGTAAACATTTGTTAATCATGGATTAATTAGACTTAATAAATTCGTCTCGTCGTTTAGTCTTTGTCCGTGTAATTAGTTTTCTAATTAAACCATATTTAATACTTTTAACTAGCATCGAAACATCCGATGTGATGTGAGCTAAACTTTTGTCTCTGGATCCAAACACCCTCTAAATTGCCTCTTTGAGTTTTAGTTTGGGAGGGAGATTGGTGGTGTTTTGTGTAGGGTGTGGTTTGGAGGTTCGACATTTCTGCCAATGTGGGGGTAGGCGGTGGGCTATGGCAGCAACAATGGCTTGGCGACCGGTGCATTGCTTAGGCTGAGTCCAATGGTGTTCTGTAAAGTGGTTCTGTAAAACACTGTTTTACACTGTTTGACATAAATGCTGCACTGTAGGCAGAGAGGAGGGTAGTTGGAACAGTGATAGGGAATGGGGTTTGAAAAACACCATTGGACTCAGCCTTAAGCAACGGTGCCGTAGCAGAGTAGATGCGTGCATAGATAACCGACATTTTCTTCACAACACCTGCTGTAGCTGCAGTATGCCATCCATCTTTCAATGGATTGAATGGATCAACTGTCATGGGCTAAACCCTTTGGGCTAGGCCCATCTACAGGGCGATGCTACAGTACTTGTGGTACTGTAGCAACGGTCCATTAGCCGAGGTCTCGCAAGAATGCTTAGAGATAAGGATAGCGATAGTTAGGGTTAAGATAATTGTTAGTAGATTAGATTAATTTTTTAGGATTAAGTAAGCTTCTCTATATAAGTAGAGGAGATGTATCATTCGAGTTAAGTAAGAAGAAGAACATCGATCTAAGGTTAGTCCCCTCTTATCCCTGTCCTTGTGGTGCGACTGCCGTCTATTAGCGAGATCGCGCTGTTTGAGTTCAGGACCACCTAGATCGGTACATGATATCTGGTATCAGTTAGCTTTGGTTTTGATCCGTTCCTATGGATTCCGCTGCAGATGGCCAATCAATCGGCAAAGTCTGTGCAAGTGTAGTGGCGGAGTGCGCAAGGATCCAAGAGCATCTAAAGGAGTTGAAGCGTCGACTTACCCTGCCCGTGACAACCTCGGCGCCGCCGGCCGTGGTTGTCGTGTCGTCATCACCGGCCCCGGCATACCCTTCGTCAAGGGCGGCGCCCGCAGTGGCCATAGAGGAGGTGTCTGTGTCGGCGCCCGCAGTGGCAGTGGTGGATACGGCAGCGGTGGCAGGTCAAGAGGAGGCTTTCGGCTTCCGTGGCGGGGGCGGGGCGGCGGCGGCGGCGGCCGCAGCTTCGGCGGCAGCTAAGGTGGCGTCTTCCGTAGCAATGGAGGCTCCCGCAGCATGGATGGCTTCGGCAACGATGGAGGAGTCTTCGGCTCCCACGGATCTAACTGCCCCCGTGTTGCCGCAGCAAGACCGTCGTCATTACCGGGGTCGGCGGACCCGTCGTCCAGAGCGCCTTGGACAGCAATGGCAGAGGATCTTTCAACGCCCGCAGCAGGGGAGGAGCCGATCGTAGCCGCGGAGGCAGCTGAGGCGGCGGCTACAGCGGCAAGGGCAGATCTGGCGCTGGCAGCGAGGGAGGGGAAGTCTTCAGCGAAAGCAGGACCGACGCGGGGTCTAGGACCGGTGCGGGGACGGGCTTCCAGCACGGCAAGCCTTGCCTCATGGTCATGCCCGGGGGGTGCCCCAGCATTGGTGGCAGGGGCGGCTCTAGGATGGGCGGCTAGGGCTGGTGCAGTGGCGCCTGCTCCTTCTGGGGACAGATGGGTGGGCGCGTCGGGCCATGGGGCTGATGGTGGGTTGCCGCGTCTTTTAGCTTCTAGCCCGTATGTGAAGGCTATTATGAGGCTGTTTGTGTGGGATCCAGAGAAGTGTTATGGGAGCCTACAAGCCCGTTTTCGTAACTCAAATAGTAAGAGTTAAAGCCGAGATGTAAAAGGCTTAACGTGTTAGTCTAGTCATCGGTTAGGCTGCAGCTCGAGGACGAGCTGCTCGAAAAAGGGGGGAGTGATGTCATGGGCTAAACCCTTTAGGCCAGGTCCATGCACAGGGCGACGCTATAGTACTGTAGCAGCGGTCCATTAGCAGAGGTCCCACGAGAATGCTTCGAGATAAGAATAGAGATAGTAAGGGTTAAGATAAGTATTAGTAGATTAGATCTGTTTCTTAGGGATCAGGTAAGCCTCTCTATATAAGGAGAGGAGATGCATCATTCAAGGCAAGTAAGTAGAAGAATATCGATCTAGGGTTAGTTCCCTCTTATCCTTGCCCTTGTGGTGCGGCTGCCGCCTATTAGCGAGGTCGTGCTGCTTGGGTTCAGAGCCACCTAGATCGGTACATGACATCAGTTGTGTGGCTGAAAGCCCAGCAGAGCACAACAGCAGCAATTGTGAGTGCCTGATGAATTAATTGGTCATGCATGATGATCGATATACATTCTTATTAACCTGCAGTGCATCGTTTTGGCTGTATACTTTTTTCACAGCAGTAAATGACTTTTTAACTCTCGAGTAGAAATGTGTGCTGCTTATATGATGCTACTAATTTTGAATTGGTAGTTTTTGCTATGTTTTATCTATCAACTTTGTGTCGCTGAGATTCGAAACATCCCATTTTTCAATGCACAAATCATTCAATTGTTGTACGTATTTGTCAATCATAGTGTTCGATAGCAATAGCGTACTAGTACCTAGGTCGGCTAGGTAGTTGATCTTTTTTTTTTCAATCTGGCACAATGCAAACAAGAAGAGTGCCCGCCAATCTCTTCCTCATCTACCATCTTCGGAGCACGGCTGTCTCTTCGGGTTCAGAGTGGAGTGGCCTCGTACGATTTTTATCCACATCTAGCGCTGTCTCCAATGGGTTACCTATCCATTCTTGCCTATCACTATTCCAAATACTTCCCACTCTACAGTAGCGCTACAATGTCGTTTTGTACTATAGGGTAAAAATATAGAATAAACATGACTGCGAAGAATTGTAGTATAGGATAGAGAATCTTGATGACCAGGAAGAAACATTCCTGGTAGGGTAGGAATTTAGAGTAGTATCATGCTGCAGCTCCATCGAGAAGCTAGGTATTATATTTTTCCTACCAGTTGTTGCTGCAAGTGCTGTGTGCCTGCCATTGGTCACATACAAGAGCAGCGAGCTTGCGTACAAAATGAAGATGAAAAGGGAAAGGATATTTGGATATTTCGGCTTAAGTTTCCGTTATTGTTTGCTATGGTCGTATATTCGTGTATGTTTTTTTCGTTCCCATATAACTGTATATACCGCAATTGTTTTTGTTCCCGTATAACTGTATATACCGCAATTGTTTCCATTCCCGACCATCTCGTTCATGGTCGCGTTACCAGTGGAAAAATATGGGAACGGGAGAGGGTGTTTCCCGACCGTTACCATCCATTTTCATCTCTACTCCCCTCGATCCGTGCCGCCGTGCCATATGGTAAATGCGTGGTGGTGGATCCGCAGCCCAGCTCACGGGCTTTGGTGGGGATGGAGACGAGCGATTGACATGGAGTGGGGACGAGGGGCTGGCGCGAAAGGGAGTCACCCGCATGGATGCGAGGCATAGGCGTGAAGGTGACGAGCGGCACAGAGCAGATACGAGAGAAGGAAGGGGATGTTTATGTTTATCTGGATGACACGTGGATCCCACTCAACGGTGTGTTGACTGAACTTGATTGTTGTTGCCGAAATGTAACGAGAAAAGACCCCTCAAGAGAAGTTTGAAGACCCCTAGGAGAAGTGTTCTTAGGAAAAATGGGGAGAAGACTCCTTTGAGAGAGGCAGTGGTCAGTGGTCAAAGCGTCACCCCCTCTCCTCCTCAGCCCTTGGGCTCCTTATATAGTGAGGGGAGGTGGTTGTTTTTATTTTTTCTATTAGCATTTCAAGTTATTACATACAAGTTCCTGGTTTTTACAAAATAGCCCTTGTTAGGCCTATTTCCCCCAACACCGATATCCCAATGTTATTCCACCAACCAAACAAAAGAATAGAGCTGCTCTGTCCTTAAACCAAACAAAAAGATGGAGCTGCTCCATCCCTAAAAACACGGATGGAGCAGTTCCATCACAGCATGTCCACTAACCAAACAACCGCTGATATCCCAATGTTATTCTACAAACCAAACAAAAGAATAGAGCCACTCTATCCTTAAACCAAACAAAAAGATGGAGCTGCTCCATTCCCTAAAAACAAGGATGGAGCGGTTCCATCCCACCACATCCACTAACCAAACAACTAAATGCTACCTTAATTTTTGAATTATTTTTATTGCTCATATCCGCTGTGAATCCAATGCTTTATAGCACTGTTCCTACATATACAATTTTCCTCTTTTTTTTTTATTCGTAGCATTTTTTAGTTGATCTATTTTAGCACAAACCATGGCATGTGGTTGCCACGTGGAACGGAAAAATGCCGATTGTCTTGATAGGTTTTCACGGTTTTCACAGAAATAAGAGGCCAACTATCAAGAGGTCGTCGATGTCAACACTCCACAATAGTGGCGGCAAGGGAACGATGAAAATTTTGGCCATGCTATAATGGTCATTTCAACGTCAAATTGATAATGACAGTGGCGTTAAAGCTACGCTAACCAGTATACCCATCTCACCATTTATATTTCAAATTTCTTCCCTATTCACAGTGTGTATACACACTACAAAGTAGTGGTTTGGATGCTCAAATGGGCAGCACTGGTGAGAATCGGAAAAGCAATCTGTCCGTGCGCCCGATGTATCTCTCATGTTTTTGTCCTCACGTGAGTCTACAGACTGGTTTTGTCGTCATAGGAGTCTAGAAACATCCGTCCGTGATTCTATCTTATCCCATCAGGCCATCAGACCATGTCCAACGTATCGTGTAAATGATCGTCTACAGTAAAAAAAACAACATTGTAGCTACACTATTGTAAGAAAAATGGCCTCATGTGCCATATTTTCATAATTGTGTTTTGGTAATAGATTGACAATCAACACATGGACTAATGAACTTGTCTAGATGCACATTATCGGGTATTGAGGTCCAAGGGATGAAGAAAAAGAAAAGGCGAAGGCAAGGCCCGAAGGGCCACCCCAACATCTTTGTGAGGACTAGATAGTCCGATCTGCATGACTGGACATACATCCGGACAAGTTTTCCCGAAGGGGTGAAGGATTGGAAAGTCTCAAGAAATATGAAGACCGGACAGTCCGAAATTGGTGAAAAACAATGGACCGGACAAAGTAAGGGAGGTAACAGCTGAAGCGACCAAGATACACGGACTATGGTTCAAACCATTGACTACGCATCTTGATTTTTCATCTTTAGGTAACACAAGTACGGACGGAGCATGATCCCTTTGTTGAAGGTTCTTCACCTCCAAGGCAGATGGAAGGAACCCCCCACAACAACCTTAAGATTGTGGAGATTGCTGGTTTCTATGCTGCGAAAAGCTTGATTGAGCTAACATGCTACATCCTCGAGAGTGCTACATCACTTGATTGCCTTACATTGGACACCACCTGGGGTCTTTCCCATAGGTGCTCTGACCACACACTCGGCAGATGCTCCATGGACGAGTAATATGATCAGGGAGTCCCAGGATGCGTTCTTGGTTTTAGGAGCACACATTGAGGGGAAAGTTCCCCCATCAGTCAAATTTAATGTTCTGGGGCATTGCAGCTTGTGCCATAATGCTGAGGAACTCTAGAATCCAAGCTACCATATAGTTATCCAATGAGTGCCGTGCTTTGTGAAATTATATTGTTATTGCTTATGCTTGGTTAAATTGTTGTAACTTTATTTTTGTTTTTTTTACAATGGGAATTCTAAATAATGGCAGCAGATATTTGCTTTTTTTTTCCACTTTTGTGGTTGTGATGTTAAGATCCATGCTGAATGGTTTTGTTTGGGTCCACAACAGCCTGTTTCGTTTGGTTATCCTTGAAATCCCCTTCATGTGCACTGTTTGAATTTCCTCTTTGAATTTTAGTTTGGGAGGAGATTGGTGGTGTTTTGTGTAGGGTGTGGTTTGGAGGTTCGACATTTCTGCCAGTGTGGAGGTAGGCGGTGGGCTATGGCAATGACAATGGCTCAGCAACCGGTGTATTGCTTAAGCAAACGGTGCGGTAGCAGAGCACATGCGTGCAGAGATAGCCGAGATTTTCTTCACAATACTTGTTGTAGCTGCAGTATGCCATCCATCTCTCAATGGATTGAATGGATCAGTTGTGTGGCTGAAAGCCCAGCAAAGCACAACTGCAACAATTGTGAGTGCCTGATGAATGAATTGGTCATGCATGATGATCGATATACATTCTTATTAACCTGCAGTGCATCGTTTTGGTGTGTACTTTTTTCACAGCAGCAAATGACTTTTTTTTCTCTCGAGTAGAAATGTGTGCTGCTTATATGATGCTACTAAATTTGAATCGTTAATTTTCGCTATGTTTTATCTATCAACTTTGTGTCGCGGAGATTCGAAACATCCCATTTTTCAATGCACAAATCATTCAATTGTTGTACGTATTTGTCAATCATTGTGTTCGATAGCAATAGCAACCTCTTTCATCAGGTTTTTGGTTTTTCTGTTGCTGTTCAGTACTTCGAGACCAACTAGTAAGCAACAGAACAACAGGTTTTTCAATCAACGGGATGGTGAACTTGACACATTCTTTGATACTGTGACCAAGTATTCATCATTTTGAGGCAAGTATTGTGATGAGATTTACCCCGAGAATCTTCTTACCCTTGGATTGTTGCTTGTGTGATGCTGCAAAGGGATCACCGCCAAATCCATCATCATCATCATGGTGAAACAAAGAGGAATCTTGACTAGTAACTCATTTATCATCCCCATTCATCTAAGGGAGAGCAAGTTTGGCCACTGCTTGGCCCGTGGCCTAAACCTGCTTGGCAATGGAGCAATGATCCACTGTCTTGGTGGTAAGGTCCATTTGAGCTCTCAATTGTTGCTGTCTTACCCCAATATCATTCCCTCGAGAAAAGAATGGATCAAAATTTTCCAACACTTGATCCCACTTGGTCTTATCCTGATCCAAACTCGCAGCCATCTGCTTCAAGAATGATCTTTGTCTGCACCGAAGGTTTAGGAGGTGCTGTGATGACATACGACAATTCCCCAGTAGACAAGGATGAACAGTCAATTTGGCCTTAGCCGCCTCAACAGAGTGTTAGCAATAAGATAGGGTAGAGTAGAATAGGCAATCGTATATGAGATTGGCGAGGGAGTACCGATGAAAGATTCCTCTGGCCTCTTTTGTATGTCTAAAGTACGATTGTTCATGTTTCTTACAGAGATGGTTGAAGTCTATATAGCTCTCTCCCTCTGTTACATTGCCTGTGGGCTGCACATGTAAGCAAAAATGAAAACAAGGTATTATTGTTTCTCGCCTCCAGACACGCTGGTACATTTTCTACCCATGAACGTTCCCGGTAGTTGTGACATGTGGCGGTAGGAGGTCGCGAGCGCGTTGGTCATCCCATGTCAGCGCCTCGGTGAGAATAGTGTGCAGCTGTGACTGCCGGTGTTGGAGGTCAAAGAAACTTGAGCAAATGGGGGATGAGCCCGCTCTCACCATTGGATACAAAGCAGAATTATGTAGAATTTAGATTGACTTATGGTGTGTGTATTTAATTTTGTTTTCAGGCTGAAGCATTGTAGTCAGAAAGGAATCCAGCTCTGGTCGGAGAATAAAATGATGAAACGGTGTGTATAAGCATGTACGAGTCAATTCCCTCGATGCCACTGAAAATTTTAGGTGTTCTCTTGTTGCCATCGAATTTTTCGAATTTCTTTAACTGCCACTGCTTAAAATTTACCATCCCTTGGTTGCCATTCCGTCATGTTCCGTTAAGTTCTCCGTCCGTCAGACCTCAAGAGCCTGTGCAGCTCGCACCGATGGTGCCCGCCCGCCCGCCCGGCCGCTTGCCTCGTCGGCGGCGCATGAGACCGAGGTGCCCACAGCCACGCACGCACCTCACGCTGCCTTCTCTGCTCTGCTTCTCCCCCCACGACCAGCACTCGCCAGCCAGCTAGCCTAGTTCCCTCGCGGCCTCGCCTCCTATCCTCTCCCAACGCTCCGACCAGGCTGCGCGCAGCGAAGACATGGCCGCGGCGCCGGTGACGTCGTCGAGGCAGCAGGACGAGGAGGAGGAGCAGCAGATCGAGGAGAGGGAGCAGAAGCAGCCGCGGCTGCCCAACAGCGTCGTCGTGATCGTGGTCCCGCACGACGGCCATGAGCTGCCCGCCTCCTCCGCCCTTCGCCGCACCCGCGACGCGCTCCTCTGCCCGGCACCGCGGCACGCGCCTCCGCCCGGTGCCGTGCCCGCGTCGCTCCTCCGCCCAGCGCGCCTCCGTGGCTCCGCCCGGCGTGGCCGCGCATCCGTCCGGCACCGCTCCTCCGCCCGGCTCCTCCGCCCAGCGCCGGTGCCGCGCATCCGCCCGGTGCCGCGCCTGCGCCGCTCCTCTGCCCAGACCGCGCCTTCGCCCAACGCCGTGGCCGCGCGTCGGCCACACCTCCGCCCAGCACCGGGCGGACGTGCCTCGCTCGGCGCCAAGCCGCCGCTGCTCCGCCCGGTGCCGCGCCCGTGCCTCCGCTGCACGTCCATGTTGCGAACGGATGGGTAGATAACGGGAGGTTCATGCGGGCCCAGTTACCAGTCTGCAACTTCATAGAGTTTAACGGAAATGGCAACCAAGGGATGGTAAATTTTAAGCAGTGGCAATCAAGGAAATTCGAAAAATTCGATGGCAACGAGGGAACACCTAAAATTTCCGGTGGCACTAAGGGAATTGACTCATAGGTTATTGGCAAGGATAAATCTACTTGTGGCTGTAGGATCTAGTGTACATTCATAAACCGCATGCACTCATTGTCCCCTTGAACTAAGTTATGGAAGATGTAAAGTCATGTATTTATGTTAACTAGCATAGATGTACGTGCAACACGCACGTGTTGTGAAATGATCAAAGAGGCAATAGAAATGAGAAAAAGGAATTAGAATTAAAAGGAAGGAAATTTGATTGATTGACGTTATTCCTTTCTCATTAAAATCAAGAGAAGGAAAATAACAGGTGGATATGGGTATAAATTAAGATGAGAAATAAAAAGAGAAAGTGGATGAAACATTTTGCATCTATGGGTTTTGAGCCTTTCCATCCCTTTCCAACCTTTTTCAAACTGCACAGTGGGACCAGAGTGAGGAGTATACCTATGCTTTTTTAGGTAAAAAAGATTTTTAGAAAACTCGCTCTTTTATAGCGTAGATTAGAAAAATGTGTGCCTGCAGGTAGCATTATGTCGCCTACAAAATTTGCTTTAGCTGGTCATTGTTTTTTAGCATCAGAAAAAGAGAGAGGCCACTAGATTGTGCTCAGGAACAACGCCAAGAACCAAATGCTAGAATCGTGTAATATTTGAGTCCACCAAAAGTCACTATTAAAGAATGTATGAAGTAGAATCAAGATGGTGTAGCTGTAGAATCAAGAGCAGCAACACAGATCGATTCAGGTATTCCAACTATTTTGCATCTACTGCTCTAAGGTCTGAATGAAATATGGAATGACACATCCGAAGGGCTGAGAGACCAACCGTACAATTTCTACCTACAAAACCTTCTGTTCTCTAAACAAGAATCAGACAAGAGACCCTTCAATTATTATGCTTCACAGTACAAGTTTACAAGCACAGCCGCATCGACTATTATGCTCACAGCACAAGTTTGCAGGCATACAGTTGCAACCTTAGGAGTAGAACCTAATCAACTTCAGTTGAAACTCTGCAAGGGCAGTGATGTGAACATAGATAGGAAGTGTCACAGTAACTCAGAAATGAGGGACACCATCTACCCCAGAATCATCTAAATTTAACAGCTATGGGGCAATGGATACACAACTACACAAGACCACCACACGTCCACACACATCATAGTACATACCTAGCTAAGGGCTCGCATTGCCCTTCTTCTTCTTCTTGGCTTCAGCACCCTTGCTCTCCATGAGGCGCCACATGTACCACGCACCGACGGAGCGGTACGGCCTCCACCGCTCGCACAATGCTGCCATCTCCTCCGGCTTAGGCAGCGCCTTGAGCTTGTACAGCTCCTGTACGCCCTTGCGCACGCCGAGGTCTCCGCACGGCAGCACGTCGGGCCGGTGCAGCGAGAAGATCATGAACATGTGGACAGTCCACTCGCCGACACCTTTCACCTTGGTGAGCTCGGCGAGGAGCGCAGCCTCGTCCATCGTGGCTACGGTGGAGTCGGAGAGCTCCCCGGTTGCGAATCTGGCCGCGAGGTCGTGGAGGTAGGAGGCCTTCCGGCCGGAGACGCCGATGGTGCGTAGGTCAGCGGCGGCGAGCGCAAGGACGGCGGCAGGTGTGACTGCGCGAGCGGCGGCGGCGGCGGCCGCCGAAGCGGAGGGGAGGAGCGCGAGGAAGCGCGCGTAGATGGCGTCCGCGGCGGGGGTCGCGAGCTGCTGGTAGAGGATGGAGCGCGCGAGGGAGTGGAACGCGGGCAGGGAGGGTGAGGCGGCGAAGGCGGGGGCCTCGGTGGAGGCAATGACCGCGGCGAGGAGCGGGTCCGCGCCTTGCAGGTGGCGCAGCGCGGCCGCAAGCTCACCCGGGGAGGACAGCGCGGGCGGAACTGGAAGCGGAGATGCCGGCGCCGGCGGTGGCAGTGGCACGGCGGCCGCTGTGGCGGTGAGAGGTTTAGCGCATGGTGTCTTGACGATCTTACGGGAGCGGAAGGAGATCTTGGTGGTGCGCTGGTCGGGGAGCGCCGGCGGCGGCGCGGCGGCAGGAGCTCGCGAGCGCGCCGGCCGTCCCATCCTCGGCGAGGGTAGCGTGCGGCGGGCGACCGCCGGAGTTGGAGGTCGGGCGAATGGGGGGGAATGGACTCGCTCGCACCTGGATCGGACGACCTCTACGGTCCCGGTGATTGGCCCGCCGGAGTGGTTTGTTGGCCCACCCAAGTTTGGATTGGACCGCAGGGAATCAATGATGGGCCTCCAGAACTCGGCCTGCCTCCTGTTTGGGCTCGAAAGCCCATGTTAGCCATGGTCTCGCACAGAGCAGGCTCGTCCTTGGGCCCGTCTCAGCCGCAGCCACGCTGGAGCCGGAGCCGGAGCCGGAGAGCTCCCCGTCGGCGACGCTTATACGTAGATCTCGACGGACGGACAACGATGTGATGTGATCCCGACGTCGATGTTGCAACGATGTGATTCCGGCGTGCTCGATCTCGACGGACCAATCGCTGGGCCTGCATGCATCAGGTTGCCAAACATGGAGACAAAGATCGAAGCATCTTCTCTCCATCAAATCTGGGACTGGGAGCGGGAGATCAGCCACGATCCTGCCAGCCTCACATGTCCAATGGACCTTGGCCATGGCGCCATGCGAGCAGCGCCACATGGTGCTTTATTATTCTATTGCGCGCGCGCGCGGCACGAGAAGCACGACGCCCACGGCCCAGATCGATCGAAGCTAGCAGCAGAGATGCTCCCATATGAACGTGACGTGGCAGAGGGCAGCTCTCCAGACTTCAGTTAGTACGTGCTCCATCGACAGCTCCCATGGGCTGGCACCGACGTGCAATGCATCCATATTTAGCAGTCCGGTCCATGCACCTCTCATCTCTGCCCTGCCCTGTCTGTCGGTCAATGCTTCCCCTCTCCCCTGTTTTGGAAGCAAGATCTTGATATTTCTCCTACTAGTACCATTTATTGCGCAGAAAAAGGGTCTTCGAGCATGTCGAATCATCAGTTTTTCTGCCTTATTATCGGTCGGTTGAACATCTTCAGAAAAATGGTAAAAGGCCATAATTTGACGTCGTGGTCTCGATATGAGCCGCCTCGGTCTTACGTATATAGCGGTATAGGCCCTCGTGGCTTTAAAAAAAAAAAAAATAGCAAGGACGGCGAGCTTAATAATGGATCAGCAATTCAACATGCAAAATATAGCTGCAAAAATCAGTGAAAATATATTTGACGAACACGAAATAGCCACGCATAGCCTCACGGTAAGTGACGAGCAATTTAGGACAAAAAGCC
Source organism: Paspalum notatum (assembly GCA_022530915.1). Classification (NCBI taxonomy): domain Eukaryota; kingdom Viridiplantae; phylum Streptophyta; class Magnoliopsida; order Poales; family Poaceae; genus Paspalum; species Paspalum notatum. Next base: position 39,315,871 of record CM039692.1, read on the forward strand.
GTACAAATGGCTTAATCTGTCCAGCTCATGCTCATCTAGGCGACTGACCGGTGGGGCCCTCTCAGAGCCTCAGACAGGGCAGCCCACTGCCCCCACTCTTCCCCATTTCAACGGGACGACGGTTCGTCTTCGCATCGATCGCTGTCCGTCCGCTATTCTTTCTCCTTCGTTCCTCCAATCCTCCTACTCTGCTCCATCTCAGGTGGCGGAGAAAAACCAAAGCTTGCGCCTTGCGGCGTGGCGGTTGTCACCGAGAGAGTAGAGAACCCGGCGAGCGGCGCCATGGGCGGCGGAAGCAACAGAGGCGGGGGAGGCGCCGGCGAGGAGAGCGGCAGCGACCAGGACGGCGGCCTGCGGAAGCCGCTGCTCAACACGGGCAGCTGGTACAGGATGAGCTCGCGGCAGTCCAGCGTCGCCCCGGGGGCCTCCTCCATGGCCGTCCTGCGCGAGTCCCACGTCTCCGCCTTCCTCTGCACGCTCATCGTCGCGCTCGGCCCCATCCAGTTCGGCTTCACCACCGGCTTCTCTTCCCCGACCCAGGGCGACATGGTTCGGGACCTCAAACTCTCCATCTCCGAGGTGAATATATAGCCCACAAGCTGCCCTGTCCGTGCTTACTGCTGGGTTCTGCGTTCCATCGTGCCTGACAACGAATGTGTATGACCGCGCGCGCGCTACAGTTCTCGGCGTTCGGTTCGCTGTCCAACGTCGGCGCCATGGTCGGGGCGATAGCCAGCGGGCAGATGGCCGAGCACATTGGCCGCAAAGGGGTGAGAAATTCGACCCCCTATCTTTCTTGGCAGTTGTCAGCTGTTCTTCCATTTGTGATCAGCTGACGATGGAGTGTCACAATCACTTCTTTTATAGACACAGAGGAATCATCCTTTTCCCGTGACAGAGAAAACATAAATGACATATTAAGATGATATTAGGTGGAGTCTTTTTCTTCAGAAAATAAAAGTAGGTGGAATGTTGAAAACTAGATGTCGATAATTTTACATCAATTAATACTTGTGGCCTATGTTCTTTTTTACAGTTAACTAAATTGGTGTTTGACATTGTTTCTTCATGTTCATTTTTTGGCTATTGACATCTTGTATTAATCATGGAGTTAGTGTGGGAGAAAATATGTGGATTTGTTTTTTTTTTTTTACATAAGTTTGGTCTTTTACTCAATGTATGGCAACATTTTAGTAGTTAATTCAACCAAATTGTACTAATTTAGTCTAACTGTTGTGTTAAATGTCTGCAGTCATTGATGATTGCTGCAATCCCAAATATTATCGGGTGGCTTGCGATCTCCTTTGCAAAAGTACTTAACAGTACCTATTCTCTTAGTTTTTTTTCACCCACTGTTGCTTCTGACAACATAAGATTGATGTCTGTCATCTGTCATGACTTTTCTACAGGATGCCTCATTTCTGTATATGGGACGATTGCTTGAAGGGTTTGGTGTCGGTATCATATCCTATACGGTTAGTGAGAGAATATGTGTTGCCTGCTTATTTCTTGCACAGAATATTTGTACTTCCAGAACTTAGGTATAAGTGCGGTTGTGAACTGCTTGGGAAAATGAGAGATTAAAAGATTGAGCGAGATTCCAATGTTTTGGAGACATTTAGAGAAAAAATTACTTTGGAGAAGAGAAGTACCATGGCCAATGTATAATTATTTGTCCACAAAAGATCCTTGGTGATTTGGACTAGTACAAGTCTAATTCTTTGTATGTTACTATGTGGTACCAGGTACCAGTATATATAGCAGAGATATCTCCTCAGAACATGAGAGGAGCTCTTGGTTCTGTGAACCAGGTGTGCTTCCTGATATTATTGTATCTTTTTGTTAGAGAAATAATACTTGATTATTTATATTCCACTAATTGTGCAATTGCATCCTGCAGTTGTCGGTAACACTTGGCATATTGTTGGCCTATTTGCTCGGCATGTTTGTTCCTTGGAGACTTCTTGCAGTAATTGGTAATGTTGCTAAATACTGATTTTTTCTTCTTCTTGTTACTTCCAGCTTACACTTAACCACTGGTGTTTCAGCTCACAAGATCACTAACTGCGAATATCTCTCCCCAATATGGCTATAGTTTTTTTAAAATATAGGGCAGATATTTTAATTTCAGATCTATATGGAAAATGCGGGCTTTTATGTGTCATAATTTCTTTTTTTTTTAGCATGTGCCTGAATGAATTCTGTGTCATATAATTTCTAATGTAAATATCTGGGTTACCATTCTTGTAGGAGCCTTGCCCTGCACTGTGTTGATTCCTGGCCTATTCTTCATCCCTGAATCTCCAAGATGGCTGGTATACATCAGCATAAGCTGGATCTGAAATATGACCTGTTGCATCAAAATGAAATAAGTGACTATTTCTCTTCCTCTTATTTATAGGCAAAAATGCATTTGATGGAAGATTGTGAAACTTCCCTACAAGTGTTGAGGGGGTTTGAGACTGACATCACTGCAGAAGTGGATGATATAAAGGCAAGCACTTGCATTATTCCTCTGGACTGACTAATCATCTATATGAGCAATTTACAGTTTAGCCGTCACAAATTTCTTTGTATTAGACATGTCTCAATGTACCTTGTTCTTCTAGAACAACTGGAAATCATCATCAGCCTTTTGAACCCCCTCCTTTTTTTTTTTTTTTTTTTTTTTTTTTTTGCAGAGGGCAGTGACATCAGCGAGCAAAAGGACTACAATCAGTTTCCAAGAATTAAACCAAAAGAAATATCGCACGCCTTTAATTGTAAATTCCTTAACTTTTTTTGCCTTAATCCATGCCAAAATCAATAGCCACAGTTTTGTAATTGTGATTATTTGTCGACTTGGCAGCTAGGAATTGGCCTACTTGTACTGCAAAATCTATGTGGAATCAACGGTGTACTGTTTTATGCAAGTACCATCTTCAAAGCTGCAGGTAAGTTGTGTAGTCTTTATCTTGTCTTTTTTGATCTTTGCTGTTGGAATAATAGGGTTTAGGCACAACAATTTGGACACCCTTGCAAATTTAACTGGAATTGTAGGAGATGATGACCGATAATCAATGGTGGAGCAACCTATTAATACCATTGTTTATTTGGCAAAAATGCTTTCCAGATGTAGGAATAGAATAGGTGACTATTAATTTCCAAACATCAGAATTGCACAAACATAACTGTCTCCGACACCATAGTAGGAATGTAGGACCAATAAAGTGTTACATTGTACTCCCTTTGTCCCAATTAAAGGCCAATTCAACTTTGTCCTAAGTCAAGCTTCTCTAAATATTTTTTCTTTTCCTCCATGTCATTGTATTATAATAGGTAAAAGATAATGGTCTGATTACATGCCAACTTCATGGCTTGGGTTAGTTATGTTAGAAATATATATTTCATTGTGGTTTTAATGATACAACTATGGTACTAGATAAATGCACTATCAAGACATTTCATGGTGGTTTTAACGAAACTAATTTGATCCTGTAGATGTTGTGTATTTTTCTATAAATTTTGTCAAAGCTAGAAAAGTTTGACTTAAAAACAAGGCTAAAGTGACCTACAATTTAGAGCGGATTAACATAGTGGATTAACATAGTTTATCATCCACTCTCCTCGCTGAAAGATGGCATTTCATTACATTTTGTAAAATTGAGATTGTTTAGCAATCAAAAAGATTTCCACATCTGATAGGCCTATGTATTATTGTTTTCCTCAAACAAGGAGATAGGCCCCATGTATCAATAGTTCGAGCTCCTTTATCATTCTACACAATAATGAATGCAGTCATTTTGTGTTCAAAATTAACATCGAAAATCTCCAGGGGTTACAAACAGTGACTTGGCCACCTGTTCGCTTGGAGTTATCCAGGTGCGTAGTTAGTGGATGACCTGATGCAGTTTATCTGTAGTTTATACTATTATAAGCTGCTCACTGCTTTTCGTCAGGTTCTTGCCACTGGAGTCACAACATGGTTGTTAGACAGAGCTGGGCGACGCATCCTTCTAATTGTAACTTTCTCTTCTGCGTGAAATCACTAGTTTGCAAGCTTTCTGTAACTGTGACTTAAGACTTAACACTGACTTCAAATGACAGATTTCTACTTCTGGCATGACTCTATGCCTCCTTGCTGTTTCTGTTGTATTTTTTCTCAAGGTATGCTCAAGTTTCTTTAGCTAGTATTCTAATGAGAAGATAATTATTACTATACTGCACTTTCTATTTTTGAAACCTGTACTGCCCTGGTTGCTATAGTAATCTATAATACTAACTAGTAACACGTCTTATGCAGTTTTGTACAGTCATCTCAATCTACTGATTTTTCTTCTAAAAATTCTTTTTATGGTTTATTCTTTTCAGGATAACATTTCAAATGATTCTAATGCATACTACATCTTAAGTATGATCTCCTTGGTTGCTCTTGTGGTATGTATCAATTCTGTTTCTTTTAAAAGTTTTGGATGCAAATGTGTATCTATGCCAAAGAGTTTGACTCTAATGACTATTTTCAGGCTTTTGTCATTACCTTCTCTTTTGGCATGGGTGCCATTCCATGGCTCATGATGTCTGAGGTACAGTACTTGGTTGCCTACTTGTATAGGCCTCTCGTCTTAGTTTTGGCATTCCACCGAAGAGCACTATTTTAATCTGAATTTATGTCTGAGGAACATGCTGTAAGATCTCTGAAGATATATTTCAAACTCTGTACATTTTTCAGATCCTTCCTGTTAGCATCAAGAGTCTTGGAGGAAGCTTCGCGACACTGGCCAACTGGCTGACATCCTTTGCTATAACAATGACAGCAAATTTGATGCTCACCTGGAGTGTTGGAGGTCCACACTTTTTTGTCCTTCCGTTTTTACTAGGATTGTATTATGAGACATGAAACCTGATACTGTTTTTTCCCTGACAGGCACCTTCCTATCGTACATGATTGTGAGCGCCTTCACTCTCGTTTTTGTCGTCCTTTGGGTGCCAGAGACCAAGGGAAGAACTCTAGAGGAGATCCAATGGTCGTTTCGCTAAGTTTAGAGCATCGCGCAGGCACAATGATTCTTCGAGATTCTCTCTTAGAAGGCAATGGTTGATCTGTGCAAGTCGAAATTTTGGTTATTCTCCCCAACACAAATACTAGGTGAAGGCCACGAGTTCTTTCTGTTCATATGACAGTCTGTACATTCGTGTACAGCTCTGTGACAATATTTACATGTAAATGCTGGAGCAGTGACTCGATCAAATTGCTCTTCTTCGCCATCAGCGTTGTAAGGTCAACAGTACATTCTCAGAGCTATATGTAAGCATTAGTGGTTGTCAGTAAGTGATCAATCCCAGGCAAGTTTCTGGATAACTGCAACTTCTGCCGACGCTTATAACTGTAGTTGGGTTTGCAGTTTTCACTTCTCACTTTCTCAGCGAAGCACATATGCCAACCAAATCGCATAACCTGACAAACTGACAGCGGCTATGGTCATTTCCCTGAGGCTGAGGTTTTCAGCGTTCAGGTGCAATGATTCTTAGAACGCAACAGTTGATTTATGAAACTGAGAATATTTTTGGGTATTAATTCTTCCCAACACAAGTACTAGGCAGATGGCACGAATTCTTTCTTATCACACGGCGCCTTTGTAAGTGCTGGAGCAGTGACTCGATCAAATAGTTCCCGTTCTTGCTTCAGCGTTGTAAGACAACAGTACATTCTCAGAGTTAGATGTAAACGTTGGTGCTAGTTTTCTTACTGTGTAAGACAACAGTACACAAGCACTAACTGAGCAACAATCCCAGGTATTTTTTCTTGAAATTCTTCGGGTGGACAAGAATCTCTGTCGACACTTGTATGTAACTGGCTTGCTAGTTTTCCTTCACTGACGCAACGCACGAAATGAACAGCGAATAGAAGCAAAGACCGAAATGAACAATGTCCCCGGCGGCGGCCGTGACCGTTGGTGAGCTCGGCGAGGAGCGCGGCGTCGTCCGTCTCTATCTCTCCGGCGGCGAGGAGCATCAACGCCCGTTGATGCTCTCGAGGATGGGGATTGGGGAGCGAGGAACACGAGGGTACGTGGTTGATGTCCGGTGATGCATCCCAATCAAAACGGGGAGCAGAAAAATTTCTTGCCTGATCAACATGTTCCTTAATTGGCCTCCAAAATTTCCAGCGTGAGAGCAAAACTAACAAACAAACCCGTCTCTTTCGTCGTCGGGGAGGCATTAGCCAAGACTTGGGAGTGTGCTGCTGTTCTACCGCCCACGCCACGGGAAGCACGACGGAAAGATTAGAATATATTTCTTCTTCACAGAAAAAGAAAACAGCTAGGAAATGCTTAGCTTATCCCTCCCACCAACATAGCATGAAGTCCGACGACGTGGCTTTGACACATCTCCAGCTACCGCCAGCACGGGCTGGCACGAACGTGCGCCCAATCATTTGCAGAGAGGGGGAGAGGAGAGGAAAAAAAAAAGCCGACAGAAACATTTCCTTGGCCTCCTGGGTCCGTATGTCACTGTCCATCCAACGCCGATGGTTTATCCGTGCTCCAAGCTGCATCGCATTCTTATACATGTTTTATACACATATATAAAAGAAAATGCATCTAGTTGTAGTTTCTTTACAAGATGGTACACCAGATGTCATTGTCTTGCTTGATCGTTACAAGATGTACATGCAGATGCATGTGTGGATAATAAGCTGACAGTCATACTTGTCCAGCTCAGCCAAGAAAAGAGCAGGCCCTTCCGTCTCTGACGTGTGGGACCCTGACACAGCTCCGGTCCCACTCCCGACACGAGTAGTCGTCCAGCTACCCCCCCACCCCCCCCCCCCCCCCCCCCCCCCCCCATTCAACGGAACGTGTGGCCGGTCTCCTGACATTCGCGTCGTTCGCTTCCCCCTCCTCGCTTCCCATCCCAATCCAACTCCAACAAATCAAACCCAAATCTCGCGGCGGGAGCCCGGTACCATGGCTAGCAGCAGGGCGGCGAGCGGTGGCGGCGGCAGCGGCTACGAGAGCGGCAGCGACCACGACGGCGCGCTGCAGAAGCCGCTGCTGCCCAACAGCGGGAGCTGGTACCGGATGGGGATGGGGTCCCGCCAGTCCAGCCTCAACGCCGGCACCTCCTCCATGGCCGTCCTGCGCGAGTCCCACGTCTCCGCCTTCCTCTGCACGCTCATCGTCGCGCTCGGCCCCATCCAGTTCGGATTCACCGGCGGCTACTCCTCCCCGACGCAGGACGCCATCATCCGGGACCTCAACCTCTCCATCTCCGAGGCACGTCTCCTGCCTCTAGCTTCTGCTTTCGCTTCCGTCTCTTTCTCTCCCTCTCTGTCCTCCTCACTCGGGTTTCGTCTTGTCGGAAAATAATTCGCAGTTCTCGGTCTTCGGCTCCCTGTCCAACGTCGGCGCCATGGTCGGGGCGATCGCCAGCGGGCAGATGGCCGAGTACATTGGCCGCAAAGGGGTAAGAAGATTGCTCCTTTTCTTCATGTACTTGTTGTCTGACAGTTAGCAAGGCCACCAACAACTTCTTCTTTCTTTGTCTTTCTTTTTTATTTAGACTCTGTGCGCAGAGTTGAGAATAGTATGCACTACTTCTGGTTGAGATTTAAAGTAGATTTATTTTCTCTCCGTTGACGCCGGTGATGAATTTCTCGTACACTTAGCCATACCGGGGGTTATGCTCCGAAATTCGTTAGTCATATTTACCATTGATGCGGTCACCATCAATCACGTGGTTGGACATAAAAGATGCCTTTTTCTTCAATGTCTGGCAACATCAACAGTTAATTTCACTAAAGCTGTTCTCATCAACTGAAGAGATATTTGTGCTGAAGCTGTAACCTTTTACACTAACTCACTGTCTTCCTAACTGTTTTGCAGTCATTGATGATTGCCGCGATTCCAAATGTCATTGGCTGGCTAGCAATCTCATTTGCAAAAGTATGGCGCTACATTTTCCTTAATTTATTTCCACACATTGCTGGACAAATGACAATACATGCTTCTTGACTGTCGGTGTCTGCTTGACAGGACTCTTCATTTCTATATATGGGGCGATTGTTAGAAGGATTTGGAGTGGGTATCATTTCCTATGTGGTTAGTATAATAAAACTCCATGCCGATTTGCTGATTACTTTCTGCATCGATTTATGACTTGAGAGTTTGAGTACTTGTACCGTTTAAGCTGTCCAAGTGAGAGAAAAAAAATCAACTGAGATGTCACCATTTTGGTCCATCCTTATGAAGTTTGTTTTTAGTGGCAAAAGAACAAATGTCACCATTTTTGGTCCATCCTTATGAAGTTTGTTTTTAGTGGCAAAAGAACAACAGAAGCATGGAGATACGATACAGTATCTCCTCAGAACATGAGATATGACAGCTAATTTTGAATTTCGTGACACCAGGTACCAGTATACATAGCAGAGATATCTCCTCAGAACATGAGGGGAGCTCTTGGCTCTGTGAACCAGGTTTGCTTATACTCACAAACATCTTACCATTTTGTGAGGCAAACACTTGGCCTTGTTATTTATACCTCATTGTAATTGTTCACTCTACAGTTGTCTGTAACCCTTGGGATCATGTTCGCCTATTTACTTGGCTTGTTTGTTCCTTGGAGGCTTCTTGCAGTAATAGGTAATGTGGCTAAACCCTGATACATTAACAAATTTGCTGTTGTTAGTTTGCACTTCAAATCTGATATTAGCTCGCGCGATCAGCAGTTGCAAATGATTTGAGCAAATATATATTGAATAATAGAAATATAGTAGTAGGCAAATAATTTTATTTTAGACCCTATTGGAGATAATTACTATCCTAAGATGTGTGATTCCATGCTTGTAGGAACCTTGCCATGCATAGTGTTGATACCTGGCCTATTCTTCATTCCAGAATCTCCAAGATGGCTGGTATATACATGCACATGTTGGATAATGAACTCTGAATCACTGCACCAGACTGAAAATTCAATGGCCTTTTTTTCCCTTACGTCTAGGCAAAGATGAATATGATGGACGATTGCGAGACATCTCTACAAGTTCTGAGGGGATTCGATGCTGACATCACTGCAGAAGTGAATGATATAAAGGCAAGCACTTTCTTTCATTCTTCTAGACTGACTAAATACAATTTATGTGAGCAATCTTCACTTTGGATATTATTATTTCCTTTAACATTGAGCACATGGCTCTATATGCTATGCTTCATTCTTCTGGAATCAATGGGATTAACTTTTAACACTGTCCCTCTTTATGCAGAGAGCAGTAACATCAGCAAACAAAAGAACTACAATCCGTTTTCAAGAGTTGAACCAAAAGAAGTTCCGGACGCCTCTAATTGTAACGTAACTTATCTGTTTATTTCGTACCAAATTAGCTACATGTTTTGTAATTGTCAGTTTGTGAGAATTCTACTACTTCCCGCAGCTAGGAATTGGCCTACTTGTGCTGCAGCAGCTTAGTGGAATAAATGGTATACTTTTTTATGCAAGTAGCATCTTCAAAGCTGCAGGTAAGCTGTTCACTTGTTCACTGGCTTGGGTTTTCATTACTAGTTGAGCATAATAAATTTTAGGCAAGAAATTTAGCCAAGGGGAAGTGTTTGCTAGATAGCCAACATGATTATCAGGTTGGCAAAAAAAATCAGAAGTAGGAATAGTGTAGTGGACTACAAATATCAAAATACTGAAATTGAGATAAAGTGATTTTTATTGTTCCTACACATTATAACATGTCCAAAAAAGCTAATAAATGAATCTCTTGTAAGTTGTATCGTGGTTTATCGTTCTCCTTCCTTGATGAATGATGGCATTTCATTGTTTATTGCAAAAGCTTCTTGTCTCCTCTGTCTTTGTCTGCAACAGTGCTGGTGTAGTCAGTTTTAGCTTATAGATTTAACAATCAATGTTCTTCAGGGCTCCAGAACAGTGACTTGGACACATGTGCACTTGGAGCTATTCAGGCATGTCACTAATAACTAGTCAGACCTGATGTAGTCTCCATATATTTTATATTAAGCTTCTAACAACATTTATCAGGTTCTTGCCACTGGTGTTACAACCACGTTCTTGGACCGAGCTGGCCGACGAATCCTCCTTATTGTAACTTCTGCTTCCCTTTAAAGTCATTAGTTTGTAAGTTTTCTGTGGCTTAGTTTAATTGTCACTTCAAATTACAGATTTCTGCTGCTGGGATGACTCTAAGCCTTCTTGCAGTTGCTGTTGTATTTTACATCAAGGTATGTTCAGGGTCCTTTGTGATAATATTCTGATGAAAAGATAACAGTCCTATACTTGCACAAGTAATCTTGTATACCACTGCAGTACATGGTTTATGAATATTTCAATATATTGTATTGTTGCAGGGTCTGTCATCTCAGTCCACTGAATATTCTTCTATCTTGACATCGTTTATTCTTTTCAGGATAATGTTTCGCATGACTCTGACCTGTATAGCATCTTAAGTATGGTGTCCCTGGTTGGTCTCGTGGTAAGTCTGTCAATTACAATTTATCTGAACATTTATTTCTAAATGTGGAGTCTGTGCTGTAAATTTTGACTCAAATATTCTTTTCAGGCTTATGTCATTGCCTTCTCCTTTGGCATGGGTGCCATTCCATGGATCATAATGTCCGAGGTATAGTATTTATCCCTTAGCTGATATGGGAGTAGCTCATAAGATCTCTCTAACAGTTTTAGATTTCAACTGAAGATCATTTCCTATAACCATATTTTTGGAGCAAGTGCTCCTCAGGCACTGCTGTAAGCAATCCGAGGGCTTACTTCCAATCTTTTCATTATCAGATCCTCCCGGTTAGCATCAAGAGTCTCGCAGGAAGCTTTGCAACACTTGCCAACTGGTTGACATCGTTTGGAATAACAATGACAGCAAATTTGTTGCTCAGCTGGAGTGCTGGAGGTCCATATATTTGTGCTTCTCTCTTGTGTAGAGTAGGATCATCATACATGAACTATCAAACCTTACGCAGGTCACCTTTAATTTGTTCCAAATTGTACAGGTACGTTTACCTCCTACATGATTGTGAGTGCTTTCACACTCGTGTTCGTCATCCTTTGGGTGCCAGAGACAAAGGGAAGAACCCTTGAGGAGATACAATGGTCGTTCCGCTGAGCTCCGGCATTCATCAACATATGCAATGGTTCTTCGAGTTTTTGTGACTTCAGATTGCCAAGAGTTGGTCTACATAATCAATGTTCTTGGCTATTCTTTCCCGACTTCAGATGAAGGCCACGCATTCTTTCTGTCCATACATTGTTTTGTACATGAGGTTTGGTACGATGATGTTTCAGTTTTTCCCCAATAGACATGTAAATGCCTGTGCAGTGACTCGTCTCTCTCTTTTACTTCAACATTTTACGATCAACGACAGTTTTCAAAATAAAATGCACACATTGTTTCAAATATACGACGATGTAAACGACAGTAGTTTGGTGTATATTGTTCCTGATGATCAATCAAAATTCTAATCACATTTCTTGAACTCTGTCTGCTTTTGACATTCTTTTTTCCAGTTTAGTCCCATCAGTACTTCTGCTGACTGACAGCGTATGCCTTGTTCTTCTGACAAGGTTCGGTCAATTTAAACAGGAAGCAACTCAAGTAGAGAACTGTAGACCGAATCAAAAGGAGGATCCTTTCGTGCGCCCCCAAACGTATGCAGTCACGCAGAGCAGGTGATGATTGATCCGTTGGAGTTGTGACCTCACACTGCGCAAAAGTGTGCAGACATCTCTGCCGCCGTCTATATCCACTCACCTTTTGGGATCAAATGATGATGATGACTGAACAGTGAAAAGCACCGTTAGTTAAATCACATGCGAAATCTAAAGAACGCCAGCTTCCTCTTCCAAACTTGCACGTTGGTGGTCTAGCGGTACAACGCAGCTTTGTGGCGATATCATCGCTGAACTGAACTGAACTGATTAATAAGCTGGTAATTTTTTAAAAAAGTTACTACCCTACCACTACTCTTGTCAGTAGCCTAATCCTAGTAGTACTGGAACAGAGTGGGCCTCTCCCGGACGGCGAACGCCGGCGAGGAGGGCATGACGTTGAGCATCCACGACAGGCAGGTCCCGTCCGACGCCGCGTCGACGACGACGTCGCCGCCGCCATACATTCCGAAGGACGCCGACTTCCCCGCGGCCGGGCCGTAGCCGCACCCCCACTGCGGCGGCGCCGTCGCCGCCGGCGGCTGCCGCGCGTAGCCACCGCACGCGTACGACCGGATCCCGCCGTCCTGCGGCGCCGGCGCCTGCACCACGGCCGCCGCGGCGCGGCGCTCTTCCTTCTTGTACCGGATCCCGCAGGCGTTGCACAGCGACTGCGAAGCAAGAAGGCAAGGAAACGTAAGATGAGCGCGCGTGCGATACTGCGATGCATGCAGAAAATGTGGTCGTGTCAACACTGAGTACCCAAACACACCTTGGGTCCCCGCGGGCCGTTCCGCCAGAGCGGCGTGGACGTGGTGTCGCAGTTGGCGCACCGCCGCGGGCCCGGCGAGGAACCGCGGCGGGGCTCATTGCAGGGGGCGGCACCGCCAGTGCCAGCGCCTGGTGCGCGCGCGTGGACGCCGGCCTCGGCCCGGCGCGTGGACGGCGTGCCGAGCGACAGCGTGCAGTCCACCGGCCCGCCGCCGTACCCGTAATACGGCGATCCGTCCGCCGCCTCCTCCTCGTCCTTGTAGCCGTAGTGGCATTGCTGATCCGCCCCCGCGGGGAAGAGCAGCGAGAAGGGCGACGCCGCGGCGCCGGCGCACCGGCCTGCAAGCTCCTGCAGCATCCTCTGCGCTACAGGCACCAGCTGACACGGCCGGGGCGAGGCTGGCTACGATCGACTACGGGCTGCGGTGGTGGTCGGCGTGGGTATATATCGGGATAAGAATAAGAATTGGATGGTAGCGCGCGGGCAGTGTGCGGTGCGGTGCGGCGAGACGAGGTGATCGAGGGGCTGTCTGTCGGTTCTTGGAAACGGCCGGGCCTCGATCAGCTGACGCGCTCGATCGAGCAGCGCACAGTGGCAGTGGCAGCAGTGCGGCGGCGATCTCGAGCTGGCGAGCTACTAGTGCAGCTCGATCACCAGCTGTTCCGTTGGCAGGCTGCGGCATGTGGCTCCGTCCGGTGGTTCTCTTTTATAAGGGCGCGCGGACGGCGTCGGCGTGTGAAGGAGAGTGAAGTGGGTCGCTGGATTCGGCAGGCAGGCAGGCAGGCACGGGGGGCGAGGCGATGCCGTGGTGCCAGCGTGTGCCCGGCCGCGCGCATGTCTGCTCTGCTGCCCCCATCCACCGGGGGAGGCCGGCAGTGCGGCTTGCAGGGCGGGCGGTCAAGGGAGGCGGTCAAAAGAGAGGCGAGGGCCGGCCGCCAGGCCACGTGAAACAGGGAGCAGTCTCCCATGCATTCCGACGACGACGACGGCCGGCTGCCTGGTGGCTGGCGCTGGCTACAACTACAAAGCCTGGGCCTGGGGAACCGGGGCCGTGTTGTTGCGTTCGCTCGGCTCCTAGTTGGAGAGGAGACGCGGGCGGAGCAGTAGAATCGCACGTCGCCGATCACGAGGCGCACTGTCCCATCTGTTCCGCCGGACCTCTCCTGCGTCTCTTGTACTACGTGTGGATCCGTGACACCAGGCCAATACATGCATGTACTAGTATATGAGTAGTACTTGATAGGAATATTCGAGGAGTACAATTTTTTTAGACAAACTGATAGTTTGCCATAAATAAAACTGGTGTCAATATTTTGTTTTAAAGTTGTTAATCAACTACTATACACGTTAAAAGGCCACCTTAAAACATCTTCAAGAGTCACTCAAATATACTCCTTCCGCTCTGCTAAAATACTAGTCATTTTTTTATTTCAGTATCCAACGTTTGATTTATTCTCCTTATTTAAAAATCTAATGCAAATATTTAAAAAAGAAAACTATGTTTAAATGCCTATGTACGAACATGATTGAAAATAGAAAAAATAGTACTCCATTATAAAACCTTTTTTTGATTAAGCCCAATGGTCAAATGTTGGGCACTGAAACAAAAACGACGTGTATCTTGAAATGGAGGGAGTATTTCCTTATAATAATGATGAAGGGTCATCACAAACATATAGGGGTATTTCTTTCTCTAAATATTTTCCCCCATCTGAGGCAACTTCTCTGCATCTCGATTTGAAGAGGGACAATTTTATCAAAAAAAAAAAAGGGGACAATGTCGGATTCCATGCACGTATAAACGGAGATCAACACCTCTGCTTGGGTGGGGAGGGCACAACGGATACACACCCCAGACGTCGTGTCCCTGCTTTCCTTTGCACAAAATGAAAAGGCATGCTCCTTGGTTTGGCTACACATTATCAGATGGAGGAGCTGGATGGCGTTGCAAACTTCGGAGTAGACGACAACAAAGGCCGAGCCAAACAAAGAGAGACCCGTACCTGCCCTGGGGCTATAAACGGAAAAAGAAGAGAAATATAAAGAAGGAAATCGAAAGAAGGAAAAGGGCAAAAAGAGGTGGCGCCAAACCATCTACTGGATGTCTGGATATATAAACGACTGCTCCTACATACCCTATCATCATCCATATGCATAATACCCTATCATCGGATGATAAATCATATAATGGATCGAGAAGAAAAGAGACGTGGAAGGCATGATTGCATCGTCGTCGATCGTCTATACTTGCATGGAAGGGATAGATGGATCCATGATATGCATAGCATGCAGCAGGATATACGCTTCGATAGATCGACCGTTCAGGATCAGAAAAGCCCCTGGGCCTGGTCGAATCGAATCAGAATGATCGTCGATATGATGGAACACGATGTGTACGGGGCTCCTCTCATCATTGGCTCTCCGATTCATGGCTTGTTCCATTCCATCAACTATACATATATGTAGACATATTTATACACTCGTACTACTACTTACGTTCACCTCGCTCATCACCTTTATACAACTTATTTATGCACGCCTTTAGTAGCTGCTCGCTCGAACCCTGACGGCTAGCTAGGTTTCAGCATTGTATTTTTCTATATTGTAGTTTGCCGTGTTTTGAATAATAATCAGTTTTATACTCTTCTATCTGTTTTGGATCTCTTTCAATCAGTCATGCTCGATCGATGATCGATGGAGAAGACTGGTTTAGGTCAAAGGAATAAGGCGGTAGTAGGGGCAGGGTCGCAGGGATCGGTTGCAGAGAAAGCCAAAGCCGATGGAGGCCATGCTATGCATGATTCCGTTTGCCGCTGCCCACCCGCCAAATTAAAGCGCCGACACCTCTCCTGCATGCATCAGCTGCATTCCATCAGTTTCCCCTCTGCGACGATATGCATGCGTAGTCGAATAGAGTAGGTACTACGCGCCAGCAGGCGAGGCGACGACACACACATGAATGATCGATTGCCCGTGTACGTGCGCACTGTACCAGCCACCTAACATTGCCTCCCGAACTGGTAACAATCGTCTAAACACTTCCGGTAAACTTTACCAGTAATATCTCAGTTCTCGAATATTTATCATTGATTATTTCATTTTGAACTAAAATGCGATAGATAAAACAAACGGAGAGAATCCATAAATGCGCGTGCGCACACACAAAAGATTTAGCAGTGTGTATACGCTTCATAATCCTGTCAGTGTGGCCACACCAAATAAAAATTTAAAATACGGTAATGGCTTCGCATATGTATAATAATAATACTTTGTTCCTCCTGTCATAATATATAAACACTTGATTGATGTCATTGGCTTTCGGTGATAGTGGTGTCAGAGCTCTTTTAGATCAACCATTTTCCATTGGAATCGGAGTGGTGGAATAGAGCGGATTGAGGCGAAGATTAGTTCGTTTTTTTCTCAATCCCTTTCAATTCTGAAAGGAAATGAGTTTTGCCTAAACAGCCCACATAGATATATATTGGCAATTGCTACGGTACACTGAAATAGCTGTGGACCGTCGATCTAAGTGGTTAAAATTAAGTATTACCTCACAGGAAGTAATACTAAAAATAATTAAACATTTATTTATTAATAGGATAATGATCCATAATTGATCTAAACTAACCGATCGTGGCCGGCATGCACGGAAGGAGTCTTCGGACGGGCAACGTGACCGATCGAGTGGAGCCGCTCACGTGATTTGTTTGTTTCGTTTCCGGTGGCCTACGAGAATAATGGATCTCGATCAGATTTTCGGAATTTTTTGTTTGAAATTTTAAAAATTCATAAAAATCGTACAAGAATAGATCTCGATCAGATTTTCGGAAATTTTCGTTTCAAATTTTAAAAATTCAAAACAATTCATAAAAATCGAAGGAAAATATCATAAAAACTAGATCTTACACTGAATCGTTTGTAGTAGCCCGAGTTTAAATCTATCATTGTTTGAAGATGCGGTGGCCGGCGCCATCCTGCCTCCAGTTGGTAACGTGCATGGATGACTGCATGCATGGGGTGGCGCAGCTAATAACAGAAGGCTCTCCGTTGACGCCGGGCATGGCGGCTTTGCAGGAAGCCAGGACTGACCTCTCGACTTGCATGCATGGCGAGGATCTCCGATGAGAGAGCTGTGCTATATGCGGGGACAGCGGAACGTGGGAGGTTGGGCAGTTCGGCGCAAGCGGAGCGGAGGCGCGATAGGATAGAAACGAGTTTTTTCTTTTATTATTTTTCTCATTTAATCTATTATATAAAGTATTTTATTTTTTAAATTTAATGGTCCAGATCTGTTTGAAGTCTTACTTTCTGAGAGGTAATTTGTGTACCGTAGCACAGCCCATATATATTTTATGTTTTCCAACTATATACTTTATTTTATTAAGTCTAACAGGATATTAGTCATACAACAAGTATTTACGGTCCCTTTCTTTTGCGAAAGAGAAGTATTATTACTACCTCCTCCCAGATTAATATTTTAAAATAAAACATAATGATCAGAGAGAGTAATATTTATAAACCAAAATCATCAGAAAGGATTAACCGAGCACGCAGCAGATTGTGTGTGTGAGAGAGAGAGAGAGAGAGGTGATTAGGTAAAGTGTTGTCGAGTACGGACACCTGCCGGGACGATCTGTCGTGTGGCTCATCAGCCTAATGCCGGCCCTGCGTGACAGAGATCTTGTAGCTTTGCGTGCCTTGTGCTCCGTGCTGCATCTGCCGCATCTCCAGTAAATAAAAGCGACTAGAGGTAAAGCTGCATGCATGGCTCGCGCGCGCGCGAATACCCGCGGAGAACGTACTACGACACATCCAAGTATCTATGCATGGCATGGATTGACGAGAGCATTATATTGTGGCCGGGCAGGCCTGTTCGCAGCCGATGAGCCTAGCTAGAGATTGGTGTCTCTTTCGTTTGATTGTCTGGAAACACACGTACTCCCTCAGGTCCAAAAAAGCACCATTTTGGACATTGACACGGTCTTCTAAACATAAGTTTGACTAATGTTTTTGTTAAAATAAAAATAAATATCATAAAAAATTTATATTTTTATAAAAATACTTGTTAAGACAAATCTATACGTATAACTTTCAACATTCAAAACTAAATCATATAAAAGTTATATATAGTCAAAGTTTTAAAAGTTTGACTTCTAACTTTTCTAAAACGACACTCTTTAGGGACTTGGAGGGAGTATTCATTCACGCACCGTGTACATAGACTCCTGCTTGACCATATACAATCCCCTTTAGAATACCTCCAACGGCCAACGCGGTCCTTCTAAGTTCTGAAGAATGTAGAGCTATATTTTCTCTCAGCATACAAGCGGGAGGCTGAGCTCATGAGTAGGCCTAAAAGGAGCACCCAAACACTGTTTGCGCAGAGAGAGGGATAGTTGGAATAGTGGATATGCGGGATGGGATGGGCGGGTTGGTGAACATAGTCAAAGTTTAAGCATATATGCCACTATGTTTTTTTACACGGTAGTTAATTTCCCTATATGACTATCTTACTGTTTCTAATTGAAGGTTCTAAAAGTTGCATCAATTTCAAATCGCGCTAGAAAAAAAGATAAATTCTAGAAATTCTCACAATAATCAGAAACATCCGACCATCAATTGGCAGATTGGAATATTAATAGCCATTAAATCTGTTTTCTAATTACCCCACCTCTGCTATTATGAAAGGTTTTGAGTTTAACTCTCAACCACTGTTCGCCTAAACGGCTGTTTAGCCCGTTTAAACACCGTTTAAACGCTAAACAGTGGCTCACAGTTTTCGTTTAATTGGCCATT
Source organism: Paspalum notatum (assembly GCA_022530915.1). NCBI lineage: Eukaryota > Viridiplantae > Streptophyta > Magnoliopsida > Poales > Poaceae > Paspalum > Paspalum notatum. Next base: position 39,334,094 of record CM039692.1, read on the forward strand.
TACACCGTTTAAACCCGTTTAAACGGACGTTTAGCACCGACTAATGGCTAAACAGTAGGTGACCGACTGTTTACCGTTTAGCGTTTAGGCTAACACTGCTCTCAACAAAAACAAATATCCTCTTTTTTCATTATATATATTTTCAAAGTAATTATCCACCTCGGCCATTACGAAAGATCTTGGGTTCAATTCTCAACGAAAGCAAATATCTTTTTTTTAGATTTTTCCCATTTTCAAATTTACCTTCCGTTTTTGTCCTTTTTTCCATTAAAGATGCTATAAACCTTTCCATAAAATAGATATTTTGTAGACTCTTTTTGAAATTTCCATGTCAATCCTCATAAGATGCGCTAGAAAAAAAATAAAATCATAGAAATTCTCACAGTAATAAAAAAATACTCTATCATCAATTGACAGATTGAAATCTTAATAGCCATCAGATCTGTTTTCTAATTAGGTAATCACCCACCTTTGCCATTATCAAAATAATATTAAATAACCCCTAAAACTACATATTAATTACCCACTCTGCCAATATAAAAGAAAAAATGAAATAACACCCTAAATTTATATCTAATTGCTCACATTTGCTATTTTGATAGGATAATACCAAATATTCCTTTTAATTTATATTTGAATTGTTCACCTTAGTTATTATGACTGGTAATACGATGAAAGTAACCCCTCAAAATTATATTAAAAACATCTATTTTTGCAATCGATCAAAGATTATCTAAATCAATTAAGCATACATATAAAGTAGCAAGATATGCTATTATAAAAACCTAAGTATAAAAAATAGATCTATATTTGTTGTACGGTTACGCATAATACATTTAAGACTCTAACCCGTGCGAAAGCACGGGTTGATTGACTAGTATATAAAAAACAAAAAAATCATATACTCTCTCTGTATATATATATAAAAAAACGTACTCAGTTCTTTAGGCATTGTTCCTTATCAACCGGTCATTTATTTTTCTATGAATATGTTTTGTATGTATATGTATGGCTATAAATCTATCTGAGAGTGGGCAGATAAAGGGAGGAATAAAAAAACTATAATTTTGAGACGGAGAGAGTAGAACATTCCTCACCGATGTGCACAAAACGAAACGAAAAATGTGCAAAACGAACATCGAAGAGAGTTGTTGACTCAGAATGTATTTTAAGGCATGCCTAGCTAAGGTTAGAGGTATCTTTTGGGAAGCGACATACAAGCATTAGTTTGCTGCTGGTTTTTCTTCTCAAGGTTTGAACCATTCGGATCATTCTAGCAATGTTGTACATAATAACATTGCACTATATACTTAACATCTAGATTGTAGGGACTAGCCAGCCGACCGAGTGATGAGCGGAATTTGTTTTCGAATAATCATATATTTTCTTATAAAATTGAAATATTTCATGTTAAATTCAAACACAGCTAATCATATATTTTTACGTTCTAATAGAGTGCCTAATGTTACATCCTTATATACTGCCATGCATGCACGCTTGGTCCGACCAATTATATGTAGAGACTAGACAGGCTTCGGCTAAACCGCCTCCTCACTGCCAAATCTTGTGTCTCGAATGTGGAGCATCGCCAAGGAAGATCCAAGCAACCAATTATTCCACGTTGGGTACAACAAAGCCGTGCGGCTCATGGTCCGTGCGTTCGGACGCGACACTCTGGGAAAGAGGCCTAGACGACCGCGGTCTGATGGGCTATTGGGCTGCACTCAGTGAGGATCGACAAGATTTGCATTGGTGGTCGGCCCGACACAGTACGTGGCCGGTGAATGAAGCAGGCGTGGATTGAGCACCGGCGGCCACCGGCTTCGGCTCGCGCATCGCCACGGCCATTTTAGTGGGCGATTAATAATTAGGACTATGGTCCACGATTGGCTCACACATGGCAGCACCGGAGCTTGAGCAGCTCAAGCCTCTTCTTCATTCATTCAAGGACCTCGAGCTCGTCGAACCCTTCCGAGAATATGGTATCTTGGGTCAAGTTCCGAGCTTAGCATGGAGGAGCTGCTCAACGACACTGCGCGGGTTGGGGACAAAGGATTCTGAATATGGTATCTGAGCCGGAATTTTTCTCCTTTACTGAATGCAACAACATAACACCTTTGTTCAACAACAGGTAATCCTTGACCATGCGGAGGATAGATACGGTGGGAAACAGTCAGTCCATTTGGTGGGGTTGGACTTCTCTGACTCTTGGGCTGGGCCTGGCTAAGACTAGGTTCATCAGGGCACCTATCTAACTCCGTCCATCCACTATTTTAACTATTTTTCTCTCTGTCTACTGTGCTGCACAGTGTTTTGGGCATCTCTTTTGAATCAACTGGTGAGCCCAGTCTAATCAGGAAGGAGAAAATGATATCCCTTTTTCACCCCTTCCTTTTCCCTGTGTTCAAGCAGGTAAAACCACGTAGTGTGTGTGCGAGAACTATGGGTGTGCTTAAATCCTGAAAACTGACACTGTTCTGTCGTTTGTTTGTGGTAAATATTGTCCTACCATGGTCTAACTAGGCTCAAAAGATTCGTCTCGCAAAGTACATCTAAACTGTGCAATTATTTTTTTATTTCATCTACATTTAGTACTCCATGCATGTGCCGGCATTTTGATGTGATGGGAAATCTTTTTTTTTATAGGAGAATTTAGGAGAATTTTTTTGGATCAAAACAGGGCCTAGGACACCTAGTCGAGGCAGCTCTGTCAGCCTCGATTCGATGGTGTCCACTGTCCTTTTTTAATCAGTCACCATCAGTGCTTGTGTGCCTAGTAACCAACGGCTGGCATTTGGCAGCATTTAGCAGTTCCCCTCCTGTGACATTGGGGCTGTTTAGTGCCCAAACTTTGGGCCGAATTTTGGCCCAATTTGGGGCTAAAAGCACTGTTCCGAATTGAAAAGCGCTGTAGCACGTTTCGTTTGTTTGTGGTAAATATTGTCCTACGATGGCCTAAGTAGGCTCAAAAGATTCGTCGCGTCAAGGACATCTCAACTGTGCAATTATTTTTTTATTTCATCTATATTTAGTATTCCATGCATGTGTCGGCATTTTTGACGTGACAAGGAATCTTCTTTTTGCATAGTGAATTTTGGGGCTCTTTTTGGGTACTAAACAGGGCCATTTTCTGCTTGGTGTCCGCTTCACTTACTGCTGGCTCATTTATGGGATACACTTTGATTCAGAAAATAAAGTATTTCTGCTGTACTTGATTAACAGGCAGTCTATAATGTTGGCTAGAAAAAGTTGGGCTCACCGCAGTACCCATCTAACGCCAGCCATCCACTATTCCAACTATCTTTCCCTCTGTCTACGGTGCTATACAGTGTATGGGCTTTCTCTTTGGGCGCTCCAGTGAGCCCAGCCAAGCCAACGGAGTTGGGGAGAGGCTGTCAGGCTGCTTTATTATGACCTGATCAAGCAGGCAGCTCTAGGAAAACGATGATGCACAGTCGTGGCAGTCTCTTCTTCGCTGATTAATCAGAAGAAAAAAAAATACTACAGCACATGCAGATCTTGCCTTGCTGCACATGGCCGCAGGGCTCGGTTTACAGATTTTGTCTCTCCGAACCAACGACAAGAGCACCTCCGAGGCTCTTTGGAACCAGCAAAAAAAATAAAGCTTTTTCATGTGACAATTGACAATGAGACAAAAGGCCAGGGTTTGTCAGCAGCGAGAAAAACAAGGAGAAAGCACCAAACGACTTGGCATTCTGCAGAGCAAAGTGTCCAAAACCTGTTTAGAACGGTAGTCATCTTGTGCCAAGCCTCTTGATAAAAAAATGATTACGCTGCTTATGGCACAAATACAGTAGATATGCTTATCTTTCAGTTTTGAACAATATTGTTCATGATTGTATCTAGGGTACCACCCCTTATTTTTTTTAAAAAAAAAGACAAAGAACATGGACAATGATAATGCCTATAACAGAACCTAGCTTTCTTCCATTCCATGGTCGGAGCTTGCAAGAGACACCAACCTAGCTAGCTAAGTAACTTAGCCTTCATAAAGGAAATAAACAAGGAACACAACAGGACAAAATGACAGAGAGAAGTGAAACAGCTTGCGCCAACAAGATAAACTGACAGAGATTAGGAATTCAACAAGAATATCTGATTTAGGAAAAATAAAACATGATTCATATATCAGCTCATCAAGGCCAGGATATATAATAGGCTATATAATACCAACAGTAGTAGTATCTAATCAAGCAAGAGCAAAATTTCCAATTGAACAGGACACACACACACACACACTCCATCGATCCGTCAGCACACTCAGGACACCCACATCACCTTTCGTAGTAAAAAACTAAAAGGAACGGTTCCTCCTCTCGAGTCTTGTGGACCACTAAAATGACAATCATCGGCAGCAATTGGCTAAACGGACAAATGTACATATAACAATCATCAGCACTACTCTACTACTGCAAACTTACCACAGGTGCAGCGACAAGCAGGGAGGGACCCATTTCTCTCGCTCGGACCGGATGATCCATGAAGTACACACCAAAGACCCAATGCTGACGAACACTTGGCTACAGAACTGAACAGAGCAGACCTGCAGTAAGCCTAGAGATTCTTCCAATTGGGTGTGTTTAGAACCCTGAAAACTGGCACTGTTTCAAACTGAAAAGCACTGTAGCACGTTTTGTTTGTTTGTGGTAAATATTATCCTACCATGGTCTAACTAGTCTCAAAAGATTCGTCTCGTAACGTACATCTAAACTGTGCAATTAGTTTTTATTTTTACCTGCATTTCATACTTCGGGCATGCGTTTTTTGGTACATTTAATGCTTCGATGTGATGGGAATTTTGGAAATTTTGGAGAGAAGTTGGGGTTCTAAACACAGCCAATGCAATCATACCCAGGGAAATTAAAGCAGCCCTGTCCCAGATGAGGATTATGATTTCTGTGTCGGATGGAGCTGGAGCGTCGATGGATGTGTGGTCATGTGGCGGCGGTGGATCGGAGCTATTGCTGCTGCTGCTGCGGCGGCGGCTTGTGCGTGGGGAAGCCGTCGACGAGCTCCACCGGGTAGCGGTCAATGCAGTCCTCCCAGGGGCTGTTGGGGGAGGGCTTGACGTTGCGCAGGGCGTGCCAGACGGCGCTGTTGCACTTGAACCCGCTGCCGAAGGCGATCTGCCAGATGCGGTGGCCGCGGCGGACGCGGCCCTTGGCCTCCATGTAGGCGAGCTCGTACCAGATGGAGCTGCTGGAGGTGTTGCCGAAGCGGTGGAGCGTCATCCGGGACGCCTCCACGTGCGCCGGGCTCAGCTGCAGGTTCTTCTCCAGCTCGTCGATCACGGCGCGGCCGCCGGCGTGGATGCAGAAGTGCTCGAACGCCAGCTTGAAGTCGGGGATGTAGGGCTTGATCTTGGCGTTGAACAGCTTCTTGGCCACCAGCGTGGCGAAGAAGAGGAGCTGCTCGCTGAAGGGCAGCACGAGCGGGCCCAGCGTAGTGATGTTCGTCTTGAGCGCGCCGCCGGCGATGGCCATCAGGTCCTTGGACAGCGACACGCCCGTCTTGCCCTCGTCGTCCTGCTCCTGGTACACGCAGTTGAACGCCTTGTCGTCTGCGCCCTTGTGCGTGCGCACCACGTGCCTCAGGCTGTACTTGGCGCGCCGGCGGTCGGCGCCGCGGTTCGACAGCAGCACCGCCGCGGCGCCGACGCGGAACAGGCAATTGGGGATCAGCATCGACTTGCGGTTGCCGAAGTACCAGTTCTGGGTGATGTTCTCCGTGCTCACCACCACCGCGTAGGTGTTGCGGTGCACCTGCAGCATGTCGCGCGCGAGGTCCACGGCGATGACGCCCGCGCTGCACCCCATCCCGCCCAGGTTGAAGCTCCGGACGTTCCCGCGGAGCTTGTACTTGTTCACGATCATGGCCGACAGCGACGGCGTGGGGTTGAAGAGGCTGCAGTTCACGACCAGCACGCCCACGTCCTTGGGCTTCACGCCGGTGGCCTTGAAGAGGTTGTCGAGCGCGCCAAACATGACGGTCTCGGCCTCGGCGCGCGCGTTCGCCATCGTCGGCTGCGGCGGCAGCGCGTGCATGGCCTCGGGGACGTACGTCTCCTCGCTGAGGCCGGAGCGCTCCAGGATCTTGCGCTGGAACTCCAGCGCGTCCTCGGAGAAGCCGCAGAGCTTGGAGTGGCGCATGAACTCCTCGAAGGGGACCTTGAGCTCGTCCGGGGGCTTGTAGCAGGCGAAGTCGACGAGGTAGACGGGGCGGGGGCGGGTGAGCACGTACACGGTGGCGCCGAAGACGAGCACGGCGGAGAGGACGAGCACGGAGACGAGGTTGTACTGGAGGTGGAGCCAGAGCTGGCGCAGGTCGTTGGGGTCGGTGCGCCCGGCCTCCAGCAGGATCACGGCCATCAGCGGGAGCAGCGTCAGCGTCAGCAGGTGCGTGATGAGGTAGTGGTACCCCAGCTTCACGTACTTGAGGTTCACGCTCTGCAGGAAGTCCGGCAGCCGCCGGTGAGGCGGAGTCGCCGCGGCTGCGGCAGCGGCCGCCGGTGGGGCGGCGCCTCCGTTCATCGCTCCTCGTCCCGACTCGCCCCGCCCGCTCGCCTAGATCTGGACGCGGAGTGCGAGTCAAAGATGGGGTGCCGCGCCGCCCCGATGCGTGGACTGGTTGAATGGATAATTTCGCGTCGGTGACTCGATCGGTGGAGCCGTTTGTTGTGGGGTGGAGATGGTTGCGCGGCGGCCGCGAGGAGTTGATGGAGGAGGAGGCGAGGTGGGGTGCGAGAAATGGGCGTGGCCGCCGGAGACGGAAGCGAATCCGGCGGCGGCGGCGGCGGCGTAGGACGAGGCAAGGGAGGGAGAACCGGTTCCGTTGCGGAGAGGGAGAGGGGGATAAATAATGGCAAGGGGTGCGTGAGGTGAGGATGTGGGGCTTTTGGCGCTTGTGCTCCGTTTCTTCCTGCGATTTTACACGGGCACCATCCATGAATCCGGTATTCTAATCCTTTTAAACTGATAATAATATATGGGTGTGTTGGTACTGATTTTTTTGTGTTCACATGAGTCACTAATGTTAGCCATTGGATCTTCATCCAACGGTCCAAATATTTCACTCTATTTTACCCTCTCCCCCTTCGTCCTCCTACGGTCTCTTTCCCCCGACCCCGACTCCGCTCCCGCCGCCAGCCGCCGCTGCCCCACCCTCGCCACACCGCCGTGCCGGCCCGCCCCACGGCGTCCGCCGCCGCCGCCCTCGCCGACTGCCATCACCGTCTTCCGTGGAGCTCCCCCGCCCCACCCTAGCCCAACCGCCCTCCGATCCCGCCCGCCCGGCGGTGCCCTTGCTGCCGGTCTCCACCGCCGGCCACCCCGCCACCACCGCCGAGCCGTCCTACCTCCCCAAGCCTCCCTCTAAGGCTGGAGGTGAAGAAAAAAGACCCCAAACACCGAACCCTAACCCTAACACCGAACACCGACGATAGCGCGGCGACGACAGCTCCTTCTGCGACGACGACGGCAAGGTGCAGTGAGCTCCCTTCCCTTTCTTCCCCTTTTCTTCTCCGGTGGCTGATGGATTTCAACAAAATCAGTCACCCGATGTTGAATAAATCTCTAATAATATTGCAAATTTGTACTATAAATAAGCATAGCGTATAATTACAAATTTACGACTAGAATCAACAACCATCCATCAAACAAGCCATTGGAGATTTTAAAATCCATTGAAGGCAGCAAGCTACAACTTTTAGACCTAGAAGGCTTAGAGGGAACGGCCAAAGCACTGTTTTATACTGGTAGAGAAAAGTTTAAATTATGAATGGCTGGATGGACTCTCTGATGAGATGAGGGTAACCTAAACCGCAGAAGAATCTAATATGCCTTATAACTCCTAATCCGTTCGATAATTCTAAGAAAAACTCCTAATCTGTTTGCTACTATTAGTATCAGATAATTTTTTACACGCTATCCCGAAACCAGAAAAAAGTTACGTACTACACCGGAGGCGCGCGCTCAAGTGCTCAAGAAAGCGGCAGCCGCGGACAGGGAGGGGATGCCAAAACAGAAATGCGTCGTTTCACCAGGACGCGTCCGGAAAAGGGGGGGCGGCCTGGAAAGCGAAAAAGATTCTCGAGTCAGAGGGTGTGCCGCCGGCACTGGGACTGCGAGAGAGGTCGCCAGGTCGGGCATCCGGTTCCGTGCCCCCGGCCCCTGCCCCACCACGGCACAGGCTGGCCCCTCGTGCGCGTGCGCGCCCGCCGCCGCCGGTCGGTCAGCAACCGCGCGGGCCGCGCACCCACCGCTCGTCGTCCGCTTGGCTCCACACAAAGAGCGAGGCTGCTCGCGCGCGGTCGCGGTTCCGTTCCGCCCGACCGCCCGTCCACCGCGCCACGGCGAGCGCACCACCTGTGCTTTGCCTGTGTCTGTGTGTTTGGTCGCGCGCGGGAATGGACTGGCTGGCCCGCCCCACTGGGGGCCGCGGCCGCGGGGGTTTGCTGCGGTATACTATGCCTTGCTGGCGAACGGGGGAGGTGGTGCTGTCCTGAGCCTGCCTGCCTGCCGCCAAAGTGACCGCGCCATGACAACGAGGACGGCCGGCGGTCGGTGCCACCACGCCACGCCACACGCCTGGCACGGACGGACGCTCGCACCTCACTCGCGGACCCCCCCCTGGCGGCGCTGTGCTCCTGCCAAGTGCCAGCCCAACAAGGAAGCGACGGACGACGGCGATCGATCGACCCCCCCCCCCCCCTTTTTTTTCCCCCTCTACGAAAGGCAGGCAGCCCCGTACCCACGCACGTCCGGACCGTCTCGATCGGCCGCCCCCCCCCCCCCCCCCCCCCCCCCGCACGTGTCCATCCCCCCTCCCCACGCCACGCCACGCGGGCGTGCAGGAGCAGGCGAGGAACACCGCAACAGCCAGCCAGCCGCCGTCCTGGCGGGCGGCCAGAGCTCGTACGTGTGGTGCAAAAGCCGCCGAGGCGCCGACCGACTAGGAGCGTCAGCGTCCCCCGTTGCGGCCGTGGACGGCGTCTGCTGAGTGCCTACCGGTCGGCGGCTATTCGAAGCTTCCAACAGAGGAAAAGTTGCGCCCGGTGCAGGCAGGCAGGCGGCCTCTGGGCTCTGGGCTCTGGGCTGGGTAGGCCAGGGGAGACGGACGACCTGCACGCAGCTGCCTGCCGCCGTCCACGCGGTACGGTCCAACTCCGCGGGTTCTCGTCTCGCTGGCGCCTCTAGTAGGTTCTTCTTCTTCTACTACTATCTACTACTACTACCAATCTACGGAGTAGAAGAAAAGAGGAACGGAAAAGGCAAATAGCGGTGGGAAGGAGAAAAATTAATGACATAGATGCCCCGTGATGACTTGGAGCTGCCGCTTTCACCAAGGATTATTCAGGAATCCCTAGCTAACCACGGCACGAACGAGACGGGTCGATCGATCCACCAGGGGCCGGGCCACAAAAAATAGAGGTCGCTCTCAGTGTGTCCGCCGAGTATAGCAAGAAAACCGTCCACGGCCCAGACGGATCCTCACGAGGTTCACGCGCAAGAAAAAAATAAAGAAGATTTCACCCAGTTTAATACTGCCACTAAAAAACTACTACGAGCAGCAAGTGGCAGGATCCAGTGTCAGTGACAGTTTACCACCAATTACAGTTGGGGTCTGACGTGGAATTTTACATCGCCGTACTACCGCCAGCTACGTGCGGCTTCCGCCTCCAAACCTCATCCACTCTGTCGTCGTCACAGATGACGCGATGAATGAAGGAGATATCTGGAGCGGGCGGCGTGGAAACGGTGGAGTCGTGTTTGCATCGGCTCATGATCGGCTCGGTTGCGTCTTCTCTTCGCTTGCTTGCTCCTGCTTCTGCTTCGTCGTCGTCTCGTGTCCTCCGGTCCTTGGTGTGGGCACAGGGTGCAGCTGAACTGAAAGCGACCTCGCTCGGTGATCGTGATCGATCAGCCGGTCTTCGTTTCAGTTCCGGACGACAGCCGCCCATGCGGCGAACAATCCACAGGAGAGGGGGGTACGGAGAACGGCAGGCGGATTAATTGGGCATATGGATTAATTAATGCTCTTTCTTGGATCGTTAGAGCTGCCTTCAGTTATAGTACGATGAAGTGGTACGGTGTTAACTGATGATCATTAACTGAACAAACAGTAGCAGCCGCTCGGCAGTACGTGTAATGTAAACCTGACGAGTGAGCTGTATTTTTCTACTAGCTAGCTCGGATCAATGCAAGCTTGCTCGCCAGCTCTGCAAATTTGATTGTACCATTCCCAATGGGACGGATAAAGGGGATGGATATAATACTGTTTGGCACTGTCTAACACTGTTTCGCTACTGTAAACAGAGAGAAAGGTAGTTGAAATAGTGATAGAAAAGATGGATATACATCCCGTTGAAAATAGCCTAATTTCCTTTCGTTCCAAGCTAGAGGTAAACTACTTTCACTAGAACAACAACCAAAAAGAAAAGTAAAAGGCGAATCGGAACTGTCGTGGCTGGTGTTTTTATCAATGGTCCTGTTTAGATCAAAAAATTTCTCCCAAATTCTATTATGCAAAAAGAAGATTTCCCATCACATCAAAATACCGGCACATGCATGGAGTACTAAATGTAGATGAAATAAAAAAATAATTGCACAGTTTAGATATACTTTGCGAGACGAATCTTTTGAGCCTAGTTAGGCCATGGTAGAACAATATTTACTACAAACAAACGAAAAGTGCTACAGTGCTTTTCAGTTCAGAACAGTGCCAGTTTTCAGGATATAAACACACCCAATGCAAAGGTCAGCTACGAAACTGTGCGGTCACAGTAGCTGATAGCACAGCAAGGGTACCAGGCACTCCGAAAGACTTTCCAGGAAACGAAAACCGCAGGTACGGCCTTTCTCGATCTACCGCGCGTGCTGAGTTCTGATTGATGGAAATGGATTTTGTGAGTCGCTATTGATGCCTCACCAGCTACCTTAACAGACGGTTACGCAGGCCGTTTGGAGCACTACACGGTAGATGTCCAGTCTTGATCATGCGAGCTCATCCTTAAAAACGTTACTGGTCTGTGTCACGTCAACTATATTTGGTTGGTTGGGACCATCCGTGGCAATTACGGAGTAGATGTTCACGGCGCAGTGTCATGTACTCATCCATTTCTTTTCTTTTCTTTTGAAGCGAGTTGTGCTGGATATACAGGATTACTCATCTGACCGAAGTAATGTGAAAAAACAGGCGAAGTATCTAGTAATCTGAACAACAAGCATTCTAAAAACGTTGTTTCACTGCAAGCATTGCCATGCGTGTAGTACTGCTCCAGACCCCCCAGATCTGTGGTGTGCATTATTCGCAAGTTTTCTGTTGCGAAGCCTGTGCCGGTTACAGCATGCGATCCTGGAGACTGCCCGGCCAGCCACCGGCACCGGGCATCCACGCATGTGCGGGAAAAGGCCGAGGCGGCCTTCTTCTCGGAGACAATGCCTCATCGATCTTCGCCATGGCGCCCCCCATCTGACTTGCTGTGAGATAAAGCAACCTTTCCCCCTTTCCTTTCCTGTCCCTGAGATGCAACTTGCATCATATGCGGTCTTGCAACATGAGCTGTTCCTCATCCTCTCGAATATTTTAATTCTTCACCTCCATGTGGATGGAGCCTTTGACAGCAGCAATAGAACAGAGGATTGCTTGCATGAGTAGCTCCAATGCTATTTCAAAAAAAAACAAAAAACAAAAAATTGGCGACGTGTCTCTGGTACTAGCAAAGTCGCTGTACACTCGAGAAAGCTTCAGATGCAAGGCTCTGGACCAGCTGCTGGGACGAAATCAATCAAATGTGCACGGGTCAGCAGGTAGAATTTGGGACACAGTACCATGCTCTGCAGACGCAACGTCGCAGCGTCAATCATTAGAGAATTGGGGGCTCATCACGCTGCGATCCTTGTCCTTGGGATTGGCGAATGTGCGAAGTTGCTTGGGAATCGACGTCGAAACGGACGGCTCACCAAAACCTGTACAAGGACGGGGACGGCAGATCAACAACCTATGAGAAGACGATCCGTTAAACCATGGTGGTGCATGCGTGGATGTGGATCCGTTGAGTTCTTTTCACCACCCAATCGAGATGCCGGAAAGGCCTTTGCATGCTAGCTACATCAACTGCCGCCGATTATATCATAATCTTATTTGACTGACCATTAGACATGTTTAGATGCTCATCTTGTGATCACGTAGCTCGGACCTCGGAGCCATGGACAGGAACAGTCGATGGCTTGCTGAACAGAACAGGTCGAGTGTCCAATTGGAAACATGAAGCTAGGCCATACCATACCTAATTACCTATCTGTAGCTGAAAGTCGTATAGTCAGTCTTCAGGGAGGGTAATATATATGCATTCCGATGCACGTGGCACTGGATTGCTGACCATTCGTTTTGACCACAGGATTTTCCCTACAACTACTACTCACGGGAGAATTGTTGACTAGGCTGTGGCTGTTCTGTTTCTGAAAGGCCATTTTTGAGTTCTTGACCTTGTTTTTTTTTTTTTTTTTTTGCACCGTTGTCATGTCATCACATGTTTATTTTAAAACCAAGTTTAACTCTAAGTGCCGACTACGTCGTCATAGATTTCATCAAAGTTTTCAGCTGTTTCTGGTTTCTCCCAACGGATCACGGATCACCCAACCAACCTACCCCAACGGATCCATCAGGTAGGGGTAGCAGTTGGTTGATCAATTGATGTTAACATCTCAAGAGATTAAAACTGATCAGAAAGAAGCAGTACGACCTGTTTGGAACGCAGGAATTTCACATAAAACAGTTCAATTTCACATGAAAAACGTAGAAATGAGAAAGAATTCCCGCATTCCAAACTGTGATCCTTTGCCGTTTGCCCACCGAGGAAGACGAGCAAACAGGTAAAATTGAGTGCACAGCTTGCGCTTGGCATTTAGCTGGGCGGCAATGGCTGAAAACAGTGGTCTGAAAAACACTCGGACGACAGGACTGGAAGTCTGGAAGTGTCCTGTGGCTGGCACCTATTCCTGATGGCTGTATGCCACTGCCATATTCCTAGCAGATCCTGGCAAGCAAAGCCACCAACAGACTGATCTGATTCTTTCTTGGATTCTTGGAGCAAACGGAAGTCTCACGATGGATTCGGCTTCGATGTGCCGGACAGAAGACTCGAATCAAACGGGGCGAAAGCGAAAATAAAAGAATATAGGTGACATAAACCATTAAAAGTTCAGAAATCAGAATGGACCGTTTCTTTTCTACACATAAGCTATCACTAGATTCCTCAGTTAGAAGAGGTGATTATGTGACCCAACCCCTGATATATGTGTTCACTTTGTACTTTACTGATCTTGCAAGCGAAATGAAGAGGATCACCATATTCAGAAATTTGTACTGCACTTGCAAGGCTATTCTGATATGCATACTTTTCATTGGGAACTATTACACGGCTGATACATATAGCGTGTGAGGAACTAATCTAATCAACCAGCATCTCGAAACTTCACTGCTACTGCTGCTAGACATATAGCGTGTGAGGAACGAGGTGTAATGTACCAACCCATTCCATTGACAAACCAAATAAAAAGGTGAAGAGTTAGAAGATAATTATACTCCACAGTCCCCTGATTCAAAGTATACAAGCTGCCATAACCCTGGCTAGTGTCCTGGTCCATTTGGAAGCACCGTAATCGTTGTGTCTTTGATGGCCTACAGTCGGCAGTCTCTTCAGTTGTCCAGGAAGTGTCCGTTCAGTGTAGAGTCTGGGCTGCCGCTGGTGCTGCAGGGTTGCAAGCTTTAGGAAACACTTAGGCTGTTTTTTCCTTAGGCTGTTAACTTCCTACCGGGCGTGCATGTGTCTGTAAACTAACGCACTAGCCAGGGCTATGGCTGTATTTGGACCGGTGTTTTCTATCTTTAATACAATGACACGCAGTTCTCCTGCGTGTTCGAGAAAAAAAAAAGTATACGCCCTGGTGCACCGACACAGACACAGTGGTGAAAGTGTGGCCACATGAGGAGCCTCTAATTTTATTGTAAACCAAGCATATCTATACAAGATTGAACAAGAATGATTTCAACGTGGTTAACATATGCCCAATAAGGACTTTGGCTGCAGGAAATATCCTCACTTCTGGGCTGCACAAGACACATCGTTGTCCATCTGCAGGCACTGAATACTACCCAATACTAATCACAATTCATCTCTGCCCCCTCAGCTCTACTGTGCCAGCGTCCCGGCGATATCATCACCACACCAGGCCCATCGAAACTGAATTAGCAAGCCTGCATTCTTCATTAACCATCTGGACAGTGCTGAGCACTTAGATTGCATTACCATGCCTCTTTGCTAGCTGTCACCAAGTTTAATTGCGACTCACCTCATCAGAAACGATTCAAGGTTGGTGAAATAAAGAGCTGTTATGGTTCGTATATACGTTGTAGAACCCAATAAGCTGCCCCAAAATTTCCCCAGTTATCTCTCGGATCATTGGCAGGCCGCGGCCGGCGGGGGTACCGTACCTTTTTTCTTCCGAATAAGCGGTCCATGTCGAAGGTGGCACCGACCTGGTCAATGTTGTCCCTGTTGACGACGATGGCTACCGGCGGGCGGAGAAGGCCTCGCCGGCTCAACAAATCCAGCATCGCTCGCCTCGCCTGATCCATGTCCATCTCCTCTCCGCTCCTCTCGCTCCTTGCGCCCTTGCCTCCCTGCAAGAGGGCTCACATATTTATGAACAACCGGAAGCCTTTGGGCCCTTGCGTCCCTGGTTTCCCCCCTGCGTTTGCGATTTTCAACTGTTCCGCGTCGGACTTGAGCAAGCGGCCTAAACTGGCTTGGGCTTACTGGACGACCCAACTGACGATCATCGCAACCTACAACTCCAAACGGTGGCAGTTGGATGTTGGGCTTTTCTTTCTTTCTGGGCCTAGTATTCTGTTCATTTTTCTTCTTCTGCGTTTCTTCGTTCTATTGAATTTATTATTCTCTTTTGCGTTTTCTTCTTACGTTTATTTCTTCTTTTCTACTTATTAGTACAGAACATATTTATCCTGAATCTAAAATGAATTCTCCTGAATATAAAAAAATATTTTTATTAAACTAGAACATTCCGCGCTTGCTATGTGAACTTTTTTTGTGATTGCCTAAGCATAATTCAATAATTGTAATTGATGCCTACATCAGCACTTTTTATTATTTTAAAATATTGATTGAATACACTTCTCATTGAATAATTTCCTTGTGAAGCAGGGATACGTCGTGAAGGCAACATGTTGAATAAAGAGCTTTTTTCTTGTGGTGTTCACAGTATTCAAAATTCCGCTGGCTCAAATTGCGGAAGTCTACTTTTGCACAAATAAAAAAAAAAGAAAAGAAAAACACTTTTTTTTTGCAAAATCAGGGGAAAAAATCAATCCGTCACCACCGTCCAGGCGTCCACGCGTTGCTTTCGCTGCCCATTATCCTCGCCGTTGTGGGCCTCACCCTCACGTGCCACGTTCCACTTCTCGTATAAATTCCGGACCCCAAGCATCACACGCATCTCCCATTTCTTTCCTCTGCATTCCACCGCGCGACACGATCACACAAAGTCTCGAACTCACGAAGGGAGAGGAATCCAGAGACGCCTAAAACTCAACCGGCGATGATGCTGCGCGCGGCGGGCAAGCGGCTCCTCGGGGCGGCGCCCGGCGGCGTCGGAGGCGGCGAGGCGGCCCTTGCGGCGGCGGTGACTGCGGCGAGGAGGGGGTACCACGAGCGGGTGGTGGAGCACTACAACAACCCGCGCAACGTGGGGGCCTTCGACAAGGACGACGCGGACGTGGGCACGGGGATCGTCGGCGCGCCGGCGTGCGGGGACGTCATGAAGCTGCAGATCCGCGTCGACGAGCCGTCCGGCAGGATCGTCGACGCGCGCTTCAAGACCTTCGGCTGCGGCTCCGCCATCGCCTCCTCCTCCGTCGGTGAGCAAAGCCATCCGCGCCCTGTTAGCTCACCCGTGCAGGACGATGTTCTTGGTGATTTGGGTGATGAGGGCTTTCTGGGATATCTACGTGCTGATCGATTATATAGTCGAGGTGAAACCGTGATTGATTGTGGTAATTAGAAAATTAACGATTGTCCGGTGTTGATTTTTTTTATGGCGTGGAAATCCGGCCCTGCAGCTATCGTGCGGCACATCATGCAGTAGGGCAAAATAAATGATAGCACCGCTGTACAGCATGCACCAAAGAAAAGTATCATTATAACAAAAATAAGAAATTAACACGCTAGAAGGAGGGCTTGAAAATTGAAAAAAACCAGGCATGGCATTTATATGGTTGATTACTTTTAGTGGTGTCATTTGTTTTGATCCATTTGAGGATGGTTGATTACTTTAGTGGTGTCATTTGTTTTGATCCATTTGAGAGGCGGAAAAAGTGTAAACAAAAATAGAAAAAAATAAACACCCATTTGAGGAGGCGGAAAAAGTGTAAACAAAACACGCTAGAAGGAGGGCTTGAACCTCCGACCTTGTGGTTAACAGCCACACGCTCTAACCAACTGAGCTATTCCAGCTGAGCACACTAGTTTGGTACTTTGCTTTTATTAACAGTTGGATTGTTTCTAGTCACTACTGCTTTCAGCCATGCCACTCCGCTGAGGTATATATAGCTTATCCAGAGCAACTATTAGTCTAGTGTTCTGCTTTCATCAGAAAGGACTCAGGACTTCTAATGTGTATATTTCTCCAAGGATAGATTGTGCACTTTGATATGACCTTTTAAGACTGAATATGACACTATTATGTTTTGAACGAATAGATATGACTTTAGGCTTAGGACCTGTTTGGAACGCAGGAATTTTACAGGAATTGTGCAGGAATTTCACAGGAATCAGTTCAATTTCACAGGAAAAACGCAGGAACGGGGAACGAATCCCGCGTTCCAAACAGGGCCTTAGGTTTTGCGGATTCTAATACTATATTTATGCTCAATGCTTTGTCGCCATGCTGTTTTTCATGTACTTACTTTGATTTACTCAAAGTGTTTGATTTTCCTCCTAACTATTTGGCTCTATAATTTTACCTATTTAAATTAATAGTTGGTTCCTTATTCATGTCCTCACCTGCAGCTACTGAGTGGGTCAAGGGCAAGCAAATGGAGGAAGTAATAGCAATCAAGAACACGTAAGTATTACTCTTTGGGAATCATTCCCATATTGGTACTCTTCGTTTGGCAAGGCTACATGCTTATGTTTCTTGTATTAATCTTTCATTTCTGAATTCCATGTTTATGTTAAGTCGTAGGGTACGTTAACTACAACATGCGAGGAACATTTGAGTTGCATTATGATATGTCCTATAACATGATCATATCTGTTTGGCCTAAAAAAGTTATCTTTAACTATGTTGGGAGGATTTTTATTGAACTATTGATAGCAACATCTAATCTGCTGGAACCGTGTCAGATGCATCGAAATGTATTTTTGCCTATATGTAATGTTAAGTTTTTCTTAGTTATTATAATGAATAAGGTTAACCTATTTTTACCAGCTCTGCATCTATATTTGTGCACATTGCCCTTATGACCTCATGTGCTTCAGCTTTATCTTTGGCTGTAATCTGACAGCTAGTCTGCTATCCCTTGTTACTAAGCCTGTAGCTGTAGCATGCAAACTTCCGTTAGGAATTTGTGTGGGACTTCTCTCTGATAGTCTGATCAATACTAGTACTCAGTAACCCTGTCTGGCAGTTTGTTTTTCCTTTTTTTTCTTTTGCAGTATTTGATGTTTTTACACTGGAGAGAAAAGATCACCTCTCAACCTTTGGGACTCTGTTACACGGTATCGGTATCTACATTTCTTGGAGTTGTATTAATACGTTTATGTCTTTCCGTTTTTTTTTTCAGTGAGATCGCGAAGCACCTCTCTCTTCCACCAGTGAAGCTCCACTGCAGCATGCTTGCTGAGGATGCGATCAAAGCTGCAGTGAAGGATTATGAAGCAAAGAAGGGGAAGCTGGCCAAGTCAGATGAGTAGGACAAACCCAAAAGAGCACAACTAACCTAAAGCTAGCAGAGTACTAGTAGTATGTAGTGAGGAACTCGTGTGCCAATAAAAAAGCATGTATATATGTACAAGTTAGCATGATGTTTGGGGGTTTCATCAAATAAGCGAGATGTCATGATGCAGTGTGGGTCTAAGTGTGTTGCATGTACTATACTGCAGGAGCTTCTCGTATCGTATGCACAATAATTATATTTCGAGCTGTATATACTATTACTCCTCCCTCTGTATTTTTCAGAGTGCATACATACGCATATGAAATTCTGAAACAGTCGAACTTCCACAGTTGATCGATCAAGATGAACAGTCGACCACTGAATCGAAACCCTTCCAGAGTTCTTCCGGCACTTGATTCCACGTCGCTGGCTGGCAATTTGGCATCAAGATGTGCAGCCGAAACCAAAGCCTTGCTGGGCAGTAGTGGGCACCCGGGCAGCAGGTGGTCCACAGCGCGTGCTCATCAAGCTGCATGCGGCGTTTCAATCTGCTCAAGTCCAGCAACGTTTGTGCAGTGCGAGCAAAAGAAGATCAGTTTGCGCTTTACTACCCGGCCGGTGCTGCTTTGCCCTACCCCAAGCAACAGACGATGCTGCATATAACACTGACAAGACGCGCCCCATTTCCAAACGAACTGAGCTGCTGCATGCGGAGACGGACGTGGTCGTGGTTTCAGCTCCTGAGTGTTTCGGCACGTGCATTCGCCTCATCCGTCGCTTGCTGCCCGACCGGGCCTGGAGCCTTTCCCCTCTCTTCGATTCGTCGCTCTGGCAGCACCTGGCCGAAACACCCGTGTGCATTATATTGAGCGCACGTGCGTCAGTCAGCGTGTTTTTGTCCCAGTGCTTGCATTGCAGCAGAGGCTCCTGTCTGCCATCCCGTATCAGAAATTCAGAATAACTGAAAACCGAGTGCATAACCTGCAGACGTAAACACCTCCACTCACCAATTTCCATTCCCCGACCCCTTTGAAGAAAGACAAATTGTGCATAACCTGCAGACGTAAACACCTCCACTCACCAATTTCCATTCCCCGACCCCTTTGAAGAAAGACAAATTGCTTCTTACAAGATCCTGACTTGGCAATAACATTCTAGAGGGGACCGTGCCATCTCGCTCGTTCTCAGGCGATGGACAGACACCTTGGCACCGGCCTCCTCGAGCTGCTTCTTGGCGTCCTCGGCCTCGTCTTCGCTCACCCCCCTCCTTGAGCTTCTTGGGCAGGCCCTCGAGCGCCAGGCCAGGCTCGTCAGCGCGCGCACCACCTTGATGGTCGCGATGCGCGCAAGCTGGACCTGGGCGAAGGCTAGGGATCTCGGTAAGGAAGAGGCCGTGGGAGGAGCGAGAGAGCGGTGGCGGACGAGAGGGCCGTGCTGCTGGAAGCCATGGCAGTCTCGGAGAGCCAAGGAGAAAATGGCAGCGGGAGGAGGGCGCGGGAAGCCGAGGATAAGACAAGACGACGACTCGACGAGACGATGAGCCTTTGCTTTTCCTCTGTTGGATCTGCAATGGACGGTCGGCAGGGACGGTCAATGGAGCTGGGAACCCGTTGACTTAGACATTCCTCGTCTCGTTCACGGCACTCATGCCTGACGTGGCCTCATTTTAGCTTTCTGCAGCCAAAATCTTTGCTCTGGGCAGACACTGACACGAAGCTTTAGCATGGCCAAAACCAAAAGGGACACTGTACGCTTGCAGTTGCAAAGATGAAACTAGCTGCAGCAACTCTGCATCTGCAAGTTCCAAACCTCCCCGTGCACACTTCACCGCAGCCTTTCAGCTCACTCCAAGCATATTTGCGCAGCCACCGCAAGCAAAGCAGTAATTAAAGCACCCTACAAATCGCTTTTATTGGCCCCGGACTCCCGCAGGCCGCAGCTGATCCAACTAATCAAGCAAAGCTGCCGAGAGGGGATCCGAACGAAGGAAGCAACAAGCGGCCGTGCGGCGACGATGTCCTCCACCACGGCGCCTCTCGTCTACCCCGCCGGCGGCGGCGCCCGGCCGTTGCAGGGGCAGCGGGACGGGGCGTCGGCGGCCGGGGGCGGCGGCGGGTCGTACACGCCCGTCTTCGTGGTGCTGGGCGTCATCGCGGCGCTGCTGGTGATCTCCTGCCTCGTGGGGCAGCTCTGCACCAAGAAGCACCTGCGGCCCCGCCCCCGCAGGGACCGCGTCGCCTTCTACGACGACGACATGGAGGCCGGCGCGCCTCGTCATGGCGTTGCCAAGATGGAGGCGCCGGTGCAGACGCCGGTGGTGGAGACACGTGCAGCGGCGGGAGACGGCACGGCAGCAGCAGCTGTCGCCGTGCACCAGGCGGCCGGCACGGGGGATTAAGCAATTTTTATTCGTATATGTTTCGTACTGAAAAATGCCCGTGCGTTCATATGAAATCTCATACATACATATATATTACGGTATTATAGTGTCCTATGAGTTGCTAAACATGTTTGTATTTGGCTAGCAGTCATTGTCAATTAGTTTATTCGATTGTTTTGATTTTGTCCTTTCTATTATACAATTATTTGAATTAGAGATTATCACGGGTTTATTTATATTAGACAATTCATTAATGCAAGTAACCAAGAGCATGTTTGGGCAAGAAAGGTGTGCATGTTTGGGCAAGGAAGGTGTTTGGATGCTTAGCTACTTTGTCAGTTTGTCCCGATGTCCATATTTTCTAGGATTCCCTTGCTAATTTGGGATAACAAATTTGGATCTCCTCTTGTGGCAAATTATAATTTAAATACCATGTCAAAAACTTTACGTCTTGATGGAGGGAATACATTGGAGCCCATATGCCTGGATACAGTATAAGGGGTGAAAGTTCAGAATTTATATTTCACGTGGATGTTGTAGCATATTTATGTGACGTGCAGTTGTAGCATATTTGTCTGCTGGGTATCTAATCGTAGAATTATGTATGGTATACGGTTGTCGGGCCTTGTTGGGCCTCTTTTCACCGGTCTGCCAAGCTTGCTTCCCGCGCTGAGAAAACCTGTTGGATCTCACATCGATGCCGCCTCCTCAAGCCGTCACATGCAGAGGTTGCCGTCTTTCCTGCGCCCGTCGCTGGCTGTAACGCAGCCCACAGCGCCGGCTCGAACCGTGCGGCCGCTGGAAGCGATCTGTCTTCCTCGCCTCAGCGGGCGCCCGCCATCCTAAAGCTCGGACACGGCGACGCAACGGTCCGTCCCCTGTTAGATTCCTAAAGCTCGGACGCGGCGACGCAACGGTCCGTCCCCTGTTAGATTCAATGGTCGATTTTTTCCGTTCCCAATGGGTTCGATTTAGATTTCTTGGTAAATCTATGTGCTGTTCTCCGTCTGTGCTCCTCAAATGCGGTGTGGCGATTATGAACAAACACATCCTGACTTTAAATCTCATTTGGTATTATAATCTACAATTTTATTTGATTTTAGTATAGATCGTGAACCACGTAACTGTGTATTGGCTCTGGCCCATCGTGGACCTAAATCAATATTATTATTGGGCTCTTCGGTGCATCCGCGGCTTGTCGGGCTCTCCTATACGCGTCCGGTTGGGCTGCCTGTTGGCACGCTGGCCAAGCGGGCCTGGGGCAGCAGCTATTCGCCTGTTCGGGAGGAGGCGTCTAACCAGGTGAGGCCCACCTGTCAGGACGGATCGGAAAACCAGAGATCAGAAAACCTTATTTGCTTTAATATCATGTATATAGATTTGGGGTTTTAAGGTGTGCCAACTGTCACGTAACTAGAAAAGGATTGAAGTTATATCTTCAACTATTCCGCCGCAGTACAGTTTCATTGTGTATATGTTTTTATGATGGCCTAGCAGCGACGTTGCGATGTAGCACACGGCCAGCTAATTTTTTTTGTTAGAGCGGATTCAATTACATAAAGTGTCATCGGAATGCACTGGATATTAATATACATTTCATTGCCAACTAATATCCAACTTTAAATCTACAAGTCATATTTAATCTCTAGACCCCTTGAAATAGAGTTTTATCTCCACTAGTAAGCCTTGGATGGGACCAGACCTCAGATCATGGAGTCCAGGACTCGGTGAGAGGCCTTGGTCTTACATGGGGAGCAAGAGTTGCTGAGTGGATGGCTGGAAATATTTTCTTTTAGATGAAGAATGTTTTATTTCAAGATAAAATAATGTTCTGTCCTCTGCAGAACACTCATCCAGAGAAAAAGAAAAAGAAAGAAAGAAAAACGAAACCTACAAAGCACTAAGCAATCTAGAATTTTAAACTCAAAATGTACAACTCACACCACCTATCAACACAAAAGACCCAACAACGGTGGAAATAATGAAACTACCGTAAAGAGTACTTTGAATACATTTTTCGGTAGGACTTCATTTGGCATGTCTGTACCAGCTTTTGAACTTAATTGCGCGAGGACTATGAATTCGCTTTGTTGCTTCAATAAACAAGGGACCTTTTCTTTTCTCTAAAAAAATATAGGTGGAGTTTGGATACATTGTTAGCAGATACAGATTTAAAATTAAGTATTAAAAACTATAATAGAGGTTCAAAACTTCAAAGGATGTATATATATTACTATTACAAAATACATATGTATACCATATAAGTTGTTTTTCGCAAAGCTCACGTATGTTGGACTGAATACCCATGATCACCCTTGGGCCGGCCCCTCTTAGTCGGTTGGTAACGTTAATTTGATATAATGAATGCACATTGGATAGTTCTTGGTTTGAATGTCTACTCGATTTGGTTGCATTGATTGTAGTCATGCTTTGCTATATGCTTTATGCATATATTGAGAGAACAGATCATTGTATGAATAGGATGGAATTTGATTAGACATTGAGGATAGACAAATGCAAGCTCATTGAAATACTAAGGTCAATAAGTACAAACGCCACATTACTTTACTACTTTAGGGATGGCACAACACTGGACACGCTCTAATGCCCCACTCTAAACCATGGGCAGTAGTAAATTCAGTAGCCAAAAGGAACCATCCGTCCGGTTCAGAAGAAGGACTGCTCAACCGCAGGGCCAGTTGCTAGTCCTTCAATAAAAAAACAGCAACGTGAAAAGGCAACGCCGATGCCTTCTAGTTCTAGGACCAAAAGGGAAAGGGGATTTCACATCACATCCAGCAACCGCTTCCTCGTCTTCGTTCTCCCCACCGGCCACCCCTCCCCTGACCTCTCCGAACCGGATGGCATCCATACCCACCCTATTCTCCTGGTCCGATATCTCATCCGACCGCGTGGCCCAATTGGCCACCGTCTCATCCCTTGCGGGCAGATGGAGGAGTCCATGGTTGTGGAGCAGTCATGGACGACGCTTCCTGCTGACCTCGCGCATGCAATCGCGAGGCGCCTTCCTTATGTCGCCCGATGAGCTCAGATGGTGAGGATGTGCGTATCATGGCGCACAGGCGCTCTTCGTCTGCAGGGGACCACCCGTCAGAGCTCCCGTGGCTCGTCCTCCCTTCACCCGGTGGTTCGTGTCTTTGCTGTTTGCTCTGCTGCGATGGCGCTCGTTGCGTCCTCCACAGCACACTGACATATCTCCAAGGTGCCAAGTGATTTGGCACGCATAGAGAACGTTGGGCCTTCCTCTCCTTCAATGGGGATAGAGAAGAGAACATCATCATCAACATCATCTCAGGGGGAGTGGTATCATCAACCTCAACGGGATGGTGTGCGATATCAAGTACCTCAGGGCCACTCTCTCGTACCCACCAGATGACAAGGAGAAGGAACGCATTGGGGCTGCTCTCGTTCAGCACATGGAAACGCCAATGTTGTCCTCTAGACTATGGGTCAAGACCGAGCAACCGATCCTTTTTGGCAGGAAGCCATCCATCGCAAGTTCTTCACCATCAAGGATATGAAGAACCCCTACGAGATGGAGATGGAGGATGTCATTTAACATAATGGGAGTTTCTAGTTTGCTACCAATTATTGCTGTGATCTACAAGAATGCAAGGTTGCCCGTTATCCTGATGGTTCCTTGAAATTGTCCAGAAACTGATTGCTCCACCACAAGGACATCAAATGATGCTATGAGCTAGACAAAAAAGATTGTTATTTGAGCCAGACAAAAATGGTTGTTATTTGGTAGAATCTCGTGGAGAGCTAATAATGGTGTTTGCTACTTTGACATCGATTGACTTACTGATCTGGATGAATGATTTTTGTTTGTGAGTCGATGCTGCTCAAAGGCATATGAGTTGGCACAGTTACCAAGGTTCAAATAAGGAATTTATTTCTTCGATGATGATACGTTCTATAACATCACAAAGCGCCCCTTCTCTTATGGCAATAACGGCAAGTGGTTCCGGGAACATAGCCCATGGTTACTGTTGGGCTATGGCCCTGCAGATTTGGGGCGAAGGCTTAGGCCTTCTCTCAAGAGATGATGACGAAGGTTATGGACTAGGCGAAGGGCAAAGAAATAAAGACTTGCAGACGAAGGTCAAATTGGTAATTTGCTCTTCACCATTCCATTCTCACTTGCCCCCAAACCCTAGCCTCAGGGCCATATATATAGGGGGTGGTTGTTTACGTATCTTTCCTTGAGGAACTTTGGAATTACAGATAGGTCTCTATTACACATGGGCCGGCCATTTATTGGCTTCCCCCAACAGTTACCTCCTCACGGCCTGGAGCTGTGCTTTCCTTCAGTAAATGATTCACATCATTCTCAACCTGCATGGATCCTGCCATAGACTTCGTACAACAGCTATGGTGAGTGTAATAAGATTTGATGCATCTTCTTGCATTTTGGATACCGATGGGTTATTGATGGTCGTTATACAAAGTCACTAGATATTTAATGGTTAATGGTCCTTTTGAAATCATTTGCACCTATTACATTTTTTCAAATGCTCTTTGATTTGGTCCTTTGCTTTTGGAATACTCCTATCAAATTGATGAGGTAAGACTGCTTGTTGTGCTTATGATATTGCTATGTGTTGCTATATGTTTCTTATTAAAAAGATAACATGATTTTATCAAACATAGTGGCATGTGTTTGTTCCCTGTTAGATGATGAATGTATCCCATTTTTGTTGAGCAATGATTTTTTCTTGTTGTCACCGTTGTCTTGCATTGGTTTAGTACCATATTTGCATTATGTGGACATTTTAAATCCTAGTATGCAGCCGTATGGTTTCACATCTTCGTTGTTTTTGAGATTTCAGCTTGTAAGAGTGTGCATGGGATCCACCCTTCTCCTTGTTTAGTCTTGTATATATAGAGGGCTATTTTCCCCTTCCATCTTGGTGAGGATTATTATTACAAGTATATCTTTACATTTTAAAGCCCACGTGAGCCTTACCTATGTTGATTGGGTGAAGCGCTCCACGTGCTTATGGGGACTAAAATGTGCTTTATCACCATTCACAAGAGTCTGATAGTCAATACATGTTATCAAAATTAATAGTTATAACTTATGCACATAGCAAATATTCATAACTTTTCGATGTAATGCTCAAAACATTTTTTTTCTAGGCAAATTATCACAATAACTTTTTATCATAACATTTTGATATAAAATTTTTGCTTTCTATCGATAACTTTATAACTTATATACATGATTTAACATAATAACTTATAATCAAAATTTATGTCCTTCGAGCATCTTCAAAACATATAAATATAACTTATTATTCTACTAGAGGTATAAATTCCTCTCGCCTTTTAGTCCTCGTCTGTGTAATTAGTTTTATAATTAAACTATATATAATACTTGTAACTAACGTCGAAATATCCGATGCGACGAAACTCAGTTTAATTCGTAAGATCAAACACCCCTTGGTTGCTGTCTTGCTGATGTAGGCTACAGTAGTAGGTATTTCCTCACGTCATCTGGATCACACGTATGTACAGCAATAGTTCGATCGTGCGTGCGTGCATGCATGGCCCTACTCCCGCATCATATCATGTGCACCTTTATCTGGCGGCCTCCCCCGTGGCAGCCTCCAATTTCTCACGACTCGTCCACATCAGCTGCAAAGTGGTGGTTTGGCACGTGCACAGCAGCACTACACGCACAGTGTTAGACTAGGGTCACCAGGCAGTAGAAATAGGTGTGAAAACTACTGCTTGCGTACTGTACACAGAGTGAAAAAACAATCATTGCGCACTGTATACGGTACGTTTGTACCTCCTGGTGACCTTGGTCTTAGGCCGTGTTCGGCTGCACTTTTCAGCAGCTACTGCTGCGGCTGTTGCTGCACCTCGAGTCTTGCTTTTTACTGTGTGCAGCCAATCAACAGTAGCCAAATGTATGTAGCCGAACGCAGCCTTAGACGAGCTTAGCTTGCAGAAGGCGGAGCGGAAGCGCAGTGATCATTATATATTGTTGTAGGGGTGCTGGGTCCTAAATACTAGTAGTACTATGGGTTCACAAATCCATACTCGATCCTGTTGTGTGGCCTTGAGTGCCTCCTCGTCTACGTGGAGTTTGTTTTTACATGAGACCACATTATAGTCTTACCATTAGCCTACATTATATTGGCCTTGCCCTCAATGGGCTGCAGTGCAGCATGAGGCTGCCTTCTTTCCAAGTTTGTATTATTGGTAGACTTCTTACTTTCTTAGCCATTGTAATTAGTCAAGCACATTGTCTGTCAGGCTGTCAGCACAGTTTAATTTCATGATTCGACTCTCAATTTCAGAACCCAGACAGTGAAGCGCTAGAGATACGTACTTTGCATCCCATGGTACGCGCGCATGCAGTTCGATCTCCCAGCATCAGGCTACTACTACGTCGTTGCCAACCAGAATATTGAAGCTAGCGGTGCCAATGTGTATGCTGCAGGAACAGGAAGAACTGTAGCATGCGGCAGACAAAGTACTAGCAGACAGAGATCACATTGGCATGCATGAGATTCCGGACACGTTCTACGTGCATATGCACGGGCGCGTGCGCATCTCTCTCTCTCTCTCCACTAGGCTTCACTGATTAGTAATAGTAATGACAAGCATCGTCACACAGTCTCACTCGCCCTCCTCTGAATCAAGAATTCAAGATGCAGCCATGCAGGCCAACCCCCTCAGCAGCACAGTAGCAGCCTTCACCCTTCAGCCACAGCCACTCTCACTACTGTCTGTCGTCTGTCCGTCTCTCTCTCTCTCTCTATGAATTGAAAGCCTGAACTGATGAGCCATCGTCTCTTGCTCCCAAGCCAGAACAGAAGCCATGAGCTATAGCTCTCTCAATCTCACGGGCGCGCCGCGTGCGTGCGTGCCTGCCTGTGTGAGGTTTTCACACCGCGAGGCGCAAGCGAGCAAGCCCCGCCAGCCTCCTGCAACTGCAAGTCTGCAACGGATCAGACATGAGATCGCGATGCGTTGCCTGCTACAGTCCCATGATCTGTACCACCAGCAGCTCCTCCACTGAACGACGCGCCAGCCACCAGCACGCACAGTAGATAGGACGCTAGCTTTTACCCCCGCCGGCCCACGACGACGAGCTAGGTGGTTGTGCGTGGAGATCAGCACACAGCTGCACCGCAGCAGCAGCACGGCCTCCCTCCTCTCTTAAACTCACGGGGGCGCCGCGCCCGCGCCCAGCCCAGCCCCCAAAAAGCTAGCGTGAGAGCGAAAGCACCAGAGCTTGCCGTTTCCGAGCACTGTAGCTACCTGTCCTCGCCATGCCCCGCCGTGATCACCCTTCCGTGTATGGTCGCCTTGCCTGTAGACTACGTGATCTATCCATTTTCCAAGCCTATCCATCAATCACCCGGCCGGATTAAAGTCACCCCTCTCGATCCTTGCATTGCATTGCATTGCATTGCCCTCCTTCGTCTCTTCCGCTTGGTCTCTTCCTTCGTCTTCTCTCTTGCAGTCTGCTACTCCGATCCATCGACTTCTTTTACTGTGACGGTGGGTGAGGCAGTAATTGATAACAGAGTCCTTTTTTTCTTTTTTTTCTTTTTCACGTTACCTGCCAGCCCCGCTTGCCGCTTTCTGCCTGCGCGGGCGGCAGCGCACGCGCTGAAGCGGCTCTTCCGCTGCTCGTAACCCGAAACCCACCTACAAAACGCGCGCGCCGCGGGCCGTGTCGTGTTGCCGGTCACCGACTCACCGGCAGCCAGCCACCGTCTCCGTCTTGCTGCTCGTTTCGGGTTCGGTTCCCGAGCTAGCTCGCCACCGCCCACTGCACCGGGAGTGCACGCGTGTACGATGATGATGGGCAGCAGGGGAAGCGAGAAGCGGCAGCTTCAGCAGGCGCCGAGGCGCGGGCGCCGCTTCGACGAGGAGGCACCCACCACCACGACGGCGACGTGCCGGTCGTGCGCGGCGGTGGCGATCGCGGACTGCGTCGCGCTGGGGTGCTGCCCGTGCGCGGTCGTCAGCCTGCTGGGGCTGGCGCTCGTCAAGGCGCCGCTCGCCGTGGGCCGCCGCTGCGTCGCGCGCCTCAGGACGCGCAGGCGCTTCCGGCTGCTGCTGCGCAAGAAGCGGGTGCGCGACGCCGACGCCGTCGTGGCGCCGTGCGCCCGCGGCAAGGCGGCGGCGGCGACGACGCCTCCGCCGCCCGGCGAGGGCGTCGCGGCCGTGGCGGCGGCGCCGGGGCAGGGGCAGCAGGCCGAGGCGGAGCTCGCGTGGGTCGACGAGATGTACCCCGTCTCGCACTGGGGCTTCGGCCGCGTGTCCTTCTCCGATCCCTCGGTGTCGGGGAGCTCAAGACCGACCCCGTGACAGCACGTGGGACTGATGACGAGCCAACCATGCTACCCGCCAGCCGCACGAGCGGGCGCCGGCATGATTGGTGCAGAGTCTGATGCTCAAAATTTGATTTCCTTTTTGTATTACTAGCTAGCTAGGGGTTTCATTTCATGGCGGGCTTGTCAGGTGCGCGGCACGTTTGGCGCCTAGCTTGGGCCCTCCCGGCGGCCATGTTGCTGTACGTAGTAGTACTGAACTGTGCTCGGATGCTTCACTTGTGTTGAGTTGAGGTTGAGAGAGTAGTGGACTGTAGTGGCTCGGAAAGAAAGAAAGAATTGGACGGGCAGCTCGCTTTTGCTCGCACGGATCACGATGTGTTGTTTCGCGCGAATGGATGGGATGGGGTTCTTTTCATAATTATTTGAACTTTTGGTGACCTATAGCCTGGTAAATAAGGTAGGGATGGATATGTTTGGTAAGGTATCCGGTCCGGAATGCAAGTTACACTACGATCCAAGCAAAGTAACTGACGATCAGGTCATACAAGGGAACACGAAGGTGACATCTCTGCGCCACTTCATACAACTCACCAACTAGTATGCTCAAACTGCTTAACTGCGGGTCTCTCCAACCGCTACGATTCAAGGGTTGCCTTGGCAGGCGGCTCTTCATGGATGGAGCACACGATATCCATGATCATAGATTATGCATCCATGTCAAGACCACCAATTTCAAAGAAATTTCCTAATTAAATTTGTACCAATTGAGAGGCGGAAAAATCTTCAAATGGAGCACCCATAGATAGACTATATTTGTAGAAAATATTTGGTGCACGTTTCCTGTTTTTCTGATTGAAATAAATCAATTGTGGTTTTTGGATATTAAACAAGGTTTTATTGTTTTTTTTAGGAAATAGAAAAAAAAAACATTGTTACCCATACATTGGATAACAATAGTAGCTTGAATTCTAGAGTTCCTTAACACTATGGCACAGGCTGCAATGCCCTATAAAATTAAATTTGACCGAGGGTGGGACTTTCTCCTCAATGCATGCTCCTATAACTAAGAGCGCATTTTGGGACGGCCTGATCATATGAATCGACCATGGGATGCATCTATCCACTGTGTGGTCAGAGCACCTAGCCAAAGAACCCCAACGGCCCAACCCCAAGTGGGATCTAGTGTAAGGCGTTCAAGTGATGTGGCACTCTCGAGGATATAGCATGTTAGATCAACCAAGCTCTTCACAGCGTAGAAACCAATAATCTCCACACTCTTAAGGTTGTTGTGGCAGGTCCCTGCCGTTCGCCTTGGAGCCCAAGAAACCCCAACAGAGGGGGTCACTCTCTGCCCGTATTTGTGTTAGCTGAAGATGACAAATCAAGGTGTGGATTCAATAATGGTTTCAACCATAATTACTAGGGGCCATTCCAGGATGAATAATGACTTACGGTTAAGACGACTAGAGTCTCCAGGGAAGTGGCAGCTTGAAGAAAAGAAGCTGTACAGAAACAATCATAATGAGAGGGAAATGCCTCTCCAGTAAGACTAATGCTCAAGTGCTTGAGGTGGAGGAATCTTTCTGACACCATTGGTGTATTAGACACCTGCATGCAAAAGGGTGTCTCAGATTCCAAGATAAAACCACTGTTCTAATAGTCTATAATCACCCGAGCTTTCAATACGTACATTAAAGGTTGAATTCAAGTAGAGAGTTTCAAGATTTGGCACAAGGGATGGAAGCTTGGCAAAAGCAAAAGGGATGGGGCAATCCATGACCAGCCCGAGGTCCTTCAATTGCAATGTTGATTCTCCAAGTGTGAGTTGGACTCGGTACAGCCTGACGACGTCCTTCAGTTGCAATGGTGATTCTCCAAGTGTGAGTTGGACTCCGTCCCCTGTAAAGTGAAAACTGGATATATTTGGAGATTTGATCTCAATCCGCTCCAGTCTCTTACATCTAGACACCTAGAGAGCTGAGACGCTGCAGGAGGCAAGGTATCATCAAACAAACAATGGCACGGCAATTAGAAAGTTCCAATTTCTCCAAAGCGACAAAACTAGAAAGGAGGCACCGTAACTTATCCCTTGTAATGTGCACGTAGTGCAGACGCAGACTCGTCAAGGTTTTCAAACAATCAAGTCCAACTGTGATATTGAAGGCACAACAATCAAGTGATAGATGCCGGATCGAGTTTCCCCTCCCTTTAGATAAAAGGGAGCACGAGAAACTGTACTCCACCTTATATGAATGCAGCAATAGAGTGAGTTCTTGAAGCTGTGGTGTAACAGCAATCTCAAGCCAACTGTTGACATCAGAATAGGTGTCGGCACTATATAACCACATAATTTTATATTGAGAGTCCTCAAGCCAATGCCTGAACAATTTCTCAGAATTTGGTCGACTTTGCTATTGAAATCTTTTGCAATTTCATCTTTTTCCTGCAAATTCCGATTCATGCAAAGTGTTTTCTTGCTCAAGGTGATGTCAGGGCGGCATCTCCAGGAACATAAAAAGGAACGAGACATGCAGGCAACACGGGCAGCATCTCGGAGTGGCTGCATGCACGTGTGTGGAAAATTAGAATTGTGAGGGCAAATGATTCCCTCGATTAGCAAAAGATTAAAAAAATCATATGGAGTAACATGCCACCATAGGTGGAAACAAACACACACACATACATAGCCAGTAAAATTATTTAGCATGTTCCAAGATAAAGTGTTAGAGTTTGTGTCGAATATGTGTACGTTTTGGTTACGACGGGACTTGAGTTGTAATAGGGGTCTAGGTAGAGTTCTAGTCCAACTCTATTTAGAGGGGGCCATAAATATGAGGCCGACCCTGTGTAACCGTAGGACGACTAAATGGTTTGGTTTGGGGGTGCGGCGTTGCCGCGGTGTACCCGGATACCGGCATAGCTATCTGATAATGGGGAGGAGCGCCTATAGTCATGCCCCGGGGATGTAGGCTTCGGCTGAACCTCGTTAACAAACATCGTGTTTCCGGAGTCGTCTGTGATTGTGCATGGGTATCTCGATCGATCCATAGACGCTTCCGCATGCTTGTTTTCTAACAAGTGGTACCAGAGCCATGGTTGGATTGGATCTCGAGATGTATGCGGCGGATCACGTGGAAGCACGAGGATGACATGCTCGACGGACGCCAGGAAGACAACTCGATTTGGTGCGAGGTGTAGCATGGGGCGATCGACGATTCGATCGGTGGTGTCGAACACTTCAGGCGGGTGGCCTGAACCCTTCGATGGGTTGCAGTTGACGGAGATTGATCAGACGTGATAATCGAGTCAATACGGTGGCCGGCGAGATCGTTATAGGCGATGACCTCGGCGCTCTGGATCAGACTAGGCGGTCCAGACGTGGAAAAGCTTGGAGAGATTGGAGCGGACGGGAGCAGCGATGCGACCGGAATGTTACACGGAGGCTAATATCATGACACGTCGAGTTGGTTGTGATATGGATGCGAGGCCAGAGTGTGACATGGATGCGCGTATGTGATTTACGCGGAGATTGGCGAAGGAATGCAAGGCTGGTTTTATCTGGCTGCTGTTTTTTTTTTTTCTGCATGCATGCTGCATGCGAGGCTGCATGCAGGATGCATGGCGTCGTGCAGTTGCATGCAGATGGCAATCACGGTTCTAGCCGGAGGAGTTGCGGCACAGACGGTCGGCTCGCTACAGGCAGAGGCAGGTGCAGAGAGACACGAGGCGATGCGGGATTGTATGCGTGGAGGCTTGGGACCGTGGACTCCAGAGGCGAAAGGCGCGGGCTGCTGCCGCGTTTCGTGGGGAGGCCAAGCGCAAGTGGCCAAAGCACGGAGGCCAGGGCCTAGGAAGGCAACTAGGCAAGGTTCGCAAGGGGAACGGAAGCTCGCGCGTGGCAGTGGCCGGGTGCGTGAGAATCCTGTACGGACACGGAGCCAGGTGGGACCAGGCGTTAGGCGCGGGAGACAAAGACTCCGAGGCACGTCTTTTCACGCTGCGGCGTGGTGGAGTCTGGAGACCAGATCGTTTCGGTCTCTATATGCGCAGCGCGTGGAACTCGCAGGAGGAATCGGAAGCTGGCAGGCACGGGCCTGTTGGGCGGTCGACGGAGTTCGGTTACGATTGGGAGCCGGACGAGACGCACGGTGCAGAGTGGAATAAAGCCAGAGGTGCAATCAAGCCAACGGAGAATAGATCCAACGGAAGAGAGTTTCGAGTGCCTAGGGAAGATCAGATCTGCAGTTTGGAGGAAGCTGTGAGCGCAGGTGTTTCAGGACAAGGCTGTTCATGCGGGTTCTGAAGAGGAGGCGTTCAAGCGGATTTTTCGGCGATCCGTGGCAACAGGCGGATGGCGTCGATGGCATCCAAATTCGATATGGTGAAGTTTGATGGGACCGGAAACTTTGGGCTATGGCAGACGAGGGTGAAGGATATGTTGGCGCAACAGGGTCTTTTCAAGACGCTCAGCAACCAGAAACCGGACAAGATGGATGATGACAAGTGGGAGGAGATGAGAGCACAAGCCTGTGCAACCATCAGATTGTGTATCTCCGATCAGATCATGTACCATGTCATAGAAGAAACATCACCGAAGAAGATTTGGAAGACACTGGAAAGTAAGTTTATGTCCAAAACTTTGACCAATAAGCTGTTTCTAAAGCAGAAGTTGTTCAGCTTGAAGATGCAGGAAGGGTCAGATCTCACAACGCACATCAATGTCTTCAATCAACTAGTCGCTGACCTGCTTAAGGTGGAGGTGAAAGTTGAGGATGGGGACGGGGCGATTATTCTTCTGTGTTCGCTGCCGAGTTCTTATGAGCACTTGGTTACTACATTGACAGTTGGCAAGACAGAAATCACCACGGCAGAGGTTGTTGCGGCGTTGCTTGCTCATGATCAGATGAAGAAGCACAATGCAGCTGGAGAGTCTACGGGCGATTGTTTGCATGTCAAAGGTGATCAAAGCGCTGGAGATAAAAAGAGCAGGAAGAAAAAGAATAAGGGGCCGATGTGTTATGAGTGTGGGGAGTGGGGACATATAAAGAGAAACTGTCCAGGACTGAAGAAGGATAGTGGATCCGCAAGTGTTGCTAGTGCCAGCAAGAGTGGTGACTCAGATAGCGATAGGGATCTTCTCATAGTATCAAGTGAAGAGTCTTGTGAAGCGTGGTTATTGGATTCGGCTAGCTCTTTTCATGCAACACCAAAGAAGGAGTTGTTCTTGTCTTACACTAAGGATGATCATGGTGCTTTCGCTTTCCTAGGAGATGGCTTGGCGTACCGTGTCATGGGGGTAGGCGACATCAAGTTCAAGATGTGTGACGGGCAAGAGGTGATACTCAAAGGGGTGAAGCATGTGCCGAGGCTGAGGAGGAATCTAATTTTGCTTGGCCTTTTGCATGATGAAGGTTGGTTGTATCAGGTAAAGCCTGATCGGAGGACCTTGAAAGTCATGCATGGCGGGAAGACTGTCTTTTGGGTGAGAAGTCAGGCGTGCACCAGTACAGGCTGCGAGGGAGCGCTGTTGAAGGTGGAGTCAAGGATGGCGATGCAACTATGGCGGTGTTCTGTCCGGGAGATGGTAAGGCTGTAGGATCAGCCTCGCCAGGCCGTTCGACGTGAGCGGCGAAGGAGACGACTCAAGTCCGGTACACGGAGGTTCACACAAGAAGACGAATTCAAGGTGGCGAACATATTCGCCAAGGTGGAGTTTGTTAGAGTTTGTGTCGAATATGTGTACGTTTTGGTTACGACGGGACTTGAGTTGTAATAGGGGTCTAGGTAGAGTTCTAGTCCGGGAGATGGTAAGGCTGTAGGATCAGCCTCGCCAGGGCGTTCGACGTGAGCGGCGAAGGAGACGACTCAAGTCCGGTACACGGAGGTTCAAACAAGAAGACGAATTCAAGGTGGCGAACATATTCGCCAAGGTGGAGTTTGTTAGAGTTTGTGTTGAATATGTGTACGTTTTGGTTACGACGGAACTTGAGTTGTAATAGGGGTCTAGATAGAGTTCTAGTCCAACTCTATTTAGAGGGGGCCATAAATATGAGGCCGACTCTGTGTAACCGTAGGACGACTAGATGGTTTGGTTTGGGGGTGCGGCGTTGCCGCGGTGTATCCGGATACCGGCATAGCTATCTGATAATGGGGAGGAGCGCCCATAGTCATGCCCCGGGGATGTAGGCTTCGGCTGAACCTCGTTAACAAACATCGTGTTTCCGGAGTCGTCTGTGATTGTGCATAGGTATCTCGATGGATCCATAGATGCTTCCGCATGCTTGTTTTCTAACATAAAGAATCATTTTCCTTGCACGATTCATGGGGCTAGCATTACCAGCATTTTACCATACCTCTGGTAGGTCTGGCCCAGAATATCTTCTTTTCTGACCCTGAAGACTGCGATCGTCCTCGCCGCTAGAGTTCTCCCCATTAGCTAACAAAACATCCGTTGTGTCTGTAATGCAATGACAAGTAGAGAGTAAAGACATGAGAGAATAAAAACAACAAGCACACCAAAACATAATAGATAGCCCTAGTTAGTTCCCCACCCTCCACCTGTTACTCTCCTCCCACTCAATGCAAGCCTCATCCAACCTTATTCTGGCAAAAACTATAAGCCAATGGGATCCAATTACGTTTTGTTGCTAACGCTCCGTAGGACTGCTGACTCCATATATAGAAATTACCGACGTAGGCAGAGGCGCAACCTGTCACAAGTCACGCAGGCGCAACAGAGAAGGTAGGAATCTGCCGCCACGCCACGCCACGCCACGCGAGCGGCGGGCCTGGTAGTATATTACCAAAGGAAACCGGGCTATCGGCCCATCGCCTTTGTTGTTTGTTTATTCCTCACGAGCTTGTGCCTTGTAGTAGGGTGTTGTTAGGACTTTTTTTTAATTAGGAAAATTGACACTCGGCTTTGGCTATTGAGAGAGGGGAGAGAGATAAAACGGATCCTTGTTTATTAAGCCCAACAGGCCGATCTATAACAGCGTTGGGTTCGTTTTGATGTCCAACGAGCAGACAGACAAATTATATGGAAACCATCTCAATAAACAAGAATAGAACTGCACAACATTTGGGAGATTATGGTGATGAAAATCATCCATCCATTGTTTAGACCAATCAAATCTTGACGCGTGAAGCTTTTTTTTAACTAGAACTCCCTGCTCTACGGTCCGTGAAAACAAAAACACGGCAAGTTTGCCGCGGGAGCAACCCAATGTTGGGTGGACACAGATCGCGTGCAGGTACACACTGCTACATAAGCAGTGGGTACATCTCAGCCATCCAAATCACAAGCGACGGTCGGATCCCTCCGCTCCCGTGCCACCCCAACCCGCGCCGGCGCCACGCCTCTGTCCTTCGCCGCCGGCGGGACCTGGCCTCCCCGCGCCCGCCCTCGCCCCCTTCCTCACCGCGCCCGCCCCGGCGACAGCAGCAGGCAGCCGACCCGTGGCCCTCGCCGTTCGTGTCGTTCTTCGTCGACCGCGGCCTTCGCTGCCGCCGGGGCTGACGCGGGGAGGAAGGGGGCGAGGGCGGGCACGGTGAGGGAGGGGGGCGAGGGTGGACGCGGCCGCGGGGCCGCCGGAGGTGGGCGCTGCGGCGAAGGACAGGCGCGGCGCGGACGCCTGCTGCTGCTGCCACTGTGCGTAACGATGCCGGCGCCGGCGAGGACAGCGAGGGTCGCGGTCGACGACGAAGACCGACGCGGACGGCGGCTGGCGCTGGCAGGGAAGCGATGTGGCGTAGGCATGGACGGGGAGGCTGACGATGTCGGCGAGAAGGCGCAGTGCGCGGGGCGGCTGCCTGCTGCTGATGCGACTCGCCGCCGGAGGTGGGGGAGGGGGTGAGGGCGGGCGCGGGGCGGCCAAGTGCCGGCGGCGGCGGGCGGCCGGGTGCCGCCGGAGGTGGGAGCCACGGTCCCGGCGAAGTACAGGCGCGGGGTTGAGGCAGCGCGGGGGTGGAGGGCATCTGACCGTCGTTTGCGGTTTCGATGGCTGAGATGTCCCACTGCTTATGTTGCGGTGTGTATAACCACTGCACCCGATCTGTGTCCATGTTGGGTTTGGATGCTACCAACAACACCACCCGGTCGACCCCGATGATGACGACGACCTGACCTGGCCCCACCACAGTCTGGCAAATGACTGCGCAGAGCAAAATGCACTGCCGCAGCGCAGGTGGGCTGCCTGCTGGCGGCCATTTGCCGCCGCCCACGCGCTAGCTGTTCTGTTCATTACCCTCCCACTAAATAGCGATTTCTATTC
Organism: Paspalum notatum; assembly: GCA_022530915.1. Taxonomy (NCBI): domain Eukaryota; kingdom Viridiplantae; phylum Streptophyta; class Magnoliopsida; order Poales; family Poaceae; genus Paspalum; species Paspalum notatum. The sequence continues at coordinate 39,371,047 of CM039692.1, forward strand.
ATCAACTATTCTAAGTACACTTACAGTAGCGCTACATTGTCTACTATACACATTCTAATTGTTGTATCCATTGGGGATGGGCATGCACTCCCATCGTACGAGTGCTTCGCCTACCAAAGCGCGTGAGTCTGCTGCTGTCCGTGCGTGTGCGATCAGCCGTCAGGATTACTTTACTCGTGCCTCCTCCGATCCCTTGATGACGTACCCGTGCGCGCCGATCGCCGCGTATAAAAGCAAGCCCCGGTATCCGGTGGAGCACAGCACAGGCGTGTCCAGGTCCAGCCACCGCACCTCAACATGGGACGCGCACGCGGCGGTGTCCGGTGTCCGGGCACGTCTGAGACCACCACCAGACGCGGGCACTAGCGCCAGTGCGCCTCGCAGCGGCCGGGCTGAGGAGTGCAAGGTCGTACGTCATGGCCGATGACGACGACTTCACCTTCGCCGCCGTCACGCCGCCTCCTCTCCTACCCGCCGGCGTCTTCCCGGGCGGCGGCCGCATGGGCCCACTGTACTACCCAGTCTTCGGCAGGCCGAGATCCCCGCCCCGGCGGCTTCCCCCCCTGGAGGCACCGGAGACGGCCACCGCGCGGGTGCCGCTAGGACGGCTTCTGCTGATGCACAGGGAGCCGCCGCCGCGGGCGGACGACGACGACGACGACCTGAACTCGGTGCCAGCGGAGATGTACTGCCCGTGGTCCCCCGGGCTGTCAGCGGCGTCCCCGGCGCCGCGGTGCAAGAAGAGCGGCTCCACGGGGTCCGTCCTCCGGTGGCGCCCGCGGCTCGTCGGCCGGAGCCAGAGCGACGGCAAGGAGAAGTTCGTCTTCTTGGACGCCTCCGGGTCCGGGCCCGCCCGCCGCAAGGGGCGAACAGCTGAGGGCTCCAGCGGCGGCGGCCACGCCAGCTGGAGCTACTACGCCAGCAAGGGCGGTGGCGGCAGCGGATCAGTAGGAGGCAATGGCGCACGCCGGAGGTCCTTCCTGCCGTACAAGCAGGACCTCGTCGGCCTCTTCGCCAACGCCGCCGTGTTCCGCCGGAGCTACCACCCGTCCTGACTGACGCGGCGTGCTGTGGTTCTGTCCCTGTATCTTCATACGTATACTTAGAGCGATTAATTAAGCTGGTATACATTCTATAATCTATCTCGAATTGTTTGGTGATATATCGCCGAGGTGTAACCAGGGATTACCTTTCCGACGGGTTTTCCGGAATATTTTCCGTTTCCGGACACTACGGAAAGCGAAATTTCGGCGGATTCCGTTTCTAAATTTAAAAATTTAAAAAAATTTGTAAACAAATCCGAAAAAATTATGATAAAAAACTAGATGTTTTTCTGAGCAAATAGGACTAGAAAACACTCAAATCTAAGATCATTTGCTAGGTCAAAATTACATTTTAGTTAAAAGACAAGGTCATTTATAATCTAATGAACTAGAGTTTAATAGTTTTTTAGTGTTCGTATTATCATAGGGTTGAAAGAATATGGGGTACCTTTTGAATGGATTGAGATGTCTCCTATCTTTCTTTTGCACTTTCATCCTATCTTCATTACTTATGAAATACTACGAGATATACATAGACGGTGTTTATTAGATTGAACTCGGACTTTTATATATACTATGCAATTTATATACTATAAACTTGTATTATGATCTATGGATTGTAACTGTGTACCTATGTTAGAGTATATCGAAAAAAAACAGCAAAATAGCTTTAAATGAGATTCCATCTCAGGTCTTATAAACCAAGATAACAGATAACCTCTACTGACCATTAGGACAACTTCCGTTTTATGATTTTAGAGAATGCTGCAGCATATATAGACCATCATTTGGCTGTTTCACTCCGTTTTACATTGCATTTGGTCGGAAAACAACATTTTTCGGTTGAAAACGCTGGTTTTCCTGTCGGAAAGTCCGAAATTCCGCCCGGAAAAAACAGAATTCCGTTTTTGAATTTGAATTCAGGTACCGTTCGGAAAACATGGAATCCGGCGGAATTCCGTCTGGAATTCCGATACCAGAGAAGTCCGGAATTTGTCTAAAAAACGAAAATGTAATCCCTGGGTGTAACACAGCTTGTAGCAGGACAGCGTGTAGTGTGTACTGTGCACGCTCCAGTTCATTTACCGTTGTAGGGGTGTTTTTTTTACAGCAGTTGTATATTGTTCGTAGAGCAGGTGAGCAGAGTTGGATTATATGCATATGATCTCCGTAATGACTTGTTCATTTTTTTAATCCTATTTGGCTAGCGATGTTTTATCTATCTGATTCGTGGCTTCAGTTTTCTGTAAGCGGACACCTACTGTCAGTTAGGTAGTGTTTGTTCCTGGGACGAGGTGGTATGAGCTGGGGCGATCCCACTTTTGGCTCTCCTTGGTTCGGGGACGAGCAAGGGACGGGACCATTCCACATGGAAATATTCCTCTCAGATGCAGTCCCTCATCGTCCCTTTCAGAATGAGGGATCACGCCATCCCTCGCCCATCGCCCATCGCCCGCACGTTGCGCTTCGCCCGCCACAGCTCGGTTGCCCGCCGCTGCAGCTCCGGCGCCCGCCCGCCCGGCAGCCCGGCTGCCGCAGCTCGGCCGCTGCTTGGCAACGGGACGGAGCGACGCGGCGGTAGAGGCCATGGCAGAGCGGACGGAGCTCGGCCGCGGGCCATGGCGGAGCGGCGTGGAGGCAGGTGGAGGCGAGCGCGGCGCAGAGCGGAGGTGGAGGCGAGTGCGGCGCGGCGACAGCGGACGTGGAAGCGCGGTGCGGAGGCTGAGGTGGAGACGAGCGAAGGCGGGGGCGGCCGGCGAGTAGCAGGCGGCGCGTCGGGAGGAAAAAGGGAGAAAGAGAGGCTGACTAGGAGCCCCACATGTCAATCTCTTGTCCCATTTTGTTCTCGTCCCTCCAACCAAACGAGGAACGGAATTGTCCCATTCCCTTCAACCAAATAATGAGATGGGATAGGTTGTCCCGTCCCATCTCATCCTACTTCGTTTTCTAACTAAACGCTACATTAGATGACACATTGCAGTATGAATACGCCTCGTAAAGGGTTCTATATATAACTTGACAAGGACCATCATTGGGCTCTAAAAGAGTCAGACTGAATTTGTATATGTTTATGAATGATTGAGAGATGATTTAGATCGTGAGTAGGACCGTGCCCCATTAGTACCCTTAAGTATCAAGTTCAGAGCTGATTAGACTGCTTGCCTAATTTGCTACAGGTATTTGCTCATACCACAAGACAAATCTGGCTGAGCCAGTTGAGAGATGGCACACAATAGATCACTCCGTCCAATTCCAGTTTCCTCTACACAGTCAGGTAGTGGTAGATTAGATGCAGAGTCTTCCTTCAGATGGAAGCTCACTTTTTTTTTCTCCAGGGGATGCTTAGATCTCAGTTGATGTCAAGCACGCAGAGGAAAAGGTCGAGTCGTTTTCCATCGTCCCTGCACCAACCCTCGTCCATCTCCCAAGCTTTACTCTTCGGATTAGTGGTGCAGGTGCTAACAATCTGGTGCTTGCCATGATGCATCCTTGTCTTCCTTAATTCCGCTGTACTGCCAAGACGCAGGGTGTAAATTGTGTCAGAAATTTAAGTCCATCCGGATTTATGCTACTTTCAGACTTTAACTGGCAATATATCTAAAAAACACATATAAGATTATTAAATATGAAATGATGTATATCATACATGTTATTTCCATAATGAATAACATTGTCAGTCTCGTTTTGTCATTCTGTACAAAAGTTTAGATGTTGGTGTTCAAAGTTAAACAAAATGAATTTTGGCTTAGGACAAATCAGGTAATATTTGCGACCGGTATGAGGGTTATTCACCGAAGTGGTCAAAGGGTGCCACTTCAGCTTGCACTTAGCTTTCACAAACCACGGCCATTATCTCTAGGATCTAGCAGCAGCCTCTCACGAGAGTGATTATATAGCTCGCCCGCCCGTGTTTCTTTCGACCTACAACGACGCGTGCTGCCTCTTGTATATCTATCACGACCATAATTTGGTGGGGGCTTGACTACGAAGCCGGGTTAGTGTAATGGAGAAGGTTAAGCCAGTGGTTAATGCGAGACGCAGACCCATCACGCGCTTGAAAGAAGACGCCAGCAGTGTTCTGCTAAGGCTTCAGTTGCACCACCGATTTCTGAATAACTGCTGGTTCTGAACGGCAGGCAGGGGCTGAATGCAGGCCGAATAGCCGATCAACAGCAGCGTCAATAGCAATGAGTATTATAGCGATGCATTAAGCTGGTCGATGCATAACGGGGTACAATCACTTGGATGGAGGTTTATAAATATATTGGTTTATTGGATTATCTGGATGCACGATGATACTTAAAGCCATACTGAGATGGTTCATGGCTGTAGGTTGCAGTACTTGTACTGCCCAAGCATTTCCTTTTAGTTCTCTCAAGCATAAATCACAGAAACCTGCTTTCCCCGCATCTACACCGCGTGACCTGTTATTTGCACTTGTTGCTTAGCCTTCTCGACGTGCAGATATCCTTTTCCATCGCGCCTTTTCAAGATTTTCTGCTGCAACATTTTGGCAAACATGTGATTATAACGCTAACTAGTTTCCCAAACTTTTTTGATGGCTATACTGTCCCGTGTAACGAAACATCCCCTTCAGTCCTTTCTTTTCCTGCAACTGTATGGATTTTCGAATTCCACGACAAGCTCTAGATATGTAGGACAGGAACCCTGGCGATCTATGGTACATTGGTACGAGCATAGCTATAGCTATCACATTGATATCTGCTGTGTTCCAGAGACCCACCTAGTATTGCAGAGATACCAACTGATCCAGCAAAAGTCAGCACATATATTGGTCAAAAAGGTTTTTGGTAATCTGTAATATCAGTAAGTTCATGAAGCTGCAGTTCCCTTCCCTGGATGGCCCTCTGATTAGCACAGTATTAATAAGGTAAGCCATCTAAGCACTGTAGGATGCATACATGCTACAGCACAGACAGATATGTCAAGTATCATGCATGGCCCGTCTGTATTGAGGCGGCCGAAGAAAAGGCAAGCATGGTCCACTCACGCACGATAGCATTACGCAACGTTGGATAACCTTTTCCACCAGACCAGAGCCAGTTCGATTTACAAGCATGGATTATTGAATTATGTACAATGAATCCCGTGGTAGGCGAAAATGATAACGCCTTGTGAATTTGCGTCTCTGCACCTAAAAGTGAGCACTGAGGATGTGATACATATGAACCTGATTTACTATGATTCATCGGGCTTTGGTTCAAGGACCACAGGTATCTTCTCTTTATGATCGCCACGCAACACTTCCACCATCACCTTTAAACACCAAGCAATTTAGTATCTTAGCAACTATCAAGCAGACCAAATTTCTTCTTCTGTAGACACAGGTGAAAAGCTTACCGTTTCCCCAACTTTGCACTGATCCAATATCCGATACAAGTCGCTTCCATTTGTTACCTTTGTACCATTCACAGAGGTAATTATATCACCCAGGATAAGACGACCGTAGGGATCTCGTTTGGTTGCCTGCAGACCCTGATAAACAACAGAAGTAGAACTTTTAGCCACGGTAACACACTAGCACTACACTGCAAGAGTCTTAAAAATGTTCATGTTAGACAGAAGGTACAAAAAGGGAAATTTTCTTTCAAATAAATTTTCGTGCATGTTTTTATTTTCTGAATTGTAATTAGTTCCAAACACACAGGAAAATCAACAGAAGCTAAAACCTAGTGTACTGATAAGTAATAACTCAAGGTTTTCTGCATATGTTGAAACTGGACACAGAACATGAATAACTGAAAAATAATACCACCCAGAACTACATCATGCCCAATATAAGAAATCTGTGCTTTCAAATTAAGTTCTAGGAAACCCAAAAAGGTTCTCACTGCTTTGCCAGCTGGTCCATTTGGAGGTGCATCCAAGACAAGCACTCCACTTAATCCAAGCTGCTCTACAGATTGATCAGGTGCAAATTTTATTCCCAAAATAGGTCTTGTCACCTTGCCAAATTTTATAAGTTGGTCTACGATTCCCCCAACCTGAAAATATGTAATATTTCAGTTATTGTCAAAGCTTGCGATTTAACTGCAACGAAGAATGAAACAGAACCGAACAAACTGAATTTATGAACTAACTTGAGTAAACTACTGGTATCGACAGGTTTTTAGACAATGGAGTGGAAACTGCACATACCGTATCAACTGGAATGGAAAACCCAACACCAGATGATGCCCCCGAAGGCGAGTATATAGCAGTGTTTACACCTATCAAGTTTCCAGAACTATCAAGGAGTGGACCACCACTGTTACCAGGGTTGATAGCAGCATCAGTCTGAATCACATCTTGTATAGGGCGTCCAGTAGCAGCTGAACTGATTTCTCGGCGCAATCCACTAGGGGAATCAGCAAAAACAGCAAAACAGAGAGTCTCAGTGCATTCTGATAAGAATAAGACAAAGATGAATCAGCTTATATAACAAGCAATGTTCCACCTGATAACACCTGTTGTAAGAGTGTGGTCAAGGCCAAACTGCAAACACAAAAAACAAATTTATGTTAAGACTACTGGTAAATTAGTAATAAGTCTGCAATGAACCCAATGATTCATAATCAAAAGAACTCGCCATAGTTTTCCAAGCAAAGTAACGATAATATCTCTCCATACAGGATTTTTTCCAAACTTCAGATTGATGATGCATAGACCATACAAATCTTTTTGTGTATAATTGTATATTCATATTATTGTCTGGTGCAGTTTACCTAGTACCTTTTAAGCCCTACCTATCAACATATTCATGGAACAAGAACAGCAGTTGGCCTCTGTGATCGTTTTCATGGATCAGCCAATCAAAGTTAATATAAGAAAAAATTGAGGAAAGCAAAGCAATTACTTCGAGGTTAGAACATCAAACAGTAGGTCTTTCAGATAACACGTCTAGTTCAAAGCTACAAATCAACCGCCAAGTACACATAATCTCATTATGTTATAAACAATGCAGCAAAAGGAAAGGTGATGTAAGCACTCACTGGGTTTCCAATGGCAAATACTTTCTGACCAACCAGTAGGTCTGCTGACACACCAACAGGTATAGGTCTTAGTTTATCCTTTGGTGCTTTGATACTCAAAACGGCAACATCCTTGTCTTGATCAAACCCAACCACTTGCGCTTCATACACTGACTGATCAGCAAGTGTGACCCTGTATAATAAAACTATAAGTTGTAACTTCACCTTTGCCGCTATACATGTAGAGGTCATCATCTAGAATCCATTCAAAAAAGTAGAAGCACATATAAGTGTCTAAATTTGTGTATCTGAGTAGTCGAGATCATTCGACATTAGCAACCGACCAACAAAAAAAAAAGTGGTTAGCATCAATCAGAAGTTTATGCCATTTTTAGCTCGATGAAGAATTAAACCTCCTTTTGTGCTATACTCGGCTGTAGCATTAATTGTTACTACTTTCAAATTGGGAAACAAAGGACCTGTAAAATTTCTGTAAATGTGGGCACATTCCATTACTTTTAAAAATCAGACAGTGAAGCTGTCGAACATGTATCATGTTGCTTGCTACACAGAGCTGTCGATCCAGTCTTTGGACATATGATTATGCTCCGACCGGGTCTACTAGGGGCACAAATTGACAATGAACCATTACTGGGGCCCTGTTTGCAGTTTGCTGAGCTATTTTCAATCAGTAAATGCGCTGCGCCATCTCAACAACAACAACACACCACATAGGAAGTCTACTCTAGAGCATATTTTAATGGAACTTGAGCGACCCTAGCATTAATTAATACTAAGAATTGACAAGCTTAGATCTGAGCTCAACCAAACTAGAGTAGGAACGCATCCAGCACTCCGAAGTACTATGAACTAACCTGAGGTCCGACGCGCCACGGATGACATGGAAATTGGTGACGATGTGCCCGCCCTTGTCCCAGACAAACCCGGACCCGGACCCCTGCGGCACCTCGAGCACGTCGAGCGTGAAGGCGTCCTGCCTGCAGAGCACGCGGGAGGAAGTCAAGGTCGCGAGCCTCTGCCTAATTCACGCATCAGGGAGCCGAGGGCTCCTCCCAAGCCCCAACGCACGCATCACGAAGCAGAAGAGGGAGGCGGCCAGGCGGGTCTCCCACCCACCTGACGGCGAGGTTGGTGATGTAGACGACGGAGGGCGTGTTCTCCTGGAAGAGGCGCACGGTGGCGAGCTCGTCCGCCTGCAGCTTCCGCGGCGTGGCGACCACGAACGCGGAGGCCGCGGCGGGGTCGCCGAGGATCAGCGCCGCGGAGGCGAGCGCGACGATGAGGGAGCCCGCGGCCGTCGACAGCACCCGGCCCGCCGCCTCGGCGGGGACCACCAGCCCGCCGAGCCGCCGCGCCCACGGCCACGGCGAGGGGAGCGCGAGGGAGATGGAGGAGGAGGACGTAGGCCGTGCGGCCGCGGGCGCGGGCTTGGTGGCAGCGGCGCGCGCAAGGTGCCTGAGGAAATGGCGCGGGCGGCGAGGCGGGGCGCACGGGGAGAGGAAGCAGGCGGCGGCAGAGGAGGAGGTGGTGGCGGCGGCGGCCATCTGGCTGTGGCTTGCACGGGAAGGAGAGCGGAGCGCAGCGCAGCCGCGGTGGCCTCCAGTCCAGTGGAAGCGGAACGGAAGGGAAGCCGGAAGCCAAGCCGGGGCCGGGGGTGGACTTGGGACGACGAGTGGATGCGCTGCGTTGCTGGCTTTGCTGCTCGCTTGGCGCTTTGCTATTGGTTGTTTTGGTGCCCCGCTCTGGCTGCCGTCATGCCCTGTGCTCTCGTTTCGTGCTGCTTCGGGTCGGGCGCTGGGGCGCGCAGGGCTTCGTCCCCAATGGTCCTTGAGGTTCGGGGTGGTAGTTGGTGGATGCTTCTCGGCGTCCCAATCCCTGTAATTACCGAAAAAAAAAATACTGTGGTGTCTACGAAAACCACGTGACAAACTGACAGTGCTGTCCATACAGCAGATTGCAATATCTGGTGACCATACATTATGTATCCATGTTGGCGGTTAAATCATGCCTCTGCATCTGAACTACGTACCATTTTCGCATCGTACAAATCTGCTTAGCACTCAATCACGTTTAGGCCATCTCCAGCGGTATATCTATTCTATTTCTTAAATTTCAAACTCAACTGTATCAACAATCCTAAAACAGTGTTATGAGTCAACCAACCGCTAGAGATACCCTTAGCGAAAGCATAATCATACCTATTGATGCTTCATATCCTCAGCACTTTCTGCAGGAGCAGACTCTTTGCAGCCCAAGTCATTTGTTCGAGAAGAATGCTGCTTTCAGAGAATTGCGTGGAATTACTTTTTACAGTCTTAATCAAGAGGGAAATGATAAACTTTGCAGCGTACCATAACAACTGTAACTTTTGTAGGGGATCTCACGGACTGACCTTACGATCGTAAACGCCTCCTGTAATACATGCACATTACTGCAGCTCCACTCTCCCGTGAATATTATGCATGCCAACACATGCTCCTCTTACGCGCACCATTCTTTAATCATCAGCTTTTCTTATGGTATAAACCAACGTACATAATATCTACCTTCTTTCAAAACTGCAGATACTAAGGCCCCTTTTGACAGGTCTTTTTAAATAGCTTCAATCCACGGGTCAAAGAAGCCGGAAAAACTATGTTTGATTGGCTTCTCCTCTCAAGCGTAAAAACGGTTTCTCCTGTGAAGCCATTTTTTAGAAAACATATTTGATAGAGTTTCACTTTGAGCCATAAGAAACCGGAGCCAAAACCAAAAAAAAGACATGCCAAAAAAGCTCTAAATATTCAAGTCAAGGGCAACAAACCGAATTCACACACACAATTGGGTGACGACTACGGTGAGCAACCAGGTGTGAAACGAAGGCACTTCCTATCTATCCAGTGGAAGGAGGTTAGACAAGCCAAATAAAAAACCCACTAGGACAATAATAATTTCAGATATTGAAATATATTCATTCAACAATTGCAGATACCTGATTCAACATCTCATTTGATTGATTTCAATATTTTACAAATATCAATTCAACAATTTACACGTAGAATGTTGAATCAGTGTAAGTCGAATGTTGAATCAGTGTAGATTGAATGTTGAATCGGTGTAAAATGAATGTTGAATTAGCAGATCAGTATGAGGAAGAGAAAAACGGTGCAACTGGGGAGAGAAGAACGCGGCAGCGGCGGCGGCAGCCCCAGCGCAGGAACGCGGCGGCGCCCGGCGGCAGCCCCGGCCCCGGCGCGCGAACCCGGTGCGGCGCGGCACCGACGCGGCGGCAGCCCCGGCCCCGACGCGTGACCTCGGCGCGGCGCGGCACGCTGCAGCGGCGCGGCAGCAGCCCTAACAGCAGGCGGCGGGGCGCGGCGCGCGGGGATGGCCGCGCGCCGCGTGGCCGGGCGGCGGAAGGCGGCGCAGGGATGCCAGGCAGGCCGCGAGGAGAAGAAGAGAGAGAGAGGAGGGAGGTAGGAGATGGATGGTAGAGATAATGTGCACGGATCTCAAACATTAAAAGATAGGTGACATTTGTCACGCAGGAAGATAGATAGGATTTCAGTGAACCGAGCATGCCAAGGACTAATTGAGGGCCCATCGAGTCCAAGACTCCATGGACGGTCGCTAATTGGGAGCTTTTAACCGAGCAGCCCGCTCACTCTTCTTCCAGTCTTGTTAAAAGCCCAGAACCGTGCATGGGCCTTCTAAATATTTTCACATTTCCAGGAAGGCCCGTTACTCTCCCTCAGCGGCCCATCGCTTCCGCGACAAGAATGGCGTGATCTCGGCCGTCCAACCTAGGGCTCGCGGCGCCCCCGACCCCTATAAGCACGCAACCCTAGCTCAAGAACTCACTTCCTCCACCTCTCACCCCTCCGCCTCCGCTGCTCCCGCCGCCGCCGCGTCTCCTCTACAGGTACGCTCGCTTGCCGCCTTCCTCGTTCCTCCTGCTGCTCCTCCATTCCGTGCTGCGTGCGGATGAGTCGCTCGTTTGTTCTGGGTGTCGAGTCGATGCGCGCGCGGATCTTGCCGTTTGGCGGCTCCGGGCTGTTGATCGATTGGCTAGCTGTAGGTTGTAGGGGGCGCTCTGGAAGTCTAGATGCTTAGGTGTGCGAGGTGGTTTTTGTGAGTGTTGTGTCCATGAGTACGTGCTCTTGCACAGTGCTAATGAGGATGGACTTGTGGCGAGTCGTTGGTTTTTGTTCCCATTTGTTGCTATGCTCTACTAATGATGTATTTGTTGCGTTGATTTGCAGGTAAGTAGGAGAGGAAGAGGGCGAAATGGTGAAGCACAACAACGTTATCCCCAACGGGCACTTCAAGAAGCACTGGCAGAACTATGTCAAGACATGGTTCAACCAGCCTGCCCGGAAGCAGAGGCGCCGCATCGGTGAGATCATCGCTCCATTGCCTCTTTTAACCTCCATTATTTGCGTGCGGTGAACTGAATCGTAGTGTTACCAGTGTCTAACTGCATCCTCTGTTATTCATACAATTGATGTGGATGATCAGCTATGAATTGTGTTCTACTAATAAATACGGAGTAGTTTGTATTGTCCTGCAAATTGCAATAGTCACTGCCATTGATCGCCTGAGCTTTATTTTGGTGCAATTTAGTGCATTGGGTCTTGTATTGGGTTAGTAAGCTACTGTTAAAACTATACCGTTTGATATCCTCGTTTGACACAGCAGAAATCCGTGATTGTATGGTTCGTCATTCTGAAAAATACAACACCTGCCCCTTGTTCACAAATGTATGTGTTATGGTACTTCATTACTTTGTTACGCAGGCTTATATCTATAGTGCTGATTGTGATGCTATGAGATGCTATTAGAGTTTGCCTCCATGTACTTTACATCATTACTATTTTCATTGCTGTACTACTGATATGCCATCCATGAATGACTCAATAAAAACCCACTTTATCTAGCCACTATAATTGCACTTTGAGTGCTTCTAGACTGGACATTTGTATAAACTTTTTACTTGTTTTTCACAAATTCACTGATCCCATTCTAACTCAACACTGCTATGTTCTATGTACAGCTCGTCAAAAGAAGGCTGTGAAGATATTCCCACGGCCAACTGCTGGCCCTCTTCGCCCCATTGTGCAATGTCAGACTCTCAAGTACAACATGAAGTCAAGGGCTGGGAGAGGCTTTACCCTTGAGGAGCTAAAGGTGGCTCATTGCTTTGTTATTGTACTTCCATCTGAGCTGCTCTCGAGTCTTGACCCTTTTTTTTACCAAAAAGACTGGGGGAGCTCCCCACAGTAAAAAGGTTGCTATTAAAAGGGACAGAAACAACTTGAGCAATGTTGCTTTCTCAAATATCCTAGTTTGTCTTATTTCAAATAATCTCCTGCTGTAGCATACTATCTTTATCGCACATGTTTTTTTTGTCAACTTCTGGTATTTGTGTCTGCTGCTTTGAGGTTGATATGTTCTCTTTTGTGTTATGGCAACTAAATGTTTGGATTTTGTTTCAGATGTGGTGTGATTCGTATAAAATTTCCATTTATCCTCATTTCGTTACCTTCTAACCAGCTGCTCGTTTAATCAATTTATCGCGTTACATCCTTGCAGTGATGCTTAAAGCTACTATGTTGTGATTGCAGGCTGCTGGCATTCCAAAGAAGCTTGCTCCGACCATTGGCATTTCTGTGGATCATCGCCGCAAGAACAAATCACTTGAAGGGCTTCAGGCTAATGTCCAGAGGCTTAAGACATACAAGGCCAAGCTGGTTATCTTCCCAAGGCGTGCTCGCAAGGTCAAGGTATGTCTGGTCATCTTTTCCTGAGTGTATCATATTGTCAAGACATTGTCCTGGTTTCTTATGATCTCTAATCCCTTGACAAACATTCATTGCAGGCTGGTGACTCTACTCCAGAGGAGCTTGCCACTGCCACCCAGGTCCAGGGTGATTACATGCCCATCGTTCGTGGTGAGAAGCGTTCGATTGAGATTGTGAAGGTTACTGAGGAGATGAAGTCAACCCCAGCCTATGCCAAGCTCCGTCTTGAGCGGATGAACAAGAAACACCTTGGTGCCCGCCAGAAGAAGGCTGCTGAGGCGGAGAAGGATGAGAAGAAGTGAAGTGGCCGGACATAGTACCTTGTTTTGTTCTATTCAGTCACTAGTGGATGCTACCATCAAGTGCTTGTTCTAAGTTTTGTTTTGGTGCTGGAAATAGAGACCAGCTGATCGTTTTGGTGTCCTCGTACTGTTTGATACCTGGATCCTATTTGCGAACTCTGCCATCTAATAGCCATCGAATTCTTGCTCTCTTGTCATGTCTGAACTTCTTATCCTTCATGAGGTTGCTCGAAATCTATTATAACTGATAAGCATGCCCAATTAGAAATCTGAGGTTGCTAGAATTTCATTATAGCTGTAGCGTGCTTATCTGAAATTTGTGATTGCAGTTGAAATTGTCAAATTGTCACTTCGTGCCGTATGTATATCGTTTGTGTCCGTCCTATTCAAAATGACTTACAATTAATTTTGCTAAATCCACTAAACTGCCCTTATGCTATCATTTCGTACTGATATGTATGCACGCCCCCTCAGCATCCACGTGCGTGGATTGCCGGATCTAGCCTCTCAGCATCAAGGTGCATGGAACACTGGATTGGAATTTGGAGATACATAGACTACAGGTTCTGACCAAATTAGTTTAACAACTAAGGATCCGCGCTTATATTATCGCTCTGTTTAAGCACAGCAAGCGTTTGGATGTAAACAACCCAAATAAGAGCACCGCACCATGCCAGCAGCAGTCAAACGTTGCATTTGTAGTTCTTCCATTCCTCAAATTCAAACTCCGCTCTGTCTGCGATGTCAAATAGTGTTAGATTCTTCAAAACGAGCATGAGCCTAAATTCATAATGTTCTTAGCTCACTTCAGCGGTTGTCTCGTTTAAAAAAATCTAACACAGAGTGAAGTTTAAATTTTAAAAATAGCCTAGTCCTTGGGGGCAAATCGGCTCCGCTGTTAAGTGCAGCCAAGCGGAGCCTATCGGGCTGGAAAATTGTTTATTTGAAAATTGCATGTACAAAACTCCCCACTGCGTGGCAACACTCCCCACTACGTCAGCCATGCCAAGCACATTAGCATGAGCAAAAGGCCTACTTATGAAAATTCAGTTTTGCACATGCAATTATTAAAATTCAAGATTACAAGGGCTATTTAAAAAAACTGTAATGACTCAATCAGCACCACATCCAGCTGACAGAATGAGTTTCCTTATTTTGATCTAAGACTTTCCATGTATATGTAAGAATGAATAAAAAACACACCGTTCAATTAGCAGCGCCAAAAAAAGATTTCAATACTCAACATACGGCTCAACATAGGACAGAACTCAGAACATAATCTAACTGCAAAAATCATTATACATGAATGGGCCACTCTGAAGCTTCAGAACAGATACCATGCTTCTATCAAGGCAACTAGTACCAGGTCATAGAATAATCAGTTTCAACGAAAACTTAACGAGTTTCATAACTGATTCCATTTGTTAGCATTGCCGGGCTGGTAGTTTCAACTGACAACACTTTTGAGGCTACCAGCAGAGTACTCCTAAAAGACTGTACAAGAGGCCACACAGGGAACAGTTCTACAGCCTGAAATTTGCATCTGCTAAATTCCATCTGATTGTGATCCAACCAGCTACTACAAATGAAACTGCATGTCAAGATGAAACTGTCACTGGGAAGTGTGAACCAGCCAGGTGGTCACCCTGAAGCCTGCTCATAGCTTGGCAGTACGAGGGAAATAGTAGCAGATCATCTAAACAGCCTTTTGATCCCACTTCGATTCGGTAACTCCAGTCCTGGACAGTTACTCATCGTCATCGTCAATTACCAATCTGTGTCTTCTTTTTAAACCAGCCCTTCGATTAGCAGAGTCTGTTGCATCCCCTGATTCAGTGATATTTCCATCATCAGTGATCCTTTGGTCGGTATTCTCACGATCATCTAGTTCAGCTTCGAAGTCATCCAAAAGTTCAGCTTCACCAGTATTCAAATTGTTGCTGACTGAATCAGACTCATGATTGAGAGAAGCATCCCTGCAAGGAAAAAATTCTCAGGTAACTAATAATTGCATATTGTAGTATGGTTCTCTTTATTGATATTTGATGTTCTAGCTATTTGGCGTTCAGTAGGCATAAATGCATTATGTGATCTGAGGAAACAATAATCAAACACAATCCTAGAATACTAAGCCATACTGAAAACGTGGAATAAAAAAAAGGTTCCCTACGGTAATCAACATTTAAGAATCACATGCACATATCCGTCGGATTGGTTGGTTGTCACCGCAGCCAGGCCCGCCACATGTGTGTGTGCGGTTGCCTGCATATGAGGTGCTCAGCCTGCATGTGCGGGTGCAGCCCAAGTCATTTGAGTGTCCTTTGCCTGCATACGCGGAGACATGGGGAAAGCCCGTATCTACGGGGCCAGGCTCACAGGAGTCATGCTCACCACGCACACCCAACCAATCAGCCAGTATAAGTTACACTCTGCAAAACTACAAATGCATACATATATTTTCTCACAAATAGGTTCTGCATGTTGGCACAGCAAAACTACATGTCTAGCTTGTGCCATGCAACTTGTGACAAACTAGTGCGCACATACTTATTTGGTTAACAAGTCAAAATAAGGAAGTTGTCTGTTTGAAGTAGTTCATGATGCTCTTTTTATGACATAAGCCTACAAGCAACCAAAAACCAACTTCAATTTTTAGATTTTGCAATAACAATATACAAGGCATCAACTTAAACTAACATGCCTGTAAAGGCAACTTGTCAATTTCAAGGATTTTTAGTCTGAAGTTGAATGTACTTACATGATATTAGAGGGAATAGTCTCGTCATGTAGGTTAATATTTCTCAAAGATTCTTGGTCTTCTTGTATATTTGCAGAGAAATTTGACATCACTAACCTCTTCTTTTTTCCACTTCTGTTAAAATAAAAAGGAGATGATTTATTCAAATGAGTGCAAGGTAAGAAAATTGGAGACAGATTTTAAGTTAATGAGATTTTAACAAATAAAATTCTGATGGTTCAAATGATCAAGATGATGTAAAAAAGCTGCATGATCATACCTAAAGATGGATCCAATGGTCTCATCATCAGGATAAATCTCTTTCGAAGTTTTCTTGTGCTGTGATGTACCCAGTGAACAATCATTGGTATTTGTGTTGTTTGACAAATCTTGACGGTTTTGTACATTTGCTTCAAAATCCAACGCGGATGACATCTTCTTTTTTGCACTTCTGTCAACAAGAGGAATCGGTTTAGTCAAAAGTCTGAGTGGTGAGGAACATTGTATAACTAATGAGGTTAACAATTAGTATCATGAAGATTTAAATCGTCATGTATTCGGGTATATACTACAGTTGAATGGGTTCACCTAATCATAGATCCTATGGTTGCATCATCAGAGTCTGGATCTTGTTGAGCTTCAAGATGCTGTGATGCACTCAGTGAACCATCAACCAATGGAAGCTTCTGATTTTTCGTTCTGCAATAAATGAAGGACACTCAGAATATCAGAGAAGGAAAAAGAAGAAAAACAGTAAAATATCTTCATCGATCTGTGAGAGGCTGTCCACCCAGGCCAGCAACTCATGTGACTACCTCCTAAAGGGTACACCTCTCTCAAGGCAAAGCCATGGGGATGTCTTCTCACTGGTCAGTTTTTTTTCTAATTAGCCGATTGAAAGCAAGTGGGTATATTACCTGCTTTTAAGTACTTGTAACGTTTCTTCATCAGATGATCTTTCACGACTTGTGTCATCATTGCCACGGTTTGACCCATGTAACCTCTTCTTTCTAGCTCTGGAAAATGCATGCCAAGGTTAAACAAGAAGTTTATTTTTTTCAAAGGCGTGGAAAAAGTGTTTTTTTTTTTCATGTGTGCGGGAAAACTGCTCAGCATTATAATAAGTTAAACACACTGATCTCACCACCGAATTAGGATTTAACAACTACTTCCTCCGTCCACAAAAGAATGAAATCCTGGTTTTATCCTAAGTCAAACTTTCGTAATTTTGACCAAGTTTATATCAAAATATATTAAAAGTTATGCTACCAAATTAGTATCATTAGATTCGTGTTGAAATATATTTTCATATCATACATAATTGATATCATAAATGTTATTATATTTATATATAAATTTGGTCAAACTTACGATAGTTTGACTTAAGACAAACTCAGGATTTCATTCTTTCGTGGACGGAGGGAGTACCAAATACTAGCAAACTTGTATTGGGATAGCTAAACTGAGGAAATCACATTGACTTGGGGGTGGGCAAAAAACCCGATACCCAAACCTGAACTACTTGGATCCAAACCCGAAAAACCCATTTGCTACTTCGGATAGTAAGTCTGGAAACCCGTTTTTAGTTTGGGTGGTTCAGTACCCAGTTTACCCGAATCATATAAAGTCCTTTGTTTCCCAAACCGCGCCACTGTAGGACTATAGTAGATGTGGTTTCCTTTCGTTCCTAGCCGTCCGATCTTCTATGGCCTCCAATCATCACTGTTGCCTCCAGGCCTTATCCTCCCCAACCATCCACGCCTGGCCACATCTGCCTCCTCCGCACCGGCGACCATGGGGAGGAGGGAGTCCTCACCGGGCCACCTCCACCTCCAAGACGGGCGACCGCCGCCATGCGGGACCTCCCCATCCTCCACCTCCTCCTCCTCCTGTTCCGCTGCACCGTTGAGCTTGGGGGCCGCGCCGCTGTTGCCCTCCGGTCTTCCTCCTCCCCCGCCTTAGATGTCGCCGGCGGCCATGGGGCCCGGATCCGCGGCGCCACGGCCCATGGATGCCGCTTCCCGTAGGTGCCGCCACCTCCAACCTCTGGATCCGGCTTCGCCGGCCCCGGCCACGCCTCCTCGCCGCCGGACCCGCTCCTCCAAGGCCGTGCCATCCTCCGCCTCCTCCTGTCCGTTGCATCGTCGAGGTTTGAACTTTCGGCTATGTCCTCTTTACAGTAGTGCCCTCCTCAGCCCCCCTATAGCAGCTTAAACGGGCAAGTACCCTGCAGCGGAGTGCGGGTGGCCTGCTATTTAAATAGAAAGGCCTGGTAACATATCTCCCATCCAATTTCAACCCTAGCTGGCAGCCGCACCCCACCCACCCACCCAGCCCAGCTATCTCATGTCTCAGCCGCCGCCGCCATCTGATCTTTCCAGAAATATTTGTCTAGTAAATAAAATATAGATATAGTTTCCAATGAAGCACTTAGAATACCTGATGTACTTGTTTTTAAAAATATCAGTATGCAAATGAATTGAAAATGTGTGTATCTGACTGTTTGAGCATACAAATTTAGATAAGCACCGTTAAGAAAGGACACACAAACTGACAATTGATAATACTCACCGGGAGCTTTTAGGCTTGGCGCCAAGGTTATGTTTGCCTAGCATGTGGTTCAGATCGTCAGGCGAGTCATTTTGTGGTTCTGTAGCCAGATATCCAGTTGAAAGAGATTCATCTGCAACCTTTTTCCTCCTCGTGACATTCCTGAGACCTAATTGTGTAAGCTTACGAGAAACTTGAACAGAAGATATCTTGCCAGTGGGGTCTAAAGCCTCGGCTATTAGATGATTGCATTTACGATCATCCTTATATCTACAAACATAAAAGGAATAAACGTTCTGGCATCAGCACATAATCCATACTAAGAAAATAATCATGCATAAAAGAATCCAAATTTCTGCATAATGCCGACTTTATAATGTAATCTGAGCTAAAATGATCTATCATTGCTCTTTCTTAGCAGAAATTCAACCCTTACTTTTCATGAAGATCTCTTATAAGCCTCTCTTGCTCTTCAGTAAAAATAGAACGACCTCGTCTTTTTGGAATTTCTGAGTTCACTGAACCCCTTGATACATGGTTCCTGATATTAAATCAGTTCAAATCAAAGTGAGGATTGACTCTGCTAATTAGTTGTGTTAAAATACAGAAGAGAACACAAAATGAACCTCTCATTGTCATCAGCCTCACTATCTGAAAGTGACATCAATCTACTCCTTTTATATGTAGTACTACCTTTCCTAAAATCATCCTCATGTTCACCAGCAGATAAATCTCCATCCCTGTGTGCATGTAAATAAAAATTATCAAGTGATCTTGTTCACTTTATCATTGCACATTTTTGTATGTATAGTAAGTAGTAACACAAAGCATCATCTATAACCAACAGCAATCCGCAGAACTTACTTATCAGCATCATATGGTGCCTGTGGTATAACCAAATCAACTTCATCATCACCAAGAGAATCTGATATATTTATTGGACCTTGCCAGCCATTACCTGAACCAATTTCACCACCCTTGTTTCCAACACCTTTCTTAAGCTCACTCAGTAGTGCATCAGCATCAATGCAATGGCATTCCTTGCGCGTCTTCCAAAATAGTATGTCAACAAATAACAATGGCTGTTTTTTCACTGCCCTCAACATTTTCCTCACAACTTTAGAAAGAAAAATTACAATGTTTGTATACTCCTTTGAACTAGACGACTTCTGTTCCGCTAATATATCATAGAAAGTAGTTAAAAGCGATAGCTGCAAAATACGATACAATATAAGCTCCCAAAAAAAGAAACAACTGTGAGGAAACATATGTAGGCCATTATTTTACCTGATAGAGCATTGGTGACAGCTCCAGATCTTCACAAAATCGCCGTAGCATGCATATTATGTAATGGTTTGTACGGTAGGAGTTACTTTTGTAATGCTTCAACAACCAGCAAATATTTTGCACGACAGAATTGTTTGCAAGGCTAGATATTAATCGGGAAACATTAAAATCAACTTCGCTTGTAGCAGGCTGGTGATCATCAATTGAAGAATCCGAAGTCTCACCCTCTTCATCGATGAGGTTTCTTTTCATTACACCATTGTCAGTGCAAGATGGGTCACCTTCAGTGTGTGCAGTATTATCCATATTAACTGCTGTGTCCACAAGCATATCCGGTACATGTGCATCACTGGTATCTACTTTTCCTTGCTCTGAGGGAGAAGGTTCTACCGGAGGATCTTCAGCTATCAAATCTGGAACCGATTCAGGTGGGCATTTAGTCCCATCTGTTGGATCAGCATGGCTTGGTTCTACATTCTCCATTTTGGAATTCTCATTTGTACCATTCGTTGCCTTCTTTTTTCTGACCTTTTTTGCCTTTTTTGCGACCTAGAGGAAAATTAGGAAACAACTGATTGAGCGTGATGTTACTCATATTCACCTAAAACAGTTGAAAACCTAGAAGCAAAAGTTGCTAGAGAAATGAAATGCACAGATAACATAACTACACATAACGAGCAAGAAACATATTACAGTTAGGAAAGAGAACAGCATACCCTCAATGCACCACGCGCTTGAAGCTTTTCCATGAGCTGTAGCATGATATGAATTGTTTCTAATAAATCCACAAGATCACTGGATAGAACAGGCAATGAAGTTAAATAACGGTAAATGGTAGTAGGGTATACAGTCGCAGATTAAATGGGAAAAATACTGCCGATCTGCACTAACCAGAAAGGAAACATAATTCAAACTGTGGAATAAACACACACACACACACACAAAAAGGTACAGTTCAGAAAACTTGAAGGTTATTGTAGGATTATTTTGGTTACAGGTTTGGGAGAGAATTCTTTTGGTTATTGTAGTTCTAAAAGTAACATGTAACTTTAATAACATGAACATCCAAACTGGAAAAGGCTTGTTGAATAGATATTTTTGAGTGCTGACAATTTTTCAGTTTAGAATGTCCATCAGCTTAGCTATTTTAGAATGGCCCTCTACCTGCTGCATACATTAAAGTTATGTATAGAGCTTTTGTAAAAGTCAGGGACACAGGTATTATGCAGATAATGTTCGTCTGTTTGCCACGACAAGCAGGGACACACATACTGTACATCCTGAAGCTTCAATTTTAGTAGATGCAAATGACAGATGAAAAATTCCCATGAGAATCTTTCAAACAGACCTTTTTGGTTGCTTGTGACTATCAAACGATCTGAACAAGTTCAGCAGAAATTGAGTAAGACCATGTTCTGTCTGATCATAGAACAGTTTGTACAATAAGACACGAGCTGTCTGAGATTCCCTTGAATCTTCAGGAAGTACTTTTAGCACCAAATATATCATGTCCATCTGCAACGCGGGGTACTGCAGTGTGAGAGTCCACAAGATGCATGCAGTAATAAATGAATAATCCACAAAGATGTTCTGACTAAATAACAATTAAAATTGAGCACGCTCATAAGGTTTTGAATTGTAAGTTCTCCTTTTTGAAGTTGGTAAAACATTGTGATTCTCAATCAGTCCAAGTTTTGCAGAGGAGCTTGATGTGAGAATGCACGCAGATAGTATCTCAGGAAGCGCTTAGGTTGATGGCAAGACAGGTTAAAGTCTATTCCTGCTGATAGAAAAACAGCTTAAAGTTTGGCAATAGTTTAAAACTAAGACAATGTAGACTCAACCTTATTTTGAAACTCTATATATTGCTCAAGTCAAGCTCTACAAAGTAAATTCAGCATGCCTAGGTGTATAGATGTCCATTCAGACTTGATATTATCTCTCTTGAGTTATAAGTCTATCCAAGAACTAGATGATGAGTCGAGGTTAAAATGTGAGCACTGCTTAAAAATTTCAGAGCTAAGTCTGACTTGTTTTGACACGTGCCTCTAGCATTACCACTAACGCATCGCAAACTTCTCTAGAGGTTGCCTGTTCAGTCTCTTGAAAGCAAAACAAGGCAAGTTTGATATGTGCACATAAATGTGGATTATTAGGAAAACTAAGTTTAGCATCACTGAATTTGTCAGTTTACAAAATGCAAATTCTCTTACCATGTTCTTCATTAAAGACCCAGCTGCTGAAAGAGTTTTATAGTCCTTAGTTTCCTTCAGGCTTTCAAATGTCTCACGCCACCTGGAAATTACTATATTGAACATATCTTCATTCAATGTGGCTGCAACAGGTCCACATATGTCACCATGGAATGGCATATTATCATCGTGTTCATTGCTAGGAGAAACCTCAGATGGTTCGATCCCTTTAATCGATTTCTGACCAAAAGAACATTCAATTGTCATGAATTATCATGAAAGAGAAAGGATGGTAATCAGATAGCTTCCTGGACACACATTGTTATGGTATTGAAGGCAAATAAGCGAAGACATGATTAGAATACAACTTAAGTTTCATATAGTGCAGTAGTAGACAGAAATGAGTTATGTAACTGTAGTTATTGTCAATTCAAGTCATGAGTTTTTTCGAGACCTGATCATTTGAAGCCTTCTCATGTTGAAAAGCTAGGATAAAACGAGCAACTTTGAAGAATGTAGTTATATCGGAATTCTCGATAGACTGCTGCTCATTCGTGATATCATCACATATTGACTGCATGAGGACTGATAAGCACCACGTTATCTCAAGCTTACATGAATAAAACATAACGGTTATGTTAAATGGAAACAAAACAAAAAAAACTTACTATTGTATGCTCCGGATAAAAATTGATCCAGGAAGCTTCTAAGCATTTCCGTAATACCCTCCTTTGGTATGTACAGAAGCTCACTATCCCAAGCTATCCTTTTCTGAGGACCTCTTTGGACATTGCGTATTTTCAAGAGGCTATTTGCAGATGTGGAACTTGGGTTCCCTTTGCACAATGATTTAGATCCGTCCTGTCAGTTCAAATGCAAATCAAGGACAAGATCATGTGATTACCAGGTTATGTACAGGATTCAATTAGTAGAATTTGAATATATATAGTACCACTGAAAAACATGTAAAGGTCCCACTAAGTGAGTTATGCTCTGAGTTCCGTAGCCTGAACATTCTTTTTTTCCTTTCTTCCTCCTCCATCATCAGTCTCAATGAATCGACTGATGAATCGATATTTCCATTAAACTCGCCCTATAGAGCATCAGCGGAGCAAAAACACATGAGCTTCTTTCGCTTAAAGTTGACAGGAAAAGGAGCGTCCAAAATAATGAACAGTAGTTGCAAAAAATGAAAAGTAAATAACAGAAAGAAGGAATACCTTTGAACCTTTATTAGAAGCTCTGGCAATCAATCCTGGATCTCGGCCAAAGAAGAGATAATGATATATCTCCATTAAAAGAAGGTTTTCCTGCCTAAGATAACCAGAGGGCTCATCAATATGCTGAGTAAGCACTAAGATTAGGTCCATCACATTCTCTTGGAACATGAGCTCCAAAAAGCTGTCAGCCAGGAAGAGCAAGTGGGTAGCTTCTCCGGATGCCTTTTGAGGCAATGTGATCTCTTGAATAGCCAATACGTTGCGGAACAAAGTAAGCACCAATTGAACTAACTTCCAGTCATCTTCTGTGAATGAAGTTCTGATCGACATTGGATAGAATAGAAAACGATGTAAACTCACTAACTCAGTCACTATAATGAAGAAGGTAAATCATCTAGAACTAGTAAATAGCAACACTGCTCAGTTGTGTGTGTGCTCATGATAACACAAGGTAAGAGAATTTACCTTTCCAAATGATCCAATGGGTCCTCAAGAAGAGACACAATGACAGTCACTGCAACATTGCGTGTCAGTGCAGCCTTCAAATCCCACAGATACTCTATCTGCTGTGCAACCTCATCTGACGAGGGCTCCACAGGCATTGTAAGGAACACCAAGACTTTCACTTCAATTCAGAAATAGAAGGGAAAGCATTTCAGTCATAAAGTTCTACATCAGAGCATCATTGAAATTAAGGGATTCGCACTTGTAGTTCTATATGCAATTTCAATGGAGAACATAGGTATAGGCTCTATCGGAGATCCTGTTCAAACTGCGCACCGGTATACAGCACCTTGAGAGTTCAAGGAAGCAAAATGGAAGAACAATTACCTGCAGTGATCACCAGATTGCGATCGGTCTGGTAATTCTCAATGATGGGGACCAGGTCTCTCGACGCAATCTTCCACTTGCAGACCTGCTTGAAAACCTCCCGCTGCTGCGGGTCGTCCCGCCGCAGGAATCTCTGCAGATCCTTCAGATTATCTGCAGAAATGGAGAAAACGCGCGCACAGCAGAAATTAGCCTGCAAGCACTCGTCCGCAGATCGGAGATGGGGGCCAAACCGAAGCCGTGTCCGAAGAAGCGCAGAAAGCGGGGGAGAAGCAGCGGTACCTAGGCAGTGCTCGCTCTTGGCGTAGCCGATGACGGCGCCGTCATCGTCCTCCTGCGCGGCCCCGAGCCCCGCGCAGGTGAGCGAGAGCACCGCCGAGTCCATGGCGGCGCGCGCTAGGGTTTAGCCGCGTGGTCGGTGCGCGTAGTTGGAGCTCGCCACGGTTGGATTGGATGGATGCGGAGGCGAGGCCGCGAGGGAGAGTGGAAGGTGAAGTGGGCAATGGAGGACGACGGGAGGAGAACGAATCCAAGTGCGGAGAGGCGGCGAGATCGCGCAGGCGATGAGGATTGTGGAGTGCGATTGGGGATCTTTCCCGCCGCCGCGCGCCATTTCGTAGGGGATTTTCCCGCGCTTCGCTTCTGCTTGGTGGGCTCAGCCCCCGGTATATATGGGTCGGCCCAGGTGCAAGCGAAAACGTAGTTTATTGACGGGCCGGCGGCCGGCCCCATTCGTCGCCTGGGCTCCGATGAACTTTCGGCCCAACAAAAATATCAGAAAAGGGGCCAGGCAGGCCAATCCGAACTGAAACCAGCAGCCATGGCCCTCTCGAGCTCGCTCCGTGCCCTGGCCCTCGTCCCCACGGCGCTCCCCTCCGCTCGGCGGCGCGGGTTCGCGGCCCCGTGGTCCCGCGCGCGGGTTCGGCCGACGAGAGGGGCGGGGGCTGTGGTGCTGGCTGCTGCGCTGCCGTCGGACGCGCAGTGGCTGGAGCGGCTGCCGGAGAAGAAGAAACCGCTGTACACACACAGCCTGCCGTGCATCGAGGCGTGGCTGCGCAGCCTCGGGTTCACGCAGTCCCGCGAGGACCCCGCCGTCTGGGTCGCCGAGAAGCCGCTCTGGCACGCGCGCCTCAGCCTCGACGTCACCGACCTCCACATCAGGTACCGACCGCAGTCCGCAGAGGCAGGGAGCACTCTTCCAGTCCCCATTTATCAATTTGTGCTTGCTTCAGAATTCAGTTCGTGCTCGTAGTGTGACCCAAAATGATCATGCGTTTTAGATTGCCCAATTAGCTTATGTGGGTGCGTGGAATGAACCTGCAGTTGTATGCTTCATTGTTCTGTACAGGCATGTTGCAAATTCTTCGACTAGGATTTCAGTATTTTATTGAGGAAGAATGAGGGATTGTTCATCTAGTACTAGTTCTGAAGATTCTTCGTTGTATCAGTGCCTTGCTCTTTTTTCAGCTACTCTCTGAATTACATGAATTAACACTCAACAGTATCATTAAATCACTGTGAAAAATATGAATCATTGCTCAATTTTTTTTTAAGAAACCATTGCTCGGTTGTACAGTACTCCGTATTATCAATTGAAGGGCAAATTGCTAACCTTGTCTTCAACTAGGTACTTGAAAAGTGGCCCTGGAAATCTTGAGAAAGATGTCGAGAGAAGATTTAGCTATGCCCTAAGCAGAGAAGACATCGAGAATGCAATACTTGGAGGACCTTAATACAATCAAAGGGGCTCAAGTTAGGGTTCTTTTTGGTCACGACTCATGTTTGTTCTTGACACTGAAGAAGTTGCACACCCAGCCATCGTTGCAGTGGTATGCATACTTCTCTTCCACAAATGTAAGACCAAAATGTATCGTGTGTTGAAAAACAGTATTCATAAGCTATAAGCTTGCTGTGACTAGTTTGGAGATATCGATGTCTCCGGCTCTAGGTGACATCATTTGGTTTGAGGTCGTCGAAATGAAATCCCCCCTTGAACATAAACTTGCTCATTTATGTGAATAAAAATGACTATCATATATGGCTTCTTTTATAATATCCTGTGCTAGAATGCCTTGCCATTTTTACCTATTCGTTGAGGCTTTAAATTTTGAATCAATTTTTTGTCACCCTAATATTACAGGAAAGGTATTAGGAAATTTTGAGTGTGTTTCAACGTAGACAATGTGATGGTCTGCAGAACATAATTTTGAGGAACAGCTTGTATAAAAAATGTTGTTGTGAAAAATCTATCCAATACAAATATTCATAATCAAATAACTGTGAGAGTTTCTCTCGGGACAAATTTGCATGCATCACATTCTCTCCCTAATATAACTATTAGCAAACAAAATGGAACAGCTTGACTTATACCCTAGAGTTTATGTTCCGGTGTTCTATCCCAGTGGCCACCATTTTTTGGTGTTTCTGGTTTCTTTTATCCTCGTATATCCTTGCCATATTGCCCATCAAAATTAGCCTGAAAAATTATGTGTTTCTCTTTCGTATTTGTCTTCATTTGTTAAAAGTGAAAGATCTTACTTTCAAGGGAGAACCAACGTTTCAACCTTCTCCCTTGAACACGTGCTTCTTGTGCGAATTTGCCTTGCAAAGCTAGTGATGACCAGAGAAAACCAACACTGTCCACAGGGCGGATCCGGAACAAAATAACATCACATTCTCTCCCTAATATGACTATTAGCAAACAAAATGGAACAGCTTGACTTATACCCTAGAGTTTGTGTTCCGGTGTTCTATCCCAGTGGCCACCATTTTTTGGTGTTTCTGGTTTCTTTTATCCTCCCTTGTATATCCTTGCCATGTTGCCCATCAAAATTAGCCGGAAAAATATGTGTATCTCTTTCGTATTTGTCTTCATTTGTT
The DNA here is from genome assembly GCA_022530915.1 of Paspalum notatum. Lineage (NCBI taxonomy): Eukaryota > Viridiplantae > Streptophyta > Magnoliopsida > Poales > Poaceae > Paspalum > Paspalum notatum. Next base: position 39,397,862 of record CM039692.1, read on the forward strand.
AAAAGTGAAAGATCTTACTTTCTAGGGTGAACCAACGTTTGGACCTTCTCCCCTGAACACGTGCTTCTTGTGTGAATTTGCCTTGCAAAGCTAGTGACGACCAGAGAAAACCAACACTGTCCGCAGGGCGGATCCGGAACAAAATAAAGGGGACCAACAAAAGATTAATTATATGTCTCAGTTACTTTGGTTCAAAGCAACCGCTGATACATAAATCTAAAGATAATACTGTGTAGTTATTAATAGACAAACATTATTACGGCTGCGGCGGTTTTTTTCCCCACTGTTTAATGTAAAATTACTGCATGATGTAAAATTGTTGCATTTCCAAAGTGGCCTGGAACTTTAACCACGAGAACCTATGTTTATAGTATCCACAATGTGCTTCAAGAGCATGTACTTTCTCATATTTAAATATAAATCATGATTAATTTTTTCACAACTTTAATCGTTCGTCTTATTTAAAAATTTAGTGAACAAGTCATGCCCAAACTCTCTAAAATAATAAAACAAATCATAATAAAATGAATAATAACTTATACTCCCTTCGTCCCAATTTATAGGTTGACTTTTTGACACAAGTTTGATTTATTCATCTTATTAAAAAATCATAATTATCGTTTATTTATTTTTATTGTGACTTAGTTTATCATACAATGTACCTGAACTCTCACATAATTTTTTCCATATTTTAATAAATTTTTGAATAAAACGAGTTGGTCAAATTTATTGTTAAAAATTCAAACTCATTATAAATTAGGACAGAGAGAGTATAATTTTTTGAATAAAACGGACGATTGAAGTTGCAGAAAAAAATCAACCGTAATTTATATTTAAATACGGAAAAAATACAATAATACAGATGCAGCATTGTGAGACTGACTCTAGCAGGTCGTTTATACCATTGACTATATTCGACCTCTGCTCTATCTATACTACCCCGTCATTTCCAAACGATGTGCTGGATTTGGTCCGAATGGCACTCCTACACAAGCCTAGGTAGCGCTCTCTACCGACGTGTGTGTTGCGCACAGTGTCTTTCAACTCGCCAGCTCGGTTTTTAGCTTGAAAATGTGTCAGCCTTGGCACGCCGCCCGTTCTACGCGTATGTCGTACCCCAGCTTGCATCCGTACATCATTACGTGGTGAGTGGTGACGCGTTCGCCGCTCACCCATATATTAACGCCGTTTGCAAGCCTCGGCGCATTTGGTCTCCGGCTATCCGCGGCCGTGGGAGGCACTGGCACGTACGGTTGGAATCCGACTTTGCACGGCCACCAACAGACCGCTGCCATGGCGATGGCGTCGCGTGCGAGCAGCCGCACCGGCCGTCGGCAGGCCACGCGTACTTTTTTTATTTTTGAATTAAATAAAGCCACGCGTACTTGGCGGAATACACGGCACGGGTTGGGGCCGGTGCGCGCGGGGTATGCGCGAGCGGAGGAGAGAAAGCCTCGCCTTCCATGACAAGATTCACACACTGGCTTCCGGGTTCCTCCGGTTCCGTTCCTTCAGTGGGAAGGAGCCTGTCAGCCTGCACAGTTTCTCTTCCTCCCTTTGAAAACGCAACAGAGCGGCGCCTGACCTTCCCTCTCCTCAGGCAGCTTCCCTCCCTTTCTCCACCACATTGCTAGCAGGTCGCAGGGGCTGTGACTGCGATGGCGACGGCGAGTGGGGGAGATGGGGCAAGTGCGGGTCCTCCAGCGGATGCTGCTGCTGCTGCTACTGCGACGGAGGCACAGGCGGAGCCCCATGGCAAGGGCAAGCGGAAGGGGAAGGAACCAGCTCTCAACACCGGGGAGACTTCCAGTGGCGCTGCCGGTGGCGCCAACCCATTTGAGGCGGTTGCTCAACAAGGTAAATAATGTAACACTCCCTACTGATTACTAATGTAATGTAATGCGTCGTCTCCCTGCCGATTGAATGAAAAGATTGACCAAGAAATGCATTGTTGGACGTACGGTAGCACTCCCTATGTGTCAATTCTGCATACCAATATAAGGTCTAAACTGACAGTGTGTATCAGTTGCATGCCGGCTGTTTTTATGCTGCATGCTTAGTGCTAGGCTCACAGGCCACAATGGGGAAGGGTGATTCTTCCGAGTTTAGTCCCTGTATGTGCTTGTTCTAGATTTAGATGTTTACACATTTAGACCTTGTTCGGTTTATCCGGTTTTGGAGTGGATTGTAAGGGATTTAATCATTTTCTATTCAAATTTGGGGAAAATTCTAAGGGGATTGGAGGGGATTTAATCCCTTACTAGTCAAATTTGAATAGGCGGTATTTAATCCCCTTCAATCCCCCTCTAATACCGGGCTAACCGAACAAGCCTTTATTGGAGAGGACGGAGGGGATCAGGCCTTGTTTGATTGTCCGATCCCTTTGGATTTTTCCTTAAGGGCTTGTTCGGTTGGGGGAAAATCCAAAGGGATTGGAAGGGATTTAATCGTAAGGTATTAAATCTCCTCCAATCTCCTCAAAAACCAAGCCAACCGAACAAGGCCTCGAACACGGCCTAATGGATTGAATTCCCTCCGACCCCTCCAATATCTGTGCACAATTGAAGTCCTAAAAGTTGGATTAGTCTAGAACCGTGAGTTAAATGCAAAGCTTGTTGACATTTCAAAACGCTTGTTTACCTTACTTGAATATGGAAAATGTAACCGAGAACTACTGAAATTTTCCTGTTCAGTGTCAACATTATTAACATTCGGTCGCCAGCGTCACTACCAGAATGATTCTACGTACAATAATTTTTTTTAAACGAATCCATCAACTTTACTCTCGTATGAGTGGATTAGAGTTTATATATTAAAAGTTGACAGATAACTTTGAAAGTTGCAAAAATTGATAATTTAGAAACATACATATTTGTTTGGTAGTTAAAAAAATTGATAGTTTAAAAGTCTATTTTCGTTGTTTAATCTTTCGATAGCAGTATATGTTTGTATTTTAGAATTTAGATGTTATCTTATCTTATCTTTATTCATATTAGAGGCGATTATTTTAATCATTTTTCACGATGTCATGGTGAGTAATTTATATGCAAATTTGTGGGTTATTTTAATTTATCTTTTGAATGGTACGGCGGGTAATTTATATCAAATTTAGGGTTTTTTTTATTCATATCCATAAGGGCATGGTGGGTATTTTATATGCAAATTTAAAGGGTTATTTTAATTCATCTTTCATAAGGGCATCGTGGATAATTTATATGCAAATTTAGAGGGCTATTTTAATTCATCTTCTGTAATGGCACGATGGGTAATTGTTTTAGAAAAAAATGAATAGATCTCATGGTTATTGTTATTAGAGGTACGTGATGGATTTCTAAAGGAGTCTCTAATTCATCTTTTACAATGGTATGATGGGTAATTTTTTTAGAAAATATAAATAGAGAGAATTTCTAGAAATTACTTTTTTTCCTAGCGCGTCCGATGGGAATTAACATAGATGCTCCAAAATTGGTATCCAAGTAAGATGTCTATCGAATGGTTCGTAGGAAAGCATGCTTGGTTGTATTTCTACAACTCAATTGAACTCCTACCTCAACGATATAATTTGTTTCTTACCAAGTACATGCTCTTTTGCACAGATTGTTTGCTCATGCTTACTTTATTTTGAAATACAGAGAGACGGGTCAAAATAACAGGACGCATCCAGGATCCTTTGAGCCATGGTGAGCATTACGGGTCGGCTTGTGCTTGCTTTGTCGATCCTACTCAATCCTGACCCTTGCTTTCCGTGCCTACTCCACCCGTCCCGTCCCATGCTTGTTTTCGTCCTCCTCTTCTTCCGTATCTCTAGAGGTTCTACAGAAGTCGACGGTGGATCAAGAGGCCATTGAACAGGAGCGCACTAGACAGCATGAGGAACTCGTAGCACTCAAGAACAGAAAACTTGACCTAAAAGAAATGCAAATGGAGTTACAGCGTGAGCGAATTCGACTGCAGTAGAAGCGTAGAGAGCACCGCATCATGATGCTCGACCTTGACAAGTTGTCTGATATGCAGCGGGAGTACTTCATTAGCATGCAGATGCATATCATCAACAAGTTGCACTACAGCGCTGGCAGCAAGGGTGGCGACTAGATTATTTCCTTGCATTCAGTTGGGCAGTTTATGCTTTGTTGACCTAAGCATTCTGTGCTCTTGAACTATGGCTTGCATCTTGTGCTGAGTTGTTGTCTGTGTAATAATAACCGTCTCTAGCGGGTTGTCCATCCAGCCTTTCTATCTCATACTTTTGTCTTTAGGCAACCCATATGGACAACCCACTGGAGACAAGACAGACTAACGCACGATGTCCTGTGTATACAGTGTATTGTCGAACAGCTTCCTGTAATGTTTCAGTCTCTGATTATCAACTAGAGTAGTATATCGTTGGATTATCTGCAGGTGTCAAAAATTTGATGACCTTGTTTCTATTTGGCAATGTGGATGGGACAGCTTGCGACGCCGTGAATGTGATCCTGGAAATCTATTTGTCTTCATTTTGTTAAAAGTAAAATATCTTATTTTCAAGGGAGAGGCAACGTTTGAACCTTCTGAACACGTGCTTCTTGTGTGAATTTGCCTTGCAAAGCTAGCGATGAACAGAGGAATCAACACTATACACACGGCGGATCCAGAACAAAATAATAAGGGGTTGATTAACATTAGACCAACATATAAGATTAACTATATGTCGTGGTTACGTACTTTGATTCCAAGTGATTTGCATCTATTCCGCTGCTACGTAAATCTAAAGATAATACTGTGTAGGAATTCTGGTTATTTTTTTCACAACTTGAATCATCCATCTTATTAAAAAAAATCATATTCAAACTCTCCACAAGAATAAAACAAATCACAATAAAATGAACAATAACTTATATTCCATCCGTCCCAATTTATAGGTCGACTTTTTTAACACCAAGTTTGAGTTACTCGTCTTATTAAAAATAATCATAATTATCATTTTTTATTGTGATATAGTTTAGCATTTAACTATGACATGTTTTTCCCCCCACATTTTCATTATTATTTTTAAATAAGATGATTTGGTCAAACTTGGTATTAAAAAAATCAAAAGATATATAAATTAGGTTGGAGGGAATAGAATTTTTTGAATAAGAAGGACGATTGAAGTTGCGGAAAAAAAAGGCAACTGCAACTTATATGTTTAAACACGAAGAGAGTTACACAACACACGCAAAATGCACCCCCTGCAGGGTATAGCATTGTGAATCGCAGTCCCAAAGGGTCTGATTGGTAGCCTGCACAAGTCCCGGCCAGACTCGCGGGATGCAAATTTGACGTGTTTGGTAGTCTGAATGTGCTTCTGAGCCAGGCTCAGCGCGTGCACGATGAGGCTTCGGGCCAGGCCCAGCGGATGCGGCGAAATCGGGCGTATCCCGCGAGCCAAGCTCTCGTGGTGCGCGGAAAGGACGGGCTGTGAGTAACCTTTCATGCAATACAGGCAACCAATCATCTCAACTGGGCCAGGCTGAGTTCATCCAGACAACCAATCAAACCACTTTTGCACGCGTTAGGGCCTGGCTCATAGGATCGGGCCAGGCTGCACTCACTCAGACTACCAATCAGACCCAAAAAAAAGCTAAGTAGAGCTCTCTAGTGACGTACAATGTATTTCAACTCATTTATAATAAAAAGGTCTTTCAACTTACCAACTCGGTATCACCTTGAAATTGTGTCAGCCTTAGTACCACGTATGCGTATATGTACTACATCCCCGTTTGGCTGAGGAGCCGCATGCAGCCGGAGCCACCCAACGATGGCTTGCCCAAGGAAGACAAGATTTTAAAAATGCACGGTAGCAAATTTGGGTATGTTTGGACTCTCTCCAAGGTTAGGCTAGGGCCTTGCTAGGCAAAGCTATCCTTGCCGGTGAAGGATAGCTGGATCAGCTTGCTCATCCGAGCAAGAAAAACTTTGACAGCACAGAAAACAAGGCAATCGGCAAAATAACCAAATACGAGCCAACCTTGATCAGCCAGGCAAGACAAGGTCCAGCAAAGGATCAAAACGAACCTTTTCTTTTTCTTTCTCTCGTTGCTCTCACAGAGCTATTCTCCCATCTCACAACCGTTGGAAAGGAGCTTCTCCCGGTTCTGTAGTATGGAGGAGCCCCAAAGATGGGAGAATCCCTCTCAATTAGATCATACGTCATCAGTATGTCTGTCTTACTGTTTATATTTCAAACTCCATTCTGTCAAACAGTACCAAACACTGTTTCATACATCCATATACACCCTCTTACATAGTATGGTCACTCACCCATATATAACACCCATGTGGTGGTCGGACGCGCCACCTGGCTGATGACCTAGCTAGGAAAGTTGTGATGGAGATGGTGGATACTAGCCGCATCCCTCGGATCGCCTCTTCCCGCGTCGGCGTCGGCATGACCCACCCATGTATGCACGTTGGTCTCCGACTTGCACCGCCGCATACGTACCGCTGCCATGGCGATGGCGTCGAGAGCGAGCGAGCCGCCGCACCGGCCGTCGCCAGGCCACGGGTACTTGGAGCCTTGGAGGGATGCACGGCACGGGTGGGGCCGCCGTGGGGTGCGCGAGCGGAGAGGCTTCGCCTTCCATGCAGGCCCTGCTTCCATGACAAGATTCACGCTGGCTTCCGAGTTCCTCCGGTTCCTTCCGTGGGAAGGAGCCCTGTCAGCCTGCACAGTTTCTCTTCTCCTCGTTCTTCCAGCTAGCCTGTCGTCGGTGATAGTCTATCTCACTCCCTCCAAAAACGCAGCGGTGGCTCGCCTCGCGCTCATCTGGTCATCTCCCTCTCCTCCCTGCAACTCGTCCCCTTCCCCTTTCTCCACCACATTGCTAGCGGCCTAGCGGGTCTGCACTGCTCTGTGTGTGCCTGTGAATCTGTGATGGCGACGGCGAGCGGGGGAGATGGGGCGCGTGCGGGTCCTCCAGCGGATGCTGCTGCTACTGAGGCGGAGGCATAGGCGGAGCCCCATGGCGAGGGCAGCAAGCGGAAGGGGAAGGAGCCAGCTCTCAACACGGGGCAGACGACTTCCCGTGGCACCAAACCGTTTGAGGCGGCTGCTCAACAAGGTAAATTATCGTACTGTATCTAATAATCACCAATGTAATGTGTTGTCTCCCCGCGGGCTTAATGAAATAAAGATTGTTGAAGAAATGCGTTTGATTGTTTGGCGTACGATAGCATTCCCCAGCAGGTGCCAATTCTGCATTCCAATAAGGTCTAAACTGACAGTAGTGTATCACAGTATCAGTTAGCAGGTTGACAGTTTTTATGCTGCATGCTTAGTGATATAGTGTCACAGGCTAGGTTACAATGGGGAAGGGTGATATTACTGAGTTTAGTCCTTGTGCTTAGTTCAAGGTTTAGATGTTTGCAGATTAATTTTTCCCCTAAAGTTGGATTAGTCCATAACTGTACACTTGTTTGGGTTGCTTGAATATGAGAAATGTAACTGAGCACAACTGAAATTCTCCTGTTCATTGTCAACATTATTAACATTCGGCTGTCAGCCTGTCACTACTACCAGAATGATACAGATGTCTATGGAATGGCTCTAAGGAAAGCATCAATTGAGAACTTCCTTCTCAGAGTTTCAATTTGTTTCTTGCCAAGAACATGCGCTTTTGCACAGATTGTTTGCTCATGCCTATTTTATTTTGAAATTTGAAATACATACAGAGACACGGGTCAAAGTAACAGGACGCGGTGGGGATCCTTGGAGCCATGGTGAGAGTGAGACTTATGCAGTTGGTTCCGACACCGATTCGTCGTCGTCCTCTTCCGTATCTCTAGAGGTTCTACAGAAGTTGACAGCGGATCAAGAGGCCATTGACAAGGAGCGCGCTAGGCAGCATGAAGAACTCGTGGCACTCAAGAACAGAAGACTTGCCCTAAAAAGGACGCAAATGGAGCTACAGCGCGAGCAACTTCAGCAGCGGGAGATGGATAGAGACCACCGCAACATGATGATCAACCTTGATAATGACGAGTTATCTGATGTACAACGGAAGTACTTCACTATCGTTCAGAAGGATATCATCAACAAGTTGCGCAACAGTGCTGGTAGCAAGGGTGGCAGTTAGTAGATTATTTCCTTGCTTTCTCAGTTGGGCAGTTTATGCTCTGTCGATCCAAGCATTCTGTGCTCTTGAACTAACTATGCCTTGCGTCGTCTTTTGTGCTCAGTTGTTCTCTCTGTGTAATAATGCACTATGTCCTGTGTTTTGTCGAACAACTTCCTATAATGTTTCAGTCTGTGGTTATCAACATGAGGACAATGAACTGAAGTATATCGTTGGTTTGTGTGCAGGTGTCAAAAAATTGATGACATTGTTTCTATTTGGTTATGTGGATGCAGGTTGCGATGGCACGTAATGTGATCCTGGATGTTTATTTTGAGTACAACAACTGCTGTATTGTAACAGTTCTCCCAAGTTTATCTATCACAGCCAAATTGACCGGCACAAGCACAAAAGCAAGCAGATGCTAGAACGTGGACATACTGCCATGGAACCACTCGCTAGAAGGATCATCAATTTGCAACATCCAATACATGGAGCACACTCAATTAATAAAACTACTGACAATCACGGTCCATGCATACAAGTCACAAAATACCAAATATACATCGACAACTGCACATGACATCAGAAGTCATTCTTGGGATGATTCACGAGCCTCTGATTCTTCCTTGCTCGAGTCATCAGTGTTGTCAACACGGATTAGCCGGCATCCCATGATAACTAAGGCTTACTACAAAAGAAGAAGAAGAAGAGAAGTTCAGCAGCAAAGGTAGGTAAATGATGGGCCCGTTTGGATCAAAGTATTTTCATAAAAATGGTAAAGGAAATCAAACCAAAGTACATCGCCACTCTGCACGGCCGGAGCGCAAAGATGCAGCAGCCGGAGGCAGAGCTTAGCGGAGCGGAGACAAAGCGAGAGAGATAGAGAGCGCGCGGACCGACTGCTTCCAGAATCTAACCGCAGGAATCAACTACTGTGGGCCTTGCACGACAAGGATTCACGGCCCGCTCAAGCGACGTGCAAATTCCGCCTTTTGTGCGGCCTGCTGCTAGGATTATGGCGATGTACGTGGTTAAGGTTCGCGAGTGGCATTGTGACAACATCATTGATCCAGCCGACAAGCTTCCTCTTACGATCGAGAATAAAAATAATTAGTTTTACAATCTTAATTGTCTCGGTCATCCAATTTTCAACTTAGACTATGAAAGATGATAAATTAGCACCTTAACTATCCAAAAACAGACACAACACACCGACCAAGCCAATTGAAAGCGGTTCAATGGTTCTATTCTTTTAGAAATAGCAAAATTTTCCTTATTCCCTAAAATCCTGGTTAGTTTATTTTAAATCAAAATAATATAAATCCTATACCCGGTTTTCTAAAAGTATACGTTATCTATTATCTATTAATGCTCTCTTTGTACACATTTGGAACTTATCTATTCCTACACCTGTTATTGTGTTACTCCAAATAGAACATCAAATACATGAACAAGGAAGCGTATTTAGATACTCCATTAAACAAGATTTTGTTATAGAAAAACACCATCAAAACTGTTTTGAACCAGCTGAGAGTGTCTTTTGTCTGATTTTGGTTGTTATTAGAGGACCTTTATCGGTTTCATATTGAAGTTAAAACTGAATGACAAAGTTGGAAAATGGACTTTCCGCTGATATAATTGAACGTTGCTTCTTGCTTCAAATTACCGGCGATTGAAGCCGCGCGGGGAGATGTGGATGACTAGACTTGAAGCATCCGTCAACCCGGCGTGTGTGATCAAGGAGTACACGAAGCAATGCGACAGTTCGGTCCAATGCAACCAACCCACGTGGGATCGCCCGTCCGCGTCCCAAGTCAGGATAAGCTAGCTAGGTCCCTGAGCTGGCACCTAGTCAGTGACGTCTCTCGGCCCCCGCGGGACCCACGCCCCCAGGGTTGCTGGCTACGTGGCTCCAATCGCCTTCGCCACTGCTACGCAGGCGCACATGGGGCTTCGACGTGGCGTGTGGACGCACGCACATGTCTCGGCCATTTGCCCCCTAGCCTGGCCGACCTGTGGGCCCCGCACGCACCTGGGTTCCCACGACCAGAGAAGATGCAGTTCTCGCGCGCGTGAAAAAAGGCGGAGAAGAGAAGGATCCTCTCGTCGTCAAACAGGCTAAGGGTCTGATGGAACTTAGGAAAATTTTTCTGTTTCTATGTTTTTTCTGTGAAATCGAACTGATTTTTATAAAATTTTTACACAATTTTTGTAAAATTTCTATGTTCCAAACAGTTCCTAAGTATTGGCCGCGGGGCCCATGGCCGGATGCGGCCACCACGTCACCCACGTGACTGGGATGCTAAGCTGGCCACCGAGGCACGCCGGGCGGCGACGCGTAGACCGGCGGGGCGGTCGACACGTGACGTGAGCGGCGGCGCGGTACACCGATGGTGGGTGTGACGAGGAATAAAGAAATGGGCCACTCGCCACTTACCGTCGCCCAGCTCACCCTCCACTTGCGGCACGCCCCATCTCCAACCATAATCCAAAGCACACCTAGGCAGCGTACACCGCTATTTATTTGCCACTTTTTGTTTTATTTTGAGATAACTTGAGGGTTTTTTCTGCATCTCCGGTATTGCTAAATCATTTTTGTGGTGCCATACGCTATTTAGGAAAACAAGTCAATAGGTTAATATTTTCTATACACAGAACATAGTATTCATTAGACACTTCGAATGTCTTCGACCAAGACTTTTGCTTCTTTTCTTTTCGCCCTAATATATGGTTAACAGATATTTAACTTTTTTTACCACCCACCATGCACCATGTAGTAACCTTTATCATGGAATAATAAAAAAAAATTTATTGCAACTATAGAAAGTTTTGGCTAAACAAATTTACTTAAATAGTTGTCTAAGTAAAATAAAAATACATCACTAGAATTGTCACTGAAATAACTTGTGTCATATTCTTCCTATTTATGTACATATCACTAATCACGTCAACTAATTCTATCTGAAGAAATACTAGGATCAGATAAGTATATTTAACCCTATATTCACACCTGGATCTATCATGTGTCAGTGAACATGTATCAAATCTGTGGGATGCAATCCAAGGTGCCTGTAGCAGGTTTCCCGGACAGGCACGCTCCAGTGGCCCAGTCCTTATCATAGACACGTGTCTCGTGACGTGGCTCCAGCCATTGGCGCCCCTCCTCTTCCTCCCCCTCCGTCCCCACTCGCCCCCGCTCCCCTGCCTGCCTCGTCGCCTCTCTCGCACACCACCTGCCCCTCCCGGCCTCTGCCTCTCTCCTTCTTCGCTACACACGCCTCCTGAGTCCTGATCAGATCAATTTTGCTCCCCGACGCCGGCTGGTTCGTGGAGCCCTCGCCGCCGAGCGGGATCACCACCTGATTTTGCGCGAGGTGAGTTGGTTCCCGTTCCAATTTCGTGCGCAATGCTCGGTGTTCTCCTGCTTCCCCTGCAGATTCATGCCTTTGTTATCCAATCGCAGTATCAAGTTGCGTCTGGTTCTTTGGCTTAGCCTCGTAGTACTAGTTAATACGGTAGTAGTTCGTGCCTGGAGATTATTTTCAGGGGGGCAATTCGAGTTCTACACATGTTCGTCTTGGGGGAAGTCCCTGGGAGTTAGGCGCATGAGGCATTCAGGAAACATGGTAGTTCGTCCTCGGAGGCCGTTTATGTCAAGTCCAGCTCTGTGCTTTGTCTCTCATGTCCTTTGAAAATCAAAGGACAGTTATAGCCTCGTAATTTCCTTTTAATCTTTCGAGCGCAGCGTCGTACAGTCAGCAGGGGCACTATATACTGGTCGGAAAATAGTATTCGAGTGTATCGTGTGCCACAGGCTCCCTGCTGCAGTTGTTGAATCGCTCGTTTTGCGTGTCGTTGAGATAGGTGACGTAGGCAGCTTCATCCTACGTTGGTCTACATCCTTAGCATATTTCCTGGCTGAACTAGTGATTTTGTCCTTTGAACAACACTCTGGTGTAACTTGTGGAGAAGGATTACCTTATCATCATTTACTAATTCAGCGTGAATATTTGACGAAAATTAGTTTTTCTGTGTCCCTATTACCTTTTGTCTGAAAAAAGTAGGTCGTAGAAAAAGGCTTCAGTTCAGATCTTACTTCGGGTTGGCTATCTGCTTTTATGCTCATTTTGTATCATTTTGGCTTGCTAAATTATAAGACTGTATTATTGAAAAAGGAACAAATTGTATGTCGTGGTAATCTGAATTTACATGACAGACTAGCAGGTATCGCTAAAGTCATGGCTCATGATGAAGCTGTAGCTACCCAGAAGACTGGAAATACAGCATCACCTCCTAAGGTAACAATTCTATGACTTAGTAGTAGTTTTTTTTTTTCTTTCCAAAATACGTATGATTTAGTAGTGCTGACTCCTTAGACCAGTCGCCCTTAAGCACGACCTCTGCTGAAATTTCGAAACCAACCCATGCATACAGTTAAAACTTGTTTGGAAAACAGTGTCATTTAGCATCCTAATCTGTCAATATAACATGTACAGCGAATCTTACCTGCTCATTATCATGTTTATTGCTGTTTGGAGATCTTACTGGTTTTTTTCCTGACTAATGTCTTGTCGATCATTTTATTTGCAGGATCAACCAGCTCCTACTCCATATCCTGATTGGTCGACCATGCAGGTAGAATTTCGGCGTTTCGCTGCACTCCTACTTCATTGGAACATATCTAAGCAATAAGTACGATTTTTCACAGGCATACTATGGTCCTGGTGTCTTGCCACCAGCATATTTTGCTCCAGCAATAGCTCCAGGTCATCCACCGCCATATATGTGGGGTCCTCAGGTATTTGAGTTTCATCTCCAGTTGTACACCCCCATATGTTGTTTTACACACCGCCTAAAATCTAATGCCCCTTATCTATGTCTCTGCAGCCTCTAATGCCACCCCCTTTCGGAACACCATATGCTGCAATGTACCCGCATGGTGGGGCTTACCCGCACCCCCTTCTGCCCATGGTAATGATCTCTATGAACATATTTGCTTAAATCACATGATATATATCCATCGTCATTTTTTCTCAAAAAAGAGGGAGGTGTCTGTTATGGTCAGCTGTGTATTAGCTAAGATGTTGTAGTGTTAATCAGTACAGGGACAATTCAGTCCCATTATGCTGACTCTCAAGTTCAAGAACGTTAGGCAAGTGCTTCTGTAAAATCCAAACTTTGCGATCAAGTGACCAAGCCATCCAATGGAGGAAAGGGAAAATAAAAACTTGATTGGGTCTGTTCGACCGGCGTGCTGCTGCTGCTGCTGCCGCTGTGGCTGCTGCATTCAAGAAATGAGTTACTGTACAATATATGGGTGGAGAATACAGCAGCAGCCACAGACCACGGCAGTCCGCCGTCCGAAGTCCGAACAGGGCCATTATAGTTGGACTACTGTTTCTTAGGCCTGTGGAACGTTTCTGTAATATATAGTGCACATCTAAACCTAGATCAAGTGACCAAACCATCGATGGAGGAAAGGGAAAATAAAACTTGATTATAGTTGGACTATTGTTATATTCTTCTTAGATCTGTAGTTCAATGGTGATTGCATAGCCTGTGGAACGTTTTCTGTAGTATGTAATGTGCATCTATCCTTATACAATTCATCCATGCCATATAGTTCGTAGCGCATCTAAAGTTTATGTTCATTTTTTTCTTGATTGCGGAACAATAGTTAAATTCCTTTTCAGAATTTTCCATTCTGTTCAATTTTATCAAATTGGTCTTCTCAATCTACTTTTTTCAAGATGTCAACTCCATTGAGTGTGGAGCCAGCCAAGTCTGCAAACAGCAAGGAGAAAAATTCCAACAAGAAACTTAAGGAAATTGATCGGACTGTGGTATCTGCTGGCAGTGGAAGCAGTAAAAGAACAATGTCATCTAGGTAGAACATGATGTCTCCTTGTGTTTGAATATTTTTTTACTGCCTCCTTCTATCACCTTTTGTCAAACTCAATTTATATTCTTCTTATTATCAAAAACAATTTATATTCTTCTAATATATATTCAGTGAAGATTACAGTGCAGAGGGTTCCAGCGATGTAAACGATCAGAAGGTATGGACTCTTCTGCGTGCTCATAGATATGCCTGAAATATTTTTGAAGTGTTGCAATCATGGAGTTCTTCATCAGATCACTGAACTTTTGCATAATTCAGGCGAGTAAGGCTTCTAGGAAACGGAGCTCAGATGACGGACCTGGTATTTTCCTTGTCTAACAACTCTTTCAGTATTCATAGATGTCATGCTGGTCGCTACTTCTCCATAATCCTGCTGTGTAAGGCTTGTTAGTGGCAGATGGGTACATAAATTAGTCATTGTTCCACATTGATCATCTTGGTCTCATCTATTATTTGTCTTCTTTGGTGGTCCTGCCTGCATGTTTTCTTTTGGACACATATTTGCATAAAACCTTTCAGTTGCTTCAGGGGATATTAACTATGATCAAATCCTATTGTATGCACCAGAGTTGGCAAGAAAATGGCTAACCAAAATATATTTCCAGGTGCAGAAACAACCACAGCTGCAAAGATGGAAGGTGTTATAGCCCCTAACCATACACTGGGAAATGGGGCCGTTTTACCACATCACTGCTTCCCAGCTCCAGTAATTAAGCCCAGTGCTACAAGTGTAGCTAATTCAAGGGCAATAGGTGCACCGATATCTCCATCACCTGGTGCGATAGTTCCAGCTCATACTGCAGTACCAGCTGACTTGTCAATCCAGGTATGTCTCATATGTTTTTGCATATAAGTGCTTGCAAATTGACTGTTCTGAAAAATAGATGTTCTGAAGAACTGAATTTCTTGAGATTGAGCTTTCCTCAATGTTTGATGTCTATGTTAAAGCTCACCATATTTAGGCAATAATAATTATTCTGTGATTTGTCCATGGCAGGATGAGAGGGAATTAAAGCGTGAAAAGAGGAAACAATCAAATAGGGAGTCTGCTAGACGATCAAGGCTGAGAAAACAGGTGTGCTGTTTTCACCACCTTATGCATTTCTGTTAACTGAAAAAAGGCCGACTTGCGACACAGCTGCAACGTGTTCTACATAATAACAACGAAGCAATACCCTGAAACATGGAATGATTTAGATAACTGTCCTGAGGATACATACTAAAATATTCACATCCTAACAGGACAGTAGAACTTATGAGCTGTATGAAATTTATGCTCTCTTGGTGTAGGCTGAGACAGAGGAGCTGGCTACGCAAGTGGAGTCCCTGACAGCAGAGAACACATCCCTCAGATCCGAAATCGGGCGGCTAACAGAGAGCTCGGAGAAGCTCAGATTAGAGAACTCCGCACTGATGGTAACGAATTTTTTTCCCGATGATGCCATAGCTACGCACATCGACGTCCTACACTACTATATGTTCCAAACGGAGCATTTCAAGCTGCCCCTCTCGGACGGAACGGCATATGATTTCTCGGATTGAACTTTGATATCTTTCCTCAGGTGAAACTGAAGGACACCGCGGCACCGACACCTGCCCAGCCATCACCGAGCAAAGCGGCCACGTCCTCGTCCTCTCCCCGCGCCGCCGCGGAGAACTTCCTGTCGATGATCGACAGCGCCAAGGCGCCGGGAGTCGGCCGGCACACGGAGCACGTGCACGGGGAGCCCAAGCTCCGGCAGCTCCTGGACTCCAGTCCGGCGACAGACGTGGCTGCTGTAAGATGATGCTTTGCTCGCGCGCACTGCCCCTTTCCCCTGGCGCAGTTAGAGTGACCGACTAATACATAAGCACATGCATGTGGCCTGGGGATCCCGCAAGCTCATGCTGGCGCTCACCGTAGGCATCGTCATCGATTCCAGTGTGCAGTATCACTGCTGTGCTGAGTACTACTTATTTGAGAAACCCCGCCGGTAATTTATCTGCTCTAGCGCCGGACCGGACTGCGACCTCTTCTCCCAGCCTCTCCGGCCGGGACGCCGAGTGTACCGTGTGTTGGCTTTCCTTGCTCTTGCTGAGTTTTTTTAGCAGCGTTGCAGTAAGTTGTAACATAACATAGGGTGTTGTGCTGCAAGCCGACCTTGAGATCTCGAGACCGTCCTTTGGTTGGACCATTCTCGGTGCAATAACAAGATACTAGTACAAAAATACTAGGGAGCTTGTGTGTACTGGGTTTTAATTGACCCCTGTGTGCGCTTTGAACATGGGGGGACCCTGTGCTGTGAGTGAGACTGGGTGGGCTCGGATCTGGACGGGTGCTTGCACGCATGACATGTGCATTGTCGATGTGGTTACGCATTTGGCGCCGCCCTAATGCTGTAGTGCCTGCTTACTCGAGGTTAAGTGGGAGATTAGGTGAAAAAGGAGGTCCACGAGAACGTTCCTCCGGGCTTTCACCTTGTGACCGACTTTGCTCGAAAACAAAAGCCAACGGCGGCGTACACCTTTTCGATCGGGCTCCTAAGATTGCCGTCCATCTACGTTAAAAGTATCTAGAAATCTAGTACTAGTATCAGGCTTTATGCCTCAAGCCAAGCTAATGATAAAGGGTTAGTACATGTGACCAGCATGCTGACTAGCAGCCACCGCTTTACACGTACGACGGTGATCCTGGCACGGACTCTGCATGCTCGCAGCCAGCCGCAAGCCTGCAACAAACTCAAGGCACGGATCCAAAATCTTCCTAGCCCCTGACTCACCGATGACACACTTTTCGTAAGATTCTCCGTTGCCGTAGAAGAAAGTACACACCAGTTTTGAACAAAGGGAAAATGGAGCCCAGAGCATAAGCAAGCCGTGTGTACGCGCCTAGAACAAAGGAAAGTTATCACATATTAATGGGAGGAGGCAGTAGCTTTTAGGGGTGTGGATTTTTTATATGAAACTCAAATATTACCTCCTAGGTATACCTCCATTCACAAATGCATTGTGCGGTTGATTTTTTTTTTCAAAATTTTAACTTTTCATTCTATTAAAGTTTTTTTTTCTCAAACATGTAAAAAAATAAATCATACTTAAACTGCTTTTAATAATAAATCAAATAACAACAAAAACAATAAGAGCTTATGGAATTTTTTGAGTAAGATGAAAAATCAAAGTTTTTTTTTAAAACAAGTCAACCGTGTCATACGTTCATAAACGGTGACAGTACTAGTATCCATTAATTACAACGGTTAGAGACGCCATCAGCCTACGGACAGGCAAAGCAAAATCCCAATTCCTGGCGCTGGTGCGCGCTGATGCATGCAAGTACGCAATAAGATCTCGTCTCTTTCATGATTCTAAAAAGATCTCGTCTCTTTCGGTTCACTGTGTTGTGAGTAGTGACTCGTGGTGGCCATGCTCGTGTGTGCGTCCCAAGACCCAACAAAATAACCTACCGTCACCAAGACAGGAGAACCGGAAGCTTCAAGAAATGCCGAAAAAATGCTTGGAAGCCAGAGATTCGAGTCAGTCGACCGCTGTCATGTGGGCTCCCCTGACGGTGAGGGATTCTTCTATCACGATCGACAAGCAGGCGCGACCACGATTATTGATTGTAACGGGTAAAGCGAACAGGTAAAGAAACTCAGAGCTACACGTTCTCAAAATACCCTGGCATGATGCAAATGCTTCGTGTATCAGTGGTGGGTATAAATCGGGAATTTATATTTGAAATTTAAATATAAATTCATTTTTAACTAACCAATGGACTAACCTTGCCTTTTCCTGGTGGTGTTCATATCTGATCATTGATCAACCACCTATATTCATATCCATTGTGTATATGCAAGTAATACATACATTTGGCCTGTTTGGAAAGCTTGTATTGATCTATTACCATTGTAATTTACAGGCCCATATTCTTTTACACGCTGGGCCAGAAATTGGTGTTTGGATTGCAAGTGAGACCACAAATTTTACCCTTGGAATGGCCTAAAACCGGCGAAAAAAAGGCTCGCCTAGGTTTGAAAAATTTCACGACATCCATCGGGGTCTTCTCCCAAGTCGCGTTGGCGCTCCCGGCGGTGGCGACACGGGCGAACACTCCTTCACCCTTGCTCCAGGATAGCGCTCCTTCAACCCTAGTCCTGGCCAGCGTCGCGCTCACCTCAGCTCCAAGCCGGCATCCGTAGCTGCTTGACGTCGATCTCCGTCGTGCTCCCTTGCCTACGTCTCGCGAGATCTGGCGGCGCTCGGCTCTCCCTCCTTCGGTGACGACCGGCCGCTGCCTCTCTCTCCGGCAACGCCGGCCCTCCGCCGGCCCCTCCCTCGCGGCGACGCCCACCCTCCGCCGACCAACTCCTCCATTGCCGGCGACGCACGCCCTCCGCCGACCAGCTCCTCCATCGCCGGCGACGCACGCCCTCCGCGGACCAGCTCCTTCATCGCCGGCGCCGCGTGCCCTCCACCGGCCCCTGCCTCGCGGCGAAGCGCGCCCTTCGCCGACCAGCTCCTCCGTCGCCGCCGACGCCTGCCCTCCGCCGGCCAGCTCCTCTCTGGCAACGCCCGCCCTCCGCCGGCCCTCGCCGGCAGCGGGACGGAGGGTGAGGTTGGGGGCAGCTGCCTGCTCTGCTGTCTGGGCAACTGGGCGTTGACTTTTACCAGTCCGTTGGCTTTTACCAGTGCATTGGCTTTTACCTAAGAGCCTGTTTGGATGGCCTGTATTTGACCCATTACCATGGTAATTTACATGCCTATATTCTTTTACATGCTAGGCCAGAAATTGGTGTTTGGATTGCAGATGAGGTCACAAATTTTACCCTTGGAATGGCCCAAAACCGGCAGAAAAAAAAAAGACTCACCTAGGTCTGGAAAATTTCACGACATCTATCGGGTCTTCTCCCGAGTCGCGTAGGCGCTCCCGGCGGCGGCGACATTGGCGGAGGCTGGCGGTGGCGACGACGGCATCCAGGCCGATGCTCCTTCACCCCTGCTCCAGGACGACGCTCCTTCAACCCTAGTCTTGGCTAGCGTCGCGCTCACCTCAACTCCAAGCCGGCGTCTGTAGCTGCTTGACGTCGATCTCCGTCGTGTTCACCGAGACCTTCTTCAAGCCGGCGCCGGTACCTCTCCCGCTCAGGCCGTCCTCGCTTGTGTCACAAGGCTGCCGCCAGTGCCCCACTCCTCATCGAGGTGCTGCCCATTAGTCTCCTCAAATCTATTTTTTTGCTGCGTGTGTTTCTCTGTTTACTTCAACCAGTGAAATTCTTTGCCGATCTGTGGCTTCAAACCTTGTATTTCAACCAGTGAAAATCTTCTTGAATCATGCTTGGTGTCCGCTAGAGCCTAGAAAGCTGGTGGCCCGTTTCGTTTTGCTTTTCAGCTGTCGCTGTCGTTGCCGTTGTACCATTCTTATTAGCTTGTACTGTAGCAAATGTTGAATCCCGTCGCTGAGTAACAGAAATCATACTCCGAAACTCCTCTCCCGCGCGGTATCCCGGTGGCAGCAACGCGAGGAAGATGGTTTGAATATTTAACGTATTAGTGTACCACCGTGATCAATCAACTGACATAGAAAACGGCACTGAGGGGTTGTTTATTTTGTGGTCAAATTTGTGGCCATAATTTAGCTATGGGTAATATAATTCATTTTTGAATTAGATTGACCATGGTCAAATTTTAGCCATAAATTCGTCCACCAACCAAACACACCTTGAGTATCAATTTGCACAAACCTTGCCAATCGTTTTTGTTCTCAGGTGAAAAACGTCATGTAAGACAACGCCTATAAAGTTGCACGCACACAAGTAACGTTACAAACACCTTAAAATTAAAATTCGTGCAAAAGTAACCTGCAGACGTACTCCCCCAGTCGCTTGGATCTATAGTCTAAAACGCCGTGTGGAAAAGTCCTCGAAATCCTTTGCTCCGGTCCGGTAGAGCGGCGAGCAGGCTGCCACGTGTCAGCGCTTGGACTCTACCGGGCCATGCTCTTCCTCCCTCCTCACCTACTCGCCTTGTTGCGCACGAGCAGTTCCATTTCCATCCTCCACCACCGGCCTCCTCCTCCTCCTCCGCTGCCCATGGCATTTTGATCGACCGTGCCAGGTGGGAACGTCGCGCACGCTCCCCCGCTGTCCTGCGCTTGCTTCTGCCCCCCTGTCACCGCGCGTCTGCGCCACCGCCACGCCACCCCAGCAGCGGGGAGCGTGCTCGGTTCGCGCCGTGGCGTGGCGTGCGGACTTGGCGACCCCTCCTCCCTCTCAGTCTCTCAGACTCGGTCTCAGGCTTTGCGCTTGCGGGTGGTGGTTGGGAAAGCAGAGGAGAGGAGGACCAAGGCTGCCGCTGCCGCGACGCGAGCGCTAGCCGGCTAGCCGCTAGGTGGCCTTTGCCTCACGGGTTCTCGGCCGCCCGCGCCGCGCCGCGCCTTTTTTGCTCACAAGGAAAGTGCCTGTGCCTGCGCCGGCCCGCGCCGCCTGGCCGTAACATCCGAACCGCCCCCAATGGCGACACCACCACGGGCTCCTCACCACCACCACCCTCCTCCCCATTTTAGTAGTAGCTAGCAGCGTTCTGCCTCTGACGACGCCAGTCCCCCGCCCCCGCCCCCGCTCGCCGGCCAGGCCTCTCCCAGCGCCCGCGCGTTCTGCCTGCCTCTGACGACGCCGGCCCAGCCCGCGGCGCGCTGCTTGCTTAGTTGCTTGCCTTCCCTGGCTGGCTGTCGATGAGCATGGGGCGCTTCGCCAACTCGACGGATCCGAGGTCGGGCCTGGAGGTGGTCAGGGACTGGAACGGGGTCGCTCAGGTCGTGCTCCGCTCGCCCAGGGGAGCCTCCGCAAGGGTATGTAGTAGGGCTGCCACCTAGCGGGTTCGTTTCGTTCGCGGAGCGATCGGCTCCGCATTGCTTGCTTGCTTGATTGGCTGTCGGTTTGGGCCTTGGTTTTTGACAGGGGTTTTGCCGTCGCTGGACGATGGCTTGATTTGCCTTGGTTGCAGGTGAGCCTGCACGGCGGCCAGGTCGTGTCCTGGAGGAACGACCGCGGCGAGGAGCTCCTCTTCACCAGCAGCAAGGTAGCCGATTTCCCCCCCTTCTTCTCCCACTCCCTCTTAGGATCTTACTGTCCAGTGTCCAGTAATCTATGGTGCTTGCTTGTGGTTGAATGTTCTTTTTTTTTTTTGCTGGAACTGTATGAGTGAGTTTGGTGGAAACACATGTGTTCAACTGGGCTGGCAAAAGCACGGCACTGAATTGTACGTAGCAGGATACAATTGCTGGTCCGTTCGCAGTCCATCCTGATGTCTGGAGGAGGCAGATAGCAAATTGAGCTTTGCCACGCTCCCTGTGTTGAAGACGAGACCAATTTGTGGTCTAAAATCTCATGATGATTTTCCTCGGCTTCCTCCGTTGGGCTCCTTTTTCTCATGTTGATGGGTAGGGCCAGTAGTGGGACTGTAGCCTTCTGTCTGCTCCAATGGTCTAAGCGCTTTCATATCTGCTGTTCAGGCAATCTTCAAGCCGCCAAATGCGATGCGAGGTGGAATTCAGATGTGCTTCCCACAGGTACTGCAGTGCGCCCCGTTCTTCTCACGGTTTCTGTTGGGTTGCACGTTTCTGCTGTAGCATTGAATTTATTTGTGATGTGCAAATTTATGTATAAGCTGGCTGACTGATCGAGTGCGCAGCTGATTATCATGTTCATGGTGCTTTCTGATGACTGGAAAACAACATGCAGTTTGGATACTCTGGGACATTGGAGCGACATGGATTTGCAAGAAACAGGATATGGGCCCTGGATGACGAGCATCCACCGGTAAACCATAATGATAACGGAAGCAAAGTTTCAGTTGACCTTATACTAAAGCCATCTGAAGATGACCTCAAGTGCTGGCCGCATTGGTATGCGTTTGTTTCCGATTTACCTGTGTTTGCATTTCTGTGACTATGCATACTTTATGCTACAACTGAATGAGGGCAAGAAGTCAATTTTCGGTTGAGTATTGCATCACTAAGTTGCGTATCTGATAACTGAAGCTTGGTATTGCCAATGGTATTTTTCAGGCACAATACTTTACTGACATATTTTAATGATTATATGTGCAAAAAAAAAAAAAAAAAAAAAAAAAAGAGGATGCATTTTTATGGCATTACTTGTAAGGAGGGTCTTGATTCTGAGTAATCGCAGCATTCCTGTTTTCTAATTGAAAAAAAGGAAATGTGAACATGACATGGTGTTGCTTAGCTGGATGATAATTGTATTGTTCATCAGTGCCAAACTGAAGAAATGTATTTCTACGCTTAATGATTTTTTATGGATCCAGATGCCTTCTCATGCTTAATCACAAGTGGTTAAAATTTTCTGAGTAAAGTTGTACTGGTAATTTATTCATATCAATCTCCTCGTGTATGAGTATATTGTATATTTTGGTTTCAGTTTTGAATTCCGTCTGAGGGTCTCTCTTTCAAAGGATGGGGACCTGTCATTGGTATCACGCATCAGAAATGTCAATGGCAAGCCATTCAGTTTCTCATTTGCTTATCACACATATCTTTCCGTTTCTGACATCAGGTCAGGCATTCTTTGCCCAGCAAGCAATTTTGTATACCTAACTGTCTAACTACTCCCTTCAGTGACGTTCCATGAATGACATGTCATGTCTTGTAAATTCCAGTGAGGTGAGGATAGAAGGTCTGGAGACCCTTGATTATCTTGACAATCTTACCCACAAAGAACGGTTTACAGAACAAGGAGACGCCATAACATTTGAGTCAGAGGTGATTTTTCCTCAGTAATTTAAAAGAATGGATTGATGATGCACATATATAATACTTAAATCTGCTCAAACTAGCTGATACTTGTGTCTTGGCAAGTGACTGCTGCACTTTCCTTGCTATGGCCACACATATATAACTATATGCATATGCCTCTATGGATAGTTAACGCATAACTGTAGAAGTGTTTGGGCTTGAGTTGTTCTTTCTACTGTACTGTCTTAGATGCCCAAAATTTCTAATGGTTATTGGTGATCCCTTCGCATTGTTCAATCGCTTTGCAGGTTGATCGAGTCTATGTTAGTTCCCCAAACGTAGTAGCAGTTCTTGACCACGAGAAGAAGCATTCATTTGTTATAAGAAAAGAAGGACTTCCCGACGTTGGTAAGATCGCCCTTTGCCACCCACTAGAAAACCTACTGTTAAGGCTGCTACGTATTTCTCATTGTAACAACTGTATCCCTGCCAGTTGTGTGGAATCCTTGGGAGAAGAAATCAAAAACTATGGTGGATTTTGGCGACGAGGAGTACAAGCAGATGCTTTGTGTTGATGCGGCCGCGGTTGAGAGAGCAATCACGCTCAAACCAGGGGAGGAGTGGACAGGGAAGCTGGAGCTTTCTGCAGTCTCATCCACCAACTGCAGTGATCAGCTTGATCACCCTGTTAGCATCTAGCGTGGAAGTTCTTCACAGTGCTGTATATTCTCTTCACAAGAGAAGTATGAAGTCCTTTTGTAAATGGGATCAATGTTGTACATCTATGATTAATGAGCATATCAAGTCTATGAACAAGGTTGCCAACCGTAGCGTCAAGCGTCATGACAGAGCGTTGGATGATCGGTCAAAGAAAGCGTGTCGCACTAGGCTCTCTCTGAAATCAAGCTCGTTGTTGAGGTGGGCGCACCAGTCGCGATTCTTGATATGATCATCATCAATAAGCAGTTGGATTTGGTTCAACACCTTGTTGTGCGCCACATCGTACAGCCACGCCCAACATGGCCACGAAGTGCAGTCTCCAATAACAATCAAATTCTGGCCTTCCACTCCGGCGGCATCTATCGCCCAGCAGTTTGGAAACGGCCACCGTTCACCCCTGTCCCGGGCGGCGGAGGTATCCGTCGGAACGTCTCCAGCACGGTGTCAAACGCCAAGATCGTGTCTAGTGTTTCATCCACCATCTTGTGAGGGCCCTTGTCATGTTCAGCTGACGAAATGTAAGACTTGGGGATGATCCAGCCAGTGAAGCTTGCCGTCATGGTTGACGCAGCGGAGAGGCAGATGTGTGTGCCGGCCGCAGACGCCGTCACCGACCATGGGGAGCGCGCGCCCTAGTCGACGAGCTCGGCCAGCTTCGAGCGAGAACACGTAGTGCGATCCTTGCTGGTCGTCGGTGAGCCACAGGAGCCGGTGCTCGCCGGACGGCCGGTGGACGTAGAATCCACAGGGCACCATGACGCCGGTGCAAGGGACAGCCGCGTCACCGGGTTGCAGACGAGGTAGTCGTACCAATGTCTCTTGAACAGCAGCAGCCCATGCCCATCGCAGGAAGCAATCAGGATGTACCCGCTCGTGGGTGACACTGTGTGGTACTCGGGGTACTGCGCGTCGTGGACGAGGCACCGGCGATCGCCGAGGGTGGCCAGTGGGATGGCCTCCACCCGGACGTTCCTAATACCGTACGTGGGGTTGGAAGATGAGCTCCAGCGGGCGCCGCCGGGCGTGCGCGGCCGTGAAGGCGGGGCTGGCTGCTGGTGATGCGGCGCCATGCCCTGCAGACGGCACGGCAGCGGAGGACGGTGGCGGCCGGGAGGCGCAGCAGGATCTCGGTGACCACGTCGTCGTTCATCAGATCGCGTCGTCGTCGCCTCATGCTCGTGTCTCCTGATCCTGCTGCTGCTGCGATTTAGGTACTTTTATTCAGAGCGTTTCAGTTTATTTATAGATACATGAGTCCGATCCGATGTCCGATCCACACCCACTCCACGAGACAAAAACGTACTGTGCGCGTCGGACCCGGACACGGTCGATCGGGAACTTAATTTCGCGCGTACGTGCCGTCGTCGTCATAGGACAACGCATGCATTCAGTCTGCTGGGTGCTGGCATCGTCGGCGTGCCCTTATTAGCAAAACAACAACGCATACACCAGGCAGGCGGCGGCAAGGCGTGCGGGGTGCACGAAGAGCCGGTGGGAGGAGGCCGCGTCGTCGTCGTCGTCGTCCTTGTCGTCGGGCGGCTGCGGCGCGGCGACGTTGGAGACGTTGATGGCGAGCTTCTGCCCGACCTCGCAGTGCTCGCCGATGCCGCAGAAATAGTAGCGCTGGCCCGGCTTCGTGAGCTCGATGATGGTCGGCCCGTTCTGGTACCGGTTGGTGATGTTGCGCATGCTGCAGGCGTCGAACAGGATCCTGCTCGGCACCTCCACGATGTTGTGCACCCCGCTCCGGTACAGGAACACTGCAATGTGCGTGCATTGGTTGAGAGAGAGACATCTTGATATGTCATATCATGAATGTGTGCTCACTCAGTTTGTCGCCGATGCTGATGTGCTTGGAGCGCGCCCAGTCGTCGTAGTACGTCTTGTTGGGGGGCATCCGCCACCCTTTGCCGGCGCCGACGATGTGGTATACCCCGGCGGTCGAGCCGGCGACGAGGGAGGCCAGGACGGCGCAGAGGAGCAGCGAGGCGTGATGCCTCCTGCGCAGCGCCATGCTAGATCGATCACCCGGCCGAGACTCCTCTGCTGCTCCGCGTTCTCCTCCCTAGGCCGGAACCGGAACCTTCCCTTTCCTTCCCTTCCCCTTCCTCCCGGAAGAAAGAAAAGATTGCAATGGCAGCCAGCAAAATTTGAGGGAAATCCATGGGCGACTGGCTATTTTTTGATAGGGGCTGTTGCCTCTATCTCTATCCCTCTCCTCTCTCCCCGCTCCAGAATTGGCTTTTTCCATGTTTGGCTTGGCTGGTGAAGAAACTAGGGATGGAGGCGCGCTAACGCCGCGCCCGTCACGGGCTCCCCAAGAACATTGACACTCGAAAGAATGTTGTTGACATCAATAATGTTTCTTTGAATACAATCTCTTCACATACAGGTTTTTCAGTGAAAATATTTAATGTCATAAAGTATCAATACACTATATATGCTACAGTGCCTTTTAGTCATCACATATATTTTCTAAATACAGTCGAAAAGCTTTAGAACAAAATTCGTTGTTCATGCTACAATTGTATGAGTGAGTTTGGTGAAAACAAAGTTTCTGGATGATGTGACCATACACAGACAGGAAAACAATGACAATTCAAACATCCCTACAGATAAAGCATATTCGCATGAAGAGAAAATAACTCGACAATACCTTCATACCTGCAAGATTAGATTGTTGTACTGAAGCTGAGGCGAGGGAGTAGATAAAAACAGTGAACATGTAAGGCCAAGTGCTGCTTTTGCTCAGGTTGCAAGAGGAACACACATATGCATGGCTAAGCCATAACTTTGGGAAAAAAACATATACAACTATGGATCAAAATTGTAAATTAATTTCCAAATGAAGATAAGTAATTTGGTAGAGAATAACCAAAAAATGAAAGGGGGGCAAGAGATAGTATTTTTTTGTACTTTTAATATGTGCTCACCAAAGGACAGCCATGAAAGATATCACAAATTTTCTCCGTTCACCATAGAAATATTCTGAATGCAATATAGAGAAGTTGCAGTTGACAAACAAATTAAAGTTGATGGACAAAGTAATAGTGGTCGTTGTTTTCCTTAGAGCAGAACATACCGTGTTATCTCAACAGGGTTCATACTTGCTTTGCTAGGCACAGATCTAAATAGCTACAATTTGTGAGCACTCATACCTGTAGCCCAAGTTCCTTAATTGCCAAAGTAGAAGCTGTTTTGAAAAACACTAAGCTCTGAAATTTAAGAAAAAGGATGAACACTAAAGAAATATAACATACTTGTTTAAAAAAATGTCATGCAGTTGCAACTCGATCTGAATAAAAAAAATAGTATAAGTTACCTTGGCGTTTCATCAAAACAGCTGAGTGGCATAGAAGAAAACAGAGAAGATCACGTGTGAACACTTATGCAGTCCAGTGAGATCTTTTCTAAGATATTTATACACCATATAATACAGAAAAAGCAACATGGATAGATCTTGCGTATCATTAGCAACTATATATCATGGCAGGTAAAATATTGCTGGGGAACACACATTTTTATTTCTCTAGCTACTGACATGTATGGATCAAAGGTGAGTAAGC
Source organism: Paspalum notatum (assembly GCA_022530915.1). NCBI lineage: Eukaryota > Viridiplantae > Streptophyta > Magnoliopsida > Poales > Poaceae > Paspalum > Paspalum notatum. Next base: position 39,424,853 of record CM039692.1, read on the forward strand.
ACTTGACAGAGGAGAAAAAAATACAAAGCAGTACTTTTTCCATAAAGCTAGGAATATTGTCACTGCACTATCACTAAGAAATTGAAATGATGTTCATTTCATAACTGCGAGCTCTGTATACATGTGATCGGAAGTAGAATGCCACTTTAATATGGCCTATATGGGCAAGATTTATAAAATAGGTAACACAGAAGAAAAATTTTAACTTTTGCGGGTCTACGACATAGCAACCATCTCTATAGATGTTCAGCAACAAAGACAATAATTGGTGAAGTAAGAAGAGAAAGGGATGTGAAGAAATAGCTTTTCCATATTGACCTGGCTATCATGGCTACAAATGAAATGGCACATCAATACTAACCACTACAGAATGGCACTAAATTAATGTAATCTGCGTAAGAAGCATAGAGTCACTCACCAATCTACTTAACATTTGAACCAAATTTGTTTCAGATTTTTTTCTCTAGCTTTCAGATCGTAAGAGGAAATAGCAGATGGTAGGAGGAATCTTAGCAAAATAGCTAGAAGTACAACACAGCAACACGTGCAAGCTGCAAGAGTAGGCACAACCAAATAAACAAAGCATTATACGTTCAAAAAAAATAAACAAAGCATTATAGAAAGGGCAAATGAAAATTTCGTAGGACATTAGGCTACCGTGGAGGAAGTAGGGAATAGCCCTGGCTGGATGGTGGGGAGCTCTCGCGGAGCCTGCGGCCCGTGGCCGGCTGGTGCTCGTGGCCGGCTCTATGCCATCGCTGGGCCCGGCGCTGTCGTGCCCCCATGGTCTTCCACCGGGCCACCCCGCGCTGGCGCCTCGGCCCGTGCTTCCCGTTCGCGGCACCCAGTGGTGCGCTGCAGGGCATGGGGCGGCCCGCGCCACGTGTTCGTGGGGGGTGGCGTACGACTGAGTAGGACGCCGTGGGCGTGCGCGCCGTCATGCGTCCGGGACCCCGCAGCGCCGGGCGAGGGCGGGCGGGGATGGGTGGGAGCCGCGGCCGCTGGTCGGGTCGAGTGACAGGGCCACGCACAGCGCGCCGGTGCAGGCTGGTGGAGGAGGGGTGCCGGCAGGGCCAGCGGCGTGGGCTTGGAGGCGCCGGTGGGGAGGAAGTGCGCCGAGAAGGGCGACGATGGAGGAAGGCAGCGTGGCGCCGGGACAGGCGAGGCCCGGAGGAGCGTTGCTCGGCGGCGGAACCACCGAGGGAGGCGCCGACAGACTGTCGACTCCTAACGCGGATACTGCGGAGGAGAAAACCGGACCGGCCTCCCCACGCACAAGCCCAGGGACGCGGAGGGGCCCACGAGGCGCGTGGATGAAGGAGAGAGGCGCAGACGGGTGGCCGGACACGCGCTCATCGTCGCCCAGGAGATGGAATGACCAGGGACGCGCAAGCACGCGTCGGACGGCGGGTGGCGGAGGACGCGAGGAGCGCTCCTGGGGAGGGCGATTTCTTCACGGCTAAGGAAGTACATATTCAGTGCCCCATGGATGTTAAATTCTGGCACTTTGGCCGTTGCTGACTTGTCCGCAAGCTTCCCATTCTCCAAATTTGTGATATTGTCGTTTATTGTTTTTTAGCTCGACATCGCTGATGTTTTCTTGAGCACATCGTTAATGTTCTTAGTTACCAGTTCGAGCGTCCCTGTGTGTTCGTGGCCTGATTATGTGCGAGCTGACCACTGCAACGATGCCATATGACTCATGCTGAGAATACAAAATTACGGCAGTGATCAGAGGCATAAAAGCTCAACTTGCATGCACAATAGCACAACATGCTACCAGGCCGGTCAAACAAATGTCAACAGTGCAGAATCGAAAAGATTACCAGTGAACGGAGTATCAAAGCCAGCGTGCACAAGCATGAGCAAGCTCCACTGCAGTACTGAACCAGCAATACACCGGTTGCAAAATAACCATGTACATGATCTTTTTAACCATGTAGTACAAAATAACCAAAATATCAACAAAATAACCATGTATAAATCTGCCATTGATCTTTTTAATACCATTAATTATACTGAACTGATGACCGAATCTTTTGAGCATTCTACTCTAGTTACAAGGCCTTTCATTAGGCAACCCTAAATATATGTACAATAATGAAGGCGGATAGAAAATTAGACACATTCTCGAAACATTCACACTGCACGATTAACTTCTTCGAGCTACAGGATCTTTTTTTATTTGCTCCCATAGTTTGCTCTTTAACAGTCATAGCAAGTCCATGGCACATCAAAACTGGGTTAAATTCCCTCGAGACACTGATTGGGTAGTGTGTCAAGTCAGCATCTCTACCCCAAAAGAAAATCTCGTCTCACGGTATATATCATCAGCCTAAGGGCCCCGTAATTCTGTACAGACCTTGGGTCCTCCTTAAGATGATGAATGGGTACTGCGTCAAAACTCCACAGATTTACAAACACAACAAAAGCTGAGGCACATCATACTCTTGCATATTTTTCTTCAGTTTGCTTGGGAGTCCCAAGCAATGCATCCCATGACCCAATAATCGGCGGTACCCATCTTATAGTGCTCTGGCAACACAATGAAATACATACCTAGAAGAGGAAGTTGATGCTCCGTGTGTTGCATTGGGAAGGCAGAATGCTCAATGAGCATGCCCATCAGAGCAGCAGCATGACCAGGGGAACATAAGCATCACAGGGCCTACATGGCACCCCTAGAACCTTCTTCTTCAGTATAGTTCTCATTGGATCATTCACACAAGCTCAAGCACTTTGATGCTACCACTAGAGTTGGCAGCCACTACCATATTTGACTTCCCCCTCCAGCAAACACTGGACACAAATTGCTGGTTGTCTTCATTTGTCACTTGTCCAGTTATTGGGTCGATAGAACCAAATCTATGTGAAGTTATTGGCATGGGGAAGGTTTTGTAGTAAGAAAATACCTGCAGACACCAAAAAACAAATCAGCAATCCTTCCACTGATGGATTCCTCATTATGCTTCTTTATTTTTCCTTATTGATAAAAGTTGATATGCTTCATTCACATGACAATGAATAAATGGGAAAAAAATATGCCATTAAGGAGCTACTATATTTCTGTTTTACCACTGAACAAACCTACAGCTTAAAAAATAAATAGGAACAAGTCCATTTTTACCACCAAACTATCACTGAAACCTGCTTTTAGTTCTCACTCAAAAACTGGACCCTACAAATTTGGTCCTCTAGTTGGTTTCAAAGGTGGTTCTGCATTTTCTGAAAATAATAAAAATCTGGTTCAAAATCTCTAAAAATTTCATAGATCAAACTGGATTTTAGTGTTTCCAGAAAATCAAAACCACCCTTGAAAACAGCTAGAGGACCAAATTTGCTTGGTTTCAGCAGTTGGCTCGTCAAATATATATCCTTTCGAATTTCGAGTTTGATGACTAAACTCAGACCCCCACACTAGTTCAATGGTCAACAAAATTAACTTGTTCCAATAAAATACCACCAAAGGGACAAGTGGTGAAAAGGAATTATGCAAATTTTCAGTGGCAAAATATAAACACAGGTCTTCCTAGGTGGAAAATCAAGAAATTTCCATAAATAAAATTTTGAGCTAAATTTCAACAGCTGTAGGTTTCCTAGAGCGACATTCCACATCAAACCTTCAACAGAGTGTCAATCCAAGTTGCAATCTGTCACCTAGGTGTTAGTGTTACACAGTAGCTAACGAAATTGCCCGTACATTACAGCAACACTACAATTAAAAGAAGTTAATGTGGTGTTTCAGAGAAGAATGGGGTAGGCAGCTTATCAATGTGCTGAACACAGCTGCCCAATCGGACGACTACAGATCAAGTGCTCAACAGAACCCAGAACTCGTTTCCTCACTGTGTTTTGACTAAACCAAGTGCAGCATGCCAAGGAAAATGTATGAATTAAATAAAATACTCACTTCATTGGTTTCCGAGCCACATGTTATGTATCCATCATGAACAGAGAGCCCCACAAAATTCTGCACAGGCAATTATTAGTAAGGTTGATTTCAAATTAATTCCACAAACAAGTTAACATATGAGGACAAATATGCAGTACAGGAAGCCTTTTCATACCTTCTCATTGGTATGACCATTCAGTGTCAGGCTGCATGAATCAGTAGAGAGTCCACTGCAATAAGTCCGGTTAAGATCCCATATCTTCAATGTGTTGTCCGTTGATGCAGAGATAAGCGTTTCTGGATCCAAGAACCTTACATAACTGACAGCTTTCCCATGTCCCGAAATAGTACACCAAGGGATCCTTGTGTGCCTCAGATCATAACAATATATCTTGTAATCGGCTGAACCAAAGGCTAGCATGCGAGAGGAGTACGGAGAGAATTGTACACAACATACGTTGGCCACATTTCTGATTGTATCAATGCTATTTTTCTGAGAACAAGAAACTAAATGATGTCAAAAAGAATGTGGAATGAAACTGTAATTATGGAAGATAAAAGTAAGGAGCAATGGTTAACACTTTATGTGTATTGTGCTATTTATCCCTCGTCCTTTAAAATATGTTTTGAGTTATCATCCAAGTGACAGCAAAAAATCTGACAGCTAGATGAGTTTGATATTTCTCTTGTATAATTGTAACACCCATGCTCAAAATAAAGACTAAAAGTAAGAAAACAGTCCTGATAAAGAAAAAAGAGGATGCATTTCAGTAACATGCCTGGTTAATACTCCATACTTTCACGCAACAGTCATCACTACCACTTGCCAACTTAGTAGGGTCCACTTCTGAAAAACTCACAGACCAAGCCCTTTTCCGGTGCTCTGTAAACTGCGTGAATCCTTGACCAGAGCTGGCATCCCATAACTGCATTTCACAACAGTAATTAAACCGAATGGTAAAAAATAGGCTGATGATCATAGCAGAGAGGCTTTTGCTCTTTGTTAAAGTATCAAGGGTACAGCAAAGATACCTAGAACCCATAAAAAACAATAAAAGAGGGGATAAGATAGAAACTTTTCACATTAAGTGACTAGAAGTTCAAGTGGTCTAGATATGAAATGGTATTATTGGTCTGCCTTCTCTTCCTCTTTTTTTTGGTTAACTCACTCAAGCAAATGTCCTTTGTGTACATAATGTAGCAAAAGTGTTGGAAGTATCAATAGCTACCCTTGTTTCCCTCGACAGGTTAAGCTTTCGGGGGAACAGGTGTATCAAACTCAACAAAATAAAATGCAATTCTCAAAAAACAAACAAAGTCACCTTCACAGCACTTGTTTTAACAACCAGCCTACTTGTGGCCTTGTGCACTCTCAGATCATAATAATACTGACAACATAGAAGGCATACAAACAGAAGAAATTGGCACAGCAGACCAGACAGATCGTCCTCACCAAAGGTAAAACTACGAGGATGTGAAACGTAAATCAGTAGACAGCTTGCGAAACATAGATTCATGTTCACAACATAAACTAATCTCTAGATTCATGTTCACAGCATAAACTAATCTCAGTAGATCGACAGTATCTCAAATCCGTAGTGAGCTGTGAGCATTTTAGTGTGTTACTTAATAATAACGGAATCGCCAAATTATTTAAGATCAAATCCATACGAACCAGATAAATAGTGCAACCAAAAGAAATATATAAACAAGACAAGCAAGGAATGAAAAATATGCCAATGTGTTCATGGATGCTCAGATAAATGGATACCTTAGGAATTATATAGCAGCATGCAGTTAGATACATACCTGAACAGTGCCATCATAGTCTGTTGATGCTAGGTAGTTCTTTATGTAGTTGTTCCAACAGACACAGCTAAGCTTAGACTTGCTAGGCATCTCTATCAATGGGTAATGAATATCAACACGGTCGTTTAAGAGTGCATCAAATTCAAATATTTTTATTTTCTTTGAAACTCCAGCTGCAGCAAAATATTCTTCATCCCGATCAAAACTCAACGAACAGATGACATTCGGGGAGTTTAGTATATCTGCATTCTTCAAAATTCCTCGTACCTCAAACTTACTGTGACGGGCATATTTGCATAAACCATCAAAAAAGCATCCAAGGCGATCTGTTTGCTCAGCCACATCAGAATCACTGTGAAGCCGGCTGAAATTTTCACGGATCCTCAAAGCCTCATTATCTGGACGTTTGATTACATTGGTTTCACTGGTGTCCACAGTGGACCTCATGGAGTAATATGCATTTTCAAGCTGCTCCAAATTCCTCGTTACCCTCTCCTCATATATGCTTGACTTGCACAATGATGGTAACAAACCTGACAGCAATGCACCTTGAGGGGCACTCACTGAAGCTCCTGATAAAGCACCAGAACTTGCCAGTACATCTATGTCCTCTAAACTAGATCCCATTTTTGCTGAGTATCTTCTCTCAACCTCAGCAATGTCTGTTTCTAAGCTTCCAAGATCTGCTGATAACTTGGCAGCCTGCATCTCTTTTTCTTCTTTCAATTGAGAAAGGAAATTAAGTAGTAAACTAGATTCAGTGTCATCTTCACTGATGGAAACCGGTGCCTGATCTAACAAGGACAAATCGCGACCCTCATTTATCAAGTCACATCCAAGAATCTCTCTGAGAAAACAGTAAACTGGATATTAGGCACAAACAAGCATATGCAATCATTATTTCCAGTCTTCAGACAGCAAAGAAAGATCAACTAAAAGGGCACAGAAGGGATGCTAGTAAGCATATCTACATGAGTCCAAGTCGAACACTTCTACATGAACTTAAAGGTGTTATTTCATAGCATAAATAAGCTAAATATTGAAATTCATGGTACGGCCGTATGGGATATGGATCTAAACTAGAAACACAGTGAAAAGAAGCAAAGAAAGGTAATAACAGTATGCATGCTAAGCGTGGTAGAGCTTATTTACTACTACCTCTGTTTTGTTTTGTTTTGTTTTGTTCGATGTTCGATACTACAAAACACTACCACTTGGCGTCAAATGTAAAAAGATCAGATGGAGTATTATTAAATATTTTAGAGCTAAAGCACTACTTCTCATCTCATTCCATTGGCGAAATAATTTCTCTACAGTCAGGTGTAACTTACAAATTCACCGAACAGAAAGTGCATTTAACTGTTCAAACTAATCAGTAAAAATTTCTTATTTGTGGTCAAGAGCGAGAGAGACGGATAGACACCTTGCTTTTGGTCTTGAACAAGGATCTGGATGCAGTAACCAAAGGCAGAAGCCAGCCTCCTTAGGACTTTCTGAAAGAAAATTTGGAGGGAGTATTCGTTGGCGAAGATTTGACATCGCAGCAAAGTGCACCTCCCATGTCTCAGAACAGCAAAATAGCTGGAAAGATATAAGTTCATTAAATACCTCGCCTGCCAGGCTGAATATAGAACCTACACTTCAGTCATAAACAAGAAGATATAATCTACAAAAACACTCAGAAAGTAGAGAATTCCAACTCAAATGTGGTTTCAGACTTTCAGTTATCAAGCAATTAGATTTGTGCATGCATATGCTAGGGGTAGAATACAAGTGCCGTATCCAATAACAGCAAGAGACTCTATAAGAATTGCGTATGGTAAGGCTATTGATCTGTGTTCCCATGCAATCCTAGACTATCATGATTCCATGATCTTGGGGCTCAATAATGATTGAGAACCACAACCAGATCCATCATAAGGTGCACACAAATAGCTACAAGATACCTTCAGCAATCCAAATGCCAATACACTCATCAAAGAAGAATACCTATCACATTCTTTTATTGGCGATGGAGATCACAATGTTAAAGGGCCATGCTATCTCACACTTGAAGTGATTGTTATCTCTGATGGTTTTATTTCCCTGTCATACTATTCTTTCATGTTTTTCGTGCTGAGGGGAACACCAAAGTTTAACTAGTAGCACTAGATTTCACGCAACTGAAAAAAAACACTTGAATGCTTTTAAATGCTTAGTTATCACCAACCACAGAATTACAAATTGCAGTTGCAGAATGTCACTTCAATTCGAGGAAATCAAATATAGGTGCTACTGCAAAAGATGTCATAAAACCAGTAGATATACCTCAAACAGAAGAACCCCAAGGCTGTAGATGTTTGATGGGAATGAGCCTTTAAATTGGCTGAGCTCCTCTGGGCTCATGTACCAGCTTTCCTCTAGATTCCTCAATTCAAATGCTGGTTGTTGGTTGCCAGAACTAGATACACGTTGAGCACAAGGTGTATTGCTGCCATATGGTTCAACAAACTTAAATCGTTCTCTGATAGTGCAACTAAAATTTTCTTGTCTCAAAACCCCTGGATGAACATCTTCATTTTGATTGTCAGTTCTTTGGTCAGCCCAAAAGGTATGTGTTGGTCGCCTGACAGCAGCTGAGCCTTGCTCACCAACCTTTTGATACTTCAGCTTATTTCCATGGCCATTAGACTCTTGGTGCTCAACTGTATGGCCAAAATACCTTTTTCTACTCACAAGATCTTCTCGAGCCATGTCTTGTTTGACTGACGCTGGCAAATCTTGTGTAGCATATGAACCAATATATTTAACCTGATTTGAAGATGGAAGCGTAAAATATGACGGCCGCAAATGTTGCAAAGTAAAACCCTGCGCATGACACTTATCCACAAGATCGAGGATCTGCTTAAACAGATGCATTTTCTCAAACTTGCTCATTGTTTGCCGGCCAGGCTTGATCAGTTCCCTCAGGCTAGTTCCCTCACGGTGAGATTTTGAAACATTTCCACCGGTACTGAATAGAAAATTGTCCGCTCTGGCCATAGAATCATGCATTGAGGTAGGAATAGTCGGAATCTTGTCTAAAGGGACTTTGGGCCTTGTGTTAGCTTGCACTTGGACGTCCTCCCGTGCATCTTGGTGCGCCACCCCTTTACCTTTGGATTTGCCTTTGAGCGGTGATCCTAGAACCCCGGATGGAGGTGGAAGTGTTGCAGCCTTACTTCTCATCAGATCAAGAATTCTATTGGAGAAGCTGCTTACTTTGATAGCATTGTCCCTTTCAGCCCGATGTTCATTCTGATTAGGCCATGCAGACATGAGAAGCTGCTGAGTGCGAAACGGCATCATGAACTCGTTATTCACATTGGCACCACGACCCATAGGTGTGTCATTGCCGGGCGCGTCATTGTTCCGTGGGATCATATTGTTGGCCAGGCTTGTCGCCAGGTTTTCCCTGCTAGGTGCATCGGCAGCCCTCAAACTTGCAATGTCACCATAAGCCGCCGCTGCGGCGGCCGCCGCGTTTTCCCTGCTGGCCAATTCGCTGGCTCTCCACGCGATGCGTGTAAAGTTGCCCCACAGGCCCTTAATAACAGGAGGCTTATCCCCGCTGCTGGAGCTTCCGCCGGCGGAAACCTCGGTCTGGGCATCGGCGCTGATGCAGTTCTTGAGCGTGAGCTCCTCCACCCTCTCCTCCTCGGCGTCGTGGTCCAGGCCGCGCTGCGTGACGGTGACGCTGTCCGGCCTCGACTCGGAGTTCGAGAGGCCGACGCTGGTGAGGCCCCTGGCGCCGTCGGAGCTGCTCCCGAAGCCGCCCACGGAGGTGAAGAAGGAGAAATGCTCGGACCAGTCCATGTCCCGCGGGAGGGGCGTGGCCGGCATCTCCAGCGCCTCGCTGCCCGGTGGCTGCTGCGGATGTTGCTGCGCGGGCTGCCCATTCTCCTTGCCGCCCTTGACCTGCACGTCTCTCGCCGCCCCTTCGCCGGCGCCGCCCACCTCCGCCGCCGCCGTCGCCTCCATCGCACCAAACCTACCCTGCCAAAACCGCGGGCCCTCGCAGTAAGGTCACGGTGCAGCGAGAAACCGATGCAGTGGCGCGGGGGAGCGGGAGCGGGAGCCGTACCTCGCGAGCAGAAGACCCGCGAGCCCTCGGGGCCGCGCATCCTCAGCGGGCACAGCGCCCGTCCCGCGAGCGATTGGCTGCAGCAGTTGGAGACCGCGGGCTAGCTAGGAGGATTCGCCCGATCCAGACAACAGCAAACCCCGTCCGCAGCAGCGGAAGAGGGCCACCACAGCCACACGTTACCGGCGGGGACGAAGCCGCGGGAGCCCGGCCACCGGCGCCGGCAGCGGCGGGGGCGCGCCTGAGAATTTCCCGAAATGGAAAGCCGCTTAGGTTTCCCTCCGCCTGCTTTTTTTCCCTCCCCCTTGCGAGGAGCGAGCGAGAGTGGTGCGTTGCCTGCTGCGTGTGGAAGGAGGGGGAGGGGAAGCGGTGGATGGACGAGACGAGGTGAGGAGAGGAGAGGAGGAAGAAGCGAAGAGAGAGGTCCGTGTCCGTCCGACTAGTAGTCGGCAGGGGCGCACGGCAGCAGCAGCCGCGGATGGGGGAAACGAATTTTCTTCGTTTCCTTTTCTTTTCCGTCCCGTTCCGTTCCGTTGGACACGCCCGGACTGGACCTGGTGCTCTGCTCACGCTGCCTGGCTGGCTTTCGGTTTTCGGCTTTCGGGCATTCGGCATGGGTGGGCGCGCGCCTCGCAGCAGCGGCCTGCAACCCTGGCCGCTTGTTTCCGCCAGGATTCCTCTAGCTCGGTGTGTGGTGCCCGGCTCCTGGTGTCCACTCGTGGAAAGCAACTCACATTCTTAAATATTTGTCACAATCCATCCCTTTTTTCAGAATTTTATTAGTTATTCGTCTTAATTAGAATGTTTGTGTTAATATAGACAATATAAATCATATATTTATACTAACCTTGATACTATAGCGAATTACAATAAAATTATTATTTTTTAATTTCTAATAAGACAAAAGGTTGAAGTCGTAGAAAAAAAAAATCAACCGTGGCAGATATTTCTAAATAGTTAGGGTTGCAACAGAATTGGCAATCACCCACCTCTGTCACGGAAAATCAGTCTAGAATAAAGGGGAAGGAAGATATTATTAATTCCAAGAGAATTTAGTTTCTATAGAGAAACGTATTTTGATCCTCCTCTTCCTGAGAAACATGTTTCTCTCTCTCTTTTTTTTAGAAGGACGAGTGCATATCGTTAATTTTGTAAACGTTACAATCATGATAAAGTAGCTCATGGATACAAAAAGCCGAGCAGAATATGAGAAATACTTCTGGTTCTTGTTTGTTTGATAAGGACTCTTTTATTTGTCGATGCACAGAAACAAATTCCATTTGGCTTGGCATTGGTTCTTCTGTTTCCCTCCATATAGAGAAACGGTTTGTAAAATAATCCCTGCCAAATGCACCTTGAATCTTGGAGCTTCAACCCTTTAAGTTCATTATACTGCGTGCATGGACACTTGGGCGATGGGATGTATGGTCATCGTTCATTCGTTCTAGACAAAAGAGAAGAACGTGCTACATTCTGCTGTGTATGTTATTCTATATGTTTGGCAACAACAATGACATTGTTTGACGTGTTGAGATACTAGCTATATATATTAGGCAAGAAGATAATGTATTGCATGCCAAGAGGGAATATATAGTTGATATATTTTACGGATTTTGGGAAAACAATGATAAATACAGAGTATCCCAAGACAACCAACGACTTAGTATATATTTACTCGTCCGTATTAATTATCATATAATTTTTGCCCGTGCTACAAAAATAGCCACATGCGTAAGGTATGTGCATGTCTGCTAGCTTGTCGAGAGGGGAACGTGTGAGCGGCTAGAGTTTTAATAGCTCCCCCACACATTGCACCCTGCGTAGGCGCAATTAATCAATAACTTAATTAAGCATTTAAGTTATCAAACCCTTTGATTACGTCAGAGTTGATGAACACATGATCGAGGCCGATGCTAGCCATGCAAATATGGTTTTCTAACCTCCCTGTGGGAAGTTATAAAAAGAGGGTTTCTAGTAAGGGAACAAAATATAAATAGAAGGTGGGTACGGTTGGCTAGTTTCTTTTCAGTGCGCCAACCACAGCTGCCCACATGGCACACGACCAGAGAAGCAAAGGTTGCTCCCTGCAGCTCCCGAAATGGCATGCGGCTTTGCCAGTGGGCTGTACATGTGCAACGACAGGACTGGGTTTGTATGCATGGGGTGATCCAAACAAACAGTCTCCGAAACTGAAATCTCTATAATCTATTTTAGCTTTTTCAGACCCTAAATTTTTTAGAGAAATAGGGTTACCAAACTAGCCGTTAAATGCCGTATACGCTGGCTAATCACTGAACGGAGAGATCGACCGTCGGTTTTGTTTAGGATAATAATATTGGGAGAGTTAACAGCAGAGAAGTGATTTGTATGTATAGAAGTGATTTTTTTTTTGTTCCTGTTGATGATGGGGCCACGAGAGGCGTGAGTTAACAGCAGGAAGTAGAGACGTCACGTGCTGCAACTTGGGAATGGGCTCCATGCATCAACAACAGTACAAGACGACGTTGCGCGCGCGACGTGCAGTGACAGATATCTCGGCAGGGCAAGGCAGGACGGCAGAGCCATCCATGCCATCGGCCCGCGCCCGGCCGCCGAACGCGCGGTGCCGCTTCCGGGGTCGCGGTCGTGGCCGCGCGACGTGGGGCGCTGCCCGCCACCATCCCGGCCTTTAAACTATTCCCACCGCGCGCGCGACGCGATCCCTCGGTCCGGCCGTCCATATGATAATCGTGAGGCCACGCGCCGGCCTGGGCCTGGCAGGGGCAGCACCCCCCCCCCCCCCCCCCCCACAGCCATATTCTCGTACTCCCTCCCACTGGTAGCATATGCAGCCGCTGGTCCAAGGCGCGTGGTGGGCATCACACGCCATCGGTCACCGACGACGCTGGCTCATCGCCTCCTTATCCATCACACACACACACACCGCTCTCTTCTCTACCTTCCCCGGTCGCCAGCCCATCAGTTGCCGTGCGTGACTCCGTAGACGCATCGATCGCCCAGTAAACGTAACAAAAAGGCCGGACGCGTACTACTACACATACACGCACGTGACGACGTGAGGCGCTGGTACGAAACGGGCCGGTGGTGTGACAGCTACTACTACCAGCAACAGCAACTGGGCGGGACCGGGACGGGAGCATGGCGGCATGGCCGCCGACGACCGGGCGCTTCTTCGACCACTCGCTTGTTTCCCGTTCCCAACAAGATAACGTATACTACTCTACTAGCTGCCGCCACGCTGAGAAGGCGACGCGCCGGCCGCCTGCATGGTACGTACTGCCACCGCCATGCATCCCTGCGGCTCATCGGCCGGCCGTCTCGTCAGTCTGGGAACTGCACTGCACTGCACGCACGCAGACGCAGCTAGCTGCCGTCGCGCGCGTCGCCGCCTTTCGCCGCTTCGTCCTTGGTCTCGCGACTCGCATGCAGTGGGCGCGCGTTGGGGATCATGCTCATCATGCAGCTAGCATGGATGGAAAAAGGCACTTTCTTATTGATCAAACAACGTATCTCTCGCCTCGTGGTCGTGGCCGTGGGGTAGCCTGCTGCATGACATGAGGCCTTCCCCTGATACCACCTGCGACGACCCTGCCTTCCCCGGAGCTAGCGCGACCCCTTTTTGCATCGTGACGACCCACGCGCGCGAGGGGATCGATGGAATTTGTTGGAGATCAACAAACAGGGATCCATTGTACTACGAGTACATATATAAGATCGGGAACCCTATTTAGGCGATGCTCGGCTAGTATCCTTTTACTTTATGTTGTATGTAGGCAGTAGTTTTCATGCAAAGAAAAGGCGCAAAAATTATGTAGCAAACTAATGATAAGATTAACATAAAGCAAAAAAAAGGCATAACTAACTACAAAAGCAATGAAACAATAGGAATAACTACAAATAATATCCAAATATAGCAGTATTTGTAAAGATTTAGGTGGGATTAAAATTTCTACCAGTTTATCATGTCAAGGCCGGCCCAGATGTCTAAAGGCCCAGCCCAACCATACCCTCCATAGAAGGAACTATCGCCCCGCCCGTCCTGATTCCTGAACCACTCCCTGCTTCCCGTGGTCTTAGCAGGCCTATGGACCGCAATGGATAAGTGGGCCTGTCTCGATCTGTGTACCGCCCATCCAGAACCCAAAATATCCAACCCGTCGAAGGGGGCGACGAACAGAGAGGTTTATCCCTAGCTGTAGCAGCCTACCACTCCCCCCGATGCGGCCACGGTGAGCGTCCGGTCCGGGCAAGCAAACCCCTCGTCGCCGGCGGAAATGGACGCCAAGCTGCTGCTCCCCTTCCCCTCCGCGCCCGCCGCGGCCGCCCCCAAGTCCCTCTTCCTCGGCGCCTCGCTCCCGCTCCACCCGCGCGGGCCGCCGGCCTCCCCGATGCGCCTCCGCCCGCGGCGAGCGGCGGCGGCGGTGGTGGCGCAGGCCGCCGTCAAGCGCCGCAAGGAGGTGCCCTTCGACAACGTCATCCAGCGGGACAAGAAGCTGAAGCTGGTGCTCAAGCTCCGCAACATCCTCGTGGCGCAGCCCGACCGCGTGATGAGCCTCCGCGACCTCGGCCGCTTCCGCCGCGACCTCGGCCTCACCCGCAAGCGCCGCCTCATCGCGCTCCTCAAGCGCTTCCCGGGCGTCTTCGAGATCGTCGAGGAGGGCGTCTACTCCCTCAAGTTCCGCCTCACGCCTGACGCCGAGCGGCTCTACCTCGACGAGCTCCGCCTCAAGAACGAGTCCGAGGGCCTCGCCGTCACCAAGCTCCGCAAGCTGCTCATGATGTCGCTGGAGAAGCGCATCCTCATCGAGAAGATCGCGCACCTCAAGAATGACCTCGGCCTCCCGCCGGAGTTCCGCGACACCATCTGCCTCAGGTACCCGCAGTACTTCCGTGTCGTACGGATGGACAGGGGCCCGGGGCTGGAGCTCACGCATTGGGACCCTGAACTGGCCGTGTCTGCGGCCGAGCTAGCGGAGGAGGAGAATCGAGCGAGGGAAGCCGAGGAGAGGAATCTGATCATCGACCGCCCACTCAAGTTCAACCGGGTGAAGCTGCCCAAGGGGCTCAAATTGACGAGGGGGGAGTCAAGGAGGCTCGCGCAGTTCAAGGAAATGCCATACATCTCGCCATATGCTGACTTCTCGCACCTGCGGTCTGGGTCAGCTGAGAAGGAGAAGCATGCTTGTGGAGTGGTTCATGAAATTCTTAGCTTAACAGTTGAGAAGCGCACGCTGGTGGACCACCTGACACACTTCAGGGAGGAGTTTCGGTTCTCGCAGTCCCTGCGGGGCATGATCATTCGTCACCCGGATATGTTTTATGTATCGTTCAAAGGGGATCGGGACTCGGTCTTCCTCCGCGAGGCATACAAGGACTCGCAGCTGGTTGAGAAGAACAAGCTGGTGCTGCTTAAGGAGAAAATGAGGGCTCTTGTGGCTGTACCGCGCTTCCCGAGAAGAGTTGGCACTAGGATTGGTGAGGAGGGTGAGGGAATCAATGGAGCAGTGCAACCGTCTGATGAAGGAAGCGACGAAGAATACGATGAAGAAGACGAGGGACTGTCTGATATGGAAGATTTGATTAGCGAGCTTTCTGGTGGCAAATCAGATGCTGCTGACTACCAATGGGGTGATGGCTGGTTTGGTGAGAATGACAACTCGCCGCCAGACTTTGGAGACAATGAGTCAAGTCCACAAGAAGTCAAGGTCACTATGAAAAATGTTGATGATTCTGCCAACGGCGGGGCGCCGGTTCCTGTATTTCCTGATGGCAGACCAAGGGAACGTTGGTAAATTGAGCTGCTTTAAACTTTTGGTTGATAGAATTGTCACCCTCTAATGTTAGTTCTGTTATAATGTCTAGTTGCAAAGCCCCTTGTCTTTTGAGGTGGCTTGCTGATTTTTGTTACAAAGCACATCAGTAGCAAATCACCTTTTGAGGAGCCTACATGGAAGTGATAAAAAAACCACAAGCACAATCCTCTGGTGAGCGTCAAAAAGCCTACAAATTTGTAAACTTATATTTCACAAAAATGAGTGTAGTCATTGTGGTTCGGGTTTTGACGACCGTTCTTAGCTTGGATTCTGTGGACAATCATGTTTTCACATATGAACTATGCACCAAGCTAAATGTCGGCTTGTGTATCTGTATAAGATACATGAATATGTAACATCTTTGTTAGACATATTGACCTTTTCATGTGAAAAAACTCAGTTGTTACATGACATTTGTTTGCTCCTTGATCTGTGTTTGCTCAAGTTGAGGCCACAGCACGATGGAGGCAATAATTGAGATACCAAACAACTGGATAGTGAAATGAGCTTAAAGGGAATTGAGACATTGTAAAAAATCCATCTTGTCATTCTATATTTATGTCCGTTTTTATCCAAAGATGAATTCTGGCCTTCCTCAGCCATAACAGGAGACATGTTTCCTGTCTGTTTAGGCAGGGAGCCATAACTTTCGGAAGTAAAAGTAATATTTTTAATGAGTAAAATGATCTAGAGGTTCTTTGACTTGTCTCGGGATGTCATTCAAGCACATCACCTTTGAAAGTATAGTTTTGAGCCCATGAATTTTTGAAGTATAACATATATATCTATACTACAACTAACACTAAAAAATTACATATCGAAATATGTATATGTCAAAATCAACTTCGTTAGCTTTATGTTGATGAGATATGCCCAATGGAACTGACTTGACATGTAAAATGACCACTTTGTCTGTCTTTATGCTAAATAAACGTTTAGTCAATTTTTACTCATATCTACTATTTTGTATATCAAAAAATTTACAAAATACCATTGTTCGTGTTATGCTCTATATGTACAAGTATAAATTTATTATGGTTAGTGGTTGTTGTTTTATTAAATAAATGCTGTCTTTGTAAATTATGCTCTTATAACTAGAAAAAAATGTACACTTTGTTAGACTACTCAATAAATGTAAAAAAAATCATGTTGCATGTATTTTAGCATGTATATGTATATATTAAAATTTCATGAATAATGCTTCCTGTCTTGGGGTCAAAATAAATTTAAGTAACTTTTGGCATTTAAATTTGTTTTACCTTCTAAACATCGGCAAAGTTGATAAGGACAAGCCTACAGTGCCCAATATTTCCCAATCTTTTCCGGTACAAAATACCGATGAATAGAATCTCTGATAAATTTTATAACACAGCAACAATTTTGCTTTCTCCGTTACATAATTTTCTTTATCACGGTTGAATCCAATTATTAATTGAATTATTACGGCTAATCAAAACAAAGATTAATTATTGACCACTCAACAATAGCAGAGATTGCAGCGGCAAATGGAACAGATTACTACTGTGTAACTAGGACGCCAATATCAAGCATGGAAATGCTGGAATAAAACCGATTAAATAATAATATCACCCAATTATAAGGACAAAATAACTCTTCTTGAGTAATTGATTGTAAACACCTCGAGCAACAAGATAAATAGAAATAGATAGAGGGATCGGCTTATAACAGATGCAATCCAAACTTAAGGGGTATGTTTGGAGCACAGAAAATTTCCACGTCTACGTTTTTTAATATAAAATTGAACTATTTTATGTGAAATTCATATGCAATTTTTTGAAATTTCTGCTTTCCAAACATGTCTTAGAATAATTCTTACACCCACGACCAGTTGTCAATCACTATTCTACTATACCAATGCAACTACACTAAAATCGAATTTAGTTTTTTTTTTTTTTAGAAAGCATGTTAGCACTGAATTAATTAAATACTGATTATAATTAAATATAGAGGAAGTATATGATAGACGATACTTTTGCGATCATCAACCTATCGGAGAAAGCAACTAAGATTTTTTACGGTAATCTGGAGAGCCCCAAAAGTTACGCAATTAATAAATGCTGTGAGGAAAGGAGCTGTGCGAAATGTTACCGTAAGAAAAAGGTCGCGCTGCAGCCACAGAAACACTATGTACTCTCTACAGTTTCATAATAATATAGACGTTTTGGTTTGCGTGCAGTCAATATATTATGGTTTTGACCATAAATATCTCTTCAAATATTTCAATTCGCATTTCGTAATTGGTATGGTTGGATTCGTCTTCAACAATAGTTTCAAAATATTACAAATTTAGTATAGTTCGAATATACATAGTATTATTAATTGATGGTCAAAATATTGTCTTAGTGACCGTATCACTATCCAAAACGTCTATATTTTGATATTTGAGGAATTATTAATTGATGGTCAAAGTGTTGTCTTAATGATCGTATCACTATCCAAAACGTCTATTATTTTGATATCGGAGGGAGTACAGACGTGTTGAAGCGTGAAGGCTGAAGCAAAATGAAAAATAAGAAAGCGTGTTGTATTTGGGCTTGTTAAATAGCCAACCAACGAAACGATTAAACTTGAGCGGGTTGCCTGCGGCGGATTCAGATTGAGTGCCTTACCACAACGTACCTTACCTCTCAATATCCACCTTCCAACAGAGATCCAAGGGCTCCTATCATCTCTAGGCAAATAACATTATCAATACTAAGTTTTTCGAGTGCTTCTCAGCCCCGCGCGCCGTGCTCCCTGCCTCACGCGTCCGCGCCTGCGTTCGCTCGCCGTGCCGCTGGCAGCCCCGCGCCCCGGCTCCTGGCCGCCGGAGCCCGGCACCCCAGCCCCTCGCCGCCCGCTGCTCGCCACCCCGCACCTCTGCCCCTCATCGCCCGTCGACGGAAGTCCATGGTATTCCTGTGAGCTGTGACTTGCTTTTTCCCCCTGTTTTCCCAAGCAGCTCATTCCAAGTGAGAAAAAAAATACAGGGGCATTCTTGTACACTAAGGTTTACACCTGTAAAATAATTACAAGTCTAAAAAAAATGCCAAGTTCCCAAAAAGGCCCTGTGATATTTGATTGCTCACTTCTATCCGTAGGGTCAGCGATGTTAGAGATCTGAACTCTGAATTATCAGGTTCAACGGAAGACTTTACGGGTATGGATGAAGACTCTGGAAACAATCAGGTGGAGGGGGTGGCTAAGAAAAACTCCAACAATTTAAAGTTGGGGCACCATGAAAATGAGACCAGGGTTGCCACGTAAGAGAAGACTGAATCACTGCTTGTCTGATTTAAAATTCCTTTTGCGGAAGCCCTCACTCACATTAATTGTTTGTATGTTTCATCTCAGCTTGATGACTGAAAATAACTAGGGCCTTGCAGGGAAGCCTTTGGCGACTTCTGAGCAACCGAAGGTTAGTGGGGAGGCAGATGATTATGTTCCAAATAGGAAGTCTACAAAAACCCAATAGGTGAATGTATATATTTTCCAGCTTAATATATATGCTGGCATTTTGAATTGACTCAAATTTGCTTATTGGAGATATAGTTTTGGAGCCCCTTTTGCCATGGTATAATTTGGGTGTATGTTTCACCACCGCCTAGAACCAGTGAGTCAACCAACAGATGTTGGGTTTCACCACTGCCCAGGCGAGCTTGTACAGTCTACAGTGTGTTTCTTCTGCTCCCTCCGTTCTCAAATATTTATTGCATTTTAATCCGTTTTTAAACTAAAAAACGTCGAATAAAAAAGAATGGAGGGAGTATAAGCGTTCCGTCATCAGATCATAAGAACTTTTTACGCAACAGTTGGAAATCACGCTGCAATAGTACTCAGCTGGCCGGCCTGTCGTGGACACTGGAGAGACCTGCGTGCCCGGCGGCTACCATTATTCTTGGCTTGAAATCCTGCGTGGGCGACTGGGCGTGGGTTGAGATGTGCACTGGAAATCCTGCGCCGGCGATCGCGTCCACGGAGACAGAGAGCCGCATAACGTACCTCTCAGAATTCATCAGAAATGGTATATGTCTGTGATGATGTCTCAAGGACAGGATGCGGATCCGCCGAACACGGCGCACGGCTCTGTTGGCAGAGTTGCTGAGAGACCCGGAGCCGGCGTACGAGTAAAGCGCCTTCGCGGCCGTGCCCGACACGCCGGCCGGCACCTACTCGCGGCGGCGGGGCGGGGCGGGCGCCGGGAGGCCGACGCGCCGACGCCTGGGCGCCGTGGAGGCCGGTGCATACTCGAGACAGACATGGAATGATGGACGAGGAGACGAAGGGAACGCGCGCGCAGGCAGGAGCCCAGGACAGGACAGGACAGTTTGCCAGTTGGTTGCTGGTGGCCGTCAACGAGTCAAGCGGGCCACAAGTGCGAGTGCGTCGCGTGGCCGCTGGGCGCTCCGGGCTACTACGAGCTACATACTCCAATCTTGCGGTCAAAGACCACGGTCCGATTCCAGTCCAAGTTCTCCCTGCAGGTGGAGAGGCCCATCGATCACACATCAAGGCGACGGATCGGAGAAAACTTTTTGTTCAGGTCACCAAACCAAAAACCTCTATATACGTCCTGATGCCGTCCTAGCTAGTCGCCGGGCCGGACGAAGCAAAAACGCTCATCAGTCCGCAGCACTGCTGTTGCCTCGCCTTTTCCCGCTCCGTTCAAAAAGGCTATAGGATTAGCCGATTAGGGGTGGGGGGCTCCACCTTGTGCTGCTGTTTCATCTTCGGCGCGACTGGAATGTGGGATAGAATAGCAAAGGTGCGGATGCCAGGATTGGAACGAACCTAGCTTGTTGGGTTTGGATAATTGGGTATCAATGGCAGCATATATAGATCGAGAGTAAGATTAGTTGACACTTGAAAGGAGGGGACTGCTGGAAGTCTGGAACTCCATCGCCCACCAGGCAAGAAAAACTGTAGCCGTAGGGCAGGGTGAAAAAGCGTTGCCGTAGGGCATGGTGTTGGTTCTATCGTAATGTACTGTTGCTGCTGCTGCTGCTATTAGTATCCATGGTTATTCTGTACTTTTCGCCTTTTGTATTGAGGTGTGCTATGTGCCGATCGAAACTCAAAAGACCAGTTTTGCTAGGTAGCTAGTCTTGCGGCCGTGGTTCTAGCTTGGTTTTCTGAGTTAACCATGTACTCTATAGGGCGTAGTACCTCGTCTTCAATTCCAAAAAAAAAACGTCGTCGTCGTTGATACTCCCTTCATCGACAAATGTAAAGACTGCTTGTTCGTCACACGCACGCAATGAGAGGCAGCTGGTTTATTTTGCTGTCTAGCTGAATTATTTGTGGATATATGCTACTACATAAATGGTGAGAAATCCTTATAAGTATTTGTGGACATGCATGGGGCCGGCATTATTGTTACAGCCCACACTTTTATCACTAGTGCAATTCAGGTGGAACGCTCTTCCTCTTGACCATTCAACAAGAGAAAGGGTACCAAGTACCAACCAACCATCAGAGTAACTTCGAGGAAGGGATGGAATAAGATCAGCCGGGTAGCTGTTGGGCCGCTTTTGTGATGAATGAATTCATGATGATATGGATTGGACGGAGGAGCCTTCCTTCCTTCCTTGGATCGTGTTGGAAATTGGGAACAGGATCGGAGATGAGGGAGACCCGAGAGACGGCGCACGCTCATACCGGAATGATTGTTTACGTGATCCGGCATCGCAGCTCCTGGACCGGCCTGGACGCATCACAGCCAGCCGTCGTCTTCCTTGAAAAGAAGTGCTCGGCGCCGCCTTCACGACCACCAGGCCGGCCCGGCGGCTTGGCGATGGCCAATTGGCCATGCCCCATGCTGATGCAGCTAGCTAGGGCGACTTTTCTTTTCTCCGGCCGCGCGCGGCGCCTGTGCTGTGCCTGTGGTGGTCGGGCTGCTGCTGAGGTGCCCTGGATGACGCAGCGACACCAACGTACGTCTGGTGTCTGGTCTGGAGACGTCGATGACGTGGGGGAATTTCTCCGCTGGCTGGCTGCAGTCAACTGTCGGCAGGCCGCTTTCTGTGCACCAGAAAAAAACGAGGGGACAGAGAGAAACAGAGGCTTGGCCAGGCCAGGACAGCACGGCGACTTCACTGACCGGCAGCGGCGCCCAGTACACAGCACTAGTGCGTGGGCGGGTTGGATCGCGACGAGATCCTCTGCAGTATCTCCCCCCACGTCAGCGACCCAACTGTAGGGGGGACGTACTACAGAGCATGTGCTTCCGGTTGGATCGCCTTCCCCAAGGCATGCATGGACCTGGACCATATTCCATCTCTACCTTAACTATTATCGGGTTGAATTGAAGCCCATCCCAAATCGTAAATTGTAAAAGGTTCTAAGCTCATTCTGTTGGATTGATCTCGGATCCGGTTAGGAGGCGTTCTAACCGGGTCTGGGTGCTGAGATTAAGGCTTTGATCGGAGGCCCAAAACCTCCTAGGCTGTGGCCCTCCTTCCACCCAGACATGAGTGACACGTAAACCAACGTTCGCTGCCTCAGACCACACTGAAAAAGGGATCCGATCTTCCAGGTGCGGGCAGTGGAGGGAAGAGCCTCTGCCGTCGGCGCCGCCCCTGCTACTACTCCTCACCGCCACCACGGCCGATGACCAACAACACGCAGGAACACTGCTACTACTTATCTAATTTACGATCTGCTCGCGCCATTATTGCAATCATTATGTTATCTTTTTATCAAGAAAACAAACCCTATATATATCGACTTAATAAAACTTAAAAGACAAGCCAAACACGGGTAGATTACTCTGTGGCAAAAGGAGCCTAGATTATGCATGTCAAGGCTTTGATCGAGTTATGACACCGTACGTATCCCCAACCACCACACAGAGCGCACGTTTAGACCTGTCGCAACATACAGTCACTTGTGAATCTCAGTTGTACCCTAACAGTGGATGGATGGACACCACGAATTCAATGATGCATCAATAATTCATGCATAGCGGATGGATGATAATTAATGCCGGCCGGGAGAAGGCGGTTTAGATGCACGGTGGAGTCTTTTTAGAAGGGTGTGTGCTGAGTATTTTTCTTTACAGAGGGCACACCATTGTTGTTGATAACATCACACCCCGTTCGTACTTGGGAGAGGATAAGGATGTACTGTATGAGAGCCATTAGCACGTGCAAAAAGGTGCCCAGGGATCCACATCGATCAACCAACCTCTCCGGGAGTAGGTACGGTACTGCTCATGAATCCAAGCTGCCGTTCACGAATCCAAGTCACTGCGTACCGGGCCCCACGCCCCAGTGATGAATCAACCACCAATTCTGGCGGTAGTGGCAGCCTGCATCCATCCAAAGTTGCACTGCTGCGGCCACGACGATGAATCACGCAGCTGGCTCGATCCGGATAATATATACTCCCTCCGTCCCATGAATATAAGGACACGTAGCACTTAGGCATACTCCCTCCGTCCCATGAATATAAGTGCATGTGGCGTTTAAATTTTTTCCCATATAATGTGGCAATACAGACCTATAGGCTACGGTGACAGAGCGCAGGGCTCAGTTGGTGTCGGTCTGGGAAAAAAAGAAAAATGAAAAAAAAAACAATGGATCCTCCCAGAAGGCCCGTGACCCATCCTGGCCCTTCAAAATTTGTAATGTGTGGGCACAATGATACCACGTTTGTGTTGCTAGAAAGTTCAATA
The DNA here is from genome assembly GCA_022530915.1 of Paspalum notatum. Classification (NCBI taxonomy): domain Eukaryota; kingdom Viridiplantae; phylum Streptophyta; class Magnoliopsida; order Poales; family Poaceae; genus Paspalum; species Paspalum notatum. The sequence continues at coordinate 39,448,144 of CM039692.1, forward strand.
GAAGCCCAGCTGGCTCCGCTGGTTCCATTAAAATCTGTATTCTGTGATGTCAAATGAATATAGGGGTATAAGTGTAATTTTTCAATTTCCTTGAACTGTATGCCCAAGTGCTACGTGTCCTTATATTCATGGGACGGAGGGAGTACAGTTCAAGAAAGTTGAAAAATTACACTTATACCCCTATATCCATCTGACATCACAGAATACAGATTTTAATGGAACCAGCGGAACCAGCTGGGCTTCTATTGAATTTTCTAGCAACACAAACGTGGCATCATTGTGCCCACACATTACAAATTTTGAAGGGAGGATGGGTCACGGGCCTTCTGGGAGGATCCATTGTTTTTTTTTTTCATTTTTCTTTTTTTCCCAGACCGACACCAACCGAGCCCTGCGCTCTGTCACCGTAGCCTATAGACCTGTATTGCCACGTTATATGAGAAAAAATTTAAACGCCACATACACTTATATTCATGGGACGGAGGGAGTATGGTGCAGCGATCCGGCCGATCGATCCGTCAATGCCGCCTGACCGCCTCCACGGCTCCAGTGCTCCACCACCCACCGTGTGATGAAATGAACCTGTGATCAGCTGACACGCACGGTCGCAGCCAGCTGACATCCCAATAATAAAAGCGCTGATGAATCATTGGTGGACGGTGGTATGGTATGGCAATGGCATGCGAAGCTGCGGTGTTCCAATCCGTGCCCAGACACACACGAGACAGAAGATTGCGGCAGCCCGTGATATGGTAGTGCATGCGATGGACTAGATGTACGAACTGGTGCCTTTGAGCCAGCAGCGTGGTGAGACGAGAGACTGGGCCCTTGACCCTTGCATTGCCCTTCGCTGCGGAGATGGGGCGTCGCGTTGCCACAATCAGGAAACGAGGCTACCAGACCCCCAGCCCCAGCAGAAGTGCCAGCAGCGACCGGACGCGCGACGACGCCCCGCTGTACCTGTACGATATCGATCCAACCTCGGCACCGGCAGGCAGAAGAATCTATGGCTACGGCCTAGTAAATCGCCTGGATTTGACGCAACCACGAGACGAGATCGACCACCGTGCCAAATGCCGTCTTGGTCGATCGGGCAATCATCCGTGCCTCTTGCCGTGCGCCACTCATCACTGGCAGTAATACTAAAAAGCTAGCTCGCTCTTCTTCTCCGCATTTTGCAGGAAGCCGCCCGGAAACCGCCGGCCAGCTTCCTCTGTCTGGTCTCTGCCTGCCTGCGGCACCGGCAACGGCAAGGCAGCCTGCTCGTACGGGTACGGCTCTCGCCTCCACTGGCCAACTGTGGCCCACTCTCCAGTCCAGATGCATGGTGGGGTGGCCGATGCCGCCATTGCGAAGCAAACTCTGCCCCGATCGATGGCCCCTGCCACACGCACGCCACGCTCTTTGCTTCACCGGCGAGCGAGACGAATCTTCAGGGAAAGAACACGCGCTACAGTGTAGGATGCAGTGAACTATAGTCTATAGCAGAAGCAGGGCCTCGCATCGCAAGCAAGCAACCCCGTGGTCACCTCACCACGCGCGGCACGGGCACGCCGAGGTGTGTGTGCGCGTGTGTGTGTGTGTGTGAACCGGCTGGACCGAAAGCCACCGGCGATTCCCTTCCCTTCACCTTCACTCGCCTCGCCAAATAAAAAGAAGAACGACCGATCGACCGGAATATTTACCTCCTTTTTGAACCTGGAAATTTTAACTCACACTTTGTTAGTACTAATACTCAGAGAGCACTAGGCGCTCGCTGGGCCCGCATGTCTGGGAAGGCCGGGCCCACAAGCACCACCAGCACCAAGCCTCCCCTTCCCCAGGCCCCCCAGCAGGACCAAAAGACCGGTCCAAGAGTTTGAACTCCAGAGGCACGGTCAACTGGTCAAGCAAGAGGCAGTGGTATTATTCTCTCGTTAGTCGCACACTTTTCTTCAGTCCGGTCGTCCAACTCGAAATGATCCTTTTTTTTTTTCCCAGCTTGGAACAGTGGCACCATGCCCCGTTTTCCTTCCACCTCCTATAAGAGCGCCCTCCTCTCCTCCCCTATCTGTCGCTACCACCACACTCATTCAGTAGTCATCACCAAGCTCGCACGCACAAGCACTCTGCTGCCTTCTTCCAAGTTCTCGGCGGCGAATTGAAGTAGCTGAGGATATGGAAGGGTACGGCGGCGGCGGAGGAGGAGGGAGGAAGCAGGAGAGCGCGCTGGCGTCGGAGCTGGCGCAGGTGCTCTCCATGGTGAGGGAGCTGGAGGCGCGCATGGACCAGGACCCGCCGGCGGCCGCCAGGGAGCTCTGCGGCGAGCTGGCCAACACCGTCGACAGGTCCATCCGCATCGCCAGGTCATGCTGCGGATGCCCCCCGGCCGACTCGCCGCCGGGGCATGCCAGCGACGGCAACAATAATGCCCAGTCGTCCAAGAGGAGGCAAGTCCATCGGTCATCGGGCGACCATCTACCTCGCTGCATGCGTTCCTAGTGTCTCGATCGATCGAACATGCAGCTAGCAGGCTGAACAATTGGTGCCCTTGATGATGCAGGAAGGGGACGGGGACGGGCACGCCGTGCGTCAGGCGGCAGGTGCGGGTGGCCTCGGTGAAGGACATGGCGCCGCTGGACGACGGGCTCAGCTGGAGGAAGTACGGCCAGAAGGACATCCTCGGCGCCAAGTACCCCAGGTTTGGTTCGTCACCCGCGCACGTCACGCCCCCACACGTCACTGCCTCACTTGCACAAGCAGCAGCAACAACCAACCAACGCTGACAGCGTGGGGCCGCCGCCTCCGCTTTGTTGCAGGGCCTACTTCAGGTGCACGCACCGGCACTCGCAGGGCTGCCTCGCCACCAAGCACGTGCAGCGCGCCGACGCCGACCCGCTGCTCTACGACGTCGTGTACCACGGCGCGCACGCCTGCGTGCAGGCAGCGCACCCCTCCGCCGAGGAGCTGCGCCGGGAGCTCATGCACATGCACCCCGGCCACGCCGCCGGCGGCGGCCAGGACCAGGACCAGGAGCAGCAGCAGAGCTCCTCGCCACGCGCGCCGGAGGTGGAGAGGGACACCGCCGAGCAGGGGCTGCAGCTTCAGTCCGGGCTGCTGGACCCCATGACGCCGTACGCGTTCGCCGCCCCCACGCCCGGCGACTTCTTCCCGCTCCTCTCGCCGACGGGTGCGGAGTGGCAGATGATGAGGAGCAGCCATGCGTCGGCTGGCAATGGCACGGACCTCGTCGACCATCATCAGTTTCAGTTCGACGACTTGTTCACCAATGCCGCAGAGCCCTTCCACTGGGACCTATATGCGGCCAATTAAGAGATATGGCCATCTTCAGGATGGCATAGTTTATGTGTGTGTGTGTTTATGTGTAGCACGTACGGTAGTTGTACTGAATCTCGGCGTCAGTTAGCGGCTCCATGCTAGACAGCATTGGTGCTACTACCAGCAGCTGGGTGCTATCCCGCCTTGTCCATATAGCAAACCGGACAAAGCTAAAAACTGATGTGACCCAGTCCATCTGAATCTTGACAGGAGCAGAGATCCGGACCAAGAGACTGCAGTATGTCGAAGCACTCAGAATCAGAATGTGAATAATTATCTATTATCCCAATGGCAGCTCCGTTGTTCGTTTTACACGCTGGAGACCGCAACTACTCAGAAACTGCAGAAGCTCCATTGTTTTGGATCAGTATGTGCAGAAAGCAGATCTGCCAGATTTGTTGCACCAAAAAAAAGTCAAAAACCTTAAATAGGAGGAGTAATTTAGTGAGCAGAAGAATCATCCAGCTTCCTCAAGGGCCAAGACCCAGAATCTAGTAAACTTTTTGCTATTTTATAGCTGGGTGTTATCGGCTTTACCCAAGGCAAACCATGAGTTCACAGCTGGGAAACATGCAAACAGTATACCCAGGTTATCTGAATTTAACTGAATCGAAGATTGATACTATTGATACTAGTCAACAATCACGCAGGTCCACTTAAAATGTACTGTTAACCCAATGGAAACTGTACTACTGCTCATTACAAACTGGGCTGCAACTAACCAGCAACTCAGAGTTGCAGGAGGTGCTGGATCACATGATCAGCGCATGCCCAAAGCAAATCTTCGAGGGTTTCTATACAAAGGGTTTCTACATCACTGGTGCACCAACCGATACAACTATCTAGACGGAACTTTTTTCTTTACTGTCTTGGGAAGCTTCAGAAATGCTGTCCTTTGTGCCGTCCTCGTCCCCCAGCTTCCTCAACGCCCCCCTCAGCCCCAAAACGATAAATAGGTTGGTAAGGGTTAGCAGTGATTCTGCACTCCCATGCAGCCAGTCCACATTGGACAGAGATGTTCCATAGTGAACTTTTGCTGCAATAAATATCGTAGTTTATCAGTAAGCACTCACGGCATGGATATAAGCAAGAATATAAGGATGATGAAATTTTATGGTGCAATTACCATAAATCCCAGCAGGTACTGCTCCAGGGATAAAAACGGGTGCATGAAACAACATGGAAACAATTAATGGCACTGGCATATTGTCTGCTAGGCAGCTAAATAGTTAGAATCAAACATTACTAAGCTCAAGAGGGCTATGCATCATAGGAATTGCAGGTACACTAGAAATTTTAAATTGTCACTTGTCAGACAAATCGAGTGACTTGAAATGAACTGGCCCATGAGCACAAGTGTGTGTCTTCGCATTGCAGAATTTATAGGGATAACTTCATCTCCTTGTAGTTAATGATGCATAGGAGAGTCACTACACATGACTTCTCCTCCCAACTTAGCCATATGCTAGCATCAGACTGATGGTTCAGAAAAAAGAATAATGTATCCAACAAACTTGAAGATCACTATGCTGATTGTCCTACCACTCACTGTCCATTTGTCTCATATGTAATATTATGTGTATTTCTATGTTGTTACCAAGGTTTGCACCCACACACGTCCTTCACAAAAATTTGAATCTTCAAGCAAAGCAATTAATATCTGGTAGCACAAATCTTCAGCACCCAAAAAGAATAAATGAAAATGATGCGGATATGCCTCACCTGACATTAATTATTTCGCTTCAAGATCCACAAACTCCTCTAAAAGGGCTATATGGAGCAAAAGACTACGTGCGCATACATGAGCAAGGCACTAAAATGTTCGCTTGCCACCACATAATGCTGCGGTAGCACTAATAATTACAGTTTCGCTTGCCACGCCTACACAATGTCTAAAGTTCTAAACCTGAAGATTTTGTTCAAATGTTTCTGATGGCCACGGAATTTGTCTAACAGTTTCATGTACCTTCTCTGAATTGTGCTCACAAAGGTCAACCTGCGATGCCTCCCCTAACCTCGCCAGAGATGAAGGATGAGGAGAGAGGCAAAGCAAAAATCGAGCATTAAGATGGTAGAAACACTAGATTGCAGTTTAGGATTCTCCCTTACAAAAGCATGTGCATTAATTTCCTTGTAAACTTCTCTAACTAGCGACAAACTAAGTACTGACATAATAAAATCCACTGCTTATCCAAACAACGAACATTACGTTGCTTGTTAGCATAAAACCGCTACTTACTACTCCGTAGTTATCTATCAATAGCAACAGCGCAGTCTATGCATCACCATTGCATAGCACGTGCGGTCAGTCGGCCACGGTGTTTGGGGGAAAAAATTACACAACCCTAACTGCATTTACCCGAATGCACTTAGGTTTTAAACGGATCTACCCCTTCGTGAACAGCAAAATGAAGATCGGGAGTGCCACGCTTCAACTGAGAGTAGGGAGGGCAGAGGAGGAGGAAAGTAGCGCGTACTGGTGGCGCCGACGAATGCGAGGAGGAAGTAGAATCCGAAGAGCGTGAGGCCGGGCGCGGTCTTGGACCTGGTGATGAAGTAGAGGAAGCCCAGGTAGGGGAAGAGCGAGACGGCGAAGAGCTGCGACGCCACGCTCTGGGAGTCCATGGTGGGCGCCCACGGGTCCACGGGCAGCAGCCCGCACCGCACCACCGCGGCTCTCCTCGGCGCCCTCCGCCCCGTGATGCGGACACGCGCAGGGGCACGGAGGGCTCCCAAGCTCGCCGAGGGGAGCGGCCCCGGCCGCGCGCACGGGCACGGCGGCGCGCCGCGGGTGGCCGCCAGCATTTGGGCGTGGGAGAGGATGGTTTGCCGGGTTTGGGTGGTGGCTGTGGCTCCCGGTGCTCTCCCGAGGATGATGCGTCTTAATGGGCCGGCTGTCTGGAGCTACGTGCTAGTTTTGACCTTTCGGCCCATAAAAACTTGTAGGCTCTAAGCTGGAAAACTATCAGGCCCAAAATTTGCTTACACTGTTGCCAGCCCACACAATCTGAACTCTGAAGGGCCAGATGATGCGAATGTTCATCGCCTCGATAAAAAGTTGAGAAGAAAAACAGAGAGAGAAGATGTGATGTGAATGTCCATCCGCGTTGTACGTTGACGTTACTGAGTTTAATGCAGACACAGATACGATAGGAAACTGCAAGTCCAGATATCGTCCAGCATCATCACGCCCAACTGCGGTTAGCTGCTTTCCATAATTTGGTAGAAACATGTTACTCTCAGTCTCGCCATCTAATAAAGCAACGTGCAAGAGATGCTTCTCTCGTTGACGATGTGAACCATAGATGATCGTGCGCCATAACAAACCATAATACTAGTATTAACCTACTCCTAACTAGCAAAGTAATCGGCTGTGTGATATCTGCAGGCGACGGGCAGGTCGGTCGCCTCATCGCCTGCAGCCGGAGGCTGTGCGTGGTCACCTGTGAGGGCGATCGAAGCCGCGCGGCCGATGGCGCGTCGTGCTCACGCGTGCTACTTGCCACAGCCGCAGCTACCACGAGGTCCACGACACGCCCGTGTCGCGCTCCCCGGGAGCAGATGGAGCTTGGACGATAACGCGAGGTCGCGAGCTACCCGCATGAGATTGACTGCAGCGGAACTGCGGATCTAGATATAGATATATACTGGTTTTGGAGTGAACGATCGTTTGAAATTTATGCAGGCTCCGGACCGGGTTTCTGTCTTGTGGCGTGGCGCTTAGAGGAAAAGCCGTTGTCAATCACCCTGCCGCTGTGGCAGTTTGATCCGCCGATCCGGTGAACTACTACCAAGTCTTTTCTTCAGATTTCAGAAGCGCTTCAGACGTTCAGAAAAAGCCCATCCAGTGGTAGCTGGGAGTTGAGTTTTTGCCCCGAGAAAGGCCGAAGCTGTACCTGACTGGACTCTGGAATTGGATCTGGCTGCTTGCTACCTGGAGGAAACATAGCAGACAAGTAGCTTCAGAGACAGGGTAGCCTCATTTCTTCTTCTTTTTGTAATGTTCTGCGAAAAAGTTTGGCGTTGAGCTGAATAAAGCATCGAAATTCCGAAGGGACCAAAGTAGATATACGGGTATAGAATAAAGTGAGACGCGTGTGCATACAGGCTCAGCCATAGTTGCCAAGAGGAATCTTGCGATGCACACGCCTGAAAACTATGCCGTACCTACTACTAAGGCTAACTCTAGCGGCTTCTCTGTATGGATCCCCTAAAATTAAATGACGCACTGGTACAGCACTGTAAACAGAGAGATGGGTAGTTGAAATAGTGGATAGAGAATGAAGGATGGAGGAATTGTTGGGTTTAGCCTAAACCTGAAGACCAAGAGAGTGAAAGGCACCTCCTGTACCGGCAAAGGAATTCTCACTATGAGAGAGTACTAGTTGGGCGTGACACGTCGTAGATCCCTCACATTTCTGCCAAAACTAGCCAGTAGCAATCAAAATCAACTTCTTTGGGATCAAAAATCTCGATAAAGATCATAAGTTTTATATACATATGTATATGTATATATAATATATGTTATAAATATATATATCAAAAATATCCTGGTGACATGGGTATTAACTACCCTGTCGCGGGTGGTACCTGTCATCCATGGGTGGTACCTACCCAACAACTTTATACCGTTCGATCCTATTTCATGGACGGCACTGATCCACTCGTGCCCATGCTGGATGGCCCACCTTCTGATCCTTACAACTAGCAAGATGACCCGCGCAAATAGCGCGGATATCTAGCTTTTTATTTCAACATTTTAGGTTAGTTTGAGTTGAATACTTTTTCAATATTTTTGCTTAAGCTTAGGTTTGTTGATTTTTTTTATATTGGTCTTAAACAAAATACTTTTACTTTCTAGAATTTTGTTATATAATTTTGAGAACACATTTTACGAGTTGACATATTAAGATATGTAGGCGTATACCTTCATTGCTATTTTTAATTTATAATCTAGATTCCATCTTCTATCTAGATCGTCAAATTTTGTATGGTATCCAAATATGGCCTAGGTCATATCACTTATCAGCTTCTATGCCCAATACATTCCTATTACATTGTACAATAGGAATGTATGTTAATTTATGATTAAAAAGTGTTTGAATAGTAACCTATGTGTTGCATATATGCACTTACACAGATTATCTATGTTGAATTAATCTAGTTAACACCTTCGAATCTAGATTAATTGGATTGATTAGCCTTCTTTACTCTCCAATATATAGTGCTATAGCCGCCTAATTTTTGTTTGTTATTTTTTTACTTTTTTAATCTTAATTAATAATGTGGTTGATGAATGGATAGACGGATGGTTATCTTTTTTCCTTTAAATTAATGTGAGAATTTCTTTGGAGTCCATGATTATGTATAGAAGATAGATTTGATGCACTGGATGCCTTTTTTATTTTAGCGTACTGGTTTAGAGTTGGAACACTGGTTTAGAGTTGGAATCCTACTATTAATCAATTTATCAACATCCCATCAGAGTTTGATTGAGACGTTGCACTGGACAGTCCTACTACGACTCAATGTCACGTGAGGGAAAGAGACATATTTTTAGTAGAAAATATTTAGTTGTATTTGGTATGGAATATTCAATTAATATAGGCCGTCCGATGACTATAACGATCAATGGTGTAGATCTCTATCTTTTTATTATTGTATTTGATATATGGTTTAACATAGACCGTTAGATCTTCATAAAATCTAATGGTGTAGGGCTTTTCTTTTTTCCGATTAACGTGGGAATTTTTTGGCCCTCTCGGCGAACGTGGTGGCTTCTTTTAACACTCCCTTATTAATATAATAGATAGATAATAGATAGTTCCTATTGCTGGGACTGAAAACCCTCCCTTATTAATATTGATTCGATAGACATAATAATAGATATGATTAATCTAGTCTGTTGAATTATCATAACAATCAATGGTGTGGATTTTTTTTCTTTTTTCGTTGGATTTTATGTATGATTTAATATGGACCGTTAGATGTTCATAAAATCCAATGGTCTAACTTTTGTCTTTTTCCCGATTAACGTGGTAATTTCTAAGTCCTCTCGGCGAACGTGGTGGCTTCTTTTAACACTCCTTTATTAATATAATAGATCTCCAGTCTCTGGACGCAATATTTTTACCACGGCCTAATGACATGGTTCCACACCACGCAGCAGTCGCTCTCTGTCCCCGGCTCCCCGCTACGCAGCGTTGCAACTTGCAACAGGTATTGCATGCATCATCTCTCTCTGCGCACCCCCTCTTGCAGTAGGTGGCGCATCGCAATACCTGTCCCCATCCTCCTCCAAACAGCCATACGGCCGCACCACTGACGTGGTATATATGTGCTTACACCCTCCCTAGCAATGTTTACCCAAACAGTCTACGTTGCACTCCACATACACCCTTTGCATTAATCTCAAAAAGGAAGACTGAACGTGAGCACGCTGCCCCATTGGCAACGCAACGAAACTAATTTCACACCAAGTTCAGTCAGGTCTCCGTATCCTTGAACTACGTTAGAAAACAACACAGCAAAAATCACAAGCTTCATAATTAGGAAGCCACCAGCAAAAAAACAGCACGTGCCAATTAAACGCACAACCTACCTCGTCGTTTTGTCATTTGGCGCTGACCAATAAAGTCAAACACTACTCCATCGTCATCTGTATATGCTAGGCGGCATTTTTGTCCACCCACCTTGTTGCTGGGGAGCCAATGCCAACATGGGCAACATGGGCGCGGGGGAGGTGGCAGGCTTTTGCAGAGTTCCTGTACGCATGGCAGCCCATTGGCGCAGACATAGCTCAAAGAACGCATGCATGATGTGGGCTGTGTCATTACTCACTACAAGAAACTTTCCGGCTTACTATATGACCTAGCGTGCTACGTAAAACCAATTGGCTGGCGCGCGCAGAGCGAGAAGACCCCACAACACTGCCGATCAGTCGAATGTATTAAGCTTCCAAACACAGCTGATTACATTTCTACTCCCCTTTTTACCAATGTGCTGGATACTTTTTTTGGTTTGTCTGCTAGGTTCTTCCGAATGATACTAGGACCGGCTTTCCCAAAAAAAGTCAGAGGCGGCTACCACCCGCTATGGATAGATACAACCCTCACTTGGGGTACCTACCACCGGTGTCACCAAATCATATTTTTTTATGGTGCTCGAGAGAAACTAAGTTTCGGGCCTACGTGATTTTGATCTGGTTCATATGAGTTTAGTGAGATAATCGGAGGAACCGTTGGTTCTGAGTCCATGAGATCTAAGTTCTGATCCACAAGATTTGGTTGCGTGAAAAAATGGCGGAGACGTACTCATACCGTCATACGAGTCGGTGACGGGCTACCTGGACCAAGCACGGCGGCGACCACACGGCCATAAGAGCCTGCAATGTGGCCGCCTGGACCAAGCACAGCGGCAGCACCCTGCCCATAGGAGACCGCGATGGGCAAGCATGTCGTCGGCGCCTCGGCCAAGCGGGGTGGCGACGCCCTGAACGAGCCCTGCGGTGGCCGCGCCCTGGCCACACCGCGCGGTGGACGGAAGCACATCCTTGCCCGAGCCCAGCGAGGATGCCTTGGCCAAGCCCAGCGACGGCCGCGACCTGCGGAGGCGTCTTGGCCATAGCAGACCGCGGCGGCGCCCGGGGCAAGCATGCAGTCGGTGGAGCGGTGTCCAATGCCGGAGCCCGTGAGGGAGTCAGCGATGAGCATGGAGGCATGGCGGCTGTTTCTGTGTACGAAGGAGAGAAACAGTGGCCGGACGGAACATCGGGCATGTGGAAAGATTTCGAAGGAACAGGCCGAAGCACGCCACTAGGTTCTTTCTTCTTTCTTCCCGTACCGGTTCGCATAGTTGGGAGTTGGGACGTGTAATCAGTGGCAGAGGTGCCCTTTAACTCCACGAGGATATATAAAACATGGATTTCTGGAGTACTATTTGAAAAGCTCTAAGAAAAAAATTAGAGTTGATCCTTTAACTCCACTTTTTTCTATACCTGTACATGTTTGGTCTGACAAAATCAGAGCAGAGCTGAAAAACGTAGAGCGAAGCTCTTTCAAATGGGAGTATCAAATTTTGATCTTATTTGCACTCTCTCTCTAGGTTCTGTGCACCAGCGACGGCCTTGAGGGCGGGCGAGCGGAGCGAGCGCTCCGGGCCCCCTACCCATATCCACAGGGCCCCACCGCCCCATAGTAGATTAGAGAATAGAGATTGTAGTCCAAGCTGCTGCGTTAAATAAAACCTGGGTGCTTCCTACTCTTTAATTGCCTGGCGCATGCAACTGCAAACAAGAATTTTGATCTATCCTTGATCAGTAAACGACGCGATCTGATCAATCGATACTTTATTCCTTTGCTAGCAACTACACGCTCCTTTGCAATTTTATTTGTGATATTGATAGATCCCATACAACTCGGTTCATGTAACCTTATATGTGATATAAGATTTGTTTTGAGATTTTTTACATACACTCATTCAGACCTACACTCATCTCTATAAATACACGCATGCATGCCCTAATTTGAGAGCCATATAAACTGAATTGATTTCATACTTCTATAGGTTTCTTATAAATGTTGCTTTATATGATACCATTTGATTGTGTGAGTTCTTAGGCTATTACCACCATACTGTCTATCACACCTTTTGTTTCAAACTCCACTCTATAAACACTATTTTGCATGTTCTGGTGACGTTAGCTTTACTTGATACAAGTATTTTTCATACATTTCCGTCCCCTTTTCACACGCACAGAGAAGGGTCCTCGCTGGCAGCCGGGAAGTTGCGGCACTGGCATCGTCGACCAATGCTCAGGTTATCCGGTGATCCCCTACGCAACTCCAGTTTGGGTTTGTTATTCCTCATCGGCCTATCACAAGGTAAGGAACCTCAATGATTTTTGTTTTAATTCTATATGTTGAGCAAGTCGAACATCTAGTCTTGTTGCAATTATTCTAGTTTTGGTCATTTTAGGGTTACTAGGTTATTAGTTTTTATAGTTGTAATTGGGGGTTTCTTTCTCTTGCAATTTGTGACTGCAAGCAGCAAAAATATAAATTAATGTTATTGCAAATCTTAAGTGGAACATGGAAAGATTTTTTAAAAGAAAAACACCAGAGTACGACGATATCAACGTCCACATTTTTTATTTCCGTACGTGGTAAACGCTATACTACTATTTAATTGCTGTTATATTTGATGCTCTATTATTTTAGATTCCGTTGTTGTTAACATTGAGGCTTTCAACATTTTTTATGTTGATATCTATTTAAAAACTTTTTATACTTAGATAAAGTGCCGCACCTCCTATAATTTTTCTCTTGCTCCGCCTCCCTTTAATACAAGGATGGTCCATCCATATAGACCCCGCGGAATTTTATGCACAGAGGTAAGGTATATTTGCTTTGGACTTGCTTTTCATCCTTGCAATTGCAAAAGCTGGAACGTCGCGGCCGGCAGTCGGGACACCTTGTGCTACCGCCTGCTGGAGCGGGCGATTCCCTGCTATCCTCTCCGCCCATTTTCCTTTTGTTCCTTTCCTTCCTGTCAGAAAAAGCAGACGAAGAATATGGCTCAATCATTGCCGCAGTCTCCTATATGATACGGTCCTTGGGTTGAGATGATAGGAAACAAAAAGGATGGCACTGTACCCATCCTGAGTAGTAGTCATATAATGATCGATAGAGCATATACGGAGGAATCAGCAGGCGTGCATTGTGCATACCAGATGCATCGTCTCTCTGCAAAAATCAAACAATGGGGGTGCAAGCAGTGGCACTGCATCTCTCTCTATATATATACCATCCTCCCCTAGCTTCTCCCTTGGCTTCTTGCCTCACCGTAGTGAAGTACACTGCAAATTAAACGACGATCGACACACACACACACTGCACGTAGGCCATGGGCATCCTGGACCACCTGCACAAGCTCTGCAGCATCACGCACACGAAGGAGGCGCTGCGGCTGCGGAAGAAGCGGCCGCTGCAGACGGTGAACATCAAGGTGAAGATGGACTGCGAGGGGTGCGAGCGGCGGGTGCGGAGCGCCGTGAAGTCGATGCGCGGCGTCATGAGCGTGGCGGTGAACCCGAAGCAGAGCAAGTGCACGGTGACGGGCCACGTCGAGCCGGCCAAGGTGCTGCAGCGGGTGCGGAGGACGGGGAAGAAGACGGCCGGCATGTGGCCCTACGTGCCCTACACCATCCCAACCTACCCCTACGTCGGCGGCGCCTACGACAAGAAGGCGCCCGCCGGCTTCGTCCGCAGCGTGCCGCAGGCCATGGCCGAACCCGACGCGCCCGAGGTCACCTACATGAAAATGTTCAGCGACGACAACGCCAACGCCTGCGCCGTCATGTGATGATCAACTGATTGATGATCCATCCTCCGATGATGATGAGCTAGCTAAACCGCCGATCCAGTTAGGCCAGCGCCAGCGATCCGCATCCTGCATATATGTATACGTATGGGAAGCGCGCTACAATGGAAATCATATCGAGCGTCTCTATTATATACTGTTAATTAGTACTAATATAGGTACACTACTCAGTCTATGTACTCTATGAGTCGTGTTCAGTGCCCAAAGTCTAATGGTTTTTATATATTATTATCGAATGGTGATGTTCCAAATTAAGCGTCTATGCTACACTAATGATCTACTGCTCTCTCCGTTTTAGATCATTTTTAGCTTTAGCTAGGTGTCTTAGGGCCTATTTGGAACAAAGGAAAATTTTTCTGTTCCTGCTTTTTTTCTGTGAAATAGACCTTTGTACCTATGATCACACATAAATATATATTACTTGTTTATTATGTGAAGATATAAAAAATTGTTTTGTCATGCGGAATTATAAAAAATTATCTTGTCTACTAATCAAACATAAACATGAAATATTTTTCCATTCGGTTACCACATCGCTAATAAGGAGATTTCCTTCTTTGGCTATAACACGTAAATTATATTTACTGTCAATGGGGAGAGGGCGTCGCCACCTGATTTTCATGTTAATTGCGGTCCCATAAACAGCTCGGAAGAATTACATCTTTAAAAGTTTTAGATGATTTTACAGCATAATATATGCCAAAGCACAACACAAAAAGCGGGAGTCAGCTGATCGCCCTGGAAAAGACCGCACACCAAATCTCCTTGATCTTGTGACCTCTCTTCTCTTGCCAAAAGCCCAAAATGGCATGCCCACTGCTCCGCCTCGTCTCCCCATTCTCTGCGCAATTGTCGTAGGGAGCGAACACCTCCCCTGAAGATAAAGTTCGTTCCTTCTTTTTTCCACATTTTCCAGCAGCGCAACAAGACAAAAACGTTGAATTTGTGGGCCTCAGGCTCGCTCGACATGGTTACCATTGTTTTTTGTACAACTATCTTTTAATAAGATACTCCACGGTATACATATAGATGCTACGCAGTAATTAATGCACGGCAATATACGTCGTGGCATGCAGGAAAGGATCGGAGATAATATATCATCCAGCACCAAGCCCAACTGCGGTTAGCTACTTTCCATAACTGGGGTGACCCTCACTCTCATTGTCTAAACAAGCAAATTCGTTTCAAAAAAAACAAGCAAATTGCACCGTATCTAGCCATTTAATGGTCTGATTAATCTAACAACATGTCAATTCCCATGCCATCAAAGCCTAGCTAATAATGCTACTAAAGCAATCGGCTGCGCCAAACGTGTTCAGTTCTGCGTTCACAGGGCCTCCATGGTTCGCCTGCTCATCGCCGCTTGAAATTTGAATGCAACGCGTCTTGGAGATTTGCTGCATAATCTGGCGTGTAAATTTGGGTCGATATATATACATCCAGCTCGTAATTGTCTTGTCTCCATCGTATCCCGCGGCACACGATGCGTCCACGCCGAGATGTAATGAGGGTGGAGCGTGGCGAGGCGGAGGGGAAGCCGCAGCCAGCGCTCTCGCCCTCGCCGTGGGACTGCGGGAGCCCGCTGTACGACTCCCTGGAGCTCGCGTCGGTGTACCGCGTCCTCGACACCCACCTCATGGCGCTGCCGCCGCCGTTCCGTCCTAGCAGCCCCCCGCGCGCGCGAGCCACGGGCGCCGACGGCAGCGTCGCCGTCCTGACGGAGCGCGCCGCGGTGTCCGTGGCCGTGGCGAAGGGGAAGGGGCGGAGCCGGCGTAGGAGGGCGACGACGACGGTGGCGAAGGCCGCGCGGCGGACGGGCGCCGCGGTGCTGCACTCCATCTGCAGGTCGGTCGCCTGCGGCCGGAGGCTGTGACGACGAGGGCGACGATCGAAACCAACCAGCCGGCCGACGTTGGCGCGTCGTGTTCCCGCGTGAAGAGATGCCACCACCAGCGGCGACAACGACGCGACGCCCGTGTCGCGCCCCCGGGAGCAGATTGAGGCATGGAGCTGCAGCGAGATCGCGCGAGCTAACTGCATGAGATGGACTGGTCCGGATCTAGATGGTCGTTGGCGAGAACGATCCACCTAAAAAGAACTGTGCTTTGATTTGTGCCGTGAGCGTGAAATGCAGGCTCCTGTCGTCGCGCTCGGACGGAGAGAACAGAGGGAAGCCACCGGTGGATTTCCTTTTCTCCTCGTTTTCAGAGCTGTTTCGCTTTCGTTCGCGCCGTGGACAATGTAGTCTGAACCTGCCGGGTGCCGACCTGGTGACCAATTAGACCAAGTCTTTCGCTCATTTTATCCGCTCGTTCATTCAGTAGCGGTTCATACGTTCAGAACAGGATCAGTAGTAGTAGCTTGGAATTCAGAGTTTCAGAAAAAAAAATTGAGCAAGCAGTGTTCAGTTCAGACTACCAGGGTATCCTTTCATCAGATCAGAAGAAGGAAAAGACGGTTTCAAAATTAATACAGGCACGGGTTCTTTTCAAATCTGATGAGGTGCACTGTCAGATGGGTGGATCAGCGGATGGATGTGCGCTTTGGCGATAGAAGAAGCGGCGTCGTTCCGATCGGCTTTAGCAAGGCTTTGAAGTGCACCAGTTCTTCCTTCTTCATCTGCGCAAACAAGCCTTAGCCTCGATTTCACTTTCGATGCCTCCTACTGTCCTGCGTCCACCATTACAACTCACAAATTAACCACTCACACCCTCTTTCAACAAATAAAAGACACCCATGCCCGGTTGATTTCCTTTGGAATTAGTGATGAAGAATGGGAAATTACTCATTCGAAGCCAAGCTCTTTTAGTGCTATAGTCCGATAATAAACCATAAAATTGCGAAAACAGACACCAAGATCTTTTAGTGCCCTATTATATTTTTGATCTAGTACTTAGTTAATGCTCTTCTTATATACAACTATACAAGATGAAGGGCTAATTGGTGTCTTGCTGCATGCTGCAACCTTTTGTCCCAACAAGTTAATGTTCTTCTTGTATTTCGTTGCAAGTTTGGAGTGGACTGATTAGTCATTTGGGTTTTACTCGTCTCACCTTGGGAGGTTTTTCTTGTAAATTCGTTGTGCTAATTGTGCATGTTATTGCTATTATCCTACTGTAGATATATTGCTTGACCTCGTTGTTTACTAGTAGAGGCAAACTGGTGCATTGTCACGGTCCTTTTTTCCTAACATTTTGTTCATCCGAGCACAAGAGCAAAACCACCGCAATAAATACTGAATACTGAGGTCAGCAGGCTAACGGCAGCTAAAACCTGCACAATTCAGCTGAGAAATGTCACGAACAATTCAGCTTCAGGGAACAGATGCGTCGTTTCAGCTTCAGGGAACGGATGCGTCGTCGACGCTCAACGCCGGTCTCAACAGCGCCGATGGAACACGCTATCCATCCACCCAATCCATCCATCCGGTACTTCCTAGGAATCAATTTTTCTGATCATTCAACATTCCCTTAACCAGAACAACAGACAAGTTCAGAGTTTCAGGCAATCATCTAGTTCATCAATAACCGACGTACGGCTGCTACACAGGGTGCCACTGACCACGAGCTCGTCGGCATATGGCCGCTCTCAAATCAGCAGGAGCATGAACCTGCAAAAGACTCTTTCGCGAGGGTGCAGAGCGAGGCCGAGGGATGAAGCTTTCAGTTAGGATTACGTTATTGTTGCTGCTTCTATCGTCCCAACATTCATCATGGTTGTACCGGCCAGATTTTGGGGGTTCTCCGATTCAGGCGTGGAGCCCAGTTCAACCAACCACTATTCAGGCAGGCCACATGCCTGCTACGGCAAAACGTTGCACATGATGCAGCCAGTAATCTCCCGTGGACCACTGCTGGGTCCGGTATCTTTCAGAAAATCAAAGGAAAACCTACACTGCACACCCTGCTGCACGGTATCGAATCGAGCCGTCACCATAGATCGTAGGAGCAGATGCATGGGGATGCAGAGACCAGCAGGAAAATCTCCCTCTGTTCTGCTCTGCTCTGTTCTGTTCCCCAAGCTCCTTTCCCGCACGCAATTCAGCTGCTCTGGTCGACACTGTGCGCAGGGCTGACTGCAGAGTGCAGACACGCCTCTCAAGTTTGAACTTCAGTCATCTCACACAATCATCGCATATACTGTTAGGAGAATCCAAGCAAGCAAACAGAAGAGAAAGAACAAGAAACAGTGGAGACGACATGTAGTGGTATATAAATTATAAAAGCTGAATGAAGACACTGGAATGCTTATGCAGAGACAGAGAATTAGCGATTAGTGTTTTACAACTCGTCGATCGATGCGAAAACACACGACAAGTCGAGTATCCAGTCACCACTAATCATGGCTAGGGCGCCCAGCTTTCTTGGGCATTTTATTTTATTGCTCACAGTATCACCCTTCTACTAATATTATAGTAGTTGGTTATATGCTCATGAACTGAAAAACAAGTGCAGAGCCTACGATCGAGCTCTCGCGCGGCAACCATGTCCAAGCAAGGACCTTTGATGTTGTTTGGCCTTGGGTGCTTCATGGCTCCGTTGATCGGATCTTCGTTCCATGCTGCAGTTAGCCAGCTAGAAGTTAAGCATCTCCCAGATGAGCTCCGGGTCGAACGACGGCATCCCCTCCAGCAGGCAGTCGCCGTCGGCAGAGGCCGCGCTCACGGACAGCACCGCGTCCGGCGAGCCGTAGGGCGTCGTCGACGACGTCGTGGTGGTGGTGGTGGTCTCGGACGTCGTCGCCGTGGCGCCCTCCGATGAGGCGACGGGTCGCGCGGCTGGCTTGGCGCCCTCGGCTGGTTTCGCGGCGCTCTCCTCGCGCTGCTTGCGCGCGCGGGCGCGCTTGCGCGCCAGGCGGGCGCGGATGGCCTGGATCTTGGCGTCGACGGCGGCGCGGAGCGGGCGCAGGTGGTCGGGGCAGTCCTCCTGCGACTGCGCGTCCATGACGCCGGGGAAGTTGAGGCGCGCGTACTCGCCGCGGAGCTTGAAGGCGGCGCGGTCGTAGGCGTGCGCGGCGGTCTCGGGGGAGTCGTAGGTGCCGAGCCAGACGCGCACCCGGTTCTGCGGCAGCCGGATTTCGGCCACCCACTTGCCCCACTGCCGCTGCCGCACGCCGCGGTACAGCTTCTGCCGCAGCATGGCGGCCGCGGCGTCGGCGTCGGGCGGCCGCGCCTGGGAGTGGGAGCTCGCGGTCGCGGCGGGCGGCGAGGAGGAGGACGAGCACTGCGGCTGCGACGCGGCGAAGTGGCGCAGGAGCTCGCACTGGCGGTAGTAGACGCTGGAGCCGAGCGGCGGGATGGTGACCGGCGGCGGGAGGTGGGAGAAGACCGTGTCGAGGGCGCTCGTTCCGGGGGAGGAGAGCAGCAGGGAAGACACGGCGGAGCGGACCTCCCCGGGGAAGCTAGCTGCCGGGGGCAGCGTGCGGAGGCTGCCGTCCATGCTGGGCTCCGGTGGTGCGCCGCGCCAAGCCAAACCAGCAGTTGGGAGGAGAAGGGAGTAATTGCGGGGAGGTTGTTTACGGCCGAGGCGGGAAGGGCATTCTGGGGGTGGCGACGAGTGTCCGTTCCCTCGGCACGGGCTGCTGAACTGAACAGCGGGGTGAGCGCCAGGTGGCTTATATAAGCGGCGCAGACGCAGACCCTCTGCGTTTTACCGTTATGCCCCTGGGGATGAACACCTGTCATCTGTGTGGACATGAGACTTGCCATCGTCGCAACAGTGGCGGTTGCCAAAACAAGGTGGTGTGGTGTCTGCTCCTGCAAACTGCAAAAACGCGGTGGTAGCAAGTCAACTCTTCAGCATGTTTACACTCGTCGTCATAACTGCACGAGGCTCAACTCGATCGGCCTGCTATGCGCCTCTTAAGCCAATCGACCATCATTCCGGGATCTAGTTGGAGTGATGCAAATTTGACTTGTTCATCCGCGTGTCAATGTCAAATTGTCAACGAGACAACGAGCAACGATACTCTATGCTTTGTCGTGCCATCTGTTTTGGCGGGGATAATTTGAAACATTCAGAATTTCCAATATAGCCTTCTTAGGCCCAGGTGAGGGGAGAAATAATGGTAAGTACAGCAATTGCTTCTTCTCGATAGGATTGCGATGTGCCTTTTCTTTCCGAAAACATATGTGACGGGGTTAACAAGGACGGAGAGTGGTTGGTTACACGTCTAGATCGATATCTACAAGCATCTGCATCAACCTTACAATCTGACACTGTACATTCATCTACTCCACATCACAACACGGTCCCTATATATTTTAGGCTACTTGATGTCTCTATATATTTTAGTCTCAAATATGTTCCTCTATATAGTGTGGGTTTGCATGTGTGCGTATTCGTATATGTTATAGACCGTCTCCACCGGGTATCACCAAGCACGTCCTCATTTTTTGCATTGCTGATTATATGTATACACGTCTCTCTTTGTATTTTTCACATCCACGAATTGCAAAACTATCTAATCGGCCGTGAGAAATACACACACACATACAACGATTGATTGCCGAAGATCGCACACCAAGTGTGCATTTTTATCATGTCTCCCCTCTTTCCAAAGACCAGACCACACACACAAATAAATGTTGGTGCGTCACGGTGACGGGGGTTGGAGGGCAGGGGGCTCCTCCGTGATGGGCAGTTTCGGGAACGCAAGTCTCACGGTGGGTGGATCCGGGGCCACGTGGCGCGGGGTCAGCGGACGGCGACGTCCTGGCGCGCGGGATCGTCAAAAGGGTCGGAAACAGAAGATGAGGAGCGGGAGGGAGGCGTGAGACGGCCCAAAAGCAAACTTTTGGCATTTATGAGGATTAGTTGCGGCGACAGCGGTCTCTCCGTCGCGGGCGCCACGTTTCCTCCGGTCCTCGTCGACCCCCTACCCCTACCCCTACCCCTACCTGTGCTGCTCGTCGCCGTCGTTGCTTTGCGAGCAGGAGCAGCGGACACGTCCTCGCCTGGCCATGGATGGCTGACGGTCCGCCCGGGGAAATCTGGAGCTGCCATCCTGCTGCCGACGAGTCCAGGTGTGCCGTACTGCTGTTGCAGAGACGACAGGCGCGGACGAGGTGAAAACCGTACGGAGTAGCGGCTTGTTGAGCAATTATCCGAGGATGGGAGGAGCCCAGTGCAAGAGCGAAGGGTGTCCGGTTAATGGTGAAGCCAGCAACAGCAAGGCACAGCTCGAAAGTGCTCTTTTGTCAGCTAGGGGAAGAACGTACGGGGTCGTTCACACAGCGAACCGGCTCGATTAAAAAAAAGTTCCTTTCGTGGTCAAACGCCAGCTTTTATGATCCAATGCATCAACGAAAAGGGCCGGCCAGTTCCTTTCCCTTTTTCTTTCTTTCTTTCTTTCTTTTTTTTTTTTTTTTGACAGTAGAACAAAATGAGCGGTACACGTATTTGCATTCCAGAGTTTGGTTTTTCTCATGGCACGTACGTAGTAATAGCAGTACAGTAATTCTTTTTCCATGGGAGGGTAGAGTACTTGCTCGTATTTCTCGAACTGTGTGCTAGTGGCATATGATACGGAAAATATTTAGCCTTATATATAACAAATATAAATAAATGAATGAGAATTATCATGCGTCCCCGGCCATCATTCATTCATACAGATTGTTTTTTTAGGAGTAGTATATATAGTTTCCATACAGATTATTTGTACACCTGTCGCTGTGGCAAGGAAATGCTTGGCAGGCAGCTAGCTCGGACGGAGGGACGGACCATCCAGATCCAGCCGCCAGGAATGAAGGAAGCGGACACGTGCCGAGTCAAAGGGGTTGCCATGGCAGCGACCCAGCGCGTGTGTCCGTGCAGAGGCCATGGAATAATGGCCTGGCTGCGACTGTGAGAGACACCGGTCGCTGTGCTTCCACAGACCACAGCGAGCCCCCGACCGACCCCGACCTACCCGCCATGGCATCATCTGAATTCTGAAGAAGAACGTCCCAGACGCCGGTCGTCAATCGTCATCCTCCTGTTCGGTGTCCAAGGCCCGCGGAGGGCCCAACTCACGACTGCCTGATTGATCCCATTGATCGCCAAGCATTTCCAGGCGTTCACACACACACACACACAACACATCTTGTTCCGATCCCTTGCAGAAGTGTTAGATCAATAATGCAGCCTTCCTTCAGATTTTCCAGAATGTTTTCTTTTTCAAAATCTGGAGGTTGAACTACTAATTCCATGTACGGGCATCCTGGTACAGTAAGTACTGCTCTGATTCTGAAGGGAGAAGAGGAAGGAGCGATGCCCGGCGTGGTACGGGCAGTACCAGTGACAGTACAGAGGAAACAAAAGTTTGGTCAAAGCCCTGACGCGTGCCTCTCTCTCGGTCTTGGATAAGGATCTGCACCGCGAGGCCGGCGCCCTCGTTGAACGGCAGTACGGCACCACAGAGCACAGCCAGGGAGCACACGTAGTAGCACAGCAGCCATGCAAGAAGCAACGGAACGCGGCGATGACGACCTGTATGCTGCGACGACAGAAAACTTACTCCGGTAGATACGGTTTATTTACTTAATAGATATGTTTTATTTCGTATCTACATCAATATTGACACGTTTTTTGAAGCGTGTTAAAAACGTCTTCGCAAACACTATGTCAAAGATTGTAGAGACGGATTACTATAGCGTATCTATAGTTGAGACGTTTTATAGAAACGTTATATACATATCTATGCATTTTGATACACTTTTATAAATACATTTATTTATACAACGTGTCTATTGACGTAAAGGATATGATTTTCGTGCAATGCAATTGTTGACAATTGAACTCATGACCTCATACCTCACGTAATGCCTCCCCACCACTAAACCACCGTATGGCATGTGAATAGCTGATTCTCACTACCGTGTCAAATAACGTCTTTATATGACTATATACACGCTTTTTACGTGTCTCTATGCTATTGACGGTTGAAAATTTGTCTTAATTTGTGTTATTTTAAGATACTTTTAAATTGTATCAAAAAACATATTTACATGCATATATATGTTGGTTTGACACGTTTGATGTCGTGTCTAGATGCTACTTATGGTTAATAGCGTAGCTAACAACGTGTCATATTGAGATGTTTTAAATAACATGATAACAAACGTCATTTCATGTTTTTTAATACTCTAATCGTATCTGACATCGTGTTAATTTAAGACATTTCAGAAAACGTGTCAAAAAGCATGTTTACGTTTTATATGTAGTGACGCTTTAACCATCGTTGCTATCAAAAACGTATCCAGAGTTTTTTTTTTTTTTTTTTTTTTTTTTTTTTGCTGTAGTGCGTGTGGCCGTGTGGCTGTGGCGTCGCCGTCGCGCTCGGATGCAAACCCTGGCGCTGCTGGCGGGCATTGAAGCGCAAAAGGCGAGAGCAACAGCGCGAGCAAGCGTGAGGTGGGAGAGGGCGATCGATCGATCATCGATGCGGGAGGAGGAAGAAGGGCAACAGGCCAGCCTGGCCAGGCGGACCAGCGCAGCTCAAGCGTGGAAGTCAATGGCGGCCCGTGGCGGTGTAGGGCAGGGAGGGCTCAGCGGCGACGCGTGTGGGGGCGGTGGCCGGCCGGCTCCGGCGCTCCGGCCCCTTCACGTGATGCGTTGCCGCCGCCGCCGCGGCCAAACTTTCCGTTTATACTACCTTTTTGCATGGTTCGCCTCCGACTCCGATGGCCATCACACGTCGCTGTAGTTACAGCAGGGCCCTGTCTGCGATGGTTTGACTTCCTTGCTATTCGATCCAGTCCAACGGGTGGATTCATTAGTTTGGCCAGCTTAATTGCAGTGCCTTTTCCAGGTTGATGCATCTGCGTTAGTATAGAGGCAAAAAGAGAGAGAGAGAGAGAGAGAGAGAGAGAGAGATCAATCGGTTTTAGACAAAGCTATGAAACTTGTACGAACTGCCACCACACAGACAGAAATTCGCAATGTTGCAGTCACTGAGCAAGAACAGAGCTTCTTCTTCTTCGAAGCTTTTCATCAGAAAACGGAAATAAATTCTTTTGTGGACTTGTGTGGTCATGCGTTGGAGCCTCCAAGCTGCGTGGACCGACAGAACGGTCACGGTTCCCCGTGCCCCCGTTCTGATCAGCTCCTCGACGACGCCTTGGTCAGTCCTATCACCATTCCATCAACATCCACACACCCTGCTGACACCGGATCATCAGAGTCTCTGTACACTGTCAGTCAGTTCTAGAACATGGACGCTGCACGCATCGCTCGCATCCATGACAGCGAGTATATCCGGCAGGCAGCGCCCGCGAGGCGCACGCAGCAAGTTTTTCAAACCGGCGGCCGGAGGCGGGGCGGGCGAGAGCGACGCCGCGCGTACGTGGCCGCGGCCGGTTGGGTCCGCGCGGCCGCCCACGGCCGGCCGGGGCGCGCGCAGGCCAGGGGCCTGCTGGTTGCGGCGCCGGGAAGGACGAAGCGGTCGCACACGCCGGTCGCCGTCGCGCATCGCGCTCGGCGCCGGATGCCGCCAAGCGAGCGCTTTCCCGGGGCTCCTGGCCAGGCGCCAGCGTCTCCCTGTCCCGCCCGTCGGAAGGCGGCACCAGCAGCCTGACCGTGCCCTTGGCCCTTGCCATCCGTCCGGCCAAACCGGACGCGTAGCGCCTCGCTCTGGGACCGCATTGAACGCCGCCGCCTCTTCTCCTTCCCGTCGTCTATAGCCGCGGCACGCTGGCACGCTGCACAGGCACAGACGGGGCCGACGCGACGGCCGGACGGCGAGTGCTGGCTGTCCACGTCGGCCGACCGTGCGGGTCAAACGTGGAGAAAAAACCCGGCCGCGCCGCTGCCTGCGGCGGCGGCTGACGGCGAGCAGTTCGATCGTTGGGAGGGAAGGGGGGTTCCGCTGGCGATCCTCCGCGATTGATTGATTGATTGGTTGGTTGGTTGGTCGATGGATGCAGCCCCGGCCCGCGCCCGCGGCAGTGGTGGACAGGACTGGTGGTGGCGTGGCGGCCCGGGAGGGGAGCCAGCCGGGCAGCCAGGGCACGGGGCTGGAGAGCTCAATGATTGAGCCGTGTTATCCGAAGGGTTTGACTTGGGGGTGCACTTGCCTGCCGCTCGTGGAGTGAGCAGTCATGGATGGTAGAGTATTAAATTGACCTGGTGCCGAGAGTGCCCTGCTGGCATGGGAACCAAGCGCCCAATCTCATCCGCCGGTCAGAGTCGGAGGTCAGTGAGGTGGCAGCAGAGGCGACTGATGTGCACGCCTCAACTGTTGCGCCCTGATTAGTGGAGATGTTGTTTCCGCCGAGACGTGCAGTGGCGAGGGATGTACGGGTAGTCGAGTACGATTACCCCCTCTCTCCTCTTGCTCGTCCGAGGAACCAACCGTGGTGCATGCGCGTACTGTTCGAGGGTCAAGGGCATTGCTGGTACTACGTCATACGTACAAAAAAAAAAAAAAAAAAAAACTGTGCTGTGGGCACTGGGCAGGCAGCACGCACTTGTCAGAGGGAGAGACATCACTTTTGCTTTGCTTATCGCACGAAACGTATTAGGCCCACCTCTCTAAGCGCGAGGCGGATCCAGGTTGAGCACGGACGGGCTTTGTTCGCTCGCTCAGAAGCGGACAGCACGTGGGCTGCACAGACGTCAAGCAGCTGGGCGCCATTCAATTCGGCCCACGAACTAAAACGGACCCGCAAACCGTTCATGTTTGCCGTAGTTGTTGGGCCTTTATGGACCACGAAGAACAAAATGTCTACTAAGCACTGATCATGTGTTTCCGCGTTCGCCGACCAGAGCACTGTACAAAATCACAAAAAGTGGACTAACTAGAGCTACACAAGGCCGACCACTACTCCTAGTTGCAGGCAATCGTGGTGACAGTCTTATCTAGACAGGGACATGCGTACCATTGATCGACGGCAAAGGAAGGCCAGCAGCAGTCCAACGACTGAACTAGAACCCAAACAGAACATCAGAACATGACCTTTCAAAAGCAGTCACAGTTCACATGCAAAGTTTGGGTAGATTAACAACCGCTAAACAGTCGGGAACAAAAAGGTGCGGTGGCAGATGCCAAAAGAACGGTGCCGTGAAGTCTACACCAACAGCAACACATAGGCTGAAACCAACCGTTCCCCAATTTTTCATCCCCTATCATTGTTTCAACTATTCTTTAATCTGTCTACTACCTCTTAATCTGTCAACGGTGCACGAATTTACTGTTTACAGAGTATGGGGGACAACTTTGAGGGGGTTTAGCAATGTCAGAAATTGAGGGTTTTGGTGAGAACCCAAACTTTATCAGAAGTAGCACTCGCAAGGACCAGAGGTACAGGTACTCGGGAGCAACTAACAAACGGGGAGAAAGAAACATTAATGAATGAGGAACCAAGAGCATATAATTTGCATATAGCTATGATTAGGACACCGCGAGACACAGACATCCGACGCCGCTCTCTATGTACACACAGGCCATCGATCGATCACCAAGCTGTTCAATTGGAACCATGATCGATGATAGCCCGGGAGGCCGGGACCCTTGTGATCCCGGGCTTCTTCTCAGCACGCTCTCATCAAAGAAGATTTTAATTATCGTCATCTACGCTACACGCTACAGCTACAGGCTCAGTAAATTGAATGTGATCGGACTCGGACTCAGACTCAGGCCGCGCCGCCGCCGCCGCCGCCGCCGCCGCTCCTCTTGAGTCGCCGCAGCTCGACGACGACGACGCTGATGTTGTCCTTGCTGCCGCGGGACATGGCCAGCTCCGCCAGCAGCGTGGCGGCGTCGGCGGCGGTGCGCCCAGCCACGGACTCCGGGAACATGGAGGCCGCCCGCCCGCTGAGGCAGTTCCGGGCGAGCTTGCACGCCACCTCGTTGGACACCACGTCCCACAGCCCGTCGCTCGCCAGGATGAGGAACTCGTCCTGCTCCGTGCGCTCCACCACCGTCACCTCCGGCTCCGCGCTCACGTACGGCTTCAGGTAGTAGTCGCCTGCAGAAACGTACGTACGTGAGCCATGGCGCACAGAGACGATCAAGGCATTGCCGGGCGACACTTCGGTGAGAGGATGAAATATTGGAATGGAAGGAGATGAAGTCGATAAGTGGTGTTATTACCAATGGACCGAGAGGTTGCCAGCACTCCTAGGACACGGGAGCCGTTCCAGTTGATGACTCTGCCGCCGGCTGCTTCCACCCTCTGCAGCTCGTCTGGACGATCTGGCTGCGTGATCAGAAGAACAATTATCCATTAATTAATTAGGCCACTCGGGTTGAGCAATTCTGCTGCACGAGTAATAAATAAATCATGCATGTTTGGCACAAAACTTGCCCTTTCTTTAGAGATCAAATCTAAACACCAAAGTACCTCTTGAACTAACTAAACAAACATAGCCTCGATACAAATACAATGAGATGAAGTCGGCCTCACACTACAACATCCATGGTGACCTCGTCCGTTCCACAACCACATCCACAACGTATGCAGCTCCAAAGACGAATCTTTTGATAGCAATGTAGGCATAGGATGCAATTTCTGAACCGATCCCATCTAACCATGTCTATTGTCAGCGCCACGTACATTAGCCATGTTGTTCTTCACCGAGCTAGGGTGCGCGCACCAGTACGCGTGGTGGAATGAATGAATAGTCACTGGTGGGCACGCACTGCTCAAAGCCTCAAATCAAAGCATTGCGCCAGAACAACAACACCGACAGCTGGGAAGCCCGTTACACTGGAGCTGCAGGACTCCCTGGATCGACAAAAAAACGTTCTTGTGGGGGCAAGGTGACCCAACCTAACACACCTCATTGACAATGAGATGAACAGCAGTGCAGCACTAGACTGCTGGCTGCCGCCCAGCTTGCCCTGCTTGCTTTCTTCCCCAAGAGATATCGCCGACGTGGCCTCCCATCTCACGACTCGCGAGCAAGGAAATGGTTTGCCCCACCAACCGCAACCACCTCGGGCCGGCAGGAAGCTTGGAAATCCGCCACGCCCCGTTCCGTTCCTGAACAAAAGTGACACTGACCGACACCAGCCGAGCCGGCCAGCTTTGGCAGGACCTCAACCGAAGCAGACGAACGGGATCGTCGTCGTCGTCTCGTGCTGTGGGTGCACAGTGCAGGATGCCAGAACATTCTGGGGACTAAATTACTACTGCCGTCTAAAACCTGTCTGTACTGCCTGTGATTAGATAATTAGTACGTACTAGGTGTGTTTAGAATCCAAAAAATTCTCCCAAATTTCACTACGAAAAAAAAATTCCCCGTCACATCAAAATGTCGGCATATGCATGGAGTACTAAATGTAGATGAAATAAAAAAATAATTGCACAGTTTAGATGTACTTTGCGAGACGAATCTTTTAAGCCTAGTTAGGCCATGAGAGGACAATATTTACCACAAACAAACGAAACGTGCTACAGTGCTTTTCAGTTCGAAACAGTACCAATTTCAGGGTTCTAAACACACCCCTAGATCTAAACCTCCTGATGCACGCACTAGTAATCTTGTCGGGTAAATCAAGAATCCGAGGAATTAGGGTCAGTCTTTGGTTATGGTCTGGGAGTGTCATCAGCCCCGCCGTATATAATAGTTAATTTATGCATATTCGTCAGCTGTGTAGTTGTGCACCCACCCGCGCCTGCAGTCGGCAGCACGTACCTTGTGATCAGAGGAGAGCGGCACGGCGACGCCGCCGCGGCAGAGCACGGCGCGGGAGTCGCCGCAGTTGGCGACGACGATGCGGCGCTGGCCCACGACGGCCACCACGGCGGTGGAGCCCACGGTGCGGTAGGGCAGGTCGGCGGCCTGCTGCTTGCTGGGCGGGGGCGCGCCGCCGGTGACCTCGCCGTCCACCCTGGCGAAGCTGGCCGCCATGGCCTCCTTCCAGCGCCGCACGTCGTCGGCCCTCCCGGCGCCGCGGCGCCGCAGCCCCACCTCCTCGGCCAGCACCACGTGCATCCGCTCCCGGCACGCCTCCGCCACCCGCGGCCCGCCGTGGCCGTCGTACACCGCGAAGAAGTCCTCCTCCTCCTCGTCGGCCAGGAACGAGAGCGCCACGGCGAAGGCGTCCTCCATCTCCCTCCGGCGCCCGATCACCGACACGGCGCCGTGCGACAGGCACGCCGGCCAGGCGGGGGCCACCGCCGTCATCTCCCCCGACGATTGAGACGACGACCTGTCGCCCGACACAGGGCGCACCCTCTTCGCCGGCTCGCCATCCGCCGCGGCGCGCCCGAGCCGGCGCAGCTCGACGAGCCGCCTCCTCCGGCGCCGCCCGGACGCCGCCACCACGCCGTCGCCCAGCTTCCCGTTGTCCCCACCATCGACAACCTTGCACACGTGTCCCTCGTCCCTCATGTGTCCCCCGTGGTGCGTCACGCCTCGCAAAGCCATGGATGGAAGGCAAGGAGAAAAGCAACGAGAGGCCGGGGCGCGGGGTTTAATACGTGCCGCGCCGAGGAAAGGGACGCGCACCCCGCCGTCGGATGCCGCGCGGGCGGCGTGGCGCCCGCCAGCGCCCGCGAGGACGTGGACGGGCGAGATCGGCGGTGGCGCGTGGCGTGGGCGCGCCCGATGCGCCTGCCCGCCGCGGGCACTTGAAAATATCCTGCGCGCGGTGCATGGACCCCCGCGGCCGCGCTCGCGGTCACGGCGCCTCCGTCCGGGCCCCGCGCGCAGCGGCACGGGCGCGCGGTGCGGCGGGCGCACGGGGAAGCGGAGAGCGGTTGGACCACCGGGGTCACGCGTGGGTCCCGTCGGGTGGCTACGTGGAGCGCGGGCGGGGAGTCGGAGCGGGCTGGGCCAGAGCCAGACCGCGCGATTTGACCGTGGTGGGCCCCGCGTCGCGGACAAATGTTAGGGCCGCAGGCTTTTCCGTGCAAGCTGTGTTTAGATCCAAAAAGTGGAGGCGAAAAGCAGGCGAAATCTGTCAAAATTTGGTCAAAAACATCACATCCGACACTATAACGCACTGTAGCACTTTTCGTTTGTTTGTGGTAAATATTGTCCTACCATGGCCTAACCAGGCTCAAAAGATTCGTCTCGCAAAGTACATCTAAACTGTACAATTATTTTTTGATTTCATCTACGTTTAGTACTCCATGCATGTACCGGCATTTTTAATGTGATGAAGAATCTTCTTTTTGCATAGTAGAATTTGGGGGAAAGTTTGCATCTAAACACAGCCTAGGAAGAAAAGCAGATTCTACGGCCCAAGCAAACGTCCCCCGTTCCGTTCCGTTCCGTTTCCTCTTTCCTGCGTGCCGTCCGTCCGTCCGTCCTTCTTGACGGAGACCGGACGTACAGCGCGCGTGACGTTTCGCGCTGGTATGGTACGCACTCTACCTCTATCTACTACGTGCCAGCGTTTCATCAGCTTTGTCTGAACATCTCGTCAAACCGTCGGAGAAGCCAAGCTCGACAGTTTTGAAGAGCGTGGCGGCGCGGGCGGACGCGTGGCGGAGGCACGCCGGGGCCGGGGCGCTGCCGCTGCCGCTGCCGCGGCGCAGGGGCAGAAACGCTAGTGTTTGAGCGGGAGAGCCGGCGCGGCGGCCTCGGCCTCGGCCTCGGCCTCGGGCGCCGATTCATGTCACGGCGTGCGCTGCCGACGCTGCGGGCGGCGACGTGGAGGCCTAGGCCGCGATAGCGGAGGCGATGTCCCCGGACGCGGGCGGGGGTGCCTCTCTTTCTCTCCCCACGCGTCCAGTCGTACGCAGGCGCTTCAGTGCGCGCGCGTTCCTCGAGGCGCCGGGCAGCTGCCACGACTGCCAGTACCATGTACTTTCAGTGACCTCGCTGTCCACGCTAGTGCTGCTACTAGTCTAGTACATAGCAGGAAGTAGGCTGCTGCTGCTGCAAAGGCGCGCGCGCGCGCGCATGCATATGGCGCTGCCGGCCGATTTTGAAACGCCGCAGCCGCCCGCCACCGCCACCGCCAGCGTCGCGTGCCTGCGCGGCGACTGCCCCGCACAAACGCAAAGCGTGAAGCGTGCATGGGGCCTGCAGTGCATGGGAAACCCTCCTCGTCCGGTTGCCGCGGCACTGCATGCACCCTTGCACAGCACAGCTCAACGGGCCGGGACTACGCAGAGTTCCTCGAGTCATGCATGCATTGCATGCCCCACGCACGCACACAAGGCCAGAAGCACCATGTTCTTCTTGCTCGTCTCGTTGTTATAAGGTGACGGACGCTGCGCCCATAACCCCCTCTTTGATAATAATTCTCCTCTCCGATCCACGCCTCCACTCCACGTACGCATGCATGTCGCGTCACGGTGAGCATGCGTCGACGTGTCGCCTTGTAAGGAGCGCAGGGGGTGATAATAAGAAACCTTATATATACGTGCAGAGATGCTTCATCCGCTCCGTAATTAATTGAAAAGTCGCGCCCGCGGTATTATTAAACAAGTCCCCTTGCGCAGTTACCTATGTTCATCGCGGCGTGCGGAGCGGAGGAATCGGTTTGCGGACGCCGACTGCGTGCTGGCAGTGTACGTGTACCGTTTTGGCGTGCAGCGCGAGCAGAGCTAGCCGCAACGCAACCCACCACCACTGGTGGCGGTCACCGGAGCTAGTAGCGGTGCGTATTAGCTTTTCGAGATCGACGCATGATTGATATATACGAACGTAAATACACGAACGAGTCATCGTATAGGCGACTTCTGTTTATTTATGCATCATCAACCAACACTACGTGCCTTTTGAACACCTTCTTCTCTTTTCCGTGTCGATCGCTGCCTGGCACGTCGCTGTCAGGTACGACGCGTGCGTGCGTTCTTCGGTTGCGATCCGGCCGCCGATACATGCATAGGTATGCCCTCCCGGCACGCGGAAAAGGCGTCCGAGAGCAGCTGGTATTTGAACGCCGCATACCTAGAGCTAGCTGCCGGTAATAGGCAGCGTGTGACTGTGTCTGTGCGTGCATGCACCCACAGCCCACATCAGTCGGGCCTTTATTTTCACGATCCGATCGAGTTGCAATACACTGCTAGTTCACGAGTGGACGTGTCTCCATGCCGACCACTCCTGGAAGGCGATCGAGAGGATGGATATGCAAAATCTATCCCTGCACGCGCGCGCGGCGGCCAACTTGCCAATATACGTATGGCGGCCGCGCACGCATACTGCGGCGCCGCGGATCCGCGCGCGGTGTTCGTTAATTCGATCCCCGGCCGACGACAGACTTCCTTGGTATTCGCCTCTGAGATGATGATGATGATGCTGCCCGCCTACTGCGCTAGGTCATGCAGTCATGCTAGGGTGCTGACGTGGTGTCGATTAGTGCTACGTACTCTTGACCTCTTGTACTAGGACCTCGAGTTTGATACAGGGCGCGCGCGTGTATGCGTTAACCGTGCCGGCTGAGACTAGTTTCAACAGAGCGTCTATCCAACCCTGCATATCTATTATTCTAATTATTTTTTTCTGTTTACAGTGCCGCACAGTGTTTTGTACGTCATTTTTAGACAACTGGTGAGCCCAGTGTCATACTGTGAGTGGGGTTTTGTAACAGGTCATATAGCAGCTACTAGCACGCGCGTCTCGATCAATGGGCCCTTTCATAATGTTCGTTCTCCGTTTATTAGGTGCATCATCATGGAGCTACAGCAGGCACACCACGGCCGGGCACTTGCGTGTCTGATGCTCCCATGGATGGCGTAAAAAAAAAGTTCTACCCAAGACGCCGTGCACTTCACTCCTGTAGCGTGTCGTGCGCTGAGCTGAGCCGCTTCATCCGCCCGGGAATTCTTCTTCCACTTCTCCGAGGAGAGGAAGAAACTGCTGCATGCTGCGGCGCGCGCGGGCATGGGCACCCGCAGCTGAACCGAACACATTGGTTTCGCCCTTCACCCTCCTGTCCTACGGCCTACGGGCGCGCGGCCTCCTGATCTCCGAAGGGCGTCGTGTACTCGTGTTTGGGGCTTTGGGCTCCCTGCCGTGGCACTGCCGGCCATGCATCAGTTCT
Source organism: Paspalum notatum (assembly GCA_022530915.1). Taxonomy (NCBI): domain Eukaryota; kingdom Viridiplantae; phylum Streptophyta; class Magnoliopsida; order Poales; family Poaceae; genus Paspalum; species Paspalum notatum. The sequence continues at coordinate 39,480,766 of CM039692.1, forward strand.
CCGCGCGCGCGGTGACCAATTCCGCCGGGGCGCCACGGCAGGCGTTCTTGCGGCACCGGTGCGCCTCTGCTGCCGTGCTGCAAACATAGGAATCCTTTCCGCTGATGATGCTATTCTCGGAACACAGGGCAAAGGAAGAGGAATTCGCACGCGCCACAGCTCTCGCGACAGCGAGCGAAAGGAACCGCTAGCTGCATCTTGCCACATGGACGTTCCAGGACGACACTGCTGGGTCCCCGTGTACACGTTACGCCGCTGCAGCACACGGCCGAACAGGTGACTACAAGAGGAGTACATACACAGGAGTATCTATAGAACAAAGGAACACCCACCTGTATGTAGTCCTGGACCATCCAAACACGAGGAAAAAAAAAGGAACGCACAAAAACCATGCGACACCGTACCGTCATCTCGCTTTGCGTTGAGCACACTTGGCTCCCCGGCGGTTCCACAGCACCACTACCCAGTACCCACTACCCAGACCCCAGATGCCGGACCCATCAGCATCAGAGGCTCCATCAGGCTCACAGGGACACTGGCTGGCGGCCAGACACCTCACCCCCGTATGCTGACAGGTTCCCATCCGCACACTCCTGTTGCGCGCGCCAGCTCTGTCTGTGGCTATGATCCACCACCCTTTGGCTCAACGGTTCTCACTTCTCACACAAGCAGGAAAGCCGATCCTCCTGGGTTCGTGGCATGCCCTCCGATCCAGCGAGCTTTTCCTCCCTGCATCTGCAAAGCACAAAACACACCACAGACAGAGAGAAAAAAAAAAGGTCACGAAACCTCTAGGAGGGCAGAGAAAAGACGGAATCAATGCTAGCTGCCCCAGCTCCTAAAAGGACAATATATATAGAGGATTTTGAGTTTATCCAAGCTCCTGAGTCAAACCATTCTTACTTATTATACCGCATTATATAGAGAAACATTAAGGTAGTGCTAACTAGACGGTGCATGTTAAAAAAATCTCAGAGATACTGAACATGTATATTCCATGCTAACTATTTTAAGGAAAAGATTAAAAGTTCTAAAACAATCTGAATTTACCCTTTCAGACCAAAATGTACAGCTGTACAAGTTCTATGGATATGGACATCTTAGACAGATACATCTCTAGCTGATGGCTCATATTCTTTTCTCAAACCTGCTTCATGATCAAAACCTAGACTGAACAAAACAATATATCAATCACCCAGTCATAGAAATAAAATGAAATGTATATAAAGTAGCTGTGAATACAGTGTCACACTCCATGCTCAAAATATCGAACAAGGGCTAAAGTTTCTACAGTTATCTTCGTATATTTATTACGAGCGGGTATCCTTTCTTCTATCAGAGTGAACGCCCTTTATTTTCTTACCATTAAAATGGGTTATTGAAGGCTGTGTTCTAAAGTTCTCACAAAATTGATACCCTGTACAACTGAATTTGTTTAAAACCTACTGCCCAGAGCACTACTATGCACGCCCAACTAGAAACCGGTAAAATACACTAGATATGCTCAGGAATTTGAGTGTACGTGTGGCTACTGCTGTGCTTCACTAACCTGATCGACATAACAGATTGCTTTCCATCAACAGTTCAGGATAGTTGCACTTGCACCACAAATCAACTGCCAACAATCACTGCATGAGCAAGAGCAAACACCACCTTTTATCGATGAAATCAAACGACACCACTTACAACTATTTTTCTAGCAGTGACAACTGATGTGTGTTTGATAGCAACATGACAATCATCACATATTTTGTGGTTTTCAAGATATGGATCATTGCTCCCTTAGGTGTGTGAATAAGGCCGAAGGCTAGAGTCACTTTTCTCACTGTGATACATAAGAGCAACTATAATGATAGGATTATGGCATGCTTTACATGACTTTTTTTGCTATGTGGAGGAAGAGAGATATGGGAAAAGGTGGGAAGTGGGTTCTCGTGCAAGAGCCAACCCCTACCCAAGCCTCAAGATGAAAGAGGAAAGAAAAAGAGAGAAGATGTTAATATAAGGATGACTCCAACGGGCTAGCAATGTCGCCGGTTGAGTCAGCTTTGAGCTGATGTGGAGGAGTGAGAAAGAGCAAAAAGTAAATCGCTAGCACTTCTTTCCTCGCTATCTCGGAGTACAGCCAACGAGAACACCACCATCCAGCGGAGAAGGTGAATTGAAAGGATTGGTTTGTGTTGTGGGGCCTATGCCTTGGAGCATGCGAACAGTTGGATGACAAATTTTATGTGCTGTCGTTTCTGATGACATGTAGAACTCCGAGCTAGCAGCTGGAGAGCACCATTGAGGCTGCCCTAAGAACTGACCTTAGAGTCCATCTTATTATACAAGTAAACTTTAGATTGACTCTAAGGTGCTCCTGGATTTCTTCTTCCTCAATATCATATAGGACCACTGCTCCCTTTCTAAAAAAATGTAGGACCATTGCAAATTTTGAAATTATCATACCTGATCAAATTTATCTTGTTGACCAGCTCTTCGAGTTTTTCGTGCATAACAGATATCCAAGAAACAACATTATTTTCTGGCAAAACCTCAAATCCACAATTAGCATCATGAGCACGGTCAGATTTCTCATACGTATCAAGAAGTGATTTCCACATACACGTTAGCCTCCTGTTCAAAGCCTGGGCATGCACCTAAGCTCCAGTCACAAAGACCTTCGAACTAGCACGACGTCCAAGGACTGCAACATAAGATCAGTACAGGCATATGAGGAGTTACAAGCCTTGCAACAAATGCTGTCACAGCTTCCCTATGAAGAAGATCAGTTAGATACTTGGTTGCTACCTAATGGTGCGGAGAGCTTTTCTGTATCATCGTATTATTCCAAGCAGCACCAAGGCTTGCAAGTCTCTGGGATTTTCAAAAGGCTTTGGAAATCGAGGTGTACAATGCGGGTAAAATTTTTTGGTTGGTTGGTGCTTATTGACAGGCTCAACACCAAAGCTATGCTTATACGGCGTAATTTGTTATCACACCAAGACTCTCTTTGTGCATGCTGCTCGCGGGGGTTGAGGAAGATATAGAACATCTATTTTTCGACTGTCCCCTGGCAGTGAGGTGCTGGAACTTTCTTCAGGTTCATTGGGATCTTAATCTACAACTGTATGATAGGATTTTGTATGCCAACACCAATTCAACCATACCAAGTTTCATGGAGGTCTGTTTAGTTGCTATGTGGAAAATTTGGAAGATGAGAAATCGTTTGGTTTTTTATGGATACCCAGTCTCCTTCAGTCTTTGGACCGTGAGGTTCAGAGAGAGTTTCGTCTTCAGAGCCTAAGGATGAAGCCAGTCAAGAAAAGTTTAGCTTTGTTATGGCTCGAGTCCCTGTAATCGCACTGCCCTTTTGGGGCATTGTTCGCCTCATTTGTATCCTGTTTTTCTTTTGTTGGTGGTTGTGAACTGGATCTGTAAGTTGTTCTAATCCTTAAATAATAAAAACATTTTTACTGTGGGGGACCCCCACAGTCTTTGGTCAAAAAAAAAAAAACATAAGATGGAGGATCCCCTTTCTCAACTTCCTAGATCATACTCCCTCCGTATTTAAATATAAGTCACGGTTGATTTTTTTTTCCAAAACTTCAATCGCTCATTTTATTCAAAAAATTTTATAATTTATTTTGATGTAATGTGTTTTATTACTGTATAGAGTTTGAGTATGACTAGTTTATTTATATGTTTAAATAAATTTTTTGAATAAAACGAAGGATCGAAGTTTTGAGAAAAAAAAATCAACAGCGACTTATATTTAAACTTCTCACAATCCTAACGGAATCATCCCACTGCCCACGATCGACAAACACATTTACTATTGAGAATGCAAATGCATCAAATTAAGACACGTTCTCAAAGGCCTTCACTGACAGTACATATTCAACAACGCATCACAATGTTGCCATCCTTGCCTTAACGGCATAGCCAAGGGCGGAGGGTCAGGGTTCCCTGTGGCCGAAAATTTTGAAATTCAAATATATTTTTAAAATTTTGTGTTATTGGCTGCTTCTAATCGTGTCGCTAGCGGCGGCCACCGCCCGAAGGATGGACACGGCCCAAGGCCGCGTACCTCCGGAGCGCGGCGCCGCAGGTGCTGGCCATGGATCAGAGCGCAAGGCTCTAGCCAGGCCCCATGGACTAGAGCATAAATGGGCCGTAATTCCAACAACGAGCCCAATTACCCACTAGTTACAACCCACTGCAAGTACATGTGACCCGGTTGACTTGAGACTTCACTTCAACAAACCACACTAGAAAGTTAAGTTAAAAAACGTAGAAAGCTCACAAGAGTTTTGTAGAGTCCGTAGATTTTGAGACTTTTCTAAAACCAAACAGGGCCTCAGACAATGACAGAAGTGCACCTGAAAACACTATATTCACCAGTAACTAAATTGGCACAACAGCTGACAAAATTTTCTACGTAAGCATCCTCCAGAAATCTAAGTAGAAGGAAAGCATCGCGGTTTTTTCCTTGAAAAGGTAGACAAATTACGGTATCAGCATTGGAACTATATATATGCTCCTTTAACTGGGGCCCTTTGCGAGCTGATCTTTCCAGCCATCTTTTGTCGATCTTCATTAACTGGCGCCCTTTTGCGAGCTAATCTTTCCAGCCATCTTTTGTCGATCTTCTTGGAGCAAGGCCTTTGGACGATGGGTTGGGCATAGGTTTTGACGGTGTCACCGGCGCTTCCTCATCGTCCCAGTCATCTCCCCAGTTGTCGTCCCACTTATCAGACTGATCAAGTTCTTTCTTGCCACCGATGGAAACCGGTAGCTCCGCAGTGTCTAGCTTCTGATATGCAAGACCACCACCTTGCTTGCGTGTCCTCCGAAGCTTGATGCACACTCCCACCACAACAAAGAGAAGAAAGGTAAACCCTATGACTAGCGTGTATGTTGAGGTAAGTGGCATCCGAATTACACGACCAGTCTCCCTTGTGATTGCATTGTGGATGTTAATAGTACAGTTCTCTTCTGCAATTTTGAGGACTATTGCCGTGTTGTTTGCAGCATCACCAGAAACGGTCACCTGTGTCTAAGGCAAAAACAATCACCAAAGGAGCGTAAGGTTACGGCTCAGTAGACTATTCAAAGACATTCCAACTAAATATCAACGATAAGCACAACAACAAAGGGGACATATCAGGTGCAACCACCATACTCGATGCAACCACTAAGAGTGTCCAGATCTGAATCCTACACTTTGAACAAATTGCTAAAAGCCGATAGCTCAACCATAGATTTCATAAATACATAAACTAGTGCAGCTAAGCATGTACATATGGAGAAAATAAGCCAGAAAATGCATCAGTTAATTATAAAAGGTGTACTGCTCATTTATACCTCCCTGTGACCATTTGCTTCAACATGGACGGCACCTTCTGCTAAAGTGACATAATCTGGAGCTGTGATGCTAACATCAAGTGGGTTTATGCCTTTGTTGTCCATCAGAAGTGACAGAGGTAATGAATCTGGTTCCAAGTGAAACAAGTAACTTTATGTGGAAAACATGAAAAAAAGAATCAGAACACATATAGAGAACCAATATGTTTTGAAAAATTGCCATCGAGGGAAAAAAAAAAGTGATGGGTGTCATCAAGGAAATATGATTTGCTTACATTCTCTAGGACACTGGAAGCAATACATTTAGCTACATGTTGAGAGCAAACTCAACTATAACTGCCCGGATGTTGCTTTCATGCTAAAAAAAATAAATCCAAACCTATGGAACATATGTATTTGGCCTTTAAATATCAGGTCTCTTGGGAACTTTATTTACAAATGTGTGAATTAGAAATTACTCTAGGATCTTGGAGGGATGCAAGTGCAAAAGTAGGGGATATCAAAATTGATGTGTACATTCGAATTTTGACAGCCGTAATCTTCAAAGTAGAAACGGCAGCTTTTCAATGTCAGATTTATGTACAATGAGAATACCATTAGTTTAATTATGATAGCACATTAGCAAGAAGTCATAAAAGAAATAAGTTCTAGTTTAAATTATTAGAAGCCTGATAGAGATAATTATTTGTTTTTTTTAACTTGATGGTTCACGATGAAAGATAAAGGAGAAAGGCCAAACAGCTGGAAGAATCACCTTCTCCAGAAACTTTTAAGCAGCCGATGAACTTCTTGTTTTCAATTATGCATCTATGTGATGGATCACAATCCTTGATAAGAGGATCTTTCAAGAAATCCCTTACTTGCGGAGATTTTGTTGTGCCTTTATCTTTGTCCTCTGGCTGCTGCACCAAGTCACCTGTTCTGATGTTGGTACCTTCTGTCGAGTTACCCATATTATTGTTCTCACTCGTACCATTCCTGGCTCCATTCTCGTGGCTCACATGCTCTTTGTTAGGGTTTGTCTCATCATGCTGCTCTGATTTCTCAACACCTGAATGTGCACCGGAGCTACCACCATTTGTTTCAGCTGGTGGTGTATCAGCGGTGTCCTGAATTAAAAACGAAAGATCTGTCAAATAGCAAGTCAATACATAAATGCAGGCAGCACCAGTTTGTCAAAATGGACCTCTGACGCAGTGTGCCTTGCTTATCTGAGACTGAAAATCCACACTGGACCTACAGTTACAGTACAGGCTTACAGCCCCTGGAGTTACCCTTATTATCACCAGTCACTTGAATCTGCAGTTCTGCAGGATTGTGCCAAGAAATTGTGCAGCCTATTTGGGATCATTCAAAGCACAAGCAGTGACATTTGAGCTGGACACAATAATTTTGTGCACCAGCCTTACTTACCTTGTGCTTTCTGTTGATTGAAATGAAACACTAGCTCATGGGATGCCTAAAAAGTGCCAAATCACAAATCAGTACACGCTCCGCCTACACACGCTGGCGGCTTCGAAACCATCGAAATGAATCCGAATCAGAGCGAGCCTATTCGAATAATCACCTAAGGCAAATCCTGTGACAAGCATATGCATATCACCGTATAGGTATAGCAAGCACAAGAATCCCGTCTCACCTCTGCTACGGCGACCACGGCGAAGACAGCCACGAGGAGCAGGAGCAGCGCACCGCCCCGCCTCATCACCGCGAACGGCAACTATAAGCTCACGTCCCAGGCGCCACGACCAGGTCCAACCGAGCCGCCGGCCGGAGATCTGGAGGGCCGCGAGCCGCTAGCGTGGCCTCCGCCCGGCGGCAAGTGGGGGTTCAAGGTTGGGGGGCGGAGGCAAGTACGGGACGTCGAGAGTCGAGGCCTGGAGCAGCGGGCCGGGGAGGGACCGGTGGAGAAGTTGGAGTGGTGGCGGGGCCTCGTGGGGCAACGGAGCCGAGGTGGGTGGTGGGCGCCTCGGCCGCCGCCGGCACCTGCAGTGAAGAAGCGAAACAGACCGGGAGGGAGAGTCCGTTTGGAAGGGAGTGGTTGTTGGGTGGTGCCGGCGGCCCGGCCGGCTCTTGGATCGAGATGCTGCAGTCGGATGATCGGATCACCATGTGGATGTTCATTGACTTTTGGCCCATCGATGCTGCCTTTTGCAGCCGTTGAGCCGATTTGGAATGGAAGACCCAAGTGACAATGGTAAAAAAAAAAAATCAGTAAATAAATCTTCTTCGGAAATGTAGCTTGGTATGCATGTTTGGAATAGAGGTTTTTTCAAAGAAAATTAAAGGAATTCATTTCTTAATGGAAGTTTCTCATCTTCTGTTTGGAATATACGAAAGCTGCTTCCCAAATCTTTTTTTTTTTTTAAATTCATGCTGCTCGCCCACTAAAAAACAAAAGTAAGAACCTACTGCATACAACCAGCTAATAGATACCTACACAAAAGATATAGCTAAACTATACCCAAACAATCCAATCAGCAAGGCAACTACTCAGCTAATAATATTTGGTTCATTAGCTATTCATACCTAAGCTAAGAGCATCTTCAAAAAGCCCATCAGGTTTAAGCACTAAAAACCCCCCTCCAATAGTCATTCTAACAATCTTATATTCACTGATATCGTAAATCATTCGCTCCACCTTTAGATCACTCTAGCTTGGATATCGTTTTGCAAAAAAAAAAAAAAAAACTTTTTTATATAAGCGTCATGTTGAATCCAACTGTTGTCCTATTTTGAGAAATTTGATACTGTTCTGCCACCGTAAACAGAGTAGGGTTTTAATTTGAGAAAATAAGATGAGTATACTATTGAAAGATAGCCTCAATACTCAATAGCCATATCTAGGATGAATAAACTTAGAACTTATTGTAAGCTGGGCCTCTAGAGAAAAGGCTAGAAAATAAAAATACTGAGCAATAAGCTGGTCTGTTTGAATCGATTGGTGAGCTCTAGGTGATCCATATAAAACAGACTATCTATTAGCTGTAGCGCTGATCTAAACAGCCTAACAAAGATAGTTACTCGGTAACTAGTAATTAAGCCAGACATCCTAACTAGTGCTTGACCCTGCATGGTGCTACTACAGCAAGTTTTTGATCTAGTACCCCACTTGTATCTGATCCTCAGGCGGTCAGGCCCCCACTGTTCTTGAGCCTTGACACTCTGGCACACCTAATTTGATGGCAAGAAACTAGAAAAATATCCCCACGTGGGCCCCGCTGTGCTTCGTTTAAAACCCTCCCACCCCCTCCATTGCCATTGATCTCCTGCTGGCTGCTGCCGTCATCTCCTCTCCAATCCAGCCGCCGCGCCTCCGCCTGTCTCGTCGTCCGCCAGGCCGGCCATGGCGTTCAACAAGATCAAGGTCGCCAACCCCGTCGTCGAGATGGACGGTAAGCAGGACCCCCTCCCCTGTTCCTCCAACAGATCTGCGGGTCTACGTCGCCCTGTGCTGCGTCCGCTCGTCCGGTCGTTCTAGCTGGCTTTAGTCGAAGCGTCACAGTAGATCTACTTACTAGATGTGGATCCTTCCACCTTGGATGGGATATGCTGAGTTAATTCAGCTAGTCTGGAAGTGACTTGGTTCACCCCGCGAGTCAATTCAGCTAGTCTGCTTCTGCGAACACGGGCGCTCACGCTTATTGCTGAATTCTGTGTCCAGGCGACGAGATGACGAGGGTCTTCTGGAAATCTATCAAGGACAAGGTAATAGGACCTTGCTCGGTGTAGCTTCCCGTGCTGTTGTTTTTTAGAGGTCTTTTTTTTTTTTCATCTTATTACACTGTGGATATGCGCAGCTGATCTTCCCATTCGTGGACTTGGACATCAAATACTTTGACCTTGGGCTTCCACACCGTGATGCTACAGACGACAAAGTCACAGTCGAGGCTGCAGAAGCTACACTCAAGTAAGAACTCCGTTTTACTGCCCCTTTATCAAGAAAGGGGAGATGGAAAGCAAAGGAAGGAAAAGACTATTGCGTTACCCAGTGTCATTATAAACAATTCAGATGCTCCTTTTGCGTGTGTGATTGCATTATCTAGCAAGTTTTGCTGTGTATGGTGGAATATACATATTCGATTCAACCTTTTCATAAGTCATTTAATCACTGGAAAGGAACTTCCTTGAGAAAGTGACATGCTTAAGACTAAGCTCACCAGGGCGCCCATCCAATCCCGTCCTTCCACTATTCCAACTACCACCCTTTCGGTTTACAGTGCCGCACGGTGTATGGACGCCCCATTTTAGACATTTTGGTGAGTCTAGTCTAAGTGCCTTTCTGATACTTGGTTGTTACCTTCGGCATATTGCTGTTGGGGTCATTAAACATTTTGCTGCATTGCGCACCTGTCTTTTCTATTGCTTATGCTCCTCTATTTCTGTATAGGTACAACGTCGCTATCAAGTGTGCCACCATTACACCAGGTATATTTAGGCTAGTGTTCTGAAATGTGCTGAAGATGGTTTCAAGGCATTCCTCATTTATTGACATCTACACTGTAAAAGAGCGAGTTTTCTAAAAACCTTTTTTACCTAGAAAAACATAAGTATACCCCTTGTGCTGACCCCACCGTGCAGTTTGGAAAAGGTTGGAAAGAGGTGGAAAGACCCAAAACCCATAGATGCAAAATGTTTTATCCACTTTCTCTCTTTATTTCTCACCTCATTTTATATCCATACCCATATGTTACTTTTCTTTTCTTGGTTTTAATGAGAAAGTAATGACGTCAGTCAATTAGGTCTCCTTTCTTTTAATTCTATTTTTATTTTTCTCCTTTCTATTACCTGCTTGATCATCTCACAACACGTGCGTGTTGCACGTACATCTATGCTATTACATCAAAATCCATTGCAGATGAAGCAAGGGTAAAGGAGTTTGGCTTGAAGGCTATGTGGAAGAGCCCAAATGGCACAATTAGGAACATTCTGAATGGTAATATGCTGCTGCAGCTTGTAAGTGTAATCTTCCCCAGAAGTCCAGAGTGCTTGGAACTGACAGTCCTATTCCTGTTCTAGGCACCGTGTTCAGAGAACCAATCATCTGCAAAAACATCCCGCGTCTTGTTCCAGGTATCGAAGGAAGACAAAGTATATTGCTACTCATTTATGCAATTTTGTCTTGTGAACCAAACTACTGGCTGATTCAGGGTGGACAAAGCCCATTTGCATTGGGAGGCATGCATTCGGTGATCAGTACCGGGCAACTGATGCAGTTATCAAGGGACCTGGCAAGCTTAAATTAGTTTTTGGTATGTATACAGTCACGTAACATTGAAGGCAACATAAAGGTCCCTGTTAATATTCGTAATTGCAATTGTAATTCATACGACACCTTTTTTTTTTAATTCTGTCCATGCTTTCTGTAACGAATTTGATTTCATCCCCTTTGTCCTTTCTTTTGGTACTGATAGAGGGAAAAGAAGAACAAGTTGAGCTGGAGGTGTTCAACTTTACTGGTGCTGGAGGAGTCGCCTTGTCAATGTACAACACTGATGAGGTACTATTTGTTATTTGCTACTATTCCATTACTTGGCATATATAATGTGCCCCCTTTTGTAATTTATCATCTCATTAATTCTTGGCATATATGTAATTATGCAGTCCATCCATGCCTTTGCTGAGGCTTCTATGGCCACTGCTTATGAAAAGAAATGGCCGTTGTACCTTAGCACCAAGAATACTATTTTGAAGAAATATGATGGCAGGTATGGGTGTTGCTGACCAGTTTCTCAGATTGCTTTTCAGTTCTTACTGATGGTGCCTTTTCCCTAGCACAACATATTTATTTGTGTACTTGATTTGTTTACAGGTTCAAGGACATTTTCCAGGAGGTGTATGAAGCGGGGTGGAAATCCAAATTTGAGGCTGCCGGCATATGGTATAATTCTAACTTCTATGTTTTGTTTAACATGGTCTGAGCCCCCAAGGCCTTTTTTCTCATTTCAGTCATTTGGTGTTCTTAGGTATGAGCACCGGCTTATTGATGATATGGTAGCATATGCGCTTAAGAGTGAAGGAGGATATGTCTGGGCCTGCAAGAATTATGATGGAGATGTGCAGAGCGATTTCTTGGCTCAAGGTTATAATTTGCCAGCTGCAAACTCAAGTTTTGAGTAATGCTTGCTTCTTGCTTGATCTTAATTAATAAGTGTCGTATTAACTATTGAATTCTTTTTTACTGCAGGTTTTGGATCATTGGGTTTGATGACATCGGTATTGGTAGGTCACTAAATTTGCTTTCAGTAGTTAGTCATGATAAATTTCTCATCAGGCGCTTTGTTTCTGATTTGGTCAAATAAGAAGAAAATGAGTTTACTGTACCTGGATACTTTGAGACTTTGCATGTGTTTAGAGGTTTCAGAAGAGCAATGTAACTTCTGAAAGTCACAATGATGCTAAACTGGTTCATGTAACCTTATCCCAGGTTTGCCCTGATGGAAAGACGATCGAAGCTGAAGCTGCCCATGGTACTGTTACCCGTCATTACCGTGTTCACCAGAAAGGAGGTGAAACCAGCACAAACAGCATTGCTTCGATCTTTGCATGGACAAGAGGACTAGCACACAGGTATGACTGTCAAGTACAATTCTAGTACTGCTGTGAGATGCATCAGTACAAGAGTTGTTCAGTTTTAGGCCTTCAAATTTTGCAACTTTTAATTGGCGTTCCCCTACCTTGTGGTTTAGGGCAAAGCTTGATGACAATGCTAGACTACTTGACTTCACCCAGAAGCTTGAGGCTGCCTGCATTGGAGCCGTTGAGTCTGGGAAGATGACCAAGGACCTTGCCCTTCTTGTTCACGGATCTTCAAAGTATGTGATTGCATTATCTGTCTTGCCACCCCCATTCACATGCATCTTCGCGCCTACATACATTCCTGGATTTTATGCTGACTGATGTATGTTGCAGTGTCACGAGGAGCCACTACCTGAACACTGAAGAGTTCATCGATGCGGTTGCTGATGAACTCAGATCAAGGTTGGCGGCCAACTCAAACTTATGAGATACCTGCTGAAGTTCTGGTGTTTCCTTGCACCACGATTCGAGTCATTCTTCATACATTGTCATTTCTTTGTGTCACCACCACCACCCCGAGGGGCCTGAAACGAATACGGATATCTGTAGCAGCGTACTAGATCATTTACCCGCGAGAGATTGGCCCAGATTCCGCGATTACGCAACTCATATACCTGATTTTCTGATATTTCAATAAATGATAAAAGAACTTGTGCTCATTCAGCACGGTTTCTGGTTGTTGCTTCGTCTGTACTGATGTCATGCTTACTGTCATTAGAAGTTTGACGTGTTACTGCAGCGCCTGCAGTTCTGTAAGTGCCGAGTATTGAGTTGTTTTTGCATTCGGTGCTTCTTTTATTTTTCCTTTTGTCGCATAAGGTGAATCTGAATTTCTGTCACGAACCTGCAAGAGCAACAGAAAGAGAAGCTGATGCTAGAACAGACAGGGCAGGGCTTGGGCACAGAAGCAGCAGTGTGAAATACGGTGGGCCGGCTTGAACGAAGCTCAAGCCCAAGTGAAGTAAAGAGAAGCAGAGAGCCCAGCCCACAGAGATAGCCAAACCACTGCTTAATAGCGATCACATATATTTGTTGCTCCATCTCAAAAAAACCAAACATATATTTGTTGCTTGGCGAATTGAAAACACACAAAAAAAATTACTGGACCAGATATTCTGAAGGTAATCCTGTTTGTGAATGGGGTTTTAGCATCAATTCTGAACTCATGCTCCGAACCATTTTTCAGATTTTCCTCCTGACATTTACTAGAATGTTACAACTGATTATCATGAGAGGCCATAAAAGCCATTCCCAAACAGTCATCCTAAGTATTTCACTTCAATCAGATCATGCCACACGGAAAAAAATCGAGTGTGTACCTCAGTTGTGAAATACAAAAGCAGTGCCCATAGTTCTTGACCGAGATCAGAAGAGGCAGTACGTGTCCCAGGCGGCGCCGCGGCGGCCGTAAACAGCGAGCTGGCGAGGCAGCGACGGCCTTTGACTCCAAAAGGCCGGCCGAGCTCGATGGTCGACGCCACGCGCGGAGGACTCCTCACGTCGGTCTTGGTGCGACAGAGAAATTGTGGCCGTTCGAAATCTCTGATTGGCTGCATCTGTACCCGTTTCATCAGTTGGGTTTTGAAATGAGCTTTGGCGTCTCACATTTCATGTTTCTTTGGCATGCAAAAAGGGTTTACTGTAGTTCTTGAATGCGATAGCAAGAGTTTCACGTCTCTTTGGCATGCAAAAGGGGTTTCCTGCAGTACTAGAATATGATAGCAAGAGTCAGGCACAACTAATCTGCCAAGAACACGAGTCACGACTGTATCAACAGTCATCTAGTCGGCCGCCGTAAACAGTGACCGGCGGCTGTCCAGACGGCGCCGGCGACAGATCGCTGCTAGCCTCAAATCTGAGGTGCACATCCATATCCCCAGCAGAGAGTCCTTGTAGTCTGAACACTCACTCATGGTGTTAGTCCAATACCGTTTTATACTAGCTCATCCATTCATTCAGTCAATGGAGAGTAGCAGTTGTTTTACAATGTACAATGGGGTGCGAGACGGCAGGATCCACTACAGCTAGCTGCACATCACCCGCGCCCTTGTAATCTTAGCAGCAAAAACAAACGAACAAACAAAGTAAACCAGCATGCATACCGGGTCGCTACTACTAATCAAACCCTAGCTAGCTAGCCTGCTAAATAACTTTGCCTCTTGATCGCCACAGCTTGTACGCCAAATGCTTCCTCGTTAAAACATCGGAAACGGCTCGCCGTTCGCCGGAGCAAAAGGCCCCTCTCTTCTTCTTGGGTGTTGGCCTGGTAGAATGGAAGAACGCGCGAGCGAAGGAAAAGGAGCAAAAAAAAAAAAAAAAAAAAAAATCAAGCGCAAACGGTAGAAGAGGAGGCTCTAGCAGGCACACGGCCAGCGCCTTGAGGCTTTATGCTGCTGCTAGATGGGAATGGCGCCGGTGGCAGATGCTGAATAGTGCCCATTCACCAGGCGCTCCAGTGGCTTCACAACGTGCCCGTTCGGGTACAAAGCTCCGTTGCTGCAGTGGCACCTGCCTGGTGGACTGACAGCGCCGCAAGGGCGTTGGAGCAGTTGGTCTAGCTGACCTGATGCTGCCGCTATCAATCCTGTCAAAATTACAGAGGTTTTCACTAATTACTTGCTCAATCGTTTATATTTCTTTCCAGAAAAAGAAAAGGAAAAACACTTTCAGGCAAAATGAAGTACATGTTGGAATGTTTGTGAGGATGTTTTGTATTACCTAAGAAAAGCGGAGATGGCTTGCCAGGCCTTGACTTGAATTCAGGGTGAAATTGTGCACCGATGAAAAACTTATGAGTTGGTAGTTCGATAATCTGCATGTGGTAAATCAAATTCATCAGAGCAGGACATAAAACTTGGTTAACTCTGCATTGCAAATGCTGGTGACTGTACCTCCATGCGTTGGCCGCTTTCGTCCCTGCCAACGAAAGAAAGTCCTGCTTTCTCAAATTCTGGGACCATATCAGGATTCACCTCGTATCTGTGGCGGTGCCTTTCATCAACAGAGCCAGCATTGCCATAACTACGATAATTCAGAATTCAAACGATTATCTCTGTAGTATATAAAATGGTGGGAAAAAGGGGCCACTTGGAAAATAATGGTGGAAGATGTGGGATGTGCTTCTTACAGCTTAGCAGATTTGCAGTTATTGACCTGGAAAAAAGTCCTCCTTGATCCAAGGCGCATTGTTGCCCCCATATGCGTTTTGGATCCCTGCAGAACAGCAGAAGCATTGTCGGCACTAAAACACATGATAAATTTAAAGATGAAGGAATTTGCTAAAGAAACCGGCAGTTGTACCGAAATAATTACCTCTGGCATGAAAATAACGCATGGTGTTTTTGTGGTCGGATCAAACTCTGTACTGTTAGCACCCTGCAACTTCATGATAGAACGTGCAAACTCAATCACTGCAATTTGCATGCCCAAGCAAATGCCGAGATATGGAATGTTGTTTTCGCGCGCGTATTTTGCAGCCAGAATTTTTCCTTTGACTCCTCTGTCTCCAAAACCTCCTGGCACCAGCACACCATCGGCGCCCTGAGGTGGAAAAACTCATTCAAATTCCTGTATAGTGAGCTAGTGGCAAGTCTTGAGAATGCATTTTATGCTTACCCTCAGTGATTCCCATGCTTTTTCATAGGCTTCAGGAGTCTACAAATGCAACAGTACCCCAAATTATGAGTTGATTCTCTAATATAGAACAGTAGAATTGATAATGCAAAAATAAACATAGGACAGTCTTTTTTTTTTTGGTGAAGACATAGAAGAACTGACCTCTTCTGCTGTAGAATCTTCAAGATCGCAGGAAGGGACCCAGTCTACCACAAGTTTCCTGTCCAAAGCAACTGATGCATGCAAGAGAGCCTGGTAGAAAAAAAATGAAGAAACAGATGAGACCCACGATTTTTTTAGACCCACATATATCTGTGTTATAAGATATAAAACAGCGATCCATGGCACCTTTAAAACAGATAGATAGGAATCCGACAGACCAGTATATTTTCCAACCATAGCAATCCTGACCTGAAAAAGATTTTTATGCCATAATATTAAGCACTGATTATTATAAGCTAAGGGATTCACTTTGCTATTTAAAATTGTAGCTCAAATGATCAAGAAACGGACCACAGTTTTCAATCGGTCACATCTGCTGGCTCTTTCAGTCCATTCAGCCAATTTGGGTTCTCGAGCAACTTGTCCCGCACTGCATGGATGAAGAAATAATACATGTGAGCATTCCTAGAAATGAAGCCAACTGGACAAGCATATAATACTTTGGTACGATGACATACCACTGGAGGTTTAACACTTTCAGAATAGCTTCATGGGCCTTCTGATCCTATAAAGAAGAGCAGCATTTATGGTTAACCATGCCAAATAAAAAATTGGCAACCATTCTTACAAATAATTTCATGTGTCATACTCTGAGCAACAAAGGGATGTGCCAAATGTTTGTGACATCATGGAGATTAATGATATTAGGTATCTGCCAAATAAAATCAAAGTCAGAGTTGCTGTTGCAGACGCTGAATTCGAATTTAGAAATATTGAAGCAAACAAGTTTTTTTACCGGGACATGACAAAATTGTGCAAGCTTCATTTTCACGTGTTCTTCAAGTGGCTGCCAAAAAGCACAGAGAAGACAATTTATAAGGCCACCATCAGCATTTAAAGATTCAGACGAGGCAGGATTTGTAAAGATATATGTATCATACATTCATACCTGTGTACTGCGACATGCCAAAACATCAGGTATGAGTCCAAGTCCTCTTAGTCCACGAACACTATGTTGTGTAGGCTTAGTTTTCTAGATAATAAAGGAAATAACATCGTTATTTTCTGAACAATAACAATATATTTGAACATAAAAGTAACATAGTGTCTAGAAATCAGCAGAGAATTTACCTGTTCACCAACTACATTTAGAACTGGTACAAGACTGACATGCACCAAGCAAAAGTTCCCAGGCCCTGAGATTGAATCGATAGGCAGTTGATGTTAATAGCAAAATAAACATTGAAGCAACATATATGAGTAGAAACATAAGTAGAACAGGGGAGAATTACAGAAATTTACAGCTTCCTTACCTACACGGTATGAAAATTGACCTAGAGCTTCAATAAAAGGCATTGACTCAATGTCCCCTGCATCAAGAATGCCACTGTTGTTATGCGGCAAAAATATTTTGTCTCCTGCACCGGAATACTTACAGCTATGGGAACAATTGAGCAAAATAATATATGCTACTTTGCGATTTGCTGCAATAATTCTGATTGTTTTTTTACCTATAGTGCCACCAAGTTCTATGACACAAACATCAGCTGGCTCTTCTGAGCCATCAACTGGATTCATTGCCACACGTTCAATCCACTCTTGTATTTCATCTGTGATGTGCGGCACAACCTGATAAAGGGAATTAACTCGAATTCGTAAACTCAGTCACTGTAACAACTGGCACATTTTCCATGACTACAGAAAAAACATGAAATATATATTCTAATACTCAATCCTTACCTGGACAGTTTTTCCCAGGTAATCTCCTCTACGTTCCTTGTCAATAACAGACTGCAGTTTGTGCGTTAGTAGAGAAGTTAGTACCAGTTACACTATGAATCCAACCAGAATAAAAGTTATTCTGCATCTCTTTTTTTTAAGAAATATGCTCATTTAGTAGAAATTCAAGGTATCTCATACAAAGGTATGTAGAAGCATGTGCCGGTGGTCCTCAATTCTGTTCATTAGACAATAGCTACCTAATCGCATTTAAATCGTATTTCTAGCACCAGGATCTCATTATCTATTCAATCCACGCTAGTATGGTACTATTCTATGATAAATTCAGTGTGCACAAATTTCAACCGCAGTAAACCAATTTGTAGATGCGGTAAAAGGAAGCATCCAGTTCTAGAATGGGTCCAAGCCTATGATTGGTTCACTATTAACCTGATGCTTGCTACCAAACATTGCTCCAGACAGCAGTGGCCGACTACTGAGGACCAGATGATTGTCCACATGTGTTATTGAACTGTAGCAGATCTTGGAACAAAAAAAAGCAACATCGCAGAAGATTTGTGGGTTCCATGCAAAAATTCAGGTAAAGAAGCACCCAGCCTTGTTGTAAAAGATAAACCACCGAATATTCCCAGTTTGTAAATGTGAAGGCGAAGCATAAACCACAACTTTTAACAGATACGCTAGCAGGTTAGCTCAGGCTCTTGCGTGTACTTTCGACAGAGAGTGTTTATCCTCCTCACCTGGTATATCTTTCCCGTGGTTATGTTGTTGTCGCGAGTCAACTTGATGTCCAGAAACCGTTCGTAGTTTCCAAGGTCCAAGTCCACCTTTGACAAGGATGGGAACAAAAAGGAATTCTCGTTAGCTGAGCAAGAAACATTGGAGAAACATGGCGCAGTTCCAACACGTTGGGGATGAGAAGAATGGACATCAGGACAGGTGTATGAACTACGAAGTGCTTAGCACAGGTGACCAGTCCTCCGTGACAGTGGAAGTTGTGAAACAAGGGGGACGATACGTGGCGCTATGTAGTGCAGCCGCTGGCGTGTACTTTGTACTGCTACGGGTCTACAATCTGCAGTCGTTGGCACCAAGTCTCCATCCAGTCTTTGGGTGGCGCGCGATTGGTAGTACAGGGTGTGCCAGAAAAGTGTGCGGAGGGAGATGTGCTGTAGATGCAGTGCCAATCGTACCTCGCCACCGTCGTCCAGGACAAACACCTCGCCGTGCTCGAACGGAGACATGGTTCCCGCATCGGTGTTGAGGTATGGATCTGCACACCAGCGAAAGAGGGGGAAATAAAGCTTAACTCAGCATGCTTATAATACGAAAAAAAACAAAAATGTCAAAGAAGATCATAAGTACTCCTACATGGGTAATACTAATACAGACAACACACGGTATACCACCAGAGGAACCCACAGTAAAATGGGAGGCTCTGCCGGGACGTGACGAGACAGGGTAGAAAATGCTGCGTAAATAATTCCAGCGAGGAGGCAAAGGTTCACAGCACTTGGCCGGTTGGCCCGGGCGAGCGAAAGAGACAACGCTCACAGTGAGGACAAAATTTTTCAGTAGCACGAGATGACAAATTTGACCTGTAAGGCTGAAAACAACGGCTCCTCTATCTTTTCATCTTTTATTACTATTCTAACTACTTCTCTATCTGTTTACAGTGCAGAACACTGACAGTGCAGAACAGTGCCGTAACAGTACCGTATTTAATTTTAAGGGATCCGTATAGGGTAACCGTTGATTTTAGCCTAATCCTGTATTACTGCCGCTGCCCCCTCCCAATTCCCAAATAAAAAAAAAACACACCCAACGCCTGAGAAGTTCATGTGCTCCAAGGAACCGAGACAGTGACGCTGACAGAAGTATCAGATGCCGCGAGCCACGCCACCCAACACACCAAAGCAGCGAGCATGAGCAGTAGTAATCGCGGTTCCAAAGGAGCACGAAACATGGGACGACAGACGATTA
Source organism: Paspalum notatum (assembly GCA_022530915.1). Classification (NCBI taxonomy): domain Eukaryota; kingdom Viridiplantae; phylum Streptophyta; class Magnoliopsida; order Poales; family Poaceae; genus Paspalum; species Paspalum notatum. The sequence goes on from CM039692.1 coordinate 39,500,194, forward strand.
GTTTATTTATAACACAAAAAAAGAAGCTAGAGAGGGAGCGGCCGGCGACTTTTGCTAGTAGCAAATTGCTGCTGAGCATGAGGAAGAAAAAGTTGAACAGTAGATCGAGGGCCGGGTACGAACGAATAGGGAAGAAACATGCCAACAACAGCAACTCAACAGGGTAGCAGCAGCAGCAACGATACATATACAGAAAACAAAAAACGGGCAGTAGTGGTGCTGTGGTGGTAGCAAACGTTGGAATGGAAGGACGCGATCGAGAAGCGCCCAAAAGAAAAAGATGCCACATGAGATTAAGCCTCATCCACCCACGTCCAATCCAGGAAGAACAGCTAGCGAGCGAGGCCGGCCGAAACTGCCACCGGGCGGGCGGCCCCATTCGCGATGGAAAATGCCGCTGCGGTGGCGCCCTTGTTTGAGACGGAGTCGTCCTAGCCAGCAACGTAGTAGGAGCACTACGTAGCCTAGTGAGCTGTGAGCCCCGCCCCCGCCCGCCCGCTTCCAACTCGTGATCTCGAGATGAGGGCGAGCGCGTAGTTTATGCTGCAGCGACCAAAGGGAAAATGGCACACGTACGCATGGAGGGGGGGAGGTCGCGGCCTGCGGCTGTGCGATCACGTGGCCGCCATTACGAGGCGGAACGGACGCTGCCTGCTACTATCTCTTATTTTATTTTTATTATTTTTATTTATTTTGGTCAGTTTGAAAACGGGGGCGAGATCAGAAGTGGGCGGTGGCGGCACGGGGGGTTTGGGGGTGTCGAGGCGGCGGCGGCGGCGGACGGGGGGCTTACCGATCTTGATGGAGGTGACGCGGAGGCCGCAGGCCTTGAGCACGACGCCGATGCTGCTCGCCGTGACGCCCTTGCCGAGCCCACTCACCACGCCGCCGGTGACGAGGACGTACTTCATGACCTCGATCGACTCCCTCGCCTGCTGGGTCTCGTCCGGTTCCGGTCTCGGTCCGCGCGCGGCCCTTCCTCCGATCTCTCCTGGTTCCGCTCTCTGTCTCGCCCGCGCCGGCCGGCCGGGGTCGTCGCTGATTCTCCTGGGATCGAGGAGGGAGAGGAAGGGGACGAGGAGGAGGAGATTGATTGGCAGTGGGAGACGAGGGGAGATGGAAATGGGGGGATGGGAGGTTGGGGTTTGGGAGCGCCGAGGCCCGAGGGGGAGGGGAGGGTTAAATAGGCCCGCCGGGCGCCCGGGCGTGCGTTGGCCTTTGGCCCTCGCAGTCGCAGCGCACGGGGACGCAGACCACCACCACTCTCTCTCTCTCACTGGGGAGTGGGCCCCTGCGGTACGTAGAGTATTTTTATTTGTATGGTATAATGTAGCAGTATAATTTATCCAGAGAAATCTAAATCCACTGGGCCACACTTGGTTGGTCTTGGGACAGGTATTCGAGTGTCACGAGATGAAACCGGAATGGATGGATATAAATACAAATAGTTATTTTCCTCTTAGATCTGATTTCGGGTACGGATTGTCCGAATATTGCTCTACATTTCATTGTCGTACTAATATCACCACCACCACAACCACGGCACGGTTCAAAGTTTGGTCCGCTTGGTATTAGGTCTGGTTTGGCGCTAGTGCTAGGTTCTGAATTCCCAGTCCAGGTGTCCTATAGCACTTCACAACTTGCAAGTGGAACAAAGGACTTGTTTTGCTCAAAAAAATTGCATATATAGATTAATAAATAGGATATTACTAGATGTTCAACCTTGCTGTTGGATAGGGTTTGAAATTGATGGGTTTGGACTTGCAGGTATACCAATCCAACCCAAATTTTAATTAAATAAATATACTGGGTACTAATAAGGAGACGTTAGCATCACATATGTATGTATTCAGTTCAAAATTTGACGTACGGAGTAGTATTGGAGATAACATGGGTCGTCATCGTCGTCTATCCCAGTGCATGCCAAGAGTAGTGTTTGACGTACGAGTCACGAATTATCCACTTGTCGTCGTGACTTTTCCTCGTCGAACCGGCCGGCCGGAGCGCTGTATGGCTGAAACAAAAATGTGGTAATACGGCGTGTCGTTCGTTTTCTAGAGCGTTGACATTTCTAACTGACCGGCCTTGAAACATTTAACCATTTACAGTACTACTAGGGTTGATGTATTATACTAAATTACTAATTTCTCCTCCGGTGTGATTCCATTTCCATCCTTCCGCAGCAGCCGGGATGCTTCCGAATTATTCTACGTTGCCTTTTTTTTTTGTTATATAAAAAATCACCAAGCCAAGGATTTCGATGGCTACCCCGCCAGTCATTATTAAGTGAAATCAGCAGCCAAAAAATAGCACGGTGGGTCGGTGTTGTATTTGAACTTCTCCTCCTCGTTAAATTAAATATATATCGGCAGGTCCCACTACAAGTTCCAAAGATCGAAGAAGAAAGGGGGAGGAAAAAACTCAATTAATTATCACCACCCTATAAAGACCATGCAGGGGCCGCTAGCATGCAGCAGACGATGCTGCAAAATCGATCTCCAATACTGTTGCCTGTTGGTGACTGACTGAGTGAGCCCTGAACTTGGACACAAATTAAACGAACGGTCGGATATAAATATTCTCTCGTATAATTAATTATTCGTTGGGCTATATATCATCGCTGATGATGCTTGCATGGCAACCGTACGTTCTTCAGTTGTTGATTTTTTTTCAGATAAATATAGCATGATGAAGCAATCTGACTTTGTTAATTTGGGAGGCCTGCTTGCTAGTGTACGCAGATAGAGAATCTGTTCCCTCGGCGACCTGCTGAAAGTCCAATGGCGCGCGTCAAGAGTGTCATTCCGGTTGTCGGGCATTAACAGGAAATCCTTAATTATTAGGTTATATCCTTCCCTATATATAGCTACTAGTCACACTGCTGTCACGCGCTGCGTTCATGCTTGCACGCACGCACTTTAGCGTTTGATCCATCGAATTATCACCGGCTAATAACAGCGGCAAAAATAAAGCTAGTGATGAAACCGTGTGCACTCGTCAGGAGCTAGCTAGGCCTGTTCCCAGGGTGATAGAGAATCAGATTCTAACAAAAGAAATCATAGCCATCAGTACATCTCTAAGTTCAGACAGCCGTGCGCGTTCAGACGATCAGCTGTCGGGACGCACGATCGATCTAGTATCATGTGCTTACTCCTAAACGTACAGTACATGGATTATTGCCGACTAATCGATCGACCAGCTCCGCTAGCTGTCGATGGATCCAGAGAGAGAACGACGTCATGATCCTGTGGGGTTCATCATCAGGGCCGGCCATCTCTTTCGTTGAATTCTCCGGTCGATCCGATCGAATATATCTCTGTGACTGTGAGCAGGAGTTCGTGGTCCGGCCGGCCGGCTACCGAGCTGCTGCCAGCCGTTTCACAGCTCGGATTTGCTTTGATGCTACTCCTTGATCTCGATCAGTCTCCGACAGTACGTACCCACACGCGATTAGATGAGAATGAGATGAGACCCAGTCATCTGAAGGTGTTCTCATATCTTTTTCAGTAAGTGCGAGCTCTTTACGCTATATATGTGTGGTGTGGTATTCTCTCGGCCATGGAATCATTCGCCTCAATTCAAGTTAATTATTGTATTAGCACACGAAAATGCCATTTTTGCTCCCTGCTGTGAGATGCTGGCTCAGTAGGCTGACGACAGCGAAGTAGCTAGCTAGGTCGATTGGGAAAAGTGGTGCTGGTTGTGCGTGTATGGCTCTGTTATTGGTTGGTTCATGGTCCATCGATCGGCAAAATTAAAGGTAATTACGTACTGTAAGCATCACCCCTTTATTTCAAATTTGAAAACTTGGCGCCAAATAACTTAAAGGTACATGGAATGGAACACAGCATATCATTCTAGTGCCTACGTAGTCCTGGGTCCATATACTACTGTATACTAATACTATAGTATTAGTATCATCGTTCAAACGCAAACGTGTGCTATCACACCGCCGGCCACCGTACCCCTTGCAATAAACTAACGACGGCGACGCTTAGGTCATCATGCATTATTATATATCCTAACCGATCGTGCCCTAATCCATCTTGTGCTGCACTACCGATAGATAGATAGATAGACGAATGAAGCTCTGCTGGTAATTAAAACTACGTTATCCCCTTGCACACGTCGTGATCGGTCGTCGCTCCGATCGTACGTACCCACGTTATCCGCGTCCAGAGCCAGCTAGTTAGCCTAACCACCTAACCGGCCGGCGGACAGCCGGAGACGATGGCCGGCCTCCGGTCACTGATCAGGCGGTTGCGCTCTTTCGTTTCCTCCCGTCGAGGTGGCCACCTGGCTGGTTCAGATCAGAATCAGATGGCCCCCGTGCCTGCATGCATGCAGATGCAGGTGTCTGCTCTGCATGCACGGCGGGAGATGGAACCACCAATGGTGCTGGCCGGGGCCCAGCTGCAGGGGGAGGGGAAAACTATTTTCTGATATAATATGGTACTACATTACTGTATATAAAAATTTAGGAGGGGAGCAATGATAGAGACACAGCACGTGCGGGGGGCTCGTGGGCGTATGTACGTGCTTCGGGCCGAACGAAACGGTATGCATTCAATCCTCCCGCCCGCTCAGACAAGTTCCATGTCCTGAACGTCCCTGCCTGCACAACACGTACATCTTTTTCTATTTCTTTCGGTTTCCCCTTTTTATTTCCTTCGATCGAACGACGGTGTGGAAAAAAAATTTTCCAGCGCGCGCGTTATCGCCGTGTACTCTCCTCAAATTTTTTTTGACGCTTTTTTTAGTCAAAAATACATAAATAACCGACGATAAAATTTTGATAACAGAGAGGTAAAAAAAAAAGTTTCTTCTTCACCCCCGCCTGAAACATTTTGTGTTTTTCCGACTGCCCAACCAACATGGGTTGCGTTAATTGGTGCGTGACCTCGATCCCTTCGCCACCGGCTGCCGCAACGACTGATCGAAGCACGTACTAAGGAATATGAACCGGACCGTCCCGGACGTTTCCATAGCCGCGCTTTTACTTGGCGCTGGTCGTTCGTAGTCGTGTTGTGCTGCATGCCTGCATGGGCGCTGCAAGTGCGTGGACGACCGCGCCGGGTTGCCAATCTTGCATGGAACTCGATCGGCGCGCCGCCCAATTCGTTCCCATGGCCATGGCCCCGCGCGCCTGCACACTACGCGACAGGTGCCCATACGTATGCCGACATGATCAGATGGTTTTTCGGTTCGGTCCAAATAAAGGGGGCTCCATCACCTGTCCTGTAGGGCTCACCGTTCTCACTGCGTCGGCAATAATGGGCCCGCGATGTCTCTGGTTGACGCGTGCGTCGTCGTCCGACGTGAGAAAAAAAAAAAAAAGAGAGAGTGAGAAGAGAGCCACCACTCACCGGCAGATAAACAACAGCCGATCGATTATGGCCAGTCACGGTGAGAAAAAAAAAACACGAGAAATGATTTTTTATTTACTCTTACCTCCAGTTCACCTAATAATAAGCTATCATTTCTCGTTCTCCAACCGTTGAGGACACTCTTAGCTTAGGCTCTGCCTTGTTTGTTTTTTCCGCTGCTCTTTGTTTTTCCTTTTCTTTGCGAATCACAAAGTAGAGACACAAACATTATGCGTGTTGGTATAAAGGTTGACACGGCAAGCTTTGAACAGTCCCACGGCTGCTGCACGTATAGCATAGTGGCGAGCAGAGAATCAGAGAGTGTACGCTCTTGCTTGTTGACTCCTTAATTGCGTCAAAAAGAGTGAAACAAAATTAAAGAGGCATGTCGTTGACACTTTCGTTCCTGCTTCTCACTTGCGAGGATCTATCAGGTTAACGTACGTTGATATATGGAACCTCGTCACTAGCTACTAGCAAGGGTTAAGAAAAAAAAAAAAGGCATCCGCTACCCTATCCGATCGATGTGTCATGTGTGCACTTTTTAGTTGCCATGCATGACCACCGTACGTAGCACGTCCTATAGTGTGATGGTGTTCTAGAATGCAAATGTTGAGGAAGATCTCGTACTGCTTCGATCGGCATATGCTCCGTCAGTTTCGCAATATTTGTCGATGCAATGGTCATTTCCACCAACGGATAAGGTTCCAAGTTTCTTCCCTCTACCCCAGCAGCAGCAGAAGAAGAATAAGAGTTTTACAAGAAATAGCTAACAACAGCCTAATACACATAGCGCTTATAATTATTTATATAGCAATGTTCTAGTACAGTAACTTGAAAATTACCTTCGTTTTTAAAGTAGAATATGATACCGTTGATTTTTCAATGCGTAAACGAAGAAAAAGTATAAATCATGCATGTGTAAAAGCGCCGTTAATGATATATTAAACAAGCAATTACGTTGATAAGATAAATTGTCAACTACTACAAGTCAATGGACAATGGAGCCTTGAGTTCGTTGCTTCTGAAATTACAGCATGCTGCTGCTGCTGTTTTTTTGTTGCCACCGCAGAGCAGAGATATGTTTCTTTGTGGAGTTCAAAACCATATTTTTGTTTCGGTCTTTTCAGATTTGACGACTAGAGAAAAACGCAGCAGTTGCGGTTGGTTTACTTCAAAGTCGCAGTCAAGCATACTTGCTGTCTCTGATAGGAAAAGGTAATCCGGCTCTTAGATCGAGCGAAGAGGCACCGTACTACATAGTACCGTATATTCTATACATACCTATACACCGTGCAGCTTGAAAAAGCAAGATGTCTTTGTCAAAAATCTGGAATCAAGACCTAATTATAAGTTTATTTTTTTTAAAAACAATATCTAGTATGTATCCTTTGGTACAAGAAAACACAAAACATGAAGCGCGTAGGGTCTCCAATGATGTGCTATTTCATTGGCTAGATCTGTTCTCTTTGCTACGTTGGCAAAAAACGTGAGAAAAGAGATTTCACACATTTCAAAGAGTTGAGAGTATTGCGTGTGGACTAGGTGGATAAAACTGTATTTTTTTTTACCTCCACATCAGATAGCTATTTGACACAAGTATTTACCTGCATTGGCTGGGTATTTCTCGTTAAACAGAAGCGGAAAGTTTTTATCTTTCAAGACATTGTTTTACCTTGTTGTATTGCTCTTGAAATTTAATACATCTTCCTTGTCAAAAAAAAAATTTTTACAGACTCTGCAGTGCTCCCTATACGAGGGAAAGAGACGAGTGCAAAACCTGCAGGCCCTTCCGATCCTCAACAATCGCATCGGCATCGAGAAAATAGAGCGTGGTTATGCTTCTTGATCAGAGAGCAGCTGTCTCCCCTGTCCCGCCTCCTCACTGTAACACCAGAGTAATCCAAAATATTGCATCAACCCTAGATAATGCAATGCCACTTGCCACCACAGAGAGACATGTACGCAACACCAGACAGTGAAAGAACTCCTAGACAGCGTCTCCGCTTGATCAGAATTGAAACAAATTAATTCACATCCAGAACGCCACACCCCCTGTATACACCGCCGTCGCAGTAACAATGTACTCCGTAACACCTTTCATCAATGTCGACGGCTGGACGACAGGCGCTTGTTGCGGGTGCTGAATTAATTAGTGCTCCAATTAATTTGAATTCCAAACAGGAAATTTGACCTGGCGAGGAGAGGACAATCAATAATCATCAGCGCGGACTACATACGGATGCCTATTAGCTTAAGTGCTCTGATTGTCTGTCAAGAGGAATAAACTTATAGGATGCGTCGTCCCGTCCGTCCATGGAGAATCAAATCAAAACTGTAGTCTTTGTTTTCACGTCAAAGAAAAAAAAATCCTGCAAACAAAATAAGCGTCGTCGCATGTGACGAGGATCGGATCGTGTCCCCGGCGGACAAAATTAAATAAGTAAACAAGGAAAAAAATAACAAAATCGGTAGCAGGAGCACGTAGCACCACAGCACGGGTGCTCGAGCATGTGCCGCGTCGTGGCAACAGTAGTGGCGAAACCCCCGCCCGAGACGATGGCCGGGACGGACGGGAGGGGAGGGAGGAAACGGTGCCGAATCCGGCGGCGCGGATCCTCGGTCGGAGCCCGGCGCGGGGCCCTCGCGCCGCGCCACGTAGCGTGGGGCGGCCGGCAGGTGGGTGCGCGCCGGCCCCACCACGTTGCGGATACTGCCGACAGGCCCCCGGCGGGCCCGACCCACGTGGCCCTATCCTGGCGCCGCGGGCCCCGCCACAACCGTTGGTAGTTACAGGCCTGGGGTCCCGTGCCCCTCTCCCCTCTCTCCCTCGTCCCTCCTGATGACTGCCTGCGGCAGTGGTTGCATTGTTCCTGTTCTTGGCTCATGCCCTACGTTGCCGGGGTGAGCGAATCAGCGTTGCATTTTCGTTTTGTTTGTGGTGATCTCTCGCCGTCGCCGTGCGTTCCTTCCTGCATTTTCTGGTACCTACGCTGCTACGTGGCTGGACCGGCCGAGGGACCGCGGCGCATTGCATGCATGCATGCATGCACTTGCATTGCTGCGGATTCAGAATAATTAACAAAAACACACACACGACGATCGAATCTATGGCGTTGGACGTTTGCGCCTGCATGTGTGTCCTGCGCGCATGCACAGGCCCCTACCCCTACTGTTCCTTCACGAGCGCGGCAAAGCGCCAGTATCTCCCACATGTGACCCCTGTTCATTCGTGCATGCACGATTGCACGTCGCGCCAATATGCTCCATCACTATATATAGTAGAAGTACTACTGTGTTCCAGTAACTCCCAGGCCCCAGCTAGGTAGCTAGCCTAGGACTGGACTAAGGACGCATGACCCTTTTTTTTTTTTTTTAACCTTGACTTGACTCGAAAACCTGATTGAGAAACCCGTTGCAGCTTAAAAAAATTAGTTGATATATTTATCAGTCAGATAAGGAGCAAAATTTCTAATTAATCTAATGATGCCAGCTACGGACTGAAAAAAATACATTATTATAACGTACATACTGTACTGCACGTACTACTGTTTTTCTACCCATTCGTATTTTGAATTTTGAGTAGGTCTACTTAAGTGATCCAAGCAGTGGCAAATGCCCGTCACACATCTAATAATAAGTGAAAGTGAGCCTACCATACCCTGACGTTCGGTGATCGGTCACTGAGCCACGTGACGTCAGGGAACCCCCGCCGATGGCAGGCAGGCACTGTATCGTCGGCAAGCTAGTCGAAGCTGCACCGTACAGCTTAGCACTCCCCTACCCCCCCCCCCCCCCCCTGACGATGATTAGACATAGACGGCAGACGTGATCTTCGATTACTAGCTAGGCACGGAACGGAACTGCGTCTTACAACGACACCACATCAGCGGTGCACGTCCAAGCACTCATCTGCGGCAGCAGACAAATGGCGGATACCAAGGTCGTCAAGTCGATTCGAAAAAATCGGATCGATCCGATCTGGACGTGACTAGGATGCATATGTGTCGCCCATCCTCACCAACCCTATGGCTACCAGCCAGCCGTCCGGACGCTGGCTACCGCGCGTCGTCGTCCGATCGGACGTCCGAGCTGTAGTCATATCGTCGTCGTCTTCGTCGCCGATCAGTCGTCGATCAGCGGGCCCGACAGAGTTAAAAATTGTCACCTGCAGCTGCAGGCGCTGTGAAATATCCGCACGGATCGATCCGGATCGTAGCAGCTTCAATTCCTCGATCGTCGTCGTCAGGCAGGATCGTCGTGGGATCACTCATGCATGCATGGTGCACCGCGCCCGATCTATGTACCACACAGATGCATGGTGACCGGACGGTACCATATATATAGCGCCTTGATGCCGGTGAACTGCAGGCATGCATGCGCAGGATGCCGCCACGTGGCTACGTACGTCTCTGTCGACACGATTCGATTGGGGAAAGCCCAAAGCCACGCGGGGGGTACGGTGCTCTGTGTTCTCTCCATCGAGCCCTGCCGAAATCCGCCTGCAACAACAACAATACGCTGCTGCCGACGACGTTTCCGCGCGGCCGGCGACGGTGGTCGCGGTCACGCACGTCACACTCACACCATAGACGGCCAGGGTCGCCGTGACGCGGGTCGGGTGGTCGGCGCTACCTTACACGGACGCGTTTGGCGACCCGCCGGCCGCCGGCCGGCCGGCCGCGCGAGCTGCTGGCCTGGGACTGGCAGTGACCATGCAACCGAGCAGGTGACGTGGCGAGGCTAGGTACCAATCGCCGGACCGAGGCTGCCCCACCATGGACGCCCGCCACTCCGGGGCTGGACGCCTGGGCGCCTGGGCTTGGTCCACCTGTCGCGTTGACGTCGATTCGGTCGAGCAGATGAGACGACCTCACCTGAGGAGGTGGGTGGCTACAAAGGACGCGCGCGTACGTGGCGACCGGACGCTAGCTGGGAGCCCCAGCCCAGCTCGCTTCTGATGCTTGCTGTGCGCGTCGTCGCTTGTTTTATTGCTAATCTTTTTGATTGATGGGAGCGGTGAGGATGATGATGTTGACGCCGATCGTCTGACCGGTCGCTGCGTGCTGCCGGGCAAAGCTAGCAACAAGCTGCTTTTCATCAGGAGACGACTCCAATGCCCGTCGCACACGTACGTCTTGGGTGATGATGTTGTACATGGTACGGTGTTGCTATTGGGATCGCGTCACTGACGACGCACGCACGCTGTGACCAAGGATGTTGGGACTCGTCGCCCACCTCCGCATCAACTGAGCGTGGTCGGTACAGCAGGATCATGCTGTGTGTGTGGCAGTGTGGAGCAGTATTTATATATCAATCACGGGGGGTGGTGTTCATGTCTGATCCCTGATCTCTCTCAATCGATCGTGCGTGATCTCCGCACATATAGACACACAGAAAAAGCGATAAAAAGCACCACCGATAATAATAATAGACGACTATATGTATGCCGGCAATGTAGCTTTTGCACACGTACGCTAGCGGCTCGCGGTGGCGGTGGATAGGAAATTGGTAAAAGAAAAGCACCAATATAGTAAAATATATACCCAGCGCCACGCTACGCACGTTGATAGTTAAACTTATGCGAGACAGCTGCTACGTGTAGAGATATGAGCTTTGTTTTAATTAATTATGTGCATGATCCTTGGAAAAGAAACCTTGTTTATTGCCGTCGTCGGTCTATTCAGCTACCCTAGATCTGCCACCAAAACTAACTAGCTAGGACCATTCCTGTCGATCGTCGATCGGTCAAATGTTATGGCGGTGGGTAGTCCATTAAGGATGTCACTATCATGTCACCCGTACGTAATGATCCTCCTAATAAGACCCCGGGCATCGTCACATGATGTGATTCCACCGGTCCATTATCCAAGCATGGATGGTCCATACATGCATGCATCGTAGAGTATACCAACTATACGGAACTCGCTCCATCACATGCACAGACACACAGGCGTGCCGGTAGCGCAGGCAGGCAGGCAGCTAATAAGCACATATGCATATATTTATATATGCATGCATGCATACTACGTATATCGTATACTAACCGTATAGTACATGCATACTAAGTAGTAATTATTTGTGAAAGAAACATGCTAACCGTATACATGCACCTGTATAGTACATGCATGAACTATAGCTAGCTCGTACTAGCGTGACGCGAATACGACGTATGGTATGCGGCGTTAACTCCCTTGTGCGCCCGCTGGAGATGGATGGAGGATCCCAGGAAATGGAAATGCTACCAGCAGCAGCCGTCCGATGCCGACCTTGGTCGGACTGTGGCCCTGCCGGGGGCTGGGGCAACGCCGGATCGACGATCTCACGATCCGATATACTCCTACGGATATATACGTACTAGCTAGTATACACTATCCAGTATCCAATCAGCACCGACCGGGCGGGGCCCCACACGCAACCACCCCAGACGTGTGCTGCCTGCCCGTTGGAGTTGGAGGTCGTTGGAGCCGGCGGTTACGATGCTGTTTCTGGCCCCGACCGGGGCCGGCCGTTGCCGGCGGTCGGCGTACAACGTGGACGACGACGATCGGCGATCGCCTCTCCTCCGGCCTCTCTCGTACGTGCACGCCGTCGATGAGGTGCCCTTATCCTCCCGGCCCCGGCCCCGGCCCCGGCCCCGGCCCCTGCCCTGCCCCACAGGTTACGGTCCCCCCGGTGAGTGCCGCTCGCACTGTGCGTGCTCTTGTCCCCCGCCCAGCCCTGGAGTCCTGGACCGCGGCCACGGGTACGGGTTGATGCGAATCCATGCATGCCGCCGATGTGGATTCGGCGAACGGTGATGGTGCCAGCAGCCTGCTGTGCTGCGCTGCGCTGCGCGCGAGGTCGATCTCTCCCGGCCCGCTCTGCTCGGCCCCATGCATATAGCAGAGCGCATATGGCTGCAAGGATCTTGTCTCCCTCAACGGCGGCAGCGGCACGCTGCCCACTCCCCGGCCGGCGCCCTGTCGATCTCACTCACCCGGCAGGCACAACACGTCGTTCGTCCCACCAGCTTCAAGTGAGTCCATTGGCTACATCACATCCTCGGCACCTGCCGTCCCGTCGTCGTGAGCCAAGCTTTCATTCTGCATATGCGTCGACGATATGGGCCGAGAGCCTCTCGATCGGTCGACGATCGCCGCCATCCCTGCTCGGTCGGCCGGTCGGTCGGTTAGCAGTTTGTTTGATTATCTGATATATATGCACGGCACGACGGTCGACGGATCACCAGGGTCCAGGGCTAGTAGCTGGTTGGTTGGTGGTGCCTGCCTGAAAGCCCCTCGGCGGCGTGCTGTCGCGAGTCGCGACACAAGGAACGAGCGAATGCTAGCTGTGGGGCGACGGCGACTCGAAAAAGAACATCATTGGGCCGTTTCCATTTGTGTCCCCTTGTCCGGCCCACTCCGTGCTGCAGGCCGGTAGATGGATCCATGGGCGGGCCGTTTCCATTTGTGTCCCCTTGTCCGGCCCACTCCGTGCTGCAGGCCGGTAGATGGATCCATGGGCCTTTACAGAGCAAACCTCTCGTATATAGTAGATTAAAGCCCAAAAGGACCAGATAAGGGAAACAAAAAGGGACCCAAACAGAAAGGGGGACCCCTCTCCTGATTCCTGAACCGGCACCACCGCCATCCTCGCCGCCAACCCCCGGAAACACGGCTCCAGATCCGGCGGCCGGTGGCGCCCCTCCCCGCGCGCCCACCCACCCCAACCAACGGCGCTGATCCCCTCCGCCATCGCCGTCCATCTCCCACCATCTCCGTCTCCATCGGCCATCCTCGCCAACAGCAGGTAAACACAAACCCGCCCCGCCTCTTTGCCCCCCCCCCCCCCCCCCCCCCCCCCACCAGCGGCAGGGGCACCGAGCGCCCCCGTCCCCCACTCGCTCTCGTGTCTTCTGGGTTTCGATCTCGTCTCACGGGCGCGGCGGCGCCGCCATGGCGTCCACCAGGGTTTGTTCGGCATGTCGGAAGCGGAGGGCGCGCCGGAGGTCGGCGGCGGCGGAGCCAAGGAGCAGGACCGATTCCTGCCGATCGCCAACATCGGCCGGATCATGCGCCGCGCCGTGCCGGACAACGGGAAGATCGCCAAGGACGCCAAGGACTCCGTCCAGGAGTGCGTCTCCGAGTTCATCAGCTTCATCACCAGCGAGTGAGTGCCCCCCTCTCTGCTCGCCTCGCCTTCGATCCGATCCGATCGGATTCCCAAGTGTCCCCGATGCGATGCTGGCGGATGCCAACCTGATCGAGTCGTCTCGTCCCTGGTTTCCGCAGAGCGAGTGACAAGTGCATGAAGGAGAAGCGCAAGACCATCAACGGCGACGACCTGATCTGGTCACTGGGCACGCTCGGCTTCGAGGAATACGTCGAACCTCTCAAGCTCTACCTCAAGCTTTACCGGGAGGTATCGTTCGAATCTCGTCCTCTTTCCGCCCAGGTCCTGTTTAGTATACCGCACAATCTGGGTGTTCGGCATGCCTGACTTGAACTAGTGCCGCTCTATGTTGGCTTGCACTTTGGAGTCATTGGCGGTTTGTCGCATTGCACACATATTTTATTGAGCCTCTAATAGGCGAGCAATGGCAAAGTAACTAGGCATATTGATGCTCATGTTGGCTGGAAATGACTGTCACGTTTAATCCATGGAAACTAGGCAGTTTGTCTTGTTTCCACAGCACATGGATTGGTCTTCCTTTTTTTTTTTTTTTGGCAAAAGGATTAGTCTTACTTGCATTGTGTAAATATATAATGAATGGCTGGACCGAGTCATCAGCACTAACCTTCTCTATATTTATAATATGTCTAAGCATGTGCTTTTATGGTCTATCCTGTTAGCTTACTCAACCAAAAGTGTACTGGTTTTCCCACAGAAAGCATCTGGACGCTTGTTGGTTTTGAAATTGCCGGCTTAGCGATTAGACTTTTGAACAAATGGATTTCCCAGCTTTAGCATGGCTAGGCCTAGGCTGTGCAGATCTTCTTATCGTCAATGACACCTGTTACTTGTGCGTGTGCTTAGTACTATAACTGTTTTCGTATTGAATCATTTTTCTTTTATGCTGATGGGTTCTTTTTCCCTGCCATGGACTGAATGTTTATTACCCTTGATGGCACTGAAGATGGAGGTAATCTTTGCATTTTCTTATCTTTTTCATTGTTGGCAATACCCTTGTCTTTTATTTCATGAATAGCTCAGTTATCTTTTTTTCTTTCAACATCTTTCAGGGCGACACAAAGGGTTCAAAATCTTCCGATCAGAATGGAAAGAAGGAACTCAATGGTGAACCTGGATCTTCGGTAATATTTACTTCCTGTTGTCAGAACTGCCATCAAATGTTCCTCGTTCAAACATTTTACTTCCCATCTTTTTTGTTTCTAATATAAACACCGTTTTCTTGATGTATATTCTGATTAAGGTAGTGTTTCATGTTCTACTAGCATAAAAGTTTCTCCATATACCTTGCATGTCAAAGCCCACCGACAATGTCTCAGCACGTGGCATGAGGAATTGTTTGCTTGAGAGCTTTCTTGACTCACATTAACATCCACTGTGTACTTTAGCAGCTCATGTCTGAGTTGACCATTCTTCCCTTAATTCTTTACAACATCTGGTACATTATATAGAAACCTGAATTAGCTCTGAAATACCGATCACTAGCAACTGCATTTACAAATTAGAATCATATATATTGGTGGACTACAGAAAGGAACACAAAAGTTATAGTGCTACACTTCTGTACAATAATCAATACTGTATTTGCTTAACATAGCTGTCCAATATAGGTTCGAGTTCTTGAGGTTTACTATTTGGAAATCTATAGATAGATTATCGTTTGACTAAATAAGACCTCGATGAACCAGGCATAGCATGCATTCTCATTGGAACCTTTTGAAACCTGTGTTACTTTGCAGCAAATTTTGTCATTTCTGGAGGTTTTAGTTATGGCTGTGTGCATTAATTGCCCATTTACTAAAATTCATCTTTCAGCTGTGTTTTAATATCCTTTGCATGATTTTTTTTATTTTACTTTTTGTTAATTAACTGCGGTCTCTATGCCTTTCTTGGCAGCCTAACAGAAAATATTGCAAAAAGGAAATTCTAACTAACAAATTTGTTTGTTGACAGTTCGACAGCATGTACGATGGAGGCGGACGGTAGTGATTAGCACTTAAATCTCATTTGGTCGAGAATATGCATGGTTGCTCCAAAAACTTAAGTGTGAAAAAGGGCCTCATGCAAAAGTATGGCGCTTCTGAAAACATGTTACTTGTGGATGTTAGCTCTTCTAAAATTGTTATGTTCTGTTAGTTGGGAAGTACAAACGTCCCTTTTAGGTCATAGTTCAATCACAGCGTACTGTATGGATCTGTTTCACACTGTCCTGCCTGAGTGAAATTAAATATGATTTCCGGATACTCTGTTTCTTGCTCCTCTTGATGCGTCACTGTAAATCTGTAATGGAGTGCACGCAGTTGAGCCCTACAGACTTGAATTTTTCTGTACCACCGTACTGGAGTAACAGTTTATTGTCAAACTTGGAGATGGCGCAAGCGTAAACATTGGCGTTTGGTTTGAAAAGTCCCTCCAGCATGAGTTTGTCCCATAAATAATTTGTTCGCTGTGCTGCCTGAGATAGCCCCGACTGACTTTTTTTTTATAAGAAGAGACGCCATCAGCCTGTTCGCTTAAGCTTATAATCCGGCTGCGGCTGCGGATTATCACTATATATAGCTAGTTTTACTGTTTTATGGCTGAAAAAAAAGCTGAAAGTAGCTCAAGCGAACAGGCTACATATTTATTGGATCAACAGCAGTGTACCAGCTGGATTAGAATTTCTCACCGCTGAGGACTACAAGCTGCTAGAATAGGGCACTCCCATGCAAGGGATAGTTTGTTTTTGTTTTCTTTGCCAGATTGTGAGCCATCGTATTGTATTGACAGTTGAGTGGCTGTGCAAGCAGGAAGAGGTACTGTACTGTATGTGTGTAGACTGTAGAGGCTGCATCTTTACGGCGGTCAGGTCAAAGTTTTCCGAGGGACGCCTGAACTTGAACAGGTCCAGATCCAGCAGCAGTTTTCTACTGTGTTCAGCTCGGGTACGGTATTGACTGAGAGCTACAACTACAGCGGCGCTTCTTCATGGTTGATGGACGGCTCTCTGACCGCGGTTGCTTGTCAACTGCAGGGCCCTGAGGTCAGTCAGAATGCAGTGCAACTGCTGCTTCTTGCCTCTTCATCCGCGGCAAAGGATAAACACGTACGGGCTCGGCCGTCCACCGTCGTGTGTGCTTCGACTCAGAGGGTGTTTGGTTATCTATAGATAGTGCAAGTTATTTAAGAAAGAAACAGATAAAAATAAGTAATAGTAGATTGTGTTTTAGAGCACAAAATCCAAAGATGAGGATGAGATAGTGTTTGTTTTTTATGATATAACTTTATCTAGATTTCAAACGAAATGTTAGAAGGTGTTTGGCTGCACCTAGATATTAGCATTGGATAATGTGCACACTATATCATACTCCAAAGCACTTTGTGAGGTCCCGTTTAGTAAATACTCCAAAGCGATGGCCTCAATCCAAAACCTAAATACGGTGCACCCTAAACTTGTTAAACGAAGTATCCCGTGTAGTGTTTATTCGATTTTGTAGGAGTCGATGGAGATTAAACCCTTTGCAGGTTAAAATCATCGCCAATTCTCAGTCCTGTTGTGTTTGAAGGGCAAACGACCTTCAGTCCCCTTGAGGAAGAGATTAACCGAAAAAAAAAGAAGCTAACTCTATCCTAGTCCCTCTTGGAAGTGATTAACCAAACAAGGTTCCAATTATCTAACCCATAGTGTTTATTAGGTTTGGTACGAATTGAGGGGAATAAATTATTTGCAAATTATCTTCAATGTCTTTCGGTCCTTGTCCAGCTCGAAGGGTGTCTCAGCTCATCCATCTTCGGTTCCCTTGAGGAAGAGAGTAACCGAATAAATGCTAATTCTCTTCCAGCCCCTCTTGGAAGTGATAACCGAATAGTTTTGTAGTGGTTTTGCACCACCTCGATGAGTTGGAGAGTGACCTCGATGGTGTCACAACTGCTATGTCGTCGTGAACAGATAATTGAAGATTTGAAGCTCTGTGGGGCTGAGGCAAATACCAACAAATGAGAAGGAAGAACATTGCTTGTGCCGGGCCTTCAACAACGACTCGGATCCAAAAATACCACTTGTGCCGGGCCTTCAGCCCCGCTTGGTAGGTTGTCGTAATTTTCATCCCATCACTATCAGGCCATACGCCAAAATGTTAATTTCTAAAGACTAGTTCGGTTGAAGGGGATTAAATCCCTCTCCTTCAATCCCCTCCAATACCCAGAATAAGGGCTGAAGGGAAACAAACTCATTCTAGCATAGTCATAATTCTCCAACTCATCACTAACACGTTGTACATTTGAAAACTCACTCCTAGAGGAAAGCGCACTCAGAACCTAAAGGTGTTCGGACTGCTTCAACCAATAGGTGCTAAGCCTTTTGGCATGCCGTCACAACTACTTGCTAAACTTGAACGAGTCTGAAGAAACCGTGGTTCTGTACTACTGTGTTTAGCTCGGGTACGGTATTGACTGAGAGCAACACAACAAAGGCTTCGTCGTTCACTCGTTCTTCTTAGCTGATGTACGGCTCTGACCGCGGTTACTTGTCAACAACGGGGCCCCAAGGTCAGACGCCAGTGCACAACTGCTCCTCCTGCTTTGCCTCTTCATCGGCAGAAAAGAATCAACACATACACGTGCGCGTTCGTCACCTCACCATGTGTGCTTCCGTCTCGGTCTCGTCTCACAGAGGAAATTCACAAGAATTTACTAGATAAAAGCTGTGTTTTTCATCTCCTTTTCAAGCTCATCTGAATAACTAACTATATACTTACCTTTTTGCATTCCAGCACCACACAAGTCAGTGCCAGAATAATACTTATCTACCATATACTCCTGTATATAGTCTAGCATAGCGGAGTAGTTTTTTTGAGAAGAAAAGCAGTTCAATCTTCAATGTTCGTGTTACCTTGGTCCAGGCTTTAGTTGCGCCGCACGAAGAATATTGCACGGCTCCCCCTAGCTAGTTCTTCTCCAGACACACGCAGTCAAATTCATGCCAGCGACTGCCCCTCAGGTAGCTTATTACTACTTCCGGGTTCCGGCTATTACTTCGTCCCTCTCCTCCTGCTCTCTTGAACAGACGAGCCTGCTCCCAGGACTTGAGCCTCACAGCAATGTCGTCGAGGGAAGTTGAGAGCGCCAATAAGCCCGTGACGGTGAAGATCATCGAGACGGTGTACGTGGAGGCCGACACCGCCGACGACTTCAAGTCCGTCGTCCAGAGGCTCACCGGCAAGGACGCCGTCGCGCAGCCGGAGCAACAAACCAGCTGGATCGGCAAAGGCGGCAGCAAAGAAGGCGCTTCTCGCCGTGATCACAAGGCAACCGGCGGCGCCTTCAGCACAAGGCAGAACGGCTGATGATGATGAGATATCGACCGTCGTTGTGTTTGTTGTAATTAGGTAAACACTGGAGAGTTCATTCTAAGACCATACCCTGCGTATGTTTATCGTTTTCATGCAAAGGTCATCTCTTTGATTTCGCTTCTCTTGTCCCTGATCCTATATATGTTTCTTTAACAAACAGCAAACGATTCAGTGTTTCATTTCTTCTACTGTAGAAAAATTCAGTGTTTCAACGTATATATATGCATGCTAGAAATTTCCTTTCATGTTCAGATCATCAGCTAGCTACCTGTGCCATTCATTCAGCATGGTGGGAACAACATGTCTTGTTGCTCACCCTGAACAATCTATTGATTTACACGATCAGTGTAGCGGTGCAGCAAAATTTGAGGGCGAGCTAGCTGCATCCATATCGAATTAGATTTTGCCATTGACTGTTGCGTGAGCGCAATGATGAACTCCTATCCATTATTTAATGGCAATTGCTATGGTACACTGAAATAACTGTGAGCCGTCCATTCTGTTAGATCTAAGTGATTAAAATAAAGTATTACCTCCTAATAAGTAATAGTACCAAAAAAAATCTATTTAATAAATTGTACTAATATTAAGACGGCTAGGATAATGGTCAGTAATTAATTAACTACCACTAATGCCCGGTGTGGACGGAACGTGATCGCTCTTCGATGGAACTAACGCCCGGCACGACCGAATGTGATTGGTTTCCGATGGAGACATGACCGACCTGGAGACGCTCGCCATGGCAATCCGCGAGAAATCGCCGCCTCCCTCGACATCCCTGCGCGGTCACTCCTGCACTTCTGATCGCCGGCGGCACTGGTCTCTCGAATCCCCGATTCGTCGTTTCCCTCACCCCATCGTGTCATCGAGCTGCGGTGCAGCGATACAGTGGCCAGCCGGCCAAGCACGGCCGCCGCTGCCGTGCCCTAGAGCCCGGTCTACCTTCGGGGGGCTGTGGCGGCGCGTGCCCATCTCGTTAAGGGCAGCTTGTCCCACGATCGGATTGTCGCTCAAATCCATCTGCCCGAAATGTCTGTGGCGTGGGGCCGGGGGAGGGGACTTTTTTCTATTTATTCTTTTATCCATTTTAATCTATTAATAATTATTTTATTTTTTTAAATTTAATGGTTCAGATCTGTTTGAAGTCTTACTTTCTAAGAAGTAACTTGTGTACCGTAGCACAGCTGTCGTCTGTTCAAGGGACGATAATAGATGGAGAGACTGGCATCCGTGCAGTAGTTGCCTGCAAGTCTGATTCACTACCTCACCTCATAGCCTCACACAGCAATATCCCCGTTACCCACGTTGAAGAAATAAAACGGCTGACGTGCCTATCCTTGGCTCACAATTTTATCCATACGGCTTCCATTCCATACCTCTTTAGTTTGCTGTGCTGCTGTTCCCATTAGATAATTGAGATTGGGGCTTTCGGAAGTCAAAGTTTTCCAACTTTGACCTAATTTATACTCTAGTACCAACACTATCTATGATATCAAATTAGTTTCGTTAAACCTACCATGAACTATATGTTGGTAGTGCATTTATTTTGTTTCATAAATCTTTATATATTTTTTTCATAAACTCGGTTGAAGATAGATGATTTTGGTTTAGGATACTGACGGACTATATTTTCAACAGTGGGAGTATATTTCATCAATGACTTTTGGACATGACAGTGTGATCATTCATCTTATTTAGAAAGACCATGTAAGAAACACTTACTTTTGGCTGGATATTCTCACTCTTGAGGATAGAGTAAGGAATGTTGTTTTTTCCATTATATAAAAAACAATTTATTTTGTTGTGATTTCTGTATTTGAATGTACTTTTAAACATGACTTATATATTTGCAATAAAAATGAGGATAGAGTAAACATCATATTTGTGTAGAAGTCAAATGTGCTGTGTATTTATTATTTAAACATGTGGAAAGAGTATGGCTCAATCAGCATGGTGCCAGATCGAGTATAGTAAATAGCACAACATTCTAATAATTTTGGTTTTATGTCAAAATATTTCAAGGAAAATTTTGATTTGCTAGTGCATTGAATTGCTATTGTAATAGACGTTATTAATATTTTTCGTCAAAACTTTATCAACAAGAATCATTATAAGGAAGTGGTTTAGGAACTGATTGAGTAAACAAAAATGACCGATGTGCTAAATTTGATGCAATATAATTCTATCCCATATTGCTATGTTATTGTATTATCTCTATTCACAAATGTATGGCGTGGCTGATTTTTTTTTTCTATAACTTTGATCATTGGTCTTATTTAAACTTTTTAATAAGTCGTCATTTATTTTGCTGTGATAAGTTTTATCACTAAGGTAATACTCCTCTTTAAACCGCTAATGTTTCACCTAGTTAGTTGAACTGTGAGTTTTTTTTTTTTTTTTTTTGACTCAAACGGGGGGATGAGGGTCCCCACCTTAGAAATTCCATTGATTCCAGGGAGACCTGGCGCTGGAATGTTTTGGAGAGCAGTTCATGCTCTGGTTACAGCGAGAGTTACATGCAGAAGAGGTGAAGAAATAGGAAAATATTTGAGGCCCTACATAGCAGAGAATATATTACACCAGTAGTTCACTGCGCTTGAGTAGTCTATGGGTTTTCGGCAGCTCCAGAGCCGGCATTCAGTTCTGCAGGCCGCCATGAGCCGGCTGAGGCTAGGCCTTTGTTTCCTGCAGGTTGTTGACGTACTCGGTCAGCACGGTACTAGATAGAGTAGTAAACAGCAGCGCATTTTAATAAATTGTCTTTATTTCATCATATTTCAAGAAAAAAATAATTAGAGTTTAGATATGCATAAAGTATATAAGCAGCTCATGGTGCTTATATAGTACGTACCAATAAGGTTAGGGCCGCACCAATATTACTATATTTTCAAAACACCAGTCATTGCAGTATTCAAGACTTCTTATTTGGAACATAATCATCTGCCTCTCCAGTCTCCACTAACCTTCAGTAGCTCAGAAGTCAACAAAGCCTTCCCTGCAAGGCCCTAGTCATTTTCGGTCATCGATCTAAGATGCATACAAACAGTTATTATTAGTGAGGGCTTCCACAAAAAGCACATTAAATTTTAAATCAGACAAGTAGTGATGCGGTCTATCTTACGTGGCAACCCTGGTCTCATTTTCACCCCAACTTTAAATTATTCGAGTTTTCTTAGGCACCCCCCTCAACAGGATTGTTTCCACAACCTTCATCCATGTCCGTAGAGCCTTTCATTGAACTAGATATTTTTTCTTTTGATGTTAATCGGGGGGAGCGTTCCCACCTTTTCATTTTCCATTGATTCCAGTCAAAGCTGGTGCTGGAGGGAGCATTTTGATGCCCCTGAAGGATTACGTAGCGCTCATCATGGCTCTGAGTTTGCAAGCAGAGGGGTGTGAGGGGTGAAGTTACATAGTGAACATGTTACACCAAAGATCTACAACGGGTCCACTCTCCCTTGCCATTCGACAGCTCCAAAGGCGGCATTCCTCTTTGCAAGCAATTAGGAGACGGTGTAGGCTAGGAGGTTCACCTCGGAAAACAACATCATGGCGGTGTTTCCACAGTTGCCAAAAGCACAGGAGGAGCATGGTGGAGTGGAGGTCACACGGCACATGGCTAGGCAGCGTTGCTTCCCATGGTGTTCGTGGTCGAGGCAGAGCATCTGACATCCATCCAATTTTTTCCCAGAACGATCTGGCGAAGGTGCAGTCCGAAATAATGTGACCGGGGTCCTCGTCCCCATCCCCGCAGATGTCACAGATGCAATTGTCAACCATCTTCTTGCGGATGACGTTGGTCTTGCACTGAATTCGTCCTTGGATGAGAAGCCAGCCGAAGAATTTTACCTTAGGGGGAGCAAAGCTTCTCCAAACTAAGTCGAAATTGGTGTTGGAACCCCCCTCGTTGAGGGACGCTTTCTATACTTGCGAAGCATCAAGGCGATTGTCGCTGGTGGTGAAGCATGTTTCTCGGGAATCTCTGGAGCTAGTTAATGTCACTGACTCGATGTGGTGTTGAATGTCTGCAAGTTCGGAGCGTGCACACCGGGACATTCGAGGCACAAGGAAGTGCTGTAGGATAGGCTGAGGTTGCAAACTGCATAAAAACCGAGATATCATCTTTCTTGCAATGGCTGTAGAGAGCTCGATAGGCTGTAGCAAGCGGCTGATCTCCGGACTAGATGTCTAGCCAGAAGTTTGTGTCTGTCCCATCCCCGACTTTGCTCTTGAGATGCTTCTGTATGCAGGAAGTAGCGCACGTACAGCATCCCAGTGAGGCCCGTCGAGATGTAAGGTGAACCAGATACTTCATTGTTCAGATCTCTAACATCACTGACCCTACAGAAAGAAGAGAGTAATCAAATATCACTAATACGATGGAGCAATATTTGCATCATCAGGTGAAACTAAATTAAGATTTAATATCAATCAGACAATACCCCATAGACCGCGCTGATGAGTTGTTCACAGTAGCACTCTCACAAGCAATTTCCTTCTCAATCTGGGTCAAAGCTGATGCTGTAGATTCCCTTATATTCTCACAAGTAAGAAACTCGAAGAATGTGTCACGGTCCTCTTGACTAAACAAGCCAAGAATGAACTTAGCTTCTGTTGTGATACCCTTCAAGTACATCGTTTTTGCAGTTTGGTTAAAGAAGCTTGACAGCATAACATGGAATTAAAAGAAAGACACAATTACTCCCTCTATATAATTAGCTTTATAAGGTGTGGTTTGACCGTCCAAGTTCATGCTTTGATCAGCCATTAGTCCCATATAAAATGTGACGAGTTATGTACCAATTCATATTTAAAAGCACTTGCTCAATTATTATGATTCTGTAACTATCAATACAATACTATAAGGAGAATTTGCGACGAAAGACTGGTTTTGCACAGTCAAATTAAAGCCTATAAAAATGAATGGAGTGTTAGATTATTTAGGTCGGGGCAGAAGCATACCATGGCACCAGCAGCGTCGGCAGATTCAGAACCTTTGTAGAGCATAAGATTCAAGGAAGACCGCCGAATTTTATTGCAGAGGATGACTTCTTCGGTGGTATCAAAATCACATGGCAAATAATTGAACATTAACTCGGCCTCCTTCACAATACACTTGGGACCATCATTTGCATTTGGTGCAAAGCAACAAGTTAAACATGAACCAATGGTTACTGGAAAGTAGTTTGGCCACAGATTGGTGTAGTTTGTAACAAGCACACCTCCAAGCATATAGTTGCAGCCAAAGATTGACCACCCTCTGATTGGATCATTTGCGTTGCATGATCTGGAAGATCAGCCTTTTGTCATCAGGAGTGAGAGCTGTGTATACTAGCACCTAGCACGTTGGCAAAGGTCCTCTCTTTGATTTCACTTTTCCTGTCCGTCTTATGTTTCTTTGAGAAATTCAAAGGCCACACACATGTCGTCTTGCATTCATTGTTGCGTGAGCATGATGATGAACTCCTATATCTCCTTCCAGTATTTATTTTGTTGTGTTTTTTATCATCCTAGAGAGTTCGTACATGACATGAATTTGTGAAAAAGAAAAATCAACCGTGACTTACGTTTAAATACGGAAAGAGTAATCAATCAGCATGGTGCTAGAGTAGTAAAACAAGAGACCATTTTGATATCGTCTTTATTTCATCGTACCCAAAGGAAAAAAACAATTAGTTTAGATATCCATCAAGTATATAAGCAGCCGGTGGTACGTGCACGCGCATGCGTACAGATGCGCACAGATGTGAGTACTCGCACAATAGTACACATTTATTTAACTAGGGATGTATATGCGGCCAGTATAAAGATAGCACTAATAGTGCGGTGTGGTGTATGTCTAGTCTACTACTGTCCGGCTGCGAAGGCTTCGACGGGGAAGGTCTTGGTGACGCCGGCGAGGCTCTTGAAGTGGATGTTGCCGGTGGGGGGGTCGTCGAGGGCCATCTCGTTGATGGGGGGCCAGAGCATGAGCTCCTTGGCCTTGACCCCCTTGAGCTTCTTGATGGCCTTGTGCTGGACGTATGCCGAGATGTGGGCGTCGTAGCTGACCTGCTTGCCGATCTTCTTGAACTGGTGCTTCGTCTGGGCGCGCTGGGTGATCCAGAAGTAGCCCGTGTCGCGCACGAAGCCCAGCTCCTGGACGTCCGCCAGCGGCAGCAGCCCCGGCGGCAGCCCGAACTCCTCCAGCAGCGCCGCCGCCGCCTTCATGCACTCCTCGTGCCCCGTCGTCACCACCGCGCCCTCCCTCTCCGCCGCCATGGCCATGGCCTGCTTGATTGGTTGTACGAGTAATTTGCTAGCTAGGGCTCGATGGGTAGCCGATGTCTTGTGTCTTGGGCATTGCAAGGGGGAGCTTAAATAAGGGCGCGCGATCGACGGACGCGTCGTCGGTGGCAAAGAGCCAAAGAGCGTGTGGAACTGTGTTCGGGTAGGATTTGCCTTGCCGTTGCTTTCGGTTTCGATCGGAGTCTCGGTAGCTGCGCGGTGTTCGGACATCAAGGCTGCCATGCGTGTCAACACCGAGGGGCCGGCCTGCCGGCGCGCAAAAAGGCCATTCGCATCGCGTCCTGGTTTTAGAACGCGTACGGACTGTGGCTCCACTCCACGTCTAAAATGCAAACGAATATAGCTGCACTGCATGTGAACATGCGACTGGCATTCGGATCAATTGGTTTTGTGCGGGTTGATATATAAACAAACTTTTAAAGATGCAAAACATGCTACAGTCGTACCATTAGCACGAGAAAACATGCTACAGTACAGTTCTGCTGCCTGCTATTTGTGTACATATTTTAATTTCGTTTTGCGAACCATGGTTTAGGAACCGGAACGGATCAAAGGACGTTTCCGCCAAACTAGAAAACCACCAAAGGCTGGCGCCTAACCGAGCTCAACAAACTGCGTAACCACCCAAAGCATCCGCCAAACGCCACCGGAGACGCTGTGCGCGCGGCCGAGATTTTGACAAAAGTTTTCAACAGCTTTTCTGTTCCAGTCCAAGCAACTTCCACTACTATAACTATGATCCATTGGATGCATCAGGTGACGAAATTCCGCGGTTTGTTTTTTGAAAACCACGTCGATTGCTAAATTCCCCACGAATCCCAGCAAATTTTAGTGAAGACTCGAACGTCGAAGCAGTCCAACTCCGGGCAAACATGTCGGAGGAACAGTCGATCAGGATCAGCCACTCAGCCAGTGACCCGGCCCACGCCTGTCTCACCCTGCTAGTCGCGTTACGCTGGCTGGGCGCGCGTGGAGTTGGACCTGGAACCCAGCGGCAGCTGTTGGGCCGCACCGTACCCCCACAAAATTAGTACTCCGTACTAATTTTTAAGATGGGCCTCCTGCCACGGGACGGGCGGGTCAGTGTTCCCATGGGCCATTAACAGTTGCTCCGTGACACGAACCACTTCGAGGGCTGCTTGTGGTTCAGCCTCCAGTTCATCCTCTGTTGCACAGGTGCAGGAGTGGACACGATGAGCAAGCCAAGGGCAACCCAATGCGATTCTGTTCACTTCACAGATACCCTCTCACAGGCTACTCGAAGAACGATGAAGGGCCTATCTTATTCAGTTATTCGGAAAAACAGATACCCAAGCTTCCTCAGGTCCACTGGTGGCACAAGCTCACAGGTTCAGACTTCAAGCAGTCGCACAACATACTACTACAACACTTGGTTCTAGCTCCGGATTCTTCCTCAGGTCCACTGGTGGCACAAGCTCACAGGTTCAGACTTCAAGCAGTCGCACAACATACTACTACAACACTTGGTTCTAGCTCCGGATGCACACTCCTCTCTCGATCTCTCTAGGCTCACCTCCTCAATCTAGGAAGACTGCCGGAGCTCCGGGCGCACAAAGTCAGCATTGGCGGGCACGGAGATGTCGACGGTGGGCCTCAGCTCCGCACAGATCTCGATGGCGCCATGGACGGGGTCGGACATGAAGTTGCTGATGAGGTCCTGGTTGATGGGTGCGTCCTTGTCCACCGTCACGAAGGCCTGCTGCGTCAGGATGTAGTCAAAGCGTGGCGCCCACTTCCTGGACCCCAGGCGGGCCGTCGTGGAGCAGTTGTCCACCATGAAGGCGACTCCGCGGGCGTGCATGAAGGGGTTCAGCGAGTCCACTGACTCGATCACGCTCTCGTTGATGATCTCCGAGTAGGAGTGCCCCTTCTTCCTCAGGATTTCAATCTGAACCCATCGAACAGCAGAGGACAGGTAAGCTAAGCTCCATTGACACAGGGCAAGGTTACGTTACCACCGGTTCTTGCGTGAGGAGAGGTGGAAGAACCTCACCTGAGCCATCATCAGGGCGATGTACACTCCAGCGGTGAAGGGGTGCAGCAGGCCGAGATCACCGTCTGGCCGGGTTGAGCGCACCTTTTCACCAACCTTCCACATACGAGTTTGATCGATGTTGCCCATTGGGAAAGCTGGGAGGCCCTCTTTCTCCTGTGAAGACATATAATCAGCAATGTGGTGTGGATCAACAGTTGAAAACCAAAATAACAAGTGACAGTTTAATGCATCAGAACTCACATAAAACCTCCGCCCAGCCAACACGACACTACGGATTTCACTTCCAGAGGCGACATCTTCATAGCACTCGTAGAGTATATCCATGCAGGGATAAAACGACGCGCTGTAAGCCTTGTTGAACTCCTTTTTGCCTTCCTCAGACAAAGAGTTGTACACTTCAAGCATCCCCTGTGGAAAAAAAAGGGTGAAAATAACATCACTCCCTGATAGGCAAAGACTGAAAAGGATGGCCATGAAGAAAGATAAATTATTGTGTACCTTCTTTGAGATGGTTTTCGAAATAATGCCAGTGATGCCCTCTACAGTGTTTTTGTAGGCTGACTCTTCATCCATTCCCTGTTCTGTGTATCTCCTAAAAAGAGCCTCCACGATGCCATGGACAGCACCCAGCAAAATACCTGGAGACTAAATGATTAGCTACAGCACAATCGATAGAAGCAAGATGAACAGGAAAATAGGCTCACCTCGCTCTCCAAAGATATCGCTCTTATACTCCTGTTCTAAAGTGGTAGCAAATGTGAAGGGGGAGCCAAGCGCAACTGACCATGCTAGAGCGACATCAGTTGCTCTTCCATCAACATCCTATACAATGGGACAACATAAGTAAAAGCAGTAGAACACATCCCCCTCACTGAATGCATCTCAAATATGTTTTCATTGAAATCAAACAAAAGAGAAATAAAAACGAAATATTGATAAACACAGGAAAGCTCCAGCCATATCACTTCCAACATACCTGGTGCACAGCAAAACTAGAGTTGATGCCAGCACCATTGACTTCCTTGCCTTGAACATAAAGCCTGCGGACCGATGGACCCATTCCCTTGGGGCATACAGCAATCACACTGATGTTCTTTGGGAAATCAAGTCCAAGTGATTGCAAATGCCCCAGAAGAAACCCATGAGACAGACCAAGGATACTGTTTGGTTTCATGTGAGAGAAGATCTTCTCATAGTTGTCAGCCTGCAGAAAGTGAAATATAACTTTAAGGATGAATAAAACGAAAGATGTAACAATTAAGCACTACCACATAGGCATGAAGCAAATCATAAGTGGCTATGCTACAGAACAGCATAAGAAAAAAAAAAGTTGAACTAGCTTTACAGGCAACAAAATAACCTCTTGTAGAAGACTTGGCACAATTCATGCGTCAGGTAGAAATATCACAGAAAGAATGCACATGAAACCATGCAGCTAGTGAGCACGAAGCAAACCTGGGCAGCATCTGAAATCAACAGCAAGACAAGATCGCTGCCTGAAACAGTTTCCCAAATATCACCCAGGGTTCCACTCTCTTCAGTGAATCCAGCTGCACGTGCTTCCTCAAAAGATTTTGACCCTTTCCGGAGACCAATCTGAAAGCAAAAGGCAGCACCATGTTATACAAACGGAGGCAGGAGAACATATGGGGGTCCGCTCGTAGATCATTGTCTTGCCGTGCCCAGGTTGCACGGAATAAAGAATGATAAACTGTCTTTCACTTGAAGTTAACAATTCGAAGAAAATAGCCCATCAGAGGGAAATAGAATTAGAAATGGGATACTGTAGTATGTCACAGAAGCAAATAGAATAACTACTACCTTAACAACAATGTCTGACTTGGCTTCAGCTAGCGAATCTCTCAGGTTCTGAGCTTGGGCAGGACCCTGTAAAAAGCAACATGGATCTTCTGTTACTAGGAGCCAAGACACGGATGCCAAATCGGCGGCATCTATTGCGACATAGTACTATGAGCGCATCGAAGTGCCGATTTGAGCACAGTTTCTCAGTACAAAATCATAGCCAGACTGCATGCGGTATGTATAAAACAAAGCTGAAGCTGGAGTTTGCGTTAGAACCAACATACCTGCGAGCCCCATCCAATGACTCCGATCTGCTTGACGCCCTTGAACGCCTCCGGGAGCAGCGGGAACAGGTTCCTCCCGCCGCGCACGATATACTGCACACCACAGGAAAAAAATTCGGCACCCACAAACTAAACAAAACCGTAGGCCGTAGGGACACAGAGAGATCGACGAGAAGGTGAGAAGGTGGGGCGCGCACCTCCTCGTGGCCGGCGAGGGAGACCTTCTCCTTGTTGAATACGGAGGTCTGGAAGTCGAGCGAGGGCATGGCGGCTCCGACGGCCGGCGGCGCCGAGACCATGGCGGCTACATCCCGGCGGCGGGCCCCCGACGCAGACGCGGAAGAGAGGGAGCACGCGGGCTGCAGGGTGGCCGGGAAGGAGACGGATGAGGCGGCGGCGGCGGGCGTGGCCTTGGGCCCCGCGGCACCGGCGGCGGCTAGGGTTTTGGGGTGCCCGAAGGCGAGGGTGGAAGCCGCCGAAGCGTGCGCCGCCATGTCACAGCTCACGGTGATGCCGCGCGAGGCGAGGATGGCGAGCGGCAGGTGGTGACTGGCGAGTGGTTGGCTGGCTCTTGTGAATGTGATGAGGGCGGGGGCGTGTCAGCGCTAATAAACCCCGGTGGATTTATCCGGCTAACCCAGCCGTGTGATGAGCCGTCGTCGGCTGCGATGCGATGCGCTGCGACTCGGCGACGGCGACGCGGGCGTCCCAGTCCCAGGCCAGCCGTGCGCCG
Source organism: Paspalum notatum (assembly GCA_022530915.1). Classification (NCBI taxonomy): domain Eukaryota; kingdom Viridiplantae; phylum Streptophyta; class Magnoliopsida; order Poales; family Poaceae; genus Paspalum; species Paspalum notatum. The sequence continues at coordinate 39,530,187 of CM039692.1, forward strand.
CTTGTCTCTCCTGCACGAGTTTTTGGCAGGTTGCGTGGGGTTGCGCCTGGAGATGCGCGGCGGCGTCCTTTTTTTAACGTGCCCCGCCGGCGCCGTGCACGTCTGCACGAGTGCGGATGCACGCCACGCCATGCGCAAAACGCCGCTTCCGGGACTGGAGAATTTGAGAAAGCACGGCTGTTGGCGTCGTCCACACTGTGCGTTCCCTGGGCGTGTTGGTGGTGAGGTTGCATCCTCTTGGTGACTTTTGGTTATGGAACCGGCCGCGGCTCTTGGGATCTTTGGCTCATCGATTCGTTGGGGAGGAGCAGGAACGAGCCGCAAAGGCAGGAGAGCGCGCGCGATCCGGACTGGTGGTCACGATCTCGTGCGGCATCACGGGAGATGTCTGTGGGGGCAGCCGAATCCACGCCGACAACGACACCAGCGAGAGAGAAGCTACTACTACTCCAACAGACTGACAGAGAGGTGCCACAAAGGGCCGGGCCTTTGGAATTTGGTGTTGCAACATTCAACTTGGGCCCGGCCCGAACGAAATGAACTTGGGCTATAACCCTTTCTGTGCTGCGACGTTTTTTTTTTTTTTTTGGTATCAGAGGCAGCCGACCAACCATGATGCCAATGCCACCACCGCTTGTTTCGGGGTCAAACGAAATCAGCGTGTGCACGAGCTTGCCATTGCTAGCCAAAGCTCGGCGAAATATTATTTTTAGATCGATCATGTGGGGTTCTCAGGAGAATCTGCACTTGGAAATAGTGCCAAAGAGGCCGCTGAGCTTGTTCGCGTGGCCTGCTAGCTTCATGGGCCTTGCAGCACACGAATGGCGAAAGGCGTATGCAAAACGATAATCTGAAGAAAAATGCTGCAATGAACATTACTATTGTTATAATAAGCCTGTCCTCGTGGCCGCCGGCTTCACGGGCTCCTTCAAACCCGATGACAGGGCGGAGGTGGACATCCGCACAAAGTGACAAGGAAAAATCTGGGGCTCGAGTAGCCAGTGCCACTAGCCAGCAGCGCACACATCCACATCGTCGGCGACAGCATAGACTCGCGCGCGGCGACTACACGGCCGGCGTCATGTCTTCGATAGACATCTTCGAGAACCGCACGCGTAGACTGTCGTCACCGTCATCGTCTCGGAAGCGACCACGTACACTGACGGAGCCATCGTGCACTAGAGAAGCTTGCTGCCGCCGGAAAGGTTGCTGTTGCCACTTGCCAGTCGGGTTCTCGGCGGCGGCAGGCGACGATTACGCCAGAAACCACGCACGAATGCACGATGACGGTGCTCTCATTCTCCTTCGTCTCGAGTCTCGACGTTGCCAACCAGGAACTATATATACATCATCATCGTCCTCCAATGAGACCACCATAGATCGAGGCATTAAGCTCGGCGTCGCGAACTGCTGATGAGCAATGGAAGGCAGGTTGGTAAGGACCCTACACTAAAATTTAGTTCCGTCACTTCAATGCTAGTTAAAAGTATTAGATATAGTTTAATTATACAACTAATTACAAAGATAAGGATTAAACGGCAAGATGCTACAGTAACTAGCCGTTAATTATGCATTAATTAGGCTTGCTGAATTCATTTCGCCGTTTACTCCTCGACCGTATAATTAGTTTTCTAATTAAATCATATTTAATATTTTTAACTAGCATCGAAATATCCGATGTGAACGTGAACTAAATTTTAGAGCCTGTTCGTTGCAGCTGAAAAGAAGCTGAAAATACTGTTCCGGCTGAATGACTGTGAGAGGAAAATACTGTTCTACGGCTGAAAAGAAGCTGAAAGTAGCTCAAGCGAACATGCCGTTAGTCCCTTGATCCAATCACCCCTCAACTCATTTATAACTATAGTTTGACAACTCCCTGCAACTCATTTATGACGACGACTGACGAGGTACAAGATTGTCACCATCCAGGAGACTATCCTAAGCACAAGAGTGATGACTGATCGTCCCTCTTCAATTAATCGAAGAAACAGGGACCTTTAAGCTTTGGCAAGCGGCTTGGTAGACTCCTAGTCCACTTGGCAGTGTTTAGCCACATGTATTAGTAGTGATATCATAGTATCAGGAATGAGGAATCCATGTAAATCTTCTAAATTCTGCTTACAGAGGCAAGTCTCGTCCATGATTGCAAAGTGTGATCCACGCTCCTTAATCCCTGGGCCCACAACTGTGAGAAGATATCTCCAGTCAAATACATTTACTTACTGTGGAAAACCTGATCACCAGAAAATCTGACTACTTGTGTGGACCTCCTCAAAGGCGGGCCCACTTGAAAACGTTCGAACGTACATGTACCCCGTATGTCGCATGATTCTGAATTTTATTACTGCACTGAGGGGCAGACCCAGTAGGATTACTCCAGTAGTCCAGTTCATGGCTGTGCAGACCTCGTGCTCGAGCAGCAGGGCTCATCAGCTGCTTCATCTCCTCTTCTGCTTGGTTCTCTCGCTACTACACGTCGTCCCTCGTGCTACCTCCCTCTCCCTCAGGTACGACTACGCCGCCTTCAACCCCGATGACTTCAGGCAGGAGGACGACACGAGGATCGTCGGCGGCAGGATCGAGCTGATGGGTGACGAGTACACAGGGCGCGCCAGGGGCCGGGCGTGGCACAGGCAGCCGCTGCAGCTCTGGGACGCCACCACCGGCCAGGCCGCCAGCTTCACCGCCAACTTCAGCTTCGCCATCCAGTCCGTGCCTGCCGGCAGCGTCGGCGTTGAAGGCGCAGGGCACGGCATCACGTTCTTCCTCGCGCCGTACACGCCCGACATGCCGCAGGAGTCGTACGACGGCTGCCTCGGCCTCTTCGACGAGAACCAGGCGCCCAACTACGCGACGGTGAACGCGACCGGCAACGCGAGGTTCGTCGCCGTGGAGTTTGACATCCACAAGGACACCTGGGACCCGAGCAACCAGCACATCGGCATCGACGTCAACAGCATGGACTCCCGCGGCGACTACACGGACTTGCCGGACGGCAGGCTCGTCGACGCCGGCGCGGTGTCCGCGACGGTGGTCTACGACAACCGCACGCGCAGGGTGGGCGTCACCCTGGCCGTCGGAACCGACACCTACACCACCAACGCCACCGTGGACTTGAGGAGCCTTCTGCCGGAGCAGGTCGCGGTTGGCTTCTCGGCGGCGACGGGCGGCGAGTTCGCGGCAAACCACACGGTGCTCTCCTTCTCCTTCCTCTCGACGCTGCCGACCAAGAACGCCACCTCCATCTCTGGGACGACCTCGTCGTCCTCCTCCAAACAGACCACCAAAGAGCTCGGCGCCGGGGTGGCCGCCGCCGCGGTGCTGGTGCTCCTGCTCGTCGCCGCCGTGGCGGTTCTGCTAGTTCGGCGCGCGAGCAGAAGGGGCAGGGGACCGTTCGACGAGGAGAAGCTAACCACGGACGGCGACGACTCCCTGGACGCCGTCGACGACGGCGACTTCGAGACCAGCGCGGGGCCCCGGCCTATCCCGTACGCGCAGCTCGCGGCCGCCACCAAGGACTTCGCGGCGGATGGGAAGCTGGGGCAGGGCGGGTCCGGGTCGGTGTACCGTGGCCACCTCAAGGAGCCGGGCCGCGACGTCGCCATCAAGGTGTTCTTGAGGGGGGCGTCCATGGAGGGCAGGAAGGAGTACCGGTCCGAGGTCACCGTCATTAGCCGGCTGCGGCACCGCAACCTGGTGCAGCTCATCGGCTGGTGCCATGGCCGCAGGCGGCTGCTGCTGGTCTACGAATTGGTCAGCAATGGCAGCCTCGATGGCCACCTCTACAACACAGACGTGACGCTGACATGGCCGACGAGGTATGCGCATGCCGCTCTACAATTTTCACTTCCCAGTGGCCCACTTGACTTGAACCTGGCCGATGCGCCTATCCACCGGTCCCACGCTTGCTCTGTCAGTAGTTATAATTTTCACTGCGGATTAGCAGCGACAATCAAATGGTGATTTGACACGCCAAATAACATTGGCAGATCTTCTTCCCATGGGATAAAAATAGAAACATACACATCCCGAGTGGAAAAGTCAAATTTAATCCATCAAACTACTTTGAACAACGATGGCCCGGACACCAAATTAATCTTTTTTTCCCAGTTTGGCATTGCTTTTACAGTTTATTCCCTGTTAGAGGATTTACAGCTTATTCATTGCGATCTCCGTTTTTTTTTTTTTTGGGCACTGAGCAATTCAAAAGACCTGATGCAATAATTTGTTAAATTAGATCAGCCGTTGAAAATTCCTTTTACTAAAACTATAGTCTGTCTACTAAAAAAGACATAAAATAAAATAGGTATAAAACAGAATTAGGGAACCAGTATTCAGTAACCCTTTGATATGTGATATTTTTAAGTAATGTTTTTCCCCTAGAGCCACTGCCTTGCATCGAATCAAATCAAACTAGCATCAAGGTGTACTGAACTGCGACTTAAATTTTGAATTTTCAGATACCACATAATTCTTGGATTGTCTTCCGCCGTGCTGTACCTGCACCAAGAATGGGACCAGTGCGTCGTCCACGGCGACATCAAGCCGAGCAACATCATGCTGGACCAGTCCTTCAACGCCAAGCTCGGCGACTTCGGCCTGGCACGGCTCATCGACCACGGTATGAGCCTGCAGACAATGACCGCCGTCGCCGGCACGCCGGGCTATCTAGACCCGGAGTGTGTCATCACGGGCAAGGCCTCCCCTGAGTCCGACATGTACAGCTTCGGCATCGTGCTGCTGGAGGTCGCCTGCGGGCGCCGGCCGATGGCGCCGCCCAGCGCCGCCGCGGGGAAGGACGGGCAGGTGTTCCGGCTGGTGGAGTGGGCGTGGGACATGCACGGACGGGGCGCGGCGCTCGGCGCCGCGGACAAGCGCCTCGGGGGAGCCTTCGACCGGTGGGAGATGGAGCGGGTGGTCGCCGTCGGGCTCTGGTGCGCGCACCCGGACCCGAAGATGCGGCCGGGGATCCGGCAGGCCGCCGAGGCGCTGCGGTCGAGGAAGTTCAGGATGCCGCTGCTGCCGCCCAAGATGCCGGTCGCCGTGTACCTGCAGCCCTTCGGTGCCTCCGTCATGCAGTTCAGCGATACCACTGACTCGTTCGAGTCTTCTGTGACTGTGCCGAATACTTCGACGACAAGCCACGCGACGACGTCGGGGATGTCCAGCTCTAGCTCGCAGACGGTGGTCACTCAGCACTTAAGCCCAAGAGCATAGACAGGATAATATATGGAGTACACCTAACTATCTACGCAAACTGTTCAATTCTAAATTTTGTACTGTATTTTTTAAGAAGCTCTCCGTGTTTTTTCATACTCAATACAGAGTAAGCGTGTAGTTGTGTATGTGCGTTTATATGTCATCCTTGCAATTTGAAAAATCATAAGCTGCGCAGTTCTATATACTAGATGATACCAGCAGCAAGAGCAACATCCGCCCGTTGGCTTGATCAAGCAAGCAGTAATAAGTTTTGTTGCATCGTATCAGCAAGACAACTTGTCTAAATTCAGTCACTTGTGAGTGGAGACTGGATGTATCTAAAAAAAAAAATCAACAAGACAAAGGCAACAACTTTATGACCTAGATGATTTCAAAGTGTGGTTATGTATCTTTGCTTCTTTTCAAGACTATCAATTGAATCAGGTAATTTCTCTCAAATCTAAAACATTATCTCTTAAAATGAAAACAAAATTTCCTCAAAGGTGAAATGATTTTTTCATACACAGAACGATATTATTTTAAGTCTATCCAAAACAACATTTTCACGAAGGTGGAACAATATTCTCTTCAATCTAGGATAATTTTCTCATGAATCTAATATTATCTCACTAAAAAAGAAATATCCAACCTTCAAGAAAAATGGGAAGAAAAATGGTATTCTACAAATATTATCCAAATACTCCCTCCATTCAAAGATATATGATGCAGTTGACTTTTAAAAAAAAGTTGGTCGCTCATCTTATTCAAAAAATTTCACAATTCATCATTTATTATTTTATTATGATTTGTTTTATTACGAAACATAGTTTGGGTATGATTTATGTTTTTACATTTTTAAATAATTTTTAAAATCCCTACTACCTATTAAGAGTGCAAGGGAGGCGTCCACCACCCAGCGCGGCCTCGCGCCCCGCGGCCTCGAGCCCCCCGTGCCCCCGCCGAATGCAGCCTCCGGATGGCCACGGGGTCCCGCTCGCCCCCGCCCTGGCCCACCGCGCGCGCTCCCCGCAAGCCTGCCGCCCGCTCGTGGCTCGCCTCTCGGCCGGCTCACGCCTCCGCGGAACCACGCCTGGCCTCCACCCCCGCCCCACACTCACCTCCGCGGATCTCGCAGGCTAGCCCTGTCCTCGCCTCCTCGGACCTGCGTGGCGTGAATGCCGCGGCCCCTGTTGCCGCCCTCGCCTCCCCCACTCACGGCGTGACCACACACATCCCAGCCCTCGCCCCCGCCCGCACATGGAGATCTCGTTCGAGCCGTGAGACGGCGTGCAGCGGCACGGCCAGGATCTAGCGGACCGCCTCAAGCAGGGCTTCACGGGCCTGCTCCAGGCGCTGCCGCAGTTCCCATGGCCGTCGGCGGCTCGGCGCCGCACAAGCGGATGCCCTTCGACATCGACGTCCCTATCGTCCTCTTCGGCGCCGGCGCCGGGGCCCTGCCCAGGGACTTCCCCCTACCCGTCGTGGCCATCTCCTCGATTATCGACATCGGGAGGAGGCTCGGTCGGACCGGTGCCGAGCTCGGCGCCTCCGTAGGCTGCGGAGCGGGCCGGGCGGTGCTCTGAGCACAACGTGGAGGAGGGGGCCACGGCTGCTGGCAGCGCACCCCGATGGAGACACAGAGGCGAGCATCACTGAGAGGACGAGCAGCTGTAGCAGGGGAGCATGGCGCGCCCGGGTCCGTGATGTGCAGTAGGGACGATGCCGGGGTGCTCGCGCGCCTCATCAGATCCAACGCGAAGCTCGGGTGCTCGGGCAGGGGCAGCTGAGCCGCGGTGCTCGCTTCCTTGCCCCTGATCCACGCAAAGGAAAAATACTTCTCGTCATTTCCATGTGCCTTTGATTGGCCAACAATTCAGGTAGTCCTGTAGTTGCTATCAGTAATACTGATTTATATCATGTTTGAGTTTATACTGGATTTACTAATGAAATTTTAAACTAACTACTAGGTATATTAGCAAGATGATCACCTATTCGCTTAGTATCCGATCAGTACAGCAATTTATCATATGGAACATCGGTTGGTAACTATAGTTGTGAGGGGTATAAAATAAATTGTGATGATATTTTCATATTGTATACTTATTTCTGTTCTCTGGCGGTGATGACAACTTAATCAATAAGCTTAATGATGTCGAAAATGTTTGTGGGAGGAGAGAAACTGCTCAATTTGTGGATAATAAGTGGTCTGTGAACAGAAAAGATACTACACGGCATCAACAATCCTTCTGAATATATAGCCAAAGATAGTGCTATTGAACAGTGCAAGCTGATGTGTCTAATCATGGTTTTGGAAGGATAATTGTGACAGTTGCTTCAAGCCATGTTGAACTGCATGTTAGTAGAAGGATGCGTTGACAACTAAAAGTTATGGTGAAGTGCTAATACTCATGGGAAATCCGCTCTGCCATCACAGAAAGATAAAAATGTAGATTATGTTTCATTAAGGGGTGGCAACAATTTTATGGTTAAGGTATGCACTAAAGTTATTATCACGCAGCTTGCAATCTTATTCTTGAAATATATTAACTGATGCCCACTAATTTAGTTTGGTTGAAATTTATCAAGTTAAGTAGGAATCAGGGTTAGGGAGTAGGCTGGGTTTCTATTTTTTCTAGCTAATCTTATATGTAGCTAAATCTAGCTGATGTAAGTTTATTATCAGCCGCAGATGCTTATGTGATCTGGTGTGGATTAGCCATAGGCTCATGTGTATTCCATTATTATTAGTTTGTTTTTTGCAAAAAAAAAATATTGGTTTGGTTGTCTGACAAAATATATGATCGCTAGGTGTATGCCTATGCGTTGCTACGGCAACTATCCCAAAGGTTGGAGTTGTTCTAATCTGCTGAGAAGGGATGGCATTTGTCCATGTTCTCTGATAATAACCTCCTTGGTAACTTATAGCTTTGTGGTTTTGTTTTTTGAGATTTCATACGGTTTTGTTTCTTGGGATTCTGTACACAGTCTACTGCTAAAAGGATCTCCAGTTACTTAAGGATACAAAACTATTAATTGGGCTCGTTGATGGATGTTTTGCTCCTGCTCTTTTATCATTTGGATCCAATTGTTATTTGTACGCCCTACTACCATCTTTTCGATCATCATTGATACAAGATGTTTGCTTTGACTTGTATCTAATACTAATTACGGTATACACTGTTTTTCAGTTAAAAATTCTTAGAAATATTGATGGAGGAACTCATGATTTTTGCAGGTGGTAGCTTTAGATGTGAGCAATTTATTGATTTATTATCAAAGCAGATCAGAGGTAATACCAGAAGGGAGTAAAATTATAGAATCTTGAGTTTGGGGTCAGACAGCATAACAAAATTACATGTTTTCTTTTGTCTCACTCCAATTATCCCAAAATAAGGGGAATACTTCATTCTGATTCAGCTGGCATCATTAGCTTTGGAGTTTCTTTCCCTAAAGATTTTAATTGCCAAACAGCGGAAAATAACCAGGACAGCAGCACATGTCCCAACCAAGATTCATCACACTTGATTTTGTTGATTACCAGTTGAGAACAGCAATGGAGGCCGGGAGCAATACATTCCAAGCCATAGCCAATATATTCTTGGTTGACCAACAAGGTGGGAGCCATAGTTCCTTTATTCTTTTCACAAGACTGATCTGGGTAAGTAAGACTGTATTGGCTTTATATGTATAGCTCTTGTGTACAATTTGGTAGTGCTTTGCTCGAAATCTATGTCTCCTCGCGTTGTGTTATGTGACCAGAGATGTGGCAGCTCTCGATGGTCGAGGTACCATTAATCGTTTTATAACTAGCTAGAGCTGGTCTAAGTCTAATTTGCACACTATCATATGTTTGGTCATGGCCGAATGTCAATTGCTCTAGGTCCGGGTTCTGCATTCCTAAACTTGAGAAATGGAACATTCTGGGATGGAGGATGAGGCTGATAACATATATGAGCATATAGTTGTGCTCCAAAATGTGATAAACGGAACAAAAAATGTTACATTGCATGATGAATTTTCACACTTCGTTTTTGTTAAGAATTTTTCGATTGCCGTAGCAACGCATGGGCATACACCTAATAAAACAAATAATCAAAGTTTTAGAAAAAAATCAACCGCGTCGTACTGTCGTCAAGGGAGGGTGTATATTTTTTGAGGATCATTATCCAAATATATACCCACATATTTCAGGCAAACCCGGAATAAGCTTGGCCCAATAGCCAACAGTCCCTGGTCCTCGTTCCCCAAGGCCCAACAGCCCACCACGGACACTCGCCGACGGCCGCAGCGCAGCCGCACCTAGGTGGCCACGTCGTCCCCGCCGCAACCCGCATGCCCGCCGCCGCCCAAGGTCGCCCGCCGTCGGCCTTGAGCTCAAGATCCGCCGCCGCGCAGTGCATCAGGATACGCCGTCAGCCTTGAAGATTCCCGGCGAGCACGTGCGGAGCTGCGGCGGCGCGGCGAGGAGCTGTCCAGCGGGACCCATTCAGCGCTCGCGCGTTAATTAGCCACCTCCCAGTGCCCACCTCGTCCTCGTGACCTCCGCCCCCGCCTCCACCTCGCTACTGGCCACCTATACTTACAAAGCTTGGCACGCACCCGCATGCTTTTCGCTCCCTCGCGCTTACCGCTCCCGCGCCTCCCGCCTCGCCGCCTCCGCCTCGCTCCGGGCGCCCCGATGGCCTCCACGCTCGCCATCCTGAGGCCCTCCGCGCCGGGGCTCCGGCCCCGGACTGCCGCGCCAGCCACCGCGAGGGTGGCGCTGCCCTCCAGATCTAGGTGTTCGTCGGCCAGGGTGTCTCTCGGGTCCGAGGTGGCGGTCGGCGCTGACACACTCTTCGCCGACTACAAGCCCACAACCGCTTTTCTCTTCCCCGGTCAGGTACGACGGAGCAGACCGAACTCTTTTTAGCAAGCCGTGGCGGTGTGCAGGCGTGTGGATTGCCGTAGGATGTAATATGCTCTTGGTATCTTAATTATGGCATGCGTGAATTGAATTCTACGACTGATGGTTATTTGCACTGGTTTATGCATATCTCAGCTCCGAAATTGAAGCCTAGCAATAAACGGTGGTCTTTCTGCACGTTTCAGTTAACATAGATCAAATTCTGGGCACAAAAGATTATGGTGTGATGGTTAGATTGTGCCAGGAGTTTCTGTTTACTTACGATTTGGTGCCTTAGTGAGTGAGTGCTGCTCTGATTTGCATAGTTCTAGGCTAAATAAGTATCTGACGCATGCTGAATCATTATACATTACCGTTTCCATTTATTGCCGATTGCCTTTGATTTCAGGGTGCCCAAACCGTTGGAATGGGGGCAGAAGCTCAGAGTGTTCCAGCAGCTGCCAAACTGTTCAACCAAGCAAATGACATCCTTGGGTATCTCCCCAAGCCTATCGCAGTATCTGTGTCTTCTCCCCTTTATATCTCCTGATTTGCAGTGCCTCTTTGAACTCCACGAGTGCTCTCCCTCCAAGAAACAGAATTACTTACTCATGTTAATGCTTTGCTTTCTCCTGGTTCATATAGATACGACTTGTTGGATCTTTGCACCAATGGGCCAAAAGAAAAGCTTGACTCAACAGTGATCAGTCAGGTATGTGGATTTCGTAGTCTGAAGTTATTTGCACCCATGCATAGTTAATCTGTTTTCCTTTTCACACAACCTATTTGCTACTACTACTAAATATGTCCCACCTAAATATGTTTCCTGATCCATATAATACATTTTGCTAGTCAATATGCTTACCTTGGAAAACCCAGATTTTAATGCACAGTTTTAAAGCAGTGCTCGGTCTGGTTTTGTTGCCTATACTTGCATTTTGAAGACTGCAATTATGCTGGGAATTCCTAGAAATTAATTAGGCAGTTTTCTTTTAAATCAGCTATATTGCTGATTTATATGAGTAACACTGCCTGGGATTGTGAATTGGAATTTCGGTATTTTTTTTTTGCATTTTTGTCAGTGAGCTTTTGGTTTCTGCCTGCTGAATGAGTTTACTTTGCAGCCAGCTATATATGTCACCAGCCTTGCAGCAGTAGAGGTACTTCGTGCACGTGATGGAGGCCAAGATGTGATCGACTCTGTAGATGTTACATGTGGTCTCAGCTTGGGAGAATATACCGCACTTGCATTTGCCGGTGCTTTTAGGTATTCCTTTTGTTCTGTTAAGCCACTCGTTTGTTATGTCAAATCATGCCCATTTTGGAGTGAACTAGTGTATGTGCTGCGCTACCATACTAGGTTTAGAGTCTGCCTGTCTGGATGTTTGTTTGAGCTTTTGTAATGGCAAGCTCCTGCATAGCCAATTGGATATGTGCACTGACACATTGTATATCTACATGCAGCTTTGAGGATGGACTGAAGCTTGTAAAGCTAAGAGGAGAGGCTATGCAGGTTGGTTTACAGAAGAGCTAAATTAATTTTTGTTTGTCTTTAGATTGAATTCTAATGTTCATTATCTATGTAGGATGTAATCTAAAGAAACAATAAAAGACTGTTTCCTTGATTTTATAGATTGATTTGTAATGTTCATTGTGTTTGTAGGATGCTTCAGATGCTGCCAATAGTGCAATGGTTAGTGTGATTGGTCTAGATTCAGAAAAGGTGCAACAACTATGTGATGCTGCGAATGAGGAAGTGGATGAAAAGGAAAGAGTGCAAATAGCAAACTTTCTATGCCCTGTAAGTGTTTTATTTGATGTTGGCAAGTTCTTAGTTGCATGCTGGGTATTGATTGGTATAGAATGAAGTAAAACTACATTGCAGGGGAATTATGCAGTTTCTGGCGGTGTAAAAGGTATTGAAGTGGTTGAAGCCAAAGCGAAGTCCTTCAAGGCCAGAATGACGGTTAGTATCCCAAGAATGTTTCCCAAAGCATATTTGTGGAAATATTATTTATGGCATTTAACGGCTAAATCTGGATATTACCGTTTTCAGTTATTTATTGCATTCCATTCTTCTTTTGTTTCGTTGTCACCCAATGATTTACATACTAAGTTAACAATTATGTTTCCAGGTTCGCCTAGCTGTTGCTGGTGCTTTCCATACTAGCTTCATGCAACCAGCTGTTTCAAGATTGGAATCTGCATTGGCTGCGACTGAGATTAGAACACCTAGAATCCCAGTCATCTCCAATGTTGATGCAGAGCCCCACTCAGATCCTGAGACAATCAAGCAGATTTTGGCGCGGCAGGTGAGCTCTACACCAAATATGAAGTCGCATCGCAGCCTTGCCGCTTGCTGATGTGTAATGATTTCTTACTGTTGCATGGTTCTGATCTGACCTATCCGAGCAACAGGTAACCTCTCCTGTACAATGGGAAACCACCGTGAAGACTCTTATGGGCAAGGGGCTTGAAAAAAGTTATGAACTCGGACCTGGAAAGGTAACTGATTAGCTTATTATTTCTGATCCATCAATTTGTAGCAGAAAGGACATTTTGGATTTTCGAAATAGTATCCTGAGATATTCTTGATGGCAAAAAACCTTTAAAATGCTCCCATTCACCTTTTTTCCCCTTTCTGGAAACAGGTTATAGCAGGTATTCTGAAAAGGATCAACAAAGGTGCTAGCATTGAAAACATTGGCGCTTGAACTGTTAGAATTTCAGGATTTCTGGGTCAGTTAATAAGGCAAAGGGTCGGTTCACAGCAAAATGGGTGGTGGCGTATCTGGGGCCTAGAGCGAGTATTGGAGAACCCATTTTCCATGCATAGAGCTGTTAGATTTTTTTCGGTTGTCATTTACCTGTGGGTAAATTTTGATCTTGATGTAAAATTGACAGTTGCAAACTTGTGGAGTCTCAATGACCATCTGAACAAAATGTTCACATACTGGAAAAAGTGGCATGGGCCATACATTTCTGTTACTGCATGGAGGCTCTGCCAGCAATTCAGCAGCACCTCCAATGTTTGCTTTACATTTCTCTCGTTTGGTGAAGATGTTCGTGTACTACTACCGGAACATAGTGCACTAGTGCGACCTAAGTGTTGTGGTGATTCTATTTTTTGTTCTCTAAGTGACAAGACTGTTGTTAAACAGATGATAAAATTAATTCTGAGTTCATAATAATGCTGTTTGTTTTTTTTTGAGAAAATTAATGTTGTTTAAAACAATTCATTTTTTGACATAACTTTGGACTATTTGTTTTTGTTTTAAAATTCTATGCAATTCTAAAAAAATACAAGTCTGTTTAGGTGTCATTAATAGTAAAACAAGCTACAACAAAAATAAGCGATGCATAGTTTTTTCAATAAAATGAAAAATAGTCAGACGTAAGTTAGTGGTGTCAATCAAACATTTCATCAAAACTGTGCCTTATAATTCACGAATCTCCCAATGAATTAAGCATTTCTGCTATGGGAGGCTATTGCAGTCAGGTTAGGCTATCCACTATAGTTCCTTAAAAGGGATATCTCAAAACACTGTTTTGCACTGTTTGACATAAATATTGCACTGTAGATGGAGGGAAGAGTGGTTGGAATAGTAAGACCATGGTCACCAGAGCGTGCATTTGTACCGTATACACTGCGCAATCATTATTTTTCTATTCTGTGTACAGTGCGCAAACAGTGTTTTTCACATATACAGTGCGCAATCATTATTTTTCTATTCTGTGTACAGTGCGCAAACAGTGTTTTTCACATCCTTTTACACTCTCCGGTGACCATGGTCTGATAGGAAGTGGGATTTGAGGAATGCCACAGTGGATAGCCTTATGGCTTTTTGGTCGGCTTCATTTGAACCAGGATTTTTTACGTGTTTAGGAATGCCTAACAACGCTTATGTTCTTGTTTTACACCTCACCGCTGTGAGTAGCAAGGAGATAATGGGCTTAGTCCTTGTCCAAGCACACCACTAATCAAGTGGATGTGGATCTCTTAACGCTAGCTTTTGATAATGCTCCACTATTTCTGTCCTAGCCAGTAGCCAGCCGACCCACCACTGCTTGCTCGGCCCTATCTCGGGATGATAGTGAGCATGTGCACGAGATAGCCAGCCAAAGCTCAGCAATTTATTTTATTTGCCTCGGTGGATCATGTGGGTCCCTAGGCAAATCTAGTGTTTGAAATTAGTGGGTACGTGCAAGAGGCCGATTCTGTATTTTTCTTTCCCGGGTAAAAGAAGCTCTATCAATTTTAACTAATTAACAAAATAAATAAAAATCAATGATCGTCAGCTAACTACTAGCGATGCTGCAAGCTCCGTAGTTCTGATTAGCCAACGAGAATAACTAACGCAACCACCAGCTCATAAAACGGCCACGCCAGTGCCGAAACGAACGGAAGGCAGGCCAACCGCGCATTTGCGTTCCCCAATCCAAATCCCCCATAGCGTCACGCTGTACATGTACTTCACACTGTACTGTACACATAATGCACAGCAAAGGAACCGTCATTCTGTACGTACCTGAACCAACCGAACGAAATGATGACGCAGCCATATTTCGTACACCCGGCAAACGGCTTCCTGGCACGCCTTCACCCTTCAAGGCATGGGCATTTTTGCAGCTTTCCACGGTGGTGTGGTGTCACGGCACGGCACGATACCACCCCCACGCCAAGACGACCAGGAACGGCCGAACCCAAACCACGGAGCCCACCCACGCCACGCCAGTCTCCTTTCCATTTCCCCCCACAAAACGCCCGTGCCACTGCCAGTGCCACCCGCCTCGGCGCTTCCGCGCGCGAAAAGGAAAACGTGCACCACCACCACCTGACCTCGGGACCGTTACGTGCACATGCACCGGCTCCACTCCACCGCGCAAGAGCTCTCGGCTGCTCTCTTGCGTGCGGGGTGCGCGCGCGGGCCGACGGGCGGCATGGGGGCGCCGGCGGACCGGGCGGCCGTGCGGCGGCTCAGCTTCGGCGCGCCGGAGGAGAGGCGGGAGGCCGCGGGCGACGTCGCGGCGCTGGCGCGCTCCGACGAGCGCACGAAGCGGCTCCTCCCCGAGCTCGGCGTCGTGCCGCCGCTCGTGGCCATGCTGGCAGACGCGCGGGGCGGGGAGGGGGCGCGCCTGGCCGCCGCGGGGGCGCTGCTCGAGCTCGCCAGAGGCACGCACAGGTCAGTGGTTTTTGGATTTATTTTCTCTCTCGGTGCTTGTTGCGTGCCGTGCGCCGTGTGGTGTTCTTCCTTCGATTCTGCGTATGCTGCGTGATGCCAGAACGGCGTATCTCTGCCCAAGTGCCCGTGTGCGGTTTTTTTTTTTTTTTATGATTGATCAAGAAGGAAATTAAGAACCGGCCTGCTAGCACAACTACAAGATTCTAGCCAGCCTTGTTGATCTTGTTCCAAAATTCTCTGCCGCGTGAGATTTGTTTTGAGTCGGGTAGCAATGATCTTGTTCCAAAATTCTGGCAAAAAGGGGCCACGTTTTTCTTTTTGAAAACAGATGGTACGCTACCGTTTCTGTCCTGGAATGTCCTGCCTTTTCTTCTCCCGAAACATGTTCGGTTTGCATTGAATTTGAATGCGCCTAATGTTCAGACTTTGGAGTCAAGAAGTTGTCTCAAGTCCTCAACTGCTCGTCCTTCACTAGAAAAAAATGTCTTCACCTCAGACAGTGTGCTATTCTTCAAGATGTTGAAATTCAGGATGCTGTTTATTCACATCGAAACTCTGGGTTATATTCTAAAAAAAAAAAAAAACTCTGGGCTCTTGCATTTGCACATATCTGAACTTCAGTAGCCGTCACGATGTCGACAGCCACAATGTTCAGAAACCATATATGTATCCAAGCTGGTTAGCCTTGACAAATGTGTCGCCTTGGCCCTGGCATGGCCCCTGGCAATGGCAAGCCCTCTAAAACTGTTCTGAACTTTTGAGCCACATTTGTCAAGGTCCTTCCAAAACAATATGCACACCCATCATTTCTTGCTGCTTTCCACAACCACTGGGTGGGCACAGGCCAACCTTTAGTCCCTTCACGCCATTGTTATCTGACAGTATTATTGACCCGCTGAACACAAAATGTCAGCGCTTTATCCGACTCCAGTTTCAGCTTTGTTCGTTGGTAGTAGGCAGGCCAAGCATAGTACTCCCATTCCCATGCCTTGCTCTTTCAGCCTCCCTTGTTTTCTGCAGAGAAAGTTCACCTAAATGGACCTAACCATGTGTTCCATTCCAAATTTTCCATCAATTCGGCGACAACAGTTTTTAATAGGAAGTCATTTGCACTTTTTTTGTTTCGCATATTGCACATTAGTAGTACTCCCATTTGGTATTCGGATATGATCATGGGGCCCGTATATATAGTGATAGGCATATACATGGTGCGTCAGGAAAAGATAGACACCATGTGTATGTGGGTGTGACACCACGTTGAGAGCTTAGGACGTACCCAGGTTTTACTAGGTTTGATGTGGACTCGCACTCTCGTTCCTAGTTTTTCTACCCAGCATGCTGTTGGATCGAGTGTCAATGGTGACAGTGGAATAAGACTGATAACCACAATGGTGATTTCTCTGTATATCAACCCGTGAAGCACGTAGATGATAGAACGGACGTGTAATCCAATAGACCATGATGCATGAAGCCGTGGCGAAGTGAAATGCAAGTGCCCTTCTGAAAGCAACAAACACTCTCCTAGAACCGTGACAAAGATTACCGGAGTTAGGTTGTCCTTTAGCTGCTTGATTATCATTCAACAGTTCATGAGTTCAGAATGAATACATCCAGAAACTGATTACTGCAGTTTTTTTTCACTGAGTTGCAAACTAGTATACAGTAATAGACTGCTAGTACTGCAATTTTAGGTGATTGAGAAACGGTAAAGTCGTTTTCTGAATTCCATTACAGTATGTCATTCTGGTTATCTGCTGATGTGCTGATGGACTCCGCCCTTGGTTTCAGAAACAAGGTGCACATTGTCAATGCCGGCCTGCTCGAGAAGCTGCCGCAGCTCATGGACAAGGACATTGCGATAAGCCATCAACTCGCGCTGCTTCTCCAGTCCATCTCGTCGCTGGCCAACACTGACTTCCCCCTCTCCGCCTCCGAGCTCCTCCCATTCCTCGTCGCCACCCTCGGCGCTGACGGCGTCCCGGCCGACACGAAGCTGCCGTGCCTGGCCGCGCTCCGCACCCTCTCGACGAAGCTGGAGCACGCGCGCGACGTGGTCTCCAGCGGCGCGGTGCACGCGCTCCTGTCGCTCTCGCTCGACGTCGACGGGAAGACGGCCGAGGCGGTGCTGTCCTTGCTCGGGGAGCTGGCGGCGGCGAGCGCGGCGGGGAGGAAGGCAGTGGAGGAGGACGCGGCGGCGCCGAGGGCGCTCCTGGAGGCCATGACGCGGCACGAGAGCGCGAGGTGCCAGGAGCACGCGACGTACCTGGCCATGGTGCTCCTGGCGCACGGCAACGGCAGCGGCAGCCCGGCGCTGCGGCGCGAGATGCGCCGGCTCGGCGCCGTGCAGGCGCTCCTGGAAGTCTCGCTGCTCGGGAGCCCGCTCGCGCAGCGGAGGGCGGCCAAGATCCTGCAGTGGTTCAAGGACGAAGGGCAGAGCAGGATCAGGGCGCATTCGGGTCCGCGTTTCATGGAGGGCGCGTCGTGCCGGGACGACGACGGCGGCGGCCGCGGGGATACCGTGGACAAGATAGTGAAGCAGAGCCTTGATAGGAACATGAAGTCTATACTGAGGAGGGCCACGGCGTCCGTGGACCTGACCAATGTAAAGCTGCTCGTTGCGAGCTCGAGCTCCAAGAGCTTGCCTTGCTGAACTCTGAACTCGATTAGCAAGCGTTCAGTTTTCATTTATGTTTTGATCATTTTATTTATCTACCTTTTGAGTGCTCGTGTGGATATGCAAGTGAATTGACGATATTGACTCGCCAATTCCCGGACGAAATCGAACAGAAGACAACTTGATATAGCAGGCCAACTTAAAAAAACATTTTGCGAGTGCCTCTTCATTCAGTACCAAAACAAGGGTGAACTCTAGAAAAGATATGTAACAGTTTCATCCATTCCGGTAATGATTTGACCCGTAAAATTTCGAAATTTTGCTGCAACTCTGCAACCGCAGCACACAGAGCCCGCCGTCACCTAAGCACATCTCGCCACTAGAAGAGTCACAGTATGGCAATGTGATTCAGATTTCAGACCATTCTTTGAAAGTTCATTTTGAGTTAAATGTGTTGGGGCAAGTTCCTGATGCTGCAATGCCTTAGCTTGGTCGGTTACTCCCTGCTGCACATGGAGAGGAACCGCTCCCCATGGATTTGGCTCTGCAATTGATCATTTGGAACAGTCACATTGGCCGCTTTACCAGTACTTGTTTACAAAAAGCTCCTCATGGTACAATTCACTTGTACTACGTTGAGAGTGGATACTTTATCTTTCAAAACAGTTTATAGACATTTTTCTCCTGCTTTTCTTTTTCGTCAATCCAATTGTCATATATATAGTAGAAAAATACAATAACTAAACTGTTTTAAAAAGGTAGACCGTTAATAAAATCCGAAGGAGTCAGGAGTCTAGACTTCAGATTTTTATTCAGGCAAGCTACCTTCCTGTTTCAGGCTTTCAGCATGCATTCAGTTTTCACTACATGAACTAACTATCAGTCTCAGCAGCAGGCAGGCACATCTCATCTGCTTGAATTTCCTCGGTTATTGCTTGAGGCTGGAAGACAACGCATTGAATTGATCCAAACAAACTGTATTCCATGGCAAACAATGCATTTCAGTATCTGGGCTCTGACCAGCAAGCAACCAAATCCCTCCCACCATCAGTTCACGAATAGTTCTCAAAGAACGTTTTGATGCCATCGATATCGGTCTACATGAAAGAGAC
Source organism: Paspalum notatum (assembly GCA_022530915.1). NCBI lineage: Eukaryota > Viridiplantae > Streptophyta > Magnoliopsida > Poales > Poaceae > Paspalum > Paspalum notatum. Next base: position 39,549,180 of record CM039692.1, read on the forward strand.
CGATACGCCTATTCTTTTGTCGCTGGACAATTCTTACCTTTTCCGCCCAACCAACCCCGTGTGTCCTTTTCCGCCAGCTGGATCACCACCCACAATTCTCCAACAAACTAGGAAGCGCGCCGCGAGCGCCTGCGCCGCGGCGTCGGCATTGCAGTTGCAGCCACAGCCATGGCGGAGCCGCGGCTGTGGGACGACCGCCTACCTGCGGAGCTACTCGACGTCATCTTCTCCTACCTCCCGTCCTTCGCCGACCGCGCCTGCTGCGCTTTCGTGTGCAAGCCCTGGCGCACCGTGGCGATGTGGAAGGAGCACGAGGCGCCGCTCCTACTCATGCCGTCCAGGTCCGACGCGGGGCCCTCCTACTTCGGCGTCTTCAGCAAGACCAGCACCGTCCATCCCGCCATCCGAGCGCGTGCGCGCGGCCCGCGCTTCTGCGGCTCCTCGCCGGGCGGCAAGTTCATCATCGCGCGCAGTCAGTGGCGCGACTACGCGCTGCTCAACATCCACTCCGGCGAGGAAACGGCCCTCCCGGATGGCCTTTTACCGGAGGGGCGCGAGGTCCCCTTGGAGCTTAGGGTCGGCTTGCAGCCCAGCGGCTTGATCATCCTGGCCGCCACCGTGTCCCCGGAGCTGAACCCCCAGGGGGACTACATCGTCGCCGCCATAGCCGCTGGCCAGCACAAGGCCGTGTTCTGGATCCGAGGGACGCGCCGGTGGAGGTCGTTTGAGCCGCTGCTGGAGCGCGAGGAATTCTGGCCCAGGCTGATGCTTGAAGAGTTCGAGGATGTGATATTCTACGGCGGCCAGGACGAGCGCACTCGAGGCTTCTACTTCCTCACGTCTCGAGATGGCTTCCTCAAGTTCGATCGACAGTACGGTCCATACGGCCAAGCGACCTATCTAGATGGTTCTGGTTTTCGATTCGCCTCGCCGCCGGAATCCGGGCAGGTGGTCGCCGGCCGCTACCTCGTGGAGTGGCGCGGGATTCTGCTCATGGTGCAGAGATTTGTCTCTCCAGGGCACGGCACGGTGTCCTTCCGAGTCTTCACGCTTCAGTGGTCAAACGATGGCCGGAAATGGGGTTGGCGCAACAGCCACGCCGTCATGATGGGGACGCTGCTCTTCGTTGGCCGAGGCTGCTCCAGAGCTATGGCCACGGGACGAGATCGCCCGGGTTGCATCTACTTCTTGGACGACGCCGAGGGATTCCCTGATGTGGATTCCATTATTCGCACCGAGAAGCTGTACCGCTACAGCGACACCGGCTGGTTCCGCAGGGTACAGGATGTGGATTACGTCGAGAAGATCAGGCCGGAAGGGCCCCCGCCGGACTGCTCGCCATGGATTTGGTTCCACCATTGATCCTAGTGCACATGTCTGAGGCGAGGCATACATTGGGCTGAGGGGGACTTTTGTCTCTCATAGTCTGAAACTGGATGGAAATGTTGATTTTGAGAGACATTGCAATTGGTGCTGATTCGATTTGCAATTGATGAGATTGGTGTGAAATGGTGCTGCTCTAATATTTCTAGCACTGGAACTGATGTATAGTTTTTAGAAGAACGAACTGAACTGATGTATGTTTGTTCAGTGCTTTCTGAAATTCACTAACTGATGGCTGGTGCTCTGTTTTCCCAGTCAAGATTCAGAAGGGCTACATTCCCTTTTGTGCTTCTCACTTTTTTCCTGTGTAATTTGCCTAATGTCCGAAAGAATTTCCCCCAAACTGCATGATATTAATTCTGACCAGATGTTGTGTAACTGAAGAACTATTCATACACAGCGGTGATGACCTTTTCTGGTTTATGCCTGATTCATGGCTTTGTTTCAATATTCATCTGTACCTTTTGTTTTGTACTGTTGAAATTCAGAGTTAATTTTCTGTCGTCGAGGAGCCAATGAGTAATGACTAATAACCCACTATATTCATGTCTTTGTGCAACTTATAAAACCTTAATGTGTCTAAATGGTATGACAGTGTACCTGGAGAAGTTCTTGAGAGAGGGAGACAGATGTCAATGTGTCTCTAACATTGCTACTAGCGTTACTGTATGATGAGTCAATGGGAAATCAGTCTTATTTATTGCAGAAAATTTTTATGCATCTGACAAAAATGCGAACAAGCAGAAGTGCACATCACCTTAAACAGAAAGGAGCACACACTATATCAGATTAAGCTACAGTAACCCGGCGCCTTGTGAAATTGCTATAGTTCAAATTGTGGTTATCCCTCCAATACTTACACTAAGTCCAGCAGTTCGGTTAAATGGTCGGGTACAGTACCAAATGACACTGTAGCAATACTGTTCATAGAGAGAGGGGTAGTTGAAATAGTGAATAGACGGAGATATACCCTGCCTACTGGACTCAGCCTTAACATGTCAGCTCATTATGGGGCAAGTGATCCCGGAATGTGTTTCCCAGTTAACAAGAACCTAGCAATGGTAGGCGTGGTAGAGTTTCAGGCATGCTTAATCAACCTATGTGGTTGCCCTCATTCTATCTATTCTGAATATCGGGAAACCCAAATTGCCCTGTAAATGGACATGGTTAACCTGCAGAGAAGCATATAGATAGTCTGTCCTTTGACATAAACGTTTTCTTTCCTCATGTTTTTCTCTTCAGAGTGGAAAACACAATCATCACCAAAACATGAAACCGCCGAGCATTTCTGGCTCTATAAAAGGAAGGGCACCCTGTCTCCCAACTGACCAACTCCCAGATTCGTCTTCCCCCTCCCTCCCCCTTTCCGCCAGATGGACCACCACGCAATTCCCGAACGAACCAGAAAGCTGCACCGCGTCGGCGTCGCAGCCATGGCGGAGCCGCTTCCGTGCCTCCCTCCGGAGCTGCTCGACCTCATCTTCTCCCGCCTCCCGTCCTTCGCCGACCGAGCCTGCTGCGCCTCCGTGTGCAGGGCCTGGCGCACCGCAGCGATGCGGAAGGAGCACGAGGCCCCGCCGCGGCTCCCGCTCCTGCTCAGGCCGTCCACCATCCTCGACGAGTGGCCCTCCTACTTCGGCGTCTTCAGCAAGACCACCACCAAGCAGCCCGCCATCCCCGAGAGCGTGCGCGGCGCCCGCTTCTGCGGTTCCTCGGCGGGCGGCAAGTTCATCATCGCGCGCCGGGACCAGGAGGGGAACGGCCACCGCTACGCGCTGCTCAACGTCCTCTCCGGTCCCTCCCGTATGTCTTGAGGTTGCATGGTACGGACGACGACGAGGAGGAGGAAACAGCCCTGGTCATCCTGGCTGCCACCGTGTCCCCCAGGCTGAACCCCGAGGACGGTGGCCGGTGGGGACTACGTCGTCGCCGCCATAGCCGCCGGCGAACACAAGGCCGTGTTCTGTAGTGCCGAGCAGACCTCCTGGAGTCCTGTCGATGACTACCTGGCGTACAAGCAAGAGTTCGAGGATGTGACCTTCTACGACAGCCAAGACGTTGAGCGCAGAGGCTTCTACTTTCTCATGCCCAGCGATGAGTACATGGGGTTCAGGCCACAGTACGGTGACGAGGGTCTATCCGCGGGCTACATCATCTTCTCTGGCGGGGATCCTCATCCTCAGGTGGAATACGAAGCCGGGCTGGTGGTCGCCGGTCGCTACCTCGTGGAGTCACGCGGGAGGCTGCTCATGGTCCAGAGAGTTGTCTCGCTGCCAGGGCCCGAGCACGGCACGGTCTCCTTCCGAATCTTCAGGCTTCACCGGGATGCAAATGGCCTGGACTGGTCTTGGGAACGCATCAACGACTCCGAACTGATGGGGACGCTGCTCTTCGTCGGCCGAGGCTGCTCCAGGGCTATCGAGACGGGACGATCTGGCCCGGCGTTCATCTACTTCTTGGACGACGCCGAGGGATTCCCTGCGGATCTGGAGGCCACCATCCACGCCGAGAACCAGCAGCTGTACCGCCGCGACGACGCCGGCTGGTTCCGCAAGGACACGGGTTACGTCGAGAATAGCTGGCCGAAAGGGCCCTCGCCGGACTGCTCGCCATGGATTTGGTTCCACCATTTATCGTCGACGACATATCCGCGGAGAGGTATACTTTGGGTTGAGGGGAACTTTCATAGTCTGGTCTGAAACTGGGTGGAAATGCTGTTGTTGAGGCACGATCAAATGTTGTTCGATAAGGGGCAAGAAACTTGAATAAATTGGTGATCATTCAATTTGCAATTGAATTGATGGGATGGGTGTGAGAAATGATGCTGGTCTAAACTTTCTAGCACTGGAGCTGATATCTCTTATGCTTGCTCAGTGCTTTCTGAATTCATTAGCCCATGCTCTGTTTTTCCCATGTCATCTGATGGAATGACTGAGAAGTGCTACATTTCCTTTTTCGATTCTCACTTTTTTTTTTCTTGGCTAATCTGTCTAAAGCACGCAAGAATTTTCCCCAAACTACATGATATTGATTTAGACCAGACATTGTGTGACTGACGAACTCTTCATTCATAGCAGAGGTGTCCATCTTTTGAACTTTTCTGTGTTTGCTCACAGGAAGCAGATACTATATTTCATTTTAATTGTTATACTCCATAGTTTCTGGTTCATGACTGCTTCAGCTGACTGTTCATGTTTTTTTAAGTATTCTTCTGCAATGTCATGTCATCGATGAGACTATGACCCATGATATCACTCGCTTTTCCCGTCATTGTGCAACTGCAACCTATAGTCTGAGGTGCATACACAACAATCAGAACACTGCAAAATACATGCCACTATTGCTAAACCTATTAGTTTTTACTGTATTAGTGTCTGACAAAAAATGACAACAATCAGAAGTGCATACGCCCTGAACACAAAAGCATCAAAAACTGTCTCAGGTAAGCTACAGTAACATGACACTTTGTGAAATTGCTAGACAGTAATCAGGTGAACTATAGTAGACTCAAATGCAACATTAATCTTATCGTCAAAGGTGAGACCCTGAATCATAGGAAATGCTTCAGAGTTGTGGCATGATGAACTCAGAATTACAGTATACATCTCATGTAGTTAAACATCATAAATTACTTGAACTGGATTGCGGTGTGGATCATTTTATTCAGTGTATAAAACGGGGGTGACCTTTTCTCTAGAAAATTGCACATGATGTCTGAGTTCTATTTTTGTTACACAATTATTAGAACACTGCAAAATACATGCCACTATTGCTAAACCTATTTGTTTGCTAAGTTGACCTGCATTATGCATGTCACAACTCACAACCACCATATGAATCCAAAAACATGGCACTGTCATAATCATAATTTAGAAGCTACAATTCTCACCGGTGATTAATGCCAGCAATGTTGCTTCTTATCTAGCCTTCTTAGGAGAAACAGAAATAGAGAAAGGTAGCTTGCAGCTCAGATTGAGCAATTTTAGAAATCTCAATGCGGTGGTCAAGCATTTGTTCTAGGCTGGTTGGAGGTACTAGCGACGCACCATAGACCGCCTAGAACTACATTATTTATGACGAGCATAAAAGTCATGCTTTAATACTGTAAAGGTTGAATAAAAGGGTATGCAAATATATGAACAAGCATGGGCCTCGCAGGTTGCATCTGAACTTTTGGTTTGCAGTCAATTTCACAAGGGGTGAAAACACGATAGCAATATTGCAGCAAGCACAACTGAGGGTAAGAAGCAGGATGTGCTCGCCAAAACCCCACATCCTTGCTTTTGACATTTTACCTGCTCACAGCGAAGGGAAAACAGAATATTTTCCTTCAATAGAGTGGTATCAGATGACATATTTGTCTGAAAGGTGGCCCTGCTTTAGTTTCAGATAGCAATAGAGAGAGTACATGAACCAAAGCAGCTTCCATGGAGAAAACAATAAACTGCCATGTTATTTCTTCTAACCAATTTAGAAGGCATATTTGTAAAGAGGACTGCAATGGCATTTGTTGAAAAAGGGCTATGTATCAACATAATCAAATTGGATAACTTAAAGATTCGTGATGTGTGTCCACGGGGTTGCTTCAAAGTTTGTGGGAGCAAATCTTCATTCAATCACTGACCATTCGTTCCTATTAACTGTGGAGCATGTTCAGGCTGCCCATGCATCCTGAGTTGAGTTCATCGAAATTTTACCTAGTGAAGAGCAGGAGAGAACACTAGTGAGTTGTGAATTGTTAGCAGTGAGTAGTAGTAGATGCCTAGATGGAAGGTACGAGGGAAAAAATGGAAAAGGAGGATGGACAGTATGCATATGTGTAATTGATGGACACTGGAAAGGTTCGTGTTCTGGTTGTTGTCCAAGCCATCACATTGACACATTCAGATGCCGCAAGGCATCAAAGTCCGCTGGCGCGGAGTCGCCAACTCACCGTCACCCCAGGAACCAGGAGCGGATGGCCAGAGGGCAGAATGCGGAATGCGCAGAGTGGCAGTGGAAGGGAGAGGGCCAGAGGGGCGACATTCCCCTATTGACATCAAGGGAGGATACCTAAGTATTACTCATTAATGGAACAAGCATATTGAGTTCAGATTGTATGGTGATGTGGTTCATGCAATCCTTCCAAAAGTTTATTTTGAATTACAATAAATTTGAGCGTTTTAGATAGGTTAGTACTGCTGCAATGGTTCTGACTAGTTCCTTTACTCTTTGCGCAGTAATTCCTGAAATTTCGTTTTTTTTCGTGTGCGCCTAAATAAAACATTTCTGAGATTCTAGGGATTTTCTAGAGATATTATAAAAAAACCTAGTTTATTTAAATTTAGTCTAAAAATTCTCAAAAATACGTGAATTATTCTTTATTCTAAAATTGCAAACCTTTATCGAGACGAGCCGCCATAACAAAGAAGGCCCTGCCAGGACCGCTCTCCCCATGTATTTGGCTGTACAGTTGATCATTTGCATTACTGCATGTTGGACGCTCTACCAAAGTTTCTCAACGTACAAATCATCTGTATGTATAGAGTTGATACTGTATTTTGACAGTCCAGAGACATTTCCTCCTGCTTTTATTTTTCTCAGAGTGGAAAACCAAACTTTTGGATACACATAAAAAAGAGATCTGTTCATAAATTCTGAAGGAGTCAGGGGCCAAAACGTGAAACCGCGATAACATTTCTGATTATATATTTTAACCACCCCCAATTCCTTCCTGTTTGTCGTCTTCTCTCCCTTCCCCGTTCTGCCAACTGCCAAAGTGCCAGCTGGACCACCAAACAATTCTCCAACAGAACCAGGAAGCGGCGCGGCGTCGGCGTCGCAGCCATGGCGGAGCCGCTTCCGTTCCTCCCTCCGGAGCTGCTCGACCTCATCTTCTCCCGCCTCCCGTCCTTCGCCGATCGCGCCTGCTGCGCCTCCGTGTGCAGGGCCTGGCGCAACGCAGCGATGCGGAAGGAGCACGAGGCCCCGCCGCGGCTCCCGCTCCTGCTCAGGCCGTCCACCGCCCTCGACGAGTGGCCCTCCTACTTCGGCGTCTTCAGCAAGACCACCACCAAGCAGCCCGCCATCCCCGAGAACGTGCGCGGCGCCCGCTTCTGCGGCTCCTCGGCGGGCGGCAAGTTCATCATCGCGCGCCGGGGCCAGGAGGGAAACGACCGCTACGCGCTGCTCAACGTCCTCTCCGGCGAGAAAACAGACCTCCCAAATGACTTGAGGCTGTATGGTGAGGACGACGACGTCGAGTACAGCCTGTACAGGCCGCTGGTCATCCTGGCTGCCACCGTGTCCCCCAGGCTGAACCCCGAGGGCGTGGAGGACTACGTCGTCGCCGCCATAGCCGCCGGCCAACACAAGGCCGTGTCCTGTAGCGTCGGGGACCTCTTCTGGAGTCCTGTCGATGAAGACCTGGGGCACGAGCAAGAGTTCGAGGATGTGACGTTCTACGACAGCCAAGACGTTGCGGAAAGAGGATTCTACTTCCTCACATCTAGCGATGGCTTCCTGATGTTCAACCCACAGTACGATGACGAGGGCGGATACTACAACAACGACTTCTATGTCGAGGGTCCTGAGTTGGAATCGATAGCCGGGCTGGTGGTCGCCGGTCGCTACCTTGTGGAGTCACGCGGGATGCTGCTCATGATCCAGAGATTTGTCTCTCCAGGGCACGAGCACGACACGGTCTCCTTCAGAGTCCTCAAGCTTGGGTGGCCAGAGGGTGATGACTTGTACTGCAGGTGGTCGGCCACCGACCTGACGGGGACGCTGCTCTTCATCGGCCGAGGCTGCTCCAGGGCTATCGAGACGGGGCGAGCTGGCCCGGCGTTCATCTACTTCTTGGACGACGCCGAGGGATTCCCTGCGGATCTGAAGGCCATCATCCACGCCGAGAACCAGCAGCTGTACCGCTGCGACGACGCCGGCTGGTTCCGCGAGGACACGGGTCAAGTCGAGAAGAGCTGGCCGGAAGGGCCCGCGGCGGACTGCTCGCCGTGGATTTGGTTCCACCATTGATCGCCGACGACATATCCGCGGCGAGGTATACTTTGGGTTGAGGGGAACTGTCTGATGCAAGTAACCGCAGTTACGTTCATTTTCTGTTCTGAAACTGGATTCGCATTTTGATGTTGGCACGATCGAGTATTGTTTGGTTAGGTGCAAGAAACTTGAATTGGTGCTCATTAGATTTGCAGCTGATGGGATGTGCGTGAATGGTGCTTTCATCTCATATGGTTTAAACTTTCTAGCACTTGAGTTGATGTCTCGTATGATAAGGTTGTTCACTGCTTTCCGAATCCATTTGCTGATGCTCTGTTCATGCATATCGTCTGAGTCAATGATCAGAAGTGTTACATTTCGTTTCGTGCTTCTCACTTTTTTTCCTGGATAATTTGTCTAATATGCACAAGAATTATACCACTATTTTCCTGTCTCTGTGCAACTTACAGTTATAGAAGTATGTCTCTATCAGTGTTAATTTACAGTAGTATTGGAGTCTCTGAAGCATCATATTTTATCTATTACAATAATTTTTTTATGTATCTGCCAAAGAAAATGCCAACAGGCAGAAGTGCATATCACCTTGAGCACTAAGAAGCACACACTATATCAGATAAGCCACAGTAACCTGTTACCTTGTGAGCCTGGTATGTGTTTCACAGTAAACAAGAACCAGGGTAGGCGTGGCAGAGTTTAGACATGTTTTACCAACCTATTATGTTGCTCTCGTCCTATTCTTGATCTTTCTGGTAGCCCAAATGGCCTGGACAGATACATGCAGATCAAGTCTGACTGTCTGAGCAACTGCAATTAGATGTTGATGTTCTGAATCTTTGAAAAGCCAAAATATTAGTGAAAAGAAACTGCCACTTCTAATCAGTTATCATTAGATTGAACTTGATTACCTTAGTTCTCTTGAATTTTTTGCTTCAACTAGAAGGATGCACATGTCTTTGCCACCAATCCAAATAATATAGAACCATATGTTTGATTTATGATCTCAGATAAGTTCATGAAGAGAAAACCAAACTGTACCGTTTAATGTGTTGTGCAGTATATAACATGAGTCACCAATATCAGCAACCCAATCTGTTTTTTAATTCTGTGTGAAGCCAAGTCACTCCGAACTTTTGGGGTTGTTTTGATCAATTGGTTCTTCTGACTTACTATATGGCTTATATGTAAAGGTAGAGCATACATTGAGAATACTCCTAAACCTGAATCATTATTGAGTCGTAGATGCATATTCTTTACTTTGTCTCATACAATTAATTTTGGTGTATACAATCCATGTGTATATCATAGAAGTGCTCATATAAGTCATCTTGTTCTCTGAACTCTATAGAAGTCATCTTGTTTTCTGAACTATTTGTCTTTCTTCTGGCACAATTACTCTTGCAACACTTGTGGTTGGGGGGCTAACGTTCTGATAAACTTCTGCAACTGTGAGCCATACCACAGCACTGTACTCATGTTTCAGATATATAAAGTTACAAACTACACTGCTAATTTGATCTCTGGAAAATCAGTTGTTCTATTGCAGAACTGAATCACACATTTTTCCACTTTGATTTCGGTTCAGGTTATAGCCATTGGACAGAAACCTCAAACTAGCTTTGATTGTTGTTGTTTTTCATATGCAGTAGCATGGTTGCCAGTTTCAAACTGAAAAGCTGGATATATATGTTGTGCCATTTCTTAAAAAAAATGTACCTGCTGCCAATTACCAAGCCTGATCTACTTCTACCTGCTAGTACTGTACTCGCTATTCTGATGGTAAAAACTTTATCTGTAGTTTGCTCTTGCTGCTCTTAGATGGTTACGCTACTGTTTCTGTTTATACTGAACCAACAGACGTGTAAGGGCTTAAAAGATGCACATCTTTCTCACTGTAACCATGGTAAGATGTGCTAACATCAAAGCATGATTCAACCACGAAGGCACATTATTCGTTTTGCTATTTAAGGAGGAAAATTTTCTAATTTTATAAGAAAAAATTATGGGATAGAAAGAACAATGTTCTGCTTCTTCAAATGTTCTGGTATTAGAAGAATAATGTTCTTTATTCACTAAAAAGTATTCTAGCTCGATGAGCAAAATATTATAGCTTCATAAGAAAATATTCTAGTTTAGTAAGACAATGGGCCATGTTAGGTGAAGACTGTAGAAAATACATAGTACAAAAGAAAAAATAATACAAACATAAAAAAATCCCATGTTGAATTTATTCTTCTTATTATCTATTAGTTTCTCCCATCAAACAATAGTCCTCCATCCTTTTCTAAGTATAGCACTATTGCCTTTTATATGTAATGTTTTCCTATCTGTCTTTTAAAAAAACATTTAAGAATAATTTATTTTATTATGTCGTGTTTTTTCCATCAAAGGTACTTGAGCCATGACTTAGTTTTTTAAAAAATATTTGCACTAGTGATCATGGACGTTAACCCTAGCACATGTACATATTTAAAAACAGGGTGGTATTGTTTTACTGTTGGCGCATCGAGCGATCATGGACGTTAACCCTAGCACATGTACATAGCCAGGTTTTCAAACAAAGCATATTGGCCCTTGCATTTGTAAGGCTGGTTCCAGCAACCACCATCGTCTACTACAGGTGCCCATATGGGTGGCCTGCTGGAACCGGTCTGAACACGTACCACCACCACCCCTCCTTAATCCTGATGCTTAAATAGGTCACCCTAAGGCCCAAATCATAGTATGCCGCCACAACTCTTGCTTCCGGCCAATCCACCTTTCTTTTGCATACTTCACCTCGCTATCTCCAACCCATTGAACTCATTCGCCTTCTCATGTCATTACACTACCGACCTAGAGATAAAGAGGCAACCATGGAACTCGGACAATTTTTTTTTTGAAATGAACCGACAGGAGAGCTGCCTATTATTATATATTTAAAAGGACGAGCCCAAGAAAGAGCAGACCAGAGTAACATACTTACAAATTGGGAATAGAAGCCCACACGCGAGCTAAAGCAGAAAAAGAAAGACAAAAACTCAGTAATTACAAAGATTTCGGAGCCCTTTTGCTCATGCCAAACTCCAGAGTTGTGCCTCATCTCTGATTTTCCGCAGGGCTTCGATACAGTTGAAAATCTGATTATTTTTTTCTTTCCAAATCTCCCAACAACTAGGATAATTATCGTAGCCCTTTATGGATTCTGACGGGGAAGCCGCTAAGTTTGTCCACCACCGATGCAAGTTTTCACTATGGTCCCAGGTTGCCGGATCTAGACCTGGGGTTGCTGTCCAGCGAGATAGTTGGAACTTGAATATTACTCAGGTGAAATTGTTGATGTACGCATTGTCTACCAGAGCATTGTAGATTGCTAGAGCAACCATATTGCGTCCAAAATATATGCCAATGTGATTAAGAGCATTCTTTCAAAAGATCATTTCAAATTATAAAAAATCTGAGCATTTTAGATATGTTAGGCTGTCCCAAATGGTTCTACTGATCCATTTCCTCAAAACACTATTCCAACTACTCTCCTCTCTATCTACAGTGCAACATTTATGTCAAACAACAGTGTTTTGAAAAACCATTTGAGACTCCCCCGTTGGGAACAGCCTTAGTACTTCTATAATGGCTTCGACGGGCTCTTCCTTTCACCATGGTGAAAAATAACACTGTTCTTAAAATCTGAAGGAGTCAGGGGGCAAAGCGTGAAACAGCCATAGCATTTCTGGTTTTATATTTGACCCCATCTACTCCCGTTCCTGCTTGTCGTCTTGTCTCCTCCCCCTCTCCACCAGCTAGAAGTAACCACCAAACAATTCTCCAACGAACTACTCCTTGGATTCTAGAAAGCGGCGTCGGCATTGCAGCCATGGCGGAGCCGCTCCTGTGGGACGACCGCCTCCCGGCGGACATGCTCGACGTCATCTTCTCCCGCCTCCCGTCCTTCGCCGACCGCGCCTGCTGCGCCTCCGTGTGCAGGGCCTGGCGCACCGCAGCGATGCGGAAGGAGCACGAGGCCCCGCCGCGGCTACCGCTCCTGCTCAGGCCGTCCACCATCGGCGACGGCGAGTGGCCCTGGCCCTCCTACTTCGGCGTCTTCAGCAAGGCCACCACCACCCAGCCCGCTATCCCTGAGAACGTGCGCGGCGCCCGCTTCTGCGGCTCCTCGGCCGGCGGCAAGTTCATCATCGCGCGCCAGGAACAGGAGCGGCACGACCACAACGCGCTGCTCAACATCCTCTCCGGCGAGGAAACAGCCCTCCCGGATGTCTTGGACTTGGAGGGTATGGTCGACCTCCAGCCTAACTCCTTGGTCATCCTGACTGCCGCCGTGTCCCCCATGCTGCGGCAGAACCCCGAGGGCGGCGGGGGCTACGTGGTCGTCGCCATAGCCGCCGACCGACACACCGCCGTGTTCTGTACCGTCGGGGACCCCATCTGGAGTGTTCTCGAGGACGACCTGAGGGCGGGAGAGTTCGAGGATGTGACGTTCTACGACAGCCAAGACGAGCGTAGAGGCTTCTACTTCCTCACGTCTAGCGATGGCTACCTGGTGTTCAACCCACAGTACGAGGTTGGATGCTACTACAACACCTTCTATGCCGCGAGTCGTCAGTTGGAACCCGAAGCCGGGCAGGTGATCGCCGGCCGCTACCTCGTGGAGTCGCGTGGGAATCTGCTCATGGTCCAGAGATCTGTCTCGCCATCGCCAGGGCACGGCACGGTCTCCTTCCGAATCTTCAAGCTTGACTGGCTAGCAAATGGTGGCCAGTACGTGTTTTGGGAACACACCACCGACTCAGATCTGATGGGGACGCTGCTCTTCGTCGGCCGAGGCTGCTCCAGGTCTGTCGAGACGGGACGATCTGGCCCGGCGTTCATCTACTTCTTGGACGACGCCGAGGGATTCCCTGCGGATCTGGAGGCCATCATCCACGCCGAGAACCAGCAGCTGTACCGCTGCAGCGACGCCGGCTGGTTCCGCGAGGACACGGGTCACGTCGAGAAGAGCTGGCCGCAAGGGCCCCCCGCGGACTGCTCGCCATGGATTTGGTTCCACCATTGATCGTCGTCGACATATCCACGGCGAGGCATACTTTGGGATGAGGGGAACTTGTCTGATGCTAGTAACGGTACTTGTTCTCATATCTGAATCTGGATGGAAATGTTGATGTTGGGGGACATCGAATATGGTTTGGTAAGGTGCAATAAACTCGAATTGGCGTCCATTCTCATATGGTTGTTCGTGTTCAGTGCCTTTTGAATTCATTTGCTGATGCTCTGTTTTACCTTGTCATCTGAGTCCATGGTTCAGAAGTGCTATATTTTCTTCGAGTGTGCTTCTCATTTGTCTAATCTCCCACATATGTGCATGAATTTTCACCACACTGCATGACATTAGTTCAGACCAGATATTATTTGACTGAAGAACTTTTCATACACATCAGTGGTGTCCATCTTTTGGAGTTTTCTGTGACTGCTCACTACAAACCAAAGTGGTACAATATTTCATTTGTTCTGTTATAGTACTACTTCGTAGTGTTTCCTTTATTATGACTACCGTGGCTGACCTGTATATATTTTTTTTCAGTATTCTTCTGCACCGTTTGTTTTCATATTGTTAAAATTCAGAGTCAATTTCCTGTCGTCGATGAGACCATGAGCCATTATATCTCTCTCTTTCATGTCTTTTTGCAACTTATAGAAGTCAATTTGTCTTTATCAATGCTACTATGCAGTAGCATTACAGCATGAACCTCTGAAGCATCAGATTTTGTTTATTACAACATTTGTTTATGTATCTGGCAGAATCACATATCATCTTGAACACAAAGGAATACCCTAGATCAGATAAGCTGCAGTAACATCTTGAATCGCATATCGAATATGGTTTGGTATTTGGTAAGGTGCAATATATAAACTCGAATTGGTTCTCACTCAATTTGCAGTTGATGGGATGGGCGTGAAATGGTGCTGGTCTAAACTTTCTATCACTGGAACTCATGTATCATATGGTTGTTCCTGTTCAGTGCTTTCTGAATTCGTTTGCATATATGCTCTGTTTTGCCATGTCATCTGAGTCAATGGTTCAGAAGTGCTACATTTTCGTTTGTGCTTCTCACTTTTCCCCCCTCTAGTCTGTCTGAGATGCAAAAGAATTTTCCCAAATCTGTGGGTCTGGTATATTAATTCAGATAAGACATTGTGTGACTGAAGAACTCTTTATACACAACACTACAGCAGTCCATGTTTTGGAGTTCCCGACTGCTCGATTAGAACACAGTGACACATTTTATTTTTTTTTGTTACGCTCCGGAATTTGTTGCTTTATGAATTTAGACTGGTTCAGCTGGTCATTATATGGATTTGTTTCAGCATTCTTCGGCACTGTTTTTGTTTGCACTGTTCGAATTTAGGGTTAATTTATTGACATCAATGAGACAATGCAGTAGCGTTACTGCATGAGTATCTGAAACTTCAGTTTTCATTTTTTTTTTTGCAGCAAATTTTTATGTATATGATTTTTTATTTTTTTTTTTGCCGAAAGCCAGAAGTACATACCACCGTGAACACAAAGGAGCCTTGTGAGATTGCTACACCTAAAATAGTGGAAATTCCCCCGCAAAACTTAACAGGTCAGCTGCGCAAATGAGCCTGGAATGTGTTTCCCAGTTAACAAGAAGCCAGCAGTGGGGTAGGTGTGGTAAGAGTTCCAGACATGCCTAGTAATCAAAGCCTGTGTGTTTGACTTGCTGCTCTCACTCTATTACCCAGAATGCACTGTAGAGAAGCATGTTCAGTATGAGCCGTGAGTAACGCATAGGCCCAAAAGATTACCATGCATCACCGCCGAGGTAGGATAAGCATCTGCCGAACGAAAATTAAGCAGGAGCAGGCATGAGAGGTGCAGGGGGGGATGGAGGGGGCAGTGGCGGGTGATAAGGTAGATAGAAACCGTGGCTGTAGCCCTTGCCAGCTGCCGCTGGAAACCAGGGCAACTCCCTAGGCCGATCAAAGCAACCTTCTCAAGCAGCCAAGGCAGCAGGAAGGGCGATGCGCGAAGGACAAGGACGCAGCCCGAGTGAGTGAGTGAGTGGTGAAGGCGATGCACGCAGCGCAGGCCGCGGGCAGGCGGGGACGACAATACACGGAGGGCACACGGTGCCTGCAGGCTGCAACACAACATATTGCTGACAAAGTTGTGATGTGGAGCTGCATTTGCACTGCATTTACGGGTTCTGCACCGAAACGTATGATCACTGCAATCAGCCCAGTGCTACAGATATTATCCGTTAGCAAAATGCCCGTGCGTTGCAATAGAAAAAAAAGATCCCTAAACACCTATAGATCAATCATATAAAAATAGCCTCGCAAATAAATTTCATAGTATATTGTTTCGAATTTTCTCTTACTGTGACTAAAATTTAGGTGGTATTAGTTTGATAAAAAATATTATTTTTTATTTTTCCACAGTATATAGAACATAAAAAACGGAGTCCATGTACGACATGGGTATTCGTGTTCATATAGGCTACTCCTCCCATCTGAATTGGGTTTTTGAATAAATTGTAGGCAATATTGTTCTGACGATGTTGGCAAGATTGTTATTTTAGATTTCTATTGATATATAGAACATAAAAAATGAAGTTCTTATGCGATTTGGGTATCCGTTTTCACGTGGACGGCTCCAGCACTCCGGGCTCACGAATATATTTCACAACATATTGTTTTAAATATTTCCGTTGACTGAGACCGAATTTTAAAGTGGTTTTAGTTTGGTTGGAAAGGTTATTATTTCAGCTCTCCATCGATATATAGAACATTAAAAACGGAGTCTGTATGCGACTTGGACGTCCGTTTTCGCGTGGGTTCTTTCTGCGGTTCGAATTTGGTTTGTATTGTAACTGTGATTTGGATTATCGGATAAAGGACGGAGAGATGCTGATCAGCTGAGTCCACATGTTATGACGGACCGAGAAACCGGGACAAAAAAACCTTATTTGTTTTAATATTAAATATATAGAATAGAAGATAAACATCTTGCTGCAAGGATTATGGACAGACGGACAGACCATTGTGATTCTGAACCTGAACCAAGGCAATGGTATTCGAATCGCAGCTGCAGTGCAGTGATTCACTGCCATACCCTTAAAAAATGTACTACAATATATACAAATAGCAGGTTAACTTAAAACAGCATTACTCAAACTTAGTAGCTGGTCACACACATAAGCATATAATATAGTTTCTTCTCTTACAAGTACAAATTATTAAGAAAGTCTAACTTAAGCCACCTTACCAAACTATCATAAACACACAGGAGCTACTCACTCCTCGAGTCCTCGTCGCCAAGGATGGCATCTTTCTCCTTTTCCATCCACTCTTTGACCATGCGCTCTTCGAATTTGATTACCCTGTCAACAAAAGAAGCGAACCTCCTTTTGCGAGCGAGTTCCTCCGGGGTAGTAAACGCGTCCACGCG
Source organism: Paspalum notatum (assembly GCA_022530915.1). Lineage (NCBI taxonomy): Eukaryota > Viridiplantae > Streptophyta > Magnoliopsida > Poales > Poaceae > Paspalum > Paspalum notatum. Next base: position 39,566,026 of record CM039692.1, read on the forward strand.
TACAACCCAGGGCTTAATCGGGGGGAGCCGGAAAAAGTCCATCATTTTCTGGCGCATCATCTTATTAGTCGCCTTGAACCCCGCAGGCTCGGCCGTGGCGACGACCTTGGCGCGCTTGGTACCCATGTCGTCGCCGATGCCGCCCGCCACCATCTCGGCCTCGCTCGTTCACCATGGGGTCGCTTGGAGTTGGTGGTGACCTTCGTACCCATGTCTCCGCTGATGCCTCCAGCCACCATCTCGGCCTCGGCCATGGGGAGATTGGTGGTGACCTTGGTACTCACGTCACCGATGAATGGTGGAGAGCTTGGTGGTGACGGGGGAGCAAATCTCGCTGCAGTTTCCCGCCACCTCCCCCTCGGGCTCGGGCTCTGGGGTCTTCTTCAGCACCGTCTCTCCCTTGACGACCTTCAGCATCCGTCGACGTCGCCATGAACCCTCTCAAACGAAACCCTAACTCTCCAGGCTGCTTTGAAACGAAACGAGGGGTGAGGGAACGGATTTCCTTTTTAATCAGGCCAGACCTAAAGGCCCAAACCCAAGGCTTCTGTCGGGATTAATTTACTGGGCCAGACCTAAAGCTAAAGCCCAAGTATGTCACGTTGGGCTTTTAATCAGGCCTGTGGGTCAGAAAGGAAACGATTTTTTTCACTTACTATTAATCAGTTTCGGAAAATATATAAATAAATGATTGAAATAAATAAATTTCTAATCTATCTATACTACTAGCAAATATACCCTTTGTAACAGGAGAAGATAAACTCTCAAGTGACCCTCTGTTCGTGTTGTGGGCTTGTGGCAGCGGCAGGGCTGCCACACACCGGCAATGCCGTTCGATGCGGGAATCGTACGGCGACAAAAGGACGAAATACTTAAACACACGGTGGAGTAGACTGGGCCAAACTTGCACGAAGTTCTCATTTGATACGAAATACCTGTCCAAGTTTGATCTTAGTATTTCTTTGTGGCTTGAATAGTTGAATACCAAGGAAAGACTGCGGTAGCCGAAAATACTAGCTGCGCTGCCAGGTGCGTCCAGAGAAATAGCACAAGACCAGGAAGCCTTTTAGGAAAAATTTGTAGGCAAGGCCACTACGTCTACGCAGGAAGACCATATTCATAACTTCTTAATGACACACTAAGTACAGTATGTGGCCAAGGCATTTCCGCTATTCTATGGTAATGGCCTGCTATAAATACATGTGTTTCAACTTCTGCCAGCGAGTCTTTGCTGCTGCAGGTGTTGATTTTGGCTTTCCCGTTGTGACTGGAAGGTCGACGCCTTCTCCTTCAACTCCTGAAAGGCTCGCATAGTGTCGCCATCAAAGCCGCCTGCAAACTGCAAAGAGTAGTAGGGGTTGAGCATCAGTATACAAGTTTGAAGAGTTGGGGCGTATCTACGTACTCATAAGCGAAGTGGTTACCTGGTGTACTCTGAAGGCAAATCGGACCCCTTGAAGCATCAGCTCCTCTTCATCAGGGCCACCTTGTATAGCCTCAAGCTCTGAGGAAACTCTTCTGATGTACTTCATTGCTAGCTTAACTGACTGTAATTTGATCTGCATATTAAGACTCAACTTGTCAGCAAAGTGATATTTTTATATTATAAGTAGTAAGCTCGTGAACAAATAATTCTATTCACAAAAATAGGCTGCCCAAGTGTAAATTAGCAATTCAATTTTAAGGTATGCAAGTAATTACATGGGACACAAGCGACACGGGGACACAGGTATTCTTAATGTTCAGTTCCTTATCAACATCAAATCAAACATAACTGCACACAATACTCATTTTGGCAATGGACGACATTAGGACAAGATCAATTGAATATTTCTAGTCTAGCTGTTAATGCATCCACGATTACCAACTGCCCTTTACCCAAAAGTCACACTATTTTCACTGGGAGACACTATAGTCGATACGATATATGTGCTGAATAATACAACAAGGTACCAAGAAGCCCAGCAGAAGCTTTCGTCCCCCATGTAGCTTTTTTCTAAATAAAAATATCTAACATTAGCCAGAAAACAGTGTGTTGGACCATTACATGGTTATTCAGAAAACAGAATTCAAAATTCAAGGACCATGCCCCTGTACCAAAAATTCAGAAGGGTCATGAAAGAAACAAACCAGATTCACGAGAACACCTAGCTAACGTAGCATTTGACAGGACATAGCCACAGTCAATGGAGCCTTTGTTGGTCCCAAAAGATACCAGGTTTGCCTACATTTATGTTTGTTGGTACCATGGGTTGTAAATGACTACAACATTAGGCTGACCAAATGTCAGGGCATTACTAATATGACCCCAAATTCAGAAATCATCATGCAGAAACAAAATAGATTCACGAGAGCCCCTGGTTCGCAGGTGCATTTCATAGCATGTCACAACAAGAAACAGAAGCTAGGCCCTCCCCCTATTGGTCCCCAAAACACTAGTTGGCCCAAATTCTTTTTGTGTTGGCACCATGAGTGCGTGTCATAGTGAATTATGGTATTTGTTCCGACATGTTCGTCTACATGTGCATGCAACATAGCTCATTCTAACCATTTAGGTATTTTTGGCAAAACATAAAGAATGCTTAAACCCAGTGCTGTTCATCATTAACTGAATCAACATGTTCTTCCTATTGGAAATGATTTGACTTGTAGTACCTGACTAACAATTCCAGTGTCCTGCATCCACTCCCATGGAATCTGATAACCGCGGTACCGACTCATCGCTCCATCACGCACACGCACAAGGCTGTACACTCCATGCTCCAACCTGACAATCACCACGGATGAGCACAAGAACAAGGGGAAAAGGCTATCGTTGATACCAGAAGCCACAGGATGCTTACTTCTCGAAGAGGACCTGCATCTTCTTGAGAGCAGAAGAGCAGGGCTGGCGGGGGTCATCACAGAACGACGACGCCTCCAACTCGACCTTCTTCAAGTCACGGTACCCGAACGCGGCCTCCCGCAGCGCGTCCGCCTTCCCCTCCGGCCAGTCGAAGTGCTTGAGCACCGCCCTCTCGTCCACCTGCAGATGCACGGCATCCATTGAAAGCATCGTCGGTTAGCTGGTCGCTGTTTAGATGGAATTCGTGATGTGGACACCGAATGGATAGCTCACCAGGCGTGAGAGCTCGACGTCGAGCCACTTGACGAAGGTGACCACGTCCTCTATGTCGACGAACGCCGCGCCATGCACCTCCTTGATCAGGAACCGGATGAAGTCGCCCTGCCTCTCCACGTCCGATTTGATCTGCAGTCACCAAACAAACTCTCAGTTCAGAAATTTTGTTTCCTTTTCCATCACAATCAAAACAACTTCAGACACTTTCGGTTTCGAAATTTCCTTCCATTCAAGAGCGGTTGGCGCGAAGGAACGGTCAAGTTGGCTGGCTCCAACGGCTAGCTGGCCTCGAGGTTTACGGCCCGACAAGGTCACAGCATTTTTTATTCGTAAAGCGGCAATCCCCGTCTCAGCTCATTTATTACAACTCCTCCCTCTTTAATCCATCGGTCACACAGCATTAGCACTTGTCGGGGCCCCACGAGTCAGTCTGACAAGGCAGAGCCCGTTTCTCCAGTGATTCGAGTGACTCCCAGAAGCTCAGCAGCTTTTCATTTTTTTTTGTTCCCGACTACGGATTGTCGTATCCTATTCACCTCAGCCCTCGCTCGTCCTCTCCGCTCGTCGTGGATCATAAAAATTCCAAGACAAACGCATACAGGGATCCCATGGCTGGATTTCTCGCACGAATTCATGGAGTTTGGTGGACTCGAGGGAAAGGGCGTTTGTTTGCTTGTTTGTTTCAACCGTATTTGGTGCTCAAACGGCCGTATGCGCACACCCGCTCGGAAAGATGATCGCTTTCTGGTGCTCACCTTTTATCTAGTTCATCCGTCTCTACAACGACTCCTATCATCAATAGCTAATTAGCTACACTTACTTCAGAACCACTCATGCCGCTTTTGAGATTTTTTTTCTCCCTAAAAAGGACAGGTTAAGAAGATGATATTGCCAAAGATGATGAGCGGGGAATGGGTCCAGAATGGAAAAACACGCAACTCCATTTTATTATCATCTTAGGAAGTGGATTTATCGATCGAACACTTACCGCGAGAAGATGAGCCGAGCGGTTCTCGATCTCGCCGATCATGTCCCTGGCGGCCGCGGCGCCCCCACCGGCGCCCGCATCCCCGGCGGCGCCTCCGTCCCTGTACCTGGAGTCCCTCCGCATTAGCGAGTGGTAGAACTCCACCACCTCGGGGACTCGCCTCACGCATGGGGCGGCCACGGGGGCCGCCGCTACGGAAGCTGCAGGGGACGACGCTTTAGAACTCCTCCTCGCCGCGGGTGGAGGTGGCGGCGGCGGAGCCGGAGGCCCCGCGCCTCCGCTGCTGCTTGAGGTCGACGGCGACGAGCTCGCGCTGCGGCGCCCGCGCGTCGGCGGCATTGACGGCGGCGGCGGAGGTGGTGGAGGCGGCGGCGGGGCGGGTATCGGCGGGAGCTTGGAGAGCTCCGGCACGCGGCTTCTCGACGCCGCGGTGTCCGACGAGTAGGTCGGGGTGGACGGCGCGGACGAGGAGGAGGAGTTGGAGGAGCTGGACGAGGAGTTCGCCGGCGAGGCGCGCGACGAGCCGGAGAAGTACGACGACCTGGACTTGTACGGCGGCGGGGGAGGCGGCGGCGGCGGCGGCGCAGGCGGAGAAACAACGGACAGGCCGGCGACGACCTCCACCACGGAGCCAGTCCCCGCGCTGGATCGCTGGGAGTTCCCAGACGACTGCGAGTCGCAGTCGCAGTCGGCGGCGGGCTCCCACCGGCGTCGCTTCCTCATCTCCGCGACCTCCCTCTCGACGTCCCCCGCGCGGCGCTCGGCGTCCCTGGCGGCGGCCAGCGCGGCGTCGAGCTCCGCGCGGAGGCGCGCGTTCTCGGCCTCGAGGCGCGCCAGGGCGTCGCGGCAGCGGCCGAGCTCGCTGCTCTTCGCCGCGAGCTCCGTCTCTAGGAACGGCACGATGGCCACGGTCTCCTTGAGGATCTTGTGCTCCAGCAGCTCGGTGCGGAGCCGGGACTCGCGCTCGCGGAGCTCCTCGACGAGGCGGGCGAGGTCGGCGGCCGCGGCGTGGTCGGGCGCGTGCACGGCGGCCCCGCGCGCCGGCTGCACCTGCGCGGACGAGCGCGGGAAGTAGCGCGCGAAGGGGCCCCCGGACTTGGCCCCGGAACCCGGCGGCGGCGCGGGAGAGCCCGAGGACCGCCGCCGCGGCGTCGTCTCCGGCTGCCCCGCGGCCAAGGACCCCGGGAGCTGCAATGGCGCCGGCGCCGGCGCTTTGCGCGCGGAGGAGGAGGAAGAGGTGGTGGTGGAGGAGGAGGAGGCGGTGGGCCTGGGCGTGGCCGGGCTCCGGCTCCGCTGGAAGCCCATGGCCGCCTTGACGCGGCCGGCCACCATGGCTGGCGGTGGGCGGAGGTCTGGACGCGGCGGCGGTGGTGGCTGTGTGCCGTGGAATACGAAATGGACGCCTAGGATTGAGCCGCGGACATGGCCCTGCTCTGCCCTGCTTCTCTGCTGGCTGTCTCTCAACTCTCCCTCTCTCTATCGCGTAGTAGGCTTTTTGGCGTGCAGAGGTTGTGGTTTTTAAAAGAGAGAGGAGGGCACGGCGTTCGAGGAACGGTCTTGGGTTTGGTCTGCTGAAGCTGGAGCGATGAATGCTGGTGGTGGTGGTGTCCGTCAGCTTGGATGGACGAGGAGACGAGGTGGAACGGAATGCGAACGTTGGGGAGAGGCCGGCGTGGCACAGTGGCAGTGGCCGTCGCAGGAGAGGAGATCACAAAAACAATTCGCTACAGCATCTGCTTTGCATGTTCCGAATCTGGAAACCCACTTTTTGACCCGTTGCTTTCCGCGGTTCTCTTGTCTCGGTGATGAGCAAGATCAAGTGATCAACCAATCGACAAATACTGAGCAAGACCCTGTTGTTTCCCACACGCACGAGATTTGAAATGACTGCTCCCACCCACTCGTGTTCGGCCGTGTTCAGCACCCCGATTTTGGGGTGAAATTGGGCCCAATTTGGGTCCAAAAGCACTGTTCCGAATCGAAATACACTGTAGCACTTTTCGTTTGTTTGTGGTAAACATTGTCCTACCAAGGCCTAACTAGGCTCAAAAGATTTGTCTCGTAACGTACATCTAAACTGTGCAATTAGTTTTTTATTTCATCTACATTTAGTATCCCATGCATGTGCCGGAATTTTTGATGTGATGGAGAATCTTCTTTTTGCATAGTGTATTTTGGAGCACTTTTGGTGCTCTAAACACACCCTTCTTCGTTGCTCTTGCTCGTTAGTACAAGGCAATATTGCATGGCACTAGACCACTAGTGTCATATTTGGACGACACGCTCCGTGGTGCTAGTATACACTACTCCACTGTAGCAGTATCTGAGACAGAATGTGTAAATGCATTGTATATCTACTATTCTAACTATTTTTCTTTCTGTGAACAGTATCGCTACAGCGTATAAAATCCATTTATCCAATTCGATGTACATAGTCTGAACGCCGGTGACGGTGACGTGTTTGTTTAAATCGCTGCTTTTGGAGCCTTCGCTCGGAGCCAGAAAAAAAAGGCGTTCGTGCGTGCGCCACCCCCTCGATTGTCCGTACCCAGTAGAGCCGTACTGGACCACGGCGGCGCGGCCTCCAGCGCTCCATCGGTATCGGTACGGTGGCGAGTCACTGTAGCCAGTGCTAGCAGCTACATGCATGCGTGCCCACAGGGAGAGGAGAGCGGGGAGCTTCGATTCTGAGCCCGTGCGGTGCCCACGTCCGTGTTCATAATACCACGACGCCGGAGTGATGGCGGACGAGGAGGAAAGCAAAAAAACCACCAGTGGAATAAATTGGGAGCTGCCTGGTGACCGTTACCGTTGCCTACCCGCGGCCGTGTGCCGCTTCGAGTTTCGGGGAGCACCCAGGGCCCCAGGGTCAGCAGCCCAGCACGCACGCTCTTCCCCTAGGAGATCTCACATTCTCACGTGACGGCGGTGACGCAAAACCAGCCCTTCTCCTTTTTCTCATCCCATATCACTGTTTCAACTAATTTTTTTTTGTCTGCAGTGCAGAGCAATGGCGCTATAGTACCAGAACAATGATAGGGAGGGGTTTAAGGGTTGGCGTTAGGTTCAGCCTAACGTTGCGGCTGGCCAGTCGGTGAGACAGTAGCGTTTGGTTGGGGAGCCAAACCGTCTTTCCATTGGAGGGATCACACCATCCCCTATTTTGTACTATTTCACTCAAACGGAGATGATCTTTTTTTTTTTTTTGTCTTTTCAACCAAACGGTTTAAAACTAGAATCGTCCCACTCCGTCTCTTGCCATCTCTTTAACCAAACGCACCCTAAGAGTTAGAGAGGCTGTTTAGTACGTTCTTACAAGAAGATACCAGAATCAACTATTCCAACAGTATGTTCCGGTTCCCGTCGGGCATGGCCATCATTAACCAACGGTGGTTAATGGTTAATGGAAAGAGTGATGATTAGCGGCACGGCACGGCGAGCCACGTCGTCAGGTGGGAGTGGCACGCAGGTCCCGCAGCCCACGACGGCAGCAAAACCCCAGCGCAATCGATGGAGACCACCACCGTTGCGTTGAGCCCAGTGGTTTCGGGCAGCCAGGGATCGACGGCGACAAATGAAATGATGGCGGCGTCCCACTCCCACCACACGAACGGGCAAAGCTCCAAGTCCAAGCGGGTGTCCCAGTCGTCTCTTGTCTGTTTCGTCGGGGGTCCAGAGACTGCAGATGCAGAGCGCCGGCCGGCAGCTTCTCTCGGCGGCGTTCGCCACTACCAGGAATTCAGATTCAGGCATCGCCGGTGACCACGGTTGCAACAAACACCACGACGAGAACGGATGCCGAGGCTGCCGTGGGCTCACGCTGATTCTCTGAACGCCGGCTGTCGGGGCCGGGCGGGGCGGGGCAATTATCAGTCGCATTACCAACGACGGTAATGGATGGTTGTAGGCTCCATCGATCGATGGGGTACGCTTAGCACCAACGTTACAGATGGATGATGGATCCGCGACCGCGAGGGAAGGCCGGAGTAGCATGGACGCAAAGGATCTCATGAGATCCGGAGCACTATCTAAGCCTTGTCTCCGTGCTGAAATTGGGAACAAATGATCGGTTTCCACCCATGGAACGCCGGTTGCTGAATGTGACTGTGTCCGCCGGCCGCCGTGTTCGTCACTTTAAGCAAAGAGTGTAGCCGGCCCAGCCTCCCCAAGTAACTCGAGTCCTGCCCAGAAAAATATATAGATTCCTTTTTTATTCGAAATCTCTCTCTAATACTTCCTCAGTCCCAGCTTATAGATTGTTTGACTTTTCTAATACCAAATTTAAAAGACTCGTACTATTCAACATATACAAAAATTCAATTTGTAGTTAAAGTATATTATATGCGAAACTAAATGACAATTAAATAAATGATAATTATGAAATCTTTTGAATAAGACAAGCAGTGCTAAAAAAGTCAAACGATTTATAATTAGAATGGAGGGAGTAATAGTAATATACTACTACTAAATTTTAATTTCGGACTTTTGTGCTCACAAATCTCTGCTCATGTTTTTTGTGTGTCGTCAGTCACGTGTACAAACTACAATGGGCACGTACCAAAGGACACGGAGAATTTCGGACTGTGCTTGGGCTGCCTTCAGCCCAGTTGCACTTAACGAGCTGAAGCAGAGGCCCAGAAGATGGCGCGTTTTTTTATTTTTAGATTTTTTTTCGTTTTTATAAAAATATACACCGGTTGGTAACATTTGCAGGGATGGTCGACCGGCGCCCGGGGGTCGGGCGCCAGGGGCCTGGCGCCCGGTGCCCAGGCGCTAGGTGTGGGGCCGTCGACGGACGACCGTCCGTCAGACGGAGTCAACGTCCGACGAAGGGACGGACGTGGGCCCGGCGCCCGGAGCCCCGGCGCCAGGGGGCATTAGTTAGGGGGATTAGTTAGTGTATTAATTAGTTAGTGTATTAGTGTACGTAGTAGTTAGTGTATTAGTGTATGTATTAGTGTAGTAGTGCGCAGTGTATTAGTAGTGTATTAGTGTAGTAGTGCGCAGTTATAACCCGTTGTAATAACTGGATTTAGTATTTAGTATTAGTATTTAGTTGAATATATATTCTGTTATATTTAGTATTTATTTGTAGTATTTGTTATTAAGTTTTAATAGTAATATATTGTAGTAATATTTACATCTAGTAGTATTTAGAACTGAAGAGGAGGGAGGATGAGCTAAAGCGCCGACAAGATCTGCTTCGCGAAGCAGAACAACGTGACCTAAAAATACTTATAATTTCAAAATAAACATACGCAAAATAGGAAATAGAAAATGGAGAAAGAAAATGGAGCAAAATACTTGTAATTTCAAAATAAACTGGGGTCAAAATAAACTGGAGGGGTCCTGGTGAAAGGGTCGAAGCGCTAATTTAGAATGCTAATATAATAGGCAAGGTTGAAGCTAAATGGTTAGAATCTAACTCGGATCGGATGCACGAGATTAAACAGCGAGATTAAACAAACACGAGATTAAACAGCGAGATTAGCGATTAAATATTAGATTAGCGAGCTAATAAATAAATAAAAAAACAAAGCTGCCTGGCGCCGGGTGGCTGGGCGCCAGGCCTCTGGCCCTCGGCCCCCCCGGGCGTCGGCCGACGCCGGCGGACGGCGTGGACGGCCCCACACCTGGCGCCTGGGCACCGGGTCCGGACCCCGGGCGCCGGTCGACCAACTCTGGAAATGTTACCAACCGGTGTATATTTTTGTAAAAACAAAAAAATAAAAATCTAAAAAAGAAAAAAACGCGTAGATGGCGCGGCTGGTGGAAGCAAAGCAACGCTCAGCGCTTGTTGGGCCAGCCCATCTCGCTCATGCGATGTCGCAAAGCAACTGCTCACTGGTCACCACACCCCTGCAGAGCTCTGTTCCAAACCTTCTGATCGGAATGGCTGCCATCCATGCACGTCATCCCCTGAACCTGACGTGCATGCCTTTGGCATTGGAGGCCACGGCGTGCTTGCATGCAACTCGCGTTGGTAGCCTCGCCGCAACGCCCACTTCACTGACGCGTTTCCGTTGCGTCGTTCTGGCGTCTCCACTTCGCCTGCTTACGTTCCTCCTCCGCCCCAGCTGGCCGTTGCATGCAATTGCACAAGAATCATATGCATTTGATCTCATCAAGTCATCATCATGCCATCCTACCCACCCACGAGCTCACAGCAATGTCGTGCCGTTTGGACCCTTCGTCACCAGAGACAGGCCCAAGCAAGCAAGCAACAGTTAACGGATCGATACCACCACATCCACCGGCCGTATAAAACTTGCTCCATGCACGCGAGCTACTCGCTACTCGCGACAGAAACCTTGCTGACTCTACAGCCAGCCAGGTCAGTCAGGTACGCGCGACGCAGCGCAGCCGAGAGAGCATGTCGCAGCACGGCGGCCTCGGGGACACGGCGCGGAGGTGGCGCGAGCTGCATGGCTACCGCGGCTGGGCGGGGCTCCTGGACCCGCTGGACCTCGACCTGCGCCGCACCGTGCTCCGCTACGGCGAGATGGCGCAGGCAACCTACGACGCCTTCAACGGGGAGCGCCTCTCGCCGCACGCCGGCCTGTCGCGGTTCGCCAGGGCACGGTTCTTCGACCGGGTGCAGCTGCCGGGCCACGCGGCCGCGTACCGGGTCACCAGGTTCCTGTACGCGACGTCGTCCGTGGCGGTGCCGGACGCGTTCATCCTGCGGGCCGCGTCACGGGAGGGGGCGCGGTGCAGGGAGTCCAACTGGATCGGCTACGTGGCCGTGGCCACGGACGAGGGCGCGGCCGCGCTCGGCCGCCGGGACGTCGTCGTCGCGTGGCGCGGCACCATGCGCGCGCTGGAGTGGGTCGACGACCTCGAGTTCAACATGGTGCCGCCCAGAGCGCTGCTCGGGGACCGTGACGGCGGCTGCGACGCCATGGTGCACCACGGGTGGCTGTCCATGTACACGTCCACGGACCCCGAGTCCAGCCACAACCGCCGAGACAGCGCCAGAGACCAGGCGCTGAGCGAGGTGCGCAGGCTGGTGGACACGTACAGGGGCGAGGAGCTCAGCGTCACCGTCACGGGCCACAGCCTCGGCGCCGCACTCGCCACGCTGAACGCGTTCGACATCGCCGCGAACGGAGAGGCGGGGCCGCCGGTCACGGCGTTCGCGTTCGCCAGCCCGCGCGTGGGCGGCTCCGGCTTCAAGAAGCGGTTCGAGGCCGTCCCGGGTCTCCGGCTCCTGCGTGTCCGGAACGCCCGCGACATCGTGCCCCGGTACCCGGCCGTGTTCTACCACGACGTGGGCGCCGAGCTGGCGGTGGACACGGGGAGGTCCCCGTACCTGCGGAGCCCCGGGCACGAGCGCACGTGGCACAACCTCGAGGTGTACCTGCACGGCGTGGCGGGCGCGTGGGGCGCCGGCGGGGGAGCGTTCGAGCTCGCCGTGGCGCGGGACGTGGCGCTGGTCAACAAGGCGTACGACGCGCTGCGCGATGACCACGGCGTGCCGCCTGGGTGGTGGGTCATGCAGAACAGGGGCATGGCCAAGGGCGCCGACGGGCGATGGAGGTTGATGGATTGCGAGGAGGAAGAAGTGGATGACGTCGAGTAGAAACGCCTACTGCCTGGTCGTCGTCGTGATTCCCAGAAACTTGTAATGCAGCACGCTGCTCTGCTCTGCTCTTGTGGTGTTTGTGCACGACTGCAAATTGCTTTCACCCGACAAAAACATTCGATCGCGCAGAGAAACATGCAGTTTGTGAGCGTGCTTGAGCTCTCAGCACGCATCACGGCATCAGCCAAGAATTAGAATGCTGGACGCAAACCACAACCAGGATGGCTTTATTACCGACTCCTCATCGACTTCTGGTAGGAAGAGGAGGTGAGGGTCGATCAGGCACACAATAGCACTAGCTGCTTCAAACCCTGAGTGATAGATAATACGTGCCGTATCACTCATTATCCATACATATACACTACCACGAACCACGGAGGCACTACACATGCGAATCATCATCGTGCCCAGCCGCATGCAAACCAGCTCGATCGAAGCTCTGCTCATCGATCAGCAGTAGCATCTCAGATCTGCTCAAAGTCATGGAGCGCCCAGTGTCCGTCGGCGTCCTTGACCATGAACTTGTTCTTGGCGACCCACCAGCCGGCGGGCACGGGGTACTGGTCCTTGAGCGCGTCCTCGATCTTGTTGGCCAGCGCGACGTCGCGGTCCACCTCCAGGTTGAACCCCCCGGTGCTGCCCTGCTCCCCGGCGACGCCGTGCAGGTAGCACTCGAGGTTGTGCAGCGTGTAGATCGTCCCGGGCTGCCGCAGGTACGGCGACCGCCCCGTGTTGATGGGCAGCTGCACCGCCACGTCCACGTACCCCAGCGGCGGGACCGTCGGCACCACGTCGCCGGCGTTCTTCACGTGCAGCGCCCGCAGCGCCGGGAACGACGCGAACGCGCGCTTGAAGTTGGCGTCGCCCACGTGCGGGCTCGCGAACACGAACGCCGTCACCGGGCACGGCGGCTGCGACGACCCCGCCGGCGCGTTCGCGCCGCTCGACGCCAGGTCCACGGCGTTCAGCGTCGCCAGCGACGCGCCCAGGCTGTGCCCCGTCACCGTGATGCTCGTCACCTCGTCCTTGTACAGCGCCATCAGCCGGCTCACCTCCTGGAGAACCTGACGTGTGTGGTGCACCAATCAGCATCATATGGATTATTTGGTGATTACTGATTAGCTAGCTTGCATTGGCGTGCGGTGATGAATTGAGACAACAGCGATACTTGTGCAGCTGTGAAAAGGGTAAGTCCTGCAAAGTCAATTGCTCAAGATAAAAGCTACCCACGGCCGCCCGTCATTTGTCTTATATATGCATGCTGATTCAAGTAATAACCTAACAGTCAGTCCTGCTGATTTAGGTTTCGTTTCATGAATAGCTAACCTGTTGGCCTAGATACTTGAGAAACGACAAGGTATTTTTTACTCTTGGGTCCTGCAAGAGCTGACATCTCGAATGTAGTATATAGTACCACTTCCATATGATGAATATTAATTGTAGATAAGTTTCTATATTCATGTCAAAGGCGGCTAATAAATCTAGCCTAGCAACAATCATCAGGGATTAAGAAGAGTGCTATTAATTAATTTGATGACATATATCTATTGTTGTTAGCATGTTACTAAGTCATGCCGTCATGGCTTCACTTATTAATTCACTGCCACAATTTGGCTCCCTGCCGGCCCCTTTCACACTGCAAATTAATTAGTACTAGTAAGTGTAATGCGTTTTTTTTTTTTTTTTTTTTTGTTTTCCTTTGCATCAGTGATCAATGTAGCTACCTGTACAGCTGACCTCCATCAATACAGTTCATCATATATCCATACGAGCTACTAGTTAACTCGCCGGTTTTAAGCCAATCAGTGCCTGATGACAAGTAGGAATTAGCTAGGTACTGAAACATTCATGCATTGTGCATGCGTTCGTGTGAGTCATTCCAACATCCGATTCGTTTCTTCCCTCCAAATTTCGTGTAGATGATTAAAGAACAGGGAAGTAAAATGATCGGATTGTTGAGATGGAGTACGTGCAAGTAGCTAAGTATAGCAGGCAGAGCGATGACTATATACTTGCCTGGTCCCTGGCGCTGAGTTGGTTGTACTTGGAGTCCGGGTTGCTGGACGTGTAGACGGACAGGAACCCTCGGTGCACCAAGGCTGCCGGGTTCGCGGCGGCGGCGGATCCCAGCACTGGCGCGGCGGAGACGGGCGTGACGTCGAAGTCTTCGACCCACTCGAGGTTCCTCATGGTGCCGCGCCACGCGACGAGGATGTCGCGGCGTCCCAGCTCGGCGACGGCGTCGTCGGTGGCGACGGCGACGTATCCCATCCAGTTGGACTCCCTGCTCCATGACTCGGGCAGCAGGTCCGGCAGCGGTAGCATCAGGAAGGCCTCCGGCACGGGCAGCGACGAGGTGGCGTAGATGAAGCGGGTGACGGTGTAGCGGCCCGCCCAGGCGGCGCCGGAGCAGGCGAGCAGGTCGGAGTAGCCGTACACGCAGGCGCCGCAGTGCGGGGACCGCTTCTCCTGGTTGAACCCGTCGTAGGTGGCCTGCGTGAGCTCGCCGTAGGAGATGAGGTACCCGCGCAGGTCCAGGTCCAGCGGGTCAAGCAGACCCGACCACGAGCTCGCGCCTTGGAGCTCGCGCCACCTGCTCGCGATGTCTCCGAGCGCCGGCGACGCCATGGCTTGCGTCGCTGGTGGTGCTAACTACTTGGTATCAATGAACTCTCGATCGATCGATCGGGTTGGCTGCTGGTACTGGCGGCCGGCCCTGGCGTGTTGGGTAGCTTCGGCATTCAGCTCGATCGGTGGTGTATATATATCGCCATGCGCGCCAGACGCTGGTCGCGTCGATCGGTCGATGACATCGATGTGCGTGGTTTTAATTTGTTGGATATGCTATGTAGATGTAGCAATCAGCATGCTGTACGTGCGGTAGTGTACGCTTTATATTCTTTCAGAGACGGCGTCGTCTATCCCAGTGTGCTCCGTCCCAAGGTCGCCGGCCTATCGTACAACCGGAAACTGACCGGCGATGGCAGCTAGCGAGATATCATATAGAGAGGGCAAATTGGACGCGCCAACGACCGCTGATGAGCAACAGTAAATGAAACCCTTGCGTCTCCGACAAGATGATCTTGGCTTGTGAATTGGAACATGTTGATCATGCATTTTAGCCTGCTTGTGCTTGGCGTGCGCACGACAGGTCATCAGGTGTGTGCACGAACAGTTTCGCAGTCTGCCAGACTGCATTGCTGTTGGTCCGTTTCAGTTTTGCAATCTCCTGTAAGTAGCAGCAGCAGTTAGTTGGTAACAGTGGCGAGTTCTAGAGATCGAAATACAGTAGTCAGTACGTACTATTAATTGACCACTGTGACTGTGGTTTTAGTGCACTTGACACAGTTAAGTTTGTTCGAAAAAAAATTTGGCAGCACAAAGCGCTGAAAACGTTTCCTGGCAGCATATCAGAAAAATTTAGCGCGCACTTCTTTTTTTCAATCTATCTTTAACCAATAGCGAATAGCCCCCTCCTGTTTCTTAATGGATAAAATTGCCGCAGTGTGAATGTGTGATCTGGAAACACCGATACAGAAATGGAGATACAATTGCATGTGTCACTCCATTGCGTGCAAGTCTTAGTTGCTTGTCCCGTCGAAGATCTGACCATCGTCCTGCCCCGATCGCTCTGTTTTTCCATTCCGGTGAAGTTTTTCACTTTTGTGACGTTGTTGGTTGGCACGTCAAAAACGGTTGTAGCTTTCAAGCGTGTAATATTCTTTTACAGTCCATTCAAGCGTGTACCACGCCTCTATAAAAAAAATAGCAGGATGCAACTAGCATTTCCACCGCTCTAATATTTTCCCCTAAATGGAGCATTCTAAATTCTCTTACTCCCTCCGCCTTAAATTGTAAAGTGTTTTCTCTTTTTATTTAGAGTAAAATACACTTGTGGTTTTTGAAGTTGGCTCTAGGTGTTAAGTATGTCTCTGAAGTTAGAAAACCTCAAATCTGGATCCATAAAATTAGTTTTTTTGTGTCATCCGAATCCCGAAAGTTAGGTTTTTTTTTTTTTTGTCATCCAAATTCTAACAGGTATCATCTCAACCCGCTAAGGCCTACGTGGCAGCCCACGTTTTTCCATGGGTCCACATGTCAGCCTCTCTCCCCGCCCTCCCTCCGCTGCTTGTCCCCTTCTCGCTTCCTGGCCGGCCACTGCTTGCTGCCTCTCCTACTGCCACCCACTCCCTTCTTGTGCTGTCGTGCTGACATTTATATGAATATTGACGAATCTATACACATATTGAATAGAAAAAATGATTGAATTGAGTAGAGATGTAGAATCCCTTTGCCAACCGTAATACTGTTTTCTAAGTGGCTGCTGCCTGTGAGGCTGTGATGCGTAGGTCCATCCCTGATTTAATGAGAGTTTTAATTTTGAAATAGTGATGCGTTTTTTTTAGAAAAGTACTATTGACTATTGTCCATAGGCTGGCAGCAGCGATGAATACTACTAGCAAAATGATTTCGTTTTAAAAAAATATAAACTCACAAAATGATTTGCCAGGGGACCGAAGATTCATGCATGCCAATACAAGAAATGTACATGCAACACATATACGACAATATGTGCATGGCCGTGCAAATAGAGGTATAAAATATTGTTTGGACACCGTAGACAGAGTGGAGTTTGATATATAGATGGTGGCCGGTGGGATAGACGATCTAGTGACACCAGTTTACCTTTTACGAGTAGAGTTGATAGGATAGAGACACTATGATCTATATCTGTTCCAGGGCCGGTCTGATCGGATTCACCACTTTTTAGGAGTCTTAGTTGTTAGAAATCTTAATTCATCCCCCTCTTAGGCATCGGTCCAAACCTTCAGGTTCCACATGCCAAGACAGTGAAACCGACTTAGAGACCACCTTCAACAGTGCTCAGGATTGTAAATCGAACTTCTTGACCAGTTCGATGTTGTAAAATTGACTTTTTCCATTTTCAAATTGTACATATCTAATATCATAAATGTTAGTTGTTAGGTTGTTACATTTCTATATGAACTCGTTAAATTTGCGAGGTTTAACTTAGGACGAAGAAAGTACAAATGGTGAAAACTGATGACCTCAGTCGAGCTTTACAAAAGAAATCACAGCCAGAACATATAGTAAACTAATGTAAGGCCTCGCGCAGGCCGAACATTTCCTTCTTTGTAGAAGAATACGTGCTCAATATTGAGTATGTGGAAGCTGAGTATATTTTCACAGCTGTTGTGCCTATGCGACATTTTGACATGACTATAATTGAGTTGGCCAGTTACCACTATCAAGTTTTTTGTTAAATAAATGGAACACAGCTAGACCACGGTCACTTTGAATGAACAATAGGCTGGAGCTGGAGGCAGTGGAACGGAACGACAGAACCTGGCAAGGTTAAAAAAAATTGTAAACGTAAACGTAACGCTGGACCTTCGCTCAACGTTTAAACGGAGCAAACGTAGATTAAACGTGATTAAATGTGTGCATTTAATAAATATAAAAGAAAAATAAAAAAGAAAAGGAGGAGAATTTGGTAGAGAGCCCATCATCTGGCTCTTTTGTTTGGCCCAGCCCACTACTTGCCCTAGGCTCCCACTCGATCCCAACTCAGCCACCCGGTGCCTTATCCAAGAAACCGCCGCCTCCCCTTCGCTCGGGAACAAAATTGTATGGAGGACGTATCCATGCAGACTTGCATGGAGACCAGACGCCGATTGGTGCCGCGTGGACTGACTTACCATCCCACGGCCGCGGTCACCAGCTCATTCGTGGTATCGGCTCATCCGTAGGCTCGCTCGGCAGATGGGCTCCCCCCTGCAGCAAGTCACACGCACGACCAATCGGCTTGGCTTGAGCTCATATCCAATCACGATTTGCACGGATATTTTCCCTCGCTAAGTTTGCGGCGATACGCGCGGGAGATACGCGCGGGACGACGAGGATTGCGATGAGGATTATTGTAATCGAATCTCTTCGTCTGGTCCTGGGTGCTCACTTTTGACTTCAACCCTCTACCTACGGTGCCATGGACGCGGCCTCCATGGCAGGAATAGGAGCTCAAAACGACAAAGCAACCGCTGAACATGGTGCCGTCTTCATCTGCTCCAGGAGATGACACCGTCCATGGCGATGGCGATCGTGGAAGCAAAGGGCCACCAACACATGTCCGAAGCCGGCAAACCGGCATCACGGCCGCAGGAGCGCTGAGATGCGAAGACTACTAGAGGCAAGTCCGGCATGAGGACGCGCGGAGGAGCGGGTCGATATCTGAGAAGACGCGCGCAATGCTCGTTGTCTCGTCGGAGAGGGTGAAAGCTGAGCGCCCGAGCCGCACCCAAGCATGAGTGCATGACCCCTGGAGGCTGGAATCAGTACGAACCGAGCCGAGCCAAGGCTCTTCTTCCATGCATGCAGCCCCTGGGCCGCGCGTGCGTCCGATCTGTGCTGCTCCACGTGGTGTGAATCCAACGACAGTATGCACGCGTTGCCGGATGGATATAGGTTCCACCCAATTTTATTCCTTCGCTCGCTGCTCTCCCAACCGGCCAAACCGGCCACGCTCTGCGCCTCGCCACCCACGCCGCACCTTCACAGCGCACTCCACGTCACCGACCCCCTTCCCGGCGAGTGGCTCACCGTCTCCCTCCTCTCTGCGGCCTCCTCTTCGCGTTTTCCCCAACGTCGGCAGTCATTCCGACAGGCGACGCCTCCTCATCGAAGCTGCCTTCGCGCTCACATGGAGGCTCCGGATTCCGCCCCCAACCACATCTTCATCTACCACAGGGAGCTCCACATCCTGCCGTCGTCTCTGGAGGCCGCGCTCGCCGCCGTCTGCGACAACTCATCAACATCCGCTGCGTTATTGGCGTTTAATTGGGCGTTTAGGCCCTAAACGTAACGCTAGGCCTCTGTTTCATGTTTAGGCGTGATTAATCGTATGATTAATTACGTTTTTTTTAACCTTCAACCTGGGATGAGATGGTGTACTATGTACAAATCAAAACAAAAATTGCTATCCGTGTTGTTGGAGGGCTTCTCCCGGGCCTCCGGCTAGTTGGACACCTTGCCTGGTGAGGTAGACGCCTCAAGCCAGACGCCACGGGGATGGATCCGGCTCCAGCAGTTATTCTAAAAATTATTTTCAGATGTAATAAAAACACACGGAGACGTATCCAACGTAATCTTCGATTAATATATATATAAATATTATATATATATATATATATATTAAAGCAAATAAGGTTTTTTTTGTCTCGGGTTTCCCAATCCGTCGTGACGACAGGTGGAACCGGCTGGTCTCTCCCCGTCCTGTATTCGATAATCCGAATCGCAAGTACAATACGAATCAGATTCGAACGGCACAATAAGGCCACGCGAAAAGGAGTCCACGCGAAAACGGACGCCGACAGTCACATACGAACTCCGTTTTTTATGCTGTATATATCAATAAAAAGCTAAAATAATAATCTTTTCAACCCAACTAAAACTACTTTAAACTTCGGTCTCAGTCAACGAAAAATCTTTGAAACAATATGACGTGTAATTTGCGAGCTCAGAATGCAGGAGCAGCCACGCGAAAAGGATGCCCAGATCGCATACGGATTCCGTTTTTTACATTCTATATATCGATAGAAAACTAAAATAAAAATCTTTTCAACCCAATTAACATCACTCTAAAATTCGTTTGCAATTAACAGAAATCATCAAGACAATATAACCTACAATTTATTCGAAGACCCGATTCAGACGGCAGAGGCAGCATACGTGAAAACAGATACTCATATCGTATATAGACTCCGTTTTTTATGTTCTATATATTGCTGGAAAGAAAAAAAAATTCTTACCAAACTGACACCACCTAAATTTCGGTCACATGCAAAAAAAATTCAAAAAATTGGATATAGAATATATTTGGAAGGCTATTTTTATATATATTGATCTAGAGGTGCTTAAGAATTTATTTTGGTCCTGTTGCGACGCACGAGTATTTTGCCAGTAAATACTAAAATAGGAATATAAGTCAAGTCATAATTAGACAGGGAAGCCTAAAACGTATGGAGATGCATGTTTGCTCCATAGTCTTCGAATGCACAACGAAAATACTTAAACGAGTTTTTACTTAACGCGAGTCATAATTAGACGAGGCTTAAATCTAAAACGCTAAAAATGGTGTGGATAATTATCCGATCCAAATCCTAATTATGCAGATACAGAGAAGTTTATATATCCACGCGGATATAGATAATCCGAATCCGATTTACATGTGGATGCAGAGTAGGATATGGCATCATCAAAATCCAACGGATATGAAACATCCGATATTTAAATGTAGATTATCCGATATTTATAATAGGATAATCCGATTAGTTTGACAAGTACATAAAAATCAACGATGATTGATTCGTACCAAAAATACCGTCACTATTATTTTTTGTTACTAATATTTAAACTATGACATGAACAATTATACTTTAGTTTATAATTTGTTGATCATTGTAAAAAAAAACTATATGCAACATGTATTATTCGATATTTTTAAATCTGCTTTCGCTCCGACACCGATCCAAATCCGCACCATTTCCGATATCTAAAAAAATCTGTATCCATATCCGTAACCGAGTAATATCCGCTCCGCTCTAAATCCGACAAAATAATAGGATTAGGATATGAAAAAAAACATTATCCGCTCCGATCCGATCCGTTTGCATCCCTACTGGAAATGTATATTTGTTGCTCCCCTCGTTAGATCTTTAACACGACTGGTGATAAAATGTACCCCACGGTACCCAAGCCGTCCACAGATCAGGAGACCAATCCTGTCGCAGAGCACCATAATCTTCTCATGCCGCTCCTGAGATAAACTTCAGGGGAAAAAAAAAGGATAAGACAGGGCTGCATGCTAGCACAGGTTTCAGATCAGATGAACGAAACATTTAGAATGTTAGATGCCAAGAAAGGAAGGGTTTGTACTTGGAACGCTCAATTATTGCAGATAGTTGGCTCTTTGGATCACCCTGCACCACAATAGTTCCAGAAAAAAAATCAGGTGCCTTGACTCTATAATCATCATGAACATAAAGTCAACTAAACACTGATGGTGCCCTCTCTTAAACGTCTCAATAAACATGCACAAGACATTTTAGCCCCTATATATTCATCATAAGCTAACTAGTTTCGTAAGTGAACATGTTTGTACTCATAGTCAGTTCGAAATTTTGTCTCTGGAGCAGGTGGAGGCCCGTTTTAAGCTACAGTTGCGTGAGCTTGAAATATTAATAATTGAACATAGTAAAGGGAATGCAGTGCAAGAAGAATCACATGTTCCCAGCAGGAAGAGCAGAATATTGAAATCTTTTTTTATTTTTGTGCACAAGGGCAACTACTATGGATGTAGTTAGGACTCACTTTGTTTCTAATAATACTTTATCAATTTTGTTATAGAGTTAGGAATGCAATTGAGATATGAACATTCTATTCTTTGTTTCTGTATTTTCTGGGCTTGCGGTGTGGGGCATGGGTTGTTTAGGCATTCAGAGAGTGGCCCTAGGCGTAAAAATTCACCAGCTCCACCACTGTCCTCGGTACCCATGGGGAAGGGGTTAACCAAAACAAGCTCAAAAGATTTTGTATATAGCATGGACCGCCAGAGAAAATAAACCCATAATCTATACATGCCTACATGCCTGGAGGAATTGAGCGAAACAAATCCCCAAAAACCAAAACAAGACCTAAGCCACACACAAAACAAAAAAAAAAGGTGACAATTGCTACCAAAGACACATAAAGTGGTGTGGGTGGTAGGATTATGCAGGATGCCTATTCAGATAGGAGATCATAATTGTTTTCATATGGGAAATCGCATCACAACAGGTGGCATATATGCATACACACGGGGAACAAACCTTGGGCGTGGGGGCGGTGGCGAAGGCACGAGAGCCAGGCACCCGACGCGGGAGCGCCTTCACCATGACAGCGAGAGAGCGCAGCGCCATGGCACCGACGGGCCCGTGGGATCTCCGGATCTAGAGGCGGACGGCGAGGCCAGCTAGGGTTTGGTTGCTTCTTCTTTCGTGGAGAGGCGAACACGAGCTCTGCTTTTGCCCTTGCACCGCGCCGCACCGCACCGGAGATCCCCTTCTTTCGTCGAGGAGAAAGCCGGCCGTCTGCCCGTCTCCGATTCCATCTCTGATCTCTATCTCTTCGTACGCCGTGGGCCGGCCCAGAGCAGCGCGCGTTCCACATGGCACATTGGGCCTAATTGATTCCGATCCTTTTTCTGTTTTGAGGTGCGTGTTGAGAAACGAGGATCCCTAGTCCGTCTGGTTCCCTTCTCTACTGCGTTTAGAATTGGTGTAGCTTGTAGTAGACCGAGGATTGAATTGTATGTAATGGAACTGATGGCTTCATAATTGCCGGATCGAAGTTTCAAACTTGGTAAGCGCATGGGCTGCAGCATCTGTGTAACAAATTACCGTATTGACGTACTGATTGCTCGTTCCAACGATCTCCAAATCAACGGAAACACACTATTCCTCAAGCACAGTTTGTTGCTTCGACCTCAGTTATCTGCAACTGAACCAGAGCGCCGCCCCATACCAACACGAAAGCATCCAGCAACTCCAATGGATTCCTGTGTGGCATCCAGCTACGAGTCCAAAGACAACACTCGGAAATGAGCAAGTAGCAAGTTTGTTTCCATTCCATCACGGCTCAACGAACTACATGCATAACAAAAGGCACCGGTGCTTGTAATAAACAGTTTCTCGCACACGTTTCTCTTCGTTCAGGTTGGTATAACCCACTGAATTTTATTATAGGCCACAAAGCCTCATTGCCCCCCAACCACCAAGGGGGGCAGAAAAAGCAGTCAAACAAAAAAAAATTCCCAAGGCTCATCAATTGTTAGAAGCCGAGCAAGTTGCCTAGTTCCCATGGGCAAACTTAACACCCTTCTCGATGGAAGACTTGAGCTCGCCCTTGAGGTTTTCCAGTCCCTTCTTCTCAAAGTCAGAGAGCTCGCCCAGACCAAGCACTTCCTCAACCCCATTCTTGCCGAGCCGTACCTGTAAAGTGAGGAAGAATGGTGTTAAAACTCCACTAGAGAGCATATGAAGCCGTCTTGTGAAATGAAATTAACAAAGTCAAGTTTAATGCTACACCAGAAAAACAATATAACTAACTACTATAGGCAGGGCACTATCATTAGTGAGCCATTCATTATTTGATCAGACAAAAGTAAATTGCCTCTTGATGCTGACAAGACAGGGAAAACCATTTTGTAAAAAGCGTGAGATGCTACATTTCAATGGTTCCTGGAAAATAGAACCAGTCACATGGAAACGTATGGCCAACATGCTTCATACCACACTGATGCTACAAAAAAAAAAAAAAGCACCAAAATGGCAATGTTTCACAGGTTCCATACTCCAATCACTTTAATCGACAAGATGACAAGAGTACAAGACCCATCAAGTAGAAAGGCAGTTTTATAAACTTAAAAAATCAACAAAAGGAAATTTGGTTCTTTTAACGCCTCTGGCCACCCAAATAATTCAGGAAAAAAGAACTTAAGATTTGGATCCTTGCTTCCAAAGTCAATAAACATACTCACTTGAATCAGAAATAAGTGAAAATCAAGTTATAAATAAGTGCGAATAAATTTATCATGGTAATTAAAATATTGGTAATTAGTGTATGCCTTACAAGAAAAGCTAGCAAGAACCAAAAAGATTTACTTCGACAAAACCATATAATAAAACATAACTGCACTTCATATAAAAACACATTAGATAAGTACCTTGGAGGCAAAGAATGGCAACTCTGTCACTGTTGATTGCACAAAAGAGCACTCTACAATGTCGGGAACACCATTGAGGCCTTTCAAGCACGCATCTGCAAAAACAGCACCAGCATATCTGCAAAACAAAAAGGAATAAATCAAATTAGTATTTAGTAAAATACAAATTGCAGCATAGTTTTGACCTATAAAATATAATAGGGATATGCATAACAAAGGATGAAGGAGTATTACAAAGCCTGTCAACAATTCAACATGACCACTATGATATAATGATTCAGGAAATAGCAGATCCCATCCATGCAGAGCGCCAAAGGGAAAGTAAAGTGAATTTACACAGAAATTCCACACAAGGGATCCAAATCCCACATGCTCCAAACAGACATTCACTTATATTGCACTTATTAATTAATTTAAGAAAATAGGATATATGACTTATACACATGCTCATGAACAACCCTTTATTTGGCAAGAAGCTTCATTACAAATATAGCAATTTCTTGCACAACAATAGAATGAGTACCGCCTCATTTGATATTTCACATGAAAGCAATTATAATGAAGCAAAATAAGCAAGTTTCTCTGAAAGAATAATGTCCATTGTCCAGACGCCACAATATTCCATATATAGAATAGACCATAACCGGACAGAATATGCTAGTTTCAGGTTCTATAGTGCAACTATGTGACTAACAGACATGCTCACAAAGGTCCATATGTTTAATAGACTTACGCCATGGACAATGTCGCTGAGCCCTTTCCAGCCTTTGCTTCAACAACCTCCGTCCCACCATCCTGTGTCCTCTTGGTGAGGGCCTCGATATCTTGATGGGACAATGAATTGCTTGCAGGAGTGGCCTGCATGAAATAGAAATTTTGATTTTGAGTAGATGTTTATGTTTGAGTTACTAGCTTTAGATATACAAGGGACAAGGCTAGATAAACAAGGCAAACCAATAGAATACACCTAACATGACAATGAAAATGATTATCACTTGCACAGAATTTGAATACAATGTCATGTAAAATGCTAACCTAACAATCTTTAGAACTTCTTTATGCACAATTGATAAATGGACATTATTGCACTAATCTAGGCCTAGGCAAACATTCTCTGTTGGCTCCTGTCATGAAAATACAGCTTCTTTGCCATTCAACTTGCATGTTTCACAAATCAGAACAACACTCGTTTGTTCCATGATCATTAAGGGCATGCCCATGCAATAAGGATCTTTTATCATTAAGCATTTATATTGTAGATTTGTACATTCTAGATATCATTGTGTGCCAGTTGCAAGGAAACCAAATCATGGATACAAATATACAATACCTGTGAGAAGAGTGGTAGAATAGTAATACCCGCATGGCCCCCGACAACAGGAACATTCACCTCTGCAAAAGGTCACAGCAACAACTCACATTGAGATGAAAAATCAACTCTGGCAACCACAAACTCGATATCTGGAGCAACTGTCAAGTAAACATCATCTTATTACCTGTAACTGGCACGCCTGCCTTTCCAGCATAAAATGTTTTAGCACGAACAACGTCAAGAGTGGTCACACCAAACAGCTTCTTCTCATCATAAGTGCCAGCCTTCTTGAAAACCTCCGCCGCAATTGGGACAGTGGAGTTGACAGGGTTGCTGATCATATTGACAAGAGCCTAAACAAGCATACAGCCAACATGATCAGTATGATAGTACAAATTTTAAAAAATATAAGATGAAAATGTTAACTAGACATATGTAAATTCTAAAAAATAAATCATGCAAGGATTACTAAAATACGATAGAAACATCCCATTCAACACATCAAATTGGTTGTATGCAAAGCAAGGGGTCAATTCAAAATTCTAGATGCATGCAAAGTGAGCCCTCTTAGAATCATCACAGAACACTGAGGCGGGCAACTAGCACGTGGTAATTCTGTATGTTTTGTTTTGGGCAAACACCTGGCTCTATTGTCTGTCAATTAATAGGTAGGTGTGCCACTTCACACCACCAGACCACCCGTGAACACTAGATCTGCACCCAATCCAAGCAGCAGCGGCTCCAATTGCCAAAAGTAGAGTACCAAATCTAGCAATCGTGAAATGTACGCAGCAGATCTAGAGCGGGCGGGCAGGGCGCGACGCTTACGTTGGGGCAGTGCTTGGCGATGGCAGTGCAGAGGGCCTTGACGATGCCGGCGTTGATGTTGAAGAGGTCGTCCCTGGTCATGCCAGGCTTCCTGGGCACCCCGGCGGGGATGATGACGACGTCCGAGCCCTCCAGCGCCTCACCGAGCTGGTCGTCCCCCATGAACCCCTTCACCTGCAGAAGTCAGAGCCAGTCAGCAGTCAGCTCTGATCAGATCCAGCCGAGCCGCTGAGCGCGTCGGGCGAGAGGGAGGGGCCGCGCGTACCAGGGCAGGGGAGTTGATGTGGGAGACGTCGGCCGCGACGCCGGGGGTCCCGGCGATATCGTAGAGGGAGAGCGAGGAGACGAGCGGGTTGAGCTTCATGAGGAGCGAGAGCGGCTGCCCGATGCCGCCCGCCGCGCCGAGGACGGCCACCTTCCGCTCCGGGTTGGCCGAGGAGGAGGCGTAGCCGCGGCGGCTGCGGCGGAGGAGCTCGGACGTGGATTTCAGCAGCGAAGACCTCATCGTGGCGTCGGAGTTGGGCTCGCTCGGGCAGTGGATTGGTTGGGGGAGCGGAGGCGGCGGCGGGAGGGGACTGATGAGGGTAGGGAGGAAAGATACAAAAGGGTTGGATGGGATCTAAAGTCAAGTTGGTGGTGGCGGTGGGGGAGAGAAAGGGCGAAGGGGTTTTGGTGTCTCGACGTCTCCGCCCGTTGGCCGAGGTGAGGCGATATCTGGCTGGCCGAGGAGGAAGGGAAGGGTCACTGGAGCGCACTCAAGTGCTGAAGTGCACGACGGCGCCGCGCAACATAACGACCTGCACAGCGACATCTTTTGCTTTGCTTGCTCTAGAACAGCGGGTCAGCGGCCCTAATTCCCTTGCTCCCCGAGGCAAAATTGCAAGAAAAAAGATCTCACGTATGCCACTTTGGAGTTTGAATTGTGCCACAAAGCCATTTTTTGTTAAGGGTGTTGTTACTGGCTCGTTTATTTTACTATCTATATATTTCAAACTTGCGCAAACTTGATAATGATGCCCCTTCCTCTTTTTATTTTTGTATAAACATATAATTGCACACGAACTTAATCGGTTTGTCCTGTTTTATGCAACCTGAAAAGACTGTAAAGGCACCATTTACGTTTTAACACCGGTTCAGTCTCCCGACCGGCCAGCGACTCCATTTGAATTTTGTTGAATAGATCGTGAACATTTTTAAATCGAAAATGAATCTCATACAATCAGTATTATTCTAAATCAGTCATAAAAGCGTATGACTGTTGAGACTACAGAAACGATATTTTATAATCTCATACGATCAGTAATAAGGATTGACAGCAACCCCAACCGACGCCGCCAAACATGCAGATTGATTTTATAATTTCACCGGTGCGCCCATCCAGTAAGCTATGGTCACCGGAGCGTACACAATTGGACAAACAAAACACTACACTGTAGACAGTGTAGATAGACTGGAGTTTAAAATATAAACCATAGTTAAGCAAAATTACGAGGACACAGCTTTCAAAGGTTTAGTTGCCAATCAAGTTAAGAACCACGCCGTACGTGTATCAGGATGGCAACACGGCTCACGAATATCAGCTCATTACCGTGTTACTCAGAGATCATTACTCTACCACAGTGACAGCACCCACAACCCATGCAGACGCAGTTTTACATTATAGATAATAAAGGCAGAGCAAAGCAACTTCCACATTAAGGTCTAGAGTAACAAAAGCAATGTATAAAGGAGCCAGTAAATTCACGGCAACAAGACCATCCATGTTCACCCATTCAAAAGTTGCAACACGACCAAAAGACGAGAAAGATCAAGACTCAGACAGCTAACTATCGAGAGTTCACCCTAAAACAACTCTTGTGCAAGGAACAACTCCATCTGCGAGACTCAGCGATCCTGTCTCTACTCAATCAGATCATCATCATCATCAGGAAGAGGTTGGGCTGCCGCTGCAGCAAGTTCAGCTTCATGCCTGAGAAAAGAAGAAGTGAATCAGGTATTGCAACAGTTATATAGAAACAGCGACAGATTAAAGGATATAGAAACAAAGTGGACAAGAACAAATGTGACACTCACTGTTGCTGCATAGCCAAGTCAATGGTAACATCCGGAGGCTTAAGAGCAACAGCTTCAACAAAGTGAATGTTGGGGTCCCTGATAGTACCAAAGCCATGGACAAGAATTAATACATATTGTGGTAATTTGTTATGAGCCCAAGATGCAAAGAACAATAGTTAGTTGATTACCCAGCCAGCTTCCTTGCAAGGTAAAGGAAAGGCTTCTCAAAGTTGTAGTTGCTCTTGGCGGAAATTTCATAGTACTGCAGATTCTTCTTCCTGTGGAAGGTAACCTGCTTTGCTTTGACTTGCCTGTTCTTGACATCAACCTTGTTACCGCATAGGACAATGGGGATATTTTCACAGACCCTGCATGAGTTCATAGTTGATCATCAGAATCTCCCAACTAAATTATATATAATGGTACAAAGAATAAACATAGACAAACTGAAACAAACCTGCAAAGGTCCCTATGCCATGTAGGAACATTCTTGTAAGTCAGCCTTGAGGTTACATCAAACATGATAATTGCACACTGGCCATGGATACTGCACGGAAACAGAAAATTAGAAACAATAACAGCAAACGTAATGGAAATCAGTTTTGTGTTTTTTTTTCACTTGATTATTCAGATTATCTCTGGGTGTAGGTCATCTTTCATACATGTGACATTTATTTAGCAGAAACTGCATAACATTTTCTAAAAATATTTTACAAAGATATAACTTACTAGTATCCATCCCTGAGGCCACCAAACTTCTCCTGCCCAGCAGTGTCCCAGCAGTAGAAACGGATCTTACCACAGTTGGTGGTGAAATCCAATGGATGAACTTCAACACCAATGGTTGCTGAAACAAGGAAATGGGTTAGAAGGAAATGTGTTAGCAGTAGAATGTAATAAATGAACGAAAACACAAATTCAAATGAAACTCACGTTCATATTTCTTTTCAAACTCTCCAGTGAGATGCCTCTTCACAAATGTAGTTTTACCTGCAACCCAAAAACCATAAGGATTAATATCGAATAACATAGCCGGTTGAAAGGATTAGGGCAATCATAGATACAAGGTATGGAATAGTCAAGCAAATAAAAACGTTAAAACTTAATGGGTTCTGCCATAGAAATATGAAACTTAATGAGTATATGGCTATGCCATAGAAATTGAACTATAGGCTGTGTTCGGAACAGCTGGGCTGCTGCTGTGGCTGCAGTTCCCACTACTTTATGCTACAGTGCTGTATGCTATGGGTATTGCAGCGGCAGCCCACAGTCGACCCGAACGAACAGGCTGATAGTCTATGAACTACTCATTGTAAGAAGGTTGCAAAGAAAAAGAATAATAAAGGACATCCGTAAAGACCTCAAAGTTCTCTTTTAGAAACATTGTGAATCGAAAACTGGTAGTTGTGAATCATTAGAGGGTGGATTTGTACTAATTTAGAATATGAAAAATGCAACTGGATTACTATAAACTCGTTTAGTCAATAGCAGTTTAGAGGGTGGATTTGTACTAATTTAGAATATGAAAAATGCAACTGAATTACTATAAACTCGTTTAGTCAATAGCAGTTCAAGTATTTATTGCAGTACTACAGCTCTGGACAAAAACAGCACCGGTGGTCCTAAATTCTAGTATAACCGTAGAGCTTCTGTGAGCAAAACTTCCGATACATGGGAAACCACTAAAACAACTACGTCTACACATATTACCAATAATATCTATCTAATACCAGGCAGAACCATAAAATCGACAGATTTCACGAAACGCCAAAAGTCGCGGTCCGTCAGATCTCGTTGAAACTAAGTGAATACAAGGACCTAGCAATCAGATTCTACTACTATTTCTAACAAGCAATCGAAAGATGGAACGATTGGGAGCTCACCCGTTCCGCCATCGCCGACGATGACGAGCTTGAAGCTGGGGTAATCCACGGTCCCCTGATTCGGCAGGGCCTGAAATTAAAAACAGCCATATAACAGATCAAACACACGAGACCCCAGATACGAGGATCGGATTCGATCGGGGCACTCACCATTTCGGCCGCACGCGAGGAGCCTCGCCGGATGCGGCTTCACAGCACAGGGAGCAAGCAAAACCCTAGAATTCGAAACAGAATTGGGCGAGAGCCACCGGTGGAGGCGGAGGGTTTTATAGGAGCGGTAGCGTGCTATTTTTTTTTTTCGGGGGTGCGGGGTTTTGGTAGCTTTGGATGAACGCAGGAATTGTGGCCGCCGGATCTCGGGCGGCGGGTGGGGATCGGATCAGGCAGCTTTCGTCCCACGCGAGATTTCTGGCCGTCGGATCCGAATGGTGCCGTTGGAGCAGCAGGCCGGGTGGGCCGCGTGGTCGTTCGTTTACGATGGACACGGCAGGCCGGCCCAGCTCTATCTTCAGGCTGAGTTAACGGCCCGATGAGTAATTTTGGGCAATCAGCAGTGACCCAGTGATGGACATAGCCGTTTTTATTGGGTCGGCAGTGACCCAGTGATGGACATAATTAAGTAGGCGTTTAATTCGATCATTTACTTATTAAATTTTAAGTCAAGTTTAGGGACCTAAATTTATAATTTTTTTCTCCTTCAAAGATCGTACATGCATTTTACTCAAGATAAAAAGTTATTGAACCGATACGTTTCTGTAGCGCTAAAAATAGCATTCCTGCTAATTGAATTCATAATCACAGAAATTCCATGCATTATAGTTTGCTGTGTGGTTTTCACAGCAATATTTGGAGCTTGTCTTTTTGTATCGCAATGGCAGCATTCCCTATGGCCGTGTCAAGCACGCACGCACGCACTATGCCTATATATCCCAGACATTATTATTGTATAGTATATCACATCACGTAGGACACAGATCGAATCGATCCTACTGTAGTTTACATTCTATCTACTCCGATCAAAATAAGACGGGCATATGTCGTCGTCAATGGCGCGGTGCCCTGCAACTGCAAATTCATCAGATGGCGGACACCTTGGGGACGGGGACGGGGTACTTGTCGATATCTTCCATCCAGGGGTTAGTGTAACCCTTCTCCTTGGCGGGGTTGACCGACCGGAGCGCCTTCCAGACGGCGCTGTTGCACTTGAAGCCGGAGCCGAAGGCGATCTGCCAGATGCGGTCGCCCTTCTTGATGCGGCCCTTGGCCTCGGTGTAGGCGAGCTCGTACCAGAGCGAGCCGCTGGATGTGTTGCCGAAGCGGTGCAGCGTCATCCTGGACGGCTCCATGTGCCAGTCGGAGAGCTTGAGGTTCTTCTCCAGCTCGTCCAGCACGGCGCGCCCGCCGGCGTGGATGCAGAAGTGCTCGAACGCGAGCTTGAAGTCCGGGATGTAGGGCTTGACCTTGCGCTTGAAGACCTTGCGCGCGACGAGCGTGGCGAAGAAGAGCAGCTGCTCCGACATGGGCAGCACCAGGGGCCCCAGCGTGGTGATGTTGGTCTTGAGCGCGTCCCCGGCGACGGCCATGAGGTCCTTGGACAGCGACACGCCCACCTTGCCGTCGCCGCCGCCGTCCTCGCGCTGCGTGACGCAGCCGAAGCAGCGGTCGTCGGCGCCCTTGTGGGTGCGCACCGTGTGCACCAGCTGGTACTTGGCGCGGCGCCCCGCGGAGGCGCGGTTGGACAGCAGGATGGCGGCGCCGCCCATGCGGAAGAGGCAGTTGGAGACGAGCATGGAGCGGTCGTTGCCGAAGTACCAGTTGAGGGTGATGTTCTCCATGCTGATGACGACGGCGTAGGTGCCCGGGTGCGTCTGCAGCAGGTCCCTGGCGAGGTCGACGGCGATGAGCCCCGCGCTGCACCCCATGCCGCCGAGGTTGTAGCTGGCGACGTTGCCCCTGAGCCTGTAGTGGTTGACGACCATGGCCGACAGCGACGGCGTCGGGTTGAAGAGGCTGCAGTTGACGACGAGCACGCCGACGTCCTTGGGGCGCACCCCCGTCTTGGCGAACAGCTCGTCCAGCGCGCCGAACATGACCATCTCCGCCTCCTTCCTGGCGTTGGCCATGGAGGGGTTGGGCGGGATGTTGAGCACGGCCTCGGGCAGGTACGTGTCGTCGCCCAGCCCCGAGCGCTCGATGATCCTGCGCTGGAACTCCACGTTGGCGGGCGTGAAGGTGCCCAGCGACTCGGTGCAGTTCATGAAGCGCGCGCGGCTGCACTTGCGCTCGTCGGCGGGCTTGTAGCACGCAAAGTCCACCAGGTACACGGGGCGCGGCCGCGTGAGCGCGTAGGCGGTGGCCACCACCACCAGCACCGTGGCGCAGACGAGCACGGACAGCAGGTTGTACTGCAGGTCCGCCAGGTCCCGCAGCGTGAACGTGGACGACAGGTGCGCCGCCACCAGCCCCGGCAGCGGCGCCAGCAGCAGGTACGCGCCGTGGGTGATGAGGTGGTGGTACCCCAGCTTCACGTACTTGAGCTTCACCGACTGCTTGAAGTCCGGCATGCTCCTCTGCGGCGGCGGCGCCTGATCCGCTGTACTTGTTGGCTCGGCCATCGTATATCGCGGCGGCGACGACCTAGCGCCGGCTAGCTCACCGGACAACTACTATTACCTCCGGTCGATCGAATCCAACTTTGTTGTCTACTCGATGTGTGTCCGCCGATGGACCGTCGTCAGGTCGGCTTATATTATATAGACGACGCGCAGCACGTCGCACACGCACCTGATCCGACCCGGTGCAGCGCAGTGCGCGAGTCCGAGACGAGACGACCTACACCAACGCAGCGCGGACCGTGTCATGCGTGCGGCAGGGCAGAAAGCTAACCGTGACGGAATCCAGAAAAAGGCACCCACCTACCTCCTGATCGGTCTCGGAGATCAGACCACGTACGCTCGGCGGCGCGGGACGAGACGATCCAAACGGAAAGATTGTGAGCCCGGCACGCGGAGGAGTCCCGGCAGGCGGCAGAGAACAACCCGCCAGGTAGCCAGCGGTCGGCTCGATCGGGGGCCCGGCGCCGGCGGCGCCGGCGTCCGCCCGCAAGCAACCGGAATTTGAACGCACGCACGCACGCTAGCGGCGCCTCATGCGTTCCGCCTGACGCGCACAGAAACCGCAACGCGCGCGGCCACGCTGGTAGGGGTGGCCGGGTGGGGGCTTGCTCGACGGCGACGGTTACACGGGCGCCGCGGGGCGGTGGCGGAGAGCCCAGGTGATCGATCAGCGCGACGTGGCGGTCGGTGGGCGCTCTCTTGTAGCGGCCGAGAGGTAGAGCCGTGCGGCCGGGTTCGCCGCCGGTGCGCGCGCCGGGCCAGACACGCGGCCGGGCGCGGAGCTCGGGGGACGACTACCGGACGGTGCGCGGCTATTTCGGGCCCGTTTCGCTGCTCGCTGTCGAGCAACCGTGTGAAACGTGAAGTCCTCCGTGGAGAGTCGAGACATTTTTTTTCCAAGTGAATTTTTGGACTTATACTATGGACGATGATCGGTGCAAGTAACAAGTAGCAGCAGTGCGAAAAGTGCAGGGTCAAAGGCATGCTGCCTTTTCTTTCTTCACCGAACCACCTGGTTGATTAGATTAGATGTAGTCGAGATCTCATGTTTCTTTCGTCTCGCGAGCACGTTAGTGACCTGCCCAATCGCCAGCCTCGTCACCTACAAACCAGCCCCCCGGCAACCGCAAGTTTCCTCCTCGATCGCCTTTGCGAGTGGGAAAATGCATATATTTTACCTGTATATAATCGGTGCAGCTAGGCTGTCTCTGTTTAAACGTGATTATCAAAATCGTCGTAGGTCGCCAGAACACACATGCTGACCTAAAATCGACGTCACAGCCGAGCCTCGATCAAACACGTTAAAATGCAAACGAGAGAGGCAATTGCCAGTCAAAACTCCAGAGGGCAAGAAACAAGAACTGCGCCGTAATTTTGCTGCAAATAGCATGTGCTTACCATACCTGCTCGATTACGTCATTGACCTGTAGGCAGGCCGCATCGAAGATGAACTCGCAAGTCAGGTGCTTGCGCAGATGGGAGGAGAGGACGACTTGCTTCTGATTGGGTGATGGAGAATGACAGCATCAACAAGGTGCGGATGGGTAAAATCTGGTTTCTCTACGGCTGGGGTCACCGGCCAGGGGAAAAAGAGTGCATCCACACTGTTCCAACTAACTTTATCTCTGTCTACAGTGCACAAACAGTGTTTTGCACCTTCATACGCCCTGTCTGGAGACCCCGGTCTACGAAAACGGCGCGTCGCGGTGCCGTCTCCCGTTTGACCTAAGCATCTGTGCTTTGCTACTTCTAATGACTGCTACGGAAAGCGTACAGAACAAAAGTACTGCTTCCTTCACCGATTGGGTGACACGCATGAATGTTTTTGACCATTTGTTGGCACCATGCCACCATGACAGGGGCTCTTTCTGTACAATAGTAGAGTGTTCTGCACTGCCAAAGATCTTATCCAAGCCAAATTCTGTGAACTAGAACGTGTTCAGCTTTTCACGCCACTTGCTACTCTGCAATTGCTAGTAGGACATCATCAAGGACCACGAAAAATCCCATCCCTGAGGCAACCATTTACAATAACATTGCTAAGTGCTAACACGTTTACTGAACCATCATTTACATCGATGCCCCTGGTGTGCATCAATTCACTCCATCAGTAACTCAGTAAGCAATACCACCCGAGAACGCATCTCCATCATCATTTATTAAGCTCTCAGTTAGCCAGTAACCATCCCATGAGCCTCCGACTCTCTGGAGCAGCAATCGATTAGAACCACGAGATAGCTGAAATGTCGGTAAGAGAAAGACAAGCTGACAGAGGGACAGGTACCTGAACCATTGTGAATTGAAATATTTCCTCTTCTTCCGGACGAGCACCTTGTACCCAAACTCTTTGTTTAAACCGGTTCTGTTCAACAGGATGAGGCGAAATAATATAAATTTAATACTTGGAGACTGGAGATCATTAAGTACGAAGTATGCTAATTTTCATCTGTTTTTGCCTTGCTAATACCTCTTCAACCCGTAAACTGCTTAGAATTTTCCTTTCTTTGTGGCCGAGCAGCACTCTGTAATAGTGAAACAAACGCCGGAAGCGTTCAAACTGGAATAGTATTGGTGTCAGTTAGGAAGCAACACACTATGACTGCCCGAATATGCAAGAAGGAATAGGTTTCAGACTACCTGTCCCAGATCAAACTGTCGTCCAAAGTAACTCGACCTTTCGAACGGATCAAACCCTGCAAACTAATAAGACCATACATACGAGTTATTAGCCTGTTTAAAGCGGAGTTCACAAACACCATGTCCAATGAAATGAACAATTTTCATGCTTGTTTGATTACCCGGTACATGACCTCTATCCCGTAATCTTGGCGGGGCTGATCATTGTATTTTAAGGACTCAAGTTGGTATTCCACTGCTTCTTCCGCAGTAAACTGAAATATAGAACCATTTTAAGTGGTCAATGTCGAGATTTCAATATTTATCCTCTTTTGTAGTTAATTTTTCAGATAGGAGGCATTACATTCAACCTGGGACCAAACGGCTTTCTCTCGCGTGTTTCAAGCCTGTGGCAAACAACAGCAAATTCCTGTCAGTACTGCAAGCTCACCAACTGGGAACTGCATGACTAACTCACGTCAGCCAGCTGACATTTGTATTTTTGTAAGCATAATTAAAATGTTAGTGTAAAGAAGAGGCTCGGTCTCAATATATCATTAGTAACAGTACATCAATATAATTTATTTTATGTAGTCAGCTATTATACATCAACAAAGTTCAAGCACACAATTGTCATCTATAAACCATTGAAGTTCACAATGGTAGTCCAGATATAAACCCAAATGATAAGATTGATGAGCCTTCAGAGGAAAAAAAGAAAAGAAAGAAGAAAGAAGAAAAGAAAAAAGATGAAGGCAATGCTACGTGAACTGTTCAAAAGTGTCAACTAAGACCATTTATAGCCTCAACGACCAAAACATTCTTCTGATGTACAGACAATTCTTTGAAGTGTGAAGTTCAGATTTCAACTTTCAACTATCATGTAAGTTCGATATTCAGCATTCAAGTTCGAAACCAGCAGCTAATGTGTAAAAAAGCACTCCACGCAAGTGCCATGTGGGATGAAAACAGGCGTGGAATCACTATGGGTGTGTGTTTGTGTCTAGATTGAGTAATTGGAGGCTATGTAGTGCCTACTTTTGGACTTGAAAGTTGGAAAATAAGACCTTTTGTTATAGTTGAAAGCTGAAGATCAGATTTTTCCCTATCTGGGATGTTATGCCATAAATGCCTACCATATCAAATGCTATGCTCAACACAATTTCACAAACTTCATATTTCTTTGTAGATGATACTCATTAACAGAACGAAATGTTCAGGTTAGCATTTCCCTATGCTGAGGCCACAAAAATGAATTTCTAAGCAAAGGCTTGGAGGTCCTCAAATTCAGCCACTTAATGCAGCTTTATCAGAAAATTAAAGATGAGAGGCACTGTATAGGTTTGCAGTCTCTATTTTCTAAGAGATGAAATATTGAGTATCTTGGGGGCAGGAAGACAGAATTTAGGCATACGGAAATACAAAATCAATATGATTTCATAGAAGAAAACATATCACTTTGCCAGAATGGTTGCTTCAGCCTTCAGGGACTCAGGGAGAGGATATTTCAGGTGGTATTCTATAATATAACTGTAAATGAGGAGATATTATGCTATGTCATTAGTTTCTCGGTTATTTATGCAGTTTTTAGGTAGATCAGGAAACAAAATGCACATGGAGGATACATAAAAACCGGATTAGTTGATCAATAAAGTTAAGAAAAATCTGATAATTGAAAAGTAAAAAGACAGCAGTCCTTTCTGTGGTCCTTTTACACTAAGTTGGAGAGATTTATATACTATGACAGTTTGACTTCATAAATCCCTAAAATGATAATTATAAAACACTGAAGGTTGTCCGTGCGAGTTATAAAAAATGATTCGATCTGTCAGCCACAGGTTATAGTTTCCCTATATGTGCTGTTTAAATACTATCAAATATAAGCTAGGAATGGATGTTCAAGTAACAGAATCTTCAGAGAAGCAAGTTTGTTATCCAAAAACATGCAGCCTTCATTGCAATAGTTGGGATGCCCGCACACAAGGCAAAAGAAACTGTTTCTGCTGTTGGAAATTGCAGAAAGAAACAGGCACTCCTGATTGGTTTCAAACTTACGCCTAGTATATGCATATCCAATTGTCATATATGGTCTAGCTACACGATCTCAGAAAAATCCTGAGGACCTTAATGAATGTTTTGTACTGTGCAGAATTCAGATAGCTGTAAACCATACACTCATCTGTGAGTGTTGAGGCTGGATATTTTTTCTATCATCTAAAAATGTGATTGGTTTGATCAGTGAATGGTGGAATTCAACTCTGGTTGGACAAAAGAATGCTATAGTTTTGTTCCACCAAAAACCAATCTGAGGCTTTAACATCAGATTAGTCCAGAGAAACTTGTTTCCTCTTTCCAGCACAAACTTTTATAGCCAATGACAGCATCAGGTGAATATAATGTTTATTCATGCACACAAATTTCAGTTTGCTGTGTTTACCTGAAAACCTTATTTATTTCAGCCAGAAAACAATCGGGTTTTTTTTTTCCGATTTTTCTCCAAATTATGAACAGTTCACATCATGGTAAGATACTACTGTATCAGTACCCAATTAACATGGTACTTTGATGGCATTTTGTTCCATTCCAATGTTCAATGAATAATTCTACTTATTGCTGGAAAAAGTGGGGAAATAGTCACCCAAATGTGTTTGAGAATAACACTAAAAACCAAAAAAAAAAAGCCCCATCAGGACAGCCGTGTCTGTCGTCATTACGCAACCTAATCTTCCAACATCTCGTAACGTGTACTCCACCTAGTTGAACTCCCACACGCGCAAAGCAAGATGAAGCAAGGGGGCGGCAAGGGAGGTTGAAATTGAAACGGCGGTACTGCCTACTAACCAATTGGACGAGAGGAAGTCCGGCACGTCAGACGAGGCGGCGGAGGCGGAGACCCTGAGGCGCGCGGCGGCGGCGGGGACGGCGGACCTGGGCGTCCTCCAGCAGGCGCCGCCGCCGCGGGTTGGCGCCGGCGGGAAGGCGATCGGCTTCGCGGTCGCAGCAGCGGACGACGCCATTGTCGCAGCAGCGTGAGCCTGGGATGCTTCGTCTCCGCCTCCAGTTTATTCAGGACCGGGGAAAATTGGCATTTTACTTGTAGTGTTTGGGCTCGGGCCGAACCGGGCTCCACGCTGGGCCGCTGGCGCTTGCGAGAGAGCGATCGGCTTCGCCGTCGCAGCAGCGGACGACGCCATTGTCGCAGCCTGAGACTGAGATGCTTCGCTTCTTCCTCCAGCTTATCAGGAGGGCTACGAGCCGCGCGCCCATGCCGGACAAAAAATTCCGAGGCCGTCTGGCACATACTACCAACGCATCATCATCTTGGTTCTAATTTGTTTTCCTCCTCACCTTCCTTTGCCTTATCTAAATATCTATTTGCTTGGACACCGGTCCGCCACGAGACTTGGTAATCCAATTCAGTCACCGTCTCCCTCTGGCCAGCGATTTGCTCTGCGCGCATATGTCCAGGCAGTCTCCCAATCGTCCAGCGCTCTGCTCTGTCGCAAGCTCGTCGTCTCCTAGCATCCGCCGCGAGCTCGCCATCTTCTAGCGTCCAGCGCTCTGCTCTGCCACGACCCTGCTATCCTGAACGGCTAGCTCTCTCTGCTCCACGCCTCCACTCCACCGTGAGCTCTGCTGTGACCCTGCCGTCCTGAACGCCCTTGCCGCATCTCCGACAACTCCTAATTTACATTCCTAAAACTATATTTTTGGCCTTTTGGGAGTGGGAGCACAGGTGCAAAAACCTTCTCCAACAGGTCCCAACGTTTCTCCCAAATATTTCCTCTCGCTCCAAAAAAAAAAAAAAAAAAAAAACCTCTACGCGCGCATATTTCCGCCGACGATATCCTGTTCCAATCCGGCGGTATTTTTCCATCCCGCGTGCCGGGAAGGTCTATGACCGCAGGCGTAGAGTAGTGTACGCACAGCCCCGTCCTCTCTGGCCATCGCTGTTCGTCCATGCCGTCGCTCTCTGGCCACGGTCTCCGCGATTCGTCGGAGCATGTCATCATCCCCGGGCGGCCATCGCCTCCGCCTGAGTGCCCGCTGCTTCCCCGCTCGCCCTAATGGGCCGAATTGAAGCCGGCCCACCCCCTTTTCTTCCTCCTCTCGCCGCCGCCTCCTTCTTCTTCCTCCCGCCGTCGCCTTCTTCCTCTCCTCCACCGCCGGCGCCACCCCGCCCCCGCCCCACCCACGCCACCCGAAGGCCGGCGGCGCATTGGCACCCTCGCTGCGGCCTCCCCGTCCACCAGCCGCCGCTCCTCTCGGCGCCGGCACCGCCCCACCGCTCCGGTTGTCGTCCCCGGCGACGAGCTCCCCCGCCACCAACCCCGCCTCCGCCCCCGCCCTCCACACCGCCGCCACCCTAATCCGGCTTCGCCGAAGCGGCTTCACCGTCGTCCACCATCGCCGCTGTCGCCGTGGAGCTCCCCCGCCCCAACCCTAGCCCAACCGGCCTCCTACCCCGCCCG
The DNA here is from genome assembly GCA_022530915.1 of Paspalum notatum. NCBI lineage: Eukaryota > Viridiplantae > Streptophyta > Magnoliopsida > Poales > Poaceae > Paspalum > Paspalum notatum. The sequence continues at coordinate 39,605,280 of CM039692.1, forward strand.
GCCGGCGGCGCCCTCGCCGCCAGTCTCAGCCGCTGGCCTCCCCACCACCACCACCTGGCTGGCCTTCCTCTCCCGGACCTCCCTCTAAGGTTGGGGAGGGAATGGAGAGGTCGCCGGCGATGGCGAACCCCGAACCCCGAACCGGAAGGCAGCGGTGGGAGCAGCGCGGCGGCCCGCGTGGAGAAAGCCGGCGTCGGAGGAGAAAAGAGGCGGCGGCGGTCGGGTGGCGGTCGGGGAATGAGGAGAGAGGAGTGGAGGAAGAAAGAGAGAGGGGATTTTGGGCCAATTGGATCAATTTGGGCTGAATTGGGGTAAAAAATGTGAAGAGGGGAGGGGTGGGTGGACGGTGGATCAGATACACCTGGGTGTACCCGATGATTTCCGATCATCCCCTCCAGGCCACCTTACACCAGTGCCGCCTCAATCCCAACTGCCCAAGCCCCATCAGATGCACCCCGCGCAGGCCAGTATCTCCGTCGTCCGTACACTGGCCTTGGTAGGCTCCATCAGTGGGAACACAACGTCGTCGTTTCTTCACAGGAACGCCGTGCCTATACAATGTATCAGTTTACCATAGTGACTCGTCACAAATCTTGCAGCGGAACAATGCAGAAACAGACTAATCTCGGTCGTTGCCGTGTTTAGCATTGTTTAGATTGGATGTTTCATTTGATTGTATCATGGCAAATTCAAGGAATTGTTTCAGTTGCTAATATGAGCTATCTGTTAGTGCAAGCAAGGCATACAGAGCATTTGGCTGCAGGTTTTTTTTTTAGAGATGTCAAAAGTGACTCCAAGTTCTGTTCTCTGGAGCTTTTTATTTTTGTTTCAGAGCCTCACGACAAAGACTTTTTGTCTTTGATGTTTTGTGTGATACTCTATATCCTCCCTAAGTGCACTTTAAAGCATCTCATGGCATCATGTGCATTTCATTGTTTGGAGCAAGATCGGTAGATTGGGATTACATGAACCCAACCTGAATTCTCAGATACAAAGTGTGTCTGTGGATATTTTAGGTAATGTTTTATTGTTTTTAGAAACCTAAAATGTACGGAACCCGAATTACTCAACCCGATTTAATCGGGTAACCCGAACGCCTTTGCCGTTTTCTAGCGTCCAGCGCTCTGCTCCGCCACGACCGTGCCGTCCTGAAAGCCTAGCTCTTTGCTCCGGCGCGAGCTGGGCGTCCCTAGTGCAATCCCCCTCCGCTTCTTTCTCACACAATCCCAATACCTTCGGGAGGTGAGGAAGATGACGGATCTAGCCAGGTTTGATGCAAAGCAAGCTTAGCTCTGGGACACTGGCGATGTGTTGTCCTTTATCCCCAATGGGAATGTGTAAATGGGATGTCTATACACTGTCTGACACTGTTTAACACTGTAGCGTTACTGTAGACAGAGAGGAAAATAGTTAGAATAGTAGATAAATAGGGATAGACAATGGGTATAGACATCTCCGTTGAAGATGGTCTTATGTTTGCTCATTTTTTGAGATATTGGAGATGCTACATTTTTGGTAACATATGTTGCCACAACATATTCGAGATGTGTAGCAAAACAAATCTCATCTTACATATGGTGTGTTTTTTTTTTCAAATTCTGCAGCACGTGGATTGAGAAGTTGTAATATAATTTCTAAATGTTCTGGCCTATATTTTTTAATTTGTTGCATGAAATTTGTGCTAACACACCCGTAGTATGCCCGCTGGTTTAATCCAGGCCAGTGATTTTCCCTCGTAATGTTTGGGCTCGGGCCGAATCGGGCTCCACGCTCTAGCTAAATCGGGCCCTACAAAGAAGGTGGCCTAGTAATATGGATGGAGGCCCATATAATCAAATAACTCGCGAGTCGTGAACACGGAGGCGGGCAGGAGAGGAGGGCGTTAATATCGTTAACCCACCCTCTGGCTTTCCCCGCCCGCCCGCTCTGCTTTATCCACTCGCAGTCGCGGAGCAAGCGGCCACCAGATTGGCCACGCGCTCCGCCGCTCGCCGTCCCTCGCCAAACCTCTCCAAAACCCCGCGGCTGCCTGCAGCTTCCAGCGCTATGCGCAGCGCCTCCTGCGCCGCCGCCACCTGAGAGATGCCGCCGCCGCCTACTAAGCCCGCGCTCAATCCACTCCTCCCTCTCGCCTCCCTTCCCTTGCCGCTCCCCGTCACTCGCCTCCACCGCGTCTCCCCGGAGAAGCGCCCACGCCGTCTCAGCTCGGCCGCGGTGTCGGCGGCGGCGCCCACCTCCTTCTCCGCGGACCCGAGCGCGGAACTGCGAGCGCTCTGCTCCCGTGGCCAGCTCGAGCAGGCGCTCTGGCTCCTCGAGTCCTCGGCGGAGCCGCCCGACGAGGACGCCTACGTCGCGCTGTTCCGCCTCTGCGAGTGGCGCCGCGCGGTGGGACCGGGGCTGCGCGCGTGCGCGCACGCGGACGAGCGGCTCCCGTGGTTTGGCCTCCGCCTCGGGAACGCCATCCTCAGCATGCTCGTCAGGTTCGGGGAGACGTGGCACGCGTGGCCCGTGTTCGCCAAAATGCCCGAGCGGGACGTCTTTTCCTGGAACATCATGGTGGGCGGGTACGGCAAGGCTGGGTTGCTGGAAGAGGCGCTGGGCCTGTACCACAGGATGCTGTGGGCGGGTGTGAGGCCGGACGTGTACACGTTCCCCTGCGTGCTGCGGAGCTGTGGCGGCGTCCCGGACTGGAGGATGGGGAGGGAGGTGCATGCTCATGTTCTCCGGTTTGGGTTTGGGGAGGAGGTCGACGTCCTGAATGCACTCATGACCATGTATGCCAAATGCGGGGATGCTGTGGCTGCGCGGAAGGTGTTTGACGGTATGGCTGTGATGGACTGCATCTCATGGAATGCAATGATTGCTGGGCATTTTGAGAATGGAGAATGCAACGCAGGGCTGCAGCTGTTTCTTAACATGCTGCAGGATGAGGTGCAGCCTAACCTCATGACGATAACTAGCGTGACCGTTGCGTCTGGCTTGTTATCTGACATAAGTTTTGCAAAGGAGATGCATGGGCTTGCAGTAAAGATGGGTTTCGCCACTGATGTTGCATTCTGCAACTCTTTGATCCAAATGTATGCAAGCCTTGGTATGATGGGGCAAGCAAGAACAGTTTTCTCAAGAATGGATACTAGAGATGCCATGTCATGGACAGCTATGATATCTGGGTATGAGAAAAATGGCTTCCCAGATAAAGCTCTCGAAGTGTATGCACTGATGGAAGTGAACAATGTAAGTCCTGATGATATTACTATTGCAAGCGCCCTTGCTGCTTGTGCTTCTTTAGGACGTTTGGATGTTGGCGTCAAGTTGCATGAGCTTTCTGAGAGCAAGGGATTCACGAGCTACGTTGTAGTTGCAAACGCACTCCTTGAAATGTATGCAAAGTCCAAGCACATTGATAAGGCTATTGAAATTTTTAGGTGCATGCCTGACAAGGATGTTGTATCATGGAGTTCAATGATCACAGGATTTTGCTTCAATCGTAGGAACTTTGAGGCTCTTTACTATTTCAGGCATATGCTGGCTGATGTAAAGCCCAATTCTGTCACTTTTATTGCTGCACTTGCTGCTTGTGCTGCTACTGGTGCTTTGAGGAGTGGTAAGGAAATCCATGCACATGCTTTAAGGTGTGGTGTTGGATCTGAAGGCTATTTACCCAATGCCCTTATTGACTTGTATGTAAAATGTGGCCAGATAGGCTATGCTTGGGCACAGTTCTATGTGCACGGTTCAAAGGATATTGTTTCTTGGAATACCATGCTTGCTGGTTTTGTTGCTCATGGGCATGGGGATGCTGCTTTATCGTTCTTCAACCAAATGGTGAAAATAGGAGAATGTCCAGATGAAGTTACATTTATTGCTCTGTTATGTGCTTGCAGTAGGGGTGGAATGGTCAGTGAAGGTTGGGAGCTTTTTCACAGCATGACTGAAAAATACTCTATGGTTCCAAACCTCAAGCACTATGCATGCATGGTGGATCTACTAAGCCGGGTTGGGCAATTGATGGAAGCTTACAACTTCATAAATGAAATGCCTATCTCACCAGATGCTGCTGTTTGGGGAGCCTTTCTAAATGGATGCCGTATACACCGCCATGTTGAACTTGGGGAGATTGCCGCAAAATATGTCCTTGAATTGGAGCCTAATGATGCTGGGTATCATGTTCTTTTGTGTGATCTGTATGGTGATGCTGGCAGATGGGATAAATTGGCTAGGGTGAGGAAAACCATGCGGGAGAAAGGATTGGATCATGATTCTGGATGTAGCTGGGTTGAGGTTAAAGGAGTGGTCCATGCATTTCTTACAGACGATGAATCGCACCCACAGATCAGAGAAATAAATACTGTTCTAGAAGGATTATACGAGCGGATGAAAATATCTGGTACTCCTGTTGAATCTCATTCTCCAGAAGATAAAGAAGTATCCAAGGATGACATCTTTTGTGGTCATAGCGAAAGACTTGCTGTTGCTTTTGGTTTGATCAATACCACACCTGGCACCTCAATTTCTGTCACCAAAAACCAGTACACTTGCCAGAGTTGCCACAGGATATTGAAGCTGATTTCCAACATTGTACGGAGAGATATAATTGTTAGGGACAGTAAGCAACTCCACCATTTTAAGGATGGAAGTTGTTCATGTGGAGATGAAGGTTATGGGTGAAGTGCTTGCAGAGGGGAGGCTCACTAACTACCTTGTGCTATTATTGATCTGGTACACTTCAGTCGCTAGCAAGTAGCAGCACAACCCAGATACAGCTACATGAGCAGCATCGACACTGGTTGGATCAGCATAACTCATATTGCTGAGTTATCTATAGCAGTTCTTATGCAGACACTCGACCAATTACATTACCATTGAAGGTAATTTCTTGCTTCTTCTCTTTTCTCTGGTTAGTTGATAAAGAAGTCTGTTGTTTTTCTAACAGTTATGTTCCTCGCAGTCTCCTGAAGTTGTGATCTTGGAGCTGATCTTTGCTTCCAACAGCTGGCCAAAAAGAAATATCAAGCTTGAGCTATAGAGGACAGATGTTGGGGGTATAATGTTATGTTGAATAGGCTTTATCTAGTCTTAATAGTAATTGCAATGCCCATCGACTGTAGTCTAGGGAATATAGAGGTGCAATTTTGCTGGTCATTTAGTCATACTAAATACATGAAACTTCAAAGTATAGATTTTGGCATTGCATTGTGTCCATTGGTGTAATTTGGAAATCATAAAGCTGATAAATCATGTACAACTAAAAAGGAAAATCCAGAATGAAGATTTATGCTCGGACCATGCAGTAAACTAATTAATGATTAAGAGTTTCTGCTCTAGATAGAAACCTTGGAAATGGCCCCTTCTTGCCAGCTCGTTTTCACTTGGGTGACCGATATGTGTTGCATTCGCGACATGGTCTCGTATGATATGTGTACACAAACTTTTATCTATACAAGTTTGAGCCAACAAAAATTTTATGCACGCATAATTGTTAATTTGCACTTGTGCATATTTCTAACAAGTTTGTGTAAATTTTAGAAACAAATTTAAAAGAAAAAATGGATAAAAGAAAAATGATACATAAACCGAAAAAATGGACGGGCTCACTACCTTGGACATTGAGAGATAAGTTAACAAGTGTCTTGACCGCATGAGTCTGACGAGTGATTGACAAGACGATTTGATGAGAATTTTTGCTAAGTTAGCTTGCATTCTATGTGTGCTTGATCTTGTGTATGGCTAAGTGGAGGTGTTGTGCAGTGTGAGTCAACCAAAAATACTTAATATTTTTGTCTCTTGTCTTGTGAATGTGCACTAATTTTAGGGTAGGCTTCATGCTTCATCTTCTCTGCCCTCTTATTGAGCTTTTTCTTGTTGTTCTCTACTATCACTTGCACTTTCCAAAGGTAAGTCTTGTAGCCCTTTATTCATTGTTGTCCTCTTATTCACTTGATCTAGGATCTTGCCGCCTCAATTTGTTTATGAGGGTGGCATGTCGTGAGCCTAAAATGTCCTTACAAGTTGTGTTTTCAAAAAAACGCCAATTGAATTAGCAAGTTCTTAAAAAGAATGTGAAAACAAATAAGATAACTAATAAGTGGATGTGAAGAGTTACCTCTTGCTCTGATACAATTAGTATAGATTAGGGTGTCCGCACCAAAAAGGGGAGGGGATAGATTGAGAAGTCAAATGCTTATTAACCTAGGGATGTATTCAATCATCAGATAAAACTAAATCGAGCAATCTAGATGTGCACTAAGCTATATATCTAGTATTCTCCACTTGCGCATCCAAAAGATTTTTGCACCTTATAGCTAATCCTTATTTTTTCCTAGCTACTATAACTATGGATGCATCATTTAAACTATAGCAACGGTTATTTCTATTTGTTTATGCACTAAACAACCAACGGCTGTAAGGGCACTAGCTTTGCCAGCAGTCAATGACCTAATGTGTGCCTATGAGTATCCAATGCTCCATGTCATCACCATAACTAGGTCCCCCTCCACCTGTGCGCCCAACGTCCCTCCCAACTCAATTGGTCCCCTACAAGAAGACTAGCCAGTGACTAGGTTGCCAAACGTGGACAATCACACTACTCCCACACAAAAACACTTTCTCTAGCTCACCTCCAAAGAATGCATCTATCACATCCCCTTTCGCCTGGCTACCCATGGGCCCCACCACTACCAACCACACTTAACAGCACCAGCTAGTCATTGACCAAACGACAACGGTGGGAATCCAATGCTCCACCTCACTGTCACCACTGCCTCCCTCTACATGTGCTGGCAAAACAACTGTCAAAATTGGAAGTTATCATTTAAGCTCTAGTAATAAATCTCTCACATAAACACACATAAAACCCATGCCATCCATCCATTGAAATTAAAAATTGCAGGGGCACCAACTGTGACAGCCTTTCTCTCACCTAATGTGTAATGATGGGTATCCAATGCTCCACCTCAGCACCACCACTAGGTCCCCATCCACCTATGAGTTCGACGTCACTGCATCGACCCGACCCCTCCCTATAAGAAGACCAGCCTTCAAGTGTGGATTCTCACATCGCTCACACAATTCCACACAAGCACACCCCACTTTCATTCCCCTTTGACGAGCACATGGCTCACATCCCCTTTGGTTGTGTGCCCATGGACCCTCCCGCCGCCGGCGCGCTCACCACCGCCCTCCCACCTCCATTCCCTATTGCAGCTGCCAATGGCACCATGTACTACCTTGACCCAACATTATATGCATCCTTTGTTTCACCTGGTAGGCAGCCTATGGTCCCAATAGATGTAGAGGTAGCAAGGCGGCACCAGGAAGAGGAGAATGCATCCATCCACTTGGTGCACCTTCTCGTCACTTGCACTGGTGCCATCCAAGCAGGCAACTACTCAACTGCTCATGGCAACCTTGCGAAGGCGCGTAAGATCCTCGAGGTAATCGCTACTTCAACTGGGATCGGGCGTGTCGCGAACCACTTTGCCGATGCGCTAGCACAACGCCTCTTCCCAACATACGCACACATGTCAATTGCTCATCCGCCTCCCATTGCGTCAATCGACCTACACAACCATTTCTATGATGCAGGCCCCTACCTAAAGTTCGCATACTCCACATCAAACCAGGCCATCCTAGATGCATTTGAGGGCAGTGAGAAAGTGCACATCGTCGACTTTGCCTTATTGGAGGGGCTTCAGTGGCCATCACTCATCCATGCGTTGTCTAAACGCGACAGTGGGCCACCACATCTTCGCATCACCGGTATTGGTCCACACCCAACAAGTGGTGGCGATAAGCTCAATGAAGTGGGTATCCGCCTCACCGATCTTGCAGCCTCCCTAAACATCCCATTCTCCTTCCATGCACTCTATGCTGATCACCTAAACGAGTTGAGCTACTGGATGCTCAAACTCGTCCCTGGCGAGGCTTTGGCCTTCAACTCCATTCTACAGCTCCATCGCCTCCTGGTCGACCCGGATGCTGACTCGGCAGTGCATGCGCCTATTGACATCCTTCTCCAGTGGGTTAGTAACCTAAAGCCCAAGATATTCACAGTCGTCGAGCAGGAGGTGGATCACAATAGGCCATCGTTGTTGGAGAGGTTCACCAACGCACTCTTCCACTATGCGTCCATGTTTGACTCTATGGAGGCGATGAGCCACTGCGCCTTCGGTGGTAGCACCACCAACACCCTCGCGGAGGAGTATCTTCGGTCAGAGATCTTCGACGTCGTCTGCGGCGAAGGCAGTGCCCGTACCGAGCGACATGAGCTGTTGGATAGCTGGAGGGAAAGACTTGCTCGTGCGGGGCTGGTCCAGGTGCCCTTCGGCCCGAATGAGGTCCGCCTAGCGACGGCCCAGCTAATCCACGCGACTTCATTCTCTGGCTCCGGGTACACCATCCTAGAGTGCGCTGGTAGCCTCGCGCTTGCATGGCACAACCACCCGTTGTATGTGGCAATGGCCTGGCGTGCAAACACCGCTGGCGCCATGGCTGATACGGAGAGGCACGAACCTGGTGGTAGGAGTAGGAACGGCAATGACAAGGGCAAAAAACCAGCAACAACCCATGGATATGCTGGAGGAATCGTCAGGATGTAAGAGTGTGAGGGTGGATACCCTAACAATGATTGCAATAATAATATTGTCATGATTTGTTTCCTTTTATTCGTGTAAACTTGGGATGAAGAATTCAGGTCTATGTAATAATAAGGAAATATTTTGTTGCCAATTCTTTGAGAATAATAGCCTTGATCTCATGGAACACCCATGCTGTGCGTGCAATTTTTTTTTTTTTGGATAAAGCTGTGCGTGGTTGAAAGCAATGTTGATGGTGCACAAGTCCACATCATATGCCCTCATCAACAACTAAATGTTCTTCCATATTAACGCCTCGTGTCTCTAACAAACTCGTTTGCCATCATCCCATCCTGGTGGAGGGTAAAGTGAACAGCAACGAGGAGGAGCACTCCGTCCTTGTCTTCTTTCAGCACGGGGGGCCACACAGGTAGTAGGCGTTCTGTTGGCGCGGACCAAATTAGAGTGTGGGCCTAGGCCCTCGCTCATCACTGGGCCGGCCCGTCCTTGTCGCTGCCTTTGCCGAACTGCTCTGACTCACCAGTCACCCCTCAAGATTCTAAAAAAAAAAGTCACCCCTCAAAAAAATTAAAAAACGTGCGAGGCGAGGCGACAGGAGATGAGGAGACTATGGACAAATATCTCTCGCCGGCTGGGGCCCGCGCCGCCGACGTGCCTGCCGGACCCTCCGACACGCCACCGGTGGTTCCACACGCCAAGCTAACCGAGAGAAGTACACGCTCCCTCCGCTAAAATCCAGCGTCCAGGTCCGAATCAACCGCCGCGATCTCACCACCCACCGCTGTAGTTGTCTGTTCTTTGTACTCACCAAACTCCCGGCAGGCTGCCTTGCCATTTGCCCATTTCCATGGAAAGCCTATATAGCAGAGCAGCCACGCGCGCCGCCAAGAACGGACCACCGTACCAGCCGAACCCCACCGCCGATCCCGATCGATCACCACGGGTCGTCTCCATCGCCGGCAGCCAAACACGAAGCCTTCTTGTGTGTTGTAGTAGACGAAGTTTGTTTAATTAGGAGTTGGGAGTTGGGACTCCGATCCACTCCTCCAGGCTCCAGCATGGCGGTCTCCTCCATCAGCTGCTCCCTCAGGCCTCCGCCTCCCGTCGCCAGAGAAGCCAGCGCTCGCCTGCAGCCGCCGCCACGAGAGACGGCCACGCCGTGGTAAGCCACCAGTTCTACCCTACCAGCTCGTGATGACCGGTTGCATCACACAGACACGGTGTACGATTCGGCGCGCGCGACGACGACCGTACCTCACCTGGTGGTGTGGATGCATGGTTGTTGCAGGTCGTCGGGCGGGCTTCGCCGGGCCTGCGTGGCGGCGGCCGCGGCGTGCGTCGTGATCGGGGCGGCGGGCGGCGGCGTAGCAGCGGCCGCGTCGACGCCGCCGGCCCACGGCGCCGTGGCCGTGGACGCGGCGGCGGCTCCGCGGTGGAGCGACCGCAGGGAGTGCCCGCCGTGGCGCGCCAACTCGCTGGAGAACATCGTGCCGGAGAACCTGCCCCGCCCGTCGGCGCGCCGGAGGTTCAACAGCATCAAGACTCCGAAGCGGGGCCCCGCGGTGGGGCCCCAAGCCGTGGCGCCGTTCCTCGCTCTGCACCCCGGCATGGACGACTGCTTCTCCCTCTAGGCAGAGTAGCTTTGTACTACCACTTATTAGCTGACCATTTTGTGCGCCTTATTAAACAAGTTGCAAGTCATCGAAAATAGGATTGATTTCATGATTTGTATAGATTTTAATTAGAAGAAAAGGAACCCATCATTTGTCACACTCATCTAATACTGTTCAGTTCAATACAATACACACAAGACATATATACGAGCGTGAGCAATGCAAAGATCAGTTCCAAGAAGATTCACCAGACGCAGGCACAAGTGGGCCAAGGAAGTCGGGCCGGACCAGAAAAGCCAACGTGTATATCGTTTGGAGCAACTAGCTGTAGAAGTATTATTCCAATTCCCAACTATATATTCCTCCAAATTAACTCCTGTCCTGTCCTGTGTCTTGCTGTCTGATAACCTTGCTCCAGTTCTCTTGCTGTAGTTGTGCCAGAAAGATTTCTGTTGCGGCCGGATGTGGGCTGCCGCCTGTGCTGTGCCCACGAGACGAGAGCTTGCGGCTGGGTGTGGGCTTCCGCATGTGCCCCACTTGCAGCGTTACTTTTGACACGTCGACAGTCGTCGTCCTGTTGCTTTCTTGGAAAAGTAGAAGGCGTGGCAGGCGAGTAGTAGTATGCACGTACGAAGGCGTGGCAGGCGTACAACTGGTGTGCTCTAGCCTCGTCAGCTTAGTTGTGGCACCAGTAAGCAGTACAAGTGTACTGCGTACAACGGCTTTGGATGCAGTACATGGCTAAACCTGCACGGCACGTCTCTGCAGTACGAAAGTGACCTTGTTCAGCGTGCGTGGTTTGTTCAAGTGTTGTATTGGTACGGTCTCTGTGCGCACGAATGAACCATCGCGCACGTCATCATGCCAAAACCAAACGAACGCACCAATCCAGCATCAGAGGTTCAGATCGAAACAGCGTGAGTGCGACCTCGTTATATGGATCC